>CM060920.1:659717512-661107512 GCA_030737875.1 Allium sativum
TTATTCTTAACAAAATAACATAAAAAGTTTGGCTTTTATTTTTAACAAAAGACATAAAAGTTATTCTTTTATTTTTAACAACAAAATTAGGTAAAATGTCTTTTTGTTTCAACAACAAAAACGGTGACAAAAATGGTTCTTTTTGTTTAATCAACAAAATAGTGACAAAATGATTCTTTTTGTTTAATCAACAAAATAGTGACAAAATGATTCTTTTAACTTTAACAACAAAAGTAGCGTCAAATTTGTTCTTTTAACTTTGTTAACAAACAACATAAAAATTTGTTCTTTTTATTTTTAACAAACAAATTATGTTAAAATTGGTCTTTTATTCAAACAAATTGTGTTAAAATAATTTTGTCAAAAATATAACATTAAAAATTGTCCTTTATTTTATTAACAAGTTTTTATGTTGAAAACTTTGTTATTTAATTCTATGGTGAATCCAAGATTCAAATTTACATAAAAATAATAATAATATATATATATAAAGGTCTAAATCCCCTTTTTGCTTTTGAAAGAAATGAAAATAAAAAGAAGATAATAAAGATGAGAGTCTCATCATGATTACACCCAAAATAACATATCTGAACAACACACATATTTCATGGCATCATCACATACAATAATCACATACTCATCGCATACAAATATCATCATGACGCAGATCAAGAACCATAGTATACAAATCAGAATTTCGCGATATACATTAATATATAATTATTTAAATTAGATCAGAGTTCTCACTTGCGTTTGTAGATTTTGTCCAAATTTCAAGTAGTCCCGAATCAGTTCCAAATTGTCCTAAAGCGTAGTACTCCGAATAACGATTCCACAGCTTCTGAAATCACTGAATTCCGAGCTAGGACGAAAGAGATATGATTGATTTAAGTTAGAGAGTGATTTATTTTAATTAATTAAATAAATTTAAATAAAATACCCTCTTCTCTTTGTTCTGAATTTCGGCCGTGAGTATTTGCAATTGTTCAGAACTTTGGCGCGACTTTGTGGTCGGGGCGAGGCCTACGGGCGATTATATGGGTGGTGATTGGTATCAATGGAAAGAGGAGAGAAGGCTCTTCAATGTGATGTGTGTGGTGGGTGCTAATTCGAGGAGAGGAGAGGGGAAAATGGAGGAGAAAGAATCGGCAGACAAATGAGGGTGGCGACTGTGACTTAAGGACGATGAACAGTGTAATTTGCCTTTAGGGTTTGCTTATTTTATATTAAATAAATGTGTAATTTTACGTTTAAGTCTAATTCTTTCTAATTCATCTTTAACAAAATTCTGAACGTTACTATCAATATCCAAATTAAAAATAGGGAAAGAAAGTATTAGGGTATGAACAAAAATTAAGCATGTATTTAGGCAATAGATTTCAAAGGTTTAATTATATAAATACACCATTCAATTTTATTAAATATACCAAGATTGAATTCTAAATTTTAACGTTTACCCGTATAAACAAAACTACATTTTTCTCTAAATGATTTGATTTTTTTTTTTTTTTAATTAAGAAAGAAACAAAAGCTTCCCTCTGTATTTGTTAAGAGAAATAGAACGGTACAAATATGATATGAAATGAATTATGGTTAGTGATTAGGATTATTAATAGGCATCTTTTCAATGCTCAATTAATTAGATACCATATTCAATACTTTGTTTATTCATCTAATTCGATTTCCAATTGACATAAATCTCATCCTAATACAAAATAAGGTTTATATTTATCAATTACATAACAAAACCTCAATTTATGTTATTCAACAAATTTTAGTTGAACGTTTTTTTTTCTTTTCTTATATCACGAAATAAATTAATAACAGTAATAACTCTTGTTTCCTTGTCCTTTTTTTTTTTTTATATGCAAAGAATTCAAAATAAGGGAGCATTTACATACGTTGAAAATAATAAAGGAATATAGATAACATGACCACATGTTTTAAGAAACGCATGCGTGTCTCCAACATGACAATTTAATGTAAAAAAAGAAAGAAAAATTAATGTGCATAGAATTAAAATGCATGCATACGAAGATATAACATATTGTGGCAAGTTTTAAATGTGCACAATGTATGAATTTTATTGTAGTGTGTCATTCTTCATTTAATGCGCCTAATTGGTGCGTTGATTAAATAATTATTTATTTCCTTTCAAAATTTAAGGGAACAATTCACATTTGGGAATTTATTAATTAATGGATGATACAATTAGAATAGATAGGGGAAGGTATTAAAGAGAATGGCCAAAGATATATATATATATATATATATATACACACACACATTCATATATATATATATCTGTATATGTTTGTCAGATTTTTTTTTTTATTTAGGACCCACAATTATTTTCAATCAATATTTTAATAAATGTCATTAAAGTTCCTACATAACGTTAAACAGAATAAATTTTTAATGTGAAACATTTCATGTTTCTACATGACATTAAAAGATTAATTTTTAATGTTAACCAAATTCATGTTCTCACATGACATTAAAAAGTTAGACTTTTAGCACTAATCAAAATATGTTCATTTACATTAAAAAGAATAAATTTTTAATGCAAATCATTTTTATGTTCTTTCATTTAAATAAAGACTAACATTTATTTTAAAACATATTTCATTTTTTTTTATGGTAATAAAAATGTAAAAAAAAAAAAAATTGTTAAATTTTGACGCATTTTCTAACAAAGTTTCCTTAAAATAAAATTTTAAATTGGCCCTGATTTTCCGGGTTGTTACAAACATCTTGCAACCCGACCACACATGACCGACCACTCATTTCGCTTGAGTGTATTGAATGTACATCACCAACGGTTGGGAACAGCAACCATTTCCCGAATGCGACAACATCAACAATAGATTTTTAGAAGTAAATGAAACTCTAGATCAGGTGATTATACACCCTACTTCGGAGCGACCGACTTAGTCATGCTGCCTGCCCGATTTCAGTCATCTACCAGTTGATGAGGCTTGAGGTTACACTTCATCATCACATCAGATTCACTTCGAATGCCACATTGTTAGATCCATTGAAAATCACTAACTGATGTCTACAACAGTACATTACGTGTTAGCTAAAGAAGTTTCTTTCTACGCTTCCACTCTTGGTACGGTTGAAAAAATCAATGTACGTGACCTTTCTAGAAATACCCTGTCATACATTCATCTATACAAGTCATTTAGGAACAGGATGAACCAAAGGCACTATTCAGTACATCCATCTTAGGCACTGTTATCTAAGACTTATACAATAGCCCTTGCACTTTACTCCTTCTTCAATTATCTTTGGCATATATGATTCGCAATGCTTATGCCAATACAGAGTGGTTGTTTGGATAATAATCCAACCGGTCTCTCCATATTAACAACGTTAAAATGGTCAAAACTTTGATAGTCGGTGAGTTAACTATCAAATGAAAACATGTGTGCAAACAACGATATTATTTCCAAATGGAAATTCTATCAATCAATCATCAATCATATATATATATATATATATTCATATTTATGTATATATATTCACATTTCCTTATTTTCTATGTTTTAGAAAATATACGTTATTAACACTGGAAAATATTTCCGTTGTTATTTACATATCACTATAATTTCACAACTATCGGTCCCTGACTGTAAACTAGTAGGAGAACAAATTCTCTAAGTATAAACCCCAAAGGCCGAAACCAACATCAGATCAATACTCAGAAAACTATTCAACTTAACTAATCTCTAGTCAGTTTCTAATTTTGCTTAACTCTATTTGATTTACTCTATTCGATTAACTCTATTTGATTAACTCTAATTCTAATAACTAATATTCGGTTTAACTCCATTCGCTTAATTCTATTTCTTTAACTCTATTTGATTAACCTAATTGGTTTACTCTAACTGATTAACTCTTTTAACTCTATTCGAATAACTCCTTTTAACTCTATTTATTTAACAAATAAAAATCTCCTTTTAATTCTATTTATTTATACAAATAAATAATCCATTATCTTATCTTATTTATTTAACAAATAAATAATTCACTTTATAAATATTCCATTTATAAAGATTTCCCCTCCTAATTTTCTACTTAAACATATTTCCTATTTATAAATATCCCATTTAAAAAATCTTATTTATGAATATTCTATTTATAAATATTCTCTTTATAAATATTCTCTTTTATAAAATCCTCGGATTTTATAAATATTCTCTTTTCAATATTTCGGTATGTTATGGTGTTTAACATATCAAATCACAATGATCAATATCGTCCAAACACATATAATTGACAACATATTATATATCACATTATATATCACAATATATGAAAAACAGTAAAATAAATGTTGAGGAATCCAGTTGGATTCCTCCAACCTGTTTCGCTGCATCCACAGATGTTACTCAATATGATTATTTTCACTTTCAGTTCGATATGAACTATTCTGATAAAAAGAATCAATACAGTAATTCAACTAACTGACTAGCAGTTCAATCAAACAACCAACACACAGTCAATCATCCAATATTTAACAGTTCTAAAAATACAACATGAAATTATAAACTGTTCAGAATTAGTGAGATTTACTCACATTGGACTGTTATCGTTAAAAACGATTAATTGTCTTTGATTCAGACGGATAATTTATTTTGCAATAAATAGTAACGAGCTTTGATTCACTCCCCGTAAGTTCCATTAGGTAGTGTCCGTCCATACAATCCCAACGGATCTTGTTTTTCTGAATTCCGATATCGTGTGGACAAGATACGATTTAATAAAGTTAATACACATTTTTAATTAAAAATAAACTTGAATTAAAATTGCAATGGGCTTATCCTTTTCAACACCGGCCCATCCACCAATTCAAAAGCCCACCACGTGGACTCTTCTCCCCCACAACACAATTCCTCCAGTATTTTCACGAAACCAAAATGGCCATCGCCGATTTCATTCGAGACTCCACCTTCACCAATACTTAACAAATTAACAAACTCCTATCACCATTTATCACCCCTCCGTCTGCACTTCCTTCTCCACCGAGTAAGACTGAACTCGAGCTCTTCCTGTCGAGCGCGCAACCACGAAGGCTGTCATTAGGTCCGAATTTTCCTGGCATGATAATGCCCAAAATTCTGCAACTAAGTGCTCCTTGCACCCACAAACACAGATACACAAATCATTTTACCAATTGATGCACCAATCCTTCAAATTCGCTAACCCTAGACTCACGGTTTTGAAACCAGCATACGACAATTGATGTCGAGCTCGGAAATACTGATATTGGCTTGAAAAGCATCCTTGTACGAGTTCATACATATATATTTTGTAATATATAGATGTTTATTTGATTTTAGTATGATTTTAGAAGGGATCGAAATAAATTTTCTAAAGCAAAATGTTACGGCGGATTTTCTGTTTGACTAATGGAAAATGAAGACTTAGGTTTAGAAATTTTGTTGGTGGCTATTTATAGGATTTTTCTAATTAATTTTATATCGATTTTTATTGGACCGTTAACTTCGTTTGTCCTTTAAAAATTCCTACGACCACACACGATACCCAAAAATCTCAAAAATTGACATGCAGCTAGAGTTTGACATTATGGTCCCAACGAAACTGGTTTCGTCGTATTTCGACTTCGTATGCTCACACAACATTTTTTTATCCATAGAAATACTGACTGTTTCTCACTCTAAAAATCCATATGACCACACAATGACTCTAAAAATCACGAAACTGGAAATCTAAGAACTATTTGACATTGCGGTTCCAACAAAATTAGTTTCGTCGAATTCCGACTTCGTTTGCAAAACCGGCTATTTTTAAAGCTCTGAATGACCCATTTAAATATATAAATATATTTAAATATAATTAAATTAAATATTTAAAAATAAATATTATCGTATATATTCACCATGGAATACCATACAGCTCTACTGGGATTTATAACTCGATATTTCAAATCCCGATTAAATCGATATTCGATTTAAAATGAAATTCCTTTTTAAAATATAAATAATTCCTTTATAAATTATAAAGGAATTCCATAGCGGCTTTTCTAAAATTTGATTTGGACATAAATCAAAATCTACCCGACGAAATCCAGATTTTTCTCTTCCACTAGAAAGATATACTCCACCAGCTCCACACGTTTCTTGTTTCACAGAAATCCGGCTTAAAACGAACCTTGTACATCCGGTTGAAGTTCAAATCGCCAATTTACGAATTGCAGTGCCATTTCAAGCTCGATTTTAATTATATTATAATTCTACGTTCAAACTGTCGTTTATATAATAGATTCGTTATTGAAATTCAATTCCAAACTGAATTAAATATCACAAATGATCCAGTTCACACCATATCGCCATTTCAATCAATTCTGATTATTTCAGAATTAAATATATTATTTAAATTATTATTTTAATTAAATATTCACCATTATTTAATTCTACGACCATTTAATTCACTATATCACTATTTATATAATTAAATAAATAAATTATAAAACCTCTGCAAATGCGGGTCATTGCAATCTTCCCCACTTAAAATAATTTCGTCCTCGAAATTGCTATGGTAGAGAACGACCCTATCGACTGGTTAGAACATATTTGTTTGCGTCTTAACTTCAGTTTCAATTGAACAAAGTTAATTTTGATTAAATTATTAATTAATTCTTATCAACGAAATTTTCAAAAATCCGAAAATTTTTCTAACACCTTAACTTTTTGAAAAATTTCGCCAGCACCTCCTTTGTGCTGGTCAAATTGGTAAAACTCCAACTCACCTCTCTGGGCCTTCTCCAACCCAAAAGAAAATCAAACAGCCAAGCGACTTGCCAATTCGGCTCATAAATCTTATATCCAATAGAAATATAAAATTGTACCTTTTGTCGGCATATCATTATATCCTTTCCACCTGTTATCAATTCAGCAGATACAAGGGTCATCCCAATCAAATTCCAATCTTCTTTTATCCACAAATCCAACCATTCGCTTATATCCAAGCCAAATATTATTTCAAACTCGAGTTTCATTCTCGATTCCACTCTTAACTTGATTATCACATTACACTTCAAATTCGAATCTCACAATCCAATTTATCTTGATATCATTCTAATTCAATCCTAGTTACCACTTTACTGGCTTTACTTTATTTCAAATTTGCTTTCACAAATTTCTGTTAAATTTGTTTTTAATTCAAACAATCTTTCCCTGGGAGTTTTTTTAAATAGTTTACTCTTTTCAGAAATCAAATTTTCCTTTTTGGAATTCAACACAACTTGTCTTTCCCAAAACAAATTCAAAACAGTATCTTTGGTGGTAATTCGTCACTTACAACTCGAAAATGAATACTGATGGTGTAGCTGTCATCATCAGAATATATTTTCCAGCGATCGAAGTGAGTTCAATACTATAAAACCATTTCTAAACATTTCCACTTTGAAATTCATTTCAAAATATAATTCACACGGCTTGTAAAACAATTTAAAATCTCCTAGGATCTTAAATTTTCCTTATTTTTAATCCAAATCCATTTACAAACACTTATCCAATTTTCCAGGGTTTTAATTTCAATTCTGATTTAAATTTCAGATTTAATTCATTTTGGTTTCATATATTTCACTTTTATGAATTCTTATTGGTTATTTACATAACAATTTAATCTATAATCTTACTCGATTATAATAACAACCAATATATCCAATATATATCAAAATATACTTTGGGTAAAATTATTTCCATTTACCCTCTTTTCAAAACATATTGTGCCGACCCATCGTATTCAAGTGTTTAGTAACTCCTACCGATACAGTGGATCAAACTAATCGACCAGAACCCATAAACAACTCAACCAATGAATCTCCACAATATAAAACCACTTTATATCAAATTACAAATACGCACTCGTATATATACACTCAACTCTATCTAGGGTATTTCTAACCCTATCTCTACTGAGTCACGCCACAGAGCCAAGGTAATACTTAACCTTTGCTCTGATACCAACTGTAATGACCCGGGTTTTTGTCAACTTTGGTTATCGCCATAAACTCAATGATGACTAACAAAACATCGAAAAAACCCGGATGATTAATGAAAGAAATTAGAGGGTGAGGAAATATAAGATAGAAACTTAGAATAGAAGAAGAAGAACACAACATCAGAGTAACACGAACCTCACTGCGGAACAAATAACATATAATAGATAACATATCCTTGAAATAAAATCAGTATATGTATACAATAACATTAACAGAGTACAACACTTACAACACAGCGGAATCAAACTATAGCTATATGATCCTGAAGCCTCCTGCTCCAGCTCTTCAAGTATCTGTAAATCCCGACTACTTGACTGCCCGTACAAAATTGGGCACCCAAGAATTTAGGGAAAACAAAACAAAATAAACTCCGGGTCAGTCATGGGACTGGTATGAGTAAAACAGTTTAAAACAGTTTAAACAAGTAAACGATATCTCATAAGACCACGCCGTATAATGGAACAGGTTTTTCCCTTATTAGAATCCAAAACATCTTTATATCAAAAAACTTTTGATATTATAATAATGTCTATCAACCACAATATAATAATCATCTAGCAGAAACGCTTTCATCTCACGTTCTACATATATAGTATACAATCAAAACCGCAAGCACGTATTGGGAAATGGATTTCCAACTATGACAAGGTATGGAACCACCTTTCTCTAGTGTACATCTTGAAAGGAATACACTGGGTTCAACAAGAACATGTTGCAACCCGACCACATCACTAACGGTTGGGATCAGCAATCATTTCCCGAAAGGGGCAGCATCAACAATAGATTTTTAGAAGTAAATGAAACTCTAGATCAGGTGATTATACACCCTACTTCGGAGCGACCGACATAGCCATGCTGCCTGTCGGATTTCTGTCATTTACCAGTTGATGAGGCTTAAGGTTACGCTTCATCATCACATCAGATTCACTTTGAATGCCACATTGTCAGATCCATCGAAAATCACTAACTCATGTCTACAACAATACATTACGTGTTAGCTAAAGAAGTTTCCTTCTCCGCTTCCATTCTTGGTACGGTTGAAGAAATCAATGTACGTGACCTTTCTAGAAATACCCTGTCAGACATTCATCCATACAAGTCATTCAAGAACAGGATGGACCAAAGGAACTATTCAGTACATCCATCTTAGGCACTGTTATCTAAGACTTATACAATAGCCCTTGCTCTTTACTCCGTCTTCAATTATCTTTGGCATATATGATTCGCAACACTTATGCCAATACAGAGTGGTTCTTTGGATAATAATCCAACCGGTCTCTCCATATTAACAACGTTAAAATGGTCAAAACTTTGATAGTCGGTGAGTTAACTATCAAATGAAAACATGTGTGCAGACAACGATATTATTTCCAAATGGAAATACTATCAATCAATCATCAATCATACATATATCTATATATACATATTATGTATATATATTCACATTTCCTTATTTTCTATGTTTTAGAAAATATACGTTATTAACACTGGAAAACATTTCCATTGTTATTTACATATCACTATCATTTCACAACTATCAGACCCTGACTGTAAACTAGTAGGAGAACAAATTCTCTAAGTATAAACCCCGAAGGCCGAAACCAACATCAAATCGATACTCAGAAAACTATTCAACTTAACAAATCTCTAGTCAGTTTCTAATTTTTCTTAACTCTATTTCGTTTAATCTATTCGATTAACTCTATTTGATTAACTCTAATTCGAGTAACTAATATTCGGTTTAACTCCATTCGCTTAACTCTATTTCTTTAACTCTATTTGATTAACCTAACTAGTCTACTCTAACTGATTAACTCTGATTGGTTTACTCTAACTGTTTAACTCTTTTAACTCTATTCGAATAACTAATATTCGAATAACTCCTTTTAACTCTATTTATTTAACAAATAAATATCTCCTTTTAATTCTATTTATTTATACAAATAAATAATCCATTATCTTATCTTATTTATTTAACAAATAAATAATTCACTTTATAAATATTCCATTTATAAAGATTTCCCCTCCTAATATTTCTACTTAAAAATATTTCCTATTTATAAATATCCCATTTAAAAAATCTTATTTATGAATATTCTATTTATAAATATTCTATTTATAAATATTCTCTTTTATAAAATCCTCGGATTTTATAAATATTCTCTTTTCAATATTTCGGTATGTTATGGTGTTTAACATATCAAATCACGATGATCAATATCGTCCAAACAGATATAATTGACAACATATTATATATCACATCATATATCACAATATATGAAAAACAGTAAAATAAATGTTTAGGAATCCAGTCGGTTTCCTCTAACCTGTTTCCCTGCATCCACAGATGTTACACAATATGATTATTATCACTTTCAGTTCGATATGAACTATTCTGATAAACAGAATCAATATAGATATTCAACTAACTGACTAGCAGTTCAATCAAACAATAAACACATAGTCAATCAGCCAAAATATTACAGTTCTAAAAATACAACATGAAATTATAAACTATTCAGAATTAGTGAGATTTACTCACATTGGATTGTTATCGTTAAAAACGATTAATTGTCTTTGATTCAGACGAACAATTAATTTTGCAATAAATTGTAACGAGCTTCGATTCACTCCCCGTCAGTTCCATTAGGTAGTGTCCGTCCATACGATCCCAACGGATCTTGTTTTTCTGAATTCTGAAATCGTATGGATAAGATACGATTTAATAAAGTTAATACACATTTTTAATTAAAATAAAACTTGAATTAAAATTGCAATGGGCTTTAACCATTTCAACACCGACCCATCCACCAATTCAAAAGCCCACCACGTGGACTCTTCCCACCCACAACACAATTCCTCCAGTATTTTCATGAAACCAAAATGGCCATCGCTGATTTCAATCAAGACTCCACCATTACCAATACTTATCAAATTAACAAACTCCTATCACCATTTATCACCCCTCCGTCTACACTTCCTTCTCCACTGAGTAAGACCAAACTCAAGCTCTTCCTGTCGAGTGCGCAACCACGAAGGCTGTCATCAGGTCCGAATTTTCCTGGCATGATAATCACCAAAATTCTACAACTAAGTGCTCCTTCCGCCCACAAAACAGATACACAAATCATTTTACCAATTGATGCACGAACCCTTCGAATCCGCTAACCCTAGACTCACGGTTTTGAAACCAGCATACGACAGTTGATGTCTAGCTCGGAAATACTGATATTGGCTTGAAGATCATCCTTGTACGTGTTCTTATATATATTTTGTATTATATATATTTTTGTTTTATTTTAGTATGATTTTAGAAGGGATCAAAATGAATTTCCTGGAGCAAAATGTTACAGCGGATTTTCTGTTTGACTAATGGAAAAGGAAGACTTAGGTCTAGAAATTTTGTTGGTGGCTATTTATAGGATTTTTCGAATTAATTTTATATTGATTTTTATTGGACCATTAACTTTTTTTATCCTTTATAAATTCCTACGACCACACACGATACCCAAAAATCACGAAAATTGATATGCAACTAGAGTTCGACATCACGGTCCCAACGAAACTGGTTTCGTCGAATTTTGACTTCGTATGCTCACACAACGTATTTTTAACCGTCGAAATACTGACTATTTCTCACTCTAAAAATCTGTACGACCACACAATGACTCTAAAAATCACGAAACTGGAAATCTAAGAACTATTTGACATTGCGGATCCAACAAAATTAGTTTCGTCGAATTCCGACTTCATTTGCAAAACCGGCTATTTTTAAAGCTCTGAATGACCCATTTAAAAATATAAATGTATTTAAATATATAAATATATTTACATATAATTAAATTAAATATTTAATAATAAATATTATCGTATATATTCACCATGGAATACCATGCAGCTCTATTGGGATTTATAACTCGATGTTTCAAATCCCGATTAAATCGATATTCGATTTAAATTGAAATTCCTTTTTAAAATATAAATAATTCCTTTATAAATTATAAAGGAATTCCACATCGACTTTTCTAAAATTTGATTTGGACATAAATCAAAATCTACCCGACGAAATCCAGATTTTGCTCTTCCACTAGAAAGATATACTCGACCAGCTCCACGCGTTTCTTATTTCACAGAAATCCGACTTAAAACGAACCTTGTACATCCAGTTGAAGTTCAAATCGCCAATTTACGAACTGCAGTGCCATTTCAAGCTCGATTTTAATTATGTTATAATTCTACGTTCAAACTGTCGTTTATATAATATATTCGTTATTCAATTCCAAACTGAATTAAATATCACAGATGATCCTGTTCACACCATATCGCCATTTCAGCCAATTCTGATTATTTCAGAATTAAATATATTATTTAATTTATTATTTTAATTAAATAATCACTATTATTTAATTCCACAACCATTTAATTCACTATATCACTATTTATATAATTAGATAAATAAATTATAATACCTCTGCAAATGCGGGTCATTACAACAAGATTGACAAAGAAGAACCTAGCTTTCAATTAGGATTTGGATTGCGGTATTTCTTTCCAATGTTTGAAAAGGGCTCTAACAATAGCCCCAGTTCTGACATTGCCTGATGGAAGCAAGATGTTTACAGTATACATAGATGCTTGCGGAAGGGGACTAGGCGCTGTTCTGATGCTAGAAGGGAAGGTAGTGACTTATGGTGGAAGACAGTTGAAAGTACACAAGAAAACTACCCAACCCACGACCTAGAGTTGGCAGCCATCGTTTTTGCGCTTAAGCCTTGGCGCCATTATCTCCTAGGTGAGAAATTTGAACTGTATACAGACCATAAATCATTGAAATACCTTTTCTCGTAGAAAAATCTCAATTTTATCTCAATTTGAGGTAGCAAAGATGGATGTAGTTTCTTGCCTCGTTCGATTTTGAGATTTCCTACACTCCTGGCAAGGGCAATGCAGTAGCAGACGCCTTAAGTAGAAAGAAGCTGGCCTTAAGCCCTCTCTTCGTGGAAAGGCAAAGCTTGGAGTTCATAGCAAGCTTTAACTTCAGACCCTCCTTTGACCTTGTACCTGGCTTGCTAGCAACGTTAGAAGTGCCGCCAACTCTATTAGACTCAATCGGAGCCGCGCAAAGTGAAGACTCTCAACTAGCTGATGTGATGGACAAGTTAATTAGGGTTGAGACTTCCAGTCACCTCAATAAATACTCCATTGATGCCAAAGGATGGTTGAGACGAGATGGAAGACTATGTGTCCCACAAGTAAGGGATTTGGTGAAGGCTGTTCTAGAAGAGGCACACCATTCCAACCTGACCATACACCCAGGCGGAGACAAAATGTATAAAGACATCAAAAGAGTTTTCTTTTGGAATGGCATGAAGAAAGACGTAGCTGAATTTGTTTCTAAGTGTTTAATATGCCAACAAGTCAAGGCGGAGCAGAAGAAGCCTGGTGGTCTGCTCCATCCTCTAGAGGTCCTACAATGGAAATGGGATAGCATATCGATGGACTTTATAGATGGCTTGCCTAAGTTAAGAAGAGGCAATAACAACATTTGGCTAATAGTGGACAGGCTCACAAAAAGCGCCCACTTTATACCCATCAAGAGTAGAAGGACTGCCTCATCTCTAGCATCCATGTATCTTAAAGAGATAGTTCGACTCCATGGGATACCCTCCAGTATAGTGAGTGATCGAGACCCTATTTCATGAGCGAGTTTTGGATGAGTTTACAAGAGGCATAGGCACACAGTTATGCTTAAGCACGGCCTATCACCCTCAAACCGATGGCTAGACGGAAAGAGTCAACAGGTATTAGAAGACCTCTTGAGATTATGCATTATTGACTTCGGAGGTACATGGGAGGATCATCTACCTTTGGTGGAGTTCGCTTACAACAATAGCTACCAAGCCACCATAGGCATGGCACCTTTCGAAGCTTTATATGGAAGACCGCGTAGGTCACCAACTTGCTGGTGGGAGTCCACAGACAAGCTCATACTTGGACCAGACATGATTAGGGAAACTTTAGAGAAAGTAGACTTGATACGAAGAAGGATGAAGACTGCCCAAGATAGACAAAAATTCTACACAGACAAAGGAAGAACTGACCTTGAGTTCGAAGTTGGAGACAAGGTGTTCCTTAAAGTATCTCCTTTGAGGAACGTCGTTCGCTTTGGATCCGTAGGAAAGTTAGCACCAAGATTTGTAGGGCCGTTCCCTATCATCGAGAAGATTGGGAAGATGGCTTATAGGGTACAACTTCCCAAAAGGTTGGCCGCGGTTCATAATGTCTTTCATGTCTCTCACCTGCTAAAATGCTTACACGAGTCTGTGGAAGTGGTAGAACCAAGTATGCTGGAGGAAGTTGAAGTTGAACGAGAAGCAATTGCGAGGAGAGTTCGAACCCGTATCTTGGGAACAGAAGTCAAAAAGCTACGCAACCGTGGAGTTAAGCTCATCAAAGTTCAATGGAGCGACACCGAGGAAGACGGGACTTGGGAAACTGAGGGCAGAATACGTGCAGCCTACCCTTTTCTTTTTGGGGGTACATCCTTAATATCTTTTTCCTTAAGTTTATGATCTTATCTATCTTTTTCAGGTATATCTCCTCGATCCTATCCTTTATCCTTAGGTAGGAACCGATTTGGATGTAAACATGTAATCGAAACATGTTATGATTGATGGTTGCAAGTGGTTGTTAGTGGATACATATACACACACATTGGGTATTAGATCAGCTCAGTCACTTCCATATTGCATATGCGCATATATATATATATATATATATATATATATATATTGGAATATGGATTGAAACTTGATGTTTTATCATATGGATGTTGCATTTTTATGAATGATTGTGCACTCATGTAGGAAATTTTGAGTAGGAAAAATTGCATTCATAATGGACTTATGACACTGACAAAATTTGCATTAAGGAGGTCAACTGAATCAATAAATCGCCTGATTTTGCATTAGATAAGGACATGTACACACGCAATGCATATGATCATGAAGCATTAGAAATCTTTTAAGGACAATGGACGCCTGTGTTTGATGGTTGAGTAGATGGGTGATTGGATGGTAGGATATAAGTTCTTCTCGACTTGAAGATTTCGGGGACGAAATCCTAAAAGGAGGTGAGAATATAACACCCCGTATTTTCCGTTAACGATATAGTAACGAATTAAACAATACTTAATTTAAATGCGAGAATTGAGGAAAATGGGTTACGCCATTATGTTCGTCTCGGAATTCTGGTTGAGATAGAGTCCGAGTTTGCATAAATTGGACTTCGTATGAAGAAGTTATGGTTGTCGGAAGTTTCCTGTAACACCCCACCTCCGCCAGGGTAACTCTTGCAAGCACACTAGCTTTGGAGGGGCGTTAAACAGGGTAAACATGCATGCAGATATCACAAGGCAGAACATATAAGTAAAACAGAGTAGTAAAGCTGCGGATAAAACTAGCATTTCAAAACCATAGTCAAGTTACAACAAAATACATGGTCATTATTTTCCAACAAACAAAGTCTAGAGAAAAGCATAAACTGAAAAACTGAAATACATAAAGTACTATCCCCAAAATGAAGTGATAAACCATAGCTAGCTCAATGTCCAAAACCGTACATAAGCAAATCCAGTAAGCAAACTGCAAAGATCCAAGCTAAGCTCCAATGTTCCCACTCTGAGGACCTGAGGGGGGGGGGAACGGAAGAAAAGAGGCGAAAGAAAACAGGTCAGTCAAAAAGACTGGTAAGCCCTAACTACTATCAGTCCATGAACTAGTAAAGTTAACTAGCATGAGAAGCTGAGATGAAAATAAGGATAACATGCTGGCATGATGATTTACTAACAAGATAGATAAAAGGTGTCATCGCATGATCAAGGTTAAGTTTTGCACCACGGGTGTACTAGCACTCTAACATATCAAGTAAAAACAAGAATTGATCCCTTGGCCCACGCTTGGCTCAATATCATGAGGTGACCTAAATCAAGGTCCAACTACACGGTCTAGTTGATCGGCTCCCTACAAGCCTATCTCGTCAAGTGTCGGTGTCATACGGCCCAAACATGCAATGTAGTTAACTGTGCTAGGTACACCCTAGGGTGTATCAAGTCCTAGGGTGTCAACCTCGGACACCAATCAAGTAAGCACAGTCTAGACCTACTGGTACCCGTGCCTGATTCTCCAACTCCGGACTACGTGCACGACCATAGTCCGCCTGGACCTACACCGGCGTACCTACTCAGCCGTCGTTTTTGTCGCTTACATGTCATCCCAGTAATCGTGCCCCACCCTAGCCTAGTCCTAGGGTCTTATGATACTATCAAGAGGGTTACTGCTGCAAAGGACCATGCAACTAGGGTTTCTTAACGGGTTAAATGTGGTTAAACCGATCCAAACGTGGATTAAATTGGTTAAGTGTACCCAAGGTTCATGACTTAACCCCGATTAACCCATCAAGCCCAAATTGGTTAAGTATTAAGTGGACCATGACTTAACCCTAATCAAGAGGCATTCATTAACTTAATGTGCTTTAACCTCCCACATTAGACCTTGTTGTGGTTACTAGTTAAGCCGGGCGGGTCCGGGTAGCTTTACACCACAACTTGGTCTAACCTCGGGTTCGAGCACAACATGACCAACTTCTCACATTAGGTCCTATTGTTTGTAGCCACTAGTTAAGCCGGGCGGGTCCGGGTAGATTTATGTTACAAACTCAACCCAACCTCGAGTTGGCCACACTCATCTTTTCTAAGTGTCATGTCCATTATGTTTCCAAAACATAATTACATATCACTTTATGTTATAAAAACCATGTTCATGTCATAATGTTACCCAACCCCAACGTAATCCCATCGTTTACATAATCGCAACAACGCATAAAGGATAAAATAGGGAACTTGGCATTATTATGACAAAGAGGTGTTGAAGCCACAAGTTTAACATGGTGGCATATGAAATGTACATATGTTCATATACTTGCATATTGCATTATTAGGCTTCAAAAGTATGCAGAAAACCAAACTTCGCATATAAGTAATACATGGTGATAAATGACATGTAGAAGTTGCTAGAAGTTCGCATTTTGCCTCACATGCAAGTTATCATAAGGGATATGATAACTTCCATGTTGCCAAAATGAAACCTTTAACATAAAGCTTGAAGCTTTAAGCTCACAAACTCAAGTTTAACTTGCATAACATGATCAACCCAAACTTGCATAACATAGCAACATGTGTCAACTTGCATAACATGATAACATGATCAACCCGAACTTGCATAACATAGCAACATGTGTCAACTTGCATAACATGATAACATGATCAACCCAAACTTGCATAACATAGTGATCAACCAAACTTGCATATCATAATGATCAACCAAACTTGCATGTCATAATGATCAACCAAACTTGCATCATTCATTTAACTTTAGAGTTCTAAGAATGAAAGTAGAAAAGGGCTTACAATGCTATGAAGACACAAATAAATAGTTATTAAAAGATTGAGATGAAGCCCTTATGCAATCACCAAAAATCCCAAATATGCAAGCTCCAAATGAAAAACCCTTGAGCCAAATCAATAAAAACCCTTGCTTTGAAATAGAAATGTTGCAACTTGACTTGAATGCAAACTAAGAACGCTCATACAAGTTTGAATATACTTGTATGAACTCAAAATCTCTCATATAAATAAACTTAGGAATTTTAGCATGAGAGCGGAGGCCATGAGAGGAACAAATTTGACATAGTTTAGTTGTAGGATTGAATAATGGTGATTTAGGCTAGGTTTAGGGGTCTTTTTATAGAAGATTAGGATAGTATTAGCCATAGGATTAACCGTAGATTCAATCCAAGCCATCAAATCCCGTCACAAGCCTCCAAAACAGGTCAAAACAGCCAAAACAGGTGCACCAGGCCGACCTGGCCGACCAAGGAGGTCGACCCTAGGGTCGACTCCCCAGTCGACCTGGGGGGGGGGAGGTCGACTCCCCAGTCAACCCCCAGGTCGACCCCCTCGGTGTGGCGAAAATTTTCCCGCCACTTCTGATTTTCTGAAATTTGAATCTGTTTTGAATTTGAATTTTTCGTGAAACTTCGCGAGGCCATATCTTAGTCACACGGACTCCGATTTTCGAAAACTCGGACTCTATTTCGCGTATTTTTCCGAGACGAACGCAATGGCACAGCCCGTTTCCCTTGATTCAGATTTTACAGTTTAATTCTGCCTTGATTTGTGTTATAACATGTTATTCAAAAATACGGGTTGTTACATTCTCCCCCCCTTAAAGGATTTCGTCCCCGAAATCTCCAAGTTAGGAAGAACGTATCCTACCATCCATCATCCAGCTACTCAAAACATCATCCACGTGCAGTCATTGTCCTTAAAGGATTCTAAATGATGTATGATCATATGCAAAGGTGTGTGTATATGTACTTATCTAATGCGAAAATCAGGAGGTTACTGATTCAGTAAACCCCCTTAATGCAAAACATGTTGGTGAAATGAGTCCATATGTATGCGAATCCCTAACATAACTTATGATCTCTTCATGAGTGCACATAACATTCATCCATGTGCAACATCCATGTGATAGCATAACAAGTTTCATCCATGAATAAGTATAAGCACTCATGCATATGCAACATGAAAGTGTGTGAGCCGATCTTAGTGCCTAATGTGTATCATGCATCCACGAGTATCCACATGCAAACACTTGCAACCATTTGCAACCATCAAGCATAACATGTTTCAAATACATGTTTCATCCAAAGGGTTTCTGCCTAAGGTCCTCATGACATGATTAACGAGATAATAAGATAAACAGGATAAACATGGATAAAAGAAAGATATGCTAATTAGGAAAGAGGTCGATAATGTACCCTAAAAAAGGAATGGATAAAGCCCACGCATCTTCTCCTCAGTTTCCCAAGTTGTGTCTTCATCGGCTTCACTCCACTGAACTTTCACCAATTTGACTTCTCGATTCCTTACCTTCTTGACCTCCGTTCCCAAGATACGAATCGGAGCTCTTCTCAAGGTTGCCTCTTTCTCTACCTCAATGTCTTCAAGAATGCTTGGTTCAACCACCTCAGCGGACTCATGCAGGCACTTTCGGAGATGCGAGACATGAAAGACATTATGCACTCCGGCTAGCTTCTCGGGCAGTTCCACCTTATAGACCATCTTTCCAATTCTCTCTATGATAGGGAAGGGTCCTACGAACCTTGGTGCCAGCTTCCCAACTGCTCCAAAACGAACCACATTACGTAAAGGAGAAACCTTCACGAAAACCAAGTCTCCCACTTCGAATTCCAAATCTGCCCTTCGTCTGTCAACATAGGATTTATGTCTGTCTTCGGCCGCTTTCATCCGTCTTCTCACTAATTCAACTTTCTCGGATATGTCCCGTATCATATCGGGCCCAAGTATAAGTCTATCTGTTGTCTCCCACCAATAAGATGGTGACCTACATGGCCTCCCATACAAAGCTTCAAATGGTGCCATCCCTATGCTGGCTTGATAGCTATTATTATACGTAAACTCTACAAGAGGAAGGTGGTCTTCCCAAGTACCACCGAAGTCGAGAACACAAAGCCTCAAGAGATCTTCTAGCACTCTATTCACCCTTTCGGTTTGGCCATCCGTCTGGGGGTGATAGGCTGTACTCAGATTCAATCGCGTACCCATCGCTTCTTACAAACTGTTCTAGAACTGGCTAGTGAAAATCGGGTCACGATCGCTAACTATGCTAGAAGGAACTCCATGCAACCGCACTATCTCTCGGAGATAAATAGATGCCAGCCATGATGCGGTCCTCTTGCTTTTTACTGGAATGAAGTGAGCACTCTTCGTAAGTCGGTCAACTATGACCCATATGCTTGTGTTCCCTCTCCTTGACCTAGGCAATCCATCCACAAAATCCATAGAAATACTCTCCCACTTCCATTGCGGGACCTCCAATGGATGTAATAACCCACCTGGTTTCTTTGACTCCGCTTTCACTTGTTGGCACACCATGCACCTTGAGACATACTCTGCCACGTCTTTCTTCATTCCAGCCCAAACGAAAATGCGCTTCATATCCCTATACATCTTATCCCCTCCCGGATGTATAGTCATCTTAGAGTGATGTGCTTCTTCGAGAACTTTATGCACCAAGTCTCCTACTTGCAGAACGCATAGCCTTCCATCACGCCTTAGCCAACCTTTATCATCAATGGTGTATCTAGCAAGGTGACTAGACGTTTCACCCCGAATCAACTTATCCATGACCTCGACTATTTGCGGATCTTCCTTCTGTGAAGCCCCAACTTGATCAAGAAGTGTGGGACTAAGCTCAAGGGATGCTAAAGAACCCGTAATCGACTCAACAGTCATCGTGAAATCAAAGGTCGCCAAGAATTCTAAGTTCTTCATCTCAATGAACAAGGGGCTCAAAGTGAACCTCCTTCTGCTTAGTGCATCTGCCACAACATTACCCTTGCCAGGGGTATAAGCTATCTCGAAGTCATAAGATGCCAAGAATTCCATCCACCTTTGGTGCCTTAGATTCAGATCTTTTTGCGAGAAGAGGTACTTGAGTGACTTGTGATCAGTATACAACTCAAACCTTTCGCCTAGAAGATAGTGGCGCCAGGATTTGAGTGCAAAGACGATTGCTGCTAACTCCAAATCATGAGTGGGATAGTTCTTCTCATGAACTTTAAGTTGCCTACCCCCATAACATATCACTCTTCCCTCTTGCATCAGAACGGCACCTAACCCCGTGCCACATGCATCTGCGTACACGGTAAACATCTTACCACTATCGGGTAATGCCAAAACTGGAGCTGAGGTAAGGGCTCTTTTGAGCTTTTGAAAAGCAAGCTTACACTCCAAGTCCCATGCGAAGACTAAGTTCTTCTTCGTCAACTTAGTAAGAGGGGCCGAAATCTTAGCGAAGTCCCTAATGAACTTCCTATAGTAGCCCGCCAGACCGAGAAAGCTTCTTACCTCGGTTGCATTCCTAGGAGTCTTCCAGTCTTGAACCACAACCACTTTCGCGGGATCCACCGCTATGCCTTGCTTAGAAACTATATGTCCAAGAAACCGAACTTCCTTTCTCCAGAAATGACATTTGGAGAACTTGGCTTTCAACTGATGGGCTCTAAGCGTATCCATCACTTCCTTGAGATGCCTAGCATGCTCTTCCTCATCCTTTGAGAAGATCAGAATATCATCCACGAAGACAACAACAAATTTGTTAAGGAACTCCCTGAACACCCTACTCATCAAGTCTACGAAGTTGGCGGGTGCATTAGTCAAACCGAATGGCATGAGAAGCCATTCAAAGAATCCGTCTGGAGTCCTAAACGAAGTTTTATCAATGCTATCCTCAGCTACTCTAAGCTGATAGAATCTGGTGGCTAGATCGAGCTGAGAGAAAACAGAAGCACCTACAAGTTGGTCAAAGAGATCATCAACTCTCGGTAACGGGTGCCTATTCTTCTTTGTCAGCTTGTTCAACTCTCGATAATCAACACATAGACGAAGCGAACCATCCGCCTAAGTAGCGAATACCACCGGAGCACCCCATTCAGAAATGCTTCGCCTAATAAAATTCTTCTCAAGCAACTCCTTGATTTGCTTACTGAGCTCCCTTCTCTCACGAGGGGCCATGTGCCTAACGGGCAATGATACTGGCTTGGCATTATCAAATAGATAAATGCGGAAATCTATCTCTCGTTTAGGGGGTAACCCCTTAACTTCTTCGAAGACATCAGGATAGTCTCGGACCACCCTTACAGATTGCAGATCATCGATGGACGAGTCGAGAGATTCAAGATAACATAACATGACGGGAACTCTAGGGTTACAAGAAATTTCTAGGGTATTACCGAGGCGAGTCATGAGCCTCACCACCCTATGTTCACAATCAAGAATGGCTCCATAACTGGACAGCCAATCCATGCCCAAGATCAACCCATATCCCGTGAATCCGAGAACATAAGCATTACACGTGAATTCTACGGCCAAGATAGAAATCTTCAAATCCACACAAATGATAGATAGATGGGGCGGAACCCCCAATTGTATTTGAAACACAAACGGGATCCTCAGCTAGGCTAGTACTTAGGTGC
The DNA here is from genome assembly GCA_030737875.1 of Allium sativum. Lineage (NCBI taxonomy): Eukaryota > Viridiplantae > Streptophyta > Magnoliopsida > Asparagales > Amaryllidaceae > Allium > Allium sativum. Next base: position 659,739,669 of record CM060920.1, read on the forward strand.
AAACTTTCAACAACGTCAGAAGAAATAAAACTATGCGATGCTCCAGAATCAAATAAGGTGCGAACAGGATAATCAGAAATATAAACAAGACTTTCTACAGAAATACTACCTCGGTCCTGAGATGGAGCAGCATTGATAGCATGCACTTGCCCTCCAGAAGGTCCTCCACGCTGATTCTGCCCTTGCTTCTTGGGGCAATCTTTGCTAAAATGTCCGGTCTCTCCACAATGAAAGCATTCGCCTGACTTCCTCTTCCTTTTCTTACAGTCTTTAGCTATGTGCCCAACATTCCCACAGTAGTGGCATTTTCTTGGATCCTTTGCCTTGGCTTTGTTGCCCTTGTTGTTCTTGTTGTTTTTGTTGTTCTGATTGCTCTGATTTCCTCCCCACTTGGAGTTTGTCTTCTTGGCTTGAGTCTCATTAGCCTTGACTTCCTTCTTGCCATTCTTATCGTCTCCTTGAAGCAATGCCATTTCTACAAGTCCCTCAAAAGTGGCCCCCATGGGTATATGAGATAGGGCTAAACCTTGTAATGGCTCATTCAACCCTCATGCAAAGCGTAAAGCCTTCTTCTGGGGAGTATTAACCATGTCCAAACCGAATCGGGCGAGCTTGTTAAACTCATTCACATACTCCCTCACTGTCATGTCCCCTTGCTTCAAAGATATAAACTTCTCCATTTGCAGATTTGCCTCAGCTGATGATAGAAATTTAAGCCCAAATCTTGTCCTAAAGTCGGCCCAAGTCTCTATAGGCCTCGTACCATTGGTGACCTCCCACCAATAAGCAGCTTCTTCTTTTAATAGCCATGCCGCCAATAAAACCTTCCTATGATCTTGTACATCAAAGATGGCGAAGAGATCTTCAGTTTCTTTCAACCAATTTCGTGCCTCCACAAAAGTCTCTGTCCCTATGAAGTTCTTGCCACCCATCGCCTTAAAGTCCTTGCAAACTTTAGCGAAATCCGCTTGTGGATTCTGAGGAGGAGGAGGAACCTCAGTTATGTTGGGGGTATTTGCTGGGCCCATATCATTGGCCCTAGCTTCCAAGTACCTCCGGAACCATCCGAGATTGGTCACTCCCTCGGGAAGGTTAAGATCGGCCATACTGAAAAAGAAAAAGATAGATTCAGAACGAAGAAACGAAGGATAGTGCTTTGGCTTTTTGGGAATAGCCTTTTTAAAATAACTAGACTTTTCTTGGAAAATACTTAATAGGTTTTGAAAATAGTTTTTCAAAAGGTAAGTTTTAAAAAAACTTTTGCTCAAATCTTGTAAACCTTATGCTCTGATACCAAATGTAACACCCCACCTCCGCCAAGGTAACTCTTGCAAGCACACTAGCTTTGGAGGGGCGTTAAACAAGGTAAACATGCATGCAGATATCACAAGGCAGAACATATAAGTAAAACAGAGTAGTAAAGCTGCGGATAAAACTAGCATTTCAAAACCAAAGTCAAGTTACAACAAAATACATGGTCATTATTTTCCAACAAACAAAGTCTAGAGAAAAGAATAAACTGAAAAACTGAAATACATAAAGTACTATCCCCAAAATGAAGTGATAAACCATAGCTAGCTCAATGTCCAAAACCGTACATAAGCAAATCCAGTAAGCAAACTGCAAAGATCCAAGCTAAGCTCCAATGTTCCCACTCTGAGGACCTGAGGGGGGGGGGGGAACGGAAGAAAAGAGGCGAAAGAAAACAGGTCAGTCAAAAAGACTGGTAAGCCCTAACTACTATCAGTCCATGAACTAGTAAAGTTAACTAGCATGAGAAGCTGAGATGAAAATAAGGATAACATACTGGCATGATGATTTACTAACAAGATAGATAAAAGGTGTCATCGCATGATCAAGGTTAAGTTTTGCACCACGGGTGTACTAGCACTCTAACATATCAAGTAAAAACAAGAATTGATCCCTTGGCCCACGCTTGGCCCAATATCATGAGGTGACCTAAATCAAGGTCCAACTACACGGTCTAGTTGATCGGCTCCCTACAAGCCTAACTCGTCAAGTGTCGGTGTCATACGGCCCAAACATGCAATGTAGTTAATTGTGCTAGGTACACCCTAGGGTGTATCAAGTCCTAGGGTGTCAACCTCGGACACCAATCAAGTAAGCACAGTCTAGACCTACTGGTACCCGTGCCTGATTCCCCAACTCCGGACTACATGCATGACCATTGTCCGCCTGGACCTACACCGGCGTACCTACTCAGCCGTCGTTTTGGTCGCTTACATGTCAGCCCAGTAATCGTGCCCCACCCTAGCCTAGTCCTAGGGTCTTATGATACTATCAAGAGGGTTACTACTGCAAAGGACCACGCAACTAGGGTTTCTTAACGGGTTAAATGTGGTTAACCCGATCCAAACGTGGATTAAATTGGTTAAGTGTACCCAAGGTTCATGACTTAACCCCGTTTAACCCATCAAGCCCGAATTGGTTAAGTATTAAGTGGACCATGACTTAACCCTAATGAGGAGGCATTCATTAACTTAATGTGCTTTAACCTCCCACATTAGACCTTGTTGTGGTTACTAGTTAAGCCGGGCGGGTCCGGGTAGCTTTACACCACAACTTGGTCTAACCTCGGGTTCGAGCACAACATGACCAACTTCTCACATTGGGTTCTATTGTTTGTAGCCACTAGTTAAGCCGGGCGGGTCCAGGTAGATTTATGCTACAAATTCAACCCAACCTCGAGTTGGCCACACTCATCTTTTCTAAGTGTCATGTCCATTATGTTTCCAAAACATAATTACATATCACGTCATGTTATAAAAACCATGTTCATGTCATAATGTTACCCAACCCCAACGTAATCCCATCGTTTACATAATCGCAACAACGCATAAAGGATAAAATAGGGAACTTGGAATAATTATGACAAAGAGGTGTTGAAGCCACAAGTTTAACATGGTGGCATATGAAATGTACATATGTTCATATACTTGCATATTGCATTATTAGGCTTCAAAAGTATGCATAAAACCAAACTTAGCATATAAGTGATACATGGTGATAAATGGCATGTAGAAGTTCGCATTTTGCCTCACATGCAAGTTATTATAAGGGATATGATAACTTCCATGTTGCCAAAATGCAACCTTTAACATAAAGCTTGAAGCTTTAAGCTCACAAACTCAAGTTTAACTTGCATAACATGATAACATGATCAACCCAAACTTGCATAACATAGCAACATGTGTCAACTTGCATAACATGATAACATGATCAACCCAAACTTGCATAACATAGCAACATGTGTCAACTTGCATAACATGATAACATGATCAACCTAAACTTGCATAACATAGTGATCAACCAAACTTGCATATCATAATGATCAACCAAACTTGCATGTCATAATGATCAACCAAACTTGCATCATTCATTTAACTTTAGAGTTCTAAGAATGAAAGTAGAAAAGGGCTTACAATGCTATGAAGACACAAATAAATAGTTATTAAAAGATTGAGATGAAGCCCTTATGCAATCACCAAAAATCCCAAATATGCAAGCTCCAAATGAAAAACCCTTGAGCCAAATCAATAAAAACCCTTGCATTGAAATAGAAATGTTGCAACTTGACTTGAATGCAAACTAAGAACGCTCATACAAGTTTGAATATACTTGTATGAACTCAAAATCTCTCATATAAATAAACTTAGGAATTTTAGCATGAGAGTGGAGGCCATGAGAGGAACAAATTTGACATAGTTTAGTTGTAGGATTGAATAATGGTGATTTAGGCTAGGTTTAGGGGTCTTTTTATAGAAGATTAGGATAGTATTAGCCATAGGATTAACCCTAGATTCAATCCAAGCCATCAAATCCCGTCACAAGCCTCCAAAACAGGTCAAAACAGCCAAAACAGGTGCACCAGGCCGACCTAGCCGACCAGGGAGGTCGACCCCTAGGTCGACCCTAGGGTCGACTCCCCAGTCGACCTAGGGGGGGAGGTCGACTCCCCAGTCGACCCCCAGGTCGACCCCCTGGGTCTGGCGGGAATTTTCCCACCACTTCTGATTTTCTGAAATTTGAATCTGTTTTGAATTTGAATTTTTCGTGAAACTTCGCGAGGCCATATCTTGGTCATACGGACTCCGATTTTCGAAAACTTGGACTGTATTTCGCGTATTTTTCCGAGACGAACGCAATGGCACAGCTCGTTTCCCTTAATTCAGATTTTACAGTTTAATTCTGCCTTGATTTGTGTTATAACATGTTATTCAAAAATACGGGTTGTTACATTTCCAGAAAATTCAAAAAAATTCGAACAGATCGAAAACAAATTCAAATTCAAAACAGAAGTCAGAAGCGGGCTGGGCGAGAAAATTCCCACCCAGGACCCAGGTCGATCAGAGGGTCGAGCCTAGTGTCGACCTCCCCCCTACAGGTCGACCTGGGGGTCGACCTGCCCCCCCTCCCCGGCAGATCTGAAAGGTGAAAATTTTGTGACTCAATGCTGAGTGACTAGGGTTGAGGTGTCACCCTATCTTGTTTGGATGGTTGTGGTTAACCCTAGGATCATCCGATGGCTCAAATTGAATCGAAATTCTATATAAACAACCCAATGCTCAAACCTAAAAATCACACAAAAATAATCCTAGAACTATCATGCTGTCAATGGAAAACTTGGAGTAGTCGTCCCCAATTCAAAGACAAGATAAGAACCTGAATCAAAAATCAAATTAAAAGTTATCAAATTCAATGACCTACATCAAAGGCGAGCTTACCAATTTCAAAACTCAGATTTCAGAACGCAAGAATTCCTTTTTAGTTTGTAAACTGGTTATTACGCAGATTTAAACGTTCTTTCAAATGAATCATGACATGTTGTAATTTGAATATGGAATGCTTATGTATAAGATTTGATTCTCATTTATCTTAAAGTATCGTTGTAATTAATCATGTCTATATGCTTGTGGTGATGAACATATTGTATATTAATTATGTCTATATGCTTGTGGTGATGAACATATTGTATGTTACTGGAATCTATTATGATTGGGTAATGGATTTATTTTTCAAATTAAATAGTGAAACATGTCATGTTATAAATTGGTGGTTATTTGCAAGTTTATGATTTAAAACACATGCTTATATGTTAGATCAACACTCATGTATATTCATGTTAGGTTGAATCTAATTATGTTGTAAAATTTGGAATTGTATCCTCTTATGTTTTAACGCATAAGTCATCATGCTAAGTAGTGATTCGAATATGTTGATAATAGTTCTCTTATGTTTAACACACATAAGTTAATATACTAAGTTGCGATTTAAAAATGATTATAGTAGCTTCCTTATGTTTTGACATACAGAAGTTAATATGCTAAGTTGTGGGCTGAACTGTGATTATATGTTAAACCTCCATGCTAGGCCTTTGTCAAGTTTACATGACAATTAGACCCAACTTAGTCACAAGTTCACCTTTACCCATTTAATTAAAGTTAATGATACTTCTATGCCAAGTTACACATGACAAGTTTAAATGTATGCTATTTTATGTTTATTTCATGTCCCTTGTTTATTACCCTTTTTGTTTATGGGTTTCGGCTAATTTACTGGCCCAACATTTTATGTGATTCATGCGTACGTTCTACGGGGGTAGCGATGGGAAAATATGAAAATTCATGGCATAGATTTGTTCATAAAATGGTATATTTGATATACCATTTATGGTAAGCATAATCAAAGGATAATTATGGAATGATTAAATTAAATTAAATTTACATAAAGAAATTAGACATATATAGAAAAATGTGAATTTAGAAAAAGACGAATATGCCTAACCCGAGGTTAGACTGAGTTGTGGTGTAAATCTACCCAGAACCGACCGGCATATCCAGTGACCACAACAAGACCTGTCTAATGTTGGTGGTTAGTGCATCAAGCCCAAAAAGAACCTGAGGTTAGACTGAGTTGTGGTGTAAATCTGCCCGGAACCGACCGGCACATCCAGTGACCACAACAAGACCTGTCTAGTGTGAGTGGTTGGTGCTTTAAAAAATTAAATCTAAGTCAGGATTGGTAGGGTTAAGTCAATTAGGGAATACTTAACCAATTCAACAAGTTAACTAAACGAATGGGTGGGGTTAGGTAAACTTAGACACTTAACCAAATAAACATGTTGATTAGAAAACTCCAGTAACGGGGACCCATTTCAGCAGTAACCCACATAGATGTATCATGGTACCCTGAAACTAGGCAGGGTGGGGCATGATTACTGGGCTGATTACAAGCGGTCAAAACATCGGTGGTTGGTGGGCAACAATAGGTTCCGATGGAGTATGGGCGTGCACATACTCTGGAGTGGAAAATCAGGCACTGGGCATCAGTAGTATACACTTTGCATTGAATCGTGTCGGGTTGCCACCAGAGGGACCAATACACCCCATGGTTGGACCAACACAGGTATCTATAGTCAAGCGGGGCCGAATGACACAGGATATGAATGCATACGCGCAGGAGCCAATCATTAAGGGGACCATTTGTTATGAACACGTAGGGCTGGTTGAACCAATGGTTAAGTAGGTGCAGAGACTATAGTAATGGGTGCGATCACATGTTCCTCTTATCTTATATTAGGGTATTGTCCTATGTTCTGTTATTACTGTCATGATCCCTTCCCTTGTTTAAATGCTAGTAATCACCGAACTTACCAAACTTATTGTCTGACCCGTTTTCTTTCGTTCCCCCCCCCCCCCCCAAGTCCACAGGGAGGTAATACTGCAGCTTAGTCAGACTCTTTTCAAGCTTCAAGAAAGTAGATGTATGATTTGGACTCTCTCTCACCTTGGCTATGGCTCTTGGACATTATCCTTGGGGATTTATGCAGTTTTATTTATGGTTTATGCTTCTTTATTAAATAATCAAGACATAAATTATGTTGTAATTGTTTGGAAGTTATTTTGAGACAATTTGATGTAATGCTTTTGTATTGAACCACATATGAAATAAATAATTGAATTTCGCTGCTTATATTTATCTGTCTTGTAAAGTTTTCTGTATCTTGTACCTATAACCCTCCACCAAAGTTAAGGCATTTCCTTGTGAGTGACCTTAACGGAGGTGGGATGTTTCATAAGACGAGCAGTTGTCAGCCCTAGGTGGCGACAGTTTTCAGAAGCAATGAACGAAGGAGGAAGGTATATTTAAACTACTTTCCACATTTAAAAGTGTCGTTAATTAAATTTATATGGAAAAACTAGTTTTTATTTGATATAAATACAACGTAAAAATCAGTTTTTATTAGATAAAAATATAAAATACACATATACACGATTTGAAAAATATACATATACATGATTTGAAAAATATACATATACATGATTTGGAAAATATAAATATCTTTGATTTGAAAATATAAATATTGTTGTTTTGAAAATAGAAAAAGCATTGTATTTAAAATAGAAATAGTAAAAAAAATATGGTTTTTATTTGTTTGAATAGCAAATAAAAATATGATTTTATATATGTAGTAATGATGATAAAGATTAGAATATATATATATATATATATATATATATATATATATACAGCGATGGTAAAAATCAGATTTTTATATAAGTAGCAATATAAAAATATAATTTTTATATATGTAGCGAAATAAATATGATTCTTAGTGAAGTAAAAATACGATTTTTATATGTGAAAAGATTTGATTATTTTTGTATATTTATAAAGATTTGAATGTTTATACGAACAGTATAAGAAGAAAAATTGGATTTTTATATATTCGTATAATGAAGAAAAATTAGATTTATATATATAACTTCGAAATAAAAATGTGATTTTTATCTATATAACTTTGAAATAAAAATGTGATTTTTATCCATATAGTGTTAAAATAAAAATGTGATTTGTACTGTGAACAGCGTGAAAAGGATTGCGATGGGACCAATTGAAAACGAATCAAAATTTAAACCATTCAGAAATAAAGAATGGAGGAGCGGATTCCAAAGGTAAGAACTCCTCACTGAAATCTTTTATATAGTTATTTATTTTTAACTGCATATATGAACTGGTCCCCGTCATCCACAAACCATGAACGACTTGTTTGATTGTTTGGTTGATTGGAATATTTGTTTGAATTTGGTTTGGGATGAATAATGAATTGAAATGATTTGGTTTGTGTATGGCGTGAGCCATTATTATGCGAGGGATAAGGCTAGACCTTACCTCGGTTCTAGTATCGCGCCGTTATGCCACCAAAATTTTCTAAAATATGTTAGAACAATAAAAATATCATTTTTATTGTATAAATGAGCTGAATAGAATATTCATATGTCGAATAAAATATTTTATCGTTAGAAATATAATTTTTAACATTGATATGAATAAAATAAATATTCATTTACAAATCAGACAATTTGTTTATGAACACCCATTTTACTGATATGGATTGGGACGATATATTTTACACACCGCCCAACTGCACAAATAAAATTCATTATTTGTCAATTGAAACCCCACACGGGTTTTGGGATGATATTGGACATAAACTAATCCCAATATTTAGTTGTATGTCAATCGATTGGTTGACAAGCTGTGTAAGCGTTGAATATTTATATTTAATGCTTATGCAGTGTAGAATGCACTCTGGATGATTGATGACTATGTTTGATTATTGTTGTATACATGTGTGTATGAAATCCATATAAATCACATTATATGTTAATTGACTGTGTCTTATTCCAGTTAAGAAATAATGAATATTTTAAAATAACGAATATTTTAAAATAATGAATATTTTAAAATAATATTCAGTAAAAGATCAAAATCTGATTTTGATGTCCGATTTGGGATGGACACGAATATATTTAAACATATATAGCCGTGTTGATTAGATATGCGCCATTTTGATGCGAACGATATTTATATCGATTTTATTCATTTTTATAATGAATATGGAAAAGGAATTGATTTCAGAATCTGATGTTTGAAAATATTCTCATTTATATATTAATGATATGGAATATTCAATTATGATTTAAAATTGATTATGAAGTTGAAATCGTTTTGAAAACGAATTTAATACGATTTATAAAACACGTTTCAAACAAAAATTGATGAAATATATAATATATATATAGTATATTTAATGGCTTGAACAGAAAGCGCCGCGGCAGTTTGCGAATTTCGAACATTGACTATAAATGGACATTACGGGGGATTCGACCGTCGGATTCTCCTAAAATCGGAACCATTGGGTTCGTATCGAAAAGTGCTTTCTAATGAATACAAGAAATTAGAAATCTAACTATTGGACATGGAATTATGTCCAAATCAAATTTGAAAAAGGTCGATGTAAGTGTAGTTCGATGGCCGCTTATGGAAATCGACTGTATGGGTCTTTATAAAATTATCAAAATTATCAATAATTAGTGTAAAATCATAAGAAATGATTTGGAAAGAATTGGAATGAAAAATTCCATATTTTAAAAGATAAAAATAGTTTTTTATTGAAATAAACTAGTTATGAACTAGAATTATAATCCAATTATTTCTAAATAAATAAATTGGATTTGGAATGGTTTTAAAAATAACTAGGATTTCCAATATGTAAATTGGAATGGATATGAATCGAATTGTCTTCGAAATATATCGATGTTGGATTTCGTGATTATACAGATATTGTTTTGAAAATTTGAATGATATATTTATATCGTTATTTCCAATACGATATTTGTTGGTTGTAGAATTTGATATTGAATATAAGCTGATATATTTTCTATTCAGAGTCTAGTATTTAATACCAAATGGGATTTTGGGTTTGTCGTGAACGGTGTCTTCAGTAACACTGTTCTTGAACCCCAAGTGAAGAGAATAAATCTTTTAATTAAGAATGTTAGAGTTTCAAATTATATTTAATATGAATTGGGTTTATCGTGAACTATGTTTTAACGACATTCGTTATTTAACCCAATTTACATGGAAATGTGATTTGGAATTTATAAATCTTTTGTTAGGGTCTAAAGGAGATTTTCCAAGGTAAAGTTTTCCAATTTAACATATTAAATTGGAATTGAATGGAATTCGATTTGGAAATAATCGAAGTGAGCTTCTGTAGAGGAAGACTGTTAATATATATGGAATTTAAAAGGCCTTGCCATTATTCCATTTATATTATCGGCTGGATATGGAAGTTCATCTCGATTATATATATTGATCTGTTTACCGTGAAGATTCCATTATTAATGGAATGTGATTTTGGGTTTATCATGAGTTGTGTTTTAACTGACATTAGTTCTTTAACCCAGTTAAAGAAAAGATTTATTCCTTAACTTTGAATAATCATTGTAACGATACGGACTTTGCCCGGACATAATCGATCGATAAATCGACCAAGACCATTCAAATCCCGCATACGTTAACTTTGGGAATACAACACATCAGAACAAATAGCAGAAGACTTTTATAAACATCATAATAATGTTACATCAGAGTACAGAATATATCAGAGTACATTGAATTATATTACAGCAGAAGATTAAATTACAATGAATTAAATACAATGAAGCGGAAACAAATAAACTAATACAACGGAAGGCTTCCTATGCTCTGGACACAGCTTTAAGCTTCGATCAAGAATCCTGCTCAAGAGATAAATATCTTTAAAAAGCTACTCGACTGGCCGTGTGGAAAAGAGGGCACCCGAATTTGCAAAGTGAACAAACTACAAGTCAGTCATGGGACTGGTATGAGAAATCTTCCTTAACCTATTTAATAATAAGGTTAATCACAGGAACACACCGCTAACACGGAACAGGTTTACTCCATTGGATTTCCAGTGCATATACTACTACCATAAATAAAGCTATGGATCTATATTGCATCAATCAACAAGCAATTCATCAATCTACCCATTTAGGCTTAATCCCTAAACTTAGATTTTCAAATCCAATTCTCCTTACAGAAATTATTCGTTTGGACTTTCTCTAGAAGAAAAATATCCTATTGCAACTAGTTATTTGCAACAAGCGACACATGACAGTTGCAATAAGTGATATTTTGCAACAAGCCTATAATGACAGTTGCAATAGATGAGATTCAGCAACAGGCCTTTTGTTTCTATTGCGAAAAACATATTTTTAGCAACTGTGCTTCTCTTCCTGTTGCAAAAGCATGCTTTTAGTAACTACACTTCTATAACAGTTGCAACAAACAAATTATTTGCAACTGAGCTTCCCAGCCTGTTGCGAATAAGTACCTTTAGTAACTGTTTTCGCCAATTGCAATAATGTATTTTTTTTACAACTGGTAAAGCCAATTCCGAAAAACATACTATTAAAAATGATATTTTTTCCGGTCTTTGGTAAACATGATTACCATTAAATACAAAAATACGAAGTAATAAATAATATTTAGTTATAATATAGTAAGGATTGAGCAATAATAATTAATTAATATACATTAAAACTTAAATAATTGTAATAGATACATATTACAACCTTTTTATTTAGTTTATCCATTGCAATAAGTATTTTATAAATAGTAAATACTAATTATAATCGAATAGTGATAATGAATGATTAATTAAAAAAATATTATTTTTAAATATTACTAATTAAACAAATAATGGATAATAATTAATTTGAAATATGAAATAATTTGTTCAAATAATATATAATAATAGATGTAATTGACGAATAATTACCATTAAATAGTAATCAATAGTTTTTTTTATTTGTTGCAATAAATAATTAATAAACAACAAGCAATGATTAATAATTATACTATAGAGTAATATTTAATAAATAATTGCTAGTAATTAATGATTAATAGTTAGTAATAAATAAATACTGATTAACAACCAAACCTAATAATTAATAATTAAAAGCTTGTAATAACATTTTAAAAGGTAAGGATTGGGGGAACCTAGGGCCATATCCACATAATTTTGCTAAGAAATTTCATTTTCCCGCTTCCACCCGCACCCAATAATACGCCTCCTCCTTTTCGTTTAACCCTATTCCACTAAACCAAAAAAATTCCATTCCGACTAACCCTAGATCCACTACACCAGCAAAAAAAAAACTTATTTCTTTGGTCAGACAATTTGATGTTTGCAAATAGAAATCCATGACTATTCCTCGTCGTTGTCCAAAACTTGCATCCCTTGCTTGGATTATCATGAAAGCCACTGCCACCAAGATCTGAAAGTAAAAGGTATGTCAATAAATCATACAGTTTTTTCTCTGTTGGTATAATCGTGAAACCAACCTCGTGATTTGCTAGAACAGGGTGATTTGCAAGAGCACCTTATGCTAATTCCTTCCTAATTTATGCAATTTGAATGCGGTTACAGATCTAACATCCAAGATCTGGTCGGGCAAGATTCTTACAAACAAAAATCAGTTTTTAGGAATTGGTCATTTATTTGGTTTAAAGATCCACAGTGATTCAAGATTATCTTTTGGGGGAAACCGCAAGTAAATTTAGATATTTGGCCTGTGCTTCATTACTGATAATCTAATAAATCATGTTTACAACTCCAAAACAAAATTTTGAGCATTACTGATGAATATTGTAGATTCATTATTGATTTTTGTTTAGTAGTTAGTTTATTTCTTATGATTTAGAAGTGAACTTAATGTAGAACTGTATTCTATCTTTGTTTCCTTGACCATAATTCATGTAATGGTTTAAAGGTTCAGTTGTTATTTTCTTAAAGAAAACCTCACAGGCTGTTAGCTACTAGAAGCGTGTTCAATAACCGTCTTGTGGTCCTTTGTTTATTATTTCATTGTATGCATATGTTGGATTATCATGGTCCTGTGGTTCATCAAATAACCGGCCATTAAGAAACGAAATGTGCATAATTCAAGATATGCGCCCATTGAATTATAAGCTGGAGTTAGACATACATCCTTTATAATTTATTTCCTGAAACTTTAATATTCATTAATTAGATTATCAAAAATCGATTGTGCTGTAGGTATTTGACTGAGGATGCAATTTTTATTAATCTAAACTAAGCTTGGTTTCTAAATATTCACAGTTAGAAAACAAACAGAAGCTATAATAAACTGGATTCATTGAAATGTCTGCATTTGTCATCGACCTGACTTCCCATTGCCAGTAGTCAACCCAAAATCATATATATTTCTCCGTGATACTCTGTTAAGCCCTAAAAATTGTTTTTTGAAACTCCAACAACAAAGTATGCTAACTCATTTCTCAATTGAGTAGCCCAATTGTATAAAAATTACCCATAGTAAATTAATGGTGTATTTTCACATTGTATATGCAGTAATTTGATTTGCTTTATGTATCATTAGCTAATAACGTGCACAATTTGTTCTAGTTTGTATTTCACTAATTTGATTGGGTCTGTCAATACACATATTTTAATTTATTTATTTTGGGTTTGATTGATGCTAATAAGATTAAATGTCAAGGCATTAACATTAAGATAATCCAGATGTAGTATACACAAAATTTCTTTTGTTATATTTGTAATTCAATGATTTTTTTCACCCTATATCTTAAAAATCTTCAAATTTTATTTTTTATTTACTATCTTACTCATCTATTTCTCAGACTATGAAGTCCAATGAAATGATGAACTAACTGCAGAAGAAGAAACCAAGCATCAACTACTGGCAAACCTATGCATCAAAAAGAAAAAGGTAAACATACAATTGCATGATCAAAATTCTTTTTTATGTTCTGTTTTTTAAGTATGAACTACTGAGTCTTACTTCTCATCGGTCCAACATCTCACTTGAATACCAATGTTTCTAAATAATAATGTATACTATATGTTTGATTAACTTTTAATCCTGGTTTTCCTATAAATTATACACTTTGTCCAACATGTTTCTTTACTGTATGTATACATACACCCAATTATAAACTGGAAACTTATGGTTACGATGTATGGCTATCAAATTCTGTACGAATAATTTTTTTCCATTCCTCTGTCAACGATTTTCTAAGACAAACAAACCATTTGTCATCTAACTTATACTATGTTTGGCCTTCTGTACCTACTGCTTGCAATACTTTTATTTGTATACAAGATTAGATATAAGAAGCCAACGAATATGTGACAAAGCCAATGAAATGTTAATACACACTTCAAACACGCATTACTCAGATTTGAATTTATTTTGGATGTCATCTCCTGATGTGGAGTAACTTTGATACTCTTTGATATTTATGATTTTAATTTGGCAAAATTACCCCAACACAAAGGAGTTTGTCATGTTGTGCAGATGTAGACCGAATGTGCTAATCTGGATAAATTGTCACTTTTCAATTGCTGAATTCCGACCTTCTAATTACCCTGTTATTGGTTTTTCTGCAAGTTAATGAAAAGATGACGCTGTGAAACATACAAAGATAGAGGATTTGAGACAAATTCAGGCAAGTAACACTAATTCATTTATTTATTTATACTACTTATCTGTTATTGAAACTATAACATATATATTATATACTACTCTTTGATGAAACATTGCTAAGATCACCTTACAATCAACTGTGATAGATGAATTTAACTTAACCTATTGTATAGTCTATTTTTTCTTCTTCACGGATGATTTGCCATAAGTACATCACAACGAAACCTGATTGACTTCTGTAAGAATAATTGAATTTGCATAATTGAATAAGCTTAGATATGATGACCAGAATTTATAGAAGAAGCATAGATAAAAAATAAACAGATAATACAAATGCATAGTTACGATAGTTTGTGAGGAGTGAAAGTTAAAGTGTTGAGTTATTCTTACTTAAATAGTATTAGGATAATGGATTGTGTAGGAAAAGGGTCAGGGGTGATAAGGTTGTTATATTAGTTTATGTTATAATTGGAAATTAAGGTTGTTTCTACCTTTATTATTGGAGTACTGTGGACTGGAAGAGGATTATTGATAGTAGAAGGGGATTGGTGTTATGAAATTTTGTAGGTTCTTTGTGACAATGGTTTTGTCTGTGTGTATTCCACTCTTTTTGGTGCCAGGTTGCTTTTATAAATTTATACATCCAACCAACTAATAAGAATTATCGCGGAGGGACTATACTGACGTAACAAAATGTTTCTCAATCAAATTGCTTACAGCAATGAGTCATGGAATCTTTACTTTGTCACTTAGTCAATTAGTGCAACCTTAACATATGATCTGTTTATGACGATCATTATGTCGATGCATCTGAACTTGTATGTGGTGAATATTTACTATTTTAATTGCACTGTAACCTATTTCTAATAGACGTTGAATATTGTAGTAAAAATGTTCTATGCTTTTATATCAAATTGCCTTGTATTACCCATATTTAACATACAGTGGTATCCAAGATATTAGATTTCTTATGAAAATTGCTATGTTGTAGAGGATGATATATTTGAACTTAATGTTCTATTATGGTTGTTTGGTTGAGTATGACTAATTTTACAAAATATCACATATTTCCTCCCTGACAAAAAACGGAATAGTGAATTATATCAGTATAGATACTTTTGTTTCGAAACAAAAATTAGCAGTCTAAGGCATAATTATCAGGTGTGTATTCATGTATGTGTTCATATACAAACAATGACTTCATTTATAACTATTTTCGTTATTTAACCCTGTCCACATGCTAGACATTAGCTATCTGCTGTTTGGTAAATAAGTCTTCAATTTTGTTGCCAAGTTCACCTTGGAGTTTTTGATTTCTTGGGTTTATAAACTGCTTAGGCTGTTCAACAAGCATAATAATTTCCATGGTTTTCTATTTATATCTTCTCATGCAAAAATGTAGGTAGTTCTAAATTTAAGGTTCAATCCATGCATTTTGGACGATCTGACAGGAGTGATCAACATAACCTCCTCTTAGGTGTCGGCTATTGATGAATTTTGGACTATTATTTTCAACAAGTCGAATGAGTCCTAAACACTAACTGACCAAAGAGGCCCATCTTTTTCATCGGAGAAATTGAGGTTCATCGCAAAACACTCAATGATTGCTCGTGCTTGCCATGAAATCGTACTGTTATTCTTCTTGCAAACTACACTCTTACCACATTATTTGTAAATACTGACTACAACTAAAATTTTGCTGTTAACTTGCTTTGATAAATCAACTTATTCATGCTCATCACTTTTCATGCTCAACAGGTATCCACACATTACCATCACGTATCCATGATGCTATTTCTTTTAAAAAAATAATGATATAAACAAATAAATATGCTCTACCCATGTGCGAAGCATGGGACACTGTAATAACCCGGAAATCTAGGCCAATTTAAATTTTTTATTTTGGCAATTTTAGTGAATTTTGATTATTTAAAATGAATTATTTTAAATAACAACAACGGGAAATTTATTTGGAATAGAATTAGAACGTATATATTTATATACGTCGTCGTTAGAATATAAATATTTATTTATAATTATAAAAGGAATTGAAAATGGCGCGGTAGTTCGATAATTCAATTTCAAATTTTAAATCAGTGTATAGGATTCATAATAAACCGGATTTTAGTGAAACCAAAAGAATTAGAATCTAATTGATAATATCTTTCCAACGAATCAGAAAAATCAAAATTTCATAGCGGGAATCAAAAGGTATGCCCAGTTGAAATTTCAGAATAGTCGCTATGAAATTCTGGGGCTTAAAAATGGAAATTTTGCTAACGACCTCGGTTTTCGACGAAACCACTTTTGTTGGATCCGTGATGTCAAATTATTGCTAGGTTTCAAAACTCGTAATTTTTGAATCAATATGTGAGCGTGGCAAAGGAGAACGTGTTTTGACCATTTAAGTTGAATTTAATCGACTGGAAAATGGCCATTTTTCAAACGATCTCAGAATTTGACGAAATCAGTTTTGTTAGGACCGTATCATCAATACGAAACTAGAAAATATTTTTTGGAAATTTTTCTAGTTAGTATGTGGCCCTCGTAAATTGAAATGTGCGTTCAAATTCAATATATAGAGTTATATTTTGATTTGACAAAAGATGATCGAAACGGTCGTATCAGCTTACGATACATATCCCATTGTGTTCGAAATGAGGGTAATTAGCTAGGGATGACAAGCGATGGGTTCGATTTCGAGGTCGAAATAAAAAGTTTCTTTTGAAATTAAATAATTAAATAAAAAAATCTCCCTCTCTATAACCCTTCAGCCCCCCGTCTCATTAAATCGATTTAGAAAAAAAAAAGAGAAAAGGGGGGGGGGAGGAATCGCGCGCCGCCAGGCGCGTTGGCCGTAGCGCCTCTCCGACCACCCTCCCCCTACTCTCGCCCTCTCCCCTCTTCTCCCGCTCCTTCCTTCTCTTCCCTCCCCCTCTGCTGTTAAACCGAACCGCAACCCCCTTCCCCTTTTTGAAACCCTAACCGCCAGCGCCACCCCCTGAGACACCTCTCCGACCTTCCAGCGCCCTTCCCCCGCCACCTTCAGCCTCCGACGAACCGGTGAGCCTTTTTATTTATTTTATTGTTTTTATTTATTTAAGTGAGTAAAAATATGATTTTTAAATCATATCATTGTATAAAAGTATGTATAACAATGTTTTAAATTTATGTAATGGCATAGTAAGAAAAAGAAGTGATTTTTAATTATGAAAGATAGAATTTTTCATTGCAAAAGTTTAGATTTTTATACATGAAGAGTTAGAATTTTGTACGTATAAAGTGAGGTTTTTATAACATAAAGATACGATTTTTACATTGAAGGAGGAGGATTTATAAAAATAGGATCTTTGTTTTAAACAAAGGTATGTTTTTTTAGAGGTTTCATAAGAAGTAAAAATTCGATTTTTATATATTTAATAGCGAAGTAAAAATTTGATTTTTATATATTGAATAGCGAAGTGAAAATTCGATTTTTATATATTGAATAGCGAAGTAAAAATTCGATTTTTATATATTGAGTTGCGAAGTAAAAATTCGATTTTTATATATGTAGTGAATACGGATGACGAAAATGATGAAAGAAGAAACGACGGAGATTTTCTACATATGAAGAGTCGAGGTGTATTGGTTTAGCTAGTCGGTGAGAACTCCTTACTTTTAAATTTATTTCTAGTTTGAAATATATACTAGGATGCAGATGGTGTTTAGTAGCACCCGACACCCGTCGTCTACAGACCATGGACGGCTTGTATGCTTGTATGTTTGATTTTGATGTGTAGTTGATTGTGTGACGTGATGTGAAATGAAATAAAATATTTATATAGTTAAAATATTTTATAGTTTAAAATAGAAATTTTAACGTGTATTTGAAATCAAATAAATATAAACAAATCGGACGATTTGTTTATATACATAAATTTGACTGATATTGATTGGGACGATAAATTTTACACATCTCCCAACTGCACAAATAAAATCTGTGTTTTATTGTTTGAAAACCCCACACGGGTATTGGGGTGATATATGACATACACTAATCCCAATAATTAGTTGTATGTCGATCGATTGATTGACAGACTATTATAAGCGTTGAATATTTATATTTGATGCTTATACAGTGTAGAATGCACGTTGGATGATGGTTGATTATTTGTCATTGTTGATATATACATGCGTTGTATGGAAATCCATAGAAATAAAATCTATGGTAATTGACTGGGCCTCATTCCGGTTTGAATAGAAATATTTGAAAAAGAAATATTTGAAATAGAATATTTGAAAATGGAAATATTTGAAAAAGAAATATTTGAAATAGAATATTTGAAAATAGAAATATATGAAGCCGTGTTGATTAGAATGACGTCATTTTGACGCAAATGATATTTATATCGATTGTATTCGTTTTTATAATGAATATTGAAAAGTGATTTCAAAATCGAATATTTTGAAAATGAATTCAAATCGAATTGAAATTGAATGGAAATCAATTTGAAATGAATTCAAATTGAAATTGAATAGAATTGGATTCGAATTGAAAATGAATTCGAATTGCAATTGAATAGAAATGAATTCGAATTGAAATTGAATTGAATTGAATTGAGAACGAACCGAAATTGAATTAAAAATCGATTTAAATTTAAATCAATTTGAGATGAATTTAAACGAATTTATATTGAAAAATTCAATCTTGATTTGAATTTGAAAAATGAAGTTGAAATCGTTTCGAAAACAAATTTAAAACGATTTTTAAAATACGTTTCAAAAGGAAATCGACAAAGTATATATTATATATATTATATGTATAATATAATGGCCTGAATAGAACGCGCCGCACTGCGGTAGTTCGTGAATTTCGACCATTGACTTCGAATGGATATTGCGGGAGATCCGACCATCGGATTCTCCTAAAACCGGAAGCGTTGGGTTCGTATCGAATAGAGCTTTCTAATGAATATTAGAAATTAGAAATCTAATGGTTGGATTTGGAATTATGTCCAAATAAAATTTGGAAAAGATCGCTGTAAGTGCAGTTCGACGGCCGTTGATGGTAATCGACTGTACGGGCCTTGATAAAATTATTAATAGTAATAATTTGTGTAAAATCATAAGAAATGATTTGGGAAGAATTAGGATGAAAAACTCCATATTTGAACAGATAAAAATAGATTTTTATCGAAATGAACTAGTTTTGAACTAGAATTATAATTCTATTTATTTTTAAATAAATAAATTGAATTTGAAAAGGGTTTTAAAAGTAACCATAATTTCCAATAATTGAATAGGAATGGATTAGAATCGAAATTGTCTTTGGAATATTTCGATGTTTTGGTCGTAGAATTTGATATTGAATATAAGCCGATATATTTTCTATTCAGAGCCTTGTATTTAATATCAAATGTGATTTGGGTTTGTCGTGAATGGTGTCTTCATTAACACTGTTCTTAAGCCCAGTTGAGAAAAAGATTAAATCTTTTTATTTAGATTTAATGAAGTGTACCAATTAAATAATATTTAATTGGAATTGAATTGGTATTGAGTTTTGGGTTTATCGTGAACAGTGTTTTAAATAACACTTGTTCTTTAACCCGATAATTAATGGAATGTGATTTTTGGTTTTTCGTGACCGTTTTTTAAATGACACCGATTCTTTAACCCAGTTAAGGATTAAAACTAAGTGGAGTTTTAATAAATCTTTAATTAGATTGAAAAGATCCAGAATGGAGTGTAACACGACACCTCCGCCAATGTCAATCTTGCAAGCACACTAACTTTGGCGGGGCATTAAACAAGGTAAACATGCATGCAGATATCACAAGACAGAACATATAAGTAAAACAGAGTAAGTAAAGCAGCGGATAAAACTACTATTTCAGAACCATAGTCAAGTTACATCAAAGTACTGAGTCATTATTTTCCAACTACTACAAGTCTAGAAAACATAAACTGAAAACTGGAAATAACATAAAGTAAACTATCCCCAAAGTAGAATAAAGCCAAAGCAAGCTCAAGTCCAAACCGTACATGAGCTATCCAGAAAAGCAGCTAAAGATCCAAGGTAGGTGCTAGTGTTCCCACCCTGAGAACCTGGGGGGGGGGGGGGGAACGGAAGAAAAGAGGCAAAAGAAAATAGGTCAGTCAAAAAGACTGGTAAGTCCTACCTACTATTACTATAAAAACTAATAAAGTTAACTGGACATGTAAAACAGAGATGAAACATAAGATGATAATTGGCATGGTGAAAAGTTAACAAGATAGATCAAGTGTGGCATCGCATATACAAGGTTAAGTTGCACCAAGTGTACTAGTATTACTAATCCATGTCAAGTGTAAACAAGAATTGATCCCTTAGCCCAATGTTGGCCCAAACTCATGAGATGACCTAAATCAAGGTCCAACTACTCGGTCTAGTCGATCGGCTCCCTATAAGCCTAACTCGTCGTGTATCGGTGTCATACGGCCTAATCATGGAATGTAGTTAACTGTGCAAGGTCCACCCAAGGGTGTATCCAGCCCTAAGGTGTAAACCACAGACACAATTCAAGCACGCACAGTCTAAACCTACCGGTGCCCATGTTCAACTCCGGACTTAATGTGCACGACCATGGTCCGCCTGAACAACCGGTGCACCATTCAGCCGTCTATTTTGGTTTCTTACAATCAGTCAGTAATCGTGCCCCA
Organism: Allium sativum; assembly: GCA_030737875.1. Taxonomy (NCBI): domain Eukaryota; kingdom Viridiplantae; phylum Streptophyta; class Magnoliopsida; order Asparagales; family Amaryllidaceae; genus Allium; species Allium sativum. The sequence continues at coordinate 659,760,713 of CM060920.1, forward strand.
CCCTGGCCTAGTCCAGGGTATCCAGATACTCCCAAGTAGGTTACTGCTGAAAAGGACCACGTTACTAGGGTTTTAAATGGGTTAAGTGTGGTTAACCCTATCCTAACCATGTATTGAGTTGGTCAAGTGTATCAAAGCAGTTCATGACTTAACCCTATCAATACATCGTGTTCAACTGGTTAAGTATATTCAAGTAGTCCATGACTTAACCCTACCAATCCATTGTGTTTAGTTGGTTATTTATTCAAGCGGTCCATGACTTAACCCTACCATGTGGCGTTAATTAAATTAATGCACCCCAACCTCTCACATTAGACTTTGTTGTGGTTACTAGTTAAGCCGGGCGGGTCCGGGTAGCTTTACACCACAACTTAGTCTAACCTCGGGTTTCAAGTGCGACATGACCAACTACTCACATTGGGTCCTATTGCTTGTAGCCACTAGTTAAGCCGGTCGGTTCCGGGTAGATTTATGCTACAAACTCAACCCAACATCGAGTTGGCCATTCTCATGTTTTCTAGAAGTCATGTCCAAGTTCATGTTCATGTTTCAAGCATAATCACATGTCATATTTCGTGTCATCTTTTCAAGTCATGTTTTTATGTCATTTAAGTTTACCCATAACGTAACCCCATCGCATGTAAGTTCGCATAAACGCAAATAGATCTCAAAGAGGGAACTTAGAAGCATGACATAATTAATAAGGTTTGGCCACAAGTTAAACATGGTGGCATATGAGGCAAATGTGTTCATAAACTTGCATATTACATTATAAGCCTTAAAACATGCATGATATCAAACTTTAGCCAAATAGGTGAAACATGGTCATAAATGACATAGGATGATAGCTAGTGATTCGCATATAACATCATATGCAAGATAACATAAGGGTTATGAGAGTTTCTATGTTGCTTTATGCAACATTTCAAATCAAAGCTCATAGCTTTCTATGCACAAAGTCAAGGTGATAGCTTTACAAACATGCATAGAATAAATCTATGCATAACATGATAGAATCAAAGCACAAATCATACTTAGGCCCAAAATCAAACTTGCAACATGTCATATTTAACTTCATAGTTAGAATCTAAGAGTAGAATAGGGCTTACAATGCTATGAAGACTTATAAAATAAAATAAGATTGAGACGAAGCCACTAGCAACTCTAAAACCCCCCAAATAATAAGCTCCAATGAAAACCCTTGAGAAATAAGAAGAAGATCCTTGCTTTGATGAAGAAAGATTGAACTTTGGCGTTGAATCAAACTTAGAAACTCTCAAACAAGCTTAGGAACTCTCATATGAATGAAGATGGAGACTATGACAAGAGGGTGGAGGCCATGATTAAACATTTTGGCATAACCTAGTTGTAGGATTGATTTATGACGGTTTAGGCTAGGTATTAGGTCTTTTTATAGAAGTTTAGGTTAGTTTAGGCCATAGGATTAACCCTAATTCAGATCTGAGCCTTTAAAATCCGTCACAAGCCTTAAAACATGTCTTGAGGAACAAGTCAGGTGCACCCAGGCCAAACTGGCCGACCACCCAAGTCGACAGGGGTGTCAACTGGGCAGTTGACACAACCTGGGGTGTGTTGACTCACAAGTCGACTCCCCAGTCAACTTGGGGGTGGCGGGAATTTTTCCCGCCTGTCCTGCTCAGCTAAATTTGAATTCTGAAATCAAATTTGAACTGTTTTTGAACTTGAAATTTTCTAAAAACTTTGACGGGCCATAACTTGGTCATACGGACTCCGATTTTCGAAAACTCGGACTCTATTTCGCGTATTTTTCCGAGTCGAACGCAATGGCACAGCCCGTTTCCCTTAATTCAGATTTTATCATTTAATTCTGCCTTGATTTATGTTATAACTTGTTATTCAAAATACGGGTTGTTACATCCTCCCTACCTTAAAGGATTTCGTCCCTGAAATCTTCAAGTTAGGAAGAACATATCCTACCATCCATCATCCATCTACTCAAGACATCATCCACGTGCATTCAATGTCCTTAAAAGATTCTAAATGTTGTATGATCATATGCGAAAGGTGTGTGTATATGTACTTATCTAATGCGAAAATCAGGCGGTTACTGATTCAGTAAACCTCCTTAATGCAAAGTATGTTAGTGAAATGAGTCCATATGTATGAAAATTCTTAACATAATTCATAATCTCTACATGAGTGCATATAACATTCATCCATATGCAACATCCACGTGATAGCATAACAAGTTTCAGCCATGAGCAAGTATAAGCACTCATGCATATGCAATATGAAAGCGTGTGAGCCAATCTTAGTGCCTAATGTGTATCATGCATCCACGAGTATCCACTTGCAAACACTTGCAACCACTTGCAAACATCAAACATAACATGTTTCAAATACATGTTTTATCTAAAGGGTTTCTACCTAAGGTTCTCATGACAAGGTTAACGAGATAACCAGATAAACATGGATAGCAAAAGAAAGATATGCTAACTAGGAAAAGAGATTGAGAATGTACCCTCAAAAAGAAATGGATAAAGCCCACGCATCTTCTCCTCGGTTTCCCAAGTTGCATCCTCTTCGGCCTCACTCCACTGAATCTTCACCAATTTGACTTCTCGATTCCTTAGCTTCTTGATCTCTGTTCCCAAGATACGAATCGGAGCTCACCTCAAAGTTGCCTCTTTTTCTACCTCCATGTCTTCAAGAATGCTAGGTTCAACCACCTCAGCGGACTCATGTAGGCACTTTCGGAGATGCGAGACATGAAAGACATTATGCACTCCGGCCAGCTTCTCGGGCAATTCCACATTATAAGCCATCTTCCCAATTCTCTCTATGATAGGGAAGGGTCCTACGAACCTTGGTGCCAGCTTCCCAACTTCTCCAAAACGAACCACATTACGCAAAGGAGAAACCTTCACGATAACCATATCTCCAACTTCAAATTCCAGATCTGTCCTTTGCTTCTCAGCATAGGATTTCTGTCTGTCTTGGGCCGTTTTCATCTGTTTTCTCACCAATTCAACTTTCTCGGATGTGTCCCGTATCATATCGGGCCCAAGTATAAGCCTATCCGTTGTCTACCACCAACAAGATGGTGACCTACACGGCCTCCCATACAAAGCTTCAAATGGTGCCATCCCTATGCTAGCTTGATAGCTATTATTATAAGCAAACTCTACAAGAGGAAGGTGGTCTTCCCAAGTACCACCAAAGTCAAGAACACAAAGCCTCAAAAGATCTTCTAGCACTCTATTCACCCTTTCAGTTTGGCCATCCGTCTGGGGGTGATAGGTTGTACTTAGATTCAATCGCGTACCCATCGCTTCTTGCAAACTATTCCAGAACTGGCTAGTGAAGATTGGGTCATGATCGCTAACTATGCTAGAAGGAACTCCATGCAATCGCACTATCTCTCGAAGATAAACAGATGCTAGCCATGATGCGGTCCTCATGCTCTTCACTGGAATGAAATGAGCACTCTTCGTAAGTCTATCAACTATGACCCATATGCTCGTGTTCCCTTTCCTTGACCTAGGCAATCCATCCACAAAATCCATAGCGATACTTTCCCACTTCCATCGCGGGACCTCCAATGGATGTAACATCCCACCGGGTTTCTTCGACTCGGCTTTCACTTGTTGGCACACCACACACTTTGAAACATACTCTGCCACATCCTTCTTCATTCCAGCCCAAAAGAAAATGCGCTTCATGTCCCTATACATCTTATCTCCTCCAGGATGTATAGTCATCTTCGAGTGATGCGCTTCTTCGAGAACTTTATGCACCAAGCCTCCCACTTGTGGAACGCATAGCCTTCCATCACGCCTTAGCCAACCCTTGTCATCAATAGTATATCTAGCAAGGTGACTAGACGTCTCACCACGAATCAACTTGTCCATGATCCCGACTATCTACGGGTCTTCCTTCTGTGAAGTCCCTACTTGATCAAGAAGTGTAGGTCTAAGCTCAAGAGATGCTAACGAATCCGTCATCGACTCAACAACCATTGTGAAATCAAAGTTTGCCAAGAATTCTAGCCTCTTCATCTCAACAAACAAGGGACTCAAAGTCAACCTTCTTCTGCTTAGTGCAACTGCCACAACATTACCCTTGCCAGAGGTATAAGCTATCTCGAAGTCATATGATGCCAAGAATTTCATCCACCTTTGCTGCCTTAGATTCAGATCTTTCTGCGAGAAGACGTACTTGAGCGACTTGTGATCAGTATGTAACTCAAACCTTTTGCCTAGAAGATAGTGGAGCCAGGATTTGAGTGCAAAGACGATCGCCGCCAACTCCAAATCATGAGTGGGATAGTTCTTCTCATGAACTTTAAGTTGCCTACCCCCATAACATATCACCCTTCCTTCTTGCATCAGAACAACACCTAACCCCGTGCCACATGCATCGGTGTACACGGTAAACATCTTACCGCCAACGGGTAATGCCAAAACTGGAGCTGTGGTAAGGGTCCTCTTGAGCCTTTGAAAAGCAAGCTCACACTCTAAGTCCCATGCAAAGACTAAGTTCTTCTTCGTCAACTTAGTAAGAGGGGCTGAAATCTTAGCGAAGTCCTTAATGAACTTCCTATAGTAGCCTGCCAGACCGAGAAAGCTTCTTAGTTCTGTTGCATTCCTAGGAGTCTTCCATTCTTGAACCGCAACCAGTTTCGCGGGATCCACAGCTATGCCTTTCTTAGAAACTATATGTCCAAGAAACCAAACTTCCCTTCTCAAAAATGGCATTTGGAGAACTTGGCTTTCAACTGATGAGCTCTAAGCGTATCCATCACTTCCTTGAGATGTCTAGCATGTTCTTCCTCATCCTTTGAGAAGATCAGAATATCATCCACGAAGACGACCACAAATTGTTAAGGAACTCCCTGAACACCCTATTCATCAAATCTACGAAGTAGGCAGGTGCATTAGTTAAACCGAATGGCATGACAAGCCATTCAAAGAATCCATCTGGAGTCCTAAACGCAGTCTTATCAATACTATCCTCAACCACTCTAAGCTGATGGAATCCGGTGGCTAGATCGAGCTGCGAGAAAACAGAAGCACCAACAAGCTGGTCAAAGAGGTCATTAATCCTCGGTAACGGGTGTCTATTCTTCTTTATCAGCTTTTTCAACTCTCGATAATCAACACATAGACGAAGCGAACCATCTGCCTTAGTAGCGAACAACACAGGAGCACCCCATTCAGAAATGCTTCGCCTAATAAAATTCTTCTCAAGCAACTCCTTGATTTGCTTACTAAGCTCTCTTCTTTCTCGTGGGGCCATGTGCCTAACGGGCAATGAAACTGGCTTGGCATTATCAACAAGATAAATGCGGAAATCTATCTCTCGTTTAGGGGGTAACCCCTTAACCTCTTCAAAAACATCAGGATATTCTCGGACCACCCTTACAGATTACAAATCATCGATGGACGAGTCAAGAGATTCAAGATAACATAACATGACAGGATCCAGCGGGTTGCAAGAAATCTCTAGGCTATTACCGAGGCGAGTCATGAGCCTCACCACCCTATGCTCACAATCGAGAATGGCTCCGTAACTGGATAACCAATCCATGCCCAAAATCAACCCGTATCCCATGAACCCGAGAACATAAGCATTACACGTGAATTCTACGGTCAAGATAGAAATCCTCAAATCCATACAAATCATAGATAGATGGGCGGAACCCCCAATTGGATTTGAAACACTAACGGGATCCTCCACTAGACAAGTACTTAGGTGCAAACTTTCAACAATGTCAGAAGAAATAAAAGTATGCGATGTGCTAGAATCAAATAAAGTGCGAACAGGAAAATCAGAAATGTAAACAAGGCTTTCTACAGGAACACAACCTCGGTCCTGAACTGGAGTAGTATTGAGAGCATGCACTTGCCCTCCAGAAGGTCCTGCACGCTGAGTCTGTCCTTGCCCTTGTCCTTGCTTCTTAGGGAAATCCTTGCTAAAGTGTCCATTCTCTCCAAAATGAAAGCATTCGCCCAACTTCCTCTTCTTCTTCCTACAATCGTTGGCTATGTGCCCAACAATCCCATAGAAGTTGCACTTTCTTGTGTCCTTTGCCTTGTTGTTGTTGGCCTTATTACCCTTGTTGTTCTTGTTGTTCTGATTGCTCTGATTTCCTCCCCACTTGGAGTCCGCCTTCTTGGTTTGAGTCTCATTAGGCTTGACTTCTTTCTTGCCATTCTTTTCGTCTCCCTGAAGCAATGCCATGTCCACTAGGCTTTCAAAAGTGGCCCCCATGGGTATATGAGACATGGCTAAACCTTGTAATGGCTCATTCAACCCTTGCGCAAAGCGTAGAGCCTTCTTCTGGGGAGTATTAACCATGTCCACACCGAATCGAGCAAGCTGGTTAAATTTATTCACATACTCCCTCACTGTCATATCCCCTTGCTTCAAAGATATAAACTTCTCCATTTGGAGATTCTCCTCAGCAGATGATAGGAACTTAAGCCCAAACCTCATCCTAAAATCGGCCCATGTCTCAATAGGCCTAGTAGCGTTGATGACCTCCCACCAATAAGCAGCTTCCTCTTTCAATAGCCATACTGCCAACAGAACTTTTCTACGGTCTTCCACATCAAAGATGGCGAAGAGATCTTCAGTTTCTTTTAACCAATTTCTCGCCTCAACAAAGGTCTCCGTCCCAATAAAATTCTTGCCACCCATCGCCTTAAAGTCTTTGCAAACCTTTGCGAAATCTGCTTGTGGATGCTGAGGAGGAGGAGGAACCTCAGTTACGGTGGGGGTGTTTGCTGGGCCCACATAGTTGGCCCTAGCTTCCAAGTACCTCCGGAACCATCCGGGAATGGTTAATCCCACGGGAAGGTTAAGATCGGCCATGCTGAGAAAAAGGAAAAGATAGATTTAGAACGAGGAAACAAAGGATAGTGCTAATGGCTTTTGGGGAATAGCCTTTTAAAATAAATTAGACTTTTCTTGGAAAATACTTAATTGGTTTTGAAAACAGTTTTTCAAAAGGGTAAGTTTTAAAAACCTTTTGCTCAAATCTTGTAAACCTTAGGCTCTGATACAAAATGTAACACCCCACCACCGCCAATGTCACTCTTGCAAGCACACTAACTTTGGAGGGGCGTTAAACAAGGTAAACATGCATGCAGATATCACAAGACATAACATATAAGTAAAACAGATTAAGTAAAGCAGCGGATAAAACTACTATTTTAGAACCATAGTCAAGTTACATCAAAGTACCGAGTCATTATTTTCCAACTACTACAAGTCTAGAAAACATAAACTGAAAACTGGAAATAACATAAATAATCTACCCCCAAAGTAGAATAAAGCCATAGCAAGATCAAGTCCAAACCGTACATGAGCTATCCAGAAAAGCAGCTAAAGATCCAAGCTAGGTGCTAGTGTTCCCACCTTGAGAACCTGAGGGGGGTGGGGGAAATGGAAGAAAAGAGGCGAAAGAAAACGGGTCAGTCAGAAAGACTGGTAAGTCCTACCTACTATTAGTATAAAAACTAATAAAGTTAACTGGACATGTAAAACAGAGATGAAACATAGGATGATAACTGGCATGGTGAAAAGTTGACAAGATAGATCAAGTGTGGCATCGCATATACAAGGTTAAGTTGCACCATGTGTACTAGTATTACTAATCCATGTCAAGTGTAAACAAGAATTGATCCCTTAGCCCAATGTTGGCCCAAACTCATGAGATGACCTAAATCAAGGTCCAACTACTCAGTCTAGTCGATCGACTCCCTATAAGCCTAACTCGTCATGTATCAGTGTCATATGGCCTAATAATGGAATGTAGTTAACTGTGCAAGGTCCACCCTAGGGTGTATCCAGCCCTAAGGTGTAAACCACAGACACAATTCAAGCACGCACAGTCTAAACCTACCGGTGCCCATGTTCAACTCCAGACTTAATGTGCACGACCATGGTCCTCCTGAACAACCAGTGCACCATTCAGCCGTCTATTTTGGTCTCTTACAATCAGTCAGTAATCGTGCCCTACCCTAGCCTAGTCCAGGGTATCCAGATACTCCCAAGTAGGTTACTGCTGAAAAGGACCACGTTACTAGGGTTTTAAATGGGTTAAGTGTGGTTAACCCTATCCTAACCATGTATTGAGTTGGTCAAGTGTATCCAAGCAGTTCATGACTTAACCCTATCAATACATCGTGTTCAACTGGTTAAGTCTATTCAAGTAGTCCATGACTTAACCCTACCAATCCATTGTGTTTAGTTGGTTAAGTATTCAAGCGGTCCATGACTTAACCCTACCATGTGGCATTAATTAACTTAATGCACCCCAACCTCTCACATTAGACTTTGTTGTGGTTACTAGTTAAGCCGGGCAGGTCCGGGTGGCTTTACACCACAACTTAGTCTAACCTCAGGTTTCAAGTGCGACATGACCAACTACTCACATTGGGTCCTATTGCTTGTAGCCACTAGTTAAGCCGGTCGGTTCCGGGTAGATTTATGCTACAAACTCAACCCAACCTCGAGTTGGCCATTCTCATGTTTTCTAGAAGTCATGTCCAAGTTCATGTTCATGTTTCAAGCATAATCACATGTCATATTTCGTGTCATCTTTTCAAGTCATGTTTTTATGTCATTTAAGTTTACCCATAATGTAACCCCATTGCATGTAAGTTCGCATAAACGCAAATAGATCTCAAAGAGGGAACTTAGAAGCATGACATAATTAATAAGGTTTGGCCACAAGTTAAACATGGTGGCATATGAGGCAAATGTGTTCATAAACTTGCATATTACATTATAAGCCTTAAAACATGCATGATATCAAACTTTAGCCAAATAGGTGAAACATGGTCATAAATGACATAGGATGATAGCTAGTTATTCGCATATAACATCATATGCAAGATAACATAAGGGTTATGAGAGTTTCTATGTTGCTTTATGCAACATTTCAAATCAAAGCTCATAGCTTTCTATGCACAAAGTCAAGGTGATAGCTTTACAAACATGCATAGAATAAATTTATGCATAACATGATAGAATCAAAGAACAAATCATACTTAGGCCCAAACTCAAACTTGCAACATGTCATATTTAACTTCATAGTTAGAATCTAAGAGTAGAATAGGGCTTACAATGCTATGAAGACTTATAAAATAAAATAAGATTGAGACGAAGCCACTAGCAACTCTAAAAACCCCTAAATAATAAGCTCCAATAAAAACCCTTGAGAAATAAGAAGAAGATCCTTGCTTTGATGAAGAAAGATTGAACTTTGGCCTTGAATCAAACTTAGAAACTCTCAAACAAGCTTAGGAATTCTCATATGAATGAAGATGGAGACTATGACAAGAGGGTGGAGGCCATGATTAAACATTTTGTCATAACCTAGTTGTAGGATTGATTTATGATGGTTTAGGCTAGGTATTAGGGTCCTTTTATAGAAGTTTAGGTTAGTTTAGGCCATAGGATTAACCCTAATTCAGATCTGAGCCTTTAAAATCCGTCACAAGCCTTAAAACATGTCTTGAGGAACAAGTCAGGTGCACCCAGGCCAAACTGACCGACCACCCAAGTCGATAGGGGTGTCGACTGGGCAGTCGACACAACCTGGGGTGTGTCGACTCCCAAGTCGACTCCCCAGTCGACTTGGGGGTGGCGGGAATTTTTCCCGCCTGTCCTGCTCGGCTGAATTTGAATTCTGAATTCAAATTTGAACTGTTTTTGAACTTTAAATTTTCTGAAAAATTTGACGGGCCATAACTTGGTCATACGGACTCCGATTTTCGAAAACTCGAACTCTATTTCGTGTATTTTTCCGAGACGAACGCTATGGCACAGCCCATTTCCCTTGATTTAGATTTTATCATTTAATTCTGCCTTGATTTATGTTATAACTTGTTATTCAAAATATGGGTTGTTACATGGAGTATCACCAGTTTTACTCCAAGCGATAGTTAAATCTTTAATTAGATTTGAACGTGAAATGGTAATTGAATTTACCGATAACACCGTGGTGTTAGAGATGAAGTATTACTAGTTTTACTTCATGGGATGAATAGGTTGGGATTGGGAAATAAATGATTACTCAGGTGTGGTTCGCTAATGCCGACTAGTTTGAATTGATATTCAAAGAAGATTAAAGAATATATTAAAAGAATTTATCTTGGATAAAATTAATGGGTACCTTTCCCAAAGTATTAGAATATTTGAATAAAAGAATATTCTGAATTGGAATGAGGTGTATGTTATGTTTGTGCAACACTTGTTTATCATATACATGAGTTATTCAGAAAGACCGGGTTTATACCATTCTGAATAACTAATTCGACGTGGTGTCGAAGATGAAGACGGTGGTTGAAGACCGGAGGTCTTCACGTCGTTTGGATAATTACTGATTATCTTGATTGGGTTGTACACCCAAGAGGAGGAAATCAGTTAGTGATCGTCCAGATGTACTTGGAGGTCGATGGATATGCGAGGTACAAGGTGCCTCCGGTTTCATTCTAACCCAGAACGAACTTGTAAATGGACTATGTGTCTGACATTGGATTTTATTCTGTGTGATTAATTTCTATTAAATATATATCTGTTTGGTGGCAGAGAATCAATTCTCTTGCTTAACGCCCTTCTCTGAGAAGTACGAGCTCAGAGGTTATATATTGAAGGATATCAAACGCATGGAGTGAATTGCCTGTGTGGCATGCCTAAGTGGCAATTGATCGAGGCTTCTGTTGAAAAGCAAAGTCTTGTGGTTGATGATCAAAGCACCGCCTGTGTGGCATAGCTTTGTGTAACGTGAATTCGCGAGGCTCACACCCCGTTGGTGAACCAAAAATGGGAGAGGACCTCAGGGAGGACATGCGTTTCTTTCTTGTAAGAAGTGGCGTCAGTGGTTTTACATGCCCTGACGAGTTTGACTTATGTGGTTGTTGCTGTTGCGAGGCGCCTCGGTTAGATCGGACGATCCGGGTCCGATGGAGTCATTAGTTGGCTCATTTACGCCCCATAGGGTGGGGAAACGCAGTGTTCAGGCATTTTAATCCACATCGATGGACCGACCCTAACGATCCAAGGGCCCACCTGAGTCTGGGTCCTGAGGGCGGGCTAGAGCGTCTCGAATCGGTGAGGACCGTCTTTTTCCTCGGTTCACAGACGGAAATCCAATTTCCAAATACGTGACTTTGCGATTTTGATTGTAGAGCCTCGTATGGTGACATGATATATGGTACCCATGCCGTCTATGATTGATATTTATGATTGAAATTGTTTTGACACTATACACTTATAATAGTATCAAATGATTTGTTTTAAACGTACTAAGAATGTTTGGTTATTATAAGGGAAAACCCTATCCCCCGGCTTGCGTTGCATTATGTGATAGGACCTGGGTCTTATAATAGCTTCATTCTTCCAAAAACCATTGCGCTGTTTTGTTATATGCACTGGTATTCTTGGGAGGAAACCCGTTCCATGTTATACGGCGTGGTTCCTTGATATATCTGATATAAAGTAAAGTTTTAAATAACTGTTTTAGTTCTCACACCAGTCACATGACTGACCTGGAGTTTATTGTTTTAACCTAAACTCTGGGTGCCCTTATTTTGACACGGGCAGCTAGTAGTTTTTGTTTTGCAGATTTATATTCACAGGATCTTGATTTACAGCTGGAACGATGCTCGTAAAGCTTTGTATCCGTGTATTACTTTCAGTTTTGTTATGTATTATTTTTCCGCTGCAGTACTTTATTGTAATCTCTGATATTTGTCGAATGTATTTTATTTGTTTATACTTTGTATATTCTTGTATTCTGATGAAGTTGTTGTAATTAACAATGAAATGTTCTTCCGTCTACGTTCCTTTGTGCGTTGTTCTCAACTCAATCCATGATTTCCCGTAAGGGGGATTTCGGGTCGTAACAGCTTGGTATCAGAGCTTTGGTTTACAGAGCTCGGAGAACAAGACACGTTAGAACCAAACGAAAGAATTCATCAGAAATTGGATTAGTAATATCCAATGAGAATGACTCGTTAGAGATGGGATCAGTGGTATCCTAGAACGAGTGTGAGTAGTGTTGTTTTTTTAAAAATATATATATATATAAGAATGAAAACAAATTTTGTTTTGATATTTATATCGTTTTATACGTATTTGAATATTTATTTGTATTGAATTTGGACAATCCAATATATAAAGATTTTGCATATACGCCTTGCAAACGTATATTCGAAATTTTAATATGCTGGATAGATATGGAATCATACTCTAGTGGCCCGAAGATGATTCTGATGATTGAGTACTCGTCGTCCGAATTTATGTTCGAGTTTTGAAAGTGGGATTTCTATATATTTCCTATTGATCGGTGTGAGAACCAATATTTGATAGGGCCTATTGTTGTGATTTGACACCAAAAATATGATTTTTGACTATGTATCAATGTTATGAATTTGAAAAGCTAATCAACTAATTGATTGATGATTGTGTTGTTTGATTATTGGTTGATTAATTAAATGTTGAACCTATAACCAAATTGAATCAAATAGTGAATTGTATTGTAAATTTGTCGCATTTGCATGCATGTACATGTACTTACATTGAACAGGTCATAGCAAGGAGGCTAGAGCAGAGAATAAAATTTGTTTTCCCGACAAATAGGTACATGTTTACCATAATTTACTGTTTTGTTTGGGTGATGATGATTTTATGAGCCGATTGGCTAGCCGCTTGACTTTTTCTTTTGAGTTGAAGAAGGCCATGGGAGGATATATGAAATATCCCGAAGTCCCCGGTGCAGGGGAAGTTATGGCGAAATTTTTCGAAAATTTAGGGTGTTAGCCAAATTTTTGAAAATTTTGAAAAGTTCTTAGAAACTGAAAAGTAGAAGAACTTAGGCCGTAAATAAAATAACGAAAGTTGAGCTGATTAGTTAAACAACTTTCGGCTTCGTTCTTTTTCGGAGACGAAAAGTTTTAAGTGACGGAGATTGTAAAAACCCGGAAATCTCGGCCAATTTAAAATTTTTATTTTGGCAATTTTAGCGAATTTTGATTATTTAAAATGAATTATTTTAAATAATAACGACGAGAAATTTATTTTGAATAGAATTAGAACGTATATATTTATATACGTTGTTGTTAGAATATAAATATTTATTTGTAATTATAAAAGGAATTGAAAATGGCGCGGTAGTTCGATAATTCTATTTCAAATTTCAAATGAGTGTATAGGATTCAAAATAAACCGAATTTTAGTGAAACCAAAAATAATAGAATCTAATTGATAATATCTTTCCAACGAATCAGAAAAATCAAAATTTCATAGCGGGAATCAAAAGATATGCCCAATTGAAATTTCAGAATAGTCGCTATGGAATTCTAGCCCTTAAAATGGAAATTTTGCAAACGACCTCGGTTTTCGACGAAACCACTTTTTTTGGATTCGTGATGTCAAATTATTGCTAGGTTTCTAAACTCGTAATTTTTAAATCAATATGTGAGCGTGGCAAAGGAGAACGTGTTTTGACCATTTAAGTTGAAATTAATCGACAGGAAAATGGCCATTTTTCAAACGGTCTCAGAATTTGACGAAATCAGTTTTGTTAGGACCGTATCATCAATACAAAGCTAGAAAATATTTTTCGGGAATTTTTCTAGTTAGTATGTGGCCCCGGTAAATTGAAATGTGCGTTCAAATTCAATATATAGAGTTATATTTTGATTTTGACAAAAACTGATCGAAATGGTCGTATCAGCTTACGATACATATCCCATTGTTTTCGGAATAGGGGTAATTAGCTGGGGACGACATGCGGTGGGTTCGATTTCGAGGTCGAAATAAAAAGTTGCTTTTGAAATTAAATAATTAAATAATAAAAAATCTCCCTCTCTATAACCCTTCAGCCCCCCCCCCCCCCGCGGGTCTCGTTTAATCAATTTAGGAAAATAAAAAAAAGAGAAAAGGGGGGAGGAATCACGCGCCGCCAGGCGCGCTGGCCGTCGCGCCGCTCCGACCACCCCTCCCCCCTCTTCTCCCGCTTCTTCCTTCCCCCTCTACTGTTAAACCGAACCGCAACCCCCTCCCCCTTTTTGAAACCGTAACCGCCAGCGCCACCCCCTGAGACACCTCTCCGACCTTCCACCGCCCTTCCCCCGCCACCTTTAGCCTCTGACGCGCCGGTGAGCCTTTTTATTCATTTATTTTATTGTTTTTATTTATTTAAGTGAGTAAAAATATGATTTTTAAATCATATCATTGTATAAAAGTATGTATAACAATGTTTTAAATTTATGTAATGGCATAGTAAGAAAAAGAAGTGATTTTTAATTATGAAATATAGAATTTTTCATTGTAAAAGTTTAGATTTTTATACATGAAGAGTTAGAATTTTTTAAGTATAAAGTGAGGTTTTTATAACATAAAGATGCGATTTTTACATTGAAGAAGGATTTATAAAAATAGGATCTTTGTTTTAAACAAAGGTATTTTTTTAGAGGTTTCATACGAAGTAAAAATTCGATTTTTATATACTGAATAACGAAGTAAAAATTGGATTTTTATATATTGAATAGCGAAGTAAAAATTTGATTTTTATATACTGAATAGCGAAGTAAAAATTCGATTTTTATATATGTAGTGAATACGGATGACGAAAATGATGTAAGAAGAAACGACGGAGATTTTCTACATATGAAGAGTCGAGGTGTATTGGTTTAGCTAGTCGGTGAGAACTCCTCAATTTTAAATTTATTTCTAGTTTGAAATATATACTAGGATGCAGACGGTGTTTAGTAGCACCCGACACCCGTCGTCCATAAACCATGGAAGGCTTGTACGCTTGTTTGTTTGATTTTGATGTGTAGTTGATTGTGTGATGTGATGTGAAATAAAATAAAATATTTATATAGTTAAAATATTTTATAGTTGAAAATAGAAATTTTAACGTGTATTTGGAATGAAATAAATATAAATAAATCGGACGATTTGTTTATATACACACATTTGACTGATATTGATTAGGACGATAGATTTTACACATCGCCCAACTGCACAAATAAAATCTGTGTTTGATTGTTTGAAAACCCCACACGGGTATTGGGGTGATATATGACATACACTAATCCCAATAATTAGTTGTATGTCAATCGATTGATTGACAGACTATTATAAGCGTTGAATATTTATATTTGATGCTTATACAGTGTAGAATGCACTTTGGATGATGGTTGATTATTTGTCATTGTTGATATATACATGCGTTGTATGGAAATCCATAGAAATAAAATCTATGGTAATTGATTGGGCCTCATTCCAGTTTTGAATAGAAATATTTGAAAAAGAAATATTTGAAATAGAATATTTGAAAATAGAAATATTTGAAAAAGAAATATTTGAAATAGAATATTTGAAAATAGAAATATTTGAAAAAGAAATATTTGAAATAGAATATTTGAAAATAGAAATATTTGAAGCCGTGTTGACTAGAATGACGCCATTTTGACGCAAATGATATTTATATCGATTGTATTCGTTTTTATAATGAATATTGAAAAGTGATTTCGAAATCGAATATTTTGAAAATGAATTCAAATCGAATTGAAATTGAATGGAAATCAATTTGAAATGAATTCGAATTGAAATTGAATAGAATTGGATTCGAACTGAAAATGAATTCGAATTGAAATTGAATAGAAATGAATTCGAATTGAAATTAAATTGAATTGAGAACGAACCGAAATTGAATTAAAAATCGATTTAAATTGAAATCAATTTGAGATGAATTTAAACAAATTTATATTGAAAAATTCAATCTTGATTTGAATTTGAAAAATGAAGTTGAAATCGTTTCGAAAACGAATTTAAAACGATTTATAAAATACGTTTTAAAAGGAAATCGACGAAGTATATATTATATATAATATATATATATATATAATATAATGGCCAGAATAGAATGCGCCGCGCTGCGGTAGTTCGTGAATTTCAACCATTGACTTCGAATGTATATTGCGGGAGATCCGACCGTCAGATTCTCCTAAAACTGGAAACTTGGGTTCGTATCAAAAAGAGCTTTCTAACGAATATTAGAAATTAGAAATCTAACGGTTGGATTTGGAATTATGTCCAAATAATTTTAGAAAAGGTACAGTTCGATGGCCGTTGATGGAAATCGACTGTACGGGCCTTGATAGAATGATTAAAAATAGTAATAATTTGTGTAAAATCATAAGAAATGATTTGGGAAGAATTGGGATGAAAAACTCTATATTTGAATAGATAAAAATAGATTTTTATCGAAATGAAACTAGTTTTGAACTAGAATTATAATTCTATTTATTTTTAAATAAATAAATTGAATTTGAAAAGGGTTTTAAAAGTAACCAGAATTTCCAATAGTTGAATGGGAATGGATTTGAATCGAAATTGTCTTTGGAATATTTTGATGTTGGATTTCGTGATGATACAGATATTGTCATGGGAATTTGAAAGATATATATATCGTTATTTCCAATACGATATTTGTTGGTCGTAGAATTTGATATTGAATATAAGCCGATATATTTTCTATTCAGAGCCTTGTATTTAATATCAAATGTGATTTGGGTTTGCCGTGAATGGTGTCTTCATTAACACTGTTCTTAAGCCCAGTTGAGAAAATGATTAAATCTTTTTATTTAGATTTAATGAAATGTACCAATTAAATAATATTTAATTGGAATTGAATTGGTATTGATTTTTTGGTTTATCGTGAACAGTGCTTTAAATAACACTTGTTCTTTAATCCTATAATTAATAGAATGGGATTTTGGGTCTATCGTGACCGTGTTTTAAATGCCACTGATTCTTTAACCTAGTTAAGGATTAAAACTAAGTGGAGTTTTAATAAATCTTTAATTAGATTGAAAAGATCCAGAATGGATTATCACCAGTTTTACTCCAGGCGATTGTTAAATCTTTAATTAGATTTGAACATGAAATGGTAATTGAATTTACCGATAACACCGTTGTGTTAGAGATGAAGTATTACCATTTTTACTTCATGGGATGAATAGAATGGGATTGGGAAATAAATGATTACTCCGGTGTGGTTCGCTAATCCCGACTAGTTTGAATTGATATTCAAAGAAGATTAAAGAATAAATTTAAAGAATTTATCTTTGATAAAATTAATGGGAACCTTTCCCAAAGTACAAGAATATTTGAATAAAAGAATATTCTGAACTGGAATGAGGCGTATGTTATGTTTGTGTAACACTTGTTTATTATATACGCGAGTTATTCAGAAAGACCGGGTTTATCCCATTCTGAATAACTAATTCGACGTGGTGTCAAAGATGAAGACGGTGGTTGAAGACCGGAGGTCTTCACGTCGTTTGGATAATTAATGATGATCTTGATTGGGCCGTACACCCAAGAGGAGGGAATCAATTAGTGATCGTCCATACGTACTTGGAGGTCGATGGATATGCGAGGTACATGGTGCCTCCGGTTTCGTTCAGACCCAGAACAAACTTGTAAATGGACTGTGTGTCTGACATTGGATTTTATTCTATGTGATTGATTTATATTAAATATATATCTGTTTGGCGGCAGAGAATTTATTCACTTGCTTAACGCCCTTCTCTGAGACATACGAGCTCAGAGGTTATATATTGATGGATATCAAACGCATGGAGTGAATTTCCTGTGTGGCATGCCTAAGTGGCAATTGATCGAGGCTTCTGTTGAAAAGCAAAGTCTTGTGGTTGATGATCAAAGCACCGCCTGTGTGGCATAGCTTTGTGTAATGTGAATTCGCGAGCCTCACACCCCGGTGGTGAACCAAAAACGGGAGAGGACCTCGGGGAGGACATGCGTTTCTTTCTAGTTAGAAGTGGCGTTAGTGGTTTTACACGCCCTGACGAGTTTGACTTATGTGGTTGTTGCTGTTACGAGGCGCATCGGTTAGATCGGACGATCCGGGTCCGATGGAGTCATTCGTTGGCTCATTTACGCCCCAAAGGGCAGGGAAACGCAGTGTTCAGACATTTTAATCCACATCGGTGTACCGGCCCTGACGATCCAAGGGCCCACCTGAGTCTGGGTCCTGAGGGGCGGGCTAGAGCGTCTCGAATCGGTGAGGACTATCTTTTGTCTTGGTTCACAAACGGAAATCCAATTTCCAAATATGTGACTCTGCGGTTTTGATTGTAGATCCTAGTATGGCGACATGATATATGGTACCCATGCCGTCTATGATTGATATTTATGATTGAAATTGTTTTGACACTATACACTTATAATAGTATCAAATGATTTGTTTTAAACGTACTAAGCATGTTTAGCTATTATAAGGGAAAACCCTATCCCCTGGCTTGCGCTGCATTGTGTGATAGGACCTGGGTCTTATAATAGCTTCATTTTTCCAAAAAGCATTGCGCTGTTTTGTTATATGCACTGGTATTATTGGGAGGAAACCGTTCCGTGTTATACGGCATGGTCCCTTGATATATCTGATTTAAAGTAAAGTTTTAAATAACTGTTTTAGTTCTCACACCAATCACTTGACTGACCCGGAGTTTATTGTTTTAACTTAAACTCCGGGTGCCCTTATTTTGACATGGGCAGCTAGTAGTTTTGGTTTTGCAAATTTATATTCACAAGATCCTGATTTACAGCTGGAACGATGCTCGGAAAGCTCTGTATCCGTGTATTACTTTCAGTTGTGTTTTGTATTATTTTTTCGCTGCAGTACTTTATTGTGATCTCTGATATTTATCGAATGTATCTTATTTATTTATACTCTGTATATTCTTGTATTCTGATGAAGTTGTTGTAATTAACAATGAATTGTTCTTTCGTCTGCATTCCTTTGTGCGTTATTCTCACCTCAATTTGTGATTTCCCGTAAGGGGGATTTCGGGTCTTAACAGACACTCGCTAGTTATTTTATGAAATCAGGAGAACGAGGCTACTGTATCGCTGAGGGGGGTACTGCACCAATTCTGGAACAAAGTTCTGCCAAAATGGTATTTATCATGGTGATATTTTTCCACATTTGTTTCTTTATATGTCTCCTACACTTGGCAAATGAATACAACTTTAGCCTCCATGATACAGCGACAATGGATTAACACAACTTGGCAAATGAACTCATGACTCTGTCTTTACTATTTTCAAATTTAGAGATATGTAATTTGGTCAGTGGATGTGTTAGGCGAACCATTTATAGTAGTAATTTGTAGTTATAATTCAGCATTCAGTACTTAGTATATCTTACGAAATTTGATTTGCACGAGGTTTTAGTTTAACTTGAACAATTTTATATGCCTACATAAATGCAGACCGTTCGTGTTTGGCAAGCAGACAAAGATGGGAGCTATGACAAGCATATGCCCGTTTATGAGCGACAACAAACTTGGAGCATGAATTGCAGATTCGTTCTATCATAAGTAATTACTAGAAAATATTCTATTTGAAAAAAAATGTGTTGTGTGAGAGAAGAAATTGTTATACATGAGTGGTGTATCAAAATTGTAGAAAATTTTGTTGTAATTGTTTGTACTATTAAAATTTCGTTAAAATAAAATTTTTATTTGCTTATTTTATTTTGTGATATAAACTATTACTAAAACGAATATATTTAATATGTAATATCTATAAGCTGTAAAAAAAAATTTTATAGATTTATGGATCTATTGCAACAGGCATATACTATTGCAAAATGATTTATTGCAACAGCAAAAGCCTGTTGCAAAAAAGTATACTGCAACATCTTATTGCAACAGGCAGAAAATGTTGCGGGCTTTTTGCAACTTCAGCTGTACCAACAGGCGCAGGCCTATTGCAATAGGTCTACTGCAACAGATATCGCCTGTTGCGAAAAGTGTTTTTTGTTGTAGTGTTTATTTCCCGATTTCATATTTCAAATCATTTTGAAACACATATCTAGCTTTTATAATATCAAAGTAAATTTCACTTTGGGATTTGAAAACAAAACATTTGGAAATATGAATTCCAAAACATAACAATGCATAAAAAAACAAGTATGCAACCAAATATCGGTAATCTTCCCTCAGGACCGGGCAGTACGCGCCCTAACCGAACCAATATATATATATATATATATATATGTGTGTGTGTGTGTGTGTGTGTGTGTGTGTGTGTGTGTGTGTGCGCATGTGTGTGTGTGTAACCGCAGCTACACTAACAATGCACCATCCCATCAATCGGGGAAGACACGCACGCCTCTTCTGATGTTACTCAATTTTGGTTCACCGGCATCTTCAGCCATATACTTGCTAAATCATTTTATTTCCCGAAGTAGGGAAAATCATTTCACAACATAATCACAAGTATATCAAATCTATATAGATTTTCAATTTCAATTCATCTCGAAATCATCAGGTATAGTCCTCGAAATCCTTTTTGTTTTATAAAACATTTTATAAAACATCCCCTGTCCAAAATCGAGAATACTATTCTTTTTACTTAAGAAATCACATTTCAGAATCATTCATTAATTTTGAAATAAACAATCGCTAAACACCTTATAGTCAGATCGTGAAGTGTTTCACAAGGTTTTAGCATACATATATTTCTACCCACCTAATGTTAAATGTAAAAACATATTTTGCTCATAAACTGTTCGAGCATAATCCATTCAATCCATCAACCATAACATACCAATTTTATATTTTGCATTTGTATGTTAAAATTTTAATGTTTCAACATTTATAGTCATACAATGAATATTTTATATATATTCATTCATTACATTAAAAATGTAAATTTTAATGTTTCAACACTTATGGCTCAACCATGAAATTTCATAAATCTTATCTTTACATTGAAACATACTTTTAAATGTTTTCAACATTTCTGTCCATACAATGTATATTCTACATAAATATTACTTTACATTAAAAATAGAACTTTTTTTTAATGTTTTCATATTTTTCTCAATACAATGAATATCTCATTTCGTTCTTACATTAAAAATATGATTTTTAATGTTTCAACATTTTCAATTCAAACAAATGATAATTTTTTTCATTTTTCTACATATACGATAAAAGTGTAAATTTTATCGTTAACATATTTTCATTTTAAATAAATGAACATTATTATTCTAAAGACAACTCCAATATAATGACATTTTTATTCTAATGACATTTCCAATATAGTGACATTTTTATTTTAATGACATTTTTATTCTAATGACATTTTATAACCAAGATGACATTGTTATTTTGTCGACAATTGTAATTCAACAAAACAAATAAAAGTGACATTTTTATTTTGTCGACAATTCTAATAAACATGTTAACATAAAAAGAGTATTTTTATGTATTGACAATTCTAATAAACAGGTTAATATAAAAAGAATATTTTTATGCTTAATCAACTCTTAACATTCCATGTTAATATAAAAAGTATATTTTTATGTTCAATCAACTTTTAACATTTCATGTTAATGATATTTCTTTTATGCTAACATTTCATTTATTCTCATATACAATAAAAATGTAAACTCTTTATTTCATACACAAATTATAATGTGTATATTGACCAAAAAATTGTCTTTTTAATTCATACACAAATTCTAATGTGTATATTGACAAGAAAAATGTCTTTTTAATTCCGACTATTTTGTTTCACAATTCTAATACATAAAAAATGACATTTTGTTTCACAATGCTAATTCAATAAAAATGACGAATCATATTTTCTTGATCTAATTCAAGCAAATGACAAATCTTGTTTTCTAATTAACACAAATGTTAATTTTTGAATTAACAAATCCAACAAACACAACATAATGATTTGGTTTCACTATTTTTCTAATTAACCTAATTTTTAATTAACAAATCCAGTAACACGACATGATGATTTGGTTTCACTATTTTCTAATTAACACAATTGTTAATTAACAAATCTAATAACACAACAATCATCGATCAAATCACGTCTGAAAATCCACATAATATTATAGCGTATGATTTAACAACCTTGGTTCTAGATATGTTTCATGAGTAAGTAATTTTAATTATGTAAAAAGAAAAAGAAATAGAATTTCTCACATCAATTTATCTGAATTTTCAACACGCTCAGTTTCAGATCTAGTCTGTTCCATCATGTAGATCTCGTTTCTGCGATTCTAATGAACCTTTGTTTGTAGAATTCCGTTATCATTTGAAGAAGTTACATCGATTTATATTTTAATCACATTAACAAAGTAATTACCATATTATTAAGTCACTAATTACATTTGGTAAACTGGCCTCCTTCTTCCCGATTGCTCCAGGTTGTCGTTCAACAAAACTCGGCTCCTAGGGTTTAGCAGTGCCGCCACCATCTTGAAGTTCACCCCGATCTAGCATGCCCCCCTGACACACCTAGAGCTGAGCCACCATCGACCAGAAATTGGTTGAACTCGGCCTCCCTTATCCTCCGAAAACCGAATGCGAACAGATGAAGTTTGCACCCGGAAAACACACTATTTATTGCACTAATCACGATCATATCCATATGAAAATGAAGATTGTCAAAATCTCTACGGAATTCGCCAAAGGATTGGGATTCAATTTGGAATGATTTGAGAGAAATTGACGATTTAGTTTAGAAGCTTTCTGGCCCTTAGTTTGTTCGATGGAGGCTGTAGTATACGGGCTGGGGTTACGTATTCCTACGGTATTTATACATTTATTTTCATTTTTATATTATTTATTTAATTCTATTAAATCCAAAATTACTTGTTTATCCGTACGAACTTCAAATGAGACCCAACGAATGTCGCCCCCAGCTAATTACCCCTATTCCGGACACAACGGGATATGTCCTGCAAGCCAATTCGACTGTTACGATCAGTTTTTCTTAATTTTAAAATACAAAAAATTAATTATTTAATTTGATCGTACATTTTAATTTACCGGGGCCACAAACTGACTCTAAAAATTACCGAAAAATTATTTCTTGTTATGTTTTGATGATACGTCCTAACAAAACTAATTTCATCGAATTTCGAGACCGTTTGAAAAATGTCCTTTGTCAAGTCGATTAAATTTAACTATAATTGACAAAACACATTTTCTTTTGCCACGCTCACATATTAATTCGAAAAATTATGAAAAATTAAACCCAGCAATAATTTGACATTCCGGTTCCAACAAAAGTGGTTTCATCGAAAACGGAGGTCGTTTGCAAAATGGCTATTTTTAAGGGCTATAAATTATATTAAAATATATATAAATTCTACAGCGACTTTTCTAAATTTTTGTAACGACCCACGAATTTTCGGCCCCGAAAATCGACATAAATACCTTTACCATAAGTCATGCCGACCCTCCAGGCACCGAAAACACTGAATAGTTATGAGAAAGAAATTAGAGGATGAGAAATAGAAAGAAAGAAGTATTAGAATAAAAGAAAGAAGAAGAACACCACATCAGAATCTCACAGTAGAACAGATAAAATATAATATAACAAATCCTTTTGTATAAAAAACTATATATACATACCAATCATGAGAGTACAACATATATCAGTCACAGCGGAAAATAACTTTATATAACTAGTGGTGAAGCGGCCTGCTTCCAGCTCCTGAAATTCCAAGCGAAACCTAACCTGGAACGTACTCGGTCTGACCCGAGTACATTTGAAGCAAAGCAAAATACACCTGGTCAGTCTGGAATACTTTCAGTGATAAATTCACAGAACACACAACTTGTTTAACTTTGGAAAATCCTTTCTGAAATCAAAGGATAATAGTAAGACCAGCCCACACATAAACACGGACGGTTTTTACATTACTATAACCCAAAACCTTTTTGAAATCATAACTTATTCTGATATTATCATAGTGTCTAAATACAAATAATTTAGAATCTAGCGGAACGCTTGCATCTCACGCCCTACATATATAGTGTACAAACCAAAACCGCAGGCGCTTATTGGATATTGGATTCCAACTTGACAAGGTATGGGACCACCTTCCACATGTGTATCTCTAGAGGCGAATACACTGGGTTCAACAAGAACGTCTTGCAACCCGGCCCACACATGACCGACCACTCATTTCGCTAGAGTATATCGAATGTATATCACCGACGGTTGGGATCAGCAACCGCCTCCCGAAAAGGGACAGCATCGAATATAGTTTAAAGAAGCAAATGGAATTTCTCTAGATATGTGATCATACACCCTAATGGGAGCGACCCACATAGCCATGCTGCCTGCCCGATTTTTGTCATTTTATGGTTGATGAGGCTTGAAGCTAGAATTCCTTTTCGAACATTTGGCCACCATTCACTTTGAATGACACATCGTCAGATCCGCCAGATCTCACTAATTGACATTCACAAAAATACTCAAGTTTATTTGGCTAGAGAATAATCATTTCTCCGCCATCAACTATGGTACGTTTGGAGAAATCAACGCATGTAATTCCATTGGAAATACTCTGTAGACATCCGTCCATACAAGTCATCCAAGAACAGGATGAACCGAAGGTACTCTCCTACCGCATCTCATATAGGAATCACCCCATGGATCAGTAGCGAGAAGACCTTGCAACCCGTAGATTCCAACCATGACAGAATTCCATTTTACCTCTGGTTGCAACATCAGAGATTATTAGTGAATCCTCCATTTATGAAAATCTACGGTTTTGAATGCCCATCTCGATCATCTTCTGATCTCTTCACGTATTTGTTGGTCGGAATGGGTTTCGAATATAATTCGTTCCCGGTCTTTCTGTACCAACAATCATATTGGTCGGGTTTGATAGTCGGTGTTTTGGCTATCAAATAAAAATAGTGTGAATGAATTTGTTGATTCGATACTTTGCATTCCTTGGCCTCTTCAATATATATGTACATACTTAACCAAATGGTTAATCAACTTTTAAATCTTCTAATATATTTTAAACATTTTCATTATTCTTAATTTTGTTATAACAAAACTATTTGATATGTTTCGAGTTGTTATATACATATATACCAAACTTTCCACTTCCTTTACTATAGGAAATATCATCATATTTATCAAAACCCTTATTTACATTTTTTTAAATTCGACATCTCGATATATATATATGTATATATATATATCCACTCAATATTTTAAAACAAATTACCGATTCCAATAAGGCAAAGCAAGTGTCGAATTATAATTTAAAACAAAATACTCTTATTTGCATTAAAACTAATTTATAATTCAGTACCTCGCACTTATGTTCAATACTCCTCGTATGGGATATCACACTAATCACGACACCTTTCACTCATTCCAAACTAATACCATTCTTCAATAATAATGAAGCCGTTTAAGTTGGGGTATTCTATTTACCTCTCAGACTTTAATCGGCAATGTTCTTATCTCAGAATAATATCAGTTCGTCACTTAACCACCGATAATAAAATCTCCTTTACCACTTTGATTTCAAATATAGTGTTATAAACCGTTTCCTACTTTTGAAATCTTCGTCCCATTGTCTTTTTACTTAATCCCTTTAATCAATTACATGTTCACCAAATCATAACTTTTAACATAAACATCATTTTGCTTATAACATTTTGATTTAAAATCAGAATCTGTTGTCAAATAACCTGTTTCCATCTATTCGGGCATTACCATAGTAAAACTTATCTTGAATTTTGTAACTGGAATCTGCTTCCATCTCTTTTACGATAAGGCCTTTTAACTTGGATTGTTATTTCAAACATTCATTTACCAATAATTAACACAATCCCATTTGTATGTATTTTCCTTTCCATTCGAAATCCTTATTTCAATTACACCCTTTTTCTAAAGTCAATCCTTTAACCTTTAAGGTCATCATTTTGGTTTAAAAACAGTTAAAACCTTGTTTGGATTTCCCCCTTGTCACTCATAAAAATTCCCTTTTTAAATTAATTAAATGACTTAATTAATTTAAAATACTATTTAATTGTTTTAAAAACTATTATCCCATTTTACCAACACGTAGGTAATTTCTTTGGATTTTTTGCTTTATAACTTATTTACATCGTACGATTTTGCTACATAAACCATTTAAATAATTCTTTTATAATTTGATTAAAATATTTATTTATAAATTTCCAATTTAATTATTTATATAAAATGAATGAGAAGCCTCAATATAGTTATAAAAGAATTTATAACTTTAAAACTGCGTTGTTTCACCAAATGGTAGAATGACGTTTAAAACAACACGTTTATGGCCATTCACTGTCAATTACCCAATCAACACTGTCGGTTGATTTTAAACACAACACAGGTGAATATTTATTCAACCATTGAGCTCAAATAGGTTTTGTACCATATTGGGTTCAATCAGTTCAAATATCAACAATATAAAACAAATAAATAACATATACAATATTTAAGGAATCTGGTCGGATCCCTCCAACCTGTTCTTCCCTGCATCACAGCTCATTATACATTTCATAATAATATATGAAATAAATTTCAACCAATAAATAACAGCAACCAATCAAACAATAACAGCCAATAGCAACCAATCAACCAAATTTATACTTTTAAAGGTAAATTATATTTTAATATGAATTTACCACATCACAGGGTTCCAAAAGGTTTGAGAATTAACTCACCAGATTTATACGGTTGGCGGTTGACGCGTTTGTTCCTCTTAATCTTGAACGGACATTCAAAATTAACTAAAATTTCAATGGCATCATATCAGTGCCTAGTCAGTGCCATCACCTAGGCCTCGTCCCTGCGATCCCAGTGGATCTAGTTTTGTACAATTTCGATCATGAATGAGTAAGATATCGCTGTTACAATATTTGAATTGATTTTAATTAACTAATGGTTAATCATTATTATTAATATTAAATTTAATATCCCTAAATTAAGTATTAATCCTAACCAAACTCACCGTTATTTACCTCTTTAAGTCACGGTCCAAGTCAGCAGAGGTTCATGCGATTTTCTCTTTACCAATTCCTAAAACCTGACTCTTTGATCTCCCAAACCTCTATTACGCATTTAGTAATCATGCAAGGCCAACCCAAGACCATCGCCACCAGTGAACGTTACCAGAAACCATACTATCACCACCGACAGTCGCGGCCGAACCCCAAACGCCATCACCCTTTGTCCCGACCTCTGACCGTGCTCCAGGCCACCAGAAAAGCACCTCGACCCATTTCTGTTGATCCCTAATTATACGACGCCTCCGACCACCAGAGGTGATCGCACCGCCGCAGGTAGAACCGCCTCGCCACCCTCTTCCTCTTACTTCAGACCACCGGCACCTAATCGCCCCCAGGACCACCATAATCGATCGTTACTTCAAAAACAAACCCCAAAAACAAGCCCTCCGTTCATCTAGCTATTACCGGCACCACCGACCACCAGAGGTCACGCTACCACCACCAAAACTTCCACCTGACTCTCCTCTTCAATTCTCCCTAGATCTCATCACCTCAAATCAACCCAATCTCCCTAATTTTTGCCAAGAACGAAAATGCTTTCATGGCTTTAAACCACGATTCCGGCCACCTCCGACCACTATAGGTCCTCAACTTCCTCCAGTAGGTAGATATCGTCCCGATTTACCACTTTCGCTTTGGAACCCCCCTTGAATTCATCACGGATTTAAAGAAATAAATTAAAATGTAACCGGGGGCTTATTTGCAAATTTACCAAATAAAAAATGAAGATGGCCGTAAATTTCTGATTTTTGAGGTTTATATAATCGTGAATATTTATATTTTAAGTCTACGTGACAAGCGATGTTGACTAACGATTTTTATTTCTTACCTATCGCTATTTTTAACGTTGTTTATTCGCTGCTGCGCTCAGATACAAACTCCGTTCGAGATGCGAATGGACGGCACAGTATACTTTGACGATACAGTCCTAATGAAACTTGTTTCATCGAATTCCGAGTTCGTTTGCTCGAATGGTGCTCGTTCACGTACAAATGGTCGTTTTTATTTATACTTTATTTTGCCACGCTCATAAATTAACCTTGATTGACGCGCCGCTTGAAACCTAGCAATAATTTACTGTTGCGGTCCCAATAAAATTTGATTTGTTGAAAACGAAGATTGTTTGAATAAAGGCCCTTTTATAACTGGCCAATTCAAATAAAATAAATCAATTTTAAAATACCTCAATATAATATTATTAAAATATTTAAATTGGCCATACACGACCAAAATATCGTATATTACCAAGATAAAATAGCTCGGGTTGAGTTTGAAGCCAAATCGATATTATAAAAATTTAAAAACCCTTTATTTAATATAAATAATGCTATATTTTATAAAGGGATTCTGCAGCGGCCATTTCAAAATTTGATTTGGACATAAAATCAAATCTACAACATGAAAACTAGATTTTTCTCCTTCATTAGAAAAATATTATCCAATAGATTCGGACGTTTCTTGTTTCAAGAAAATCCAACCCATATTCGGCCCTTACGGTCGTTTGAAGTACAAAACGCTAAATTACGAACTACCACGCCGCTGCAGCTCGTTTTATAATTAAATTATAATTATATCGCTCAACCGTCGTTTTATAAACGAAATCGTTATTATAATTAAATATAAACCACATTAAAACCATTTTAAATCGCACGTTCATGTTATATCTCAAATTCAACATTTTTTCCCAATATCCCGAAATAAAATTATTATTATATTATTGATATAATTTAAATATTTAAATTAAATGGTCAAAATCGATTATTTAAATAAAAACCAATATTTTAAATAAATAAAATAATTCAAATAGATGGTTAGAAAATACTCGATGTTACATTCCTCCCCCTTAAAATAATTTCGTCCACGAAATTGCTAAGGTAGAAAGAACGTCACAACCCATTATCTTTATAATAATATTTAATTTAAAACTCGATTTTATTTCCAAGCTAATCTAATCGGTCGTAAAACCAAATTAATTCAAATAGAAGAATATCCCAAAAATCATCAAAAAATTTCTAACACCTTAAATTTTTGAACATTTTTGGTAGAGTCTCCCCTGCACAGAAGGCAACTGCAATATCGCAGGTTCAAGAAATAAATATACCTCGACCAGCACGGTCGGAAAAATTCAATAACCAAACTCAAAACCCAAATAAAAGTCAAAATTTCATATTTTCATAGGCGTACCTTTTTGCGAACGTTATTATGCGATATACGATATTTTATACTTGTGCTTACTCGATTATCTTGCTAAACTGGATTCATTTCACCCCAGAAATCTCTTGGATGGGTTTTAAAGCTGAATGGGCACTTCTGCACCTGTTCTCAATTTAAGTGAACTTCATTAGTTATCACAACAACGCTAGTTATGTTCAAAACATCCATACCACTCATATTAACCCATTTTTCACACAATTTAATCCATACGAGGTTATAATTATTTATAATCACTTCATTTGTTTCTTTAATTATCCATTAAAATTTGGATTGATTATCTAACTTATTTATTTCATTTTGGTTTTCAACCAAATCTATCATGTTCAGGTTTATATTCAAGCAATCAAGCACATAATCCAAACATATCATACAAACAAATCAATGGGTTGCCCATATTATAATAATTCGTGAAAATTATTACTTATATTACTTATAAAATATATTGGGCAAAAATAATTTCAAAATTAATTTTATAATAAATTACAAATACGCGCTCTCATATATATATATATATATATATATATATATATATATACGAACTCAATCTAGGGTATTACTAACCCCATCTCTATCGAGTCACACCACAGAGCCAAGGTTATCACTAAACCAATAGCTCTGATACCACTGTAACGACCCACAGATTTTCAGCCCCGAAAATCGACTTAAATACCTTTACCGTAACTCATGTCGACCCTCCAAGCACCGAAAACACTGGATAGTTATGAGAAAGAAATTAGAGGATGAGAAATAGAAAGAAAGAAGTATTAGAATAGAATAAAGAAGAAGAACACCACATCAAAATCTCACAGCGGAACAGATAAAATATAATATAACAAATCCTTTTTATAAAAAACCGTATATACATACCAAATATTAGAGTACAACATATATTAGTCACAGCGGAAATAACTTTATATAACTAGTGGTGAAGCTGCTTGCTTCCAGCTCCTAAAACTCCAAGCAAAACCTAACCTGGAACATACTCGGTCTGACCCGAGCACATTTGAAGCAAAGCAAAATACACCGGGTCAATCTGGAATACTTTCAGTGATAAATTCACAGAACACACAACTTGTTTAACATTGGAAAATCCTTTCTGAAATCAAAGGGTAATAGTAAGACTAACCCACACATAAACATAGACTGTTTTTACCTTACTATAACCCAAAACCTTTTTGAAATCATAACTTATTCTGATATTATCATAGTGTCTAAATACAAATAATTTAGAATCTAGCGGAACGCTTGCATCTCACGCTCCACATATATAGTGTACAAACCAAAACCGCAGGCGCTTATTGGATATTGGATTCCAACTTGACAAGATATGGGACCACCTTCTGCATGTGTATCTCTAGAGGCGAATACACTGGGTTTAACAAGAATGTCTTGCAACCCGGCCCATACATGACCGACCACTCATTTCGCTTGAGTGTATCTAATGTATATCACCGACGGTTGGGATCAGCAACTGCCTCCCGAAAAAGGACAGCATTGAATATAGATTAAAGAAGCAAATGAAATTTCTCTAGATAGGTGATCATACACCCTAATGAGAGCGACCCACATAGCCATGCTGCCTGCCCGATTTTTGTCATTTCCTGGTCAATGAGGCTTGACGCTAGAATTCCTTTTCAAACATCTGGCCACCATTCACTTTGAATGCCACATCGTCAGATCCGCCAGATCACACTGATTGACGTCCACAAAAATACTCTAGTTTATTTGGCTAGAGAATAACCTTTTCTCCGCCATTAACTATGGTATGTTTGGAGAAATCAACGCATGTAATTCCTTTGGAAATACTTTGTCAGACATCCGTCCATACAAGTCATCCAGGAACAGGATGAACCGAAGGTACTCTCCTACTGCATCTCATATAGGAATCACCCCATAGATCAGTAGCGAGAAGTCCTTGTAACCCATAGATCCCAACCACAACAGAATCCTATTTTACCTCTGGTTGCAACATCAGAGATTATTAGTGATTCCTCCATTTATGAAAATCTACGGTTTTCAACGCCCATCTCGATCATCTTCTGATCTCTTCACGTATTTGTTGGTCGGAATGGGTTTCGAATATAATTCGATCCCGGTCTTTCCAAACCAACAATCGTATTGGTCGGGTTTGATAGTCGGTGTTTTAACTATCAAATAACAATAGTGTGAATGAATTTGTTGATTCGGTACTTTGCATTCCTTGGCCTCTTCAAAATATATGTATATACTTAACCAAATGGTTAATCAACTTTAAATCTTCTAAAACATTTTCTTTATTCTTAATTTTGTTATAACAAAACTATTTGATATGTTTCGAGTTGGTAAATACATATATACCAAACTTTCCACTTCCTTTACTATAGGAAATATCATCATATTTATCAAAACCCTTATTTACATTTTCTTAAATTCGACATCTCGATATATATGTATATATATATACTCAATATTTTAAAACAAATTACTGATTCCGATAAGGCAAAGCAAGTGTCGAATTATAATTTAAAACCAAATACTCTTATTTGCATTAAAACTAATTTATAATTCAGTACCTCGCACTTAAGTTCAATACTCCTCGTATGGGATATCACACTAATCACGACACCTTTCACTCATTCCAAACTAGTATCATTCTTCGATAATAATGAAGACGTTTAAGTTGGGGTAATTTATTTACCTATCAAACCTTAATCGGCAACGTTCTTATCTCAGAATAATATCAGTTCGTCACTTAACCACTGATAATAAAATCTCCTTTACCACTTTGATTTCAAATCTGGTGTTATAAACCGTTTCCTACTTTTGAAATCTATGGTCTTTTTACTTAATTCCCTTAATCAAGTAAATATTCACCAAATCATAACTTTTAACATAAACATCATTTTGCTTATAACATTTTGATTTAAAATCAAAATCTGTTGTCAAATAACCTGTCTCCATCTATTCGGGCATTACCATAGTAAAACTTATCTTGAATTTTGTAACTAGAATCTGCTTCCATCTCCTTTACGATAAGGCCTTTTAACTTGGATTGTTATTTCAAAAATTCATTTACTAATAATTAACACGATCCCATTTTTATGTATTTTCCTTTCCATTCGAAATCCTTATTTCAATTACGCCCATTTTCTCAAGTCAATCCTTTAACCTTTAAGGTCATCATTTTGGTTTAAAAACCGTTAAAACCTTGTTCGGATTTCCCCCTTATCACTCATACAAATTCCCTTTTTAAATTAATTAAATGACTTAATTAATTTAAAATACTATTTAATTGTTTTAAAAACTATTATCCCATTTTACCAACACGTAGGTAATTTCTTTGGATTTTTTGCTTTATAACTTATTTACATCGTACGATTTTACTACATAAACCATTTAAAAAATTCTTTTATAACTTGATTAAAATATTTATTTATAAATTTTCAATTTAGTTATTTATATAAAATGACTGAAAAGCCTCAATTTAGTTATAAAATAATTTATAACTTTAAAACTGCGTCGTTTCACCGAATGGTAGAACGACGTTTAAAACAACACGTTTATGGCCATTCACTGCCAATTAGCCTATCAACACTGTCGGTTGATTTTAAACAAAACACAAGTGAATATTTATTCAACCATCACGCTCAAATAGGTTTTTCTACCATATGGGGTTCAATCAGTTCAAATATCACAATATAAAACAAACAAATAACATATACAATATTTGAGGAATCCGGTCGGATCCCTTCAAACTGTTCTTCCCTGCATCACAGCTCGTTATACATTTCATAATAATATATGAAATAAATTTCAACCAATAAATAATAGCAACCAATCAAACAATAACAGCCAATAGTAACCAATCAACCAATTTTATACTTTTAAAGGTAAATTATATTTTAATATGAATTTACCACATTGCAGGGTTCCAGAAGGTATGGGAATTAATTCACCAGATTTATACGGTTGGCGGTTGGCACGTTTGTTCCTCTTAATCTTGCACGACGTTCAAAATTAACTGAAATTTCAATTGCATCAGATCAGTGCCTAATCAGTGCCATCACCTAGGCCTCGTCCTTGCGATCCCAACGGATCCAGTTTCGTCCAATCCCGATCATGAACGAGTAAGATATCGCTGTTACAATATTTGAATTGATTTTAATTAACTAATGATTAATCATTATTATTAATATTAAATTTAGTATCCCTAAATTAAGTATTAATGCTGACCAAACTCACCGTTAATTAACTCTTTAAGTCACGGTCCACGTCTGCAGTGGTTCACACGGTTTTCTCTTTACCAATTCCTGAAACCCGACTCTCTAATCTCCCAAATCTCTGTTACCCATTTAGAAATCACGCAAGGCCAACCCAAGGCCATCGCCACCAGTGAACGTCGCCGGAAACCATACTGTCACCACCGACAGTTGCGATCGAACCCCAGACGGCATCACCCTTCGTCCCGACCTCTGACAGTGCTCCAGGCCACCAGAAAAGCATCTCAACCCATTTCTGTTGATTCGCAATTATACAACGCCTCCGACCACTAGAGGTGATCGCACCACTGTAGGTAGAACCGCCTCGCCACTCTCTTCCTCTGACTTCAGACCACCGACACCCAATCGCCTCCCAGCGCCGGAAAATCTACCATAACCAATCATTACTTCAAAAACAAACCCCAAAAACAAGCCCTCCGTTCATCTAGCTATTCCCAGCACCACCGACCATCAGAGGTCACGCCACCCCCACCAAAACTTCCGCCTGATTCTCCCCTTCAGTTCCCCCAAGGTCTCATCACCTCAAATCAACCCAATTTCCCTAATTTTGGCCAAGAACGAAACTGGTTTCGTGGCTTTAAACCATGATTCCGGCCACCTCCGACCACCATAGGTCCCCAACTTTCTCCAGTAGGTAGATATCATCCCGATCTACCACTTTTGCTTTGAACCCCCCTCGAATTCATCATGGATTTAAAGAAATAAATTAAAATGTAACCAGGGGCTTATTTGCAAATTTACTGAATAGAAAATGAAGATGGCTGGAAATTTCTGATTTTTGAGGTTTATATAATCGTGAATATTAATATTTTAAGTCGACGTGACAAGCGATGTTGACTAACGATTTTTATTTCGTACCTATCGCTATTTTTAGTGCAGTTTATTCGCTGCTACGCTCACATACAAACTCTGTTCGTGATGCGAATGGACGACATAGTATAATTTGACGATACGATCCTAATGAAACTTGTTTTGTCGAATTCTGAGTTCGTTTGCTCGAATGGCATTCGTTCACGTTCAAATGGTGGTTTTTATTTGTACTTTATTTTTCCACGCTCACAAATTACCCTGATTGACGCGCCACTTGAAACCTAGCAATAATTTACTGTTGCGGTCCTAATAAAATTTGTTTCGTCGAAAACGAAGGTCGTTTGAATAAAGGCCCTTTTATAACTGACCAATTCAAATAAAATAAATCAATTTTAAAATACCTCAATATAATATTATTAAAATATTTAAATTGGCCATACACGACCAGAATATCGTATATTACCAAGATAAAATAGCTCGGGTTGAGTTTGAAGCCAAATCGATATTA
Source organism: Allium sativum (assembly GCA_030737875.1). NCBI lineage: Eukaryota > Viridiplantae > Streptophyta > Magnoliopsida > Asparagales > Amaryllidaceae > Allium > Allium sativum. The sequence continues at coordinate 659,795,419 of CM060920.1, forward strand.
TAAAATTTTAAAACCCTTTATTTAATATAAATAACGTTATATTTTATAAAGGAATTCTAGATCGACCTTTTCAAAATTTGACTTGGTAATAAAATAAAATCTACAACACAAAAACTCGATTTTTTTCTTTCATTCGAAAAATATTATCCAATAGTTTAGGACGTTTCTTGTTTCGAGAAAATCCGACCCATATTGTGACCCGTACGGTCGTTTGAAGTTCAAAACGCCAAATTACGAACAGCCGCGCCGCTGAAGCTCATTTTATAATTAAATTATAATTATATCGCTCAACCTTATAAACGAAATCGTTATTATAATTAAATATAAACTACATTAAAACCATTTTACATCGCCCGTTCATGTTATATTTCAAATTCAACATTTTTTCCCCAATATCCCAAAATAAAAATATTATTATATTATTAATGTAATTTAAATATTTAAATTAAATGGTCAAAATCGATTATTTAAATTCAAACCAATATTTTAATTAAATAAAATATTTCAAATAGATGGTTAGAAAATACGGGACGTTACAATTTTAAACTGAACATAACTTATTATCTATAAATTGGAATTTCAGTTTCTTACATTCGTTAGAAAGATATGGTTAAATAGATTTAAATATTTCTTGTTTCATCCAATTCTGATTTATATTGAATTATGTATATTCATTTGAAATTTGAAATCGAATTTTCGAACTACCGCGCCATTTAAAACTCCTTTTATAATTAAATAAAACTTATTCGTTTTAACTTCAATTAAAATAAATTTTTGGTCATTATTATTTAAAATAAATTATTTCAAATATTCAAAATCCATTAAAATTTCTAAAATAAAAATTATAAATTGGATCCAAAATTCCGGGTTGTTACAATCTCCCCCACTTAAAATCTTTTCGTCCTCGAAAAGGAACAAAGCTAGAAATTGTTTAATTAACCAATTCAATTTTAAATTTAGTTTTTTTATTGGTTTCAATAATTTTATTAGTTGATTGGCTTTTCAAATATATATAACTTTTATATATTCAGAATTCATATTTTCAAAGATCGGATTATATATATATATATATATATATAATAATAGCAAATACATTAATTATATACTTGTTACTCTCAACTCTTTCTAGGGCATTACTAACCGCATCTCTAACGAGTATCTCATTCTAGGATGCTACTGATCCTATCTCTAATGCGTATTCCTTTATAGGATATTACTAATCCTACCTCTGATGAGTCTTCTATTCGGTTCTAACAAGTTGTACCCCAAAGATTTGAGGTAACCTGATCTCTGATACCAACTGTAACGATACGGATTTTGCCCAGACCTAATCGATCGCTAAATCTATCAAAACCATTCAAATCCTACATATGTTAACTTTGGGAATACAACACATCAGAACAAATAACAGAAGACTTTTATAAACATCATTATAATGTTACATCAAAGTACAGAATATATCAGAGTACATCGAATTATATTACAATGGAAGATTAAATTACAATGAATTAAATACAATGCAGCGGAAACAAATAAACGAATACAGCGGAAGTGAAACACCCCACCTCCGTCAAACGGAATGCCTTAACTTCGGTGGAGCATTAAAGGTAAAATATGCAGATGAATTACAAGATAGACAGATAAAGCAGCGGGAAATAAAGTCATTTTATAAACAACTTAATTCAGTCAAGCTTTTACAACAATTGACTCAATTATACTTAAAAGTATTACATAAAATTCTGTCTTGATTCAAAAACTTCCGAGTATATAAGAAGCATAAAAATGACAATGATATTCCCCAATAAAGAATGAGCTAGCCATAGCAGTGGAAAAAGAGAGAAGTACATCGACTATCTTCGAGCTTGGAAAGAAAACTGAGCTAAGTGGTGACATTCCCTCCCTATGAACCGAGGGGGGGGGGGCGGAAGAAAAGAGGCAAAAACAAACTGGGTCAGACATAAGTCTTGTAAGCTCAGTGACTTCAGCATGTAAATAGGTAAAAGCAACATGACATGAATAAACTAAATATAAGACAATACCGTGATAACATGATAACATAGGATAAGCATAAGGTATGATAAGGCAAGATAAAATGAATGCACTTCTACTCTTTCTCTACTTCGCTACTACCTTGTTATTCTGATTTCTATTTCTCTGCACCACCTAACTAGTGTCCCAACTAGTAATCTGTATAAAATGATAATATGATAACGTGATCCCAATCCCCGCAATTGTGGTAGCCTTCAGGTGTACATCGATTATGAGGATTCCACCTCAATCTGCCTAATTACCATGAATATGTTAGATGTACCCTTACTACCCTATCGATCGGCTCCCTACTTGTATAAATTTCTCTTGTGTCTGTGTCAATCGACCCTCTCTTGCATGTAAATACCCTGTGCTGGTCCCACCATAAGGTGTATCAATCCTTATGATAGCAACCCGACACGATTCAAGATGCACAGTGTATAACTACTGGTTCCCAGTGCTTGCTTTTTCCCACTCCAGGGTATGTGCATGCCCGTAAACCATCGAAACCTACACTGACGTAACCCCTGTCACTATTTTGACCGCTTATAATCATCCTAGTAATCGTGCCCCACGCTTCCTAGTTTCAGGTTACCATGATACATCTATGTGGGTTACTGCTGAAATGCGTCCCCGTTACTAGGGTTTCCTATTGGTTAAGTTTGTGGGCCTATATATACAAATATTACCCACCTAAATGAGATGTACTTAACCCTCCCACCGATTCTAGCATGTTTACTTAATGTTTAAGTTTGTGGGCCTATATGTACCAATATTACCCACATACACGAGATGTACTTAACTCTCCCATTGATTCAAGCATGTTTATTTAACGGTTAAGTTTGTGGGCCTATATTTACTAATATTACCCACCCAACTTGATATATACTTAACCCTCCTACACATTATGCCATATTGGTTAAGTGTTGTCCATTCATGTTAACTTAACTCATCCATTCATCATGTCATGTTGGTTAAGTGTTTCTTGACCCTCCTCACTTATCATGTTGGATTGGTTAAGTGTTTCCTATCAACTTAACCCCGTTCGTCCATCAAGTTATATTGGTCAAGTGTTTCTTGTTAACTTAACCCCACGTGTTCATCATGCTGTATTGGTTAAGTGTCATCAATCAATTCAAGTTAACTTAACCCACCTAATTCTCATGTTACTTTGGTTAAGTGTTGCCTTCTTGTGTTAACTTAACCCTACCACAAATCAAGTTATATTGGTTAAGTGTTGCCCTCTCGTGTTAACTTAACCTTACCACAAATCAAGTTATATTGGTTAAGTGTTGCCCTCTTGTTTTAACTTAACCTTACCATAAACTTAACCCTATCCATTTATCATGCTATATCGGTTAAGTGTTTCCTATTAACTTTATCCTAGTCATCCATGTTATATGGTTAAGTGTTCCTTTTAACTTAACCCTACTCATTTTCTTAGCATGTCTTGTTCATTAGCATTAACTGATTTATTAATGCACCAACCTCTCACATTAGATATGTGTTATTGCGGTTACTGGATGTGCCGGGCGGTTCCGGGCAGTTTTACACCATAACTCAATCTAACCTCGGGTTTTTCTTAGGCATGATGCACTAACCTCTCACATTAGATAGGTTTTGTTGTGGTTACTGGATGTGCCGGGCGGTTCCGGGTATTTTTACACCACAACTCAATCTAACCTCGGGTTAGGCATGTTCATCTTTTCACTAATTTACATATTTATAGATTATATGTAAATTATTCACAATCGTTGTCAATTTCAAATTATGCCGCATTTACCATAAACGTCCAAGTCTAGATTTTATATGCTAATTATCCCAACCAGTCATGTTCCAATTCTCAAGTTATGCCTAACAAAGTTAGTTGCAAGTTATGGCCCCCATGATTTCAAGTTATTACTCAAAATAGGCTACACATAATCTTCTCAAGTTTGCAATAATAGTCATGCCCCAATATCCCAATGTACATTATGCTTGACGTCCCACCAATGGCTATGCCCAATCTAGATTAATATTCTAATTTACAGTTTTGCACCCAATCTAGATTTTTCATATCAAATTACATACTTTTTCGTTCATGCCAGTTCTAGGTTCAATATGTCAAATTACGTATTCATAATTCATGTCAAATTACCCAAAATTGCATCTTAACAGTCATGCCATAATAAATGATTCAAATTATGCCAAATAAATGTCAATTTCATGTTATACCCAATTACCCCTGCATTCATAACGTACGTATTTCGAGATTCAACGAAGATTCGTGAAATAAGCGGAGAAACAATATGGAACGTAAGAGGCATAAGAATAGGCATATGACAATAAGAACTATTAGTCCAATAAATTTGATATACCAAATTGACAAGTTTTGCATAGAATACATTGCAGGCATATAGATGTGATATGAATATCATTATGAACCATCCAAGACGTATAGGTTTGACAAGAGTAATATCATGAACTTAAGTAGGATTACAAATTCTGATAAACAAGGATAGATATGATTGGACCGATTCCATAGTCAAAAATGGTTCCCAAAGGCATATACAAGCACGGATTCAATTGAAAGGTTTACTTACATCAGGCATAAACCTAATGGATTAGATTTGAATGACATCGCAGGCATAAATCTAATAGATTAGATTTGATAAATCCGAAAGAATTATCTTATAATTAAGTATAACTTAGATCCAGATTATTACATGCCAAGAATTTCAATCAAGAATTCACATCTGAAAGTAACTTGAACTTACAAAAAGAGAATGATTCTGGTATTTCTAGAATCTGTTTTCTGAAACTGAAAAGCTATCCCTTGACGTAGATTATCGATTCTCTAATTTAGATTTGATTCTTAGAAAATAGTTGTTGAAGTCGTTGAATTAGTCTTTGAATCTCTACTTGAATTCTAAACTTGATTTCTCGAAGAACTTGAGCAGCACAACCCCGTCTTTGATTTATTTTGATACGAATTAGGGTAGATTATAGGCGTAATGAAGTTGTGTAGAGAAAACTGTAGCCTTAGGGGTGTTTATATAGCATAGGGATCAAAGAATCTGGTCAGAATGGGCGTCCAAATGCAGAAAAAAGAACCAGTCCTCGGATCTGGAAATAGGGGGAGGTCGACTCCCTGGTCGACCTATGTCGACTCAGGTCGACCTCCTGGTCGACCTGGGTCTTGGGAGGGATATTTCCCACCCAGCCCTGGTGTGTGATTTGAATTTCGAATTTGAATTCGAGCTATTTTAATTTATTTAAATCCATGAAACTTCTGAGTGCCATTACTTTCTCATACGAAGTCCGATTTACGAAAACTTGGACTCTATTCCAAGCAGAATTCCGAGACGAACGCAATGGCATAACCCGTTTCCTTTAATTATTCTCTTATAAATTAAGTATACTTTATTCAATTACCTTGACGTTCACAGAAAATACGGGGTGTTACATTCTCCCCTCCTTAAGGATTTCATCCCCGAAATCTTCAAGTTAGGAAGAACGTATATCCTTCCATCCAACCGTCCATATACTTAACCATCAAAACAGGCATCCACTGTCCATAAATGGTTTCTAATGTCGTATGAACATAGGCAGAGTGTGTGTATATGTTTCTTATCTAATGCAAAATCAGGCGGTCTACAGATCCAGTTGACCTCCTTAATGTGAATCATGAGAGTGTCATGCGTCCAATATGTATGCAAATATCCCTAATCAAGTAAATACTATATGTGTGCATATTCACTCATCCATATGCAACATCCATATGATAACCCATCAAGTTTCTATCCATATACAAATACATTCATATGCATATGCAATATGAAAGTGACTAAGCCGATCTAGAGCCTAATGTGTGTGTATATGCATCCACGAGCATCCACTAGCAACCACTTGCAACCATCAATCATAACATGTTTCAAATGCATGTTTACATCCATTGGCTTCTACCTAAGGATCGAATATATGACCTAGAGGATATATTTAAAAGATAAAGACTAGCATGCAAATAAACATTACAAAGAAAGTGGAATCAAGGATATACCCTCAAAAAGGGTATGATGCGTGTGTCTATTCTTCAGTCTTCTAAGTCGCATCATCTTGAGCTTCACTCCACTGTACCTTAACTAATTTAACTTCACGATTGCGAAGCTTCTTGACCTCCATTTCCAAAACCCACTAGTAAAGATAGGACCTCGATCTCTTACTATGCTAGAGGGTATCCAATGTAGTCAAACTATTTTTCCAAGAAAAACAGATGTTAACCATAATACCAAGTGTATATACTAAGATGATTAGAGTTCTCTCTTCTACTGAGGGTCTAAAGCTAAAGGTTGCTATGTACTTTTTACCTCCTTTAAGGTCAGCCTTACTTAGGGCGCCTGCCACAAACATTTACTTCTCATGCAAACCATCCTAGTCAAACTCGACATCCCTCAAGTACAAGCCCCAAAGGCCTAAACAAATATCAGACAAGCACCCAAGGAATACCTCTTCTGAATTCGGACGATTTATGTGAGATGATACTAGCAAAATAACCAAGCAATTGAGCACTTAACCGACTCTGTCTATCCTTGTCGATCTTGCTCCAAAACTATCGTTGATCACTTAACTGGCTTTGCATTGTCAACTAATATATGCGGAAGTCTATCTCATGTTTTAGGGGACAAACCCCTTACCTAATCAAAAACATTTGTGTGCTCATGGACTACTCTAACGGATTGCAAATCGTCTATAGATGCATCAAGTGATTCTAGGTAGCTAAGCCTAACTGATCCCTTAGGATCACATGAAATCTCGAGAGTATTCCCGAGGAAAGTCGAAAGTTTAACTACCCTCCTTACACAATCATTAGCTAACCAATCCACGCCATAGCCCATGAAACGAAAAATTATTACACTTAGACTCAATACTTAATATAGCTATTCTCAAATCCTTACAAACCAAAGATAAATGAGCCGAACCACATATTGGATTTGAGACAATAATGGGATCTTCTACTATACAAGTACTAAGGTGCAGAGACTCAACTATGGAAGCAGATATAAACGAATGTGAAGCTCTAAAATAAAAAAGAGTAATGACATGATGATCAAAAGAAAACTGAACTTTTTCAACCGAAGCTTTACTACCTCTCTCTATGGTATGCTGGCGGTGAGAGCATGTACTTGCCCTCCTGAAAATCATGTCCTTAGTTTTTGCCTTATCCTTAATTATATGACCCGTTATACCATAATAAAGATACTTCCTCTGGGCATAGGTTTTACTATTCTTTCCTCCCCTCTTGTCCTGTGATTCTTCCACTTACACCTCTTCCTTTTTGCCTTCTTTGTGAACCAAGTCCATATCCATGAGTTACTCAACCTTGGGTTGTGACCCTTAGCCAAACTCCCTCATTCTCATCTTTACTATCCTTGTTTAACACATTGACAAGTCTCTCTAAAGCTGCCTCCATCGCATGGAAAATACTACAAATCTCGAAAGAAAATTAGCCACAGGTGAAACTACTGCGGCTATATATGGAAGTTGGGCGCTTATTTTCCCTTTGACAGGTATCATTGTCTCATCAAGCCTACAGAACCATGCCGCGATGAGGTTACCTCCTAGAAAGCCAGGAGCCCCGGAGACTCGGTAAAGAAAGAATACAAGGATTCAAATAGAGGATCAAAAAGATAGTGCATATGGCTTTGGGGAATATGCCTTTAAAATAAAACTTTTCTATTAAAAATGCTTCTTTTAAAACCGTTATGAAAATAAGTTTTCAAATCTTTTATCTGATCATGTAACTTTCAGCTCTGATACCAAGTGAAACACCCCACCTCTGTTAAGGTCACTGACAAAGGGAATGCTTAACTTCGGTGGAGCATTATAGGTAAAATATGCAGACAAATTGCAAGACAGACAAATAAAGCAGCGGAAAACAAAGTCAATTTATAAACAACTTAATTCAGTCAAACTTTTACAACAATTGACTCAATTATACTTAAACGTATTACATAAAACTTCTGTCTTGATTCAAAAACTTCCGAGTATATAAGAAACATAAAAATGACAATGATATTCCCTAATAAAGCATGAGTCAACCATAGCTGTGGAAAAAGAAAGAAGTACATCGACTATCTTCGAGCTTGGAAAGAAAATGTTACCCCTCCTTGTGAACCGGTGGAGGGGGGTGGGGAACGGAAGAAAAGAGGCAAAAAAAACTAGGTCAGACATAAGTCTGATAAGCTCAGTGACTTTCAACATGTAAACAAGTAAAAGCAACATGACATGAATAAACTGAATACAAGACAATACCGTGATAATAGGGGTAACATGATAACATAGGATAAGCATAAGGTATGATAAGGCAAGATAAACTGAATGCGCTTCTACTCTTTCTCTGCTTCGCTACTACCCTGTTATTCTGATTTCTGTATCCCTGCACCACCTAACTAGTGTCCCAACTAGTAATTTGTAAAAATGATAATATGATAACGTGATCCCAATCCCCGCAATTGTGGTAGCCTTCAGGTGTACATCGATTACGAGGATTCCACGTCAATCTACCTAATTGCCATAAATGTGTTAGATGTACCCTTACTACCCTATCAATCGCCTCCCTACTTGTATTAATTTCTCTTGTGTCTATGTCAATCGGCCCTCTCTTGCATGTAGGTACCCTATACTGGTCCCACCATAAGGTGCATCAATCCTTTTGATAGCAACCCGACATGATTCAAGATGCACAGTGTATAACTACTGGTACCCAGCGCCTTCATTTTCCCACTCCGGAGTACGTGCACGCCCGTAAACCGTCGGAACCTACATTGACGTACCCCCTGCCGCTGTTTTGACTGCTTATAATCAGCCCAGTAATCGTGCCCCACCCTGCTTGGTTTCAGGGTACCAAGATACATCTATGTGTATTACTGCTGAAATAGGTCCCCGTTACTAAGGTTTCCTATTGGTTAAGTTTGTGGGCCTATATATACAAATATTACCCACCTACACGAGATGTACTTAACCCTCCCACTGATTCTAGCATGTTTACTTGACGTTTAAGTTTATGGGCCTATATGTACTAATATTACCCACCTACATGAGATGTACTTAACCCACCCATCGATTCATGCATGTTTATTTAATGGTTAATTTTGTGGGCCTATATTTACTAATATTACCCACCCAACTTGATATGTACTTAACCATCCTACACATTATGCCATATTGGTTAATTGTTGTCCATTCATGTTAACTTAACCCACCCATTCATCATGTCATGTTGGTTAAGTGTTTCTTGACCCTCCTCACTTATCATGTTGGATTGGTTAATTGTTTCCTATCAACTTAACCACATTCATCCATCAAGTTATATTGGTTAAGTGTTTCTTGATAACTTAACCCCACGTGTACATCATGTTGTATTGGTTAAGTGTCATCAATCAATTTAAGTTAAATTAACCCACCTACTTGTCATGTTACTTTGGTTAAGTGTTGCCTTCTTATGTTGACTTAACCCTACCACAAACCAAGTTATATTGGTTAAGTGTTGCCCTCTCGTGTTAACTTAACCTTACCACAAATCAAATTATATTGGTTAAGTGTTGCCCTCTCGTGTTAACTTAAACTTACCACAAATCAGGTTATATTGGTTAAGTGTTTCACTCTTGTTTTAACTTAACCTTACCAAAAATCAAGTTATATTGGTTAAATGTTTCTTATAAACTTAACCCTACCCATTTATCATGCTATACCGGTTAAGTGTTTCCTATTAACTTAACCCTAGTCAACCATGTTATATTGGTTAAGTGTTCCTATTAACTTAACCCAACTCATTTTCTTAGCATGTCTTGTTCATTACAACTAATTGATATATTAATGCACCGACCTCTCATGTTAGATATGTGTCGTTGCGGTTACTGGATGTGCCGGGCGGTTCCGAGCAGTTTTACACCACAACTCAATTTAACTTCGGGTTTTTCTTGGGCATGATGCACTAACCTCTCACATTAGATAGGTGTTGTTGTGGTTACTTGATGTGCCGGGCGGTTCCGGGCAGTTTTACACCATAACTCAATCTAACCTTGGGTTAGGCATATTCATCTTTTCACTAATTTACATATTTACATATTATATGTAAATTATTCACAATTGTTGTCAATTTCAGATTATGCCGCATTTACCATAAATGTTCAAGTCTAGATTTTATATGCTAATTATCCCAACCAGTCATGTTCCAATTCTCAAGTTATGTCCAACAAAGCTAATTGCATGTTATGGCCCCCAGATTTAATTTCAAGTTATTACTCAAAATAGGCTACACCTAATCTTCCCAAGTTTGCAATAATAGTCATGCCACAATATCCCAATATACATTATGCTTGACGTCTCAACCAATGGTTATGCCCAATCTAGATTAATATTCTAATTTAAGTTTTGCACCCAATCTAGATTTTTCATATCGAATCACATACTTTTTCGTTTATGCCAGTTCTAGGTTCAATATGTCAAATTACGTATTTATAATTCATGTCAAATTACCCAAAATTGCATCTTAACAGTCGTGCCATAATAAATGTTCCAAATTATGCCAAATAAATATCAATTTCATGTTATACCCAATTACCCCTACGTTCATATCGTATGTATTTCGAGATCCAACTAAGATTCATGAAATAAGCGGAGAAACAACATGGAACGTAAGAGGCATAAGAATAGGCATATGAATATAAGAACTATTAGTTCAATAAATTTGATATACCAAATTGACAAGTTTTGCATAGAATACATTGCAGGCATATAGATGTGATATGAATATCATTATGAACCATCACAGATGTATAGGTTTGACAAGAGTAATATCATGAACTTATGTAGGATTACAAATTCTGATAAACAACAAGGATAGATATGATTGGACCGATTCCATAGTCAACAATGGTTCCCAAAGGCATATACAAGCATTGATTCAGTTGAAAGAATTACTTACATCAGGCATAAACCTAATGGATTAGATTTGAATGACATCGCAAGCATAAATCTAATAGATTAGATTTGATAAATCTAAAAGGATTATCTCATAATCATGTATAACTTAGATCCAGATTATTATGTGCCAAGAATTTCAATTAAGAATTCACATATGAAATTAACTTGAACTTACAAAAAGAGAATGATTCTTGTATTTTTGGAATCTGTTTTCTGAAACTGAAAAGCTATTCCTTGACGTAGATTATCGATTCTCTAATTTAGATTTGATTCTTAGAAAATAGTTGTTGAAGACTTGAGGTCGTTGAATTAGCCTTTGAATCTCTACTTGAATTCTAAACTTGATTTCTCGAAGAACTTGAGCAGCATAACCCCGTCTTTGATTTATTTTGATATGAATTAGGGTAGAGTATAGGCATAATGAAGTTCTGTAGAGAAAACTGTAGCCTTAGGGGTGTTTATATAGCATAGGGATCAAAGAATCTGGTCAGAACTGGCGTCCAAATGTAGAAAAACGAACTAGTCCTCAGATCTGGAAATAGGGGGGAGGTCGACCCCCAGGTCGATCCCCTAGTCGACCTATGTCGACCCAAGTTGACCCCCTGGTCGACCTGTATCCTGGGCAGGAAATTTCCCGCCCTGCCCGGGTGTATGATTTGAATTTTGAATTTGAATTCGAGTTGTTTTAATTTATTTAAATCCCTGAAACTTCTGAGTGCCATAACTTTTTCATACAGAGTCCGATTTACGAAAACTTGGACTCTATTTCAAGCAGAATTCCGAGATGAACGCAATGGCATAACCCGTTTCTCTTAATTCTTCTTTTAAAAATTAAGTATACTTTAATTTGTTACTTTGACATTCACAGAAAATACGGGGTGTTACAGGAAGGCTTCCTACGCTCTGGACACTGCTTTAAGCTTCGATCCAGAATCCTGCTCAAGAGATAAATATCTGCAAAAAGCTACTCGACTGCCCATGTGGAAAAGAGGGCACCCGAATTTGCAAAGTGAACAAACTACAAGTCAGTCATGGGATTGGTTGAGAAATCTTACTTAACCTATTTAATAATAAGGCTAATCACAGGAACACGCTGCTAACGCGGAACGGGTTTACTCCATTGGATTGCCAGTGCATATACTACTGCCATAAATAAAGCTATGGATATATAATGCATCAATCAACATGCAATTCCTCAATCTACCAATTTAGGCTTAATCCCTAAACTTAGATTTTCAAATCCAATTCTCTTTACAGAAATTATTCCTTTGGACTTTATTTTCGGATTTCATATTTCAAATCATTTTGAAACACATATCTAGCTTTTATAATATCAAAGTAGATTTTACTTCGGGATTTGAAAACAAAACATTTGGAAATATGAATTCCAAAACATAACAATGTATAAAAAAACAAGTATATAACCAAATATTGGTAATCTTCCCTCAGGACCAGGCAATACGCACCCTAACCGAACCAATATATATATATATATATATATATATATATATATATATATATATATATATCTGTGTGTGTGTGTGTGTAACCGCAGATACAATAACAATGCACCATCCCATCAATCGGGGAAGACATGCACGTCTCTTCCGCTGTTAGTCAATTTTGGGTCACCTGCATCTTCAGCCACATACTTGCTAAATCATTTTATATCCTGAAGCAGGGAAAATCATTTCACAACATAATCACATGTATATCAAATCTATATAGATTTTCAATTTCAAATCATCGGTTATAGTCCTCGAAATCCTTTCTGTTTTATAAAACATCCGCTGTCCAAAATCGTGAATACTATTCTTTTTACTTAAGAAATCACTTTTCAAAATCATTCATTAATTTGAAATAAACAATCGCTAAACACCTTATAGTCAAATCATGAAGTGTTTCACAAGGTGTTAGCATACATATATTTCTACCCACCCAATGTTAAATGTAAAAACATATTTTGCTCATAAACTGGTCGAGCATAATCCATTCAATCCATCAACCATAACATGCTAATATTATATTTTGCATTCATATGTTAAAATTTTAATGTTTCAACATTTATAGTCATATAATGAATATTATATATATATATATATATATATATATATTCATTCATTACATTAAAATGTAAATTTTAATGTTTCAACACTTACGGCTCAACCATGAATATTTCATAAATCTTATCTTTACATTGAAACATACATTTAAATGTTTTCAACATTTCAATCCATACAATGTATATTCTACATAAATAATACTTTACATTAGAAATAGATTTTTTTTTTTTAATGTTTTCACATTTTTCTCAATACAATGGATATCTCATTTCGTTCTTACATTAAAAATATGATTTTTAATGTTTCAATATTTTCATTTCAAACAAATGATCATTTTTTTCATTTTTCTACATATACGATAAAAATGTAAATTTTATCGTTAACCTATTTTCAATTTAAATAAATGAACATTTTTATTCTAAAGACATTCCCATATAATGACATTTTTATACTAATGACATTTCCAATATAGTGACATTTTTATTCTAATAACGTTTCCAATATAATGACATTTTTATTCTAATGACATTTTATAACCAAGATGACATTTTTATTTTGTCGACGATTCTAATTCAACAAAACAAATAAAAGCGACATTTTTATTTTTTCGACCATTCTAATAAACATTTTAACATAAAAAGGATATTTTTATGTAGTTACAATTCTAATAAACAAGTTAACATAAAAAGAATATTTTTATGCTTAATCAACTCTTAACATTCCATGTTAACATAAAAAGTATATTTTTATGTTTAATCAACTTTTAACATTTCATGTCAATGATATTTCTTTTATGCTAACATTTCATTTATTCTCATATACAATAAAAATGTAAACTCTTTATTTCATACACAAATTTTAATGTGTATATTGACCATAAAAATGTTTTTTTAATCTATACAAAAATTCTAATGTGTATATTGACAATAAAAATGTCTTTTTAATTCCAACTATTTTGTTTCACAATTCTAATACATAAAAAAATGACATTTTGTTTCTTAATGCTAATTCAATAAAAATGACGAATCATATTTTGTTGATCTAATTCAACCAAATGACAAATCTTATTTTCTAATTAACACAAATGTTAATTTTTGAATTAACAAATCTAACAAACACAACATAATGATTTGGTTTCATTGTTTTTCTAATTAACCTAATTGTTAATTAACAAATCCAGTAACACAACATGATGATTTGGTTTCACTATTTTTCTAATTAACATAATTTTTACTTAATAAATCCAGTAACACAACATGATGATTTGGTTTCACTATTTTTCTAATTAACACAATTGTTAATTAACAAATCTGCTAACACAACAATCATCGATCAAATCACGTCTGAAAATCCACAGAATATTATAGTGTATGATTTAACAACCTCAGTTCTAGATACGTTTCATGAGTAAGTAATTTTAATTATGTAAAAAGAAAAAGAAAAAGAATTTCTCACATTAATTTGTCTGAATTTTCAACACGCTCAGTTTCAGACCTGGTCTGTTCCATCATGTTGATCTCATTTCTGCTATTCCAATGAACCTTTGTTTGTAGAATTCTGTTATCGTTTGAAGAAGTTACATCGATTTATATTCTAATCACATTAACAAAGTAATTAACATATTATTAAGTCATTAATTACATTTGGTAAACCGACCTCCTTCTTCCCGATTGCTCCAGGTTTTCGTTCAATAAAACTCGGCTCCTAGGGTTTAGCTATGCCGCCACCACGTTGAAGTTCACCCCGATCTGACATGCCCCCCTGACGCACCTAGAGCTGAGCCACCACCGGCCAGAAATTGGTTGAACTTGACCTCTCTTATCCTCCCAAAATACCGTGTGAACGGATGAAGATTGCGCCTAGAAAACACACTACTTACTGCACTAATCACGATCATATCCATACGAAAACAAAGATCTTCAAAATCTCTACGGAATTCGCCAAAGGATTAGGATTCAATTTGGAATGATTTCTGAGAAATTGACGATTTAGTTTAGAAGCTTTCTAGCCTTAGTTTGTTCGATGGAGGCTGTAGTATGCGTGCTGGGGTTAGGTATTCCTATGGTATTTATACACGTATTTTCATTTTTATTTTATTTATTTAATTCCATTAAATCCAAAATTACTTGTTTATCCGTACGAACTTCAAACGAGACCTAACAAATGTCACCCCTAGCTAACTACCCCTATTCTGGACATAATGGGATATGTCTCGCAAGCCAATTCGGCTGTTACGATCAGTTTTTCTTAATTTTAAAATATAAAACATTTAATTATTTAATTTGATTGTACATTTTAATTTAACGAGGCCACATACTGACTCTAAAAATTATCGAAAAATTATTTGTAGTTATGTTTTGACGATACGGTCCTAACAAAACTAATTTCGTCGAATTTCGAGACTGTTTGAAAAATGGCCTTTTTCAAGTCGATTAAATTTAACTAAAATTGACAAAACACATTTTCTTTTGCTATGCTCACATATTAATTTGAAAATTTTTGAAAAATTAAACCTAGCAATAATTTGACATTTCGGTTCCAACAAAAGTGGTTTCATCGAAAACGGAGGTCGTTTGCAAAATGGCTATTCTTAAGGGCTATAAATTATATTAAAAAATTTATAAATTCTACAGCGACTTCTCTAAATTTTAAAATGAAAATAACTTATTATTTATAAAGTGGAATTTCAGTTTCTAACATTTTTTACAAAGATATGGTTAAACAGATTTAAATATTTCTTGTTTCGTCCAATTGTGATTTATACTGAATTATGTATATTCATTTGAAATTAGAAATCGAATTTTCGAACTACAGCGCCATTTCAAACTCCTTTTATAATTAAATAAAATTTACTTGTTTTAACTTCGACTAAAATTAATTTTTGGTTGTTATTATTTAAAATAAATTATTTAAAATATTCAAAATCCATTAAAATTACTAAAATAAAAATTTTAAATTGGCTCCAAAATTCTGGGTTGTTACAATCATTAAGTAATGATTTTTGGAAATTAAAACTGAAATAGAGTTTTAATGAATCTTTAAATAGATTGAAAGGTGAATCTGATAACTAAAATTATCAAATTCAAAAAATGATTGAGAATGGAGTACCAGCAGTTTTACTCCTGACGATAGTTAAATCTTTAATTAGATTTGAACGTGAAATGATAATTTAAATTACCGATAACACCATAGTGTTAGATATGTAGTATTACCAGTTTTGCTTCATGGGATTAATAGGTTGGGATTGGGAAATTAAACAAATGATTACTTCGGCAAGGAGCGCTAATCCCAACTAGTTTGGATAAACCATAATTTGGTTTGAATCGATATCCAATAGAAGATTAAAGAATAAATTAACAGAATTTATCTTTGATAAAATTTATGGTAACCTTTCCCAAAGTATAATAATATTTGAATAAAGGAATATTCAGGATTGGAATGAGGCATATGTTGTGTTTTTATAGCACTTGTTTATTATATACGCGAGTTATTCAGAAAGACCGGGTTTATCCCATTCTGAATAACTGATTCGATGATGTGTTGAGGATGAAAACGGTGGTTGAAGACCAGAGGTCTTCACATCTTTTGGATGATTACGTATGTATTGATTGTGCTGTACACCCAAGACAAGGTAATAAGTGGTGATTATCCAGACGTACTTGGAGATCGACTAGATATGCGAGGACCTCTCTCTTGTATTGGACATACGGGACGAGGAATAAGGTGCCTCCGGTTTCGTTCAGACCCAGAACGAACTTGTAAATGGATGTGTGTCTGGCATCGGATTTCATTCTGTGTGATTAATAGACATCGGTTGCATAGCGTGAATTGCCTGTGTGGCATGTTGTGATGCAAACGATCAAGGCTTCTGTTGAAAAGTAGAGTCTTGTGGTTGATGATCAAAGCACGACTTTAATATAACATAGCTTTGTGTAGCGTTAATTCGCGAGCCTTACACCCCGGTGTGAACCAGAAACGGGAGAGGACATCATGGAGGCATGCGTTTCCTTCTAGCTAGGAGTGGTGCCGGTGTTTTGCAAGCCCTGACGTTTTACTTATGTGGATGATGGATAGCGAGGCGCCTCGGTTATTTCGGTCTCTGCGGAGCCGATGGATGTCTTTATACAGACCAGATTTACGCCCATAGGCAGGGCAACGCAGTGTTCAGGCATTTTAATCCACTCTATGTGGACCCACCCTGAAGATCTAAAGGTCACTCGAGCTCTGACCTGATACATGGGCTAGATTGTCTCGAAGCGGTAAGGACGATCCCTTGCCTTGGTTCATAGATGGAAATCCAAATTCCAATACATGATAATTGCGGTTTTGATTGTATAGCCTAGATTGGCGACACGATATATGGTACCCATGCCATCTAGGATTGATACATTTATATTTGAAGTTGTTTTATACACTATGAACTTATAATAGAATCAAATGATTTGTTTTAACGCACCAAGCATGTTTGTTTATTATAAGGGAAAACCCTATCCTCCAGCATGCGTTGCATTGTGTGATGGTACCTGGGTCTTATAATAGCTTCATTTTTTCAAAAAGCATTGCGCTATTTTGTTATATGCACTGGTATTCTTGGGAGGAAACTCTTTCCGTGTTATACGGCGTGGTCCCTTGATTTACTTTATTTTTAAAGTTAAGTTTTAACAACAGTTTTAGTTCTCACGCCAGTCACATGACTGACCTGGAGTTTATTATTTTAACCTAAACTCTGGGTGCCCCTATTTTCCACACGGGCAGGTAGTAGTTTTAGTTTTGCAGATTTATATTCACAGGATCCCGGTTTACAGCTGGAATGATATTCGGAAAGCTCTGTATCCGTATATTCCTTTCAGCTGTGTTTTGTATTATTTTTCTGCTACTATGTAATTTATATCTTTGATATTTTTCTTTTGTATATTATTCATGTATACTCTGGAATATTCTTGTATTCTGATGAAATTGTTGTAATAAGCAATGAAATGTTCTTCTGTTTGTATTCCGATGTGTGTTGTTCTCAAAGCAATCTGGGCTTTCCTTCACGGGGAAGTTCGGGTCGTCTCAGAATCACTGTCGAAATATTCCCGGCCACTAAACCAGATAAATTCAATCAGTAGTTCTTCCGCTCATGAAGATTAATGATCTTCAATTTCTCCCTCTTCAATAATCTTCTTTCACATTTTTGCTAGTTGGAATGGTTTTCAAGTATAAATTCGATCCCGATCTTTCCGTACCAACAATCGTATGGGTCAGATTTGATAGTTGGTGATTTAGCTATCAAATACATAATTATGAGAATAACACGAGTTTACTAGTTCAGTACAAGCACTACATGGCCTCTTTAATTAAAAATGATTAACGATAGTTAATCTTAAACTCATAAATATTCAACATTACAAATATAGCTTTTCATTTCTAATTTAACGTAAGGTTATTTCAAACTATTTTATTTTCATACATAGGAAAATATTCTGTAATCACATTCAGTTTTCTATTCTGCTATCGTTCAAAACACTTACTACCTCATTACTCTTTATTTATATTGGGAAAAGCAACTCAACTTATCATTCGTAAATTTCATATTTACAAAATCTTTTTTGGTTTCATTACTAGAATACATTATCCCTGCCTTGTTCTTTTAGGATAAATCCATTCCCCAAACTTAACTTTTCAATTTCCTTCCACCTCGGAAATACCTTTTTTTATTTTACATAGTCTCTTTTTATTACTCCGGAAATACCATTATATACATGTGTATATATATATATAATATCAAGTCCTTTTCTCTTCCGTTACTTGAGACGTCCCATTATATATTCTTGACTCTTTTACTTACGTTGCGTTATTATTTCTCATATGGAAATAATACATTACTTTTACCCACTTTCCCGTTGCAAACTAATATCATCCTCAGATAATCCCAAAGTCGTTCAAGTTGGGGTATTTATTTACCTCTCAGACCTTCATCAACAACGTTCTAATCTTCAAATAGACATCAGTTGTAATTCAAAAACCAATTTTTATTTTAATACCAAACACATCTCATCTAACTATTTTATTTATAATATATTTTATAAAAACTTCTTACCGTTGAAAATCTCTTTCTCGAGTATTACTATTATTTCTTAATTCATCGATTTAGGATTTACTTACTAAAGTGTCACCTTTCCTTTTTTACTTATTTAAAAAATACATTTTATTGCTCGAATTTTTGTTAAAAATCCTATTACTCGTTTATATACCAAATTCACCTTTAATCCTTCCCCTTGAAAAACTTATTTCACCAATTCCAACTTAATTCCATTAAGTAACTTTAACACTTCATCTCCTTTTTATAAGCTTCGTTTACAAAATTCTGGTTTAATGTAAACCCTTATCTCGATTTCTGAATTCAAATGTTAACTCAACATTCATTTAAACCATCGTACTTTCTTAATAATTCCTTTTTATTTATTTTGTTATAAAACTAGGGTTTCATTATAAACCCGTTCATAAACTCTTTTCCATTTAATTAGATTTCATTACACTGTGCTTAAATTATTATTAATTAAAATTATAATTTATTTCATTGTTAACTACTATCAGGGTAGTTAACTTCTTTATAGTAAATCCCTTTTTAAAATCTTATAAAAAATTTAACAAAACAAATATCCGTTAAACCATTTCATTAGATTAATTCAAAAATAAATTAATAATAAATCCCTGTTATAACGGTTGATTTAGCCAACTCAATACATGATTAATTCTTTAAACAATTCAAATTAGTTCCCGCTTTAAATTAATTAATAATTTAAATAATTTCATTTTTTTGTTTCTAAACAAACAATTATTAATCTCTTAACCGTTAGGTCAAGTTCTACTTATTTGCTTATAAATCTTCTTAATGTAAGAATTTACTTTATAAAATCATTAAATAGTTAATTATAAACTTAATTAATAGACAATAAATATTTATTTCCTATTAACAAACTTTAATTAAAATACAGATTTTGAAACTTGTCTTCAGTTATAAAATAAATTTTATAACTTTACTTTTATCGATTCACCTGACGGTAAATCCATATTTGGAAAACAATTGATCTATGGGCCATATACTGCCAATTACTCAACCAATATTACTCATTGGTTTAAACAAAACAAATGTTGAATTTCGGGTCAACATTTAACAACCAAATCAATCATCTAATCAGAACAGTTCATATAATGCTAATATGAAAATAAATGTCATTAAATATATTTGAGGAACCCTGTTGGATCCCTCCAACCTGTTCTTCCCTGCATCAAATATGTTATATCTAATATGATCATTTAATTCAAATAATGGTCTTCATAACAACCAATAACAACAATCCAATATCAACTAATTTATTTCACATAACCATAACAATTCAAATAATTAACCTCGTTTACTTATAAACTTGACCAATAAGGTAAGTTACCTTAATTGGGACCAATCGTTAAAATGACGATTTGGGTTTCACTGAAATTAAACCATGTTTAATTTCAGAAATTCAATCAATATGTGAATATATAATAACAAACAGGCAACCATTAGCAACCATAGCACACAAATAAAAATCCGAATTATATAAAATATAAGTAGGAAGAATTGAGTGAACATAACTCCCCTTGATTTCCGTTCGTTGTCAAAACTGTTCATTTCAATTAAATTAAAACATCTTTTTTTAATTTAACTGAATATCTCAGTTTCTTTGACTCCGTCCAATCCAGCTTTATAATCTTACGTCCATTGATACAGTTCCAACATCGTTTTGTTTGTTCCAATCTGTTCACATATGAGAATGTTACAAAAATTATACACGTTCATGCTTCTAATCTAAGTTAATTAACTTTTAGTTAAAAACTTAATTAATCCTTAATCTTGTTATTAAAATAAACATTTTCTACCTATGCATATCATTGGGCATGTTACAATCTCTTATGCATATTGTTCAACTCATAAGGTAATAATATTAAATTATTATGTTTGTCTTTGGTTACGTTATTATATCTTCAATCAGGCATATACTACTAGGTGTTAGGCACGGTATACTATTATTGTCGATATATATTAGGCACATAATATATTAGCTTTATATATATATAGGATTAGGCATCGTTATTGAGTCATCATGCACATTTAGCAATTCAAAGCCCAGGTTATATATATAACACAGTTAAATTAGCTTGGCATATTTAAATAATATTTAGTCCCTTTAAATATTATTTAAACTTTAATTAGGCATTTTGGAATAGTTAAACAAATTGTAACAACCCGTGTTTTTATAATGTGTAATAACCATAAATCAAGGTAGAGTTAATTTTTAAAATAAGAATCGAGGGAAATGGTTGCGCTATTGATTTCGTCCCGAAATTTTGCTTGGAAACGAGTCCAAGTTTTCGAAAATCGGAGTCCGTATGACCAAGTTATGACCATTCGAAGTTTTCAGAAAATTTCAACTTCAAAACAGACTCAATTCGAATTCAAAAATTCGAATTTCAAACCTCCAAATGGACTGGGCGAGAAATTTCCGACCAAAAACCAGGTCGACTCGGGGGTCGATTATGTAGTCGACCTACCCAGGACCAGGTCGACCATAGTGTCGATCTAGGGGTTGACCTGGTGCTCGAACCCATTTCTGAAGCCGGATTACTCTGATGTATTTGGCCTCAGTTCTGTCCACATTCGTTAACCTGACCCTACAAATACAGCCCCTAACACCAGTCTCTCTACACCAAATCTCTTTTTGACCTTATGCTGCTCTGATTCTAGTTGAAAAGTTTGAGAGAGGGACTGCTTCTACTACGCTGAGATTGCATTAAGGGAATTGCTGATTTGGGGACTTCTATTAGGACTTGACTAAGCATATTCAACATCGACTCTCTTTTTCTAATTCTCGAACCACAATCTGTAAGCCCCAGTTATTTTCAGATTTAAACTGTAAATGTATTATGAATATGATGTAAATTGAAATTAGACCTATGTATGATGACTGTTCACATTCATTCTCGTTCATCTTGGATCTTGAATCTTGAATATTACTATGACATTGATTTGGGGCCTATTCATGTTGTAAATCAAAAGAAACCCCTCTTATTATCATGTTGGATATGTTATTAGTCACTTGTTTATGACAATCACCTTATGACAGTCGTTACCATGACTATACTATTACCTTATGTCAATCGTACCATGACTATATTATCACCTTACGACAACTGTTATTTTGACTAGTACCTTATCTTGCTAGACTCGGAATATTTATGTTCGAGGCCAATGTTTATATGCCAGTAATATTTTAATCTTTTATTTCAAGTCATATCATGTTATGCTAGTAATCACTTTTTCCACATTATACTCGTTCCTTTTTATGTTATTCCCTATTAGATTTATTTGTATCGATTCGAACTTACGAGCGATGGGAATACGATTTGGGTAGACTAGGTAAAACTTAAATTAGCTTTAAAGTTGAACATGAACGTTATTATGACTTGAACCTGAATATGGACATGAATTTGACATGATTTGACATGAAACATGACTTGAAAACTTGACATGAATCTAGACATGAAAACTTGAACGTGGGCATGACAATTAGATAACATGAAAATGGCCAACTCGAGGTTGGGTTGAGTTTGCACTGTAAATCTGCCCGGAACCGCCCGACAAATCCAGTGGCTGCAAACAATAGGATCCAATGTGGGTAGTTGGTCATATTGCATGTAAAAATCCGAGGTTAGACTATGTTGTGGTGTAAATCTGCCCAGAACCGCCCGACAAATCCAGTAACCACAACAGTTAGTCTAATGTGAGAGGTTGGCGTGCACTAATGAATTAATGCCACATGATAGGGTTAAGTCATGAACCACTTGAATATACTTAACCAACATGACATGATGACTTGATAGGGTTAAGTCATAAATTGCTTGAACACACTTAACAAACTTGATACACGATCTGGATAGGGTTAAGTCACGAATTTGAATGACAACACTTAACCCATTAGAAACCCTAGATACGCGGTCCTTTTCAGTAGTAACCCACTTAGATGTATCACGATACCCTGGGTCTAGGCAGGGTGGGGAACGATTACTGGGCTGATTGTAAGCAACCAGAACGACGGCTGAGTAGGTGCGCCATTATAGGTTCAGGCGGGCTATGGTCCTGCACGTAGTCCGGAGTTGAAAAAGCAGGCATTGGGCACCCGTAGATTTACATTGTGCGTGCTTGATTCGTGACGGTGGTTGACACCATAGGACTTGATACACCCTATGGTGGACCTAGCACAGGTAACTACAA
Source organism: Allium sativum (assembly GCA_030737875.1). Lineage (NCBI taxonomy): Eukaryota > Viridiplantae > Streptophyta > Magnoliopsida > Asparagales > Amaryllidaceae > Allium > Allium sativum. Next base: position 659,818,768 of record CM060920.1, read on the forward strand.
TTCAGGATAGGGCCGTATGACACAGACACATGACGAGCTAGGACTTGTAGGGAGTCGATCGATTAATAGATCGTACCGTAGGACCCCGTAATGGGTCACTTCATGACACTGGGCTAAGGGATCATTTCATGGTTAATACTTGACACATATCATGTTACCTTTACTAGTTTTCATACTGAAAGTCACTAGGGCTTACCAGTCTTTATGGCTGACCCATTTTATTTCGCCTCTTTTTCTTTCGTTTCTTCCCCCCATGTTCTCGGGGAGGAAACACTAGTTCTTAGCTTGGACTTAGCTTGCTTTCGGACAGCTCCTGTACGGTTTGGTCTGGGGGTATGCTATGGTTTCTTCTGCTATTTATGGGGAATAATTTACTTTTGTTTTAAGTTTATGCTTCTTTATTATGAACTTGATGTAATGGAATAAATTGTATCTTGGATATATGAGCTTTTGACTCTTTTCTGGAAAATAATAAAAAGTTGGTTTTTAATTTCTATCACTGCTTTATTTATGTTCTGCCTTGTGATATCTCTGTGCATGTTTACCTAGATAATACTCCACCAAAACTAGTGCATTCCCTTTGTGAGTGACCCTAGCAGAGGTGGGGTGTTTCAATTTGGTATCAGAGCAGAAGGTTACCAGGCTGGGCAAAAGTTCTAAAAACCTTCTGAAACTGTTTTCAAAACTATTTATAAAGAAGCATTTTTCAAGAAAAGTTTTATGTTTAAAAGGTTATTCCCCAAGAAGCTATTAGCACTTCCCTTTGTTTCCTCGTTTGAATCTTTTCTTTTCATTTTTCAGCATGGCCGATCTTAACCTTCCTGAGGGAATACCCGAGCCTGGATGGTTCCGAAGGTCCTTAGAAGCCAGGGCTAACGACGCGGGCACGGCAGACATCCCTCCTCCTCCTCCCCCAGTGGCTGCGGTTCCTCCTCCTCCTGGTACCGCCTTTGCCAAAATATGCAAAGACTTTAAAGCAATGGGCGGCAAGAACTTCGTTGGAACTGAAACCTTTGTTGAGGCACGAAACTGGCTAAAGGAGACAGAAGACTTGTTCATTATATTTGATATGGAGGACCATAGGAAAGTTCAGTTGGCAGCATGGTTGCTGAAAGAGGAAGCTGCATTTTGGTGGGAAGTCACCAATGCTACCAGGCCAATAGAAACTTGGGTAGACTTTAGAGAGAGGTTTGGGCTTAAATTCCTATCGTCAGTAGAGGAGAACCTTCAGATGGAGAGGTTCCTAGCACTCAAGCAAGCGGATATGTCTGTGAGGGAGTACGTGAATAAGTTTAATCAGCTTGCTCGGTTCGGTTTGGATTTGGTCAACACAGCCCAGAAAAAGGCTATACGCTTTGCTCGAGGATTGAACGAGCCATTACACAGCTTGGCCCTAACTCATATACCCATGGGGGTGACCTTTTAAAGCTTGGTGGATATGGCTCTATTCCATGAGGAAGACAAAAATAGCAAGAAGGAGGTTAAGCCTGCTGAAACTCAGAATAAGAAAGCTGACTTCAAGAAGGGGAACAACAAGAATAATAAGAATAACAAGAGCAACAACAAATCACGTGAGACGAGGAAGTGCAACTTCTGTGGTATTACTGGATATCTAGCTAAAGACTGTAGAAGGAAGAAGAGGAAGTTGGGTGAATGCTTTCATTGTGGAAATACTGGACACATCAGCAAGGATTGCCCTAAGAAGCAAGGACAGGGGCAAGGGCAAACCCAGCGAGCGGGACCTTCTGGAGGGCAGTTGCATGCTCTCAACACCACTCCAGCTCTTGACCGAGGTAGTAATATTTCCGTTGAAAGCCTTTTTTACATTTCTGACTTTCCTGTTCGAACCTTATTTGACTCTGGCGCATCGCATACTTTTATTTCTTCTGATATCATTGAAAATCTGCACCTAAGTACTAGTCTGGTTGAGGATCCTGTTATAGTTTCAAATCCAATTGGGGGCTCCGCCCATTTATCTATGATGTGTGTGGATTTGAGGATCTCTATCTTAAGCATAGAATTCACGTGTAATGCTTATATTCTCGGATTCAAGGGATACGGTTTGATCCTAGGTATGGATTGGTTGTCCGATTATGGAGCCATTCTTGATTGTGAACGAAGGGTAGTGAGGCTCATGACTCGCCTTGGTAATACCCTTGAAATTTCTTGTAACCCTAAGGGTCCGGTCATGTTATGTTATCTTGAATCCCTTGACTCGTCCAACGATAATTTGCAATCTGTAAGAGTGGTCCGAGAATATCCAGATGTCTTTGATGAAGTGAGGGGATTACCTCCTAAACGCGAGATACAGTTCCGAATTTATCTTGTTGATAATGCCAAGCCAGTTTCATTTCCCATTAGGCACATTGCCCCGTGAGAAAGAAGAGAGCTCAGTAAACAAATCAACGAGTTGCTTGAGAAAAATTTCATAAGACGAAGCATTTCTGAATGGGGTGCTTCGGTGGTATTCGCTACTAAGGCGGATGGATCGCTTCGTCTGTGCGTTGATTATCGTGAGTTAAACAAGCTGACAAAGAAGAATAGGCACCCACTACCAAGAATCGTTGATTTGTTTGACCAGCTTGTGGGAGCATCTGTTTTCTCTCAACTCGACCTAGCCACAGGATTCCATCAGCTTAGAGTGGCTGAGGATAGCATTGACAAAACTGCGTTTAGGACTCCAGATGGGTTCTTCGAATGGCTCGTCATGCCGTTTAGGCTAACAAATGCACCCGCATACTTTGTAGATTTGATGAGTAGGGTGTTTCGGGAGTTCCTTAACAAGTTTGTGGTAGTTTTCGTGGATGATATTTTGATCTTCTCAAAAGATGAAGAAAAGCATGCTAGGCATCTCCAGGAAGTCATGGAGATGCTTAGAGCACACCAGTTAAAGGCTAAGTTCTCCAAATGCCATTTTTGGAGGAAGGAAGTTCGGTTCCTTGGGCATGTAGTTTCTAAGCAAGGCATAGCCGTGGACCCCACAAAGGTAGTTACGGCACAGGAATAGAAAATTCCTAAGAATGCAATGGAGGTGAGGAGCTTTCTTGGTTTGGCGGGCTACTACAAGAAGTTCATTAAGGACTTCGCTAAGATTTCAGCCCCTCTTACTAAATTAACAAAGAAGAACCTACCTTTTGCATAGGACATAGAATGTGACGCTGCTTTTCAGAGACTTAAGAGAGCCCTCACCACAGCTCCAGTTTTAGCATTACCCGATGGAGGTAAGATGTTTACCGTATACACAGATGCGTGTGGCACGGAATTAGGCGCTGTACTAATGCAGGAAGGAAGAGTAATATGCTACGGGGCAGACAACTTAAAGTTCATGAGAAAAACTATCCCACGCATGACTTGGAATTGGCTGCGATTGTTTTTGCACTTAAAGCTTGGCGCCATTATCTTCTAGGGGAAAGGGTCGAGCTGTATACCGACCACAAATCGCTTAAGTACCTTTTCTCACAGAAAGACTTAAATCTGAGACAACAGCGGTGGATGGAGTTCTTGGCATCATATGACTTCGATATATCTTATACCCCTGGCAAGGGTAATGTGATGGCGGACGCGCTAAGTAGAAAAAGGTTGACTTTGAGCCCCTTGTTTGTTGAAATGAAAAGCCTTGAGTTTATAGCAACCTTTGATTTTACACCTACTGTTGAGTCATTGACTGCTACGTTAGCATCTCTTGAGCTAAGACCTACACTTCTAGATCAAGTAGGGACTTCACAGAAGGAAGACCCGCAGATAGTCGAAATCATGGACAAGTTGATTAGGGGTGAGACGTCAAGTCACCTCAGTAGGTATGCCATAGATGGCAAAGGATGGCTAAGGCGCGATGGGAGACTATGTGTCCCACAAGTGGGAGACTTAGTAAGGAGAATTCTCGAAGAGGCGCATCACTCGAAGATGACTATACATCTCGGAGGGGATAAGATGTACAGGGATATGAAACACATTTTCTTTTGGGCTGGAATGAAAAAGGACATGGCAGAGTTCTTCTCGAAGTGCATGGTGTGCCAACAAGTAAAGGCCGAGTCAAAGAAGCCCGGTGGACTATTACACCCTTTGGAAGTTCCACAATGGAAATGGGAAAGTATCTCGATGGATTTCGTGGATGGATTGCCTAGGTCAAGGAAGGGTAATACTAGCTTATGGGTCATAGTTGATAGACTCACGAAAAGTGCTCACTTCATTCCGGTGAAGAGCAAGAGGAACGCATCAGGGCTAGCATCTATTTACCTTCGAGAGATAGTACGGTTGCATGGAGTCCCTTCTAGTATAGTTAGTAATCGTGACCCGATTTTCACTAGCCAGTTTTGGAATAGTCTGCAAGAAGCAATGGGAACACGACTGAACTTGAGCACGGCCTATCACCCACAGACAGATGGACAAACCGAAAGGGTGAATATGGTACTAGAAGATCTCCTGAGGCTATGTATTCTTGACTTTGGTCGTACTTGGGAAGACCACCTTCCTCTCGTGGAGTTTGCATATAACAATAGTTACCAAGCTAGCATCGGAATGGCACCGTTCGAAGCCCTGTATGGAAGACCGTGCAAGTCGCCAACTTGTTGGTGGGAGACGACAGACAGACTTATACTTGGCCCTGATATGATAAGGGACACTTCTGAGAAAATTGAGTTGATACGAAGACGGATGAAAACGGCCCAAGATAGACAGAAATCTTATGCGGACCAGAGAAGGACAGACCTAGAGTTCGAAGTCGGAAATATGGTCTTTATAAAAGTTTCTCCGTTACGCAATGTAGTTCATTTTGGAGCAGTTGGAAAGCTAGCACCAAGATTTGGAGGATCGTTCCCCATCACTGAGAGGATTGGACGGATGGCCTATAAGGTAGACTTACCCGAGAAGCTGGCTGGGGTGCACAACGTCTTTCACGTCTCGCATCTCTGGAAGTGTTTGCATAAGTCAGCCGAAGTAGTTGAGCCAAGAATCCTTGAAGTCGTAGAAGTGGAAAAAAAAGCGACATTGAGGCGAGTTCCGATTCGAATCTTAGGAATGGAGATTAAGAAGCTAAGGAATGGAGAAGTCAAGCTAGTTAAAGTGAAGTGGAGTGAAGCCCAAGAGGACGCAACTTGGGAAACCGAAGAGAAGATACGCGCGCTTTACCCATTTCTTTTTGAGGGTACTTTCTCGATCTCTTTGAAAACCTTTTCGTAACATGCTTCTAATATCTATGTTTGTCTTGTTATCTTCTCGATCTTATCTTGAGAACCTTAGGTAGAACCATATGGATGTAAACATGTGATTGAAACATGTTATGGTTGATGTTTGCAAATGGTTGCAAGTGGTTGCTAGTGGATGCATGACACACATTAGGCACTAGATCGGCTCAGTCACATTTTCATGTTGCACATGCATGAGTGCTAATACTTGCATATGGATGAATGTTTGTGCACTCATGTAGAGATTATGTACTATGCTAGGAATTTGCATACATGTTGGATTCATGACACTAACATATTTTGCATTAAGGAGGTTTACTGAATCAGTAACCGCCTGATCTTTTGCATTAAATAAGTACATATACACACACTTTCTGCATATGTTCATACAGCATTAGAAATCTTTTAAGGACAACGGTTGCCCATGGATGATGCTTTGAGTAAATGGATGATGGATGGTAGGACATATCCTCCCTAACTTAGAGATTTCGGGGACGAAATCCTTTAAGGAGGGGAGAATGTAACAACCCGTGTTTTTATAACGTGTAATAACCATAAATCAAGGCAGAATTAATTTTTAAAATAAGAATCGAGGGAAACGGGTTGAGCCATTGCGTTCATCTCGAAATTCTGCTTGGAAACGAGTCCAAGTTTTCGAAAATCGGAGTCCGTATAACCAAGTTATGACCATTCGAAGTTTTCAGAAACTTTCAAGTTAAAAACAGACTCAATTCGAATTCAAAAATTCGAATTTCAAACCTCCAAATGGACAGGGCGGGAAATTTCCCGCCCAGGACCAGGTCGACCTAGGGGTCGACTATGTAGTCGACCTACCCAGGACCAGGTCAACCATAGTGTTGACCTGGGGGTCGACCTGGTGCCCGAACCCATTTCTGAAGCAGGATTCACTCTGAAGGATTTGGCCTCAGTTCTGTCCACATTCGTTGACCTGACCCTATAAATACAGCTCCTAACACCAGTCTCTCTATACCAAATTTCTTTCTGACCTTATGCTGCTCTGATTCTGGTTGAAAAGTTTGAGAGAGGGACTGCTTCTACTACGTTGAGACTGCATTAAGGGAATTGCTGATTTGGGGACTTCTATCAGGACTTGACTAAGCATATTCAACATCGACTCTCTTTTTCTAATTCTCGAACCACGATCTGTAAGCCCCAGTTATTTTCAGATTTAAACTGTAAATGTATTATGAATATGAAGTAAATTGAAATTGGATCTATGTATGATGACTGTTTACATTCATTCTCGTTCATCTTGGATCTTGACTCTTGAATATTACTATGACATTGATTTGGGGCCTATTCATGTTGTAAATCAAAAGAAACCCCTCTTATTATCATGTTGGATCTGTTATTAATCACTTGTTTATGACAATCACCTTATGACAGTCGTTACCATGACTATACTATTACCTTATGTCAATCGTACCATGACTATACTATCACCTTGTGACAACTGTTATTTTGACTAGTACCTTATCTTGCTAGACTCGGAATATTTATGTTCGAGGCCAATATTTCATATGCCAGTAATATTTTAATCTTTTATTTCAAGTCATATCATGTTATGCTAATAATCACTTTTGCCACATTATACTCGTTCCTTTTTATGTTATTCCCTGTTAGATTTATTTGTATCGATTCAAACTTACGAGCGATGGGAATACGATTTGGGTAGACTAGGTAAAACATAAATTAGCTTTAAACTTGAACATGAACGTTATTATGACTTGAACCTGAATATGGACATGAATTTGACATGATTTGACATGAAACATGACTTGAAAACTTGACATGAATCTAGACATGAAAACTTGAATGTGGGCATGACAATTAGATAACTTGAAAATGGCCAACTCGAGGTTGGGTTGAGTTTGCAGTATAAATCTTCCCGGAACCGCTCAGCAAATCCAGTGGCTGCAAACAATAGGATTCAATGTGGGTAGTTTGTCATATTGCATGTAAAAACCCGAGGTTAGACTATGTTGTGGCGTAAATCTGCCCGGAACCGCCTGGCAAATCCAGTAACCACAACAGTTAGTCTAATGTGAGAGGTTGGCGTGCAATAATGTATAAATGCCACATGATAGGGTTAAGTCATGAACCACTTAAATATACTTAACCAACTTGACACGTTGACTTGATAAGGTTAAGTCATAAACTGCTTGAACACACTTAACCAACTTGATACACGATCTGGATAGGGTTAAGTCACGAATCTGAATGACAACACTTAACCCATTAGAAACCCTAGTTACACGGTCCTTTTCAGAAGTAACCCACTTAGATGTATCACGATACCCTGGGACTAGGCAGGGTGGGGCACGATTACTGGGCTGATTGTAAGCGAACAGAACGAAGGCTGAGTAGGTGCGCTATTGTAGGTTCAGGCGGGCTATGGTCGTGCACGTAGTCCAGAGTTGAAAAAGCAGGCATTGGCACCCATAGATTTACACTGTGCGTGCTTGATTCGTGTCGGTGGTTGGCACCATAGGACTTGATACACCCTATGGTGGACCTAGCACAGGTAACTACAATTCAGGATAGGGCCGTATGACATAGACACATGACGAGCTAGGACTTGTAGGGAGCCGATCGATTAATAGATCGTACTGTAGGACCCCGTAATGGGTCACTTCATGACACTAGGCTAAGGGATCATTTCATGGTTAATACTTGACATGGGTTAGAATACTAGTACAGTTGGTGCAACGAACCTCAAAAATGCGATGCCAGACTTGACTTATCTTGTTATCTTAACTATCCTACTAGTTATGTTATCATCCTTATGTTTAATTCCAGTTTTCACATATCATGTTACCTTTACTAGTTTTCATACTGAAAGTCACTAGGGCTTACCAGTCTTTATGACTAACCCTTTTTCTTTTGCCCTTTTTTCTTTCGTTTCTTCCCCCTAGGTTCGCAGGGAGGAAACACTAGCTCTTAGCTTGGACTTAGCTTGCTTTCTGACAGCTCATGTACGGTTTGGTCCGGGGCTATGCTATGGCTGCTTCTACTATTTATGGGGAATAATTTACTTTTGTTTTAAGTTTATGCTTCTTTATTATGAACTTGATGTAATGGAATAATTTGTATCTTGGATATATGAGTTTTTGACTCTTTTTTGGAAAATAATAAAAAGTTGTTTTTTAATTTCTACCAATGCTTTATTTATGTTCTGCCTTGTGATATCTCTGTGCATGTTTACCAAAATAATACTCCACCAAAACTAGTGCATTCCCTTTGTGAGTGACCCTAGCGGAGGTGGGGTGTTACACAAATATAACTAGCGATTAGGCACCCTCATCGCTACTGTTCCATTTTCTTTTACAATACTATCTTTTCTGTAGTTCGATCCTGCTTCCGCCACTCCATTACTGCACTTTACCATGCCATCCGACTCTCTCCGGTCATCAGAGCACCGTGCCATCCCCTCTTTCCGGATGCCACGCCAACTCTTCAGTCCCCGAACAGCAGCATCCACCCTTCAAACAAAAGTCACGCTCCCTATCTCCTCCTCATATCCATGTCAACCCTCTCCAGCTTGCGTCAGTAACTCACGTTCCCCTCTTGACACCGATGACCTCATCAGTGCCAGCATTCCGACCTCAACTCCACGTCGAGTAGCCCGTTCGCTTCCTTAATGATGTTTCTGGTTTGAGGAAGGCTTCTGGTTTTAGTATTCTATTGTTAAGCATTCAGTTTGTACATTTTTTTTCTCTTCGATGGGAAGAAATAAAAGTGAATCTGCTTGGGGGAAGAAGTTATACATACATACATATAGATATATAGATATATATATAGAAGTCGAAGTCTGTGGATGAGAATGTTGTCATTCACATGGGTTTGCAGATGAAGTAGGGTAGGTATCAGCTCGCCTGTGTTGTTTTATCTCCTGAAAGACAGATAAGAAAAGGGTAGGTGTAAGTAGCTGCGTTGATATTTCTTTCATTAGCAGGTGAGTTGAGTCCTCTCGTCTCATAGCTGTAGAATAGCTGTGATATATAGAAGAAATAGGTTGCACTTCTTTTTTATTTGCCTTCACGTTTTCATATATAGCTGGCGCCATACATATTTAGAAAGGTAAGTAGGAGCTGAAAATTTCTTAAACAAAAGTTGCGTTTTCATTTCGAATGGCTGCAACTATATATAACATAGGGCAGCTGATGGGAATGCGTGTATTTAACTGTATATATTACGACCTGGTGATGGCTATAAAGTCTATGCACACAGCGTACTAGCCTATCAGTTGGGTTACCATCCACTACCAATATGTTAATATCACCCTGTGAAGCTAACATTATTCATATTTACGTATTTATTTTTCTCTACTAAAATGATGTAAAAGAAAATGAGTTAGGAATCACCATGGGATGGACATGTATATGTAATGATGATCAGAAGAACAACAATAGAAAAGGGTACAATAAATTGTATTCATTTGTTGCTATATGGTTTTCTTTAGATTTGGTGACTTGGTTTAATACCAAATAGCAAGTGATTTGTTGTATCGTTGTTTTTGTATGGTAAATATTTTTATGCTTGATTTGTGAGATTTTATCGAGATGGCAATAACTTCTATTCAACAAATTTTGAAAGCCAACTAATAAATTCAAAAAAAGAATACTCAATTTAATAATAAAAAATTAATCGATATTATCGTATATTTATTAGAATAGAATATCATATAGCTTCAAGATAAACATAATTATAAATCTCAATATCATCAATTTAAGTTAAAACGATGTCCAATTTATACCAAAACCCTTTTAAAATTATTAAATATTGTTATAATTTAATAACGATTTCCATAGCGACTATTTTAAAATTTGATTTGGACATGACTAACAATCTATAACATGAAATTTAGATTTTTCTCCTCCATATGAAAATTATAATCAACTAAATTCCAACATTTCTTGTTTCATAGAAATCGGACTTAAATCGGATCTTATATGTTTGATTAAATTTCAAAACCCAATATTACGAACCACCGCACCATTTCGAGCTCGTTTATAATTATATATATAAATTAACGTTTAAACTTCATTTTAATTAAGGAATTAAATATTAAAATCTGTTAATATAATATTTAAAATAAAATAAATATTAGACCACCAAAAATACGGGACATTACATTCTTCCCCCCTTAAAAGGATTTCATCCCCGAAATTACTAAGGTAAGGAAACTGTTATAAACCCGTTGATATTCAAAATCTAATTTACTTCCAATCGAAAACAACTTAATTATGGTAAAATAAAATTTTCAAAAAATATCAAAAATTTTCTAACACCTTAAATTCTTGGAAAAATTCGGCAGAGTCTCCCTTGTACGGAGTGACAACCACGATATCGTAGGAAGAAATAATATATATACATCGACCCACACGGTCAAAAAACAAAATTCGAAAGACCCAAAAATTTATATTTTCGCATACGCGTACCTTTTTCGAAAGTTACTGAGCATTCTTGCTCAACTTATATGCAATCTACGCAAACAAACTTTATTCTCTAGCCTTCTGGCTCCTGTACTCAACTCAGTTTATCATATGAGTAATAGATATATGAAATTCTATATAACATTTTATAGATTAACAGTTTAACTAACCAATTTTGAAAATCCAACATATAACAGCAAACACAAGGTTAAATCATTAATTTCAAATCATATTCGATTCGTTCACATCGTTATACTGGAATTTAGTTTTTAATTCATCCAACTCTATTATTAAATCATTGGTTTATCATATTCAAACAATTTACCAAATAATCAACAACCAATACACAATCAACTCAATTGAATTTACATTCAATATCAACATTTGCTTTGGTTTGAACATCAATAGCTTAACATTCGATTGATTTCTATTTAATTATTATTCGCTAAATTCCTAAATTCCAAAACTTAATTTATTAATTTCAATACCATTCGTAATTTAATTCCACTTAAACCAAGTTAAGTTCCAATTCAAATTTTTATCAAATTTGAATATCATCCAAACCAATCTAACACAACCATATCCTAATAATTTTAACAAAATTATTTCTCTTCTATACAAAGATATAGTTCGTGTAAAATTATTTTATTAACCCTCTTTACAAAACAATATCATGTCCATTTCTAGTTCAATGTTTCTCAACAATTGAATCGATCGAACAACACAACACAAACATTTGTAAATAAAAAAACTAAAAAAATACGCTCTCATATATATATATATATATACACACACACACACTCAACCCGATCTAAGATATTACTAACCCCATCTCTATCGAGTTACACCACAGAACCAAGGTTATTGCTAAACCAATAGCTCTGATACCACTGTAACGACACGAAGATTTTCGGCCCTAAAAAAAATCGACATAAATACCTTAACCGTATCTCATGCTGACCTTCCAAACACTGAAAACACCAAAACGTTTATAGAAAGAAATTAGAGGGTGAGATAAGAGAGAAAAAATTTAAGAACAGAAGAAGAGGAATCAACACAACACAGAATCAGAGTCTCACATTGCAGCAGAACAAAATATAATATAGAAATAAATCTTTATTGAGGGCTTTAAATAAAACTTACAATATCAGAGTACATTAACACATCTGGACAGTTATAACAGTCTGTCCTCATATACAGTCACACAGCGGAATAAATACTAGATATCATACGTTCGAACAACTCCAGCTCGTCTCTAGAGTTTGTATCATCCAATAACCTGGACCTGTACAACCCGATCTAACCCGAACATTACAAATACCGGGTCATTCTGATGAACAATAGTGAGAAAAACACACTAAGTTTAAGGGGAATCATCCAACTTCATTTTAAAGTTCAAAATATTTTCAAAATAAAAAGATAACCGTAAGACCAAATCCACACATAAATACAGACGACTTTTACCTTACGATAACGCAAAACATTTTTGAAATCAATAATTTTTCTGATATTATAATATTGTCTAAACACAAATAAATATCAATCTAGCAGAACGCTTGCATCTCACGCTCCATATATAATTTAAAAACAAAAACCGCATGGCGCTTATTGGAGATTGGATTCCGACTATGACAAGGTATGGAACCACCTACCAATAGTGTATCTCTAAAGGCGAATACACTGGGTTCAACAAGAATGTCTTGAAAACCGACCCATACATGACCAACCACTCATTTCGGTTGAGTGTATTGAATGTATATCACCAACGGTTGGGATCAACAACTGTTTCTCGAAAAAGGGGCAGCATCGAAATAGATTTAAGAAGAAAATGGAATTTCTCTAGATAGGTTATTATACACCCTAATGGGAGCGACCCATATAGCCATGCTGCCTATCCAATTTTTGTCATTTCCCGGTTGTTGAGGCTTGAGGTTTGAATTTACCTTTATAACAACTGGACACCATTTTCTTTGAATGCCACATTGTCAGATCCACTAGATATCACTAATTGATGTCCATAAAAATACCTAGTTGGAAGCTAACCAACTATGACATGTTTGAAGAAATCAACGTACGTGACCCCATTGGAAATACTCTATTGGACATTCTTCCATACAAGTCATCCAATAACAGGATGAACCGAAGGTACCCTCCTACAGCATCCTAGGAATCATCCTATAGATCTGTAGCGAGAAATCCTTGCAATCCGTAGATTCCAATCACAATAGAATCACTATCGAAATATTCCCGGCCGCTAAACCAGAGAAATTAAATCAGCAGTTCTTCCGCTCATGAGTATTAATGGTCTTCAATTTCTCCCTCTTAAACAATCATCTTCCACGTATTTGCTGGTGGGAATGGCTTTCGAATATAAATTTGATCCCAGTCTTTCCGTACCAATATTTGTATGGGTCAGATTTGATAGTTGGTGTTTTAACTATCGAACATATAATTGTGAGAATAACATGAGTTTACTAGTTCAGTACAAGCACTACATTGCCTCTTTAATTAAAAATGATTTACGATAGTTAATTTTAAACTCTTAAATGTTCAACATTACAAATATAGCTTTTCATTTCTAATTTAATGTGAGGTTATTTCAAACTATTTTATTTTCATGCATAGGAAAATATTCTTTAATCACATTCAACTTTCTATTCTACTATCGTTCAAAACACTTATTACTTCATTACTCATTATTTATATTTGGAAAAGCAACTCAAGTTATCATTCATAAATTTCATATTTACGAAATCCTTTTTGGTTTCGTTGCTAGAATACATTATCCCTCCCTTATTCCTTTAGTATGAATCCATTCCCCGCACTTAACTTCTTAATTTCCTTCCACCTTGGAAATAACTTTTTTTATTTCACATAATCTCTTTTTATTTCCTTTACTCCGGAAATACCACTATATACATATATATATATATATATATATATAATCTCAAATCCTTTTTCTCTTTCTTTACTTGGGACGTCTCATTATATATTCTCGACCCTTTTACTCACATTGCATTATTATTTCTCATATGGAAATAATGCATTATTTTTACCAACTTTCCCATTACAAACTAATATCATCCTCAGATAATCCCAAAATCATTCAAGTTGGGGTATTTATTTACCTCTCAGACTGTAACAACCCGGAAAATACGAACCAATTTAAAAAATTTATTTTGGCTATTTCAGTGAATTTTGAATAGTTAAAATAATTTATTTTAAATAATAACGATTAAAAATTTATTTTAGTAGAAGTTAGAGCAAATGTATTCATTTTGATTTCTAAAGGAATTAGAAATAGTACGACAGTTTGAAAAGTCAAACCTACACTTTGACCAAATGTATCGGATTCAAAATTTAACGGTTTTTAGTGAAACCAAAAATATCTAAATCTGTTTGAAAATATCTTTCCAACGAATCAGAAAAATCAAAATTTCATAGCAGGAATCAAAAGATATGGTCAGTTGAATATTCGAAATGGTCGCTATAGTATAATTTATAGCCGTATAAAAGGCCATTTTTCAAACGACCTCCGTTTTCGACGAAACCAATTTTGTTGGATTCAGAATGTAAAATTATTACTAGTTTTCAATTTTCATAATTTTTTGAATTAATATGTGAGCATGGCAAACGAAAATGTGTTTTGTCAATTTTAGTCAAATCTGATCGACTTGAAAATGGCTATTTTTCGAACAGTCTCAGAATTCGATGAAATTAATTTTGTTAGGACCGTAACGTCAAAACAAATCCAGAAATAATTTTTTTGGATTTTTATGAGTACGTATGTGGCCCCGGTGGAATTAAATATACGATCAAATTAATTATTTAAATTATTTAAATAATAAATTAAAGATTTAAGGCCGTAGACAGTCATTTGGCCTGACGAGACCTAGCCCATTGGATCCGAAACATGGGCTATTGGGTGTGGTCAACTCTAGTTGGACTGAAATCGGATTAGTTTATGATGTATGGATTTATTTGTAAAAATAACTTTAAAATGTTATCAATAATACAATTAAAATCCTAAAATCACTATTCATCGTCACTATAGCCGCCGCCTCCATGTTTCAGATGGCCAAAAACCTCTTGAATTCAACCATTAAATTACGCCAATCCTCTCAATAAAACTCTTCGCTCCAGTTAAAGCTTTCGAAGAGATTTTCCTCCTCTTCGATTCTGTATGGTTGGATCGTTAAAACATCAAGTGTTCGACGAGTTGCAGCACCCCAAACACTCGGCGTTTACCTTGTCGCGCCGCACAAAAGCTTCGATCGAGCTTGCCATTGGTGGCCCCACCCTGTGCGTCGTTCAGTCCTCTCCGGCGCGCCACTTGCTGATCGGTCCCAGGCCCTACGATTTGTAAGGAATCAGCAACCCAAGAATCGAACAATAGCAAAAACCCACGGCCGTAATACTGTTAAAGGAGGAAGAAGAGTACGACATTTTTATTTTATTCTATTAATTTAAAATTGTTACAATCTAAAATAAATCGTAACTAACGCATACGATATAGAAATTGAACGATTACAGTTCCTATACAATCGTGAAACTAAGATATACGCTGCTGTCCATACTAGATCCAATTCCGAGTAGTTCAAATTTTGGACCAATTTGCGTCACAACTGTGGGATTTCTTCTTTTTATATAATTAATTAATTATTTAATTTATTTATTATGAGATGATTGAATGTGTATGATTCAGATCTATTATGTGATGATATTGTGGATGATTTATCTGTTTGTTGGTGATGTATAAACACAGATTTGTATGTGTTCCATAAAATAATCATTTTATTAGATTATTGATTTGGATTAGAATTTCCATTTCAATAAAAATAATCATCTTTGTTAGATTATTGATTTGGATTAGAATTTCCATTTCAATAAAAATAATCATATTGTTGTGTTATTGATTTGGATTAAAATTTCCCTATCAATAAAAATAAATTATTTTGATCATTTGGTTGAATTGAATTAGATTGTCAATTCAACATTAAAACATTATTTTGATTTTTTTGTTGATTTGAATTAGATTGTCAATTCAACATTAAAACATTATTTTGATTATTTTTGTTGAGTTAAAATAGACTGTCTATTCAACATTAAAACATTATTTTGATTATTTTTGCTGAGTTGAATTAGATTGTCAATTCAGCATTAAAACATTATTTTGATTATTTTTGTTGAGTTGAAATAGATTGTCAATTCAGCATTAAAACATTATTTTGATTTTTTTTTGTTGAATTGAATTAGATTGTCAATTCAGCATTAAAACATTATTTTGATTTTTTTTTGTTGAGTTGAATTAGATTGTCAATTCAACATTAAAACATTATTTTGATTTTTTATTTTTGTTGAATTGAATTAGATAGTCAATTCAACATTAAAACATTATTTTGATTATTTTTGTTGAGTTGAATTAGATTGTCAATTCAACATTAAAACATTATTTTGATTATTTTTGTTGAGTTGAATTAGATTGTCAATTCAACATTAAAACATTATTTTGATTTTTTTGTTGCATTGAATTAGATTGTCAATTCAACATTAAAACATTATTTTGATTATTATTTTTTGAGTTGAATTAGATTGTCAATTCAACATTAAAGCATTATTTTGATTATTTTTGTTGATTTGAATTAGATTGTCAATTCAACATTAAAACATTATTTTTATCATTTTGTTGAATTGAAATAGATTGTCAATTCCATATAAAACAATGTTTCACCATTTTTATTTTGTTGAAATAGAATTTTAAATTCAATGTAGTATATTATTTTGTCATTTTATTGGATTTAATAGAATGGTCAATACAATTGAAAATATGTCATTGAATTGAGATAGAGTTGCAAATATACATTGAATTAAAAATTGTTATTTTATTTGCATTCTCTAATGCAAATATACATTGAAAAATAAAAAAAATTCTTTGCATTCTCTAATGCAAACCTTTTATTTGCATTTTTTGATGCAAATAAACATTTAATTAAAAAGTTATTCTTTTATTTGCATTATTTGATGCAAATAAAACATAGTTTTAAAAAGGTTATATTTTATTTGTAATTTGGATACAAATTAAAACATGATTTGTAAAGTTACATTTTTGTTTGCAATTTTAGATGCAAACAAAACATTAGAAGTAAAGTTACATTTTTGTTTGCAATTTTAGATGCAAACAAAACATTAGAACTAAAGTTACATTTTTTATGCAATTTTAGATGCAAACAAAATATGATTTAAAGAGTTGCATTTTGCTTGCATTCTAGATGCAAACAAAAACATTAGAATGAATATTACATTTTTATTTTGTATTTTAGGTAGAAATAAAAATATGATTTAAAGAGTTACATTTTTGTTTGTAAATTTAGTTGCAAACAAAACATTTAATAAGAGTTACAACAAAAACATTAGAATGATTATTACATTTTTATTTTGTATTTTAGGTAAAAATAAAAATATGATTTAAAGAGTTACATTTTTGTTTGTAAATTTAGTTGCAAACAAAACATTTAATAAGAGTTACATTTTCATTTGTAAATTTAGTCGCAAACAAAACATTTTATAACAATTACATTTTTATTTGCATATTTAGATGCAAATAAACATCGCAGTTAAAGATTATATTTTATTTGCATATTTAGATGCAAATAAACATCGCAGTTTAAGATTACCTTTTTATTTGCATATTTAGATGCAAATAAACATCGCAGTTAAAGATTACCTTTTTATTTGCATATTTAGATGCAAATAAATATCGTAGTTAAAATATTATATTTTTATTTGCATATTTAGATGCAAATAAACATCGTAGTTAAAAGATTATATTTTTATTTGCATATTTAGATGCAAATTAACGTCGTAGTTAAAAGATTATATTTGTATTTGCATATTTAGATGCAAATAAACGTCGTAGAAAAAGATTACATTTATATTTGCATATTTAGATGCAAATAAACACCGTAGGAAGAAGTTGCATTTTTGTTTCTAAATTTAGTTGTAAACAAAACATTATAATAAAAGTTATAATTTGTTTACATTTTAGATGTAAATAAGGACATAAATTATAATGGTTACATTTTTATTTGAAATTTTGATATAAATGAAAAGCATAGAAATAAAAGTCATACTTTTATTTACACTCTAGATGTAAATAAAAAGAATAGATTATAGTTCGCATTTTTATTTACATTTTAGATGTAAATAAAAGCTAGTATTTTAAGAGTCACATTTTTATCAGCATTTCATATGAAATAAAAGAATTGATTTAGATGTTAAATTGTTTATTGTTACTTTATACACAATAAAAATAGTAGGAATCGCCAAATGATTTATATTTAGTGAAAATTAGGGTCACATCCTTAAAATAAAACTAAATTAAGCTCATATCCTCCTCTTTCAAAACATATAAGTTTCATCCTTATATTAGAATAGCGGCAAATATTTTTCCAGTGTTGCCCTTTTCTTAATTAACGGCGTTATTTACTAGGTTTAATATATGTAGTACGGATTTATTTTTCTTAGAAACATATTTTACATTTTTAATGGCGGCGTTGTTATTTATAAACAATTTTTAATTTTTTTAAATCGATCAATAATTCCCTTCCATTGGAAGTGTTCTTCGACATTTGTTTATGTCTGTTCCTGAATTATGTTATGGATGTTGCGTTGTCAAGGTATTTTTTTTTGTTTTTTTTTTCTGGTTTACAAATTTCATTTTAGGATCGATTTATGTTGCTTGATTATTCTGAATTTCTTTAACTTTTTAGGTTTACTGATGGATAGTGCGTTTATTGTTCAAAATTTGGTTCTGTAAATCTAGGGTTGTACAATCGAATAATTTGTAAAATCTCTATATTTGTTATTCTTTTGTAATTAGATTTATAAATTTATAAATTTATGCATATTTTCAGCATCTCTGTTAAAAAGTTGCATACAAATATTCATCTATTGTTAATATATGCATATATGAATTCAACTTTTTATCAGACATGCAGTAAATCCGATATTCAAAATATATGCATATTTGTATGCATATATCTAGAATACTTGCATATAAATATGCAGTTATTATTGTCTGATAAAAAGTTAAATATGCATATATTTAAAATTTTGTTCTGTAAACCTAGGGATGTACTGCCGAATAATTTGTAAAATCTCTATATTTGTTATTCTGTTGTAATCAGATGTATAAGTTTATGCATGTTTTCAGCATTTCTATTAAAAAGTTGCATACAAATATGCATCTATTGTTTATATATGCATATCAGCATTCAACTTTTTATTAGACATGCAGAAAAACAGATATTTAAAATATATGCATATTTGTATGCATGTATCTTGAATATACACATGCAAATATTACTGTTATTTTGTTGAATTGTGCACATGTATTTATATTAATCTGCAGATGTTTATGTAATATGATTATTGCACATTAAGCTTATTAATGTTGATTTTCTTCATTGTATAACAGTGTTACTACGGATATTGGTGTATTGGTGTTATTGAAGCTTTGGAATGAATTCCTGCTCGTCCATCTCCTTCCAAAAGACCATTAGATCTTCTTTGTTATTTTATTTTATTTTTAAGACACTTTGTTATAATGTTTAGTTTCACCATTTGTTGTAAACATTTAGCTGACGTAATAAAATCAATTCAGTATTTTGTTGTAAATTTGCTTTTAATTATCATTTTTTTAAGCCGAAATGATTGCAAATACTAGTTATATTTGAGTAAATGTATGCAATATTTTTGAACATTCCTTTACCTCAGTTGTACAAAATGTATTTCCATGTCTAGACTGTAAGAAAGAAGTAGTAGTACCTGTAAACAATTAAACTATAAATCTGCTTATTACCGTGCTACTTTTGATCATTATAGCATAGAAATGTGAAATTAAATTTTTTGGAAATTCGTATGCTCTCTTTTAACTTTTAATTAATTTTTCCTTTGTATAAGTTATATTCTTTGTTACATCTTACAATGCATCAGTTATAACTCTGCACTTTCCCTGTAAATGTTTTGAACATTTTCTTGTGTAGTTAGTACTAATAATAATTTTGGCAGCAGTTTCATCTTGACTACTTGTGCAAATTTATGTAGTATTGTATGCTATTATTCCATATAAATGCATAAATGTATGCAAGTTTGGAAATTATATACATGCAATTAGTTTTTGAATTGTTTGCATATTCATATGCAATTAATAATAATAATTTCAAATAATTATGCTAGTATTTTGATTCTACAATTCGAATTTACAAATTTTTATAATATTTGCATACAAAGATGCTAATATTTTGAATAAATGCACACCATTAAGCAAAAATTCCAAATTATCATATAGAACAAAAGTAACTTCAAGCACTACGTAATATTCCCTCGTAATTCATTTTCGTAACTAATAATCAATAGACCGTTGTTTGAAAACAAAATACCAGTACAAATATTCAAAAAAAACTCTAAACATCCCATTTTCCAGTTTTATTTCACATTATTTGCATTCGATAGTGTAATGACCCGCATTGGCAGGGGTATTATGATTTATTTATTTTATTATATAAATGATGGGATAGTGAATTAACTGGTCGTGGAATTAAATAATGATGAGTATTTAATTAAAATAATAAATTAAATAATATATTTAATTCTGTAATAATCAGAATTGACTAAAACGGCGATATGTGCGAATTGGGCAATTCGAATTATATAATTCAGTTTATAGTTGAATTATAGTAACGAATATATTCAATCGTCGACATTTGAACGTATAGTTTATAATATAATTATAAACGAGCTCGAAATGGCGCTGCAGTTCGTAAATTGGCGATTCGAACTTCAACTGAATGTACAGGGTTCGTTTTAAATCGGATTTCTGTGAAACAAGAAACGTGTGGAGCTGGTGGAGTATATCTTTCTGGTGGAAGAGAAAAATCGGGATTTCGTCATATAAATTTTGAGATATGTCCAAATCAAATTTTAAAATAGTCGCTATAGAATCGTTTATCGACCGTAACGGTTTATTCGATATAACTAGAGATCGGGTTTGAATTTAGACAAGGTTCTTTTGGGACATAGCGATAATTTAATTTTTAGAATTCTATAATTATTAATTAATTAAATAAGAAACTTTTTATTTGAAGTATTTTGCACCCTTAATCAGCTATTTTGGGGTTTCACAATATGAGTTAATCTACCGGTATTTTTATATTTTTGAAATCGTGACACCTTGATTATTTCAACAGTATTTTTATTTCTGTCGTTGGCCGTTCGGATGAGAGCATAACTTCATGTAGAAAGGTAAGCAAAATGTAAAACAAATATCTTCTTTCTCTGATCAACCTTATGCCACGTCCCTCATTCCTTTTCAAGCCACCAGCTTGTGTGTCCTCAAACCTGAAAACGTTGATGAAAATTTCCCCACAAAAATTCTTTCTAAACTTAAATAAAAACTCGCAGCACCTCATTCTTTGAGCCGCCAACTTATTTTCATCTCAAGTAAAACGTGATGTTACTCCAATCCAAATCTTTAAATCTTCACTTTTATATTCGAACGCCTAACTGCAAAATTAAAGAGGCGAGTAAGGCCGATACTACGGTTGTAAGGGCGTCACTTAAGCGTGAAGGAGTAAGGTGGCGTATTGGGTTTTCTACTGTCTGGAGTGACCGAAAAGTTAGAAGAAGTGGCGGAGGGTTGAAGCGTTGGATATATTGGAGAAGGGATCGATGCATTGAAGCAAGAAGGGGGTCCGGTCTTTTATATTTTCGGAAGGAGAAGCTGCTTCTTAACAGTAGCGGTATGGGGTGATGGAAGAGAAGGATTGGGAAGCAATAGCTCATGCATGGAAGGAGGATTAGTTGTGTTTCCATGAAGCAACAGTTGAAAGGAAAAATGTTTGGGTTAAAAGAAAATGTGCAGTTCAAAGTGAAGATGGGGCTACTGTTTAAAACTAGAAGGTGATGGCAAGTCTTATACGTGAATAGTATTGTTGTTTTAAACAAATTATAAAGCAGTGGAACATTAACAAATGTTTCAACATGGCACTATTTGAAAACGTGCAGCGTGATGGCAGTTAACAGTTGGCAGTAGGATTCAATGAAGACGTGGGTTTGCAGAAGGATGAAATACAAGCTGGGTGCCGAAATTGGACCGAACACAACAATATATATAAAGTGGAGATGCGGTTCTTTGTAGAAGCAAAAGGGATGAGGAGCGGTAGTACTAGAGTTCTGTGGTTTGGTGAAGAAGATTTCATGAAGACGGGTAGTGGGTTTAAGGGTATACACTTAAGGCCAATTAGAAAGAGGAAGCCCAGTTAAAAATAAATAAAATATAAAGAACGGGAGAAGGCCCAAAAACCGAGGACGTGATGTACCAAGGGAATGAGGCGGTTGTTTTAAGCTATGGGAAAGGCAAGTTTCACGCAGCTAATTTTATCTGGAGATGGGGATGACCATTCGTAGCGGGTATATGCGAAATGAGTGGGCCGGGCTGTTGAAGGTAAGGCCCACATAATTTATAGAAATTAAAGTTAGTTTAATTCAAGAATGTATTAACTTTAAACTTTAATATCTTTTTCATATGGTGACGAAATTTAGCGAAAAAAGATCCGTTGGGATCGTATGGACGAGAGCTACACGCTGGAACAGACTGGGAGTGGATTCGAGCTCGTATGAATTTCGGAGAAATAAATTGTTTGATTTAGATCAAAAAACAGTTTATCGTTCTTTAACGATGAACTGCCAATGTGAGTAAATCTCACTAACTCTGAACAATTTATAATTTCATGTTGTATTTTTAGAACTGTTAGATATTGGCTGATTGACTGTGTGTTGACTGTTTGATTGAACTGCTAGTTAGTTAGTTAAATTTTTGATATTGATTCTGTTTAACAGAATATATCATATGGAACTGAAAGTGATGTTATCTATATTGTTTAACATCTGTGATGCAGGGAAACGGGTTGGAGGAATCCAACTGGATTCCTCAACATTTATTTTACTGTTTTCATATATTGTGATATATGATGTGTTATATAATCTGTTATGGATTATGGGTGTTGGAATGATGTTGATCATTTTTATTCGATATTTTAAATATCATAAAAGACCCTGGGATGTAAAAAGAAGTATTTCAATGTATATTGAAATAAAGAGATTTTATAAAATCAACAGATTTTATTAAAGGAAATATTTCGAAAAGTAAATAAAAGGGAAAAATGTTTTTAAAACAAATAGAATAAAGGAATTTTATAAAATCACAGGATTTTATAAAAAGAAATTATTTATAAAACGAACACGGTTTTATAAAAGGAAGTATTTATAAAACAAATAGAGTTTTAAAAAAAGAGTATTTATTTAGAAAATAAATAGAATTGAAAAGGAGAATATTTATTTAGAGAATAAATAGAATAAAGGAATATTTATTTAGAAGGTAAATAAGAAGTTATAAATAGGAAATATTTGTAACGGTGAATAGAAGTTATAAATAGGAAATATTTGTAACGGTAAATAGAAGTTATAAATAGGAAATATTTGTACCGGTAAATAGAAGTTATAAATAGGAAATATTTGTAACGGTAAATAGAAGTTATAAATAGGAAATATTTGTAACGGAAAATAGAAGTTATAAATAAGAAATATTTGTAACGGTAAATAGAAGTTATAAATAGGAAATATTTAGAGAGTAAGTTAAAAGAAGTTAATCGATGTTAGTTAATCGATTAGAATAAAGTTAAAAGAAGTTAATCGATGTTAGTTAATCGATTAGAATAAAATTAAAAGAAGTTAATCGATGTTAGTTAATCGATTAGAATAAAGTTAAAAGAAGTTAATCGATGTTAGTTAATCGATTAGAATAAAGTTAAAAGAAGTTAATCGATGTTGGTTAATCGATTAGAGAAGAAAGAAAAAGGAGTTAATCGAATATAGTTTATTCGAAGAAAGGAGTTAAGTGAAATGAGTAAATCAATAGCATTAGTCAAATAGAGTTAATCCAATAGAGTTAATCCAATAATGTTAGTCCAATAGAGTTAATTGATAAGGGTTAATCGAATAGAGTTAAGTGAAAGGAGTCAATCGAATATAGCTATTTGAAGGAGGGTTAAGTAAGGAAGTTAGTAAAGGAATATAAAGTGAACTTTTCCTATTTCAAAGTTAGAAATGTTGTTCAGTTAAGGTCTGAGAGGTAGTTCTACCCCAACTTAATTGGCTTCGTTTTAACTAAGGGAATAGTTAAGGTTCGGCAGTAAAGGAAATGGTTTGAGTTGGCATCGCGATGGTTTGTTTAAAACATCTGTCTAAGTCCAGTGAAGAAGCTTTGGAAATGTTTTCCAAGTAAGAAACCAGAAATGTTTTCTAACAAAGAAAACAAGAAATGAAAATGTTTTTCATTGTTAATAACATATATTTTCTAAATTTAGAAAATAAGAAATATTGAATATAGGGAAATAGGAGATAAGTAAATTAATGAAATAAAGAGATTAATGTTAAATGATGTTTGTTCGATATAATTTCCATTTGGAAATAATATCGTTGTTTGCACATCTGTTTTTCTTCGATAGTTAAATCACAGACTATCGAAGTTTTGACCATTTTAACGTTGTTAATATGGAGAGACCAGTTGGATTATTATCCAAAGAACCACTCTGTATTGGCATAAGCGTTGCGAATCATATATGCCAAAGGAAATTGAAGACGGAGTTATGCAAGGGCTATCCTGTTTACAGAATAGTGCCTTCGGTTCATCCTGTTCCTGGATGACTTGTATGGACGGATGTCTGACATAGTATGTCCAGACGATCACGTATATTGATTTCTCCAACCTTACCAAGAGTGGAAGCGGAGAAGGAAACTTCTTTTAGCTAACACATAATGTATGGTTGAGGACGTCAATCGGTGATTTGATGGATTTGATGATGTGACATTCAAAGTGAATCTGATGTGATGATAAAGCGTAGCTTCTAGCCTCATCATCCGGTAAATGACAGAAATCGGGCAGGCAGCATGGCTAAGTCGGTCGCACCGAAGTAGGGTGTATAATCACCTGATCTAGAGTTTCATTTACTTCTAAAAATCTATTGTTGATGCTGTCCCATTCGGGAAACGGTTGCTGATCCCAACTGTTGGTGATATACATTCGATACACTCAAGCGAAATGAGTGGTCGGTCATGTGTGGTCAGGTTGCAAGATGTTCTTGTTGAACCCAGTGTATTCCTCTCTAGAGATACACTAGCGAAAGGTGGTTCCATACCTTGTCATAGTTGGAAATCCATTACCCAATACGTGCTTGCGGTTTTGAGTTGTATACTATATATGTAGAACGTGAGATGAAAGCGTTTCTGCTAGATGATTATATATACTGCGGTTGATAGACATGATTATAATATCAAAAGGTTTTTGATATAAAGATATTTTGGATTCTCATAAGGGAAAAACCCGTTCCGTAATGCGGCGTGGTCTTATGAGATATCGTTTACTTATTCGAACTGTTTTTAAACTGTTTTACTCATACCAGTCCCATGACTGACCCTGAGTTTACTTTATTGTTTTCCCTAAACTCTTGGGTGCCTAAATTTGTTTGGGCAGTCAAGTAGTCGGGTTTTACAGATATAGTTGAAGAGCTGGAGCAGGAGGCTTCAGGATCATATAGCTATAGTTATTTCCGCTGTGTTGTAAGTGTTGTACTTTGATAATGATGTATATTCAAATACAGATGTATATTTCAAAGTTATGTTACATATATTATATGTTATTCGTTCCGCTGTGAGATTCGTGTTACTCTGATGTTGTGTTCTTCTTCTTCTTCTATTCTAAGTTTCTATCTTATCTTTTCTCACCCTCTAATTTCTTTCACTAATTACCAGGATTTTTCGGTGTTTTGGTTATCGACATCGAGCTTATGTCGATAACCAAAGTCGCTCAAAATCCGGGTCGTTATAGTTGGTATCAGAGCAGAAGGTTAATTGATTTACTTGGCTCTGTGGCGTGACTCGGTAGAGATAGGGTTAGTAATACCCTAGACTGAGATTGAGTGTATATATACGAGTGAACGTATTTGTTATTGATATAAAAATAATTTTTATATTGTGGAGATTCATTGGTTGAGTCGGTTATGAGTTCTGGTCGATCAGTTTGATCCACTGTTTCGGTAGGGATTTTGTAAACACTTGAATACGATGAACCATCATGGTATGTTTTGAAAAGAGGGTAAACGAAATAAGTTTACCCAAAGTATATTTTGATATATATTGGATATATTGGTTGTTATTATAATCGAGTAAGATTATAAATTGAATGGTTATGTAAATAACCAATCAAAATTCATATAAGTGAAATACGTGAAATCAGATGAGTTAATCTGAAATTTAAGCCAAAAATTGAATTAAAACTCTGGAGAATTGGATAAGTGTTTGTAAATGGATTGGGATTAAAAATAAGGAAAATTTAAGATCCTGGGAGATTTTAAATTGTTTTACAAGCAGTGTGAATTATATTTTGAAATGAATTTCAAAGTGAAAATGTTTAGAAATGGTTTTATGGTATTGAACTCACTTCGATCGCTGGAAATTAGATTCTGATGATGACAGCTGCATCATCAGTATTCATTTTCGAGTTGTAAGTGACGAATTACTACCAGAGATACTGTTTTGAATTTGTTTTGGAAAAGAAGAGTTGTGTTGAATTTCAAAATGGGATTTAAAATATAGAATTTGAACTTTTAAATAGATTTGAAATATTAACTCGTTTTAAAAGAAATAAAAACGAGAAGTTCCTTTATAAACGAAGTTTATAAATAGTTCTTTTATGAACGAAGTTTATAAATGAAGCGAAGAGAATTATCATTGGATAATTCAGAAATAAAAATACAAGTGTGAAATTGAAAGGGAAATCTATTTTCCAAAGGTAGGAATATCGATTTCAAAAGGAATTGAAACCAAGACTTATTTAAAGGAATTTGAATAAAGGAAGTTCAAACATAGGATTTGAATATAGAAAATTCAAAGGGGATTTGAATAAAGAGAATTCAAATAGAAATTGAATATAGAAATTCAAAGGGAGTTTGAATATATGAAATTCAATGGAAGTGATATAGAATTTGAATGTAGAAATTCAAATGGCGTTTGGATATAGAAAATATAAGAGATTTCAAATATAGGATTTGAATATCGAAATTGAAAATGAAATTTGAATGTAGAGGATTCAAATAGAATTGAAAAGGAAATTTGAATGTAAAGGATTCAAATAGAATTAAAAAGGAAATTTGAATAAAGAAAATTCAAATAGAATTGAATTTGAAATTTGAATATAGAAGATTCAAAGGGAATTGAAATGAAATAAAGAGAATTCAAATAGATTTGAATATAGAAATTCAAATGGAGGTTGAAAATAGATTTGAATAATGAAATTCAAATATGGGATTTGAATAAGAGATTGGAAATGAAATTCAAATATAGAATTTGAATAAGAGAATTGAAATGAAATTCAATTAGTTGATAAACAAGTTAAAATATATTTGAACATGTATATTCAAATAAAAAGGTGAAATGGGCAAACCAGTAATTTGAAAATCACTTAACGAACTAAGTTAAAATGATTGGATTTAGTTGAAATGAATTAGAAATGTATAAATATACATGAGATATGTATGGATAAGGTATGAAGGCATATAAATAGATCGCTCGACAAAAAGGTACGTATTTAATTCATATATGAGATTTTATGCGCCGTATCGGCTAGCCACTTGGCTTTCTGTTTCTTTTTGATTGGAGAAGGCATGTATAGCAGTTTGGGGATTTTCCCGATG
Organism: Allium sativum; assembly: GCA_030737875.1. Classification (NCBI taxonomy): domain Eukaryota; kingdom Viridiplantae; phylum Streptophyta; class Magnoliopsida; order Asparagales; family Amaryllidaceae; genus Allium; species Allium sativum. The sequence goes on from CM060920.1 coordinate 659,846,215, forward strand.
CTCCTAGTACAAAGGAGGTTATGGCGAATTTTTCCGGGAATTTAAGGAGTTAGAATATTTTTAAGATAATCTGATAGTTAGAAATCAACGTATCGATATATATAGAAGTCTAGAGGAAACAAACTTAGAAATAGAATAGTCTAATCAAAAAGGAAGTTAAGAATAAAACCTCGAAATAATAGAAAGAGAAAGTATATATGTGTTTAAAGGTGAATAAGTAGTTGTATGGTATTGATTATTCGAGTAAGTAGTCTTATCTGTTTTGACGTTATAAATGTTATTCAGTCAAGGTCTGAGAGGTAGTTATACCCCAACTTGATAGATTTCATTATTAACAGATAAACAATAAGATTTCAGGCTTGAAGATCAATGTTGAATAAGAGTTAGTTGAATATAGTATTTGGGGGTGTCGTAACGATGTTTTACACAACATCCGTTTTAACCCAAATAAGTGTAAGCCTGGAAATAGAAAAATAAATATTTCCTAAGTATAGAAATAAACGAGATCAGAAAAGAGATAAATAATTGGAGTATTTTCCAATTATAAATAGCATATATTTTCTAAAGTTTAGAAATATAAAGGAAGGCGATATTCGGAAATGTTTTCCAAATAACATAAAAGGCCAATATGTTTATTGAAAATATTTGGTTAACAAATATTGATAAAGAAATAGAGAAGTGATTTAACTAAATGGAATATTGATTATGGGCTCAATTGAATTTCAAAAAGGAAAATTTGATTTTTGAAAAGAGTAAACTGTTTGAAAACTCCCAGGGAAAGACTGTTGAATTAAAACCAAATGAAATAGGAATTTGTGAAAGCAAAATTGAATTAAAGCAAAGTCAGTTAATTGGTAACTGAAGTTGAATTGAAATCAAATAAGATTGGATTTGTGAAATTAAAATCCGAAATGATATCTGGCTCGGATGTAAGCGAATGGTTGTGTTGTGGATAAAAGCAGATTGGAATTTGATTTGGATGACCCTTGTATCCGCTGAATTGATAACAGGTGGAAAGGATATAATTATATGCCCGACAAAAGGTACAAGTTTATATTTCTATTGGGTATGAGATTTTGATGAGCCGAATAGGCAAGCCGCTTGGTTGTTTGATTTTCTTTTGGGATGGAGATGGCCCAGAGAGGCGAGTTGGAGTTTGACCGATTGACCAGTACAAAGGAGGTGCTGGCAAAAATTTTCGAAGAGTTAAGGCGTTAGAAAATTTTCAGGATTTTTGAAAATTTTCGTTGATAAAAATTAATTAATATTTAATTGAAATCAAATTGGTTCAGTTGAAATTGAAGTTAAGAAGGGAACAAATATGTTCTAACCAGTCGACAGGGTCGTTCTCTACCTTTTAGCAATTTCGAGGACGAAATTATTTTAAGTGGGGAAGATTGTAATGACCCGCATTGGCAGGGGTATTATGATTTATTTATTTTATTATATAAATGATGGGATAGTGAATTAACTGGTCGTGGAATTAAATAATGATGAGTATTTAATTAAAATAATAAATTAAATAATATATTTAATTCTGTAATAATCAGAATTGACTAAAACGGCGATATGTGCGAATTGGGCAATTCGAATTATATAATTCAGTTTATAGTTGAATTATAGTAACGAATATATTCAATCGTCGACATTTGAACGTATAGTTTATAATATAATTATAAACGAGCTCGAAATGGCGCTGCAGTTCGTAAATTGGCGATTCGAACTTCAACTGAATGTACAGGGTTCGTTTTAAATCGGATTTCTGTGAAACAAGAAACGTGTGGAGCTGGTGGAGTATATCTTTCTGGTGGAAGAGAAAAATCGGGATTTCGTCATATAAATTTTGAGATATGTCCAAATCAAATTTTAAAATAGTCGCTATAGAATCGTTTATCGACCGTAACGGTTTATTCGATATAACTAGAGATCGGGTTTGAATTTAGACAAGGTTCTTTTGGGACATAGCGATAATTTAATTTTTAGAATTTTTCTATAATTATTAATTAATGAAATAAGAAACTTTTTATTTGAAGTATTTTGCACCCTTAATCAGCTATTTTGGGGTTTCACAATATGAGTTAATCTACCGGTATTTTTATATTTTTGAAATCGTGACACCTTGCTCATTTCAACAGTATTTTTATTTCTGTCGTTGGCCGTTCGGATGAGAGCATAACTTCATGTAGAAAGGTAAGCAAAATGTAAAACAAATATCTTCTTTCTCTGATCAACCTTATGCCACGTCCCTCATTCCTTTTCAAGCCACCAGCTTGTGTGTCCTCAAACCTGAAAACATTGATGAAAATTTCCCCACAAAAATTCTTTCTAAACTTAAATAAAAACTCACGGCACCTCATTCTTTGAGCCGCCAACTTATTTTCATCTCAAGTAAAACGTGATGTTACTCCAATCCAAATCTTTAAATCTTCACTTTTATATTCGAACGCCTAACTGCAAAATTAAAGAGGCGAGTAAGGCCGATACTACGGTTGTAAGGGCGTCACTTAAGCGTGAAGGAGTAAGGTGGCGTATTGGGTTTTCTACTGTCTGGAGTGACCGAAAAGTTAGAAGAAGTGGCGGAGGGTTGAAGCGTTGGATATATTGGAGAAGGGATCGATGCATTGAAGCAAGAAGGGGGTCCGGTCTTTTATATTTTCGAAAGGAGAAGCTGTTTCTTAACAGTAGCGGTATGGGGTGATGGAAGAGAAGGATTGGGAAGCAATAGCTCATGCATGGAAGGAGGATTAGTTGCGTTTCCATGAAGCAACAGTTGAAAGGAAAAATGTTTGGGTTAAAAGAAAATGTGCAGTTCAAGGTGAAGATGGGGCTACTGTTTAAAACTAGAAGGTGATGGCAAGTCTTATACGTGAATAGTATTGTTGTTTTAAACAAATTATAAAGCAGTGGAACATTAACAAATGTTTCAACATGGCACTATTTGAAAACGTGCAGCGTGATGGCAGTTAACAGTTGGCAGTAGGATTCAATGAAGACGTGGGTTTGCAGAAGGATGTAATACAAGCTGGGTGCCGAAAGTGGACCGAACACAACAATATATATAAAGTGGAGATGCGGTTCTTTGTAGAAGCAAAAGGGATGAGGAGCGGTAGTACTAGAGTTCTGTGGTTTGGTGAAGAAGATTTCATGAAGACGGGTAGTGGGTTTAAGGGTATACACTTAAGGCCAATTAGAAAGAGGAAGCCCAGTTAAAAATAAATAAAATATAAAGAACGGGAGAAGGCCCAAAAACCGAGGACGTGGTGTAACAAGGGAATGAGGCGGTTGTTTTAAGCTATGGGAAAGGCAAGTTTCACGCAGCTAATTTTATCTGGAGATGGGGATGACCATTCGTAGCGGGTATATGCGAAATGAGTGGGCCGGGCTGTTGAAGGTAAGGCCCACATAATTTATAGAAATTAAAGTTAGTTTAATTCAAGAATGTATTAACTTTAAACTTTAATATCTTTTTCATATGGTGACGAAATTTAGCGAAAAAAGATCCGTTGGGATCGTATGGACGAGAGCTACACGCTGGAACAGACTGGGAGTGGATTCGAGCTCGTATGAATTTCGGAGAAATAAATTGTTTGATTTAGATCAAACAACAGTTTATCGTTCTTTAACGATGAACTGCCAATGTGAGTAAATCTCACTAACTCTGAACAGTTTATAATTTCATGTTTTATTTTTAGAACTGTTAGATATTGGCTGATTGACTGTGTGTTGACTGTTTGATTGAACTGCTAGTTAGTTAGTTAAATTTTTGATATTGATTCTGTTTAACAGAATATATCATATGGAACTGAAAGTGATGTTATCCATATTGTTTAACATCTGTGATGCAGGGAAATAGGTTGGAGGAATCCAACTGGATTCCTCAACATTTATTTTACTGTTTTCATATATTGTGATATATGATGTGTTATATAATTTGTTATGGATTATGGGTGTTGGAATGATGTTGATCATTTTTATTCGATATTTTAAATATCATAAAAGACCATGGGATGTAAAAAGAAGTATTTCAATGTATATTGAAATAAAGAGATTTTATAAAATCAACAAATTTTATTAAAGGAAATATTTCGAAAAGTAAATAAAAGGGAAAAATGTTTTTAAAACAAATAGAATAAAGGAATTTTATAAAATCACAGGATTTTATAAAAAAAATTATTTATAAAACGAACACGGTTTTATAAAAGGAAGTATTTATGAAACAAATAGAGTTTTAAAAAAAGGGGTATTTATTTAGAAAATAAATAGAATTGAAAAGGAGAATATTTATCTAGAGAATAAATAGAATAAAGGAATATTTATTTAGAAGGTAAATAAGAAGTTAAAAATAGGAAATATTTGTAACGGTAAATAGAAGTTATAAATAGGAAATATTTGTAACGGTAAATAGAAGTTATAAATAGGAAATATTTGTAACGGTAAATAGAAGTTATAAATAGGAAATATTTGTAACGGTAAATAGAAGTTATAAATAGGAAATATTTGTAACGGTAAATAGAAGTTATAAATAGGAAATATTTGTAACGCTAAATAGAAGTTATAAATAGGAAATATTTAGAGAGTAAGTTAAAAGAAGTTAATCGATGTTAGTTAATCGATTAGAATAAAGTCAAAAGAAGTTAATCGATGTTAGTTAATCGGTTAGAATAAAATTAAAAGAAGTTAATCGATGTTAGTTAATCGATTAGAATAAAGTTAAAAGAAGTTAATCGATGTTAGTTAATCGATTAGAATAAAGTTAAAAGAAGTTAATCGATGTTGGTTAATCGATTAGAGAAGAAAGAAAAAGGAGTTAATCAAATATAGTTTATTCGAAGAAAGGAGTTAAGTGAAATGAGTAAATCAATAGCGTTAGTCAAATAGAGTTAATCCAATAGAGTTAATCCAATAATGTTAGTCCAATAGAGTTAATTGATAAGGGTTAATCGAATAGAGTTAAGTGAAAGGAGTCAATAGAATATAGCTATTTGAAGAAGGGTTAAGTAAGGAAGTTAGTAAAGGAATATAAAGTGAACTTTGCCTATTTCAAAGTTTGAAATGTTGTTCAGTTAAGGTCTGAGAGGTAGTTCTACCCCAACTTAATTGGCTTCGTTTTAACTAAGGGAATAGTTAAGGTTCGGCAGTAAAGGAAATGGTTTGAGTTGGCATCGCGATGGTTTGTTTAAAACATCTATCTAAGTCCAATGAAGAAGCTTTGGAAATGTTTTCCAAGTAAGAAACCAGAAATGTTTTCTAATAAAGAAAACAAGAAATGAAAATGTTTTTCATTGTTAATAACATATATTTTCTAAATTTAGAAAATAATAAATATTGAATATAGGGAAACAGGAGATAAGTAAATTAATGAAATAAAGAGATTAATGTTAAATGATGTTTGTTCGATATAATTTCCATCTGGAAATAATATCGTTGTTTGCACATCTGTTTTTCTTCGATAGTTAAATCACAGACTATCGAAGTTTTGACCATTTTAACGTTGTTAATATGGAGAGACCAGTTGGATTATTATCCAAAGAACCACTCTGTATTGGCATAAGCGCTGCAAATCATATATGCCAAAGGAAATTGAAGACGGAGTTATGCAAGGGCTATCCTGTTTACAGAATAGTGCCTTCGGTTCATCCTGTTCCTGGATGACTTGTATGGACGGATGTCTGACATAGTATGTCCAGACGATCACGTATATTGATTTCTCCAACCTTACCAAGAGTGGAAGCGGAGAAGGAAACTTCTTTTAGCTAACACATAATGTATGGTTGAGGACGTCAATCGGTGATTTGATGGATTTGATGATGTGACATTCAAAGTGAATCTGATGTGATGATAAAGCGTAGCTTCTAGCCTCATCATCCGGTAAATGACAGAAATCGGGCAGGCAGCATGGCTAAGTCGGTCGCACCGAAGTAGGGTGTATAATCACCTGATCTAGAGTTTCATTTACTTCTAAAAATATATTGTTGATGCTGTCCCATTCGGGAAACGGTTGTTGATCCCAACTGTTGGTGATATACATTCGATACACTCAAGCGAAATGAGTGGTCGGTCATGTGTGGTCGGGTTGCAAGATGTTCTTGTTGAACCCAGTGTATTCCTCTCTAGAGGTACACTAGCGAAAGGTGGTTCCATACCTTGTCATAGTTGGAAATCCATTACCCAATACGTGCTTGCGGTTTTGAGTTGTATACTATATATGTAGAACGTGAGATGAAAGTGTTTCTGCTAGATGATTATATATACTGCGGTTGATAGACATTATTATAATATCAAAAGGTTTTTGATATAAAGATATTTTGGATTCTCATAAGGGAAAAACCCGTTCCGTTATGCGGCGTGGTCTTATGAGATATCATTTACTTGTTCGAACTGTTTTTAAACTGTTTTACTCATACCAGTCCCATGACTGACCCGGAGTTTACTTTGTTGTTTTCCCTAAACTCTTGGGTGCCTAAATTTGTATGGGCAGTCAAGTAGTCGGGATTTTACAGATATAGTTGAAGAGCTGGAGCAGAAGGCTTCAGGATCATATAGCTATAGTTATTTCCGCTGTGTTGTTAGTGTTGTACTTTGATAATGATGTATATTCAAATATAGATGTATATTTCAAAGTTATGTTACATATATTATATGTTATTCGTTCCGCTGTGAGATTCGTGTTACTCTGATGTTGTGTTCTTCTTCTTCTTCTTCTTCTATTCTAAGTTTCTATCTTATCTTTTCTCACCCTCTAATTTCTTTCACTAATTACCAGGATTTTTTGGTGTTTTGGTTATCGACATCGAGCTTATGTCGATAACCAAAGTCGCTCAAAATCCGGGTCGTTACAGATAGTAACTAGTTCTGTGTCAGATCTTGACTTGGAGTCCAGTTGCGTGGTTTGCAGTTCAGAGTTTTGTATGCAATCACCGCTCTTTGTAAATCAACACTCATGCGTGGCAAACTTCATCTTTCTTGTTCAATTCCTTGCCATCACTTCTTTGATTCATCATGTTCATTTCAAACATTGCATATTCGACGCTGAAAATTTTTAAACAGGATCACCAATTGTTAGTTGCATAATAGGCTTTGTTAACAAGCTGTTTAAAATATTTGCATAAAAGCATGGAATAATTATTAAGAAATGCATAGCAGTATTCACAATTGAATGAAGATAATTGCAATAATTATTACTTCATCAATAGAATCATGCAACTATTGTTAAAATATGCATATATTGTCAATATGAGCATAAATGTATGCAAGTATTGTTACAATACCTTGGTTTGCATGTACTCGGAAAAGTTGAGTATAAGTATGCATATATTCTAGATATATGAATACAAATATGCATATATTTTAAATTTCTGTACTCAGCATTTATGTTAAAAAATTGCCTACAAATATGCATCTATTCTTAATATATGCATATATGTATGCAACTTTTTATCAAACAATCAGAAAAACAGAATATAGAATATATGTATATTTGTATGCATATATCTAGAATATTTGCATATAAATATGCAGATTTTATTGTTATTTTGCTGAATTGTATAATTCTGAAATTCCAACGTCCTTCTATTACGAATAAATGCATTCAAACATTTAATTTTTAATCATACTTGCTTACAATCATATAGATTTACTGAATAAAAATCAGATTAAAACAAGACAGTATCTGTAACACCCCGTATTTCAGTTAATGCTAAAATTCACTAGTTGTAGAATAAATAATCTCAAATGTGAGAATTGGGGGAAACGGGCTGCGTCATTGCATTCGTCTCGGAAAAATACGCGAAATAGAGTCCGAAATTTTGTAAATCGGAGTCCGTATGGCCCAGTTATGGCCCAATGAAGTTTGCAGAAAATTCAAAGCTAAAAACAGATTTAAAAATTCAAATTCAGATTTTTTAATTTCAACCAGCGGGGCCAGGCGGGAAAGTTCCCGCCCTAGCCATGTCGACAGGGCTGTCGACGGGCCTGTCGACTGGGGAGTCGACTGCCCTGTCGACTTGCCTGTCGACACGGGGTGTCGAGCCACTTGGCCTGGGTGCACCAGGTCTGGTTTTCTGGCTAGGGCTGGGCTGTGTTCTAGAGACTTCCTAAATCCGACGGACCTAATCTAACCTAGGGTTAATCCTATGGTCTAAAACACACCCTAATCCTATAAATACACCCTAATGCAAGCCTAATCCATACTAAAAATAGAAATGATGGCCTCATGCCGCCAAAATCAAACTTAAGAGGAGCCTCCACTAGTTTATGAAGGAAGTTGCAAGCTAATCAACCTCTAATCATCATCTCCTTCAAATATTGCAACTAGTTCTACTTCATAAGTTTGCTAATCTTGGTTTTGGTGAGTTCCTATGCCTTTAGCAAGTAATTGCTAAACTAATTAGGATAGGATATTAGGAGGCTATGGATGTAAATGTGGATTATGCAAGTTGTGGTTGTCATATGTTATAAGTTCATATGTAAACTTTCCTCTTTTTATGATATGATGTGTCATGTAAGTTCATATGCAAGTTTTATGCAAGTATATATGCAAGATCATATGCAAGTTGGTCTCTTTTTATGATATGCATAACATATGCAAGTATATATGCAAGATCATATGCAAGTTGGTCTCTTTTTATGATATGCATAACATATGCAAGTATATATGCAAGATCATATGCAAGTTGATCTCTTTTTATGATATGCATAACATATGCAAGTTTGCCTTTGTCATATGACATGATATGCAAGTTGATATGCAAGTTCATGTGCAAGTTAGCCTCTTTCTATGATGTGCATAACATATGCAAGTTTTATGCAAGTTCATATGCAAGTTCATATGCAAGTTTTATGCAAGTTTTATGCAAGTTCATATGCAAGTTCATATGCAAGTTTTATGCAAGTTTTATGCAAGTTCATATGCAAGTTCATATGCAAGTTTTATGCAAGTTCATATGCAAGTTCATATGCAAGTTTTATGCAAGTTCATATGCAAGTCCATATGCAAGTTTTATGCAAGCTTATATGCAAGTTCATAAGCAAGTTTGTCTCTTTTTATGATATACATAACATATGCAAGGTTGTCCCTATGTATGACGTGTTATGTAAACGAATTACGTGGGAAACGATGGGGTTAATATGCATGATTATAAAAAAGTGTAAAGTTGTTATGATTAAGCATAACATAAAATGAATGGACATAATTGGGAATTTACCTATTAAGTTAGGTCTACCCACATTATGGAGTTGGGAATTTACCTATTAAGTTAGGTCTACCCATACTATGGAATTGGGAATTTACCTATTGAGTTAGGTCTACCCATATTCTTAAAAATGTGTAATTAATTAGGGATAATTAATTATGGGGGTGATTAATTAGGTGTAATTAATCAACTAAGACACGAGGTTGGACCCTTTTGTAGCGGAAGTCTGCCCGGAACCAACCGGCCATCCAGCAGCTACAAATGATTGGCCCAATGTGAGAGGTCTTAGTCATAAATTAAATACGTGATTAAAGTAAAGACACGAGGTTAGACCCTTTTTATGACAGAAGTCTGCCCGGAACCAACCGGCATATCCAGCAGTCATAAAAGATGGTCTAATGTGAGAGGTCTTTATGAGGTCATGATCTTAATTAATTAATTAAGAAACACTTAACCATATTAGCATGTAGAGGGACATGAGGGGTTAAGTGGGTGCCTTGGGTGGCATGAGGAAATCTAGTGGTTGCCTTGGGTGGCAATAGAAAATACGATTAGAATACTTAACCAAAGTGGAACATGTAATTAAAACATGATTAAAGGGTTAAGTGGTATACACTAGAAATGACAAGCTTAGGTGGGTAGCTTGTGGGGGCCCATTTCAACCATATCCCAAACGTATCTTAGTGGGCTCGACTCTAGTCGAGTGACGAGACACGCATATTGGGCTTGACTATAAGAGGCCAAACGGGGTAGCGGTGGCAACGCAAGTCCAACGAGTTTCCTATGCGTGTGTGGACCCGGGCTGGTAGGTAAGACGTTGTTGCATCGTGTAGATATAACCCGTGCACCATTTGTTGTATCGGGCTAGCCACTTTGGGGAGTGATACACCCCATTGTGGGGCCAGCACGGATATCTACGATAGGGAGCCGATCGCTTGGGAGTAGTGGGTACACCTAGTGGAGATAGGGGCAGACGGCACCTATGTAGTGAGCTAGGGGTACACGAAACTACTGGGTAAATTTTCTAGGTCCTTGGGAGGGATCATCCTTTAATAGGAATGACTGGTGTGGTGCAGTGTAGTAATTATCCTTGGGTGGGTAAATGTGTCTTTTTCGTTGTCTTAGTTCACTCTAAGTCTGATTGGCTACTGAGTGTAGTCATTTATCCTCAGTCACACCGTACCAAGTTATATCATATCCTTATTACTTTAATGATTACATTGTTAAAGTTATAGGACTCGCTCAGACTTATGTCTGACCCCGTTGTTTTTATCTTTTTCCCAACCCTCAGGTTCTCAGAGTGGGCCCAGCACGAGTGGGCTTTGATCAGGCTGCTTTTATTACTCTCTTGGAGCTTGGACCCTAGATGTAGAGCTCAGCTTACCTTTTTTTTATGGCAATCAGTTCATGTATTGGGATTATGTATTTTTATTTAGCAGGATGGATATTTGTACTTGACTTCTAATATGGTTTTGTGAGGTAACCAGACATGTTTTATTTTCCGTTGCAATTGAAATGATGTTTTAAATTTTCAAGTATTACTTACATCTGTCTTGCTGTAATTACTCTGTTCTATATTCACTCAAGATACTCCACCGATGTTATGGCATTCCCTTAGAGAGTGACCATAACGGGCGTGGGGTGTTACACGTGGTATCAGAGCAAAGGTTACCGGAACAGATAAAATTTTTAGAAAACTATTTTTCTAAAAACGTTTTTGGAAGAGATATTTTCAAAAACATGTCTTTAAAGAGAAAAGTTTTTGAAAGAAAAGCATAATCCCCAATAGCCATATCTTTATCTTTCGATTTCTCCGTTTTGAATCTTTTCTTTTTCGTTTCAGCATGGCTGAGGATCTTAACTTTCCGGAGGGTGTGACGATACCAGTATGGTATAGGAGATTGATGGAGGCTAGGACCACCACTGCGGGTCCAGCAAATGTTCCTCCACCAACCGTAGCACCCGATCTTCCTCCTCCCCCTCCTCCTCGCATGGATACTTTTGCTAAGACTTGCAAGGAATTCAAAGCTATGGGAGGAAAACCTTTTCAAGGATCTGAAACTTTTGTGGAGGCTAGAGATTGGCTTAAGGAGGTGGAAGAGTTGATAGATATCTTTGAGATGTAAGAAGGAAAGAAAGTCAAGTTGGCTGCTTGGTTAATGAAGGGAGAGGCCTCATTCTGGTGGGAGGTCACTAATGGAGAACGCCCCGTTGACTCTTGGGCGGATTTTAGGCAAAGATTTGTGGCAAAGTTTCTCTCAAGAGCGGAGGAAAACTTGTATATGGAAAGATTCTTGACTCTAAAGCAAGGAAATCTCTCAGTGAAGGAATATGTCAACAAGTTTAATCAATTGGCAAGGTTTGGCCTAGACATGGTGAATACACCGGAGAAGAAGGCTTTGAGGTTCGTGAAAGGCTTGAATGAACCGATGCATGGGTTGGCTATGACTCATGTCCCTATGGGGGCCACCTTTGAGAAGCTAGTTGACATGGCTCTCATGCATGAAGAAGAGAAGGGCCACAATGCTAATAAGGCACCCGAGAAGAAGGGAGATCAAAAGAGACCTCAGCAACAACAGCAAAACAAAGGTGGGAAAGGCAACGGTGGCAAGGGGAAGAAGAAGTGCTTCAATTGAGGGACACCTGGCCACCTAAGCAAGGATTGTCGCAAGAAGAAGAAGACTGGCTGCTTCCACTGTGGAGAAGCAGGGCATCTAGTGAAAGACTGTCCTAAGAAGGGGCAAAGGACGGGGTCTACGTCAGGAGGACAGGTGCAAGCTCTTATGGCACCGGGTCAGGCTAGGGGGCAAGTACAGGCTATCGCAGTTCCACCGATTCAGGAAAGAGGTAGAACTATTTCCGTTGAAAGTCTGGTTTTTCTATTTGATCATCCTGTCCGTACATTGTTTGATTCTGGCGCATCGCATTCGTTTATCTCATCATCATTAGTTGAGTCACTGCACTTAGACACCAGTCTGGTAGATGATCCCTTGGTTGTTTCAAACCCAATTGGGGGCTCCACTTATTTGTCCATGATATGTTTGGGTTTGAAGATTTCTATACTTAGCATTGAGTTTAGATGTGATGCTTTTGTTTTGGGCTTCACGGGCTATGGGTTGATTTTGGGCATGGACTGGTTATCCAGTAATGGTGCCGTTCTTGATTGCGAAAGGAGAGTTGTTAGGCTCATGACCCGCTTGGGTAACACTCTCGAGATTTCTTGTAATCCTATGGATTCTGTTATGCTAAGTTATCTTGAATCGCTTGACGCTTCGGTCGAGAGTTTGTAATCTGTTAGAGTGGTCCGGGAATATTCGGATGTGTTTGAGGAGGTGAAGGGCTTACCTCCGAAGTGGGAGATTGACTTCCGAATATATCTGGTGGATAATGCTAAACCTGTATCTTTACCAGTGCGCCACATGGCTCCTCGTGAGAGGAGGGAACTCCATAAGCAAGTAGGGGAGTTGCTTGAGAAGGGGTTCATAAGACGAAGTATATCGGAGTGGGGTGCTCCAGTAGTTTTTGCTACGAAGGCGGATGGGTCCCTCAGACTTTGTGTAGACTATAGAGAACTCAACAAGCTCACAAAGAAGAATAGACACCCATTGCCGAGGATAGATGATCTTTTCGATCAGTTGGTTGGCGCTTCAGTATTTTCTCAGTTGGACTTAGCCACGGGGTTTCATCAGTTGAGGGTGGCTGAGGATAGCATAGACAAGACTGCCTTTAGGACTCCGGATGGTTTCTATGAGTGGCTGGTGATGCCATTTGGGTTGACGAACGCCCCTGCATACTTTGTTGATTTGATGAGTAGGGTGTTCAGGGAGTTCCTTAATAAGTTCGTGGTGGTCTTTGTGGATGATATCTTAGTATTTTCTAAGAGTGAAGAAGAGCATGCCCTACATCTTGGGGAGGTATTGAAGACTCTTCCAGCACATAGCCTTAAGGCTAAATTCTCTAAATGTCACTTCTGGAGGAAGGAGGTGCGGTTCTTGGGGCACGTGGTCTCCAAGGAAGGGATAGCTGTGGATCCCGCGAAGGTAGTATCAATTCAGGATTGGAAGGTTCCGAAGAATGCTACCGAAGTAAGAAGTTTCTTGGGGTTGGCAGGTTATTATAGGAAGTTTATCAAAGACTTCGCGAAGATATCAGCCCCATTAACCCGCTTAACGAAGAAGAATCTTGTTTTCACATGGGACGTAGATTGTGATGATGCGTTCCGACGGTTAAAGAGAGCTTTAACCACTGCTCCAGTTTTAGTGTTGCCAGATGGGAGCAAGCCATTTGTTGTCTATACCGATGCTTGTGGGACAGGACTAGGCGCAGTCTTAATGCAAGAGGGAAGGGTAATAGCCTGTGGTGGAAGGCAGTTGAGAGTGCATGAGAAAAATTACCCTACCCATGATTTAGAGTTGGCCGCTATTGTTTTTGCGCTTAAGATTTGGCGCCATTATCTTCTTGGTGAGAGATTCGAATTGTTCACTGACCACAAATCATTGAGGTACTTGTTTTCTCAGAAGGACTTGAATTTGAGACAGCAACGGTGGATGGAGTTCTTAGCATCCTATGATTTCGAGATAGCGTATACCCCTGGCAAGGGTAACGTGGTGGCGGACGCCTTGAGCAGAAAGAGGTTGTCCTTGAGTCCATTGTTCGTGGAACAACGAAGCTTGGAATTTATCTCGATGTTTGATTTCAGACCTTCCATTGATTATATACCCGGTTTGCTAGCATCCTTGGAGGTCAGGCCTACTCTTTTGGGGCGAATTGGAGGAGCACAGAGGGACGACCCACAGTTGGTTGAGTTGGTAGAGAAGCTCATAAGGGGGGAGTCGTCCAGCCATTTGAGTAGGTACACCCTAGACGATAAGGGGTGCTTGCGTAAAGACGGTAGACTTTGTGTACCGCAAGACGAGGGTTTGATGAAGGCTATTCTTGATGATGCACACCGTTCTAGGATGACCATTCATCCCGGTGGGGACAAGATGTACCAAGACATGAGGCGGGTTTTCTTTTGGGCCGGTATGAAGAAAGATGTGGCTGAGTATGTTGCTCGATGCTTGGTGTGCCAACAGGTGAAAGCGGAGCAAAGGAAACCTGGTGGGTTGCTTCACCCATTGGAAGTTCCGCAATGGAAGTGGGATAGCGTCTCGATGGATTTTATTGACGGGTTACCCAGATCAAGAAAGGGTAATACGGGAATTTGGGTTGTGGTAGACAGACTTACTAAAAGCGCCCATTTCATACCTATGAAGAGCAAGAGGACCGCTCCATGGCTAGCTTCAGTATATCTTCGAGAGATAGTTCGATTACATGGGGTACCCTCTAGCATAGTGAGTGATCGAGATCCTATCTTCACTAGCGAGTTCTGGAAAAGTTTGCAAGAAGCAGTGGGGACTCAATTATGTCTGAGCACCGCATATCACCCTCAGACGGACGGCCAGACCGAGAGGGTGAATCGTGTCCTAGAAGACCTTTTGAGGCTTTGTATCTTAGATTTTGGAGGTACATGGGAAGAGCATCTTCCATTGGTGGAGTTCGCATATAATAACAGCTTTCAGTCCAGTGTTGGTATGGCTCCTTTCGAAGCTCTTTATGGAAGGCCTTGTCGATCACCTACATGTTGGTGGGAATCTACGGATAAGATTTTGCTTGGGCCTGATATGGTTAGGGAGACTTCTGAGAAGATTGACTTGATTCGAAGAAGGATGAAAGCAGCGCAGGATAGGCAAAAATCTTATGCGGACAAGAGAAGGACGGATCTTGAGTTTGAAGTTGGGGACATGGTCTTTGTCAAAGTGTCTCCGTTACGAAATGTGGTTCGCTTTGGATCTGTTGGGAAGTTAGCACCAAGGTTCGTGGGGCCGTTTCCTATTAAGGAAAGGATTGGACGGATGGCATATAGAGTGGAGTTGCCCGACAGACTTAGTGGGGTACATGATGTATTCCATGTGTCACATTTGAGGAAGTGCCTACATGAGACTGCAGAGGTGGTAGAGCCAAGCTTGCTTAGAGAAGTGGAAGTAGAAAATGATGCAACGATTCGACGAGCTCCTACTCGCATCCTTGGGTCAGAGATTAGGAAGTTGAGAAACAGAGAGGTTCAACTAGTCAAAGTGCAATGGGGAGAAGATGAGAGCAACGCAACCTGGGAGACGGAAGCGAAGATGCGTTCATTGTACCCATTTCTTTTTGAGGGTATGTCTTTACTTTCTCCTCTATCATTGTCTAGTACTTATCTTATCTTTAGTATGTCCTCTCGTTAGTACTGTTTGACCTTTAGATAGGGTAAACCTATGGTTGAAACATGTGTTTGAGACATGTTATGGTTGATGGATGCAAGTGGATGCAAGTGTTTGCTAGTGGTTGCTCATGGATGCATATACACACACTCTAGGCACTAGATCGGCTCAGTCACTTCATATTGCATATTGCATAAAATTGTGTGTAGGAAGCTATATTTATGGATGTATAATGATTGTGTTATCATATGGATGATGCATTTTGGTGAATGATTGTGCACTCATGTAGATATTGTACGTGTCGATAGGGTTCTCTCGCATACATAATGGATGCATGGCACTATCATGGTTTGCATATGTTCATACATTAGATAGGGAACATATACACACACTTTTTGCATATGCTCATACATCATTAGAAATTGTTTTAAGGACAATGTATGCCCGTGTTTGATGGATTGAGTAGATGGTTGTTTGGATGGTAGGATATGCATTCTCCTTAGCTTAGAGATTTCGGGGACGAAATCCTTTAAGGAGGGGAGAATGTAACACTCCGTATTTCAGTTAATGCTAAAATTCACTAATTGCAGAA
Source organism: Allium sativum (assembly GCA_030737875.1). Taxonomy (NCBI): domain Eukaryota; kingdom Viridiplantae; phylum Streptophyta; class Magnoliopsida; order Asparagales; family Amaryllidaceae; genus Allium; species Allium sativum. The sequence continues at coordinate 659,862,240 of CM060920.1, forward strand.
TAAATAATCTCAAATGTGAGAATTGTGGGAAACGGGCTGCATCATTGCGTTCGTCTCGGAAAAATACGCGAAATAGAGTCCGAAATTTTGTAAATCGGAGTCCGTATGGCCCAGTTATGGCCCAATGAAGTTTGCAGAAAATTCAAAGCTAAAAACAGATTTAAAAATTCAAATTCAGATTTTTTAATTTCAACCAGCGGGGCTAGGCGGGAAAGTTCCCGCCCTAGCCATGTCGACAGGGCTGTCGACAGGCCTGTCGACTGGGGAGTCGACTGCCCTGTCGACTTGCCTGTCGACACGGGGTGTCGAGCCACTTGGCCTGGGTGCACCAGGTCTGGTTTTCTGGCTAGGGCTGGGCTGTGTTCTAGAGACTTCCTAAATCTGACGGACCTAATCTAACCTAGGGTTAATCCTATGGTCTAAAACACACCCTAATCCTATAAATACACCCTAATGCAAGCCTAATCCATACTAAAAATAGAAATGATGGCCTCATGCCGCCAAAATCAAACTTAAGAGGAGCCTCCACTAGTTTATGAAGGAAGTTGCAAGCTAATCAACCTCTAATCATCATCTCCTTCAAATATTGCAACTAGTTCTACTTCATAAGTTTGCTAATCTTGGTTTTGGTGAGTTCCTATGCCTTTAGCAAGTAATTGCTAAACTAATTAGGATAGGATATTAGGAGGCTATGGATGTAAATGTGGATTATGCAAGTTGTGGTTGTCATATGTTATAAGTTCATATGTAAACTTGCCTCTTTTTATGATATGATGTGTCATGTAAGTTCATATGCAAGTTTTATGCAAGTATACATGCAAGATCATATGCAAGTTGGTCTCTTTTTATGATATGCATAACATATGCAAGTATATATGCAAGATCATATGCAAGTTGGTCTCTTTTTATGATATGCATAACATATGCAAGTATATATGCAAGATCATATGCAAGTTGGTCTCTTTTTATGATACGCATAACATATGCAAGTTTGCGTTTGTGATATGACATGATATGCAAGTTGATATGCAAGTTCATGTGCAAGTTAGCCTCTTTCTATGATGTGCATAACATATGCAAGTTTTATGCAAGTTCATATGCAAGTTCATATGCAAGTTTTATGCAAGTTCATATGCAAGTTCATATGCAAGTTTTATGCAAGTTTTATGCAAGTTCATATGCAAGTTCATATGCAAGTTTTATGCAAGTTCATATGCAAGTTCATATGCAAGTTTTATGCAAGATCATATGCAAGTCCATATGCAAGTTTTATGCAAGCTTATATGCAAGTTCATAAGCAAGTTTGTCTCTTTTTATGATATACATAACATATGCAAGGTTGTCCCTATGTATGACGTGTTATGTAAACGAATTACGTGGGAAATGATGGGGTTAATATGCATGATTATAAAAAAGTGTAAAGTTGTTATGATTAAGCATAACATAAAATGAATGGACATAATTGGGAATTTACCTATTAAGTTAGGTCTACCCACATTATGGAGTTGGGAATTTACCTATTAAGTTAGGTCTACCCATACTATGGAATTGGGAATTTACCTATTGAGTTAGGTCTACCCATATTCTTAAAAATGTGTAATTAATTAGGGATAATTAATTATGGGGGTGATTAATTAGGTGTAATTAATCAACTAAGACACGAGGTTGGACCCTTTTGTAGCGGAAGTCTGCCCGGAACCAACCGGCCATCCAGCAGCTACAAATGATTGGCCCAATGTGAGAGGTCTTAGTCATAAATTAAATACGTGATTAAAGTAAAGACACAAGGTTAGACCCTTTTTATGACAGAAGTCTGCCCGGAACCAACCGGCATTTCCAGCAGTCATAAAAGATGGTCTAATGTGAGAGGTCTTTATGAGGTCATGATCTTAATTAATTAATTAAGAAACACTTAACCATATTAGCATGTAGAGGGACATGAGGGGTTAAGTGGGTGCCTTGGGTGGCATGAGGAAATCTAGTGGTTGCCTTGGGTGGCAATAGAAAATATGATTAGAATACTTAACCAAAGTGGAACATGTAATTAAAACATGATTAAAGGGTTAAGTGGTATACACTAGAAATGACAAGCTTAGGTGGGTAGCTTGTGGGGGCCCATTTCAACCAATATCCCAAACGTATCTTAGTGGGCTCGACTCTAGTCGAGTGACGGGACACGCATATTGGGCTTGACTATAAGAGGCCAAACGGGGTAGCGGTGGCAACGCAAGTCCAACGGGTTTCCTATGCGTGTGTGGACCCGGGCTGGTAGGTAAGACGTTGTTGCATCGTGTAGATATAACCCGTGCACCATTTGTTGTATCGGGCTAGCCACTTTGGGGAGTGATACACCCCATTGTGGGGCCAGCACGGATATCTACGATAGGGAGCCGATCGCTTGGGGGTAGTGGGTACACCTAGTGGAGATAGGGGCAGACGGCACCTATGTAGTGAGCTAGGGGTACACGAAACTACTGGGTAAATTTTTTAAGTCCTTGGGAGGGATCGGCCTTTAAGTAGGAATGACTGGTGTGGTGCAGTGCAGTAATTATCCTTGGGTGGGTAAATGCGTCTTTTTCGTTGTCTTAGTTCACTCTAAGTCTGATTGGCTACTGAGTGTAGTCATTTATCCCCAGTCACACCGTACCAAGTTATATCATATCCTTATTACTTTAATGATTACATTGTTAAAGTTATAGGACTCGCTCAGACTTATGTCTGACCCCGTTGTTTTTATCTTTTTCCCAACCCTCAGGTTCTCAGAGTGGGCCCAGCACGAGTGGGCTTTGATCAGGCTGCTTTTATTACTCTCTTGGAGCTTGGACCCTAGATGTAGAGCTCAGCTTACCTTTTTTTTATGGCTATCAGTTCATGTATTGGGATTATGTATTTTTATTTAGCAGGATGGATATTTGTACTTGACTTCTATTATGGTTTTGTGATGTAACCAGACATGTTTTATTTTCCGCTGCAATTGAAATGATGTTTTAAATTTTCAAGTATTACTTACATCTGTCTTGGTATAATTACTCTGTTCTATATTCACTCAAGATACTCCACTGATGTTATGGCATTCCCTTAGAGAGTGACCATAACGGGCGTGGGGTGTTACAGTATCTATAATCGAATACGAAAAAAAGCAATCAGATTTTTACCTTTTTTCGCTATTTCTTGTACTTAGATGACAACGATAGCAAAGCAAAACAGGACGATTTTGATTTTTATTGATCGAGGGTTTTGCAAAATCGTGGGAATGGGGCTTTGATCGAGATAAAAGGAGCAATCGAACTAAGTAAATGACGAGGAATCGTTGTAGGAGGGATCGAAGGTTTTGCAGAATGGTAGGATTAGGGCTTTGAGCGAGATAATAGGAGCGATTAACTAAGTAAATGATGACGAAAGGTTGTTGAATAGTTTTTTAACTGCATAAGGGTAGATCTGGAAATTTTTGAGCAAAAATTCAAAAATAGGGATGTATTCTATATTATTTTTATCAGCAGGTTTTTTTATATTTTGAAACTTAATAGGGACTTGTAAAAAATACAACCTTATATTTATATATAAATTAAAATTTAAACGAATCACTCGGGTAGTTCGCGTTTCGACAATCGTAACTTCAAACGATTATACCGTAAAATCCAATCGTCGGATTTTTCCAAAACTGGAACTGTTAGGACCATTTTGGGAAGATCTTTCCGATGATATAAATTTTATCAAAATCTAATGTAGATTTCAATATAAGTGTAAACCAAATTTTGGTAAAAACAGCGCTAAGGCCGCCCATCGACCCGAAGCGTCGTTTGACTATATTGAGCTATTTTTAAATAAATAAAAATAACAATAAATCGTTATAAATTAATATTAATGATATTAAATGGTTTAAATGATAATAATTTGGAAAATTATTTGAAAAGACCAAGTTCAACTCATTTCAAATAATTTTACGGTGATTTAAATTTGAAGATATTGAAGACGGCGTTTGAAGACCAGCGATCTTCACGTTGAAAGGACAACTACTGATGCATGGCATTGGCTAGCTACCAATAAAGGGTTAAATTGGTAGTTATCCGGACGCACTTGTTGATCGTCCGGATACGCGAGCACTTAGGTGATTTCTGTTTCGTTCAGACCCAGAACAGACTTGTAAATGGATGCATGTCCGACATTGAATTTCAAGCCATGTAATTTAATTTATATCTATTAATATATTTCTGAGGTGGCGGAGGATTTATCCTTTTGCTATACACCCTTTTTTGAGATGCACGAGCTTGAATGTTATATATTGGTAGTTATCGATCGCATAGTATGGACTGTCAATGTGATATGCCAAGATGCAGCTGATCGAGGCTTTCGTTGAAAAGCAGAACCTTGTGGATGATGATCAAAGCATAGCCTATATAGGCATAGCCTTGTGTATTTCGTTACCTTGCGAGCCTCACACCCCGGTAGAGTCAAAAATGGGACATGGGAACGTAGGGAGTGCACACATTTCTTTCTAGCTAGAAGTGGTGTTTGGGTTTTTACAGGGCCCGACATTTTTACTTATGAGATTGATGGAATGAGGCACCTCGGATTTTTATTGATCACCAATGGCCAATTTATAGGTCCAATAGGATCAGGAAGCGTGTGCTCAGGCATAACTAATCCACTAAAGTATTTGTGGACCAGCCCTGCTGTATCCAAGGATTCGCTAGCATCCGAATCCTAAGACATTGCTAGAGTGTCTCGAATCAGTTAGGCGATCATCCCTAGCCTTGACTCATGATGGAAACTAACCTCCAATACGACATTACGGTCTTGATTGTAAACCTATATATGACGACATAATATATGGTAGCTATGCCGTCTAGGATTGATATATTTACTTTGAAGTATTTTTGAAACATATTAGACACTAATAATAATATTAGAAATATTATTTTTCTACATATTAAGCATTTTTGATCATTATATGGTAAAACTCTATCCTCCGTTTGCGTTGCATTGTGTGATGGGACTTGAGTCTTAAAATGATTTCATTTTCTAAAAAGCAATGCGTAGTTTGACTTAAAAATTTATAAAACTTATGCACTGACAATCCAATGGAATTAAACCCGTTCCGCGTTAGTGGAGTGGTCCAGTGATTAGCCGTATTATTAGTTTAGTAAGATTTCTCATACTAGTCCCATGACTGACTCATAGTTTGTTTCACTTTGCAAACTCGGGTGCCTTCTTTCCATACGGGCAGCCAATTGACAGGTTTCAGGTAGGGATGTTTTCTGGACTAGAGATGCTGATGGAGATGTTGGAAGATCTTTTATTTTATCTTTTATTTTCGTCTTGAGTTTTTGAGACAGTTTTGGATATTGATGTATTTTAGGAGATTGAGACTTTATTTCTTTCCCTATTTTTAGGCATCTATTTTTGCTAAGTGTATCCTGTACTGCATACTCTGATGTTCTGTGATAATTATTATGATGACATTTCCTTTCCGCTGCAAATGATTTATATGTTCTTCTATGTAACTGTGATCTGTTATTGTTTTAATTCTGTTATACTCCTATGATTATCCTTACTTTCGTTCCACGGAAGTTTGGGTTGTAACGTTTGGTATCAGAGCTAAAGGTTAACCTTAGCTATGGAGTATAACATTTTTAAAATAATTCGTCTAAATAGAGTCAGTAATATTCTAAGATGAGTGGCTCATTAGAGATAGGATTAGCAATGTCCTAAAATGAGCATAGCAGAATAGCACATATTAATCAGTCATTACATCATTATCATTTCATCATGTGTCTCTATTTTAGAGATCTTTCCTTTGAAATTTATCGTTTTTCTTAGTCTAACTCTTTCCTTGATGATACAGACTGATTGAGAAATGAGTGCTAGAGCCTGTACAAGAGCACGACGCAGAGGTGGGGCAAGATGACCCGCCCGATATGAGACTCCTATAGCCCAACAACAGGAACATGCCACCCTAGAAGTTGAGAGACCACCGCCACCCCCACGTGCTTTCAATCTTGAAAAAGTGGCTAAGAAAATAAAGAACCTTAGGGGCATGCACTATACAGGCAAAGAGACGGTGACAGAGTCGCAAGCATGGCATAAGACGATGGAAAAGATTTTGGGAGGTTTAGAGCTCGAGGACCACAGAAAGTGATTTATGTCAACTTGGTTTCTGAAGGACTAGGCCCAAATTTGGTGGGAAACTACTATGGTTGGGGGTAATGAGGCCGATGTGACTTGGGGGAAATTCAAGGAGCTATTCAATGAGAAATTCATTCCACCTCACGATGTTGAATGCCTTCACGATGAGTTCGCCCACCACCAACAAGGGAGCATGACTATTTCAGAGTATGTTAAGAAATTTGATGAGCTTTCCAGATACGCCCCAGAATAAGTCCAAGACCCGCTACAGAAAAATAAAAGGTTTATCAATGGTCTGGCAAGGAGGTACCATAACATGATGATTGTACACATCGAGCGCCCATTTGCTAAGGTAATCGAGATGGCCTGAAGATTTGATGAGATTGATCGGAAGGGTTCCCAACAAGAGAAAGAAAGGAATCAAGCCAACAACAAGAAGGAGTCGGACAAGAAAAATGAGGTGGATAGCTCTTCCACTGCCAAACCCCTAGAGAAGAAGAAGAAGAAGAGGGATAGATCTATAGTCAAGTGATTTAATTGCCAGAGGATAGGGCGTATTGACTACGAGTGTCGAGCTCCGAAGAGACCCAAAAGGAACGAGTCTGGAACGAGTCAGAGAAGTGGACAGAATCCCCGTGGCCCAAGAGAATGTTTTAACTACGTAACACCCCACCTCCATTAAGGTCACTCACAGAGGAAATGCCTTAACTTCGGTGGAGCATTATAGGTAAAAGATGCAGATAAATTACAAGACAGACAAATAAAGCAGCGGAAAATAAGGTCATTTTATAAACAACTTAATTCAGTCAAGCTTTTACAACAATTTCCTCAATCATACTTAAATGTAATACATATAACTTATGTCTTGATTTAAAAACTTCCAAGAATAAAAGAAGCATAAAAACAATGATATTCCCCGATAAAGCATGAACCAGCCATAGCAGTGGAAGATAGGGAGTCCAAAGCGATACACCAACTAATCTTCAAGCTTGGAAAGAGAAGAGGTCCAAGTTAGGCTGAGCTATTCCCTCCATGACAATCTGGGGGGGAATGGAAGAAAAGAGGTGAAAAACAAACTAGATCAGACATAAATCTGGTAGTCCAGCGATCTTTCAGCATGCAAACAAGATAAACGATCATGACATGAATAAACCGAAAATAGGACAATACCATAAAAACAAGGTAACTAAAGACAAGATAAGTGCAAGGTGAACTGAATGCGCTTCAACTTTTTCTCTGCTTTGCCACTACTCTGTTAATCTGATTTCTATACTTATCTTTGCACCACCTAACTAGTGTCCCAATTAGTAATCTACATTAAATGATAATCGTGATCCCAACCCCCCTGTAATTGTGGTAGCCTTCAGATATACATCTATCGTGAGGATTCCACCTCTCTCAGCCTGATTGCCATGAACATGTCAGATGTACCCTTACTACCCAATCGATCGGCTCCCTACTTGTATTCATGTTCCATGTGTCTGTGTCAATCGGCCCTCTCTTGCGTGTAGACACCTTGTGTTGGTCCCACCATAAGATGTATCAGTCCCTATGATAGCGACCTGACACGATTCAGGATGCACAGTGTATTACTACTGGTACCCAGTGCCTGCTTTTTCCCACTCCGGAGTACGTGCACGCCTGTAAACCGTCGGAACCTACACTGACGTACCCCCTTCTGTTGCTTTGACCACTTATAATCAGCCCAATAATCATGCCCTACCCTACCTATTTCAGGGTACCGTGATACATCCATGTGGGTTACCGCTGAAATGGGTTCCCGTTACTAGGGTTTCCTATTGGTTAAGTTTGTGGGCCTATATTTACTAATAATACCCACCAACCCGATATGTAGTTAACCCTCCCATCGATTCAAGCATCTTTAATAAACGGTTAAGTTTTGTGGGCCTATATGTACTAATATTACCCACCTACACGAGATGTACTTAACCCTTCCACTGATTCAAGCATGTTTATTTCATGGTTAAGTTTTGTGGGCCTATATTTACTAATATTACCCACCAACCCAATATGTAGTTAACCCTTCCACTGATTTAAGCATGTTTATTTAATGGTTAAGTTTTGTGGGCCTATATTTACTAGTATTACCCACCAACCCGTTATGCACTTAACCCTTCCATTGATTCAAGCATGTTTATTTAATGGTTAAGTTTTGTGGGCCTATATTTACTAATATTACCCACCAACCTGATATGTACTTAACCCTCCTGCACATTACGCCATATTAGTTAAGTGTTGTCCGCTCATGTTAACTTAACCCACTCATTCATCATGTCATGTTGGTTAAGCATATCTTATTAACTTGACCCTCCTTACTTATCATGTTGGATTGGTTAAGTGTTTCTTGTTAACTTAACCCCGTTCGTTCATCAAGTTATATTGGTCAGGTGTTTCTTGTTAATTTAACCCCACGTTTTCACCTTGTTGTATTGGTTAAGTGTCATCAATCAATTCAAGTTAACTTAACCCATCTACTTGTCATGTTACTTTGGTTAAGTGTTGCCTTCTTGTGTTAACTTAACCCTACTACAAATCAAGTTATATCGGTTAAGTGTTGCCCTCTTATAACTTAACCTTTCCATAAATCAAGTTATATCTGTTAAGTGTTTCTAAATTTACTTAACCTCACCCACTTGTCTAATTAACATATTATAAAGGTTAAGTGTTCTAAATTTACTTAACCTCACCCACTTGTCTAATTAACATGTTACAACAGTTAAGTGTTTTAAATATACATAACCTCACCCACTAGTCTAATTAACATGTTATAACAGTTAAGTGTTCTAAATTTACTTAACCTCACCCACTTGTCTAATTAACATGTTATAATGGTTAAGTGTTCTAAATTTACTTAACCTCACCCACTTGTCTAATTAACATGTTATAACAGTTAAGTGTTCTAAATTTACTTAACCTCACCCACTTGTCTAATTAACATGTTATAACGGTTAAGTGTTCTAAATTTACTTAACCTCACCCATCAGTTTAGTTAACATGTTGAATTGGTTAAGTGTTTCCTTAATTGACTTAACCCTACCAATCTTGACTTAGCTTTATTAAAGCACCAACCACTCACATTAGACGGGTATTGTTGTGGTCACTGGATGTGCCAGTCGGTTCCGGACAGTTTTACACCACAACTCAGTCTAACATTGGGTCCTTTTTGGACTTAACGCACTAACCACCCACATTAGACAGGTATTGTTGTGGTTACTGGATGTGCTGGTCGGTTCCGGGCAGTTTTACACCATAACTCAGTCTAACCTCGGGTTAGGCATATTTGTCTTTTCTAAATTTACATATTTCTTATTTGTGACAAATTCCATATGTAAATTATTCTCAATTTAAGTATGCCATATTTATCCTTTTAATTATGCTCACAATTAATGGTATACTAAATATACCATTTCATGAACCAATCTATGCCACGTAATTTTTCATGTTTATCCTAAATATTTACATGTAAATTATAAATCAATTATTGTCATGGCCCACTTTCCTTCTAAATCACGTTCAAAATTTAACGTATATAGATTATACCATTTTCATGCCACTTATCATGCTTATGTGTCAAACATGCCAATTACATGTAACTTCATGTTTTCCCCAACGTTACCCCCGTTGTACATTTGCAAAATTACATAGAATGTTAGGCTCAATATTTTAGCCTAACTTATAAAACAAAAAAGTGGAAAAGAGAAACTTTGCGACATTCCAACATCATAAAAAAGTATGGATCTAACTACACATATATCACATGGATTTGGCATAGAACAATACACTTTTAACTTTGAACTTGCAAATTTGATCTATGCAACATGAACCACAAGCATATGAATTTACATAAAACAATACAAGTTAAACTTGGCATGTAGTGGTGAACTTGCAAAGTAGATCTATCATAAAGGCATATGGATCTAATATATAAAGTTGTAGATCTAAACATATAAGGTCGTAGATCTAAACATGTATGCATAATGGCTCTAAACAATTAGGCATAAACGACATGACTTAGCCTAAAACTTGTATGTATCATAATATCACCAAACTTACATATGATAATTTCATTCTCAAATTCCTATACAACATCATAGGTTTACTCACCAATTTCCACATAACATGATAGGTTCGATAGACCATAATAGTTCATTGGCATATATGATAGAATAGACATGAATAAACATGAACCAGCATCACATACAACTTGATATTTTACAATTCATTACAAATCATGTCTTTAATTTATTCACATCTGAAAGGTAACTACACTTACAATCAAAAGGAAAAACTTGATTTTATGGATCTGTATTCTGAAACTGAATTGCTCGCCTTTGATGTAGATCGTTGAATTCTCTTAGTTGAATTAGATTAGATTTAATTTGACTTAGGTTTTAGTGACGGCTAGGTTTAGATGAGAGTGAGTAATAGAATTAGGTTTTAGGTTTAGGGTCCTTATATAGTTGTAGAAAGTGTTTTAGGACCATTAGATTAACGCTGAACCATGAGAACCAATCATATCCCACATCTTCCTCAGAGCGAATCGGCCCATCGGTTGACTGCCAAACACCCTGAATCAACCCCTAGTCGACCCAGCAGAGCTCGGGTCGACCTCAAAAATGGGTCGGTTCGGTTATTCCCCCTCCGGATTCACTGCTTTGAACTTTTTTACATATTTGTTTATTTAATTTTTATATATATCGATATGTATATATTTTTCTCATATGCATACAAACTTCAAGGCTTAATAACTTCTTCATAAGGCATCCGTTTTATGCAAAGCAAATCTCTATCTTGACCAAAATTTTGAGTTGAACGTAATAGCGCAACCCATTTCACTTAATTCTTCTTCTAAAAATTAATTGTTCTTGAATTTGTTAATTTTAATATTCTCAGAAAATTCGGGGTGTTACATTCTCTCCTACTTAAAGGATTTCATCCCCGAAATCTTCAAGTTAAGAAGAACGCATCCTAACATCCAATCATCCATATCCACAAGCATCCATCGTCCTTAAAAGACTACTAATGCCATATGAACATATGCAGATTGTGTGTGTATGCCATATGAACATGATCCAGTTGACCTCCTTAATGCGAATCATGAGAGTGTCATGCGTCCAATATCTATGCAAATATCTCTAATCATGTAAATACTATGTGTGTGCATATTCACTCATCCATATGCAACATCCATATGATAACACATCAAGTTTCAATCCATATACAAATACATTCATATGCATATGCAATATGAAAGTGACTGAGCCAATCTAGTGCCTAATGTGTGTGTATGCATCCACGAACAACCACTAGCAAACACTTGCAACCACTTGCAACCATCAATCATAACATGTCTCAAACACATGTTTTCATCCATTGGCTTCTACCTAAGGAACGAGGATAGGACCGAGAGGATATACTTAAAAGATAAAGACTAGCATGCAAATAAATATTACAGAAAAAGGAGGAATAAAAAATATACCCTCAAAAAGGGTATGATGCACGTATCTAGTCTTCAGTCTTCTAAGTTGCATCTTCTTTGAGCTTCACTCCGTTGTACCTTAACTAATTTAACTTAACGAGAAGCTTCTTGACCTCCATTTCCAAAACCCACTAGTAAAGATAGGACCTCGATCATTTACTATGCTATAGGGTATCTAATGTTGTCGAACTATCTTTCTAAGATAAACAGAAGTTAACCATGATACCAAGTGTATATACTAAGATGATTAAAGGACTCTCTTCTACTTAGCTTATCCCTCATGTCACAAATCTGAGGGTCGATATCTCTCACGCAAACCATCCTAGTCGAACTTGGCATCCCTCAAGTACAAGCCCCAAAGGCCTAAACCAATATCAGACAAGCACCCAAGGAATACCTCCTTCGAATTTGGACGATTTATGTGAGATGATACTAGTAAAACAACCAAACAATTGAGCACTTAACCAACTCTGGTTATCCTTGCCAATCATGCTCCAAAAGAATCGTTGATCGCATAACTACCTTTGCATTGTCATTTAGATATATGCGGAAGTCTATCTCGAGTTTTTAGGGGGAAAACTCCTAACCTTAATAAAAAAACATCTGCGTACTCATGGACTACTCTAACGGATCGAAAATCGTTGATAAATACATAAAGTGATTCTAGGTAGCTAAGACAAACTGATCCCTTACGATCGGACGAAATTTCGAGGGTATTCCCGAGGCAAGTCAAAGGTTTAACTACCCTCCTTCACGATTACTAGCTAACTAATCCATGCCTAGAATCAACCCATAGCCCATGAAACTAAAACATAAGTGTCTCAAATCCTTACAAACCAAAGATAAATGAGCCGAACCACAAATTGGACTTGAGACAATAATGGGATCCTCTATTATACAAGCTCTAGGGTGCATAGACACAACTATGGAAGCAAATATAAACGAATGTGAAGCGCAAAAATCAAAAAGAGTACTAGTAGGATGATCAAGAAGAAAAACTAAACTTTTCAACATAAACCTTACTACCTCTCTCTCAGGTATGCTAGTGGTGAGAGAATGCACTTGCCTTCCATAAAATCATGTCTTTTGTTTTTGCCCTTGCCTTTAATTATACGACCCGTTATACGAAAATAAAGATACTTCCTCTTGCTTTAGGTTTTACCATTCTTTCCTCCCCTCCTTTGTAAACCAAGTCCATATCCATGAGTTCTTCATCCTTGTGTTGTGCTCCTTAGCCAAACTCCCTCATTCTTATCTTTGCCATCTTTGTGTAACTTGTTGACAGGTCTCTCGAAAGCTGCCTCCGTCGCATGGAGAATCCTACAAATCTTGAAAGAAAATTAGCCGCAGGTGAAACTACTACGGCTATAGGTGGAAGTTGGGCACTTGTTTTCCCTTTCACAAGTGTCATAGTCTCGTCGAGCCTACGGAACCATGTCGCGATGAGGTTACCTCCCAGAAAGTCAGGAGCCCCGGAGACTCAGGAAAGAAGGAAACAATGATTCAAACAGAGGATCAAAAGATAGTGCATATGGTTTTGGGGAATACACCTTTAAAACAAAAATTTTGTTTTGAACATGCTTCTTTTAAAACAGTTTTGAAAATAATTTTTCAAATCTTTTATCTGATCCGGTAACCTTCAGCTCTGATACCAAGTGTAACACCCCACCTCCATTAAGGTCACTCACAGAGGGAATGCCTTAACTTCGGTGGAGCATTATAGGTAAAAGATGCAGACAAATTACAAGACAAACAAATAAAGCAGCGAAAAATAAAGTCATTTTATAAACAACTTAATTCAGTTAAGCTTTTACAACAATTTCCTCAATCATACTTAAATGTAATACATTGAACTTATGTCTTGATTTAAAAACTTCCAAGAATAAAAGAAGCATAAAAACAATGATATTCCCCAATAAAGCATGAACCAGCCATAGCAATGGAAGAGAAAGAGTCCAAAGCGATACACCAACTAATCTTCAAGCTTGGAAAGAGAAGAGGTCCAATTTAGGCTGAGCTATTCCCTCCCTGACTACCTGGAGGGAACAGAAGAAAAGAGGCGAAAAACAAACTAGGTCAGACATAAGTCTGGTAAGTCCAGTGATATTTCAGCATGCAAACAAGATAAAGGATCATGACATGAATAAACCGAAAATAGGACAATACCATAAAACAAGGTAACTAAAGACAAGATAAGTGCAAGGTGAACTAAATGCCCTTCTACTTTTTCTCTACTTCGCTACTACTATGTTAATCAGATTTCTATATTTATCTCTGCATCATCTAACTAGTGTCCCAACTAGTAATCTGTATAAAATGACAATCGTGATCCCAACCCCCGTAATTGTGGTATCCTTCAGGTGTACATCTATCGTGAGGATTCCACCTCAATCAGCCTAATTGCCATGAACATTTTAGATGTACCCTTACTACCCTATAGATCGACTCCCTACTTGTATTCATGTTCCATGTGTCCATGTCAATCGACCCTCTCTTGCGTATAGATACCCTGTGCTGGTCCCACCATAAGGTGTATCAATCCTTATGACAGCGACCTGACACGATTCAAGTTGCACAGTGTATAACTACTAGTACACAATGCCTGCTTTTTCTCACTCTGGAGTACGTACACGCCCGTAAACCGTCGGAACCTACACTGACGTACTCCCTGCCGCTGCTTTGACCACTTATAATCAGCCCAGTAATCGTGCCCCAACCTGCCTAGTTCAGGGTACCATGATACATCCATGTGGGTTACTGCTATAATGGGTCCCCGTTATATGGGTTTCCTATTGGTTAAGTTTGTGGGCCTATATTTACTAATATTACCCACTAACCCGATATGTACTTAACCCTCCCATCGATTCAAGCATTTTTAATAAATGGTTAAGTTTTGTGGGCCTATATGTACTAATATTACCCACCTACACGAGATGTACTTAACCCTTCCACTGATTCAAGCATATTTATTTAATGGTTAAGTTTTGTGGGCCTATATTTACTAATATTAACCACCAACCCGATATGTACTTAACCCTTCTACTGATTTAAGCATGTTTATTTAATGGTTAAATTTTGTGGGCCTATAATTACTAATATTACCCACCAACCTGATATGTACTTAACCCTTCCACTGATTCAAGCATGTTTATTTAATGGTTAAGTTTTGTGGGCCTATATTTACCAATATTACCCACCAACCCGATATGTACTTAACCCTCCTGCACATTACGCCATATTAGTTAAGTGTTGTCCGCTCATGATAACTTAACCCACTCATTCATCATGTCATGTTGGTTAAGCATTTCTTATTAACTTGACCTTCTTTAGTTATCATGTTGGATCGGTTAAGTGTTTCCTATTAACTTAACCCCGTTCATTCATCAAGTTATATTGGTCAAGTGTTTCTTGTTAACTTAACCCCACGTATTCATCTTGTTGTATTGGTTAAGTGTCATCAATCAATTCAAGTTAACTTAACCCACCTATCTGTCATGTTACTTTGGTTAAGTGTTGCCTTCTTGTGTTAACTTAACCCTACTACAAATCAAGTTATATTGGTTGAGTGTTGCCCTCTTATTTTAACTTAACCTTTACATAAATCAAGTTATATTTGTTAAGTGTTTCTAAATTTACTTAACCGCACCCACTTGTCTAATTAACATGTTATAAAGGTTAAGTGTTCTAAATTTACTTAACCTCACCCACTTGTCTAATTAACATGTTATAACGGTTAAGTGTTCTAAATTTACTTAACCTCACCCACTTGTCTAATTAACATGTTATAACGGTTAAGTGTTCTAAATTTACTTAACCTCACCCACTTGTCTAATTAACATGTTATAACGGTTAAGTCTTCTAAATTTACTTAACCTCAGCTATCAGTTTAGTTAACATGTTGAATTGGTTAAGTGTTTCCTTAATTGACTTAACCCTACCAATCTTGACTTAGCTTTATTAAAGCACCAACCACTCACATTAGACAGGTATTGTTGTGGTCACTGGATGTGCCAGTCGGTTCCGGACAGTTTTACACCACAACTCAGTCTAACCTCGGGTCCTTTTTGGGCTTAATGCACTAACCACCCACATTAGACAGGTATTGTTGTGGTCACTGGATGTGCCGGTCGGTTCCGGGCAGTTTTACAACATAACTCAGTCTAACCTCGGAATAGGCATATTCGTTTTTTCTAAATTTACATATTTCTTATTTATGACAAATTCCATATGTAAATTATTCCCTATTTAATTATGCCATAATTATCCTTTTAATTATGCTCACAATTAATGGTATACTAAATATACCATTTCATGAACCAATCTATGCCATGTAATTTTTCATGTTTATCCTACATATTTACATGTAAATTATAAATCAATTATTTTCATGGCCGACTTTCCATCTAAATCATGTTCAAAATTTTAGGTATATAGATTATACCATTTTCATGCCACTTATCATGCTTATGTGTCAAACATGCAAGTTACATGTAATTTCATGTTTTCCCCAACGTTACCCCCGTTGTACATCTGCAAAATTACATAGAATGTTAGGCTCGATATTTTAGCCTAACTTATAAAACAAAAAGGGGAAAAGAGGAACTTTGCAACATTTCAACATCATACAAAAGTATGGATCTAACTACACATATGTCACATGGATTTGGCATAGAACAATATACTTTTAACTATGAACTTGCAAATTTGATCTATGCAACATGAACCACAAGCATATGAATTTACATAAAACTATACAAGTTAAACTTGGCACGTAGTGGTGAACTTGCAAATTACATCTATCATTAAGGCATATGGATCTAACATATAAAGTTGTAGATCTAAACATATAAGGTCGTAGATCTAAACATGTATGCATAATGGCTCTAAATAATTAGGCATAAACGACATGACTTAGCCTAAAACTTGTATGTATCGTAATATCACAAAACTTACATATGATAATTTCATTCCCAAATTCCTATACAACATCATATGTTTACTCACCAATTTCCACATAACATGATAGGTTTGATAGACCACAATAGTTCATAGGCATATATGATAGAATAGACATGAATAAACATGAATCAACATCACATACAACTTGATATAATTCTATTTTACAATTCATTACAAATCATGTCTTTAATTTATTCACATCTGAAAGGTAACTACACTTACAATCAAAAGGAAAAACTTGATTTTAGGGATCTGTATTCTGAAACTGAATTCATCGCCTTTGATGTAGATCGTTGAATTCTCTTAGTTGAATTTGATTAGATTTAATTTGACTTAGGTTTTAGTGACGGCTAGGTTTAGATGAGAGTGAGTAATAGAATTAGGTTTTAGGTTTAGGGTCCTTATATAGTTGTAGAGATTGTTTTAGAACCATTAGATTAACCCTGAATCACGAGAACCAATCAGATCCCACATCTTCCTTAGAGTGAATCGGCCCGTGGGTTGATAGCCAAACACCCTGAATCAACCCCTAGTCGACCCATCAGAGCTCGGGTCGACCTCAAAAATGGGTCGGTTCGGTTATTCCCCCTCCGGATTCAATGCTTTGAACTTTTTTGCATATTTATTTATTTATTTTATATATATATCTATATCTATATATATATATATTTCTCATATGCATACAAACTTCAAGGCTTAATAACTTCTTCATAAGGTATCTGTTTTATGCAAGCCAAATGTTTATCTTGACCAAAAATTTGAGATGAACGTAGTAGCGCAACCCATTTCATTTAATTCTTCTTCTAAAAATTAATTGTTCTTGAATTTTTTAATTTTAATATTCTCAGAAAATTCGGGTGTTACAAACTGCCACAAGCTGGACACCTCATCAAGGATTGCCCTTTGCTCAAGAAACCTCAGCTGGCACATGTTTATGACGGAGCGGCTGCACCAACTTCTTCCGAAACAGGTACACCTGATGTTTTAAGAGGTACACTTAACATTAAAAACATTCCTATCACCGTTTTGTTTGACACGGGTGCATAGAAGTATCATATCTGTGGACACAATTAAAAAGCTTAAATTGAAACCGAGAAAACTCAAAGAATCAATTAGAGCACATAGTCCGATAGGAGGTTCGCTTATTCTTGATCAATATTGTAGAGTACCCGTTTCTTACTCTCACTTCCAATTTCCTTTTAATCTGATCATCATGAATTTCTCCGGGTATGATATCATACTTGGAACGGACTGGCTAGCGGAATATAAGGCTGAGTTACTTTGTGCTAAAAGAGTACTCAAAATTAAAACTACATTCACAAATACGATGACTATACCATGCCATGGCTCAGCCATAGATAGGAAAGAATTCTGGCCTTCTGTAGAAATCACTCCTGCTTCTATTGAGGATATTCCTATCGTCAGAGACTATGCGGATGTGTTCGAAGAAGTAGACAGCTTACCTCCGCGCAAAGAAATCGATTTCAGAATTGACTTAGCTCCTAATGCAAGGCCAGTTGTACACCCTATCCGAAGGATGTCACTGAAAGAAAAAGAGAAGCTGAGCAATCAAAAAAAGCAGGTTTTGTGGAAGGGTCTGATCAGGCCAAGTTTCTTGAGCTGGGTTGTAGTGGTGGTTTTTGTCCCAAAGTCAGACGGTACCCTCCGGTTATGTGTGGACTACCGTGATCTAAATAAGCAGACTCTGAAAAATAAATACCTACTGCCCCGCATTGATGATCTGCTAGACTGCTTGAACGGAGCACGAGTATTTTATAGGATGGACCTAGCTACAGGTTTCCACCAAATACGCATTGCCGAATAATGTGTGCCTTTGACAGCTTTCAGAGGACCAGATATATTTTATGAATGGCTAGTAGTGCCCTTCAGCCTATGCAATGCTCCAGCATAATTTGTAGATCTGATGAATAGAGTCTTCCGAGATGTTCTAAATAAATTTGTGCTGGTGTTCATTGACGATATCCTTATCTTTTCTAAGTCCACTACTGAACACGAAAAACATCTGAAAGAAGTCTTGGAGAATTTGCATAGAAATGTGCTGAAAGCCAAATTATCCAAGTGTATATTCTGGTAAGAAGAGGTGAAATTCCTCGACCTTGTTGTATCTAAGAAAGGCATCTCTATAGATCCAGGAAAGATCTCGGCCATCAAAGATTGGAAGCAGCCTACTATACCCACTGAAGTCAGAAGTTTCTTAGGTCTGGCTGGTTATTATCGGAAATTCATTAAGGATTTCTCGAGAGTATCTTGTCCATTGATGAAGCTAAATAAGAAGCATACCAAGTTTAATTGGACACCTGAATGTGAGGCAGCTTTCCAAGAGCTAAAACAGAAATTGATCACTGCTCCTGAGTTGACCATTATTGACTGCAATCAGGATCTGAAAGACTAGACAGACGTTACTAGAGAAGGTTATCCTTTTCATCTAAATAAACATGTCAAAAATGACATTCTTCTAATGTCAAATCTTATTTTAACATATTATTCTTTTTTCTATTTAAGTTATTGGTGCAGTGCTAATGCAAAGAGACAAGGTTGTCTCATATGCTAGCCGCCAATTAAAAACGCATGAGAAGAATTATGCCACTCATGATCTTGAGCTAATGGCCATAGTATTTTCTTTGAAGATATGGAGGCACTATCTATTAGGCAAGAAATTTGAGATGTATACTGACCACAAATCCTTAAAGTATCTATTCACCCAAAAAGAGTTGAACATGAGGCAACAACATTGGGTTGAATTCCTTGCACCCTATGACCTGGACATCTTATATATTCCAGGGAAAGCCAATGTAGTGGCAGATGCTCTTAGAAGAAAGAATCTGGCTAGCACCAACCTTATCCTTGCTAATCTCATCATTACCCCTACCTTGATCGATAAGATCTCGGCTCTTCAGAAGAATGATGAATTTATTCAGAGAATCATCAAAAGGGTCAGGGAAGGCAAATCCACAAGTTTTCTGATTGATGACAATGTAGTTCTGAGGCTATCGGGTTGAATTTGTATTTCGAATCTTCCTGAGCTCAAAAAGGAAGTAATGGACGAATGCCACAAGTCTAAGCTCAGCGTTCATCCGGGTGTGAGCAAGATGTACCATGACCTCAAGCGTACTTTTTGGTGAAGATCTATGAAGAGAGATATCTCTATCTATGTTTCTAGATGTACCACCTGCCAGCAAGTCAAAAGCGATTAGCAAAAGCTAGCAGGTCTATTGCAACCGCTAGGGGTTCCAAGTTGGAAATAGGACGAAATTTCTATGGACTTCATTGATGGCTTGCCCCAGTCTAGGAAAGGCAATGACAGTATATGGGTGATTGTAGATCGCCTCACTAAGAATGCCCATTTCATTCCTGTCAAATCCAATAGAACGGCTCGGAGTTTGGCACAGCTTTATTTCAGAGAGATTGTCAGACTACATGGAGTTCCCAGCAGCATTGTCAGTGACCACGATCCGATATTTGCTAGCAAGTTCTGGGAAGCTTTCCAAGAAGAGCTAGGGACTAAGCTGAATATGAGCAATGCTTATCACCCTCAGACAGATGGCCAGACTGAGAGGGTAAACCGCATATTGGAAGACCTGTTGAGAGCGTGCATCTTAGATTTTGGTAGGTCATGGGAAGATCATTTACACTTGGTGGAATTCTCTTATAATAATAGCTACCAAGAAAGCCTGCAAATGTCGCCATTTGAAGCATTATATGGCAGCCATGCCGATCTCCCGCATGTTGGGTGGAACCCGGTAATCAATTGGTATTGGGTCCTGACACGATTCGTGAAGCATCGGACAAAGTGGATTATATTAAGAAGTGTTTGCTTACTACCCAAAGCCGACAAAAGAGCAATGCAGACACTCAAAGAAGGGATTTAGAATTCTCTATTGGTGATCTTGTATACTTGAAGGTTTCCCCACTGAGAGGTGTAGTTCGATTTGGGAAGACTGGGAAATTGGCGCTGAGATTCATTGGTCCATTTCCTATTCTCGAAAGTATTAGAACTCTCGCCTATAGATTTCATGAGACGACCCGAACTTCCCCGTGAAGGAAAGCACGGATTGCGTTGAGGACAAGACAAAATAGAACGCAGACAGAAGAACATTTCATTGTTTATTACAACAATTCCATCAGATACAAGAATATACATAGTATAAATGAATAAATTACATTCAACAAATATCAGAGATTTAAATTACATTTAAATACATCGCAGCGGAAAATAATACAAAAGCACAACTAGAAGTAATACACGGATATAGAGCTTTCCGAGCATCGTTCCAGCTGTAAATCAGGATCCTGTGAATATAAATCTGCAAAACCAAAACTACTTGCTGCCCATGTCGAAAATAGGGGCACCCAGAGTTTAGGTTAAAACAATAAACTCCAGGTCAGTCATGTGACTGGTGTGAGAACTAAAACAGTTTTTAATCTTTATTTTAAAGTTCGGTAAATCAAGGGACCACGCCGTATAACACGGAACGGGTTTCCTCCCAAGAATACCAGTGCATAAAACAAACAGCGCAATGCTAAATAAAGAAAAATGAAGTTGTTATAAGACCCAAGTCCCATCACACAGTGCAACACAAGCCGGAGGATAGGGTTTTTACCTTATAACAGCCAAAGCATGCATGATACGTTAAAAACACGTTATTTGATACTAATATAGGTGTATAGTGTCAATACAGTTTCAATCATAAATATCAATCATAAGCGACATGAGTGCCCCATCCCACTCTGTCGCCATACTAGGCTCTACAAATAAAACCGAAATACACGTATTGGAAATTGGATTTCCGTTATGAGTCGAGGCAAGGGGCAAGCTCCTCTCCGATTCGAGACACTCTAGCAAATGTCCCAGGACCCCACTATGATCCTTTGGAACCTCCAAGGCCGGTCCTCTCTTACTTTTAAGGATTAATTATTCCTGAACACACGTTTCCCGGTCCTTACAGACCTATATCCGAGGTGCCTCGTATCCAACAACCACATAGGTGAAAAGTATATAAATGTCAGGGCTAGTAGGTCACTGACACCACCATAGCTAGAAAGAAACGTCGTGCACTCCTTGTGTCCGTATCCCGTTTTTGACTCATACCGAGGTGTGAGGCTCGCGAATTCACGTTATACACAAAGCTACGCCACACAGGCCGTGCTTTGATCATCACCCACAAGACTTTGCTTTTCAACAGAAGCCTTGATCAATTGCCACTTACGCGTGCCACACTGGCAATTCAGTCCATGCGACTGATGTCCATCGATATACAGCCTCTGAGCTCGTACGTCTCAGAGAAGGGTGTTATGCAAGAGAATAAATTCTCCGCTGCCAAACAGATGTATATTTAATAGAGATCAATCAACACAGAATAAAATCCAATGTCAGACACACAATCCATTTACAAGTTCGTCCTGGATTTGAATGAAACCGGAGGCACTTTCCTCGCATATCCATCCATCTCCAAGTACGTCTAGACGATCACCAACTGTTTCCCTCATCTTGGGTGTATAGCCCAATAGAGATCATCAGTAATCACCCAAACGATGTGGAAACTTCCGGTCTTCAACCACCATCATCGTCTTCGACATCTCGTCGAATCGGTTGTTCAGAATGGGTATAAACCTGGCCTTTCTGAACAACCCACGTATATGATAAACAAATGTTACACAAACATAACAAACGACTCATTCCAATTCAGAATATTCTTTTATTCACAAAATCACATTCTGAGTGAATAGGTTCCCATTAATTTTATCCAAGATAAATTCTTCTAAATTTATTCTTTAATCTTCCTTTGGATATCATTTTAAACTAGTCGGGATTAGCGAACCACACCGAAGTAATTATTTATTTTATTTCCCAATCCCAACCTATATATCCCATGGAGAAAACTGGTGGTACTCCATATCTAACACCACAGTGTTATCGGTAAAATTAATTACCATTTCACATTCAAATCTAATTAAAGATTTAACTATCGTTTTGGAGCAAAACTGGTGGTACTCCATTCTCGATCACCCTTCAGATTTGATAACTTAAATTATCAAATCACATTTCAATCTAATTAAAGATTCATTAAAACTCCACTTAGTTTTAATCTTTCAAAAATCAATTTCCTGTCTTTAACTGGGTTAAAGAACCAATGTCATCTAAAACACGATTCACGATAAACCCGAAGTCACACTCTATTGTTAATCGGGTTAAAGAGCAGGTGTTGTTCAAAACACTGCCCACGTTAAACCCAAAAACCAATTCAAATTCAATTCCAATTAAATATCATTTAATTGATACACTTCATTAAATCTAAATAGAAAGATTTAATCTTTTTCTCTATTAGGCTTAAGAACAGTGTTAATGAAGACAACATTCACGACAAACCCAAATCACATATGATATTAAATACGAGGCTCTGAATAGAAAATATACCGGCTTATATTCAATATCAAATCCTGAAACCAACAAATATTGTATTGGAAATAACGATATAAAATATATCTTTCAAATTCCCATAACAATATCTGTATAGTCACGAAATCCGACATCGAAATATTCCGAAGATAATTTCGATTCAACTCCAGTCCAATTCTCGTATTGGGAATATTGATTATTTTTAAAATCACTTTCAAATTCAATTTATTTATTTCAAAAATAAATTGATTTTAATTCTAGTTCAAAACTAGTTCATTTCGATAAAAATCTATTTTTATCTTTTCAAATGTGGAGTTTTTCATCCCAGTTCTTTCCAATCCATATATTATGATTTTACACAAATTATTAATATTTTTAATATATTTATCAAGGCCCGTACAGTCGACTTCCATCAACGGCCATCGAATTGCACTTACAGCGACCTTTTCTGAAATTGATTTGGACATAATTCCAAATCCAACCGTTAGATTTCAAATTTCAAATATTCATTGGAAAGCTCTTTTCGATGCAAACCCAACGGTTCCGGATTTAGGAGAATCCGACGGTCGGATCTCCTGTAATGTCAATTCGAAGTCAACGGTCGAAATTCACGAACTGCCGCGGTGCGGTGCGTTCTATTCAGGCCATTATATATATATAATATATTATATATATTTCATCGATTTCCTTTTAAAACGTATTTTATAAATCGTTTTAAATTCGTTTTCAAAACCATTTCAATGCTACATTCAATTTCAAATCAAAATTGAATATTTCATATCATTACTATATAAATGATAATATTTTCAAAACGTTATATTTTGAAATCACTTCTTTTCTATATTCATTATAAAAACGAATATAATCGATATAAATATCGTTCACGTCAAAATAGTGCAACTCTAATCTACACGGCTTTATATATATATTTCAATACATTCGTTATTCTATTCAACGAATGAATATTTGTTCTATTCAACACATGAATCTATATTTCTTTCAACACACGACCAATCTCAACACATGAGTACTGTCAAAACACAACTATTTTTGTTATGTAAAATATTTTATAAAATTTTGGTATCTATCGTTTGATTTTCAATTAGACTCCAACCGTAAAGTAGTTTAATTTTAAATATTATAAAGATGTAAATTTTATTATTTAAAATATTTTACTCAACACATGAATAATTTCTACACATGAACATCGTCAACACATGACTATTTTTATATTCAACACATGAATTTTCTTTTATAATATTCATTATTTTCCCGATTGGAATGTAGCCCAATCAATTACCATATAACGTTAATTATATGGATTCCATACAACACATGTATATA
Source organism: Allium sativum (assembly GCA_030737875.1). Lineage (NCBI taxonomy): Eukaryota > Viridiplantae > Streptophyta > Magnoliopsida > Asparagales > Amaryllidaceae > Allium > Allium sativum. Next base: position 659,886,587 of record CM060920.1, read on the forward strand.
ACAGCAACGATAAACAATCAACCATCATCCAAAGTGCACCACACTACTACATAAGCATCAAATATAAATAATTAACGCTTATAACAGCCTGTCGACCAATCGATCGACACAATATTAAATAATTGGGATTAGTGTACTCAAATATCATCCCAACACCCGTGTGGGGTTTCAAATCAATAAACGCAAATTTTTATTTTTGCAGTTGGGCGATGTGTAAAATTTATCGTCCCAATCAATATCAGTCAAATCAGTGCATATAAACAAATCGGCCGATTTGTTTATAAATATTTATTTGCTCACATTCACTATATTCATATTCACGTTAAAAATTATATTTTTAACGATAATTAATTTATTTCAACCATCTATAATTTATTATCGATTTCACATCAACATCACAAACAATCTTCACAACACATCAAACAAGCATACAAGCCGTCCATGGTCTGTGGACGATGGGTGTCGGGTGCTGCTAAGCACCGTCTGCATCCTAGTATATACATATATAACAAGAAAAAGAAATTTAGAGTGAGAAGTTCTCACCAGCTAGCTAATCCAATCATCTCGACTCTTCTTATGTAGAAGCCATCGTTGTTCTCGCCTTTTGTCACTTTCGTTGCCCGTAGCCACTACATATATAAAAATCACATTTTTATATTGTTGCTATGTATATAAAAATTATATTTTTATAATCGCACCATATGGATAAAAATTATATTTTTACAACGCTACTATATAGATAAAAATTCTATTTTTACAACGCTACTATATAGATAAAAATTCTATTTTTATATCGTTATTCTCTATATAAAGATTTCGCCCTTTCAAATATAAAGAATATATTTTTATATTCTCTATTATATAGAAATTTTATTCTCAATACACTACTTATATAAAAATAGTATTTTTATATCTTCTACTGTATAAAGGTCATATTTTTAATACTCTACGCAAGTAAAAATCATATTTTTGATTCACTATATATATAAAGATCAAATTTTTAACACTTCTATAATGTAAAAATCATATTTTTGATCTTCTACCATATGAAATATTATATTTTTATCCTTCTACAATATAAAATAAAACTGGAATTAAATTAAAAACTGATTTAAAACAAAAATAAAAACTTACATCAATCACGAAGAGGAGGGAGGAGCAAGGGGGCGCGGTGGGTCTATGGTGCAGGCGGAGGGGGGGTGGCTTCATCGCGGCGGCTAGGGTTTTAAAGGGGGGTGCGGCGATGATTTAAGGAGGAGGGGGCGCTGGGGTGTTGAGTGGTGAACCGAGGAAGGAAGAGGAGGAGAGAAGAAGAGGGAGGGTGCAGTGGAGGCGCGCCACCTGGGGGGGCCGCGATGCGGCGGCAGCGGTTCACCCCCTCCCCCCGTCGCCCCTTTTTTTTTTAATCTCGTAGAAAAATGAAATCGGGGGGGGGGGGCAGAGGGAAGGTAAGGAGAGGGTTTTATTTTTAATTTAATTTATTTAATTTAATTCCAAAAAGAAACTTTTATTTTTGACCTCAAAACGAGGCCCACCGCCTGTCGTCCATAGCTGATTACCCCCATTCCGAACACAATGGGATATGTATCGTAAGCTGATTCGGCTGTTACCATCAGTTCCCGTTAAAATCAACATATAACTCTATATATTCTATTTTAAACGTACATTTCAATTTACTGGGATCACATACTAACTAGAAAAATTCCAAAAAAATATTTTCTAGCTTCGTATTTATGATATGGTCCTAACAAAACTAATTTCGTTGAATTCTGAGACCGTTTGAAAAATGGCCATTTTCCAGTCGATTAAAAATCAACTGAAACTGGTCAAACACATTTTCGTTTTCCACGCTCGCATATTGATTCAGAAAATTATGAAATTTGGAATCTAGCAATAATTTGACATTCCGGATCCAACAAAAGTGGTTTCGTCGAAATCCGAGGTCGTTTGCAAAATTCCCATTTTTAAGGGCCTGAATTCCATAGTGACTATTCAGAATTTTCAAATGGACATATCTTTTGATTCCCGCTATGAAATTTTGATTTTTCGGATTCGTTGGAAAGATATTCTCAAATAGATCCTATTATTTTTGGTTTCACTAAAATCCGGTTTATTTTGCACCCGGTATGTTCAATTGAAGTTTGAAATCGAATTATCGAACTACCACGCCATTTTCAATTCCTTTTATAATTATATATAATTATTTTTATTCTAACGACGACGTATATAAATATATATGTTCTATTTATATTCAAAATAAATTTCTCGTCGATATTATTTAAAATAATTCATTTTAAATATTCAAAATTCGCTAGAATTGCCAAAATAAAATTTTTAAATTGGCTCGCATTTCCGGGTTGTTACAGTGCAGCTGCCCGACTGGTTGCTAGGGGTCCACGATGTATTTCATGTGTCCCAACTCCGGAAGCATGTTCATGATCCAGATTTAGTTGTGGAGGAAGCAGCACAACGAGATTTGGAGACTACCCCGCCCCTAGCAGTTAGAAGGGAGCTAGCGAAGATTGTGGGCAAAGAAACCCGAGTGCTGAGGAACAAGAGGATCCAGTTAGTCAAGGTGCAGTGGAGCGGGGATCCTAGAGACTGTACGTGGGAGACTGAGGATAGCATCAAGCAGGCCTATCCCAAGTGCAGAGTGGATATCTTCGAGTGACTCTTATGTTGAGGTACCTTACAATACCTTGCATTTTCCATTTTGTTTCCTACTTTAATATTATTTCCTTTTCGAGGACGAAAACCTTTTAAGTGGGGGAGATTGTAATAACCCAGAAAATCCGAACCATTTTTTTTTTGGCTATTTCAGTGTATTTTGAATATTTAAAATAATTTATTTTAAATAATAACGATTAAAAATTTATTTTAATCGAAGTTAGAGAAAATATATTCATTTTGATTTTTGAAGGAATTAGAAATCGTACGGTAGTTTGAAAAGTCCAACCTGTACTTTGACCAAATGTACCAGATTCATAATTTAACGGATTTTAGTGAAACCATAAATATCTAAACCTGTTTGAAAATATCTTTCCAACGAATCCGATAAATTGAAATTTCATAACGGGAATCAAAAGATATGGTCAGTTGAATATTCGAAATGGTCGCTATTGTAAAGACCCGCAAATTCCCACCCTTTGAATCGACCATAAACCACACAGGTCTGACCCAAAAAGTGAAAATCTACGAATACTTTAACTTTGGGCATACAACATATTAAAACAACAACAGAAGACTTTTATAACATATCATCATATAATGTTACATCAGAGTACAGAATATACATATCAGAGTACATTGGAATATAATTACAGCGGAAGATAAATACAAAAATGTAATATACTGCAACGGAAGAACACAGCGGAAGACTTTCTATCTCTGGACATAGCTTTAAGCTTCAACCCAGAATCCTGTTTAATATATTTGCAAAAATAGCTACTCGACTGCCCGTGCGGAAAATATGGGCACCCGAGTTTGCCAGTAGACAAAACTACAGGTCAGTCATGGGACTGGTGTGAGAATTCTACTTAACCTATATAATATAATAAGGCTAATCACAGGACCACGCCACTTTCGCGGAACGGGTTTTCTCCTATGGATTGCCAGTGCATGACTAAAGTAAATCATCAAAATAGCGCAATGTTTTTTAGAAAAATGAAACCATTATAAGACCCAAGTCCTGAAAATGTTGGGTGTGTACGACTTGTGCAGGATCTATAATATGGCTATGCGGAATGTATGTGATAACTTAAGCTATTCAATAGTTATGCGAATAAATATTCGCAAACAATATATATATATCACAAATAACTATAAATGCAGTAAAGTAAAGTAAAGTAGAGTAACGACACCAGGATTTTTATACTGGTTCGGACTTCCAGTCCTACGTCCAGTCCCGAAGCTTCTCTTCGGCTTTTCACTAAACAACACCCTCGCTTCACCCGGAGGAACAGGTTCACAACTACTTGATTTACGGGCTACAAGTTTACCCACTTGATTTTACGGGCTACAAGCTTACCCACTTGATTTACGGGCCACAAGCTTACCCACTTGATTTCACGGGCTACAAGCTTACCCACTTGATTTACGGGCCACAAGCTTACCCACTTGATTTCACGGGCTACAAGCTTACCCACTTGATTTCACGGGCTACAAGCTTACCCACACAGGACAATTACAAGAGTTTGACTTCTGACTATGTTCTTCTTTCAACACTGATTAGCCAACGATTGAGTACACCCTTCCTATAATCTTATCCTCAAATGAAATTTGATGTTTAGAAAGATTAGGAAGTATAATATCGAATTGAATCACAAGTGTATGAAATATGCTTGGAGATTCAACCGATAAAATGAATGCTTTTTGAGTGCTTTTTGAACGAGAAGAATAATGCAAGATAGATCAGAAAATAGAGAGAAATTTCGGTGATTTGGATGATTGTAAAATCGTGTATTTATAGAGATCGAGAGGTTGCAAATGTTGGTGAAAAGATGCATCTAAAAGGAGTGATTATTCATAAAGAAAAATGGATGCAACTCTTGAAGAAAGAAGATGACTTTTCAATATAACGGTAAAAATTCAAAAACCTGTTGACCTAAAGAATTTTATAGGTCGACATGTTTTTAGCCGTTGGAATTCAAAAACCTGTTGACCTATAAAATTTTATAGGTCGACCTATTTTTGACCGTTACAATTTAAAAACCTGTTGACCTATAAAAAATTGTAAGTCGACATGTTTTTGGTCATATGCATAAAAAATGTCTTCATGAGTAGTATTTTCAAACAATTAGAAGTATGATTATTTGAGGATATATTTTAACATTTTATAACTCTAAATAATCGACTTCTAACCTATGAAGTCATCTTGTCTTCTTTTTGTCGATGTAGAAGCTTCTTCTTGTCATAAATCAAAATAACCATCGACGCTTCGACTCAACATTCTCCCCCTTTTTGATTGATGACAACTTGGCATAATAAAGGTATTGTTCCTTGTATATTGCTCCCCCTGTATATATGCTCCCCTTGAATTATACAATGTGTTTCTCCCCCTGTATATATGCTCCCCTTGAATTATACAATCTGCATAGCACTTGTTAGTAACATTTTCTCCCCCTTTGTCATCGACAAAAAGGGTTTTCATAATAATGTATAAGAGAACAATAATTCACAGAGATATCATACTACTAAAAATCCATAGAATATTGTACGAGTTACAAGTCAAACAAAACGTGCACAAGGAGATAGTATAGTTAATACAAAACAAATGACATAGAAGTTCTTAGATCAAAGCGTAAGAAATGATGCGTAGAGACTATTGTGGTGATTGTGGAGGCCAATCAGAATCACTATCTTCTCCTTCGTCCTTGTCACCTTCCTTCTCTCGTTCCTCATCATCACTATTACTATCATTGTCATGAGTTCCCTCCTCAATGTGTGACATTCCACGACCTAGCATGTGTTGAGTACTTGCTCCCGAACTCGTACCTTCTTCAGAAGAAGACCATGTGAATGTAGGCAGCATCGGACGTTTACCTGGGTCTTCAGCAAGTGGTACGGAGGTCGAAGCACAAGAGATGGCTTCCCAAATCGTCCCAAAGAAGGATTTCAATTTATTGAACCGCTTATCAAGTTTAGAATCTAAGTGGTCGATTTTATTATCGGTTCTTTTAAGCCTAGCTTCAAGTAAGAACTGATTTCGGGCGATTTGTTCAAGTGTATCCTTAGTAGAAGAAGTGGGAGGCGGAATCACAACATCTTCAGGCCTATGAGTAGGAACTTGAGAAGTGGAAGTTTGTGGAGGTGGAGGTGGTCCTTGTTCGACATATTGTTCAAAGGGAATAATATTCAAATATGGAATTGGAAGCTTCATCCTCTTTTTAGAAGCTTTATCAATACATTTTGGTATTGATATTCTTGATGGAGGAGATCTTACGCCACATTCCATGAGGCAACGCATAATATACTCGTTATAAAACAAGTGAGGCCTTGAGCGTTTATTAACCATCAAAATCTCGTCAAATATCATCGCAACCCAATTCACCCTGATATTTGCATAAATGGCATATAGTGCCTTAAAGTTTTCTTTGTATACCGCATCAAAATTTCCGGTTCTAGGAAGAAGAGAATGGGTGGTACAAAGGTGTAGAACTCTAGCGGATGGTCTTAGATTTATACCTTTAGTACTTGACTTATGGTCTTCTATAAAAAGGTGACTATATTTATCACGAATATGAATAGGGCAGAATTCACTAGTAAATTGAATTCCATCATTGTGGGATCGAAGAATTTCTGCCATTCGATCTTTGGAGAGAAAGATGTGTTGGCCACACACCACTGACCATAAGCAATCATCAGAGTTTTGAGGCTTAAATTTGTCTAAATTGAGATTAGCATAGAATAATTTTATTAAAATATGGCTTATCTCAACATGATTATCTTCAAAATTTAGAAGAGACTCTATACCCGCTCTGTTTGATAGATTTCTAACTTCGTAGAGGACGAAATCAGAGAATTTGAGAAAGGATCCGTGGTGAATTGTATAGTCTTTCATCGTGTTCCATCTCTTCACCGCAAGAGGATCCATTAGCCATTGTTTGATTTGAGTATCAATAGGTTGAATAGGAGTTTGAGAAGATGATGTTTTGGACTTCTTTTGCTTTGGGGCCATTGATTCCTTTTGGAAGATTTTTTAGAGAATTTTTTAAGAAGGTGTAACGGCAAGGAATTTCGCTCGGTCCGAACCAGTCGCTAAACCGACCCAGACCGTTCGAAACGCCCTATCGTTTGAGAACAGGACAAAACAGAACGCATACAGAAGAACGTTTCATTGTATATTACAACAATGCATCAGATTACAAGAATATACAGAGTAAAAATGAATATTACACAGAAATATCAGAGATTTAATTACATTTAAATACATAGCAGCGGAAAATAATACAATACACAACTAGAAGTAGATATACGGATACAAAGCTTTCCGGATATCATTCCAGCTGTAAACCAGGATCCTGTGAATATAAATCTGCAAAACCAAAACTACTAGCTGCCCGTGTCGAAAATAGGGGAACCCAGAGTTTAGGTTAAAACAATAAACTCCAGGTCAGTCATGTGACTGGTGTGAGAACTAAAACAGTTATTAATCTTTATTTTTAAATCATTAGGTAAATCAAGGGACCACGCCGTATAACACGGAACGGGTTTCCTCCCAAGAATACCAGTGCATAAAACAACAGCGCAATGCTAAATAAAGAAGATGAAGCTGTTATAAGACCCAGGTCCTATCACACAATGCAACGCAAGCCGGGGGATAGGGTTTTCCCTTATAACAGCCAAAGAATGCTTGATACGTTTAAAACAAATCATTTGATACTATTATAAGTGCATAGTGTATAAAACAACTTCAAATCATAAGTATCAATCATAGGCGGCATGGGTACCATATATCATGTCGCCATACTAGTTTTACAATTAAAACCGCAAAGGTCACGTATTTGGAAATTGAATTTCCGTCTATGAACCGAGGCAAAAGATAGTCCTCTACCGATTCGAGACGCTCTAGCCCGCCCCTCAGGACCCAGACTCAGGTGGGCCCTTGGATCGTCAGGGCCGGTCCACCGATGTGGATTAAACTTAAACCCTGAACATGCATTTCCCCGCCCTATGGGGCGTAAACGAGCCAACTAAATGACTCCATCGGTTCGAGAACGACCGATCAATCCGAGGCGCCTCGCAACAGCAACAACCACATAAGTCAAACTCGTCAGGGCGTGTAAAACCACTGACGCCACTTCTAACTAGAAAGAAACGCATGCCCTCCCTGAGGTCCGTCTCCCGTTTTTGGTTCATACCGGGTGTGAAACTCACGAAGTAAACGTTACACAAAGCTACGCCACAAAGGCCGTGCTTTGATCATCACCACAAGACTTTGCTTTTCAATAGAAGCCTCGATCAATTGCCACTTAGGCATGCCACACAGGCAATTCACTCCATGCGTTTGTTATCCATCAATATATAACCCCTGAGCTCGTACGTCTCAGAGAAGGGCGTTAAGCAAGAGAATAAATTCTCCGCCGCCAAACAAATATATATTTAATAGAAATCAATCACACGGACTAAAATCCAATGTCAGACACACGGTCCATTTACAAGTCCGTTCTGGGTCTGAACGAAACCGGAGGCACCTAGTACCCCGCATATCCATCGATCTCCAAGTACGTCTGGACGATCACCAACTGTTTCCATCTTCTTAGGTGTACAGCCCAATCAAGATCATCAGCAATCACCCAAACGACGTGAAGACTTCCGGTCTTCGACCACCGTCTTCATCTTCGACACCTCGTCGAATCAGTTATTCAAAATGGGATAAACCCGGTCTTTCTGAATAACTCGCGTATATATTATAAAAGTGTTACACAAACACAACATACGCCTCATTCCACTTCAGAATATTCTTTTATTCAAATATTCCCATTAATTTTATCCAAGATAAATTCTTTAAATTTATTCTTTAATCTCCTTTGAATATCAATTCAAACTAGTCGGGATTAGCGAACCACACCGAAGTAATCATTTATGTTATTTCCCAATCCCAACCTATTCATCCCATGAAGTAAAACTGGTAGTACTTCATATCTAACACCACAGTGTTATCGGTAATTCAATTACCATTTCACGTTCAAATCTAATTAAAGATTTAACTATCGCCTGGAGTAAAACTGGTGATACTCCATTCTCGATCTTTTCAATCTATTTAAAGATTCATTAAAACTCCACTTAGTTTTAATCTTTAACTGGGTTAAAGAATCAGTGTCATCTAAAACACGGTTCACGATAAACCCAAAATCACATTCCATTAATTATCGGGTTAAAGAACGAGTGTTATTTAAAACACTGTTCACGATAAACCCAAAAATCAATACCAATTCAATTCCAATTAAATATCATTTAATTAGTACACTTCATTAAATCTAACTAAAAAGATTTAATCTTTTCTCAACTGGGTTCAAGAACAGTGTTAGTGAAGACACCATTCACGACAAACCCAAATCACATTCGATATTCAATACAAGGCTCTGAATAGAAAATATATCGGCTTATATTCAATATCGAATCCTACGACTAACAAATGTCGTATTGGAAATAACGATATAAATATATATCTTTCAAATTTCCATAACAACCCCTGTATAATCACGAATTTCAACATCGAAATATTCCGAAGACAATTTCGATTCAAATCCACTCCAATGCAATCATTGGAAATTCTGGTTATTTTCAAAACCCTTTTCAAATTCAATTTATTTATTTAAAAATAAATAGAATTATAATTCTAGTTCAAAACTAGTTCATTTCGATAAAAATCTATTTTTATCTTTTCAAATATGGAGTTTTTCATCCCAAATCTTCACAAATCATTTCTTATGATTTTACACAAATTATTACTATTTTTAATAATTTTATCAAGGCCCGTACAGTCGATTTCCATCAATGGCCATCGAACTGCACTTACAGCGACCTTTTTCAAATTTGATTTGGACATAATTCCAAATCCAACCGTTAGATTTCAAATTTCTAACATTCGCTAGAAAGCTCTTTTCGATATGAACCCAACGGTTCCGGTTTTAGGAGAATCCGACGGTCGGATCTCCCGCAACGTCCGTTTGAAATAAATGGTCGAAATTCACGAACTGCCGCGGCGCGGCGCGTTCTATTCAGGCCATTATATTATATATATAATATATATATCGTCGATTTCTATTTAAAACGAATTATATAAATAGTTTTGAATTCGTTTCAAAAATCTATTTCAACTTCCATTTCAATTCAAAACAAAATTGAATTCTTCTTTATAGATTCGTTTCAAAATTCATTTCTATTCAATTCAAATTTCAATTCAATTCGAATTCATTTCAATTCACTTTCAATTCAATTCGAATTCGTTTTCAATTCAATTCATTTCGAAATAGTTTTCAATTCAATTAATTTCGAAATCGTTTTCAATTCAATTCATTTCGAAATCGTTTTCAATTCAATTCATTTCGAAATCGTTTTCAATTCAATTCATTTCGAAATCACTTTCAATTCAATTCACTTCGAAATCACTTTCAATTGATATAAATATCGTTCACGTCAAAATGGCGTCAATCTAATCAACACGGCTTCATAAATTTCTATTTTCAAATATTCTATTTCAAATATTTCTTTTTCAAATATTTCTTTTTCAAAACTGGAATGAGGCCCAATCAATTACCATATAAAATTAATTATATGGATTTGCATACAACACATGTATATAATAGCATTGAAAATAATCAACCATCAACCAAAGTGCACTACACTGTATAAGCATCAAATATAGATATTCAACGCTTATAACAGCCTGTCAATCAATCGATCGACATATTTAATCAATCAGGATGAGTGAACTTCAAATTTCATCCCAACACCCGTGTGGGGTTTCAAACAATCAAACACAGATTTTATTTGTGCAATTGGGCGATGTGTAAAATTTATCGACCCAATCAATATCAGTCAAATCAGTGTATATACAAACAAATCGGCCGATTTGTTTATAACTATTCATTTATTCACATTCACATTAAAAATTATATTTTTAACAACAAAACATTTTATTTCAACCTATGAATTTCTATTCAATTCATTTACACAATAAAATGATATTTTTATTTTCTAACACATTTTAGAAAATTTCGGCGGCATAACGGCACGATACTAGAAACGGGACAAGGACTAGCCTTATCCCCGGTCTAGTGAAGGCCCACGCCATTCACACATCAATCAAATCAATTTCATTATGCAAACCACAAAATTTGGAGTAAGAGTCTAACCTAGCCTTACTCCTTCGCCTTATAACGGCGCACGTCTAATCCTAACCAATTTATCGATTCGATTTTTCACACCACAAACCACATTCAAACCAATATCGCAATCAATCACCAAACAACCAAACAAACAAGTCCATGGTCTGTGGACGATTGTGTCGGGTGCTACTAAACACCGTCTGCATCCTAGTATATATATATAACTAGAAAATAAATTGAAGAGTGAGAAATTCTCACAGATAGCTATCCTAGCTCCACGGCACTTCATTGATAGAAATCTTCATTGTTTTCGCATCTTCGTCAGCTTCGTCGCCCGTAGCCACTACATACATAAAAATCGAATTTTTACTTCGCTATTCAATATTTAAAAATCAAATTTTTACTTCGATGTTCAATATATAAAAATTCTATTTTTCTATCGAAGTTCAATATATAAAAATTCTATTTTTCTATCGAAGTTCAATATATAAAAATTCTATTTTTTTCTATTGTTATTCCATATATAAAGATTATATTTTTAAACCTCTACTTTGAATATAAAGAATATATTTTTAAGCCGCTAAGATCTAATTTTTATCTCATCAAAAATCTAATTTTTATCTCATCAAAAATCTTATTTTTCCTACAACAAAATTCTAAACTTTTTCGACCTCCTACGAATTCAAAATTCCTTTGAATAAAAATCATGTTTTCATGATTAAAAATCAAAGCTTTAAGAGAAAAGAAAAATCTAATCTTTTTAACCAATAAAAAAAATCAAACCTTTTTATTAATAAAAACTTAACTTTAAAATGCTAAAAATCTATAATTTCTACTTATAAAAATCAGTTTTATATACCTTTTTTTAAAAATCTGTTTTTACTATTAAAACAACATCAGATCTTGTTTATAAATAAAATTCGAAATTTAAAAACTTACATTTCAGAGGAGGGGGGGTTTCATCATTGTCCCTGGGGACTGGAGGGGGTGGCGCGTCTTCTGGTGGCGGGTCTGGGGAGGCACGGTGGCCGCGTGAGGGGTTTGAGGGGGTTCGGATTCGGGTATGGGGAGGTGGGTCGTCTGAGGGGAGTACAGGGGGGGAGAAAGGAGAGAGGAGAGAGAGCGTCGGAGATGGGGTCGAAGATGGAGGCGCGATAGGGAGAGGCGGCGGCCAGGCATGGCGGCGCTGGCGTCTCCGTCGCCATTTCGATTTCGTTTTTTTTTTTCTTTTCTGTTTGAAATGATTTTAGTCGGGGGGGCCTGGTAGTTAAGGGGAGAAGATTTTTTTTTTTAATTATTAAAAAGTTGACTTTTACATACGACCTCGAAACGAGGCCTACCGCCTGACGTCCATAGCGTATTACCCCCATTCCGAACACAATGGGATATGTTCCGCTAGCTGATTCGACTGTTTCGATCAGTTTCCGTTTAAATTAAAGTTTAAATCTATATATTCAATTTTAAACGTACATTTCAAATTACCGGGGTCACATACGAACTCTAAAAATTCTCGAAAAATATTTTCTAGCTTCGTATTGACGATACGGTCCTAACAAAACTAGTTTCGTCGAATTCTGACTCCGTTTGAAAAATGGCCATTTTCCAGTCGATTAAAATCAACTGAAACTGGTCAAACGCGTTTTCTTTTGCCACGCTCACATATTGATTCGAAAAATTATGAAATTTGGAATCTAGCAATAACTTGACACTGCGGATCCAACAAAACTGGTTTCGTCGAAATCAGAGGTCATTTGCAAAATGTTCATTTTTAAGGGCCTGAATTTCATAGCGACTATTCAGAATTTTCAACTGGACATATCTTTTGATTCCCGCTACGAACTTTTGATTTTTCGGATTCGTTGGAAAGATATTCACTATTAGATCCCATTATTTTTGGTTTCACTAAAATCCGGATTGTTTTGCACCCGGCACATTCAATTGAAGTTTGAAATCGAATTATCGAACTACCGCGCCATTTTCAATTCCTTTTATAATTATATATAATTATTATATATTCTAACGACGACGTATATAATATATACGTTCGATTCTATTCAAAGTAAATTTCTCGTCGATATTATTTAAAATAATTCATTTTAAATAATATAAATTCGCTAAAATTGCCAAAATAAAAATTTTAAACTGGCCCAGATTTTACGGGTTGTTACAATCTCCCCCACTTAAAACTTTTCGTCCCCGAAAAGGAACAAAGTCGAAAGTGGTTTGATTAATCAACTCTACGCTCGACCTGGCTTCCATTCTCCAACTTTTCAGTTTCTGAGAATTTCTAAAATTTCAAAAATTTGGCTAACACCCTAAATTTTTGAAAAATTTCGCCATAACCTCCCCTGCACCGGGAGCATCGGGGAATTTCAAATAGCTTCCCCGGTCCTTCAGATCTCAAAAAGAAAAAGAAAAAGCCAAGCGGCTAGCCAATAGGCTCAAAAAATCATCATCACCCAAACAAAACAGGAAATTATGTAGTAAACATGTACCTATTTGTCGGGCAAACAAATTTTATTCTCTGCTCTAGCCTCCTTGCTATGACCTGTTCAAGGATATATATGTATATGCAAGCAAACGCAACCAAATTTTAATACAATTCAATATTTGATTCAATTAGGCATAATAGTTCAAAATTATCAAACAATTAAACAAACAACACAATCATCAATCAATTAGTGAATTAGAGTTTCAAATTCATAATTTTGATACATATACAAAAATCAAATTTTGATGCCAAATCACAACAATGTATTCTAACTATATTAGTTTTGGTTCTCACACTAGTCTAATGGAAATATATAGAAATCACACCTTCGTCACTCGAAAATAAATGCTGATGATGTTTCGAACCACCATCAGAACATTGTCGGGCTACTAGAGTGCGGTTCTATATCTACCCGGTATATTAAAACTTCGAATATACGCGGATCAGACGTATACGCAAAATCTATATATACTGGATTGTCCAAATCAATATAAATAGATAATCAAATACGAATAATTGATTTAAATTTTCAAAACAAAAATTTGTTTTCATTTTAAAAATATACTCTTCACACTCGTTCTAGGATACTACTGATCCCATCTCTAACGAGTCATCCCCATTGGATATTACTAATCCAATATCTGATGAATTCTTTCGTATGGTTCTAATGTGTCTTGTTCTCTGAGCTTTGTAAACCAAAGCTCTGATACCAACTGTAACGGCAAGGAATTTCGCTCGGTCTGAACCAGTCGCTAAACCGACCCAGACCGTTCGAAACGCCCTATCGTTTGAGAACAGGACAAAACAGAACGCATACAGAAGAACGTTTCATTGTATATTACAACAATGCATCAGATTACAAGAATATACAGAGTAAAAATGAATATTACACAGAAATATCAGAGATTTAATTACATTTAAATACATAGCAGCGGAAAATAATACAATACACAACTAGAAGTAGATATACGGATACAAAGCTTTCCGGATATCATTCCAGCTGTAAACCAGGATCCTGTGAATATAAATCTGCAAAACCAAAACTACTAGCTGCCCGTGTCGAAAATAGGGGCACCCAGAGTTTAGGTTAAAACAATAAACTCCAGGTCAGTCATGTGACTGGTGTGAGAACTAAAATAGTTATTAATCTTTATTTTTAAATCATTAGGTAAATCAAGGGACCACGCCGTATAACACGGAACGGGTTTCCTCCCAAGAATACCAGTGCATAAAACAACAGCGCAATGCTAAATAAAGAAGATGAAGCTGTTATAAGACCCAGGTCCTATCACACAATGCAACGCAAGCCGGGGGATAGGGTTTTCCCTTATAACAGCCAAAGAATGCTTGATACATTTAAAACAAATCATTTGATACTATTATAAGTGCATAGTGTATAAAACAACTTCAAATCATAAGTATCAATCATAGGCGGCATGGGTACCATATATCATGTCGCCATACTAGTTTTACAATTAAAACCGCAAAGGTCACGTATTTGGAAATTGAATTTCCGTCTATGAACCGAGGCAAAAGATAGTCCTCTACCGATTCGAGACGCTCTAGCCCGCCCCTCAGGACCCAGACTCAGGTGGGCCCTTGGATCGTCAGGGCCGGTCCACCGATGTGGATTAAACTTAAACCCTGAACATGCATTTCCCCGCCCTATGGGGTGTAAACGAGCCAACTAAATGACTCCATCGGTTCGAGAACGACCGATCAATCTGAGGCGCCTCGCAACAGCAACAACCACATAAGTCAAACTCGTCAGGGCGTGTAAAACCACTGACGCCACTTCTAACTAGAAAGAAACGCATGCCCTCCCTTAGGTCCGTCTCCCGTTTTTGGTTCATACCGGGTGTGAAACTCACGAAGTAAACGTTACACAAAGCTACGCCACAAAGGCTGTGCTTTGATCATCACCACAAGACTTTGCTTTTCAACAGAAGCCTCGATCAATTGCCACTTAGGCATGCCACACAGGCAATTCACTCCATGCGTTTGTTATCCATCAATATATAACCCCTGAGCTCGTACGTCTCAGAGAAGGGCGTTAAGCAAGAGAATAAATTCTCCGCCGCCAAACAGATATATATTTAATAGAAATCAATCACACGGACTAAAATCCAATGTCAGACACACGGTCCATTTACAAGTCCGTTCTGGGTCTGAACGAAACCGGAGGCACCTAGTACCCCGCATATCCATCGATCTCCAAGTACGTCTGGACGATCACCAACTGTTTCCATCTTCTTAGGTGTACAGCCCAATCAAGATCATCAGCAATCACCCAAACGACGTGAAGACTTCCGGTCTTTGACCACCGTCTTCATCTTCGACACCTCGTCGAATCAGTTATTCAGAATGGGATAAACCCGGTCTTTCTGAATAACTCGCGTATATATTATAAAAGTGTTACACAAACACAACATACGCCTCATTCCACTTCAGAATATTCTTTTATTCAAATATTCCCATTAATTTTATCCAAGATAAATTCTTTAAATTTATTCTTTAATCTCCTTTGAATATCAATTCAAACTAGTCGGGATTAGCGAACCACACCGAAGTAATCATTTATTTTATTTCCCAATCCCAACCTATTCATCCCATGAAGTAAAACTGGTAGTACTTCATATCTAACACCACAGTGTTATCGGTAATTCAATTACCATTTCACGTTCAAATCTAATTAAAGATTTAACTATCGCCTGGAGTAAAACTGGTGATACTCCATTCTCGATCTTTTCAATCTATTTAAAGATTCATTAAAACTCCACTTAGTTTTAATCTTTAACTGGGTTAAAGAATCAGTGTCATCTAAAACACGGTTCACGATAAACCCAAAATCACCTTCCATTAATTATCGGGTTAAAGAACGAGTGTTATTTAAAACACTGTTCACGATAAACCCAAAAATCAATACCAATTCAATTCCAATTAAATATCATTTAATTAGTACACTTCATTAAATCTAACTAAAAAGATTTAATCTTTTCTCAACTGGGTTCAAGAACAGTGTTAGTGAAGACACCATTCACGACAAACCCAAATCACATTCGATATTCAATACAAGGCTCTGAATAGAAAATATATCGGCTTATATTCAATATCGAATCCTACGACTAACAAATGTCGTATTGGAAATAACGATATAAATATATATCTTTCAAATTTCCATAACAACCCCTGTATAATCACGAATTTCAACATCGAAATATTCCGAAGACAATTTCGATTGAAATCCACTCCAATGCAATCATTGGAAATTCTGGTTATTTTCAAAACCCTTTTCAAATTCAATTTATTTATTTAAAAATAAATAGAATTATAATTCTAGTTCAAAACTAGTTCATTTCGATAAAAATCTATTTTTATCTTTTCAAATATGGAGTTTTTCATCCCAAATCTTCACAAATCATTTCTTATGATTTTACACAAATTATTACTATTTTTAATAATTTTATCAAGGCCCGTACAGTCGATTTCCATCAATGGCCATCGAACTGCACTTACAGCGACCTTTTTCAAATTTGATTTGGACATAATTCCAAATCCAACCGTTAGATTTCAAATTTCTAACATTCGCTAGAAAGCTCTTTTCGATACGAACCCAACGGTTCCGGTTTTAGGAGAATCCGACGGTCGGATCTCCCGCAACGTCCGTTTGAAATAAATGGTCGAAATTCACGAACTGCCGCGGCGCGGCGCGTTCTATTCAGGCCATTATATTATATATATAATATATATATCGTCGATTTCTATTTAAAACGAATTATATAAATAGTTTTTAATTCGTTTCATAAATCTATTTCAACTTCCATTTCAATTCAAAACAAAATTGAATTCTTCTTTATAGATTCGTTTCAAAATTCATTTCTATTCAATTCAAATTTCAATTCAATTCGAATTCATTTCAATTCACTTTCAATTCAATTCGAATTCGTTTTCAATTCAATTCATTTCGAAATCGTTTTCAATTCAATTCATTTCGAAATCGTTTTCAATTCAATTCATTTCGAAATCGTTTTCAATTCAATTCATTTCGAAATCACTTTCAATTCAATTCACTTCGAAATCACTTTCAATTGATATAAATATCGTTCACGTCAAAATGGCGTCAATCTAATCAACACAGCTTCATAAATTTCTATTTTCAAATATTCTATTTCAAATATTCTATTTCAAATATTTCTTTTTCAAATATTTCTTTTTCAAAACTGGAATGAGGCCCAACCAATTACCATATAAAATTAATTATATGGATTTGCATACAACACATGTATATAATAGCATTGAAAATAATCAACCATCAACCAAAGTGCACTACACTGTATAAGCATCAAATATAGATATTCAACGCTTATAACAGCCTGTCAATCAATCGATCGACATATTTAATCAATCAGGATGAGTGAACTTCAAATTTCATCCCAACACCCGTGTGGGGTTTCAAACAATCAAACACAGATTTTATTTGTGCAATTGGGCGATGTGTAAAATTTATCGACCCAATCAATATCAGTCAAATCAGTGTATATACAAACAAATCAGCCGATTTGTTTATAACTATTCATTTATTCACATTCACGTTAAAAATTATATTTTTAACGACAAAACATTTTATTTCAACCTATGAATTTCTATTCAATTCATTTACACAATAAAATGATATTTTTATTTTCTAACACATTTTAGAAAATTTTGGCGGCATAACGGCACGATACTAGAAACGGGACAAGGACTAGCCTTATCCCCGGTCTAGTGAAGGCCCACGCCATTCACACATCAATCAAATCAATTTCATTATGCAAACCACAAAATTTGGAGTAAGAGTCTAACCTAGCCTTACTCCTTCGCCTTATAACGGCGCACGTCTAATCCTAACCAATTTATCGATTCGATTTTTCACACCACAAACCACATTCAAACCAATATCGCAATCAATCACCAAACAACCAAACAAACAAGTCCATGGTCTGTGGACGATTGTGTCGGGTGCTACTAAACACCGTCTGCATCCTAGTATATATATATAACTAGAAAATAAATTGAAGAGTGAGAAATTCTCACAGATAGCTATCCTAGCTCCACGGCACTTCATTGATAGAAATCTTCATTGTTTTCGCATCTTCGTCAGCTTCGTCGCCCGTAGCCACTACATACATAAAAATCGAATTTTTACTTCGCTATTCAATATTTAAAAATCAAATTTTTACTTCGATGTTCAATATATAAAAATTCTATTTTTCTATCGAAGTTCAATATATAAAAATTCTATTTTTCTATCGAAGTTCAATATATAAAAATTCTATTTTTTTCTATTGTTATTCCATATATAAAGATTATATTTTTAAACCTCTACTTTGAATATAAAGATTATATTTTTAAGCCGCTAAGATCTAATTTTTATCTCGTCAAAAATCTAATTTTTATCTCATCAAAAATCTTATTTTTCCTACAACAAAATTCTAAACTTTTTCGACCTCCTACGAATTCAAAATTCCTTCGAATAAAAATCATGTTTTCATGATTAAAAATCAAAGCTTTAAGAGAAAAGAAAAATCTAATCTTTTCAACCAATAAAAAAAATCAAACCTTTTTATTAATAAAAACTTAACTTTAAAATGCTAAAAATCTATAATTTCTACTTATAAAAATCAGTTTTATATACCTTTTTTTAAAAATCTGTTTTTACTATTAAAACAACATCAGATCTTGTTTATAAATAAAATTCGAAATTTAAAAACTTACATTTCAGAGGAGGGGGGTTTCATCATCGTCCCTGGGGACTGGAGGGGGTGGCGCGTCTTCTGGTGGCGGGTCTGGGGAGGCACGGTGGCTGCGTAAGGGGTTTGAGGGGGTTCGGATTCGGGTATGGGGAGGTGGGTGGTCTGAGGGGAGTACAGGGGGGGGGAGAAAGGAGAGAGGAGAGAGAGCGTCGGAGATGGGGTCGAAGATGGAGGCGCGATAGGGAGAGGCGGCGGCCAGGCATGGCGGCGCTGGCGTCTCCGTCGCCATTTCGATTTTGTTTTTTTTTTCTTTTCTGTTTGAAATGATTTTAGTCGGGGGGGGCCTGGTAGTTAAGGGGAGAAGATATTTTTTTTTAATTATTAAAAAGTTGACTTTTACATACGACCTCGAAACGAGGCCTACCGCCTGACGTCCATAGCGTATTACCCCCATTCCGAACACAATGGGATATGTTCCGCTAGCTGATTCGACTGTTTCGATCAGTTTCCGTTTAAATTAAAGTTTAAATCTATATATTCAATTTTAAACGTACATTTCAAATTACCGGGGTCACATACGAACTATAAAAATTCTCGAAAAATATTTTCTAGCTTCGTATTGACGATACGGTCCTAACAAAACTAGTTTCGTCGAATTCTGACTCCGTTTGAAAAATGGCCATTTTCCAGTCGATTAAAATCAACTGAAACTGGTCAAACGCGTTTTCTTTTGCCACGCTCACATATTGATTCGAAAAATTATGAAATTTGGAATCTAGCAATAACTTGACACTGCGGATCCAACAAAACTGGTTTCGTCGAAATCCGAGGTCATTTGCAAAATGTCCATTTTTAAGGGCCTGAATTTCATAGCGACTATTCAGAATTTTCAACTGGACATATCTTTTGATTCCCGCTATGAACTTTTGATTTTTCGGATTCGTTGGAAAGATATTCACTATTAGATCCCATTATTTTTGGTTTCACTAAAATCCGGATTGTTTTGCACCCGGTACATTCAATTGAAGTTTGAAATCGAATTATCGAACTACCGCGCCATTTTCAATTCCTTTTATAATTATATATAATTATTATATATTCTAACGACGACGTATATAATATATACGTTCGATTATATTCAAAGTAAATTTCTCATCGATATTATTTAAAATAATTCATTTTAAATAATATAAATTCGCTAAAATTGCCAAAATAAAATTTTTAAACTGGCCCAGATTTTACGGGTTGTTACAGAAGGGTTTTTAACAAGAAGGATAATGAGAAAAAAATGACCTTTGGTGAAGGGATATAAGATTTAAAAAGGAAAGGACGTGTTATTTTGTAAAAAAAACAAAAATCAGTGAAACCGGTCGACAGATAATCCTAGACTGGGCGACCGTGAAATGTTCTGGAAAAAAAAACAAACAAAATTTTCTTAAGGCCGGTCGACAGGTGATATAGAGGCGGTCGACCGTTAAAAGTTCTGGAAATATTGGCCATATAAATTATAAACGACCGGTCGACAAGGTAGAAAGTAGGCGGTCGACAGGAAAAAGTTCTGGATGAAAATGTATAAGATTTTGACTTGATCGGTTGACAGGTGTTTTTGTAGCGGTCGACCGGTAATAGTTCTGGTTGAAAATGAATTTTAAGTTGAACTATGGCGGTCGACAGGGCTTTATAGACCGGTCGACAGTTGATGGATTCTTTTAATTTTCTGGGAAGATAATAAATATAAATCAAACTTTATTCAACAAAAATTCAAAGAACAAATATTTGAAAAAAACAAATTTATTTTCAATGATAAGTTTAAACGATATAAATTATCTCTTTGGCTCCCATGAATTCTTTGGTTCCCAAGGGTTGAACCTTCCACTAGCTCCTTCATTGTTTTGATAATTTCTATCCCATGAGTTCGGAGTTCGTGAAGACGATGGTATTGGCATTGGCTCATGTACATTATGCCTGTCAGAGCTGCAGAAGAGAGTAGCTAATCGTTCGAGGTAAGTCAAACGAGAAGTCGTCAGTTTCTGCTCGTAAAACATTTGTTGTTGATAGTAGTGTATCTCGTCTATCTTTTCTTTAGTACGGGGAGAACAAAACAACACCTTCTTGCTTTTCTTAGGAGTAGGCGTAGTTCCCGGAGTACGAGAAGGTGGATGATAACCAGGTGGATGCTCTGGTGTTTTTGGGGAGTTATATTCAGTTGGTTCGGAACTTGTAATCGAAATGTGTGAATTTTCAGCACATTTTTCACAAATATGAGCCATATTTTCAGAAATATGAGTGAATTAAATTGAGGTAATGTTTTCAGAAAGCACTCAAAATATGATATATATAGAGAAATATTTCTATTTATAGAATATGAATTGTTGGTTTCATATTCATTTTACCGTAGAAATTTTCTCTACTATGTATAGTTAATATTAAAATATTTAAAATGTTAGTTTCTGTAGATGAACTCTTTTAAGTTATATATATATATATATCCTTTAATTTTCGAGTTCACTTTTAGATACTAAACCTAGCTCTCTACGCAACTTAATGAAACATGATTCTTGTAGAGGCTTTGTAAAAATATCTGCTAGTTGATTTTCCGTGTTAACATATTCAAGAGTTATATTTCCCTTTTCAATGTTATCTCGTAGAAAATGATGACGAATGTCAATGTGCTTAGTCCGAGAGTGATTAACTGGGTTTTTGGACAAATTTATCACACTAGTGTTATCGCAATATATAATAGAATTCGATAGATTTATACCGAAGTCTTTAAGTGTTTGTTGCATATATATAACCTGTGTGCATGCCAAAGCTGCTGAAATATACTCTGCTTCGCATGTCAATAGTGAAACACAGTTTTGTTTCTTACTAAACCAAGAGACAAGTGATTTTCCGATGAAATGACACGTACCACTTGTACTCTTTCTATCTGTTCGTGATCCTCCGAAATCAGCACCACTATAGGATACTAATTCGAATGCACATTCCTTAGGATAGAAAAGACCGAAATCTTTGGTGTTATTAAGATATCGAATAATTCGTTTCACTGCTCGCAAATGCGATTCCTTGGGATTAGCTTGAAAACGTGCACACAAACAAACACTCATTATAATGTCAGGACGACTAGCTGTTAAATATAGGAGAGAACCTATCATACTACGATACGTCTTTTGGTCTACACTCTTTCCACTTTCATCCTTTTCAAGATGACTAGTGGTACTCATTGGAGTCGGTTTTCCAGAAGTATTTTCAAGTCCAAATCTTTTAATAAGATTTTCACAATATTTTTCTTGATATATAAAAATACCATTCGGAAATTGTTTAATTTGAAGACCAAGAAAGTATGATAACTCTCCCATGTGTGACATTTCAAATTCTTTGGTCATGACATCTGCAAATTCTCTACAGAGTCTTTCGTTTGTTGAACCAAAGATTATGTGATCCACATATATCTGAACAATAAGTATATCTTTGTGCGATTGTTTAATAAATAATGTTTGATCAACCTTTCCGATTTGAAACCCAGATTTGATAAGATGACTTCGTAGTCGTTCATACCAGGCACGTGTTGCTTGTTTTAAACCGTACAAAGCCTTTTTGAGCTTGAAAACATGATCTTGGATATTTTTCATGTTTAAATAATGGTGGTTGTTCAACATATACTTTTTCTTTTATAAACCCATTTAGGAATGCACTCTTGACATCCATTTGATATAATTTAAAATTATGGTGACAAGCAAAAGATAAAAGTATTCGAATTGCTTCTAGTCTAGCAACAGGTGCAAAAGTTTCTTCATAATCGATACCCTCTTCTTGATTATATCCTTGTGCTACTAATCGTGCTTTGTTACGAGTTATGTTTCCTTGTTCATCAGCCTTGTTTTTGTAAACCCATTTAGTTCCAATAACTGATTGATCGGTTGGCCTTGGAACAAGTTCCCATACATCATTGCGTTCAAACTGATTTAGTTCTTCTTGCATAGCAATGATCCAATATTCATCAGTAGCAGCTTCTTTAGGATTCTTAGGTTCGATATTTGAAATAAATGCAACATGTCCCATTTGGTTAAGTTGACTTCTAGTTCTTATTTGAGACGATATTTCTCCAATTATATTTTGAACTGGATGATCTCTTAAAATTCTTGTTGGAGAACGTATTCTTGGTGGAGATCTTGGCTCTTCTTGTTGAATATTGTTATCAATTATTTCTGAGTCAGAATCTATATTTGTGACACTATTATTTTCTGAGATAATATTTTCGTCCTCATCATCAAAAGTACTTTGATGTTTATAATATTCATCGAATGATATATGAAGTGATTCTTCAATATTTTTAGTTCTTTTATTATATACACGATATGCCTTGCTTCGATCCGAATAACCAACAAATATTCCTTCATCAGCTTTTGAATCGAATTTACCAAGGTGATCTTTCGTGTTTAGAATAAAGCATTTTGAACCAAAAACTTTGAAGTATGAGATATTCGGTTTTCTTTGATTAAATAGCTCATATGATGTATTTTTAGTCAGAGGTCGAATAGACACACGATTCAAAACATAACAAGCAGTTGCAACAGCTTCTGCCCAGAAATGTTTTGGTAAAGTGCTTCCATTTAATAATGTTCTTGCACATTCTTGTAATGTTCGATTTTTCCGTTCTACAACTCCATTTTGTTGTGGAGTTCTAGGAAACGAAAAATTATGATTGATACCTTTTGTTGTACAAAAATGTTCAAAATCATTATTTTCGAATTCTCCGCCATGATCACTTCTTATATTCTTGACTTTAAGTCCCTTCGATTTCTGAATACGTTTGACGAAAGATTTGAATTTTTCAAAAGTCTCACTTTTACTTTTCAAGAAAATAGTCCAAGTGAATCGAGAGTAGTCATCAACAATTACAAACACATATCTACTATGATTTATGGATTGTATTTGAGTGGGTCCAAATAAATCCAAATGTAATAGTTCAAGTGGTTGTAATGTTGAGATAACCTTCTTAGATTTAAATGATGACTTAGTTAATTTTCCGATTTGGCATGCGTCACAAAGATTGTCAACTTTGAAACTAAGTTTCGGTAGACCTTTGACTAGATTATTTTTAGCTAGCTTGTCAATAGTTTTAAAGTTTATATGACAAAAACGTTTGTGCCATATCCATGGATCATTATCATTAGCGATAAGACACATATCTGAATTATGATTAATATTCACATTCAGAATATATATGTTTCTGTCTCTATATCCTTCAAAAACTAACTTTTGATCTTTGTCCAGTATACTACATTTATTGTTTGAGAAAGAAATCGTAAACCCTTTGTCACATAATTGGCTTATACTAAGTAAGTTATGTTTTAGATTTTTAATTAGCATGATATTTGTAATAAGAGGTAAATTAGATGTACCGTAATTGCTCGCATCACCTTTTCCGATGATAAAGCCTTTTGAATTATCTCCAAATGTGACTGAGCCTCCATCAAAATATGTAATATTCGTCAATATGCTCTTGTCTCCGGTCATATGCTTTGAGCAACCACTGTCCAAAATCCATTTTCCTCTTTTCTTTAGTGGGACCTGCAAAAATAATATTAAGTTCATGGTACCCACTTTTTATAGGGTCCTAAGAGTTAGGTCTTAGGAGTCCAAACCCATACGGGTCCGGTATCCCCTTTATACAAATAATTTGAATTATGATGTACAGTACTTAAAAAATTTTGAATGTACTTGTTCCTAATCAAACTATTATTTGTTTTAGGAACCCATACTTTTATAGATTCGACATTCTTCTTTTGAAGTTTCACAATCGGTTTAGGTTTGGAATATAATAAACTAAGATTTTTCTTAGCTTCAGTTTCTTGTACTACTTTATTTTTTCTTTTTCTTTTACCAAGATTTTTCTTGATAACTTGTTTCTTATATCCCAATCCTTGCTTATTTGAAGTTGATTGTGAATTCTCAATAAGTTTTGTCAAATTTTCTCGACCTTTGTTAAAATTAGAAACATTTTTTGTAATGTCATCTAATTTTGATTGTAGACTAGCTTTTTCAAGGTCTAGAATCTTGACTTTTGTTTTAAGCTCATGATTTTCAGTAATAAGAACATCATTCTTCTCTTTTTGAACTTCAATTTCTTGAGTCAAAAGAGATAGTTGAGAATTAGAATTAGAAAACGATTCTTGAGCCTTTTCAAGTTCTTCTTCTAATATTTTCTTCTCATCTTTTAACATATCTCGTTCTAATTCGGATCTATTCAACATTGTCTTGACTTCTTTTAACTGATATTTTGTATCTTTAAGTTTAATCATTACTTTATCATAAATATCAAGCATATCCTCAAGAGTAGGAATTCGTACCTCATCCTCTGTTGTCATAAAACATACATTTGCTTGTTCAGTGTCTGAGTCACTTTCGCTATCAGATGAAGATGAGTCTGAATCATCCCAGGTTACTGAGAAAGCTCTCTTCTTTGATTTGTCCTTCTTGAATTTTTCGGAATTCTTCTTTTTATCCGGACAATCTTTATGCACATGTCCCTTTTTGTGACAATTGAAACATTCCATATTTGAAGATGATGGTTTATTTGATCCAAACTTCCTTTTGTCGTATCGACTAGCTTTTCTTTGCTTCAAAAACTTCTTAAAGCCTTTTGCAATAAGTGCTAAGTCTTCATCTTCAGAATCTGAAATGTCTTCATCTTTTTCGGCATGAAAAGCAACATTTTTCTTTTCTTATTTTTGTTCTCTTCTAGCCTGTAAATTTGCTTCATAGGACATTAGATTTCCTATCAACTCATCTGGCTTCATGGTAGAAAGATCATTAGCTTCTTCTATAGCTAATACTTTTCCTTCCCATTCATTAGTCAGTGAGTGTAGGATTGTTGAAACTACATCAAAGTCAGAATATTTTTGTCCTAACCCAATAAGAGCATGATGAATAGTTTGGAACCTTGAATACATCTCATTGACTGTTTCATTTGGCTTCATTTTGAAATTTTGGAATTGACTTTTCAACAAAGCTATTTTTGCTTGTTTAACCTTGTTAGTACCTTCATGAGTTGTTTTTAGCGTTTGCCAAATTTGATAAGCAGTGGTACAGATACTAACACGGTTATACTCATTTTGGTCTTATGCACAAAACAACATATTTATTGCTTTTGCATTTACTGCTGCTGCTGTTTTCTCAGCAGAAGTCCATTCTGCATACTCAGTAGTTGGATTAACTATTTCTTTCTGAGTAGCATTCCAAGCATCATAACTTGTTGATTGCATATAGAAAGCCATACGTGTTGCCCAATAACTATAGTTTAGGCCATTAAAGAAAGGAGGTCTTTGTGTTGATTGACCTTCAGTGTAAGTGTTAGTGCTGGTACTTGCATTATTTTCCATATTAATAGAATATATCAAATAACGTTGTTACGGTTATATAATGACCTTGCTCTGATACCAAATGAAAATGTTGGGTGTGTACGACTTGAGCAGGATCTATAATATGGCTATGCGGAATGTATGTGATAACTTAAGCTATTCAATAGTTATGCGAATAAATATTCGCAAACAATATATATATCACAAATAACTATAAATGCAGTAAAGTAAAGTAAAGTAGAGTAACGACACCAGGATTTTTATACTGGTTCGGACCTCCAGTCCTACGTCCAGTCCCGAAGCTTCTCTTCGGCTTTTCACTAAACAACACCCTCGCTTCACCCGGAGGAACAGGTTCACAACTACCTGATTTACGGGCTACAAGTTTACCCACTTGATTTTACGGGCTACAAGCTTACCCACTTGATTTACGGGCCACAAGCTTACCCACTTGATTTCACGGGCTACAAGCTTACCCACTTGATTTACGGGCCACAAGCTTACCCACTTGATTTCACGGGCTACAAGCTTACCCACTTGATTTCACGGGCTACAAGCTTACCCACACAGGATAATTACAAGAGTTTGACTTCTGACTGTGTTCTTCTTTCAACACTGATTAGCCAACGATTGAGTACACCCTTCCTATAATCTTATCCTCAAATGAAATTTGATGTTTAGAAAGATTAGGAAGTATAATATCGAATTGAATCACAAGTGTATGAAATATGCTTGGAGATTCAACCGATAAAATGAATGCTTTTTGAATGCTTTTTGAACGAGAAGAATATTGCAAGATAGATCAGAAAATAGAGAGAAATTTCGGTGATTTGGATGATTGTAAAATCATGTATTTATAGAGATCGAGAGGTTGCAAATGTTGGTGAAAAGATGCATCTAAAAGGAGTGATTATTCATGAAGAAAAATGGATGCAACTCTTGAAGAAAGAAGATGACTTTTCAATATAACGGTCAAAATTCAAAAACCTGTGGACCTATAGAATTTTATAGGTCGACATGTTTTTAGCCGTTGGAATTCAAAAACCTGTTGACCTATAAAATTTTATAGGTCGACCTATTTTTGACCGTTACAATTTAAAAACCTGTTGACCTATAAAAAATTGTAGGTCGACATGTTTTTGGTCATATGCATAAAAAATGTCTTCATGAGTAGTATTTTCAAACAATTAGAAGTATGATTATTTGAGGATAGATTTTAACATTTTATAACTCTAAATAATCGACTTCTAACCTATGAAGTCATCTTGTCTTCTTTTTGTCGATGTAGAAGCTTCTTCTTGTCATAAATCAAAATAACCATCGACGCTTCGACTCAACAAGTCCCATCACACAATGCAACGCAAACCGGAGGATAGGGTTTTACCTTATAATGATCAAAAGATGCTTGATACGATAAACACGGTATTATATAATAATAGTGTGCAACCAATTTGAAATACATCAAAGTAAATGTATTAATCCTAGACGGCATGAGTGCCCCATCCCACTATGTCGCCATATATAGGTATACAATCAAAAACGCGTGATGTCGTATTGGAAATTTGGGTTTCCATCTGAGTCAAGGCTAGGGAGGAGATCCTTACCGATTCGAGACACTCTAGCAATGCCCCAGGATTGGTACTCTGTCCAACCCTTGGATCCTGCAGGGCCGGTCCACACTTGCTTTTGTGGATTGGTTATGCCTGAACACACGCTTCCCGGTCCTTTTGGACCTATACTACGGCCAGTAGCGACCGCATAAACCGAGGCCTCGAACAATCCAACAACCACAATGAATAAGTGCCAGCGCTGGTAGGTCCCTGGCACCACTCTAGCTAGAAAGAAACGTGCGCACTCCCTGCGTTCCCTTCTCCCGTTTTAGACTCTACCGGGCTGTGAGGCTCGTGAGGTCACGTCATACACAAAGCTATGCCTAAATAGACTATGCTTTGATCATCCCACAAGGCTCTGCTTTGCAACAATAAGCCTTGATCAAGTGCAACTTGGCATACCACATCAACAACTCATATCATGCGATCGGTAAATATTTAACATACAAAAGGGTGTTAAGAAAGAGAATAAATCCTCCGCCACCATGCATTTATATATTAAATAAAAACCAATTTAATTACATGAAATAAATTTCAATGTCAGGCATGCTATCCATTTACAAGTCCGTTCTGGGTCTGAACGAAACAACGTATCCGTCGATCTCCAGTACGTCTGGAAGATCATCACTTTTACCTTGCCTTGGGGGATCAGTCCCAATTCAAGATATTAGTCACCATCAACCAAACGATGTGAAGCTCTCCGGTCTTCAGTCACCGTCTTCATCTTCGACTCTTGATCGTCGTGATGATTATCCAGAATGTGTTAGACCCGGTCTTTCTGAATAACTCGCGTATTTGTAATTAAAACAACCATACGCCACATTCCAACTTTGAATATCCTTTTAAATAAAAATTATTATTTATGTTAAAAGGTCCTCATTAATTTTATCAAAGATAAAATAAATTAAATTTTTAATCTTTCTAAAAAGATGTATTAATATTCCAATTTTGATTTAATTTATAAAATAGATTTATAAATTTCAAATAGTAATTTCAATGTAAATTGGATTAAAGGATAAATGTTATTTAAAACATCGTCCACTACAAATCCAATTCACATATCAATCACCAAACATAAATGTTAAGATCTAATGATCTTAAATAAAAGATTTATCTTAAAGATATTAATTCATTACTATAAAAAAAAACACATTTTTAAAATAATCAATAAAATATTCTATATATAAAAGATTCTGAATGTAAAATATACTTTATATTACAAAATCTTTTATTTTACAAAAATCCTTTTATTATATAAAAATTCTTTATTTAAAAAGAAATTCTGCATTGGAATGCGACTCAACCATGTACCATATAATTTGGGTCATATGGGTTTCATACATTTCATGTATATGGTAATAATAGGAAATAATCCTCAATCCATCCATTAACAACCAGAGTGACAATGTCAACTGTGTGAGCATTAAAATGAAATAATAATGCTCATCGCAGCCTGTCGATCAATCGATAGACATATAATTAAACATTGGGATTTGTGTCAGTCAAGTATCGTCCCAATACCCGTGTGGGGTTTTCAGCCAACAAACAAATAATAAATTATTTGTGCACTTGGGCGATGTGTAAAAATAATCGTCCCAATCACATAAACAAGTCGGATGACTTGTAAATGGAAGTGTAATATTCAATTTTGAATATACTAACATCACATTTAACAAATCAAAATACAACATCACAGGCAAATATTTCAATACTCTTTATTATGAACATATGACAATAAAAATCGTGACTTTTATTTATTTATAAAAATGCATATTTTTGGTCTCATTCATTTTAATGACAAAATGAATATTTGACTTCATTCTTTTTAATGTACAAAAATATACATTCTTAATTCATTCTCTTTAATGTATGAAAACATACATTTTAAATCCATTCTTTTTCTCAACATAAACAAATATGATGATTTTGTTTCTTAACTTCTAATGCAACAAAATAAGAATTTTGTCTAATCTTTTTCAATGAATAAAGATGTCTATTTTTACTTCATTCATTTTAATGTGCCAAAAATGTCCATTTTGTCTAATTCACTTTTAATATACAAAAATGAGTATTTTGTTTTAGTCTCTTTTCTTATACATAAAAAAAAATTTAATTTATTCTTTTTAATGACACCAAGTGTTCATTTCTAATTAACCCTTTTAATGTATAGAAAGGTTCATTTTCTAATTTTGACATGTTAACTCAAAATGACAATTTAAATTCACTAATCAAGTCTTGACAAGAATGTTGTTCTTTTTCATTTACAATAGAAAATGAAAATAAAAAGAATTCACATGTCTTGTTCTTTTATTTACCATAGAAATACCAATAAAATGATCAACATATTTTGGTCTTTTCATTTACAAAAGAAGTTGTAAATAAAGTGGTCCTCATATTTTTACTCTTTTCACTTACAATAGGAGTTGTAAATAAATGATTCTCATGTTCCTGTTCTTTTTATTTTCTATCGCACCAAAAATGTCGATAAAAATGAATCACTAACATTGTCTATTTTTATCGCACCAAAAATGTCGATAAAAATGAATCACTAACATTGTCTATTTTTATCGCACTAAAAATGTCGATAAAAATGAATCACTAACATTGTCTATTTTTATCGCACCCAAAATGTCGATAAAAATGACAACATTAACTATTCTATTTTCACCGCGTTCAAAATGACGATAAAATATTCAACATTAACAATTCTATTTTTACCGCATAAAAAATGACGATAAAATATTCAACATTAACAATTCTATTTTTACCGCATTCAAAATGACGATAAAATATCCAACATTAACAATTCTATTTTTACCTACTATAGAAAATGTAAATAAATATATTTCTAAATTCTATTCCTTTTATTTACATAACTGATTAACATGTTTTACTCTTTTTCTATTACAAAGAAAATGTAAACAAAATGATTACATATTTTACTCTTTTTCTATTACAAAGAAAATGTAAACAAAATAATTTACATGTTTTACTCTTTCTCTTTTACAAAGAAAATGTAAACAAAAACCGTTCACACATTATGTTCTCCTTTGGTTTCCATATAAAATGTAAACAATGTGATTTACCCATTATGTTCTCTTTTGTTTTACATATAAATGTAAATAAAAACAATTCACAAATTATGTTCTCTTTTGGTTTACATAGAAAAATGATTTTTCTTTATATTTCTGTTCATTTATTTACAAAAGCAATGTAAACAAAATGACTAACAAAACTTTATTTCTTTTCTTTTCACCATATAAACATCAATAATGTGAATAACATATTTTTGGTCTTATCATTTACAAAGGAAGGTGTAAAAAAAAGGATTAACCTAATTTGTAATGTAAAAATATGACCTTTTCTATTTTACAATGTAAAAATGATAACTCCTCTATTTTAAATATAAAATGATCATCTTCTTATTTTCATCGTCAAAATTACATCTTTTGTTTTCAATATAAAAAGATTGTCTTTTTATTTTAAAACATAAAAATATTGTCTCCTTATTTTCAACATAAAAAGATTTAGCTTTTTTTATTATAATCAAAAAACAAAGTTGTAATTTTTGTAACCAAAATCAAAGTTGTAATCTTTGCAAACCAAATCAAAGTTGTAATCTTTGTTAACAAAACCAAAGGTTCAATTTTTATAAAGTTTTAATCTTTATAAATAAAAATAAAAGATTTCATGTTTTATAAATAGAACAAAGATTCATTTTATACAAACAAAAACAAAGATTCATTTTAAAGATCGAATCTTTATTAATGTTATTCATTTCAAAATAAAAATCAAAACTTTGATTTGTAAATCATGATAAAAGATTAAAATTTTATCTATAAATCAAAACAAAAGAGAAAAAAAAATTATTCTTTTCATTTACCATAGAAAATATAAATAGAAACGTATTTTCTAAATTTGTCCTTTTATTTACAAAAGAAATGTAAATAAAAACTTGCTTTCTAGATGTGTTCATTTATTTATAAAGAAATGTAAATAAAAACTTGTTCTTTTATATTTGTTCTTTTATTAATAACAGAAATGTAAATAAAAACTCTTTTTTTTTAAGGACAAAAAGTAATTCATTTGTGTACATGTTCTAAAAATAAAAGAGGATTTTGTTTGTTTTACAAGTTCTAATCCAATCTTAACATATATATATATATATACTGAATAAAATATGTTATGATCTCATTTTAGATCCAATTCTCTAACCGCAAATAGGATATATATATAATTCCAAGCGGATTTGCAAATCATGTACAACAATCATTCAACAAGCAACAATTATCATTTCAAACAACACCCAACTTTTCAGGTCAGAATTAAATGATCAAACAATTATGTTAATGCAAGAAAATAATTTATAATTAATTAAACAAATAAAATTAGAATCCTTACATTGAATTTTTGGCCAAAATTTTGCTGTCTCCTTTTCAGCTGCGGTCTGCGCCATCGCGAAGCTCTTAATTTTGTGATTCCAACGCAATTTACGGTTCGTCAAACGGACCTCGTATGAAAGAGTTATGAATTTTTAAAAATAATTAATTAATATTCGTGAAAATACCTAAAAATTTCACTGTCTCAGAATTGGACAAAATTAGTGTCCACGCGTCCATCTCGTCGCCACGATCCCAACGCACCTGAAATCGTCGATTTTCGACTTCGTATGAGTGAGTTATGCAATTTTAAAGTTCTGGAAATTAATTAAATAATTTAAAAATAAAATAGAAAATACCCTCAGCCCATTGACCGCGAAACACTGTTCACCGCCGAACTTTGACCGCGATTTGCCGCTGCTTCAGGCCACCTGACGCCACGGGACCACCTCCAATGTCTTCGTCTTGGCGAGACGCACCACCACCAGGAAGAGCCGCCCCTAAAGCTTCTCCGATCATCGGGAAATCGCCTAGAACGGATTTCGCCTCGCGGGTCCCACAGGCCGCCTCACGCCTCCAAACTGCCTGAAATTTGGCGAGCACCTCCACCTCACGTAGACGAAGAACTTCCGTGTTCGTGACTTCGTCTAATTCTTCCTCGATTCACGGGAATTTCTTGATTTACGTTTTGAGCTTCTGAATTTCGAAAACAGCGAGCTTTAAGACGAGATTCCGGCGAATCCGAGCGCTGTTTGACAAAACCGACTACACCATTAGCTTCGTGTCGTCGAGACCTTCGAGAGGACATATAATTTGCTATGGTTTGAAGAGATTTTATTTTTTATGAATTTTAGAGGAAGAGGGAGCCGCCATGGAAATTGGGAAAAATGATGGAAAAGAGAAGTGGCTGCTGTGCATTTCGAATTTCAGCCCTAAATCTCAGAAAAAAGATAATATATACCATGGGTTTAATTTTGGTTTGGGCCCAAATATCATTACGTGCCCAATTACTCAATTTTCAACTGTTTTCTTCAATTCAGAAATTCTTATAAATACATGCGAATTTCAAAATTAATAAATTTTTAAACATAATTATTTCAGGTCATTACGAACCCAACGAACCTAATTTCGTAATTTTCCGATTCCGTATGAATTTATTATAAATTTCCGAAGTCTGAAAATAGGCTGTATTTCCACTGTAAAAATTATACAGGCCACAAAATAATTCCAAAAATTATAAATTTTAGAATTTAACCTTAATTTAATATTCCGAATCCATAGAAACTAGTTTCGTCGAATTCGGAGTTCGTTTGCAAAAATTCTATTTTTCAGGTGTATATTTTAATATTTAAAAATACCAAAAATAGTGGAATTTTTCCGAAACTCAAAAATATAAGTTCTTATAGTCATTTTTATATGTAAACAACATTCTAAAACCAATGGAGATGGTTTCGGGTCCTAATTCCTTATTCTGCAAAATGTAGCATTTTGGCCTTTATAAATTTCATAGCGACCATTCTAGATTTTAATTTTGACATAACTTTTGATTCCCGTTATGAAATTTCGATTTTTCGGATTCGTTGGAAAGATAAATTTAAATAGATTCCAATATTTTTGGTTTCACTAAAATCCGTTAAATTTTGCATCCTGTACTGTCAGTCAAAGTTCAAGTTTGACTTTTCAAACTACCGCGCTATTTCTTACTCTTTTGTTAATTAAAATTAAATCATTCATTCTAACTTCGATTTGAATCAAATTTGTGATCATTATTATTTAAATAAATTATTTTATATTGTCAAAATTCATTAAAATTTCCTAAAATAAAATTTTTAAATTGGTCCCAAAATTTCGGGTTGTTACAATTGCCCCCACTTAAAAACTTTTCGTCCTCGAAAAGGAACGTAGCTAAAAATTGTAAAATTAACTATCTTAATTTTAAATTTTAATGGTTGATTATGTTTTCAAAATATATATAACTTTATATATATAAAAATCATATTTCAAAGAATATATTATAAATATCAAAAATACGCTAATTATAAATTCGTAACTCTTAACTCGTTCTAGGACATTACTAACCCGATCTCTAACGAGTTTACTCATTCTAGGATACTGCTGATCCTATCTCTAATGAGTATTCTTATTGGACATTACTAATCCAATCTCTGATGAGTCTTTTGTCCAGTTCTAACAAGTTGTACCCCAAAGAGTTGAGCTAACCTGAGCTCTGATACCAACTGTAAAGACCCGCAAATTCCCACCCTTTGAATCGACCATAAACCACACAGGTCTGACCCAAAAAGTGAAAATCTACGAATACTTTAACTTTGGGCATACAACATATTAAAACAACAACAGAAGACTTTTATAACATATCATCATATAATGTTACATCAGAGTACAGAATATACATATCAGAGTACATTGGAATATAATTACAGCGGAAGATAAATACAAAAATGTAATATACTGCAACGGAAGAACACAGCGGAAGACTTTCTATCTCTGGACACAGCTTTAAGCTTCAACCCAGAATCCTGTTTAATATATCTGCAAAAATAGCTACTCGACTGCCCGTGTGGAAAATATGGGCACCCGAGTTTGCCAGTGGACAAAACTACAGGTCAGTCATGGGACTGGTGTGAGAATTCTACTTAACCTATATAATATAATAAGGCTAATCACAGGACCACGCCACTTTCGCGGAACGGGTTTTCTCCTATGGATTGCCAGTGCATGACTAAAGTAAATCGTCAAAATAGCGCAATGTTTTTTAGAAAAATGAAACCATTATAAGACCCAAGTCCCATCACACAATGCAACGCAAACCGGAGGATAGGGTTTTACCTTATAATGATCAAAAAATGCTTGATACGATAAACACGGTATTATATAATAATAGTGTGCAACCAATTTGAAATACATCAAAGTAAATGTATTAATCCTAGACGGCATGAGTGCCCCATCCCACTATGTCGCCATATATAGGTATACAATCAAAAACGCGTGATGTCGTATTGGAAATTTGGGTTTCCATCTGAGTCAAGGCTAGGGAGGAGATCCTTACCGATTCGAGACACTCTAGCAATGCCCCAGGATTGGTACTCTGTCCAACCCTTGGATCCTGCAGGGCCGGTCCACACTTGCTTTTGTGGATTGGTTATGCCTGAACACACGCTTCCCGGTCCTTTTGGACCTATACTACGGCCAGTAGCGACCGCATAAACCGAGGCCTCGAACAATCCAACAACCACAATGAATAAATGCCAGCGCTGGTAGGTCCCTGGCACCACTCTAGCTAGAAAGAAATGTGCGCACTCCCTGCGTTCCCTTCTCCCGTTTTAGACTCTACCGGGCTGTGAGGCTCGTGAGGTCACGTCATACACAAAGCTATGCCTAAATAGACTATGCTTTGATCATCCCACAAGGCTCTGCTTTGCAACAATAAGCCTTGATCAAGTGCAACTTGGCATACCACATCAACAACTCATATCATGCGATCGGTAAATATTTAACATACAAAAGGGTGTTAAGCAAGAGAATAAATCCTCCGCCACCATGCATTTATATATTAAATAAAAACCAATTTAATTACATGAAATAAATTTCAATGTCAGGCATGCTATCCATTTACAAGTCCGTTCTGGGTCTGAACGAAACAACGTATCCGTCGATCTCCAGTACGTCTGGAAGATCATCACTTTTACCTTGCCTTGGGGGATCAGTCCCAATTCAAGATATTAGTCACCATCAACCAAACGATGTGAAGCTCTCCGGTCTTCAGTCACCGTCTTCATCTTCGACTCTTGATCGTCGTGATGATTATCCAGAATGGGTTAGACCCGGTCTTTCTGAATAACTCGCGTATTTGTAATTAAAACAACCATACGCCACATTCCAACTTTGAATATCCTTTTAAATAAAAATTATTATTTATGTTAAAAGGTCCTCATTAATTTTATCAAAGATAAAATAAATTAAATTTTTAATCTTTCTAAAAAGATGTATTAATATTCCAATTTTGATTTAATTTATAAAATAGATTTATAAATTTCAAATAGTAATTTCAATGTAAATTGGATTAAAGGATAAATGTTATTTAAAACATCGTCCACTACAAATCTAATTCACATATCAATCACCAAACATAAATGTTAAGATCTAATGATCTTAAATAAAAGATTTATCTTAAAGATATTAATTCATTACTATAAAAAAAACACATTTTTAAAATAATCAATAAAATATTCTATATATAAAAGATTCTGAATGTAAAATATACTTTATAATACAAAATCTTTTATTTTACAAAAATCCTTTTATTATATAAAAATTCTTTATTTAAAAAGAAATTCTGCATTGGAATGCGACTCAACCATGTACCATATAATTTGGGTCATATGGGTTTCATACATTTCATGTATATGGTAATAACAGGAAATAATCCTCAATCCATCCATTAACAACCAGAGTGACAATGTCAACTGTGTGAGCATTAAAATGAAATAATAATGCTCATCGCAGCCTGTCGATCAATCGATAGACATATAATTAAACATTGGGATTTGTGTCAGTCAAGTATCGTCCCAATACCCGTGTGGGGTTTTCAGCCAACAAACAAATAATAAATTATTTGTGCACTTGGGCGATGTGTAAAAATAATCGTTCCAATCACATAAACAAGTCGGATGACTTGTAAATGGAAGTGTAATATTCAATTTTGAATATACTAACATCACATTTAACACATCAAAATACAACATCACAGGCAAATATTTCAATACTCTTTATTATGAACATATGACAATAAAAATCGTGACTTTTATTTATTTATAAAAATGCATATTTTTGGTCTCATTCATTTTAATGACAAAATGAATATTTGACTTCATTCTTTTTAATGTATAAAAATATACATACTTAATTCATTCTCTTTAATGTATGAAAACATACATTTTAAATCCATTCTTTTTCTCAACATAAACAAATATGATGATTTTGTTTCTTAACTTCTAATGCAACAAAATGAGAATTTTGTCTAATCTTTTTCAATGAATAAAGATGTCTATTTTTACTTCATTCATTTTAATGTGCCAAAAATGTCCATTTTGTCTAATTCACTTTTAATATACAAAAATGAGTATTTTGTTTTAGTCTCTTTTCTTATACATAAAAAAAAAATTTAATTTATTCTTTTTAATGACACCAAGTGTTCATTTCTAATTAACCCTTTTAATGTATAGAAAGGTTCATTTTCTAATTTTGACATGTTAACTCAAAATGACAATTTAAATTCACTAATCAAGTCTTGATAAGAATGTTGTTCTTTTTCATTTACAATAGAAAATGAAAATAAAAAGAATTCACATGTCTTGTTCTTTTATTTACCATAGAAATACCAATAAAATGATCAACATATTTTGGTCTTTTCATTTACAAAAGAAGTTGTAAATAAAGTGGTCCTCATATTTTTACTCTTTTCACTTACAATAGGAGTTGTAAATAAATGATTCTCATGTTCCTGTTCTTTTTATTTTCTATCGCACCAAAAATGTCGATAAAAATGAATCACTAACATTGTCTATTTTTATCGCACTAAAAATGTCGATAAAAATGAATCACTAACATTGTCTATTTTTATCGCACCCAAAATGTCGATAAAAATGACAACATTAACTATTCTATTTTCACCGCGTTCAAAATGACGATAAAATATTCAACATTAACAATTCTATTTTTACCGCATTCAAAATGACGATAAAATATTCAACATTAACAATTCTATTTTTACCGCATTCAAAATGACGATAAAATATCAAACATTAACAATTCTATTTTTACCTACTATAGAAAATGTAAATAAATATATTTCTAAATTCTATTCCTTTTATTTACATAACTGATTAACATGTTTTACTCTTTTTCTATTACAAAGAAAATGTAAACAAAATGATTTACATATTTTACTCTTTTTCTATTACAAAGAAAATGTAAACAAAATGATTTACATGTTTTACTCTTTCTCTTTTACAAAGAAAATGTAAACAAAAACCGTTCACACATTATGTTCTCCTTTGGTTTCTATATAAAATGTAAACAATGTGATTTACCCATTATGTTCTCTTTTGTTTTACATATAAATGTAAATAAAAACAATTCACAAATTATGTTCTCTTTTGGTTTACATAGAAAAATGATTTTTCTTTATATTTCTGTTCATTTATTTACAAAAGCAATGTAAACAAAATGACTAACAAAACTTTATTTCTTTTCTTTTCACCATATAAACATCAATAATGTGAATAACATATTTTTGGTCTTATCATTTACAAAGGAAGGTGTAAAAAAAAGGATTAACCTAATTTGTAATGTAAAAATATGACCTTTTCTATTTTACAATGTAAAAATGATAACTCCTCTATTTTAAATATAAAAAGATCATCTTCTTATTTTCATCGTCAAAATTACATCTTTTGTTTTCAATATAAAAAGATTGTCTTTTTATTTTAAAACATAAAAATATTGTCTCCTTATTTTCAACATAAAAAGATTTAGCTTTTTTTATTATAATCAAAAAACAAAGTTGTAATTTTTGTAACCAAAATCAAAGTTGTAATCTTTGCAAACCAAATCAAAGTTGTAATCTTTGTTAACAAAACCAAAGGTTCAATTTTTATAAAGTTTTAATCTTTATAAATAAAAATAAAAGATTTCATGTTTTATAAATAGAACAAAGATTCATTTTATACAAACAAAAACAAAGATTCATTTTAAAGATCGAATCTTTATTAATGTTATTCATTTCAAAATAAAAATCAAAACTTTGATTTGTAAATCATGATAAAAGATTAAAATTTTATCTATAAATCAAAACAAAAGAGAAAAAAAAATTATTCTTTTCATTTACCATAGAAAATGTAAATAGAAACGTATTTTCTAAATTTTTCCTTTTATTTACAAAAGAAATGTAAATAAAAACTTGCTTTCTAAATGTGTTCATTTATTTACAAAGAAATGTAAATAAAAACTTGTTCTTTTATATTTGTTCTTTTATTAATAACAGAAATGTAAATAAAAACTCTTTTTTTTTAAGGACAAAAAGTAATTCATTTGTGTACATGTTCTAAAAATAAAAGAGGATTTTATTTGTTTTACAAGTTCTAATCCAATCTTAACATATATATATATACTGAATAAAATATGTTATGATCTCATTTTAGATCCAATTCTCTAACCGCAAATAGGATATATATATAATTCCAAGCGGATTTGCAAATCATGTACAACAATCATTCAACAAGCAACAATTATCATTTCAAACAACACCCAACTTTTCAGGTCAGAATTAAATGATCAAACAATTATGTTTAATGCAAGAAAATAATTTATAATTAATTAAACAAATAAAATTAGAATCCTCACATTGAATTTTTGGCCAAAATTTTACTGTCTCCTTTTCAGCTGCGGTCTGCGCCATCGCGAAGCTCTTAATTTTGTGATTCCAACGCAATTTACGGTTCGTCAAACGGACCTCGTATGAAAGAGTTATGAATTTTTAAAGATCGGGTAATTAAATAATTAAGGGTGCGTTTTTTACAGGTCCCTGTTAAGTTTCAAAATATAAAAAAAACCCAGTGATAAAAATAATATAGAATACATCCCTATTTTTGAATTTCCGCTAACGAAATTCCAGATCTACCCTTACTAACCTAAAAAACTATCCAACAACTATTTGTCCTCATTTACTCGGTCTATCGCTCCTATAATCTCGCTCATAAACCTAATTTCCGCTAAAAAAATTCCAGATTTATTTATTACTTTTTTTTTTTACGATGAACTAGACAATTATATGCATATATTACGTAAAATTGCATACATTCATGCAACTTAGTGTAATAATTGCATACATATATTAATATTATGCAGAAAATAAATTATTAGTTTTGTGCAACATTGAAGTAGACGTTGCGTGTATTAATATTCTACAGAAATAAATAATTACTCTAATGTAGGGACTACAAATTTTTTATTAAAATTTTTGATTTTTACGAAAAACTAGACAATTACATACAAAAATTACTTAAAATTGCATACATTTATGCAACTAAGTGAAACAATTGCATACGTATACAGAAATATTCCTGCATAATTGCTGAAACAAAAGAAATGACAAAAAAGCAAATACATATAATTATAACAAGATGCATATATATATATATATATATATATATATATATATGCAAATAACAGAAATATGTGCATACTTACATGAAAAAATTCAAAACATTTACATGTACTACATCGAAAAATAAGTACAGACCACACTTACATGTAATACAACAAAAATTTCAGAACATTTACAAAGAAGAGATGATGGTCTTCTGAAGAACAACTAATTTTGTTAAGGCCCAGCTTATTGCACAAACCACATCTAGTAGTCTCTGTAGAAACACATGCAGATTTCAATCATTTGGAAAAAGATGGACGACCAAGCTTTAACAACACGATAACACCAATATCCGCCGAAACACTGTTATCAAGAAAAGAAAATCAACATTAATAAGCTTAATGTGTAGTAACCTAAATTACAAAAACAACTTCAGATTAGTATAAATACATGCGTACAATTCAGCAAAATAACAATAATTTCTGCATATTTAAATGCAAGTATTCTAGATATTATGCATAGAAATATGAATATATTTGTAAAATAATATGTTTTTCTGATTGTTTGATAAAAAAAGGCATACAGATATGCATATATTAAGAATAGATGCATACAAAAACAGCTTCAGATTAATATAAATACATGCGTACAATTCAGTAAAATAACAATAATTTCTGCATATTTAAATGCAAGTATTCTATATATATGCATAGAAATATGAATATATTTGTAAAATAATATGTTTTTCTGATTGTTTGATAAAAAATGCATACAGATATGCATATATTAAGAATAGATGCATACTTGTCCGCAACTTTTTATCAGAAGTTAAGCAAAAAATCCACGAATTCTAAAAACAGTTAAATTCTTACATCCAGTCAAAAAAAGTGATAAATTAACCATAATATAGGACCAAAAAATTAACCATAACATCATTTCTGATTTCATTTAAGCAATGAACTAGCTTATGCTCCAACGAAAATCCATAATACATAAATTAACCAAACTACTAACAGAAGAACTTTTGTATAATGTTTACTTTGTACCTTATTATGTTGCAATTTACACTGTGTAAGAGTTAATTGCTTATGGATGCCAACTATCAAGTACTAGATCTGTAATACTTCAGGTAAGTTAATGTTGAAAACTCTGCAAGCAACCAAGTTAAGGAAAAATATACCTTCCAGAAAACATAGCAGTAAAATGTCATGAACAAAAATGAAAATGAAACATGCAAGCATTTCAGGCTAAATATATTTCACCAAAAAGTCAGAACAAAAACAATCAATTACAATTAGTAATGTGATGCCAAGACATTTCAAAGTATTTACAATCCAAAGCACCACGGTACAAATAATTTGTGATCATGGTAAGATCTTCTAATCCAAATAAAAGGGTATACCAAAATTACATAATAGAAAGAGACCAAAATTACCTTGTATCTCTTCGAGATTTTGGATCTGGAACCCTCGACTTCCTTGATAACCTCAGAATGAGACAGATCTAGATCCTTCTTCATTTCATTGATCTCAGAACGTACCATATCCCTCAGACCCGAAATCTTCGACGGCACTTTTGTGGTGGTGACTGGGATCGAGAGAGGGCTAACGGATCCAACATTTGCTGAAGGGAATTCATCATCAGCGTGAACACTTGAATGATTTATGGCTGCTGAAATTGCTGGTGCTGTTCGGATTCATCATTAGCGTGAAAATCGAATGAAATACTTTGAAATAGAAGAAGAAGGAGGAGAACACGGTTCTCTTGATTGGAGTTCCTAGAGCAACGAGATCTAGAAGAAGAAGGAGGAGAATACTGGTGCCGCCGCCGCCATGAAATAGAAAATTAGGTTTCTGTAAAGGCTCACATCCTAATACGTAACCTATAAACAAAAACGAACCGTGAAAATCGAATGAGGGCATTTCTGGAAAAATAAAAGCTGTGTTTTGAAAATAGGGATGAGATTTATATATTTCAAAAGGGGAGGATGTGAGCCTAATTAACTTTAGTTTTAAGGATGTGAGCCTAATTTTCACAATAATTAATTAATATTCGTGAAAATACCTAAAAATTTCACTGTCTCAGAATTGGACAAAATTAGTGTCCACGCGTCCATCTCGTCGCCACGATCCCAACGCACCTGAAATCGTCGATTTTCGACTTCGTATGAGTGAGTTATGCAATTTTAAAGTTCTGGAAATTAATTAAATAATTTAAAAATAAAATAGAAAATACCCTCAGTCCATTGACCGCGAAACACTGTTCACCGCCGAACTTTGACCGCAATTTGTCGCTGCTTCAGGCCACCTAACGCCACGGGACCACCGCCAATGTCTTCGTCTTGGCGAGACGCACCACCAACAGAAAGAGCCGCCCCTAAAGCTTCTCCGATCATCGGGAAATCGCCTAGAACGGATTTCGCCTCGCGGGTCCCACAGGCCGCCTCACACCTCCAAACTGCCTGAAATTTGGCGAGCACCTCCACCTCACGTAGACGAAGAACTTCCGTGTTCGTGACTTCGTCTAATTCTTCCTCGATTCACGGGAATTTCTTGATTTACGTTTTGAGCTTCTGAATTTCGAAAACAGCGAGCTTTAAGACGAGATTCCGGCGAAACCGAGCGCTGTTTGACAAAACCGACTACACCATTAGCTTCGTATCGTCGAGACCTTCGAGAGGACATATAATTTGCTATGGTTTGAAGAGATTTTATTTTTTATGAATTTTAGAGGAAGAGGGAGCCGCCATGGAAATTGGGAAAAATGATGGAAAAGAGAAGTGGCTGCTGTGCATTTCG
The DNA here is from genome assembly GCA_030737875.1 of Allium sativum. Taxonomy (NCBI): domain Eukaryota; kingdom Viridiplantae; phylum Streptophyta; class Magnoliopsida; order Asparagales; family Amaryllidaceae; genus Allium; species Allium sativum. The sequence continues at coordinate 659,929,960 of CM060920.1, forward strand.
AATTTCAGCCCTAAATCTCAGAAAAAAGATAATATATACCATGGGTTTAATTTTGGTTTGGGCCCAAATATCATTACGTGCCCAATTACTCAATTTTCAACTGTTTTCTTCAATTCAGAAATTCTTATAAATACATGCGAATTTCAAAATTAATAAATTTTTAAACATAATTATTTCAGGTCATTACGAACCCAACGAATCTGATTTCGTAATTTTCCGATTCCGTATGAATTTATTATAAATTTCCGAAGTCTGAAAATATGCTGTATTTCCACTGTAAAAATTATACAGGCCACAAAATAATTCCAAAAATTATAAATTTTAGAATTTAACCTTAATTTAATATTCCGAATCCATAGAAACTAGTTTCGTCGAATTCGGAGTTCGTTTGCAAAAATTCTATTTTTCAGGTGTATATTTTAATATTTAAAAATACCAAAAATAGTGGAATTTTTCCGAAACTCAAAAATATAAGTTCTTATAGTCATTTTTATATGTAAACAACATTCTAAAACCAATGGAGATGGTTTCGGGTCCTAATTCTTTATTCTGCAAAATGTAGCATTTTGGCCTTTATAAATTTCATAGCGACCATTCTAGATTTTAATTTTGACATAACATTTGATTCCCGTTATGAAATTTCGATTTTTCAGATTCGTTGGAAAGATAAATTTAAATAGATTCCAATATTTTTGGTTTCACTAAAATCCGTTAAATTTTGCATCCTGTACGGTCAGTCAAAGTTCAAGTTTGACTTTTCAAACTACCGCGCTATTTCTAACTCTTTTGTTAATTAAAATTAAATCATTCATTCTAACTTCGATTTGAATCAAATTTGTGATCATTATTATTTAAATAAATTATTTTATATTGTCAAAATTCATTAAAATTTCCTAAAATAAAATTTTTAAATTGGTCCCAAAATTCCGGGTTGTTACAGCTATAGTATAATTTATAGCCGTATAAAAGGCCATTTTTCAAACGACCTCCGTTTTCGACGAAACCACTTTTCTTGGATTCGGAATGTCAAATTATTTCTAGTTTTCAATTTTCATAATTTTTCGAATTAATATGTAAGCGTGGAAAACAAAATTGTGTTTTGCCAATTTCAGTCAAATCTAATCGACTTGAAAATGCCCATTTTTCGAACAGCCTCATCAAAACAAAGCCAGAAATAATTTTTCTGGATTTTTCTGAGTTCGTATGTGGCCCCGGTGGATTTAAATATACGATCAAATCAATTATTTAAATGATTTAAATAATAAATTAAAGATTTCAGGCCACAAACAGTCATTTGGGCTGACGAGACCTAGCCCATTGGATTCGGAACAGGGGCTATTGGGTGGGTTCAACTCTAGTTGGACTGAAATCGGATTATTTCATGATGTAGGGATTTATTTATAAAAATAATTTTAAAATATTATAAATAATACAATTAAAACCCTAAAATCACTAATCATCGTCACTATAGTCGCCGCCTCCATGTTTTCAATGGTTGAAAACCTCCTGAATTCAACCAAAAGTACACCAATCCTCTCAATAAAACTCCTTACTCCATTTCAATCTTTCGAAGAGATTTTCCTCCTCTTTGATTTTGTATGGTTAGATCATAAAACCATCAAGTGTTTGACGAGTTGCAGCACCCCAAATGCCCAATGTTTGCCTTGCCGCGCCGCCCAAAAGCTCTGATCGAGCTGGCCGTTGGTGGCCCCACCCTGTGCGTCGTTCAATCCTCTCCGGCGTGCCACTTGCTGATCAGTCCTAGGCCCTACGATTTGGAAGGAATAAGCAACCATAAAATCGAACAATAGCAAAAACCCACGGTCGTAATACTGTTAAAGGAGTAAGAAGAGTATGGCATTTTTTTTTAATTAATTTAAAAATGTTACAATCTAAAATAAATTGTAACTAACGCATACGTTATCGAAATTGAACGATTTCAGATCTTATTCAATCGTAAAACTGAGATCTACGCTACTGTCCAGACTAGATCCAATTCCAAGTAGTTCAAATTTTGGACCAATTTGCGTAACGACTGTGAGATTTCTTCTTTTTATATAATTAATTAATTATTTAATTTATTTGTTATGAGACGATTGAATGTGTATGATTCAGATCTGTTATGTGATGATATTGTGGATGATTTATTTGTATGTTGGTGATGTATAAACACAGATTTGTGTGTGTTCCATAAAATAATCATTTTTGTTAAGTTATTGATTTGGATTAGAATTTCCATTTCAATAAAAATAATCATATTTGTTAGATTATTTATTTGGATTAGAATTTCAATTTCAATAAAAATAAATCATATTGTTGTGTTATTGATTTGGATTAAAATTTCCCTTTCAATAAAAATAAATTATTTTGATCATTTTGTTGAATTGAATTGTCAATTCAACATTAAAATATTATTTTGATTTTTTTTGTTGAATTGAATTAGATTGTCAATTCAACATTAAAACATTATTTTGATTATTTTTGTTGAGTTGAAATAGTTTGTCAATTCAACATTAAAACATTATTTTGATTATTTTTGTTTAGTTGAATTAGACTGCCAATTCAACATTAAAATATTATTTTGATTATTTTTGTCGAGTTGAATTAGATTGTCAATTCAACATTAAAACATTATTTTGATTATTTTTGTTGAATTGAATTAGATTGTAAATTCAACATTAAAACATTATTTTGATTTTTTTTGTTGAATTAAATTAGATTGTCAATTCAACATTAAAACATTATTTTGATTTTTTTTGCTGAGTTGAATTAGATTGTCAATTCAACATTAAAACGTTATTTTGATTATTTTTGTTGAGTTGAACTAGATTGTCAATTCAACATTAAAACATTATTTTGATTACTTCTGTTGAGTTGAATTAGATTGTCAATTCAACATTAAAACATTATTTTGATTGTTTTTGTTGAGTTGAATTAGATTGTCAATTCAACATTAAAACATTATTTTGATTATTTTTGTTGAGTTGAAATAGATTGTCAATTCAACATTTAAACATTATTTTGATCATTTTGTTGAATCGAAATAGATTGTCAATTCAATATAAAACATTATTTCGCCATTTTTATTTAATTGAAATAGAATCGTAAATTCAATGCAAAATATTATTTTGTCATTTTATTGGATTTAATAGAATGGTCAACACAATTGAAAATATGTCACTGAATTGAGATAGAGTTGCAAATATACATTGAATTAAAAATTGTTCTTTTATTTGCATTCTCGAATGCAAATATACATTGAAAAATAAAGATGTTCTTTGCATTCACTAATGCAAACCTTTTATTTGCATTCTTTGATGCAAGTAAACATTTAGTTAAAAAGTTATTCTTTTATTTGCATTCTTTGATGCAAATAAAACATAGTTTTAAAAATGTTATATTTTACTTGTAATTTGGATACAAATTAAAACATGATTTGTAAAGTTACATTTTTGTTTGCAATTTTAGATTCAAACAAAACATTAGAAGTAAAGTTACATTTTTATTTGCTATTTTGGATGCAAACAAAACATTAGAATTAAAGTTACATTTTTGTGTGCAATTTTAGATGCAAACAAAATTTGATTTAAATAGTTGCATTTTGCTTGTATTTTAGATGCAAAAAAATAATAATTGAATATTACATTTTTATTTTGTATTTTAGATAGAAATAAAAATATGATTTAAAGAGTTTCATTTTTGTTTGTAAATTTAGTTGCAAGCAAAACATTTAATAAGAGTTACATTTTTTTGTTTGTAAATTTAGTTGTAAACAAAACATTTAATAAGAGTTTCATTTTTGTTTGTAAATTTAGTTGCAAACAAAACATTTAATAAAGATTACATTTTTATTTGCATATTTAGATGCAGATAAACATCGCAGTTAAAGATTATATTTTTATTTGCATATTTAGATGCAAATAAACATCGTTAAAGATAACCTTTTTATTTGCATATTTAAATGCAAATAAACATCACAGTTAAAATATTACCTTTTTATTTGCATAATTAGATGCAAATAAATATTGTAGTTAAAAGATTATATTATTATTTGCATATTTGGATGCAAATAAATATCGTTGTTAAAAGATTATATTTTTATTTGCATATTCAGACGCAAATAAACATCGTAGTTAAAAGATTATATTTTTATTTGCACATTTAGATGCAAATAAACATCAAAGATTACACTTTTATTTGCATATTTAGATGTAAATAAAGACCGTAGGAAGAAGTTGCATTTTTGTTTGCAAATTTAGTTGTAAACAAAACATTATAATAAAAGTTACATTTTGTTTACATTTTAGATGTAAATAAGGACATAAATTAAATGGTTACATTTTTATTTGAAATTTTGATATAAATGAAAAGCATAGAAATAAAAGTCATACTTTTATTTACATTCTAGATGTAAATAAAAAGAAGAAATTATAGTGTCGCATTTTTATTTACATTTTAGATGTAAATAAAGGCTAGTATTTAAGAGCCACATTTTTATCGACATTTCATATGAAATAAAGGAATTTAGATGTTAAATTGTTTATTGTTACTTTATATACAATAAAAGTAGTAGGAATCGAAAAATGATTTATATTTATATATAAATATAAATATAAATTAAAATTTAAACGAATCGCGCGCGGTAATTTGCGTTTTGGCAATCGTAACTTCAAACGATTATACCGTAAAATCCAACCGTCGGATTTTCCCAAAACTGGAACCGTTAGGACCGTTTTGGAAAGATCTTTCCAATGATATAAATTTTATCAAAATCCAACGGTTAGATTTCAAGATAAGTGTAAATCAAATTTTGGTGAAAACAGCGCTAGGGCCGCCTATCGACCCGAAGCGTCGTTTGACTATATTGAGCTATTTTTAAATAAATAAAAATAGCAATAAATCGTTATAAATTAATATTAATGATATTAAATGGTTTAAATGATAATAATTTGGAAAATTATTTGAAAAGACCGAGTTCAACTCATTTCAAATAATTTTACGGCGATTTAAAGTTGAAGATATCAAAGACGGCGTTTGAAGACCGGTGATCTTCACGTCGAAAGGATAACTATTGATGCCTAACATTGGCTAGCTACTAATAAAGAGTTAAAGTGGTAGTTATCTGGATGCACTTGTTGATCGTCCGGATACGCGAGCAATTAGGTGACTCCGGTTTTGTTCAGACCCAGAACGGACTTGTAAATGGATGCATGTCCAACATTGAATTTTGTGCCATGTAATTTAATTTATATCTATTAATATATTTCTGAGGTGGCGGAGGATTTATTCTTTTGTTATACACCCTTCTTTGAGACGCACGAGCTCGAAGGTTATATATTGGTAATTACCGACCGCATGGTATGGACTATCAATGTGACATGCCAAGATGCAATTGATCGAGGCTTTTGTTGAAAAGAAGATCCTTGTGGATGATGATCAAAGAATAGCCTATTCAGTCATAGCTTTGTGTATTTCGTTACCTCGCGGGCCTCACACCCTGGTAGAGTCAAAAACGGGACAAAGGAACGCAGAGAGTACACACATTTCTTTCTAGCTAGAAGTGGTGTTTGGGTTTTAACACGACCCGCCATTTTTACTTATGTGGTTGATGGAATGAGGCGCCTCGGATTTTTATTGGTCACCAATGGCCAATTTATATGTCCAATAAGATCAGGAAGCGTGTGTTCAGGCATAACTAATCCACTGAAGTATTTGTGGACCGACTCTGCTGTATCCAAGGATTTGCCAGCGTCCGAATCTTGAGACATTGCTAGAGTGTCTCGAATCGGTTAGGAGATCATCCCTAGCCTTGACTCATGATGGAAACCAACCTCCGATATGACATTACGGTCTTGATTGTAAACCTATATATGGCAACATAGTATATGATAGCTATGTTGTCTAGGATTGATACATTTACATTGAAGTATTTTTGAAACATATTAGACACTAATAATAATATTAGAAATATTATTTTTCTACGTATTAAGCATTTTTGATCATTATAAGATAAAACTCTATCCTCCATTTGCGTTGCATTGTGTGATGGGACTTGAGTCTTATAATGATTTCATTTTCTAAAAATAATTACGTTGTTTGACTTAAAAATTTATAAAACTTATGCACTGGCAATCCAATGGAATTAAACCCGTTCCGCGTTAGTGGCATGGTCCAGTGATTAACCATATTATTAGTTTAGTAAGATTTCTCATACTAGTCCCATGACTGACTCGTAGTTTGTTTCAGTTTGCAAACTAGGGTGCCCTCTTTCCACACGGGCAGCCAAATGACATGTTTCTGGTAGGGATGTTTTCTGGACTAGAGCTGCTGATGGAGATGTTGGAAGATCTTTTCTTTTATCTTTTATTTTCTTCTTGAGTTTTTGAGACAGTATTGGATATTGATGTATTTTTTGAGATTGAGACTTTATTTCTTTCCCTTTTTTTAGACATCTATTTTTGCTAAGTGTTCCTTGTACTGCGTACTCTGATGTTATGTGATAATGCTTGTGATGACATTTCCTTTCTGCTGCAAATGATTTATATGTTCTACTATGTAACTGTGATCTGTTATTGTTTTAATTCTGTTATACTCCTATGATTATCCTTACTTTCGTTCTACGGAAGCTTGGGTCGTCACATAGACCTTGATCAACAACGTTCTTATCTTCAAATAGACATCAGTTGTAATTCAAAAACTGATTTTTATTTTAATACCAAACACGTCTCATCTAACTATTTTATTTATAATATATTTTATAAAAACTTCTTACCTTTGAAAATCTCTTTCTCGAGTATAACTATTATTTCTTAATTCGCTGAATTAGGTTTTACTTACTAAATATCACCTTTCCTTTTTACTTATTTAAACAATACTTTCTACTACTCGGATTTTGTTAAAATCCTATTTCTCAGTTCTATTCCAAATTCACTTTTAATCCTCCCCCTTGAAAATATTATTTCACTAATTCCTACTTAATTCCATTAAGTAACTTTAACACCTCATCTCCTTTTTATAAACTTCGTTTATAAAATTCTGTTTGAATACGAACCCTTATCTTGATTTTTGAATTCAAATTGATAACTCAACATTTATTTAAACCATCGTACTTGCTTAAAAATTCCTTTTTTTATTTTGTTATAAAATCGGGTTTAATTATAAACCCGTTCATAAACTTCTTTTCCATTCAATTAGATTTCATTACACTGTGCTTAAATTATTATTAATTAAAATTATAATTTATTTCATCGTTAACTATTATAGGGGTAGTTAACTTCTTTATAGTAAATTCCTTTTTAAAATCTTAAAAAAATTCAAACAAAACAATTATCCATTAAACCATTTCATTAGATTAATTCAAAAATAAATTAATAACAAATCCCAGTTATAACGGTTGACTTAGTCAACTCAATACACGATTAATTCGCTAACCAATTCCAATTAGTTCCCAATTTATATTAATTAATAATATAAATAATTTTGTTTATTTGTTCCTTAACAAACAATTATCCAACTCTTAACCGTTAGGTTAAGTTCTACTCATTTACCTAAAATTTTCTTAATGTAAGAATTTACTTTATAATATCATTAAATAATTAATTATAAAGTTAATTAATAGAAAATAAATATTTATTTCCCATTAAAAAATTTAATTAAAATACAAATTGAAAAATCTGTCTTTAGATATGAAATAAATTTTATAACTTCACTTTTATCGATTCACTTGACAGTAAATCCATATTTGGAAAATAATTGATCTACGGGCCATATACTGCCTATTACTCAACCAATATTACTCACTGGTTTGAACAAAACAAAATGTTGAATTTCGGGTCAACATTTAACAACCAAATCAATCATCTAATCAGAACAGTTCATATAATGCTAATATGAAAATAAATGTCATTAAATATATTTGAGGAATCCTATTGAATCCCTCCAACTTGTTCTTCCCTACATCAAATATATTATCCCCAATATGATCATTTAATTTAAATAATAGTCTTCATAACAGCCAATAACGACAATCGAATATCAACCAATTTATTTCACATTACCATAACAATTCAAATAATTAACATCGTTTATTTATAGATGTGACCAATAAGGTAAGTTACCTTAATTGGGACCAATCGTTAAAATAATGATTTGGGTTTCACTGAAATTAAACAACGTTTAATTTCAAAAATTCAATCAATACGTGAATATATAATAACAAATAGGCAACCATTAGCAACCATAGCACACAAATAAAAATCCGACTAATATAAAATATAATTGGGAAGAACTGAGTGAGTTTAACTCACCTTGATTTCCATTCGTCGTCAAAACCATTCATTTCAGTTAAAATAAAATAGCTTTTTTAATTTAACTGAATATCTCAGTTGCTTTGACTCCGTCCAATCCAGCTTTATAATCTTACGTCCATTGATACAGTTCCAACGTCGTTTTGTTTGTTCCAATCTGTTCACATTTGAGAATGTTACACAAATTATACACGTTCACGCTTCTAATCTAAGTTAATTGACTGTTAATTAAAATTTTAATTAATCCTTAATCTTGTTATTAAAATAAACATTTGCTACGTAGGCATATCATTGGGCATATTACAGTCTCTTGTACATATTGTTCAACCATAAGATAATAATGTTAAATTATTATGTTAGTTTTTGGTTATGTTATTATATCTTCAATCAGGCATATACTACTAGGTGTTAGGCACGGTATACTATTGTTGTCATTATATATTAGGCACATAACATATTTGCTTAATACACACACACACACACACACACACACACACACATATATATATATATAGAGAGAGGATTAGGCATCGTTATTGGGTCATCAGGCACATTTAGCACTTTGAAGGCCAAGTAATATATATAACACGGTTAAATTAGCTTGGCATATTTAAATAATAGTTAGGCCCTTTAAACATTATTTAAACTTTAATTAGGCATTTTGAAATGGTTAAACAAATATAACTAGCGATTAGGCACCCTCACCGCTACTTTCCCTTTTCTTTTACAATACTCTGCTTTTCTGTAGTTCGATCCTGCTTCCACCACTTTGTTATTGCACTTTACCGTGCCATCCGACTCTCTCCGATCATTAAAGCATCGTGCCATGCCCTCCTTCCTGATGCCATGCCAACTCTTCAGTCCCCGAATAGCAGCATCCACCCTTCAAACAAAAGTCACGCCCTCTATCTCCTCCTTATATCCATGTCAGTCCTCTCCAGCTTAAGTCCGTAACTCATGTTCCCCTCCTGACACCGACAACCTCATCAGTGCCAGCATTCCGACCTAAGCTTCACGTTGAGCCTTCGCTTCTTTATTGAATTTTTGGGTTTGTGGAAGGCTTCAGGGTTTAGTATTCTGTTGTTAAGCTTTCGATTTGTACATATTTTTATTCTCTTCGATGGGATGAAATGAAAGTGAATCTGCTTGGAGGATGAGTTATACATACATACATACATACATACATACATACATACGTGTGTGTGTATATATATATAGAAGTCAAATTCTGTGGATGAGAATGATGTCATTCGCATGGGTCTGCAGACGAAGTAGGGTAGGGGTCAGCTCGCCTGTGTTGTTTTATCTCCTGAAATACAGACAAGAAAAGGGTAGGGGTAGGTAGCCGCATCGATATTTCTTTCATTAGCAGGTGAGTTGGGTCCTCTCTCTCATAGCTATAGAATAGCTGTGATATATAGAAGAAATAGGTTCCACTGTTTTTTTTATTTTCCTTCACATTTTCATATATAACTAGCGACGTACATATTTCGATACGTAAGTAAGAGCTGAAAATTTCTTAAACAAAATTTGCCTTTTCATTTCGGATGGCTGCAAATATATATAACATAGGGTAGCTGATGGGAATGCGTGTATTTAACTATATATATTATGACTTGGTGACGGCTACAAAGTCTATGCACATTTGAACCAAGATAATGTTTCACCTTTGTTAGGAACGACATGGGTTCAATTCGTTGTAATTGTAAAATTAAATAAGAGGAACCAGAAGATGGAACGAAATGAAATGTGAAGTGGGTCAGTATTTATAAATGGAAGGAAGAAGACATGGATGACGCATGCGAAATAAAACCTTTCGGAGTAGAAAATTACAAACCATATTTTAGGATTTCTAGATTTCGTTTTCCACGTCCACAGTTGTCAGTTTACTTGCTGCTACGAAGGAAGCGTACTAGCCTATCAATTGGGTTGCCATCCACTACCAATACGTGAATATCACCCTGTGAAGCTAACATTATTCATATTTACGTATTTATTTTTCTCTACTAAATCGATGTAAAAGAAAATGAGTTGGGAATCACAATGGGATGGACATGTATATGTAATGATGATTAGAAGAACAACAATAGAAAAGGGTACATTAAATTGTATTCATTTGTTGCTATATGGTTTTCTTTAGATTTGGTGACTTGGTTTAATACCAAATAGCAAGTGATTTGTTGTATCGTTGTTTTTGTATGGCAAATATGACACGACCCGAACTTCCCCAGTAAGGAAAGCCCAGATTGAGTTGAGGACAAGCCACATCAGAACACAAATAGAAGAACGTCTCATTGCTTATTACAACAATCCCATCAGAATACAAGAATACACAGAGTATGAATAAATAAAATACATTCGATAAATATCATAGATTACAATACATTACATAGTAGCGGAAAATAATACAAAACACAACTGAAGGAGATATACGGATACAAAGCTTTCCGAATATCATTCCAGCTGTAAACCAGGATCTTGTGAATATAAATCTGCAAAACTAAAACTACTAGCTGCCCATGTCGAAAATAAGGGCACCTAGAATTTAGGTTAAAACAATAAACTCCAGGTCAGTCATGTGACTGGTATGAGAAGTAAAACAGTTATTTAAAGCTTTATTTTAAATCAGATATATCGAGGGACCACGCCGTATAACACGGAACGAGTTTCCTCCCAAGAATATCAGTGCATATAACAAAACCACGCAATGCTTTTTGTAAAAATGAAGCTATTATAAGACCCAATCACACAATGCAACACAAGCCGGAGGATAGGGTTTTCCCTTATAATAGCCAAACATGCTCGGTACATTAAAAACAAATCATTTGATACTATTATAAGCGCATAGTGTATAAAACAACTTCAAATATAAATGTATCAATCCTAGACGGCATAGATACCATATATAATGTCTCCATATTAGGTTTTACAATCAAAACCGCAAAGTCACGTATTGGAAGTTGGATTTCCATCTGTGAACCAAGGCAAAAGATTGTCCTCACCAATTCGAGACTCTCTAGCCCGAGCCTTAGGACCCAGACACTGGCGAGCCCTTGATTCGTTAGGGCCGGTCCACCGATGTGGATTAAAATGCCTGAACACTGCGTTTCCCCACCCTTTGGGGCGTAAATGAGTCATATGACTCCATCGGCTCCACATAGTCACCGATATATCCGAGGCGCTTCGCAATCCAACAACCACACATGTGAAAATAATAAAAATGTCAGTGTTGGCAGGTCACTGACACCACCCTAGCTAGAAGGAAACGCATGCCCTCCCTGATGTCCTCTCCCGTTTCTGGTTCACAATCGGGGTATGTGGCTCGCGAATTAACGCTATACAAAGCTATGCCATAAAGGTCGTGCTTTGATCATCAACCACAAGACTCTCCTTTTCAATAGAAGCCTTGATCATTTGCATCTTAGCATGCCACACAGGCAATTCACGCTATGCAACCGATGTCAATCACACAGAATGAAATCCGATGTCAGACACACATCCACTTACAAGTCCGATCTAGGTCTGAACGAAACCGGAGAACCTTATTCCTCGCATATCCATCGATCTCCAAGTACTTCTGGACGATCAACAACTAATTCCCTTCTCTTGGGTGTACAGCCCAATTAAGATCATTAGTAATTATCCAAACGATATGAAGACCTCTGGTCTTGAACTACCATCCTTATCCATGACACATCGTCGAATCAGTTATTCAGAATGGGATAAACCCGGTCTTTCTGAATAATTCGCGTATATAATAAACAAGTGTTACACAATACAACATACGCCTCATTCCAATTCAGAATATTCTTTTATTCAAATATTCACATCTATAGGGAAAGGTTCCCATTAATTTTATCAAAGATATATTCTTTAAATTTGTTCTTTAATCTTCTTCTGAATGTCAATTCAGACCAAATTATGGTTTATCCAAACTAGTCGGGATTAGCGAACCTTACCGAAGTAATCACTTGTTAAATTTCCCAACCCCAACCTATTCATCCCATGAAGTAAAACTGGTCATACTTCATATCTAACACCACAGTGTTATCGGTAAATTCAATTACCATTTCACATTCAAATCTAATAAAAGATTTAACTATCGCCTGGAGCAAAACTGGTGATACTCCATTCTCGATTATTTCAATATATTTAAAGATTCATTAAAACTCCACTTGTTTTTAATCTTCCCAAAAATCACTATCAATGATTATTTAACTTGGGAAATCATATCCTGTCTTTAACTGGGTTAAAGAACCAATGTCATTTAAAACACGGTTCACGATAAACCCAAAATCACATTCCATTAACAATGGAATTTTCACGGAAAACAGATCAATGTATATAATCGATATGAACTTCCATATCTAACTAATAATATAAATAGAATAACGGCAAAGCCTTTTAAATTCCATATATATTAGCAGTCTTCCTCCACAGAAATTCACTTCGATTATCACCAAATCGAATTCCATTCCATTCCAATTTATTTTATAAAATTGGAAAACTTTACTTCGGAAAATCTCCTTTAAATCTTAACAAAAGATTTAGAAATTCCAAATCATATTTTACTGCAAATTGGGTTAAAGAACGAATGTCGTTAAAAACACAGTTCACAACAAACACAATTCAGATTTCATTAATTATCAGGTTAAAGAACGAGTGTTATTTAAAACACCGTTCACGATAAATGTAACAGCCCGCACCTCCTTTCACGCAAGATATTGTCCCCAACTTAGCCACCATATAGGTATAGGGTTTTGTTCCTCAAAAGGCCTCGACTAAGTTTCGAGATCCGCCAACACATGGCGATGCCACATAGGCTGAGCCAACCTCCCTACTAACACCGATATTGTCCCTACTTGGCCAACTCTCAGGTGTAGGGTTTTACATCACTAGGCCTCGGCGTTAGTAAGAGATGGGCTCTACTATATAAGTTTTCACTTCACACAGGCTTCCACGATGTGGGACTTAGGGATGTTACATTCTCCCCTCCTACAGAGCCCAACGTCCCCGTTGGCTCACAAACACCTCACCCAGGCGCTGTGGTCCATACAGGAGCCACAATTCCGGCTGGGTATTGGCTCTGATACCACTGTAACAACCCGCACCTCCGTTCACACAAGATATTGTCCCCAACTTAGCCACCATATAGGTATGGGGTTTTGTTCCTCAAAAGGCCTAGGCTAAGTTTTGAGATCCGCCAACACATGGCGTTGCCACACAGGCTGAGCCAACCTCCCTACTAACACCGATATTGTCCCTACTTGGCCACCTCTCAGGTGTAGGGTTTTCCATCACTAGGCCTCGGCATTAGTAAGAGATGGACTCTACTATATAAGTTTTCACTTCACACAGGCTTCCACAATGTGGGACTTAGGGGTGTTACAATAAACCCAAAAATCAATTCCAATTCAATTCCAATTAAATATCATTTAGTTGGAACATTTCATTAAATCTAATTAAAAAGATTTAATCTTTTTCTCAACTGGGTTTAAGAAAAGTGTTAATGAAGACACCATTCAGGACAAACCCAAATCCCATTTGATATTAAATACAAGGCTCTGAATAGAAAATATATTGGCTTATATCCAATATCAAATTCTAAGACCAACAAATATCGTATTGGAAATAACGATATAAATATATCTTTCAAAATTCCCATAAAAATATCTGTATAATCACGAAATCCAACATTGAAATATTCCAAAGACAATTTAGATTCAAATCCATTCCAATTCAATTATGGAAATTTTGGTTACTTTTAAAACCCTTTCAAATACAATTTATTTATTTCAAAAATAAATGGATTACAATTCTAGTACAAAACTAGTTCATTTCGATAAATTCTAATTTTATCTTTTCAAATTTGGAGTTTTTCATCCCAATTATTTCCGAATCATTTCTTATGATTTTACACTAATTATTGATATTTTTAATAATTTTATCAAGGCCCGTACAATCGATTTCCATCAACGGTCATCGAACTGCACTTACAACGCCCTTTTCCAATTATGATTTGGACATAATTCCAAATCCAGCTGTTAGATTTCAAATCTCTAATATTCGTTAGAAAGCTCATTTAGATACGAACCCAACGGTTCTGGTGTTAGGAGAATCCTACGGTCGGATCTCCCGTAATGTCCATTCTAAGTCAATGGTTGAAATTTGCGAATTGCCGCAGCGCGGCGCATTCTATTCAGGCCATTATATTATATATATATATATATATATATATATATATATAATATACAATATATATTTCTTTGATTTCCATTTAAAACGCATTTTATAAATCGTTTTAAATTCGTTTTCAAAACGATTTCAACTTCATATTCAATTTCAAATCAAAATTGAATATTCCATATCATCGATATATAAATGGTAGTATTTTCAAAATATTATATTTTGAAATCAATTCCTTTTCGATATTCATTATAAAAATGAATAAAATCGATATAGATATCGTTCACGTCAAAATGGCGCATATCCAATCAACAAGGCTTGATATATTTCAATAACTTTGTTATTCTATTCAACAAATGATTATTTTCTTCAACACATGAATTTTCTTTTATTCAACACATGAATTTATATTTTATTTAAAACATGAATTTATATTTTATTCAACACATGAATTTATATTTTATTCAACACATGAATTTATATTTTCCAAATTGGAATGAGGCGCAATCAATTACCATATAATGTTAATTATATGGATTTCCTACAACACGTTTATGTAATAGCAACGATAAATAATCCACCATCATCCAGAGTGCACCACACAACTGCATAAGCATTAAATATAAATAATTAATGCTTACACAGTCTGTCAACCAATCGATTGACATACATCTAAACAATTGGGATTAGTGAACGCCAAATATCATCCCAACACCCGTGTGGGGTTTCAGATCAACAAACACAGATTTTTATTTTTGCTGTTGGGCGATGTGTATAATTTTTCGTCCCTATCAATATCAGTCAAATGGGTGTACATAAACAAATCATATGATTTGTTTATAAATATTTATTGTATATACACGTTAAAAATTATATTTTTAACTATAAAATATTTTACTCCATTCCACATCACACAATCAATATTCACACCACAAACAACAAACAAACAAGTCGTCAATGTTCTGTGGATAATGGGTGTCGGGTGCTGCTAAGCACCATCTGCATCCTAGCATATATTTCAAA
Source organism: Allium sativum (assembly GCA_030737875.1). Lineage (NCBI taxonomy): Eukaryota > Viridiplantae > Streptophyta > Magnoliopsida > Asparagales > Amaryllidaceae > Allium > Allium sativum. Next base: position 659,945,475 of record CM060920.1, read on the forward strand.
CTAGGAAAATAAAATAAAAGTAAGGAGTTCTCACCAAGGGTTCCACTCCTCCATTATTTCCTTCTGAACTGTTCGGTTTTCATTTTGATTTCAATCTGTTCCATCACACTCCTTTTCACACTGTTTACATTAAAAATCACATTTTTATTTCAACGCTATAAAAATCACCTTTTTGTTTTAACATATACATATAATAACAATCATTTTTATTTCTCTACTTATATAAAAATCATATTTTTATACTTCCTGTTATATAAAAATTCTATTTTTAATCCGCTACTCATAAAAAATTGAATTTTTATTTTGCTACAACATATATAAAAATCATATTTTTATATCCTCTATTTTATAAAAATCATATTTTTATAATCTCTACTATATAAAAATCATATTTTTATATTTTCTATTATAAAAAAATCATATTTTTATAATCAATACTATATAAAAATCCGATCTTTCTTCACATTTCATAAAAAGTAAAAACCTCGCCTTTATATAAAATAAAAATCTCGTCTTTCATTACTAAAAATATATGCTTTACATTTCTAAAAATATATGGTCTACATAAATCATAGAAAATCATTTTCAATACAAACTAAAAATCATTTTTAACGTAAACTGAAAATATAGTGAACGTAAAAAGAAAAGACTCACTGTTAGAGATGGGGCTCGCTGATCGGAATAGGGTAGCTAGTGCGGCGTTGGAGGTCGGAGAGGTGGCGGGGTCACTCTGATGGTCGGCGTTGGAGCATTAGGGTCCACAGCGATAGGCTTCAGGGGGGTTTGGGGGATTCCACATCGAAGGAAGGAGGAGCTACGTAGGTGGGAAGCAGCTGGGGAGGTGCGATCGGAGTTGGAGGCCTTGGCAGTGGTCGAGGCGGCGCGCAAGGCCTGGAGGAGGGGCAACGTCGAGCGATTTTGGTTTAAGCTTTTTTTCCTTTGGAATGAATCGGGTTTGGAAGCTTGGGGGGCATTGACCATTTAGAGGAGGGGAGAGGGTGTTTTTTTAATTTATATATTTATTTATTTATTATTATTCAATTTCCAAAAAGTACCCTTTTATTCGAACTCTAAATCGAACCCACAGACTATCGTCCCTAGCACATTACCCCCATTCCGAACACAATGGGATATTTTTTGTAACCCAATTCGGCTGTTATGATCAGTTTTCACTGAAATTAAAATATAAATCATTATATTGAATTTTATCCGTAAAATTCAATTTACCGGGGCTACATACGGACTCTAAAAATTTCAGAAAAATTATTTCTAGCTTCGTATTGACGATACGGTCCTGAAAAAACTAATTTCATCAAATTCTGAGATCGTTCGAAAAATGACCATTTTTTGGTCGATCGAAAGTGACTGAAACTGACAAAACACGTTTTCCTTTGCCACGCTCACATATTGATTCAGAAAATTATGCAAGTTGGAATCTAGCAATAATTTGACATCTCGGATCCAACAAAAGTGGTTTCGTCGAAAACAAAGGTTGTTTGCAAAATTGCTATTTAAGGGCTATATTTCCATAGCGAATATTCTGAATTTTCAACTGGACATAACTTTTTATTTCCGCTATGAAATTTTGATTTTTCGGATTTGTTTGAAAGATATTTTCAAATAGATTCTAATATTTTTGGTTTTGCTAAAATCCGGTTTATTTTGAATCCTGTACATCCATTTGAGATTTGAAATTGAATTTTCGAACTACCGCGCCATTTTCAATTCCTTTTATAATTAAAAAAAATTATTTATATTCTAATGACGATCTATATAAATATATTCGTTCAAATTCTATTCAAAATAAATTTCTCATCGTTATTATTCAAAATTCACTAAAATTGCCAAAATAAAAATTTTAAATTGGCACGGATTTTCTGGGTTATTATAATCTCCCCCACTTAAAACTTTTTGTCCCTGAACAGGAACGAAGCTGAAAGTTGTTTAACTAATCAACTCAACTTTCACTATTTTCATTATGGCTTAAGTTCTTCAACTTTTCAGTTTCTAAAAACTTTTCAATTTTTTCAAAAATTTGGCTAACACCCTAAATTCTCGAAAAATTTGGCCGTAACCTCCCCTGCATGGGAGCATCGGGAAAATCCCAAAATTGCCATACAGGCCTCTCCAATCCAAAAAGAAAAAGAAATAGCCAAGCGGCTAGCCAATCAGCTCATAAAATCAGCCAAAACCCAAGAAATTAGTAAACATGTACCCACTTGTCGGGCATACAATTTTTTTCCTCTGCTTAGCTTCCCTGCTATGACCTGTTCAATGGATACACATGTATATGCATGCAATTCCAAACAATTTTCAATACAGTTCAATATTTGATACAATTTGGCTAAATGGTTCAAATTCTAATTAATCGAACAACACAATCAGCAATCAATTTGTTGATTATCATTTCAAATTCATAATTTTGATATATAGTCAAAAATCACATTTCTGGTGCCAAATTGCAACAATAAGCCCTATCTAGTTTTGATTCTCACACCAATCAATTGGAATCATATAGAAATCCCACTTTCGAAACTCGAACACAAATACTGATAACGCTGCAGCATTATTAGAATCATCCCCGATCGACTAGAGTGTGATTCTATATCTATCCAGCATATTAAAGCTTCAAATACACACGGATCAGACATATACACAAAATCTTTATATACCTGATTGTCCAAATCAATATAAAAATATTATTCAAATACGAATAGTTGATTTAAATTTTCAAAACAAAAATTGTTTGCATTTTTATTTGAAGACAACTCTCTTCCGACTCATTCTAGGATACTACTGATCCTATTTCTAAAGAGTCATTCTCATTGGATATTACTAATCCAATCTCTGATGAATTCTTTCGTTTGGTTCTAACGTGCCTTATTGTCGAGCTTTGTAAATTAAAGCTCCGATACCAAGCTGACACGACCCGAACTTCCCCGGTAAGGAAAGCCCGGATTGAGTTGAGGACAAGGCACATCAGAACACAAACTGAATAACGTCTCATTGCTTATTACAACAATTCCATCAGAATACAAGAAAACACAGAGCATGATTAAATAAAATACATTCGATAAATATCAGAGATTATAATACGTTACATAGAAGCGGAAAACAATACAAAACACAACTGAAGGAGATATATGGATACAAAGCTTTCCGAATATCATTACAGCTGTAAACTAGGATCCTATGAATATAAATCTGCAAAACCAAAACTACTAGCTGCCAGTGTCGAAAATAAGGGCACCCAGAGTTTAGGTTAAAACAATAAACTCCAGGTCAGTCATGTGACTGGTGTGAGAACTAAAACAGTTATTTAAAGCTTTACTTTAAATCAGATATATCGAGGGACCACGCCGCATAACACGGAACGGATTTCCACCCAAGATTACCAGTGCATATAACAAAATAGTGCAATGCTTTTGGAAAAATGAAGCTGTTATAAGACCTGGGTCCCATCACACAATGCAACACAAGCCGGAGGATAGGGTTTCCCTTATAATAGCCAAACATGCTTGGTACGTTAAAAACAAATCATTTGATACTATTATAAGTGCATAGTATATAAAACAACTTCAAATATAAATGTATAAATACTAGACGGCATGGGCACCGTATATCATGTCGCCATACTAGGCTCTACAATCAAAACCGCAAAGTCACGTATTGGAAGTTGGTTTTCCATCTGTGAACCGAGGCAAAAGATAGTCCTCACCGATTCGAGACTCTCTAGCCCGAGCCTCAGGACCTAGACACAGGTGAGCCCTTGGATCGTCAGGGTCGGTCCACCGATGTGGATTAAAATGCCAGAACACTGCATTTCCCCGCCCTTTGGGGCATAAATGAGTCATATGACTCCATCGGCTCCACATAGTCACCGATATATCCGAGGCACCTCGCAATCTAACAACCACACAGGTGAAAATAATATGAATGTCAGGGCTGGTAGGTCACTAACACCACCCTAGCTAGAAGGAAACGCGTGCCCTCCCAGATGTCCTCTCCCGTTTCTGGTTCACAACCGAGGTGTGAGGCTCGCTAATTAACGCTACACAAAGTTATGCCACAAAGGCTGTGCTTTGATCATCAACCACAAGACTCTGCTTTTCAATAGAAGCCTTGATCATTTGCATCTTAGCATGCCACACAGGCAATTCACGCTATGCAACCGATATCAATCACACAGAATGAAATCCGATGTCAGACACACATCCATTTACATGTCCGTTCTGGGTCTGAAAAAACCGGAGGAACCTTATTCCTCGCATATCCATCGATCTCCAAGTACGTCTGGACGATCACCAACTAATTCCCTCCTCTCGGGTGTACAGCCCAATCAACATCATTAGTAATTATCCAAACGATGTGAAGACCTCTGGTTTTCAACCACCGTCTTCATCCACGACACATAGTCGAATCAATTATTCAAAATGGGATAAACCCGGTCTTTCTTAATAACTCGCGTATATAATTAACAAGTGCTACACAAACACAACATATGCCTCATTCCAATTCAGAATATTCTTTTATTCAAATATTCGCATCTATAGGGAAAGGTTCCCATTAATTTTATCAAAGATAAATTCTTTAAATTTATTCTTTAATCTTCTTTTAAATGTCAATTCAAACCAAATTATGGTTTATCCAAACTATTCAGGATTAGTGAACCTTACCGAAGTAATCACTTGTTAAATTTCCCAACCCCAACCTATTCATCCCATGAAGTAAAACTGGTCATACTTCATATCTAACACCACAGTGTTATCGGTAAATTCAATTACCATTTCACATTCAAATCTAATAAAAGATTTAACTATGCTAGGATGCGACCTTTTCCAATTTTGATTTGGACATAATTCCAAATCCAACTATTAGATTTCAAATCTCTAATATTCTTAGAAATATCTTTTCGATATGAATCCAACGGTTCCGGTTTTAGGAGAATCCAATGGTCGGATCCCCCGTAATGTCCATTCGAAGTCAATGGTCGAAATTCACGAATTGTCGCAGCGCAGCGCGTTCTATTCAGGCCATTATATATATATATATATATATATATAATATTTCGTCGATTTCCATTTAAAACGTATTTTATAAATCGTTTTAAATTCGTTTTCAAAACGATTTCAACCTCATATTCAATTTCAAATCAAAATTGAATATTCCATATCATCGATATAGAAATGATAGTATTTTCAAAATATTATATTTTGAAATAAATTCCTTTTCGATATTCATTATAAAAATGAATAAAATCGATATAAATATCGTTTACGTCAAAATGACGCATATCTAATCAACACGGCTTGATATATTTCAATAACTTCATTACTCTATTCAACAAATGAATATTTTCTTCAACACATGAATTTTCTTTTATTCAACACATTAATTTATATTTTATTCAACACATGAATTTATAATTTTCAAATTGGAATGAGGCCCAATCAATTACCATATAATGTTAATTATATGAATTCCCTACAACACATGTATGTAATAGCAACGATAAATAATCAACCATCATCCAGAGTGCATCACACAACTACATAAGCATTAAATATAAATAATTAACGCTTACACAGTCTATCAACCAATCGATCGACATACATTTAAAATTGGGATTAGTGTAAGCCAAATATCATCCCAACACCCGTGTGGGGTTTCAAATCAACAAGCACAGATTTTTTTTGTGCAGTTGGGCAATGTGTAAATTTATCGTCCCAATCAATATCAGTCAAATGGGTGTACATAAACAAACCGTCCGATTTGTTTATAAATATTTATTTTATGTACACGTTAAAAATTATATTTTCAACTATAAAATATTTTATTCCATTCCACATCACACAATCAATATTCACACTACAAACAACAAACAAACAAGTCGTCCATGATCTGTGGACAACGCATGTCAGGTGCTGCTAAGCACCGTCAGCATCCTAGCATATGTTTCAAACTAGGAAAATAAAATAAAAGTGAGAAGTTCTCGCCGAGGTTTCACCTCTCCATTCTTTCCTTCTGAACTGTTCGGTTTTCGTTTTGATTTCAGTCCATTCCATTACACTCCTTTTCACGCTGTTTACATTAAAAATCACATTTTTATTTCAACGCTATACAAATCACCTTTTTGTTTTAACATATATATATAATAACAATTAGATTTTTATTTCGATACTTATATAAAAATCATATTTTTATATTTCCTATTGTATAAAAATTCTATTTTTAATCCGCTACTCATAAAAAAATCGAATTTTTATTTCGCTACAACATATATAAAAATCATATTTTTATATCCTCTATCTTATAAAAATCATATTTTTATATTTCCTATTATATAAAAATCATATTTTTATAATCTCTACTATATAAAAATCCGATCTTTCTTCACATTTCATATAAATAAAAACCTCGCCCTTATATAAAAAAAAGCTCGCCTTTCATTACTAGAAATATATGCTTTACATTTCTAAAAATATATGCTATACATAAATAAAATCATAGAAAATCATTTTTATGATAAACTGAAAATTAATTTTAATACAAACTAAAAATCATTTTTAACGTAAATTGAAAATAAAGTGAACGTAAAAAGAAAAGACCCACTGTCGGAGATGGGGTTCGCTGATCGGAATAGGGTGGCCAGGGCGGCGTTGGAGGTCGGAGAGGTGGCGGGGTCCCTCTGATGGTCGGCGCTGGGGCATTAGGGTCCACGACGACAGGCTTCGGGGGGGAGGGGTTTGGGGGCTTCCGCATTGAAGGGAGGAGGAGCTACGCGGGGGGGAAGCAGCTGGGGAGGTGCAATCGGAGTTGGAGGCCTTGGCGGCGGTCGAGGCGGCACGCAGCGCTTAGAGGAGGGGCAGCGTCGAGCGATTTAGGTTTTAGCTTTTTTTCTTTGGAATGAATCGGGTTTGGAAGCTTAGGGGGGTGTTGACCGTTTAGAGGAGGGGAGAGGTTTTTTTTAATTTATATATTAATTTATTTATTATTATTTAATTTCCAAAAAGTACCCTTTTTATTCAAACTCTAAATCGAACCCACCAACTATCGTCCCTAGCACATTACCCCCATTCTGAACACAATGGGATATGTTTCGTAACCCAATTCGGCTGTTATGACCAGTTTTGGATGAAATCAAAATATAAATCATTATATTGAATTTTATATGTACATTTCAATTTACCGGAGCCACATACGGACTCTAAAAACTCCAAAAATTATTTCTAGCTTCGTATTGACGATACGGTCCTGACAAAACTAATTTCATCAAATTCTGAGACTGTTTGAAAAATGGCCATTTTCTGGTCGATCGAAATTGACTGAAACTGACAAAACATGTTTTCCTTTGCCACACTCACATATTGATTCAGAAAATTATGCAAGTTGGAATCTAGAAATAATTTGACATCCCGGATCCAACAAAAGTGGTTTCGTCGAAAATGAAGGTCGTTTGCAAAATTGCTATTTTTAAGGGCTATATTTCCATAGTGACTATTCTGAATTTTCAAATGGACATAACTTTTTATTTCTGCTATGAAATTTTGATTTTTCAGATTCGTTGGAAAGATATTTTCAAATAGATTCTAATATTTTCGGTTTTGCTAAAATCCAGTTTATTTTGAATCCTGTACATCCATTTGAAATTTGAAATCAAATTTTCGAACTACCGCGCCATTTTCAATTCCTTTTATAATTAAAAAAAATTATTTATATTCTAACGACGATCTATATAAATATATTCGTTCTAATTCTATTCAAAATAAATTTCTCGTCATTATTATTTAAAATAAATCATTTTAAATATTCAAAATTCACTAAAATTGCAAAAATAAAATTTTTAAATTGGCTCGGATTTTCCTGTTTATTAGAAAATATTTTTATGCTTGATTTGTGAGATTTTATCGAGATGGCAATAAAATCTATTCAGCAAATTTTTGAAGGCAACTAATAAATTCAATAAACAAGAATACTCAATTTAATAATAAAAAATAATATATATTGTCGTATATATATTCAAATATAATATCATATAGCTTCAAGATAAACAAAATTATAAATGTCAATATCATCAATTTAAGTTAAAACGGTGTCCAATTTATACCAAAACCCTTTTAAAATTATTAAATAACGTTATAATTTAATAATGATTTCCATAATGACTAATTTAAAATTTGATTTGGACATAACTAACAATTTATAGCATGAAATCTAGGTTTTTCTCCTCCATATGAAAATTATAATCAACTAAATCACAACGTTTCTTGGTTCACAGAAATCCGACTTAAATCGGATCTTAAATATTTAATTAAAATTCAAAACCCAATATTACGAACTGCCGCGCCATTTCGAGCTCGTTTATAATTTTATACATAAATTAACGTTTAAACTTTGTTTTACTAAACGAATTAAATATTAAAATACATTAATATAATATTTAAAATAAAATAAATATTTGACCACCAAAAATACGAGACATTACAACATCAATCATAGACGACATAGTACCCCACCCTACTATGTCGCCTTATAGGTTTACAACTAAAAATCGAAAGGTCACGTATTGGAAATTGTATTCCATCTATGAGTCGAGCCAAGGGATGGCTCCTCTCTCTTTCGAGACACACTAGCAAATGCCTCAGGATCGCACCTACGGGCAACCCTTGGAAGCGTAGGGCCGGTCCACACTTACTTTAGTTGATTGGTTATTCCTGAACACACGTTTCCCAGTCCTATCAGACCTATCTCTAAGCCATTAGAGACTCAATATCTGAGGCACCTCATTCCATCATCCACATAAGTAAAAATATTTGGGCTCCATACCATGACACCACTTCTAGCTAGAAAGAAACGTTGTGCACTCCCTACGGTCACTATCCCGTTTTTGACTCATACCGGGTGTGACGGTCGCGAATTAACGCTATTTACAAACCTATGCTATTTAAAGCTGTGCTTTGATCATCAACCACAAGACTGTGGTTTTCAACAAAAGCCTTGTTCATTTACATTTCAGCATGTCACACTGACAATTCACGCCATACAACAGATGTCTATCAATATATAATCTCTAAGCTCATACGTCTCAGAGAAGGGTGTTAAGCAAGAGAATAAATTCTCCGCTATCAAACAGATATATATATATAATAGAAATTAATCAACACAAAATGAAATCCAACGTTAGATACACATCCATTTACAAGTACATTCTGGGTCTGAATGAAACCAGAGGCACCTTATTCCTCGTCCCATATATCCAATGCAAGATCGAGGTCCTCGCATATCCGGTCGATCTCCAAGTACGTCTAGACGATCACCACTTATTACCTTATCTTTGGTGTACAACCCAATCAAGGCATCAGTAGTCATCCAAACGATGTAAAGATCTCTGATCTTCAACCACCGTCTTCAACGTCGACTTTTAGTCTTCATATTAGTTATTCAGAATGGGTCAAGCCCGGTCTTTCCAAATAATTCACGTATATTATAATCAATAGTCAAGTGCTATAAAAACACATCATACGCCTCATTCCAATTCAGAATATTCTTTTATTCAAATATTCACATCTTTAGGGAATGGTTCCCATTAATTTTATCAAAGATAAATTCTTTTAAACTTATTATTTAATCTTCCTTTAGGTACCTATTTCAAAAGACTTTAATTTATTCTTTAACAATTCTAAATCAAACTGAGGTTTATAAAACTAGTCGAGATTATCGAGCATTACCGAAGTAATCACTTACCATTTTATTCGAATCCCAGCCTATTCATCCCATGGAGCAAATTTGGTAGTACTCCATATCTAAAACCCACAGTGTTATCGGTAAAATTAGTTACCATTTCACATTCAAATCTATCTAAAGATTTAATTATCGCCCGGTGTAAAACAGGTGGTACTCCATCCTTGATCATTTCATGAATTCGATAAATTTAATTATCCCATTCCCAATTTAATCTATTTAAAGATCCATTAAAACTCCAGTTCAGTGTTAATCTAAAAAATCATTACTTTATAATCATTCAACTTTAATAAATTAATCTTGCCTTTAACTGGGTTAAAGAGCAAATGTCATTTAAAACACAGTTCACGATAGACCCAAATCTTCTTCCATTACTATGGAATCTTCATGGAAAACAGATCAATATATAATCGATATAAATTTCCGTATCAAATCAATACTATAAATGGAAGAACGACAAAGCCCTAAATTCCATAAATAGTATTAGTCTTCCTTTACAAACATTTATCTCAATTATTATGTCGAATTCTATTCGATTCCAATTTAATATATTAAATTGGAAAACTTTACTTTGGAAAATTTCCATTAAATCTTAACAAAAAGATTTATAAATTCCAAATCGTATCTTTACTGTTAATTGGGTTAAAGAACAATTGTTATTTAAAATATCGTTCACGACAAACCCAAAATCCAATTTGATATTAAATACAAGGCTCTAAATAGAAATTACATTGGCTTATATTCAATATCAAATTCTGAAATCAACAAATATCGCATTGGGAAATAAGATATCTATATCTTCCAAATTCCTCAACAATATCTGTATAATCACGGAATCCATTATCAAAATATTCCAAATATTATTTCCATTCAAATCCATTCCAATTTATTCGTTGGAAAACTCTGTTATTTTAAAACCCATTTCTCAATCCAATTTATTAATTCTAAAAATCATTGGATCATTATTCTAGTTATTAACTAGTTCATTTAGATAAAAATATATTTTTATCTTTTCAAAACTAGAATTTTTCATCTAAAATCTTTCCAAATCAGTAATTATGATTTTACATAATTTTTTCATATTTTTTAATTATTTTATTAAGGCCCTTACTATCGGTTTCCAATATCGACCACCGAACTGCATCCATAGCGAACTTTTTTGAAATTGATTTGGACATATTTTAAAATTTAACCATTCAAATTTAAATACAATATATTCATTGGAAAGATCTTTTCGTTAAGAACCAAATAGTTCCGGTTTTAGGTGAATCTGACGGTCATAAATCCAGTTATGCCAATTCGAAGTTAATGGTAGATATTCACGAACGGTCACTGTGCGTTCTATTCAAACCATTTAATATATATATATATATATCGTCGATTTCCTTTTTTTATACATATTTTATAAATCGTTTATAAATTCATTTTAAAATAGTTTTAACTTCATTTTCAATTTTAAATCAAAATTGAATGTTCTGTATCATTCCAATATTAAAATGATAATATTTTCAAAATATTAGATTTTGAAATCAATTCTTTTCGATATTCATTACAGAATAAATAAAATCGACAGAAAACCGCGTTCGAGTTAAAATGGCATACATCTATTGACTCGACTTGATATATTTCAATATTTTCGTGTCCATACAAAATCGGACATCAAAATCTTATTTTGATTCTTCACTGAATATTATTTTAAAATATTCATTATTTTTGAATTGGAATCAGACCCATTCAATTACCATATTATTTATTTATATGGATTCCATACATCGCATGTATACAAAAATAGTGATGAAAAACCATCAAACATTCAATTCACATCCCGAGTGTAATTTACAACTGTATAAGCATTAGGTAATTAAATAACGCTTATAGCAGTCTGTCAATCTATCGATTGACATACAACTAAATTTTAGGATTAGTGTCAAATATCATCCCAATACTCGTGCGGGGTTTTCAGCCAACAACGATGAATTCAAATTAATTACTAGTTAATGAATTTAACCAATTCTAATTTGATTCGAATTATTCTAATTAACCATTTTTCACTATTCAAATTATAAATGGATATTTATAATTTAATTTCAACTACCACAATAATATTAACATTATTTTTAATATGTTAATCATTACAAAATCACAATACACAAATCATGAAATCATCCATATAAGTAAATACTCAACAATCAAATGCCATTTACGGCGCCACAAGTGCCCATCCGCGAAGTATGAAATGCGAGTGTCGCTAATATCCATACATCGCTTCCATTTCAAATGATTCGTGAAGAGTTTGTGTGTTGAACTCCAGAAATAAATAACATAAAACAGATAAAAATCAACAATGATAGTCTATATGCATTTTCAGTTATAAAATAAATAACTATACAAATATTTTAGTGAGAGAATTCTCACATTATTTTCCACTGCGCCATTCTTTTATCTGAAAATTTTATTTTTCAACTAAATTAAACACGCGTTTAATTTAGCTAAAAATCCAATTTTCTCTGTTTTCATTCTAGTCAGTTCCATGGCATAGTGCTCGCTGATACGAGCGCAACGCAACTGAAATCATCTGATTTTGACGTCGTATGAAGAGGATATGATAATATTTGTGTTAATTATATAATTGAATTTAAATTAATTAACTAATTATTTTCCTTTATTACTCTCTCCTCCATCGTTCTAGGCCCGTAACGTAGTCTTCACGATGAAAAAAACCTATCGCCGCCCCTCCTTTAGGTGATCGACCCGCCATCCCCCCATGTGACACGCCTCCGGCCGCTCCTCCCTCACCTCGAACCCCACGCCATTCGTTGGGCCTACGCCTCCCCAATCTCGATCGAAAGTCTAGTGCTTCCCGACGAGAATTCGAACTCCAGACTCCACGAAAACCCATCATCCATATACGGATTTCAAGATCTCCCCTTCCTCTACAATGTTCGTTTTATAAGTTCAGGATAATTGTATGTGTATTGGGAGATAAACGGGGATTTATTTTCGAGCTATTTAGGGCATTGGTTTTGGGCTGACGATGGGTTTCAGAAATTATGAGGGTTAGGGTTTAAAAATCTAGGTTTTTATTTATATAATATTATTTAATTCCAAAAATACTAGTTTATAGTTCTGAACTCCAAATCAAACCCAACGACTGTCATTCCTAACTATATACCCCCTTTCGGATACAATGGGATATGTTTCGTAAGCCAATTCGACTGTTTCGATCAGTTTTCATAAAAATTAAAATATAAATTAATTAACGTTCAATATTGAATTTCAACGTACATTTTAATTTACCGGGGCCACATACTGACTCCAAAAATTACGAATATCGAAATCTAGCTATGTTTTGACGATACGGTCCTAAAAAAATTAGTTTCATCGAATTTGGAGACCGTTTGAAAAATGACCTTTTTAACTGGTCAATTAAATTCAATCTGAAATTGAAAAGACGTTTAAATTTACTACGCTCACATATTAATTCCAATAATTTTGAAATTTTGAAACCTAACAATAATTTGACATTCTGAATCCAACAAAAGTGGTTTCGTCGAAAAAGGAGGTCATTTGGAAAATGGCTATTTTTAAGGGCCATATATGCATATATTAAAATATAAATAAATTCCATAGCGATACTCCAAATTTTAAACCGGTCATAACTTTCAGTTTATATCATGAAATCTGAAATTTTCACTTTCGTTAGAAAGATATAATTCAACAGAATCTAACATTTTCGGTTTTACTAAAATCCGATTTATATTTCATTATGTACATTCATTTAAAGTTCAAAACCAAATTTTCGAACTATCACACCATTTCAAGTTCTTTTTAATTAAGTTTTATATTTATACGTTCTAATTTCGATTTAAATAAATTTAAATCGTTAATTGTCAAAATAAATCATTTTAAATCTTTAAAATCCATTAAATCAATTGAAAATAAAATTTTAAATTGGTTCAGAAATTCCGGGTTGTTACAATCTCTCCTACTTCAAATCCTTTTGTCCTCGAAAAGGAACGGAGATGAAATCTGTTTAACGAACCAACTCAAATTTCATTCTGGCTTTCATTCTTCAACTTTTCAGTTTCTTAGAACATCCAAATTTCTCAAAAATTTGGCTAACACCTTAAATTTTTGAAACATTTCGCCATAACCTCCTTTGTACGAGGAGGGTTTGAAAATTTTATTAGGTTGTATTAGGCACCCAATGTGACACCCACAGGATTCGAACCCCCGACCTCCCGGAAGCAACATCATGCACTAACCACTGTGCTAAAAGATTTTTGTGTTAGCTTTTCGAGAGGGATGTTACAAACTATCCCCTTAAAGAGCCCAACGTCCCCGTTGACTCATATCACTCACCACTCAGGCATTGTGCATGTAATCCGCATCAGTACCACATCGACCGACATCCGCAGCATTGCACACACAATTCCGGCTGGGTATAGGCACTGATACCAATTGAAACGACCCGGAATTTTGGGCCGAATTTAAAAAATTTATTTTAATTATTTTAATGGGTTTTTAATAATTGAAATAATTTATTTTATATAATAACGACTATAAATTTATTTTAATCGAAGTTAAAACGAATAAATTTTACTTAAATTATAAAAGGAGTTAGAAATAGCGCGGTAGTTTTAAATTTTGAATTTGAACTTTAACTGTACAGGATGCAAAATAAATCGGATTTTTGCGAAACCAAAAATATTAGAACCAATTTAAAAATATCTTTCCAACGAATCTGAAAAATTGAAATTTCATAGCGGGAATCAAAAGTTATGTCCAATTCAAAATCTAATAAAAACGCTATGGAATTTATATATATAATATATAGGACCCAAAACGCTACATTTTTCATACGAATGAATTGGGACTCGAAACCACTTCCATTGAGTTTAAAATGATGTTTATGCATTGAAAAAGTATAAACACTTATATATTTCGAGTTTCGGAAATTATTCGTATTTATTTGTATTTTTAATATTAAATATATACGCCTTAAAATTGGGAATTTCGCAAATGACCTCCGAATTCGACAAAACCACTTTCCGTGGATTTGGAATATTAAATTATTGTTAGATTTCAAATTTCATAATTTTTTAAGCTAGTATGTGGTCGTAATAAATTTTACAGTGAATAACAGTCAATTTTCAGAATTTAAAAATTCGCTATTTATTCAAAAGGACTCGGAATTCATCGAAACCAGTTTCTATGGATTCGTAATGTCAAGAAATAATTATGTTTCAATTTTCATAAAAAATGGAATTTGCAGGTGTTAACACAGATTTTTAAATTAAGAAAACAAACAAAATTTGAAGAAGATAAAATATATAAGAGGTTAGAATAAGGGTAGTGGGCCTAATTTAATTATTAACCCATATAAAATATCATAAGTGTTGTCATTAGCTGAACACTAAGACAAAACATAGCCACCTTCTTCTTCCTCTATTCCATGGCGGCTCTCTCCTCTAAAATTTATTTTGCAAATTAACCTCTGAAAACAAAATAATTTATATCTCTCAATCAGAACAAAATCAGACCAAACCCTTTCTGGGTTTCGTTCATCTTCATATCCTCTATCTACCATGAAAAATTTAAGATCTATCGTCACACGGATTCGCCGGAATCTAGCTTAAAAAACAGAAAGCTGATTTCGGTTATTTGTTCGCTGCGGGCCCCACGAAGAGAGATAGGTCGAGCGACTTCAGGCATAGTAGAGGGGAAGCATACGGTTCTTTTGGCAGTGGTGGCATGGTCTCAGGTTGTCGGAGTTGGTCGAAATGTCAATTTGACTGGAGGGGTGCTGAAAATAGGACAGTCGCAAAGATGAGCAATTTCCCGTCGATCCGTGCATTTTCAGGCGAAGTGACCCAAACAGAAGTTGTTCGGGAGGTTGAGACCTAGCTACTGACAAAAATTGGTGGCATTTGGAGTACAGAGGTGGCCGCATCACTGAGATGAACGGAAACTGCACTTTTCCGTTCAACTGCAGATCGTGGGCCCCAAGTGGCGAACTAGAGGGGGGGACCACTAGGTGTGGAAAGAGGGGGAGAAGCCAGAGAGAATGGCGCTGGTTTCGTGCAATTCCGACTTACGGTTTGGCCGTGGCGAGCATTTTAAAGTCAGGGTGCTGTTTGAAAAAAAAGGTTAAGGGCTTAAACGTGAAACATTTATTTAATTTGTTATTCAATGTTCGTAATGCAATATCTTTTACATACGAGATCGAAATTTGACGATTTCAGGTCTGCTGCGATCGTGGCGACGAGAGCTTCGCGTGGACACAAAATTTGTCCAATTTGGAGGAAGTTGAAATTTTGGGTAATTTTTACAAATTTAAATATTGTTTAAATCGATTTGTTAACTTCGCAAGTGCATAACTTTTTGTCACGTTATCGAAATTGCATGAAACTGGATCCATTGAGATTGTTATGTAAAGAGCTTCGAGCGAGCAATAATTTTGTCCAATTCTGAGCAAGTTGGAAATTTGGCTAATTTTCATAATTTAAATTAATTATTTAATTATTACAAACTTCGAAAATTCATAACTTTGTGATACGAACTCGAAATCGCGCGAAATAGGATTTGCTGCGATCAGCGAGTCGAGAGCTTCGCAACGACACCAACTACGCCCAATTTGGAGCATGTTCGATCTTGGGCCAAAATTGGGCCCGAATCGTCATTTAAAGTCGGCAAAGGTGAGAACTCTTTTTCTCACTCAATTTTCGAATAATTATTTATTTTTATAATTAAATGTAAATAAATTATTGGTGATGGAAGTAATTGTTGGTTGAACGGATTGTGGATTTGGATGTCATGTCATGTTATGTTTGAAGTTGAAAATATTCAACAGGTTAAACTAATGATTTATTATTTATGATAATTTAAAATGATGTTACACTGCCATTGACAAGTTACCTGACTTGTTGATGTTGATTGGAACGATTATTTTACACCTCACCCAAGTGCACAAAATTATGTGTTGGCTGAAACCCCACACGGGTCTCGGGTTGATATTTGACTACACATCACCCTTGTGTTTAGTGTAAATTGCATTTTGGCTATTATGTGAATGGTTGACATTATTATGGAATAAGTGCAATGTTTGAAATCTGTGTAATTAAATTACATGGAAACTGTGTGAGTCTCATTCTAATTTTGAGTTAAAGAATATTATAATCCAATATTCAATTAAAAGAACCAAAGGATGGTTTCCATGTTTTCAAATGGGAAGGTATGTATTGTCAAAGTTACAATAAAAAGAGTGAATTGGAAAGATAACGTTTTTTTTAGTAAAAAGTTACAATAAAAGATTAGAACTAAAATATACCCTTTTTAATTGTCAACATGTTAAATTAAGAAGATTTGTTTCAAAACTGAACATCTTGAAAAGATTAATATTATTGTTATCAATTTTGAATTAATGAATATTTTAATTTATACTCAATTAATAGAATTAATTGGCTTTGATTTAAAAAGATTATATCTTTATTGTTTAAAAGTTATAACAAAGGAGATTCAATTAAAAAGATTATATATTTACTATCCACATTTTAAGATAAGAAAGTTTGATTTCGAAATTTGAACGTTTTGGAAAGATTACATTTATTTGTCATTATGTGGCAATAAATAGATTTGATTTCAAAATAAGACATTTTGGGAAGATTATTATTAATTGTTATAACAATATGGAAAGTTCAAATATTTATAAAGATTTGAAAGGTAAGTGAAGATATTTGGAATCACGACATTTTAGAATTAAAGAATATTTAAAATTAAGATTCTTTAATGGGAAGGATATTTTCAAAGAGTAAGTTTTAGAAAAGTTAATTATAATTATAAAACTATAATTGTACTTGGACATGAGGTTAGGTCACATTTGTGGTGGAAGTCTGCCCGTAACCGCCCGGCTTATCCAACAGCCACAGATGTTAGGCCTAATGTGAGAGGTCCAAGTGCGCAAATACGAATTGGGCCATGACACGAGGTTAAGCCCAACTTGTGGGATAAGTCTGCCCGGAACCAACCGGCATATCCAACGTCCATAAGTCGTAGGCTTAACGTGGGAGGTGTGGCCCAGTGTAAAATAAAAATGAATAAGATAATGGATTTAGCTATTTAATCTGTTTTAAATAGCAACACCATTTTAACCCGAACGTGTTTATCGATTTATTTTATACATTTTATAACGCATGTTTTAAAGAACTAATTCCAAATTAAATATTTTGGAAATAATATTATTTTAATATGATAATAGATAGAATATTCAATTTGGATTTAAAATTGAAATAAAAGTTGGAATCGTTTTATAAGCGAATTTAAAACATTTTAGAATAAAGTTTGAAAGGAAGTTATTACATTTTTCAATGTAATAAAGTTGAAATGAAAATATTACATTTTCAATGTAATAAAGACTGAATTGAAAATAAAGTTGAAATGAAAATATTATATTTTTCAATGTAATAAAGACATAATTGAAAATAAATTTGAAATGAAAATATTATATTTTTCAATGTAATAAAGACTGAATTGAAAATAAAGTTTGAAATGAAAACATTACATTTTTTAATGTAATAAAGATTGAAATGAAAATATTACATTTTTCAATGTAATAAAGGTTGAACTAAGAAGATTACATTAAAAAGATTTCATTTTTGTTTAAGATTGATAACATTAGAAAGAATACCTTTTTTTAGTTAATTTGTTTCAAAAGAATGAAAAAGATTCATTTTAATGTAGGTATACATTTCAATGTAAAAGAAGATTTATTTATTCTAATAAATTAATTAAAATAAATAAAAGGATTAAAGTGGTTTTAATAAAACCAAGATTTTCCAGTACATACATTGGAATGGATTTAAATGGAAATAATCTTCGGATTATTTCAGTATTGGATTTTGTGATTATACGGATATTATTGTGGGAATTTGGAAGATATTAATATCGTTATTCCCAATTTGATCTATGTTAATTTTCAGAATATGATATTGAACATAAATCGATATAATTTCTATTCAAAGCATGATATTTAATGTCAGATTAAAATTTGGGTTTGTCGTGAATAGCGTCTTAAATAACACTATTCTTAAACCCATTTGGGAACGAATAAATATTTTAATTAAGATTTAAATAAGATTTCCAATTATTAAACATAATTGATATTAAGTGAAACTGACTTTTGGGTTGATTGCGAACAATGTTTTTTAAATGACATTAGTTCTTTAAACCCGATTGACAGTGAAATTTAGATTGGTAATTCATAAATCTTTTAACTAAGATTTAGTGAAATATTCTAAAGAGAAGTTTCAATTTAACATATTAAATTGAAATACGATTTTGGATTTATTGTGAACGATGTTTTTAAGCAACATTTGTTCTTTAACCCAGTTAAAGGAAAGATTATTTCTTGAAAGTTAAATAATCATTAAATAATGATTTTTGAAGATTAAAACTAAATATAGTTTTAATGAATTTTTAATTGGATTGAATGAGGATAAAAGTAATTAAGTTTACTTAATTCAAGAAATGAACGATAATGGAGTACTACTAGTTTTACTCCAAGCGGTAGTTAAATCTTTAATTAGGCTTGATCGATGAAACGGTAATTAAGTTTACCGTAACACATTGGGTGTTAGATATGGAGTACCACCAGTTTACTCCATGGGTTGTGTAGGTTGGGAATGGGATATTAATTAATGATTACTTCGGTAAGGCGTTAATCCCGACTAGTTAAATAAACCTTAATTTGTTTTAAATTAAAATCAAAGAATACTCTTGATTGGAATAAGGCATTGGTTGTGTTTTAAATCACATGATTTTAAATTACGCAAATTATTCAGAAAGACCGGGTTTAACCCATTCTGAATAATTCATACGACGATTGAAGATCGATGATGAAGATGGTTATTGAAGACCGGGAAATTTCCATATCGAATGGATGATTATTGATATCTTGATTGGACCGTACACCCAAAATAAGGGAAAATTTGGTGATCATTCAAACGTATTTGGAGATCTACCGGATATGGTTTCGTTCAGACCCAGAACGAACTGATAAATGGATTGTGTGTCTGATATTGTATTCCTTTATATTGTATTCGTTGATCTCAATTTAATATATAGCTGTTTGGTGGCGGAGAATTTATTCTCTTGCTTAACACCCTGTTATATATCGATAGATGAATCAAATGATATGGTGTGGTCTGTTAACGTGGCATGCCAAGATGCAAATGATCAAGGCTTTTATTGAAAAGCAGAGCCTTGTGGGATGATCAAAGTATAGCCTATTACGGCATAACTTTGTGTATATCGTGACTTCGTGAGCCTCACTCCCCGGTATGAGTCAAAAGCGGGATTAGGACTGCAGGGAGTGCACACGTTTCTTTCTAGCTAGGAGTAGTGTCAGTGCTTAAACTGGCTGACATTTTACTTGTGTGGATGATGGATTTTGAGGTGCCTCGGATTTTTATAGGCCGTTAGTGGTCATACTATAGTTCCAGAGGGACCAGGAAGTGTGTGTTCAGGCATAACCAGTCCACTACCGATCGGCGGGGACCGGCACTGCAGATCCAAGGGTTGCCCATAGGTGTGATCCTGAGGCGTTTGCTAGAGTGTCTCGAATCGGAGAGGAGCTTGCCCTTAGCCTCGACTCATGATGGAAATCCAATTTCCAATACGACCTTCCGGTTTTGAATGTAGAACTAGTATGGCGACATGATATATGGTACCCATGCCATCTATGATTGATATATTACGATTGAAATGGTTTTTAAAAACATATACTCACTAATATCAAATCCGTTTTATCGTATCAAGCATCTCTTGACCATTATAAGGTAAAACCCTATCCTTCGGTTTGCATTGCATTGTGTGATGGGACTTGGGTCTTATATGTAATGGCGCGTTTTGTTAGCTGTCGAATAATTAGTTTATTTAATTATTTATATATCGATTTGGCGATATCGATAACTTAAAGTAAAACGTTCGAACTTATAATTTATAATTATAATTAAAACGAACCTGAAACGTCGGGGCAGTTTGAAATTTGGCGATTCGAACTTCAACTGAATGTACATGATTCATTTTAAGCCGGATCTCCGTGAAACAAGAAACGTGTGGAGCTGGTGGAGTATATCTTTCTAGTGGAAGAGAAAAATCGATATTTCGTCGTGTAGATTTTGAGATATGTCCAAATCAAATTTTAAAATAGTCGCTATAGAATCGTTTATCGGCCATAACAGTTATTTCGAAATAACTAGATATCGGGTGTGAATTCAGACAAGGTTCTTTTGAGACATAACGATAATTTAATTTTTAGAATTTTACTGTAATTTTTAATTGATTTAATAAGCAACTTTTTAATTGAAGTATTTCGCACCCTGAAATCAACATTTTGAAGTTTCAAAATATGAGTCCACCTACCGGTATTATTACATTTTTGGGATCGTGACACCGAGCTGATCACAACGGTATGATCATTTCTGTCTATAGCAGTCGTAAACGAACAAAATTTCACGAAATGAGGTATCCCTAAATAAATAAACAAATTCCTTGATACTTAACTGTCCACGTTTCATTCTTCTCAAAAAACCACTCGTTTTCTTTGGTCCAAAAGCAACCGACGTGGCCCTTCCTCCACAAAGCAAATTAATTTCTATACAATACCTCTACTTCCTAAACCTAGGTTACATTCTCCACAGTCAAAAAAAATGCGCCGCAGTCTTTATTTCTCCTCTTTCAGTAAATGTCGATCCTCAAAAATTCAAGCAAACTCAAATAAAAAGAAATAAATCGTATACTATATATATATACTGATCCTTGCGAGTTACTGGTCGAGCTCGTATCCCTTTCGAGTTATACCGTGCCATTTTGTTTCGCTGTTTTGAGGTACAGCGATTTCTGGGTTCGAGTTGCGGAAGATCGGCTGATGGTGCTTGGTACTGGAGAGTTGCGGTTTTATATGGGATTAGGAGGTAGCAAGATGGAAGAGGCATTAAGTATATAGGTGTGTATGGTCAGAAGGGGTGATGCGAGCATTTTGGGGAGTTCGACATTTCTTTGTCCCTTCGGTTCTCATTACAGGAATGGCGGGCGAGCTGAAATCCCCTTCGACGTGGGAGGTGAGAACTGGAAGCTTGCGAGTTGAAGTGAAGGGTATGGGTGCTGATGGAAGAATACAACGGTTTGAATAACATGAACGGTGGAGGACTCATTGTACAGCATGGAAGAATACAACGGTGTGAGGAGAGGAGTTATATACGATGGTAGTAGGAATAAATGGGACAGTATAGAAGAAGCTTTAAAACGTTGGAACTGGTGTAGTATGCAAAGTGAACGTGGAGTTGGTGCCAAGTTATAAAGGTGGAGCGCAAACAAGATTTTACAAGTATTGAAAATGGCGAACGAACATGATATTGGAGCTCGCGTTTTCTTGGGGAAGACGTTGAAACAGGGAATAAAGAAGACGGATAATATTCATTTTGGGTTTGATGGGGAGAATTGGGCCGAGGCATAAAATTGAATTTCGATCGGTCAGATCCGTTGGGATCATATGGACGGTGACTACACCATGGAACTGACTGGGAGTGAAAGAGAGCTTGTTACAATTTATAGCGAAATAAATTGTCCATCTGAATCAACAGACGCAAATCGTTATTTAACGATTAACGCGCAAAAGTGAGTAAAACTCACTAACTCTCCTCAGTTTATATTCTTATATAAACTATGTTAAATGATTTGATTGCTGTGTATTGATAGTTTGGACTGTTAAATAGATTTGATTGAAACATAGATATAGTTATATATATAAACGACAATCAAATATTGATTCAGTTCATCAGTATATTTCATGTTGGAATGAAATTTATGTATATTTTATTGTGTAACATCAGTGGATGCAGGGAAACAGGTTGGAGGAATCCGACTGGATTGCTCAACATTTATTTTACTGTTTTTCATATATTGTGATATATGATGTGTTATGAAATCTGTTATTGATTTCAAATGTTTGAATGATACCGATCATTGTTATACAACATGTTACACACCGTAGGTGATATTAGAATGTAAAAAGGGAATTTTCAATGTTTATATTGAAAATAAATCATATTTATAAAATCGATAGGATTTTATAAAATGAAACCATTTATTTATTTGGGAAATAAATAAAGGAACATTTATTTAGATTATAAATAAATGGAATAAAGGAATATTTATTTAGGAAATAAATAAAGGAACATTTATTTAGGTTATAAATAAATGGAATAAAGGAATATTTATTTAGGGAATAAATAAAGGAACACTTGTTCGGAAAATAAATAGAATTATACAAGGATAGATTTAAACACGTGCTTCGCACACGGTATAACCCGATATGGATTTAAATGAGATATTAAATAGGAAATCTGTTTTTAAACAGATAAATTGAAGTAGATTAATTTATAAATAATGTTTTATAAATTAAATAAATTATTTATCATTGATAAATGGAATATATATAAGTCTGGACTTATATAGAGAAGCAGAAACGTCATTAAAAGGACTTTTATAAAGTGAAGAACCGTTACTAAAAGTAAATCTTTATAAATGGATAAACGTTGTAAAAAGTAAATCTTTATCAATGGATAAACGTTGTAAAAAGGAAATCCTTTGAAATGAATAAATGTTAATAAAAGGAGTTAATCGAGTTTAGTTATTCGAAATAAGTTATTCGAATTAGATATTCGAATAGAGTTAAACAAAGTAATTTGTTAGGTTAACCAAAGTAAATTAGTTAAGATAAACTAAGCGGTTAATCAAAGTGAATTAGTTAAGTTAAACTAATTGGTAAATCAAAGTGAATTAGTTGCGTCAAACTAAGTGAATTAGTCAAGTTAAACTAATTGGTAAATCAAAGTAAATTAGTTGGGTTAATCAAAGTGAATTAGCTGAGTTAAATCGGTTAGAGTTAATCAAAGTGAATTAACTAAGTTAAACTAAGTGGATTAGTTCAGTTAATCGAGACAAGTAAATCAAGTTAGGTTAAACCATTTGAGTTAACCAGTTAAAGTTTACCAGTTAAAGATAAACAGTTAGAGTTGACCAGTTAAAGTTGACCAGTTAAAGTTGACCAGTTAGAGTAGACCAGTTAGAGTTGACCAGTTAAAGTTGACCAGTTAGAGTTGACCAGTTAGAGTTGACCAGTTAGAGTTATCCAAGTGGAGTTAATCGAGTAGAGTTGCCGAATATCACTTATTCGAAGTAGAGTTATCGAATATAGAGTATTCAAGGGAAGAGTAATCAAATATAGTTTATTCGAGTGGAGAAATCAAATGTTATTCATTTGAGAAGAGTTACCGAATATTATTTATTCGAAGAGTAGTTATCGAATATTGGTTATTCGAAGTTAGTTAATCCAAAGGAGTTATTCGAAGTTAGCTAATCCAAAGGAGTTATTCGAAGTTAGTTAATCCAAAGGAGTTAGTCGAA
Source organism: Allium sativum (assembly GCA_030737875.1). Lineage (NCBI taxonomy): Eukaryota > Viridiplantae > Streptophyta > Magnoliopsida > Asparagales > Amaryllidaceae > Allium > Allium sativum. Next base: position 659,969,682 of record CM060920.1, read on the forward strand.
GAGTTAATCGAATATAGTTATTCGAGTAAAGTTAAAAGAGTTAATCGAATTTAGTTATTCGAAATGAGTTATTCGAATTAGATATTTGAATAGAGTTAAACACATTAGAGTGATTCGAATTACGTATTCAAATAGAGTTAAACACGTAAGAGTTATTTGAATATTAGTTATTCAATTAGAGTTAAATCGAATTTAGTTATTCGAAAGGAGTTAATCAATTTGAGTTAAGTTAATCGATTTGAATTAAGTTGAATCGAAATGGAGTAAATCGATTTGAATTAAGTTAATCGAGTTAGAGTAAATCGAATATTGGTTATTCGAAGGTAAGTTATTCGAATTAGTTATTCGAAGGAGTTAATCAAATGAGTTGATCCAAAGGAGTTAGTCGAATATTAGTTATTCGAATAGAGTTAAAGGAGTTATCGATTTTAGTTTGATCGAAAGGAGTTATCGACTAGTAAATCGAAAGGAGATTTTCGAATATGGCATATTCGAAAGAAAGAGATCGAATATTGTTTATTCGAAAGAGAGAGATCTCGAATATGAGTTATTCGAAGAGAGATAATCGAATATAGGTTATTCGAAGAAGAGTTAATCAAATAGAGATTACTCGAAAGAGAGTTATACGTCGAATTCGATTATAGCGAATTCGGGAAAGTACTATTTACTTTCCAGGGTTTAAATCAAGATTTAGTTATTGATTTAGAAATTAAGTGTCTGTTAAATTATTCGAGTTTGGAGATAAAATTATAATTTAGGTTAGACATTGCAGAAGTAGGAATTATAACGTTATAGTTATAATCAAACGTTGTCATATAAGAAGTGGATTCGTAACCTGAATCCGAGAATTTGCGTAAACAGATGATTGGAAAAAGTGAGTGACGAACTTCATCTATTTCACAGTAAAGGACGTTGTTCAATTAAGGTCTGAGAGGTAATTATACCCCAACTTGATTGACTTCAGAATTGACAAAGGAATAGTTGTGGTTCGATAGAAAAGGTTGATTTGAAATATAGTTAAGTAATAAGCGATTAATGGATTAAGCGTAACGATGTTTTATACAACCTTCATTGGAAATCCGTAAATGTGTTTTGGAAACGTTTTCCAAATATAGTCAGATATGTTTTCTAAACATAGAAAATGAAATGTTTTCATGATAAGAATTTAAGAAATAGAGTTAAGCAAATTCAGAAACTAACTGGAAAGGGTAAGTTGAACGGTTTTCTAAGTGACGATCTGATGTTGGTTTCGACGGTCTGTATTGATACTTAGAGAATTGTTCTCATACTAGTTACAGTTAGGGACTGATAGTTGCGAAATAATAGTGATGTGAAAATAAGCTATGGAAATGTTTTCCAATGATTAATAACATATATTTTCTAAATATATGAAATAAGGAAATATGAACATGTGATGATTGATCGATCGAATTTCCATTTGGAAATAAGATCGTTGTTTGTACACCGACATGTTTTCATTTGATAGTTGAATCACAGACTATCAAAGTTTTTACCATTTTAACGTTGTTAATATGGAGAGACCGGTTGGATTATTATCCAAAGAACCACTCTGTATTGGCATAAGCGTTGCGAGCAATATCTGCCAAAGATAAATTGAAGACGGAGTAAAGTGCAAGGGCTGTTGTATAAGTCTTAGATAACAGTGACTAAGACGGATATACTGAATAGTGCCTTCGGTTTGTCCAGTCCCAGGACAACGTATATGGAAGAAGGTCTGACAGAGTATATCCCATGGATCGCGTAAGTTGATCTATTCACACGTATTCACGTTTGGTGGCGGAGGAATTCGTTTCTCTTAGCTGTATACCCGTGTTATTTTTGGATAAGTCAATTTGTGATTTGGCGGGTATGACGATGTGGCATTCAAAGTGAATGGTGATCAGATGTTCTGAAGATAGACGTAGCTTCTAGCTTCACACCGGGAAGTAACAAAAGTTGGGCTAGGCAGCATGGCTAGTTGGGTCATCCCCAAGCAGGGTGTATTGTCACCGATCTAGGGAATATTTATATTTATACTTCTTTTTGATTCTGTATCTTCGGATGACGGTTTGATGGCCTATAACCGTGGTGGCAATATATTCGCGACACTCAAGCTAATTGAGTGAGCGGTCATGTGTGGCCGGGTCGCAAGACGTTCTTGTTGAACCTGAGTGTATCACCTCTAGAGTACACTGATCAGAAGGTGCTCCCATACCTTGTCTGTTGGAATCCATTCTCCGATAAGAGCCCTGCGGTTTATGATTTTATATACTATGTATGTAGAACGTGAGATGCAAGCGTTTCTGCTAGATTGATACCTATTTGTACTTAGACATTATTATAATATCACAATGATATTGCTTGTCAAAGTTGTTCAGATACTCATAAGGAAAAACCCGTTCCGTATTCACGGCGTGGTCTTATGAGATATCCTATACCTGTTTTAAACTATTTTACTCATACCAGTCCCATGACTGACCCGGAGTTTACTTTGTTGTTTTCCCTAAACTCTTGGGTGCCTAAATTTGTACGGGCAGTCAAGTAGTCGGGATTTACAGATATACTTGGAGAGCTTGGAGCAGGAGGCTGCAATATTTTATAGCTATATTTATTTCCGCTGTGTTGTAAGTGTTGTACTCTGATAAGTGCTATTGTATATATATAACTGTTTACTTCAAAGTTATGTTATATATTATATGTTATTCGTTCCGCTATGAGATTCGTGTTACTCTGATGATTCTGATGTTCTTCTTCTTCTTCTATTCTATTAGTTCTATCTTTTCTTTTTCACCTTCTAAATTCTTTCACTAACGTCTCGGAATTTCCGACTCTCGAGGAGTCGGAAATTTCCAGCCGTTACAGTTGGTATCAGAGCTTAAGTTAAGAATTACTTGGCTCTCTGGCGTGACTCGGTAGAGATAGGGTTAGTAATACCCTAGATTGAGTTTGAGTGTATATATACGAGTGCGTATTTTTATTTAATATAAAGTGATTTTATATTGTGGAGACTCATTGGTTGAGTAGTTTGTGAATTCTGGTCGATCAGTTTGATCCACTGTATCGATAGGGGTTACTAAACACTCGAATACGATGGACCGACACGGTATGTTTTGAAAGGAGGGTAAAAGAAATAATTTTACCCGAATATATTTTGATATAATATACTGGAAGTGTTGGTTGTTATTATAATCGAGTAAGATTTTAACATGTGAAATGGTTATATATAACTAATCAGAATTCATATAAGTAAAGTATATGAAATAAGATGAATTAAATATGAATTTAAATCAGATTTGGAATTAAAATAAGGAAATTTTAAGTTCCTGGGAGATTTTGAAAATGTGTTTCAAATTGAAAATGATATAGTATTGAACTCACGTCGATAGCTGGAAAATAGATTCTGATGATGAATCTAGACATCATCCGTGTTCATTTTCAAGTTCTAAGTGACGGATTACTACCAAAGGTTTTGTTTTTGAATTGTTTTGAGAAAACAAGTTGTTTAGAAATTCAAAGGTTTTGAATTGGCATTATGATTACAAATTGATTTGAAAGAAACCCAGGAACTTAAGTTCTGGAATTAAAATTTAACTAATGAAGTTAAATAAAATAAAATGAGATGGTAAAAATAAATTGAAATTTAACTTGAACCGAGTTAAATAAAATTGAATTGGATTAGAGATAATCTAGAATGGAACCAAATTGATAAGTCAATAATTTGGAATTTGAATTAGAGTTCGAATGAAATTCGATTTGGATTTGAGGATATGAACTGATTGGAGATCAATTGGAATGGATAACATTGGTATATGTTGAAGTGGTAGCAGATGAAAGAGATAGAGTTAAATGCCCGACAAAAAGGTACAAGTTTATATCATATATGAGTATGGATTTTATGAGCCGAATTGGCAAGCCACTTGGCTACTTTGATTTCCTTTTGGATTTGAGGAGGCCTAGAGAGGCGAGCTGTGGTTTGATGTATTGAGCCGTACAAAGGAGGTTATGGTGAAATTTTCTAAAAATATAAAGTGTTAGAGAATTTTCAAAATTTTTGGAAATTTTAGTTAGTCGAAAGGAATTAATATTTTAATCGATATTAATTGGTTTAGTTGAAATCAGAAATAAGGGGTAAACAAATCTAAGGAATTCCAATAGATAGGGTCGTCCTCTAACTTAGCAATTTCGGGGACGAAATTATTTTAAGGGGGGAAGTCTGTAATGGCGCGTTTTGTTAGCTATCGAATAATTAGTTTATTTAATTATTTATATATCGATTTGGCGATATCGATAACTTAAAGTAAAACGTTCGAACTTATAATTTATAATTATAATTAAAACGAACCTGAAACGTCGGGGCAGTTTGAAATTTGGCGATTCGAACTTCAACTGAATGTACATGATTCATTTTAAGCCGAATCTCTGTGAAACAAGAAACGTGTGAAGCTGGTGGAGTATATCTTTCTAGTGGAAGAGAAAAATCGATATTTCGTCGTGTAGATTTTGAGATATGTCCAAATCAAATTTTAAAATAGTCGCTATAGAATCGTTTATCGGCCATAACAGTTATTTCGAAATAACTAGATATCGGGTGTGAATTCAGACAAGGTTCTTTTGAGACATAACGATAATTTAATTTTTAGAATTTTACTGTAATTTTTAATTGATTTAATAAGCAACTTTTTAATTGAAGTATTTCGCACCCTGAAATCAACATTTTGAAGTTTCAAAATATGAGTCCACCTACCGGTATTATTACATTTTTGGGATCGTGACACCGAGCTGATCACAACGGTATGATCATTTCTGTCTATAGCAGTCGTAAACGAATGAAATTTCACGAAATGAGGTATCCCTAAATAAATAAACATATTCCTTGATACTTAACTGTCCACGTTTCATTCTTCTCAAAAAACCACTCGTTTTCTTTGGTCCAAAAGCAACCGACGTGGCCCTTCCTCCACAAGCAAATTAATTTCTATATAATACCTCTACTTCCTAAACCTAGGTTACATTCTCCACAGTCAACAAAAATGCGCCGCAGTCTTTTTTTCTCCTCTTTCAGTAAATGTCGATCCTCAAAAATTCAAGCAAACTCAAATAAAAAGAAATAAATCGTATACTATATATATACTGATCCTTGCGAGTTACTGGTCGAGCTCGTATCCCTTTCGAGTTATACCGTGCCATTTTGTTTCGCTGTTTTGAGGTACAGCGATTTCTGGGTTCGAGTTGCAGAAGATCGGCTGATGGTGCTTGGTACTAGAGAGTTGCGGTTTTATATGGGATTAGGAGGTAGCAAGATGGAAGAGGCATTAAGTATATAGGTGTGTATGGTCAGAAGGGGTGATGCGAGCATTTTGGGGAGTTCGACATTTCTTTGTCCCTTCGGTTCTCACTACAGGAATGGCGGGCGAGCTGAAATCCCCTTCGACGTGGGAGGTGAGAACTGGAAGCTTGCGAGTTGAAGTGAAGGGTATGGGTGCTGATGGAAGAATACAACGGTTTGAATAACATGAACGGTGGAGGACTCGTTGTACAGCATGGAAGAATACAACGGTGTGAGGAGAGGAGTTATATACGATGGTAGTAGGAATAAATGGGACAGTATAGAAGAAGCTTTAAAACGTTGGAACTGGTGTAGTATGCAAAGTGAACGTGGAGCTGGTGCCAAGTTATAAAGGTGGAGCGCAAACAAGAATTTACAAGTATTGAAAATGGCGAACGAACATGATATTGGAGCTCGCGTTTTCTTGGGGAAGACGTTGAAACAGGGAATAAAGAAGACGGATAATATTCATTTTGGGTTTGATGGGGAGAATTGGGCCGAGGCATAAAATTGAATTTTGATCGGTCAGATCCGTTGGGATCGTATGGACGGTGACTACACCATGGAACTGACTGGGAGTGAAAGAGAGCTTGTTACAATTTATAGCGAAATAAATTGTCCGTCTGAATCAACAGACGCAAATCGTTATTTAACGATTAACGCGCAAAAGTGAGTAAAACTCACTAACTCTCCTCAGTTTATATTCTTATATAAACTATGTTTAATGATTTGATTGTTGTGTATTGATAGTTTGGACTGTTAAATAGATTTGATTGAAACATAGATATAGTTATATATATAAACGACAATCAAATATTGATTCAGTTCATCAGTATATTTCATGTTGGAATGAAATTTATGTATATTTTATTGTGTAACATCTGTGGATGCAGGGAAACAGGTTGGAGGAATCCGACTGGATTCCTCAACATTTATTTTACCGTTTTTCATATATTGTGATATATGATGTGTTATGAAATCTGTTATTGATTTCATATGTTTGAATGATACCGATCATTGTTATACAACATGTTACACACCGTAGGTGATACTAGAATGTAAAAAGGGAATTTTCAATGTTTATATTGAAAATAAATCTTATTTATAAAATCGATAGGATTTTATAAAATGAAACCATTTATTTATTTGGGAAATAAATAAAGGAACACTTATTTAGATTATAAATAAATGGAATAAAGGAATATTTATTTAGGAAATAAATAAAGGAACATTTATTTAGGTTATAAATAAATGGAATAAAGGAATATTTATTTAGGGAATAAATAAAGGAACACTTGTTGGGAAAATAAATAGAATTATACAAGGATAGATTTAAACACGTGCTTCGCACACGGTATAACCCGATATGGATTTAAATGAGATATTAAATAGGAAATCTGTTTTAAACAGATAAATTGAAGTAGATTAATTTATAAATAATGTTTTATAAATTAAATAAATTATTTATCGTTGATAAATGGAATATATATAAGTCTGGACTTATATAGAGAAGCAGAAACGTCATTAAAAGGACTTTTATAAAGTGAAGAACCGTTACTAAAAGTAAATCTTTATAAATGGATAAACGTTGTAAAAAGTAAATCTTTATCAATGGATAAACGTTGTAAAAAGGAAATCCTTTGAAATGAATAAACGTTAATAAAAGGAGTTAATCGAGTTTAGGTATTCGAAATAAGTTATTCGAATTAGATATTCGAATAGAGTTAAACAAAGTAATTTGTTAGGTTAACCAAAGTAAATTAGTTAAGATAAACTAAGCGGTTAATCGAAGTGAATTAGTTAAGTTAAACTAATTGGTAAATCAAAGTGAATTAGTTGCGTCAAACTAAGTGAGTTAGTCAAGTTAAACTAATTGGTAAATCAAAGTAAATTAGTTGGGTTAATCAAAGTGAATTAGCTGAGTTAAATCGGTTAGAGTTAATTAAAGTGAATTAACTAAGTTAAACTAAGTGGATTAGTTCAGTTAATCGATACAAGTAAATCAAGTTAGGTTAAACCATTTGAGTTAACCAGTTAAAGATAAACAGTTAGAGTTGACCAGTTAAAGTTGACCAGTTAAAGTTGACCAGTTAGAGTAGACCAGTTAGAGTTGACCAGTTAAAGTTGACCAGTTAGAGTTGACCAGTTAGAGTTGACCAGTTAGAGTTGACCAGTTAGAGTTATCCAAGTGGAGTTAATCGAGTAGAGTTGCCGAATATCACTTATTCGAAGTAGAGTTATCGAATATAGAGTATTCAAGGGAAGAGTAATCAAATATAGTTTATTCGAGTGGAGAAATCAAATGTTATTCATTTGAGAAGAGTTACCGAATATTATTTATTCGAAGAGTAGTTATCGAATATTGGTTATTCGAAGTTAGTTAATCCAAAGGAGTTATTCGAAGTTAGCTAATCCAAAGGAGTTATTCGAAGTTAGTTAATCCAAAGGAGTTAGTCGAAGAGTTAATCGAATATAGTTATTCGAAAGAAGGTGTTAATCGAATATAGTTATTCGAGTAAAGTTAAAAGAGTTAATCGAATTTAGTTATTCGAAATGAGTTATTCGAATTAGATATTTGAATAGAGTTAAACACATTAGAGTGATTCGAATTACGTATTCAAATAGAGTTAAACACGTAAGAGTTAATTGAATATTAGTTATTCAATTAGAGTTAAATCGAATTTAGTTATTCGAAAGGAGTTAATCAATTTGAGTTAAGTTAATCGATTTGAATTAAGTTGAATCGAAATGGAGTAAATCGATTTGAATTAAGTTAATCGAGTTAGAGTAAATCGAATATTGGTTATTCGAAGGTAAGTTATTCGAATTAGTTATTCGAAGGAGTTAATCAAATGAGTTGATCCAAAGGAGTTAGTCGAATATTAGTTATTCGAATAGAGTTAAAGGAGTTATCGATTTTAGTTTGATCGAAAGGAGTTATCGATTAGTAAATCGAAAGGAGATTTTCGAATATGGCATATTCGAAAGAAAGAGATCGAATATTGTTTATTCGAAAGAGAAAGATCTCGAATATGAGTTATTCGAAGAGAGATAATCGAATATAGGTTATTCGAAGAAGAGTTAATCAAATAGAGATTACTCGAAAGAGAGTTATACGTCGAATTCGATTATAGCGAATTTGGGAAAGTACTATTTAGTTTCCAGGGTTTAAATCAAGATTTAGTTATTGATTTGAAATTAAGTGTCTGTTAAATTATTCGAGTTAGGAGATAAAGTTATAATTTAGGTTAGACATTGCAGAAGTAGGAATTATAACGTTATAGTTATAATCAAACATTGTCATATAAGAAGTGGATTCGTAACCTGAATCCGAGAATTTGCGTAAACAGATGATTGGAAAAAGTGAGTGACGAACTTCATCTATTTCACAGTAAAGGACGTTGTTCAATTAAGGTCTGAGAGGTAATTATACCCCAACTTGATTGACTTCAGAATTGACAAAGGAATAGTTGTGGTTCGATAGAAAAGGTTGATTTGAAATATAGTTAAGTAATAAGCGATTAATGGATTAAGCGTAACGATGTTTTATACAACGTTCATTGGAAATCCGTAAATGAGTTTTGGAAACGTTTTCCAAATATAGTCAGATATGTTTTCTAAACATAGAAAATGAAATGTTTTCATGATAAGAATTTAAGAAATAGAGTTAAGCAAATTCAGAAACTAACTGGAGAGGGTAAGTTGAACGGTTTTCTATGTGACGATCTGATGTTGGTTTCGACCTTCCGTATTGATACTTAGAGAATTGTTCTCATACTAGTTACAGTTAGGGACTGATAGTTGCGAAATAATAGTGATGTGAAAATAAGCTATGGAAATGTTTTCCAATGATTAATAACATATATTTTCTAAATATATGAAATAAGGAAATATGAACATGTGATGATTGATCGATCGAATTTCCATTTGGAAATAAGATCGTTGTTTGTACACCGACATGTTTTCATTTGATAGTTGAATCACAGAATATCAAAGTTTTTACCATTTTAACGTTGTTAATATGGAGAGACCGGTTGGATTATTATCCAAAGAACCACTCTGTATTGGCATAAGCGTTGCGAGCAATATCTGCCAAAGATAAATTGAAGACGGAGTAAAGTGCAAGGGCTGTTGTATAAGTCTTAGATAACAGTGACTAAGATGGATATACTGAATAGTGCCTTCGGTTTGTCCAGTCCCAGGACAACGTATATGGAAGAAGGTCTGACAGAGTATATCCCATGGATCTTGTAAGTTGATCTGTTCGAACGTATTCACGTTTGGTGGCGGAGGAATTCGTTTCTCTTAGCTGTATACCCGTGTTATTTTTGGATAAGTCAATTTGTGATTTGGCGGGTATGACGATGTGGCATTCAAAGTGAATGGTGATCAGATGTTCTGAAGATAGACGTAGCTTCTAGCTTCACACCGGGAAGTAACAAAAGTTGGGCTAGGCAGCATGGCTAGTTGGGTCATCCCCAAGCAGGGTGTATTGTCACCGATCTAGGGAATATTCATATTTATACTTCTTTTTGATTCTGTATCTTCGGATGACGGTTTGATGGCCTATAACCGTGGTGGCAATATATTCGCGACACTCAAGCTAAATGAGTGAGCGGTCATGTGTGGCCGGGTCGCAAGACGTTCTTGTTGAACCTGAGTGTATCACCTCTAGAGTACACTGATCAGAAGGTGCTCCCATACCTTGTCTGTTGGAATCCATTCTCCGATAAGAGCCCTACGGTTTATGATTTTATATACTATGTATGTAGAACGTGAGATGCAAGCGTTTCTGCTAAATTGATACCTATTTGTACTTAGACATTATTATAATATCACAATGATATTGCTTGTCAAAGTTGTTCAGATACTCATAAGGAAAAACCCGTTCCGTATTCACGGCGTGGTCTTATGAGATATCCTATACCTGTTTTAAACTATTTTACTCATACCAGTCCCATGACTGACCCGGAGTTTACTTTGTTGTTTTCCCTAAACTCTTGGGTGCCTAAATTTGTACGGGCAGTCAAGTAGTCGGGATTTACAGATATACTTGGAGAGCTTGGAGCAGGAGGCTGCAAGATTTTATAGCTATAGTTATTTCCGCTGTGTTGTAAGTGTTGTACTCTGATAAGTGCTATTGTATATATATAACTGTTTACTTCAAAGTTATGTTATATATTATATGTTATTCGTTCCGCTGTGAGATTCGTGTTACTCTGATGATTCTGATGTTCTTCTTCTTCTTCTATTCTATTAGTTCTATCTTTTCTTTCTCACCTTCTAAATTCTTTCACTAACGTCTCGGAATTTCCGACTCTCGAGGAGTCGGAAATTTCCAGCCGTTACATTATAATAGTTTCATTTTTCTAAAAAGTATTGCGTTTTTAATGATTTACCTTATTTTATGCACTGGTAATCCAATGGAGCAAACCCGTTCCGCGTTAGCGGCGTGGCCTTGTGATTAGCCTTATCATTAGATAAGTTAAGTTAAGATTTCTCATACCAGTCCCATGACTGACCTGTAGTTTGTTTCACTGGCAAACTCGGGTGCCCATATTTTCCACACGGGCAGTTGAGTAGCTTTTTTGCAGATATATTTACAGGATCCTGATATACAGCTGAAGCGGTATTCGGAAAGCTCTGCATCTGTGTATTCCTTTCAGTTGTATATTTGTATTATTTTTCCACTACTATTTAAATGTAATTTAAACTCTGATATTATTGTATTTCCAATGTATATTATTATTCATACTCTGGAAAATTCTTATACTCTGATGTAATTGTTGTAAAAGCAATAAAATGGTCTTCTGTTTTGTGTTCTGATGTGTGTCGTTCTCAAAGCAATCCGGCTTTCCTTTACTGGGAAGTTTGGGTCGTCACATTTGGTATCAGAGCTTTGGTTTACATAGCTCTAGAACAGGACACATTAGAACCGAACGAAAGAATTCATCAGAGATTGGATTAGTAATATCCAATAAGAATGACTCGTTAGAGATGGGATCAGTAGCATCCCAGAACGAGTGTGAAGGGTATTATTTTCTTTAAAATAAAAATGAAAACAAATTTAGTTTAGAAAATTTTATCTTTATATGCATATTTGAGTATATTATTATATTTTAATTTGGACAATCGAGTATATAAAGATTTCGAATATACGAGTAATTAACGGATATTCAAAGTTTTAATATACTGGGTAGATATAGAATCACACTCTAGTCGCCCGGGGATAATTCTGATGATTGATGCATCATCATCAGAGTTTATGTTTGAGTTTCGAAAGTGGTATATCTATATATTTCCATTGACTGGTGTGAGAACCAAAACTAGATAGGGTCTATTGTTGTGATTAGCAGTAAAAACATGATTTTTGATTATATATAAAAATTACATATGTTTGAAAAGTTAATCACCTAATTGATTGCTGGTTGTGATGTTTGATTATTAGTTTAACTAATAAAATATTGGAATGATAATTAAGTTAACCACTATATAATAGAATGATAAATTTAGTTAAATCAAATTTAATATTGAACTGAATTGGAAATCGATTAGAATTGAAAGTTGAGTTGGTGAATTAAACGACTTTTAGCTTCGTTCCTTTTCGAGGACGAAAAGATTTTAAGTGGGGAAGATTGTAACGACCCAGAATTTTGGGCCGAATTTAAAAATTTTATTTTATTATTTTAATGGGTTTTTAATATTTGAAATAATTTATTTTATATAATAACAACTATAAATTTATTTTAATAGAAGTTAAAACGAATAAAATTTTTTAAATTATAAAAGGAGTTAGAAATAGAGCGGTAGTTTTAAAATTTGAATTTTAACTTTAACTGGCTGTACAGGATGCAAAATAAATCAGATTTTAGCGAAACCAAAAATATTAGAATCTGTTTAAAAATATCTTTCCAACGAATCCGAAAAATTGAAATTTCATAGCGGGAATCAAAAGTTATGTCCAATTCAAAATCTCAAAAAAAAAAAACGCTACGGAATTTATATATATAATATATAGGACCCAAAATGCTACTTTTTACATACGAATGAATTGGGACTCGAAACCACTTCCATTGAGTTTAAAATTATGTTTCTGCATTGAAAAAGTATAAACACTTATATATTTCGAGTTTTGCAAATTATTCATATTTATTTGTATTTTTAATATTAAATATATATGCCTTAAAAATGGGAATTTTGCAAATGACCTCCGAATTCGAAGAAACCACTTTCTGTGGATTCGGAATATTAAATTATTGTTAGATTCCAAATTTCATAATTTTTGAAGCTAGTACGTGGCCGTAATAAATTTTATAGTGAAAAACAGTCAATTTTCAGACTTTAAAAATTCGCTATTTATTCAAACGGACTCGGAATTCATCGAAATTAGTTTCTATGGATTCGTAATTTTAAGAAATAATTATGTTTCAATTTTCATAAAAAATGGAATTTGCAGGTGTTAACACGGATTTTTAAACTAAGAAAACAGACAAAATTTGAAGAAGATAAAATACATAAGAGGTTAAAATAAGGGTAGTGGGCCTAATTTTGATTATTAACCCATATAAAATATCATAAGTGTTGTTATTAGCTGAACACTAAGACAAAACATAGCCACCTTCTTCTTCCTCTATTCCATGGCGGCTCTCTCCTCTAAAATTTATTTTGCAAATTAGCCCCTAAAAACAAAATAATTTATATCTCTCAATCTGAACAAAATCAGACCAAACCCTTTTTGGGTTTTGTTCATCTTCTTATCCTCTATCTACCACGAAAAATTTAAGATCTATCGTTACATGGATTCGCCTGAATCTAGCTTAAAAGATAGAAAGCTGATTTCGGTTATTTGTTCGTTGCGGGCCGCACGAAGAGAGATAGGTCGAGTGACTTCAGGCAGTGGTAGAGGGGAAGCATACGGTTCTTTTGGAAGTGGTGGCATGGTCTCAGGTGGCCAGAGTTAGCCGAAATGTCAAATTTACTGGAGGGGTGCTGAAAACAGGACAGTCGCAAAGATGAGCAATTTCCCGTCGATCCGTGCATTTTCAGGCAAGTGACCCAAACAGAAGTTGTTCGGGAGGTCGAGATCTAGCCACTGACAAAAATTGGTGGCATTTGGAGTATCGAGGCGGCCGCAGCACTGAGATGAACGAAAACTGCACTTTTCCGTTCAACTGCAGATCGTGGGCCCTACGTGGCAAACTGGAGGGGGGGACTACTAGGTGTGGAAAGAGGGGGAGAAGCCGGAGAGAATGGCTTTGGTTTCATGAAATTCCGACTTATGATTTTGCCGTGGCGAGCATTTTAAGTTCAGGGAGCTATTTGAAAAAAAAGGTTAAGGGCTTAAACGCGAAACATTTATTTAATTTTATATTCAATGTTCGTAATGCAATATCTTTTACATACGAGATCGAAATTTGACGATTTCAGGTCTGCTGCGATTGTGGCGACGAGAGCTTCGCGTGGACAAAAAATTTGTCTAATTTGGAGGAAGTTGAAATTTTGGGTAATTTTTACAAATTTATATATTATTTAAATCGATTTGTTAACCTCGCAAGTGCATAACTTTTTGTCACGTTATCGAAATTACATGAAACTGAATCCGTTGAGATCGTTATGTCAAGAGCTTTGAGCGAGCAGTAATTTTGTCCAATTCTGAGCAAGTTGAAAATTTGGGTAATTTTCATAATTTAAATTAATTATTTAATTATTACAAATTTCGAAAATTCATAACTTTGTGATACGTACTCGAAATCACGCGAAACAGGATTTTCTCCGATCAGCGAGTCGAGAGCTTCGCAACGATACTAACTACGCCCAATTTGGAGCAAGTTGGATCTTGGGCCAAAATTGGGCCCTAACCGTCACTTAAAGCCGGCAAAGGTGAGAACTCTTTTGCTCACACAATTTTCGAATAGTTATTTATTTTTACAATTAAATGTAAATAAATTATTGGTGATGGAAGTAATTGTTTGTTGAACGGATTGTGGATTTGGATGTCATGTCATGTTATGTTTGAAATTGAAAATATTCAACAGGTTAAACTAATGATTTATTATTTATGATAATTTAAAATGATGTTACACTGCCATTGACAAGTTACCTGACTTGTTGATGTTGATTGGAATGATTATTTTACACCTCGCCCAAGTGCACAAAATTATGTGTTGGCTGAAATCCCACACGGGTCTTGGGTTGATATTTGACTACACATCACCCTTGTGTTTAGTGTAAATTGCACTTTGGCTGTTATGTGAATGGTTGACATTATTATGGAATAAGTGCAATGTTTGAAATTCGTGTAATTAAATAACATGGAAATTGTGTGAGTCCCATTCCAATTTTGAGTTAAATAATATTATAATCCGATATTCAATTAAAAGAACCAAAGGATGGTTTCCATGTTTTCAAATGGAAGGTATGTATTGTCAAAGTTACAATAAAAAGAGTGAATTGGAAAGATAACATTTTTTTTAGTAAAAAGTTACAATAAAAGATTAGAATTAAAAGATACCGTTTTTAATTGTCAACATGTTAAATTAAGAAGATTTGTTTCAAAACTGAACATCTTGAAAAGATTAATATTATTGTTATCAATTTTGAATTAATGAATATTTTAATTTATACTCAATTAATAGAATTAATTGGCATTGATTTAAAAAAATTATATCTTTATTGTTTAAAAGTTATAATAAAGGAGATTCAATTAAAAAGATTATATATTTACTGTCCACATTTTAAGATAAGAAAGTTTGATTTCGAAATTTGAACGTTTTGGAAAGATTACATTTATTTGTCGTTATGTGGCAATAAATAAATTTGATTTCAAAATAAGACATTTTGGGAAGATTATTATTAATTATTATAACAATATGGAAAGTTCAAATATTTATAAAGATTTGAAAGGTAAGTGAAGATATTTGGAATCACGATATTTTAGAATTAAAGAATATTTAAAATTGAGATTCTTTAATGGAAAGGATATTTTCAAAAGTACGTTTTAGAAAAGTTAATTATAATTATAAAATTATAATTGTACTTGGACATAAGGTTAGGTCACATTTGTGGTGGAAGTCTGCCCGGAACCGCCTGGCTTATCCAGCAGCCACAAATGTTGGGCCTAATGTGAGAGGTCCAAGTGCGCAAATACGAATTGGGCCATGACACGAGGTTAAGCCCAACTTGTGGGATAAGTCTGCCCGGAACCAACCGGCATATCCAGCATCCACAAGTCGTAGGCTTAATGTGGGAGGTCTGGCCCAGTGTAAAATAAAAATGAATAAGATAATGGATTGAGCTATTTAATCTGTTTTAAATAGCAATACTATTTTAACCCGAACGTGTTTATCGATTTATTTTATACATTTTATAATGCATGTTTTAAAGAGCTAATTCCAAATTAAATATTTTGGAAATAATATTATTTTAATATGATAATAGATAGAATATTCAATTTGGATTTAAAATTGAAATAAAAGTTGGAATCATTTTATAAACGAATTTATAAACATTTTAGAATAAAGTTTGAAAGGAAAATATTACATTTTTCAATATAATAAAGTTGAAATGAAAATATTACATTTTTCAATGTAATAAAGACTGAATTGAAAATAAAGTTGAAATGATAATATTATATTTTTCAATGTAATAAAGACTGAATTGAAAATAAATTTGAAATGAAAATATTATACTTTTCAATGTAATAAAGACTGAATTGAAAATAAAGTTTGAAATGAAAACATTACATTTTCCAATGTAATAAAGATTGAAATGAAAATATTACATTTTTCAATGTAATAAAGGTTGAACTAAGAAGATTACATTAAAAAGATTACATTTTTATTTAAGATTGATTACATTAGAAAGAATACTTTTTTTTTAGTTAATTTGTTTCAAAAGAATGAAAAAGATTCATTTTAATGTAGATATACATTTCAATGTAAAAGAATGAGTGATTTATTTATTTTATAAATTAATTAAAATAAATAAAAGGATTAAAGTGGTTTTAATAAAACCAAGATTTTCCAGTACATACATTGGAATGGATTTAAATGGAAATAATCTTCGGATTATTTCAGTATTGGATTTTGTGATTATACGGATATTATTGTGGGAACTTGGAAGATATTAATATCGTTATTCCCAATTTGATATACGTTAATTTTCAGAATTTGATATTGAACATAAATCGATATAATTTCTATTCAAAGCATGATATTTAATGTCAGATTAAAATTTGGGTTTGTCGTGAATAGTGTCTTAAATAGCACTGTTCTTAAACCCATTTGGGAAAGAATAAATCTTTTAATTAAGATTTAAATAAGATTTCCAATTATTAAACATAACTGAAAATAAGTGAAACTGACTTTTGGGTTCATTGCGAACAATGTTTTTTAAATGACATTAGTTCTTTAAACCCGATTGACAGTGAAATTTAGATTGGTAATTCATAAATCTTTTAACTAAGATTTAGTGAAATATTCTAAAGAGAAGTTTCAATTTAACATATTAAATTGAAATACGATTTTGGGTTTATTGTGAACGATGTTTTTAAGCAACATTTGTTCTTTAACCCAGTTAAAGGAAAGATTATTTCTTGAAAGTTAAATAATCATTAAATAATGATTCTTGAAGATTAAAAATAAATATAGTTTTAATGAATCTTTAATTGGATGTAACGACCCAGAAAATCTGAACCAATTTAAAAAATTTAAATTGGCTAAAATAGTGGATTTTAAATATTTTAAATAAATATTTTAAATAGTAAAGATGAAAACTGAGTTTGAATCGACAATTGAAAAGGAATATAATTAATTCTAATTATAAACATGGCCTGAAATGGCGCGGTAGTTTCAAAATTTGAATTCAAACTTTGACTGACTGTACCGGGTGCAAAACAAAACGGATTTGAGTGAAACCAAAAATATTTAAATATGTTAGTGAATACCTTTCTAACGAATCTGAAAAATTGAAGTTTCATAGCGGAAAGAAAAATTTATGGCCAAATGAATTTTCAGAAAGGTAGTTATGGAATTTATATAGCCCGTGAAATTGGCCATTTTGCAAACGACCTCGAAATTCGACGAAACCACTTTTGTTGGATCCTGGATGTGAAGTTATTACTAGGTTTCAAATTTCATAATTTTTGAAGCTAGTTTGTGAGCGTGGCAAAGGATAACGTGTTTTGGTCAATTATAGTTAAATTGGATCGGCCAGAAATGGGCCTTTTTGCAAACGGTCTCAGAATTCAACGGAACTAGTTTTGTTGGGACCGTATCGTCAAAACATAGCTAGATTTATTTTTCGGGAATTTTTAGAATCAGTTTGTGGCCCTGGCAAATTGAAATGTACGTTCAAATTTAATATTGAATGTTTTATATTTTAATTTGAAGAAAAACTGACTGAAACATTCGAATGGGCCTTCAAAACATATCCTATTGTGTTCGGAATGGGGGTAAAATGCTAGGGATGACAGTCGTTGGGTTTAAAAAGGAGTTCATTTGTGAAAACCCAAATTTTTTGAAATATTTATACACCGGCCAATCATATTTTTTATAAAAAAAAAGAAAAACCTTTTTTCTCTCTCCCCGCTATACAGCGATATACGGCGGAAGAGCTTCGATTCTTCTCCTTCTTTTATCTTCCGATCCACGCACCATTGTCGAACGCCCCAGTTAAACTTTTTGAAGATCCCAGCCTCCTCTTCAAATCCGTATAAGTGGCGGTCCTCCTCGTCGAGTCTATCTCGAGAATCGCGCCCAGGAAGTGGCGACGTTCAAGCCGCCGATTCTCCTCCACCGTAGATCCGAGTTGGCTGCTCTTCCAGGGGGTGGTGCGCCTCTCCTAGCCCGTCAACGTGGCACAAGCCGATCGCTTTCAAGTGCTTCGGATTCAAAAAAAATTGAAAACCTAGTTTTGAAGAAAATAGAAAGGTAACACCTTTAAACCGTTGCAAATTTTGAAAAATCATATCTTTTTCGTGTATTGACGAAATTCGATGAAACAGGAAACATCGTGACCGTGTGGACATCTTCTACATTCTAGAAGAGACCGCATATTTTTCTGAGCCTTCTGCTATTTTTGGTGGAGTGGAACCCAATGTGAGATTTCTAATTTATAGAAGATATGGAAAACGACGATGTATAAATTATATAGTCGATGTATGAGTTATATAAGCGCTGTACACCTCTTGTATAAGTTGTACGTTCGATGTATAAGTTGTATATGCGTTGTAAAAATTATATATGTGTTGAAATAGAAGTGAAATGCTATATATATATATATGTATATATATATATATATATATATATATATATATATATATATATATATACGCCCCTCGTCCACAAACCATGGACGATATTTATTGGCTGTGATTGGTGTGAAAATTGATTGATAGCGAATAGTTGATTGAAATTGTTTGTGGTTGGAATTGATTGATTGTGGTTGAAAAATACCCATTTGTGGTTGAGAAATATTTGTTTGAAACCACATAGGATTAGTTTGTGGAAATGAAAAATATATACATGCCGCCTGCGTGCGAACTAGATGCATGATTCCCCATTGTCAAAAACCATGAGGTTTTAAGGTAGAGCGAGGAGCCGTACTAGGGACGGTCCTGGTTTTAACTACCCTGCCGTTATGCTGCCGAAATTTTGAATGATATTCATGTGTTAGAATTATTTTCCTGTGTTGAAATTATATTCGCCTATTGAATAGAAAACCTTCATGTGTTGAATAGAAATTCATTCGTTGAATTGAAATTCATGTGTTGAATGTTATTCGTGTTTTTAAATATAAAAATCACCTTTTTATCGATATATATAAATAATAGAAAACCTCCATGTGTTGAATCGATATTCATTCGTTGAATTGAAATTCATGTGTTGAATGGTATTCGTGTTTTTAATATAAAAATCACCTTTTTATCTATATATATAAACTATAGAAAACCTTCATGTGTTGAATCAATATTCATTCGTTGAATTGAAATTCATGTGTTGAATGGTATTCGTGTTTTGAATATAAAAATCACCTTTTTAACTATATAAATAAACTATAGAAAACCTTCATGTGTTGAATCAATATTCATTCGTTGAATTGAAATTCATGTGTTGAATGGTATTCATATTTTGAAAGAAACTGTTTTATAATAAAAATCCCATTTTTATCACCAATATGAAATATATAAAATAATCTTGTTTTGAAATAAATTGTTTTATAACAAAAATCCTATTTTTATCACCTATATTAACTATATAAAATAGTCGAGTTTTGAAATAAATTGTTTTACATTAAAAATCACATTTTTATTATATACATGAATTGTTAAAAATAGTGAAGTGTTGAAATAGAAGACAGTTAGATAAAAATATAATTTTTATCAAATGTATGAAAAGAATATAGCTTTGAAATCGAAGAATCGATATATATATATATATATATATATATATATATATATATAGAATTAAAATATATCGAATAACGAAGCTACAGTTCGTATTTTTAAACTGTGATTTCAAACGATTAGTGCGGGAGATCCGACCATCTAATTTTCCCGAAACCACAACCGTTGGGTTCGCTTTGGAAAAATCTTTCCAATGGCACCAACTTTGTAAAAATCCAACGGTTGGATTGTCTGGAATGTTTAATTCAAATATGAAGAAAAACAGCGCTAGAAGCAATTATATATATATATATATATATATATATATAAATATTTAATCGAATAACGACGCTGCAGTTCGTATTTTGAAATCGAAACTTCAAACGATTATACCGGGAGATCCGACCGTTGGATTTTCCCGAAGATGGAACCATTGGATTCGTTTTGAAAAGATCTTTCTAATGATGTAAATTTTGTGAAGATCCAACGGTTAGATTTTCAGATATGTGTAAATCAAATCTGAAGAAAAACAGCGCCACGACCGCGTTATGGCCCGAAGTGTCGTTTTGAATAAATTGGCTATTTTAAAATAAATAAAAATAGCGATAAATTGTTATAAAATATTATAAACGATATGGATGTGAAATTTAGAAACGAACTGAAGGTTGGCTAAGTCGAATGGTTTCCTGGGTGTTGATCTGATGTTGGTTTCGGCCTTCGGGGTTAATATTTGGGAAATCGTTCTCTTACTGATTGACGGTTAGTGACTAATGAATTGAAATGATGCATGTGTATGTTAGTGTTGCACTTGTTGATTATATACGCGAGTTGCTCAGAAAGACCGGGTTTATCCCATTTTGAATAACTGAATCGACGATAAGAAGTCAAAGATGAAGACGAGGGTGAAGACCGATCTTCACCTCGTTTGGATGGTCACTGAGGTCCTGATTGGGAGGCATCCCGAAATATGGATAATGAGTGGTGATCGTACAAACGTACGTGCGAATCGATGGATATGCGAGGTATTTAGTGCTTCCAGGTTTCGTTCTGACCCAGAACGGACTTGCAAATGGATTGTGTGTCTGACATTGAAATTCATTCTGTGCGATTGATAACCATCAGTTGCATGGTGTGAATTACCGGTGTGGCATGCTGAGATGCAGTGATCAGGGCTTCTGTTGAAAAGCAAAGTCTTGTGACTGATGATCAAAGCACCGCCTGTGTGGCGTAGCTTTGTGTATAACGTGAATTCGCGAGCCTCACACCCCGGTATGAACCAGAAACGAGAAATAGACCTCAGGGATGGCATGCGTTTCCTTCTAGCTAGGAGTTGTGTCGGTGTTTTTACACGGCCTGACATTTTACTTATGTGGATGATGGATTGCGAGGCGCCTCGGATATATCAGTCGATCCGGGACCGATGGAGTAGTCATTCGTTGGCTTACTCACGCCCCATAGGGCGGAGAAACACAATGTTCAGGAATTTTAATCCACATCGGTGGACCGACCCTGACGATCCAAAGGATTGACTAAGTACTTGCCTGAGGGGCGGGCTAGAGCGTCTCGAAGTCGGTAAGGACTATCTTTTGCCTTGGTTCATGACGGAAATCCAATTTCCCAATACGACATCGTGCGGTTTTGATTGTATATATATATGGCGACATGATATATTTTACCCATGCCGTCTATGATTGATAATTATGATTCGAAATTGTTTTTGAAACATGTAAACACTAGTAATAATATCAAATGCTTTTGTTTTATTCATATCAAGCATATTTTGGCCATTATAAGGTAAAACTCTATCCTTCGGTTTGCGTTGCATTGTGTGATGGGAGCTGAGTCTTATAATAGCTTCATTTTTATAAAAAGCATTGCGATGCTTAAAAGAATGATTTGTTTTAAAGCATTGGCAATCCAATGGAGTAAACCCGTTCCACGAAAGTGGCGTGGTCCTGTGATTAGCCATATTATAAATGTGTTGAGTAGATTTCTCATACCAGTCCCATGACTGACTCGTAGTTTGTTTCACTTCCAAACTCGGGTGCCCCTTTTTCTACATGGGCAGCCTTGTATTCAGGTTTTAGTTGGCTTTCTCTGGATAGCTGGAGCTGAAGATGGATACTATTATTTATCTCTTTTTATGCTGTTCAGCTCCTATTGTGCATATTATGTTTGTTTTCCGCTGTAAACATTTATGTATAGATGAACTGTATTTGTACTAAGTATGATCCTGTATACTGTGTAACTCCGATGATTACGTTTATCCAGTATATTCTATTGTGCATAATCTGGTGTATTTATTTAATTCTATTCTGTTATTATCTGTTTATGTGTTATATTCCAAGGATTACCCTTTCCACTGTCAGTACGGGGTATGGGGTCGTCTCATTGGATTGAATGAGGATAAAAGTAATTAAATTTACTTAATCCAAAAAATGAACGATAATGGAGTACCACTAGTTTTACTCCAAGCGGTAGTTAAATCTTTAATTAGATTTGATCGATAAAACGGTAATTAAGTTTACCATAACACATTGGGTGTTAGATATGGAGTACCACCAGTTTACTCCATGGGTTGTGTAGGTTGGGAATGGGATATTAATTAATGATTACTTCGGTAAGGCATTAATCCCGACTCGTTGAATAAACCCTAATTTGGTTTAAATTAAAATCAAAGAATACCCTTGATTGGAATGAGGCATTGGTTGTGTTTTAAATCACATGATTTTAAATTACGTAAATTATTCAGAAAGACCGGGTTTAACCCATTCTGAATAATTCATACGACGATTGAAGATCGATGATGAAGACAGTTATTGAAGACCGGGAAATTTCCATATCGAATGGATGATTATTGATATCTTGATTGGACCGTACACCCAAAATGGGGGGAAAATTGATGATCATTCAGACGTATTTGAAGATCTACCGGATATGGTTTCGTTCAGACCCAGATCGGACTGATAAATGGATTTTGTGTCTAACATTGTATTCCTTTATATTGTATTCGTTGATCTCTATTTAATATATAGTTGTTTGGTGGCGGAGAATTTATTCTCTTACTTAACACCCTGTTATATATCGATAGATGAATCAATGATATGGTGTGGTCTGATAATGTGGCATGCCAAGATGCAAATGATCAAGGCATTTGTTGAAAAGCAGGGAAAGTATAGCCTATTATGGCATAACTTTGTGTATATCGTGACTTCGCGAGCCTCACACCCCGGTATGAGTCAAAAACGGGATTAGGACTACAGCGAGTGCACACGTTTCTTTCTAGCTAGGAGTAGTGTCAGTGCTTAAACTGGCTGACATTTTACTTATGTGGATGATGGATTTTGAGGCGCCTCGGATTTTTATAGGCTGTTAGTGGTCATACTATAGGTCCAAAGGGACCGGGAAGCGTGTGTCCAGGCATAACCAATCTATTGCCGATAGGCGGGGACCGGCACTGAAGATCCAAGGGTTGCCCATAGGTGTGATCCTGAGGCATTTGCTAGAGTGTCTCGAATCGGAGAGGAGCTTACCCCTAGCCTCGACTCATGATAAAAATCCAATTTCCAATATGACCTTGCGGTTTTGAAAGTAAAACTAGTATGGCGACATGATATATGGTACCCATGCCATCTATGATTGATATATTATGATTGAAATGGTTTTTAAAAACATATACTCACTAATATCAAATCCGTTTTATCCTATCAAGCATCTCTTGACCATTATAAGGTAAAACCCTATCCTCTGGTTTGCGTTGCATTGTGTGATGGGACTTAGGTCTTATAATGGTTTCATTTTTCTAAATAACATTGCATTTTTAACGATTTACCTTATTTTATGCACTGGCAATCCAATAGAGTAAACTCGTTCCGCGTTAGCGGCGTGACCTTGTGATTAGACTTATCATTAGATAAGTTAAGTTAAGATTTCTCATAACAGTCCCATGACTGACTTGTAGTTTGTTTCACTAGCAAACTCGGGTGCCCATATTTTGACATGGGCAGTCGAGTATCTTTTTTGCAGATATATTTACAGGATCCTGATTTACAGCTGAAGCGGTATTCAGAGAGCTCTGTATCCATGTATTCCTTTCAGTTGTATATTTGTATTATTTTTCCGCTGCTATTTAAACGTAATTTAAACTCTGATATTATTGTATTTCCAATGTATATTATTATTCATACTCTGGAAAATTCTTGTACTCTGATGTAATTGTTGTAACAACAGTAAAATGTTCTTCTGTTTTGTGTTCTAATGTGTGTTGTTCTCAAAGCAATCCGGTTTTCCTTTACTTGGAAGTTTGGGTCGTCACACCCAATAAATCAATAAAAAGCATATACAATTTTTGTGACCTATCTTTGCCCATGGGAGACGTGTAAAAAGTCCAAATCTCATACCTTGCCCAAGTGTTGGAAATAAAATAATCCATGTGCCATAGTTAAAAACAAGAGGGTCGTGAATTTTTGTCATCTCTAGACTTGTGTAGGGTTTTTATTAAATCATACCCCGAGCACCATTACAAGTATTTAATTAAGTCCATAATCAGTTTTCTGTTCAACCTGTAGTTCAATAATCACCATACGAGCATCCCGCCCGTATGGAAATCCAAACCTCGTTATATAAACGATAAATGCTTATATGGAGTATGATATGCTATGCCGTCTTCATTTAGTATGTCATGCGGTATAGTTCATAATTTATTTGTTACTATCCTATGGCATATGTTTATAATCTCACACAGAACAACCATCACAATGCATTCATAAACACTCACAGTAGTTTATATAATAAATAAAATTGCGCAACAAACTCATTAAGGTGCACCTGTTTGTCGGGCACGCAATTTATTTCTCTACTCAACGCGAAGCCAATAATCTGCTCAACATATATATACATGTCTATGTATGCAATTCCAATTAATTTTCAGTTTAATTCTATATTTGTTTTGATTTTGCTAAATTTTACCTTTCATTCTTTCTCATATTGGTTTTATCATTCTAATATTTTTTTAGTTAAACTAATAATCACACATCACAAGCAGCAATCAACTAGTTAATTAGCTTTTCAAAGATATAAATTTCTATACACTCCAAAATCATATTTACTATGCCGAATCACAAACAATAAATTCTAACTAATGTTTTTGTTCTCACACCAGTCAATTGGAAATATATAGACATCCCACATTCGAAACTCGAACATAAATGCCGATGATAATGGATTAATCACCAGGATTATCTTCAGGCAACTTGAGTGTGATTCTATATCTTCCCTGTATATTTGAGACTTAGTATATACGTTTGCAAGGCGTATGTTCAAAATCTTCTTATACTGGATAGTCCAAAATCAATATAAAATAAAATACTCAAATACGTATAATAGGATATAATTTTCAAAACCAAATTCATTTTTAGAAATAACATTCTTCAAACTCATTCTAGGGTATTACTAACCTTATCTCTAACGAGTCGTTCTCATGGGATATTACTAGTCCTATCTCTGATGAATTCTTTCATTTGGTTCTAATGTATGTTGTTCTCTAGCTTTGTAAACCAAAGCTCTGTTACCACGACGAAATTACCCAGACTTCCCCGATCCCCAAGGAGACGGAGGAACCGAGATTGCTTTGAGAACACGACGCATCAGAACACAACAATAGAACATTTCATTTCTATTACAACAATTTACATCAGAGTAAAAGAATATAACAGAGTTCAAATAATATACAACAGAAAAATATCAGAGATTTAAATTACAAAACAGTGGAAAATATGAACATAAATATAATGAGTAATGGAAAACATCAGCTACCATGTAATGTCCAATATTTTTGGTAACCAAATATTTTATTTAATTTATTATTTTAAATATTATCTTTGGGATATTAATGGATTTTAATATTGAATTGGTTATTAAACGAAGTTTGAATGTTATAATTTATATAATTTAAATCGAGCTCAAAATGACGCGGCAGTTCGTAATATGGAGTTTTGAAATTCAATTGAATACACAGGATCCGATATAAGTCGGATTTCTATGAAATAAGAAATCGTGTTGATTATAATTTTCAAATGGAAGAGAAAAATCCAGATTTCATGTTATAAATTGTTAGTTATGTCCAAATCTAATTTTAAAATAGTCGTTATGGATTTCATTAATAAATGATAATGTTTATTAAATTAAATTAATAAGGATTTCAATATAATTTAGATGTCGTTAACTCGAAATTGGTGATATTGTGTAGTGAAATCCATACTGCATATATTTGAAGCTGTATATAATATTTTATTTGGATATGTATATATAATAATAGTAATTTATTTTTATTTAATTTAATTGTTTCGGATATAATTTATATTTTATCGATATTATATAAGCCTTATAAATTGATATTTTTCAAACAAGCTCCGTTTTCGACGAAATGAGTTTTATTGTAATACGTATCGCTGGGAATTGTTAAATTTCCAGTTTGTATCCAATTGGAGTTGTTTTGTCAATAAACGATATTTAAAAGTGAACAGATAAGTTAATTGAAAATTTAAAATAACGTATTGGGGTAAACGAAGTCGGTTTACAATGAAGCTACTTTCATTAAGACTGAGACGGCAAGATGCATTGGCGTATTTATTCCCATTGATTCTGGTTTTATATATATAGTGGTGCAGATATTAAATGCACAATGATATATATAGTGGTGGTTTAATTATTATAAATAAAATAACATAAAACCCATTTCCTTTCATCACAAGCTAAAACCAATTCCTTTATGCGCAATCCACTGGTTCCTTGGTGGACACACTTTCCCAATGCCTTTTCTTGCACGCCACATTTCGTTGTTTATATAATGTGCACCGCCTAACCCATCCTCTTCTTTTAGAAAAGCAAATTCCTTCGTCAAACATTCATCGCATGGTCAATGTTTGTGAGCCGTCACCCTCATATCATTGAATGGCCAGAACGCAATTCTGCTTCCACCACTATTCCTCCTAATCTACGGCCTTAAACCAAAATCCCTCTTCAACAAAACCGATCAGATCTCCGAGGCCTCGCAAGTGAACGGCTGTGATCGAAAATTGAGTACTAGGAAGATCGGAAATTGAACAAGAAGCACCAACTTTCGAATTAGGTTTGGGCAAAAACTGGCAGCCGAATCGGAAACTATTTCTGTCGGCGGATGGTCAGACCGAGGCGCGCAAGTCGCCGGTTCCTGATGAGCCTCCGATGGCCTGAAATGAGGGGCGGCGGCGGATTGGCAAAGGCGTGAGTGGGTTTTGACGTTTAAGGTGATGCTAAGGTGATGCCGAAGCACGAAGAGGCAAACAAAATACACTGACATGTTATGGATATTGCAAGCAGCGTATATAAGGTAGGATGCTGGTGAATTGAGGGATGGTGTGATAGTTTGTTCTTTTTCTGTGAAAGAAGATAAATAATGAGTAAAAGGTGACGCATGAGATATAAGAAATAGCGATTGAGGTAGTTGATGCAAACTATAAGAGGAATTTGGGTTGAATAATCTGGGTATATGGAGGAAGAGCGGTAGAAGATGAGAATTTTAGTGGTTTCGATTTGATTTTTAAATAAGGGATGAAAGAGCAGTGGGCACTGGAATGGTGCGGCCATGGTGAAGAAATTCTGGAGTGGAAATAACTATAAAGGGACGATGCAGTAATGAAGGACATATGTACTTGGTGCGGGTTTTATTAACCCAAATAAATTAGTGTTTAATTACGTTAACGAAGAATTAATTATATTAATAGTAAACTGAAATTGTGATAGGATATAACGAGAAAAGTGGAAAGATCAAAAGGCGGCCATGCTTTTCATTTTAAAAGGGATCGACATGTTATGTATTATCACGTGGTGATCGAGTTTACTGCATGAAGAAGGTAAATGCCTGGGTAATTAACAGATGTGCCAGTCAAAGCTTTGTGCATATACTTAGATTAATTAAATCATATTATAACTAATTAAACGATGTTTCATCATAGGGTTCAATATAAACAACAGGAAAAGGGATGTGTGAAGAAATACTTGGACTGGCGATTATCCCTAGGCGGCTCGTATTGTTTATATTATAACGTAATCAATTAATTTCAAATATGATTAGAAGTTGATAATTAAATTATGTTATAACTAAGACATGAATTTTGTGCAGGCATCTCTTGGGGAGCCAGGGGAATTTATTTCAACAGTCGGCCCTGATTCATTTACTAATTAATGTAATTAATTTAATTAAACCATATTTATTAAGCTAATTAATTATTATATAGATGGTAAAATTATAATAATTATAAGTTATGATTGTATTATCAGAATTGGACCAAATGAAATGCGTTGGAACCATAATTGAGAACACTACAGTTTGGAGCAATTTGGGATGGAGTCGGAAGCTACTAGAATTTCTAATTAAATTAAATGCTAGTTTAATTTAATTAAAATTAACTGCTTCAGAAATAAATTAGATCAAGGTGAGTTAAACTCACTCAGTTCTCCTCATTTATATTTTATATAAATTGGGTTTTTATTTTATGTACTCTGGTTGCTAATGGTTGACTTTTTACTAGTTATATATATTTATTTGTTTGTTGATTTAACCAGTGAAGTTAAACTATTGTTTAATTTCAGTAAAATACCAAATCGTTATTTTAACGATTGGATCCAATAGAGATAGCTTACCTTGTTGGTCACGTTTTATAAAATAAACGTGTTTAATGGTTTGAACTGATTGAATTGTTTTGTGTATTGGTTGATGTTAAATAGCCGTTATTTATAAAAATTATCAATTAAATAGGATTGAATGATCTGATTCGAAATAACCAATTTGTATACAGGGAAGGACATTTGGAGGGATCCAACGGGATTCCTCAAATATATTACTTATTTTCATAGTATCATATATGAACTGTCATGATTGGGTAATTGATTTGAATAGTGATCATTGACTGAAAATTTCACCCTGTGTTTTGTTTTAACCAATGGGCAATATTGGTTGAGTAATCAACAGTAAATGGCCTAAGAATAAATTGTTTTGTTTTATATTGATTTACCGTCAGGTGAACCAATAGAAATGAAGTTATAAAATTTATTTTATAACTGGAAATATATTATTTTGAATAAAAGTTTATAAACAAGAAATAAATATTTATTATTTATTTGATTAATTATTAATTTATTTTATAAAGGAATTTCTGATGTTAATCAGATTTATAAACAAGTGATTAAAAATAAATCTAACGATTAAGTTTGTTTAATTATTTTATTAATATATAATTAAATGTGATTATTTAAATTAATTATATTATTAATTAATGTAAAGAGAGAACTAATTGGAATCGGTTAACGTGATAACTGTGTCTTGAGTGGACTAAATCGACCACATTTTAGTTGAAATTGGTTATTTAATTAGCTTGTTTTGAAATAATCTAATAAAATAGTTTAAAGAATATTTTTTTAATTTTAATAAGAGTTTTTAAAAAGGGAATTTATTATTTATTTTAGAGAATAAAGGAATTAATTACTGAAGCAGTTAATGATCGAAGTAAATTATGATTTTAATTAATGTTAATTTAGAAAATTACCTTCAATGGAAATTCATTTAAAAGGTAATCGAAATTGAAATGAAATCTAGTTGAATGGCGAAGGAGTTAATGTACGGGTTTTATATTTAAAATCCAAATTTTTATAACAAAGTTATAAAAGGAAATTCAAGCGGATATGACAGCTTGAATCAAATGTTTACTTAATATTCAAATTTAGAAAAAAGGGGATTTGAGATGAAAAGGGTTTATATTAAACCAGAAGTATATAAACGGGGTTTAGAAAAGAGGTGAAGTGGTAAATCGTTAATTTTAGATTAGCGTTTAATAATAGGATTAAGTAGAACTGTGAATTGAAATAGGATTTCCATGGAGGGAGATGGTCGAAAGAATTAGAAAAGGTTGGTGAAAATGAATTTGGTAAAAGAAGTGGTCATAATATTTGATAACCAAGTGTGAATTAAAAAAATGAATTTGTATTAAAGAGGTAAAGGTTAAAAAGTGGTATTTTATAAAGAAACTATTTAATGATTAAATTGAGAAATAACGGGTATATCCGAGAAGAGATTTTCATAAAGGATAAGAAGGTTTTATGGAACCGTATTTTGAATAGTTTAGTTAAATGGAATTTGAATTGTTATTAGAATGAAGTATCAGTTTTGGGATTACAACTCATATCTACCTTAAGTTATGAACGTTGTTGGTCAAGGTCTGAGAGGTAATTAAAATACCCCAACTTGAACGACATCGGAATTATCTGAGAAGGATATTAGTTGGTAATGATAAAAGGAGTTAGTAATAATTTATTGTTTCCATTTCAGAAATAATAATGCAATTGTTAATCCCTGAAAAATCCACGCGTACATTGAACAAGGGATACGTTGCAAACATCATCGGGGTCGTTCGCACAGGAAATCATTAAGGCACTTGGAGCATCAGTAATGGAGAAGAACGGTCACAAAAGCAAGTGCCGAAGGTCAAAGACCGGAACAGATCAGATCGACCAAGTACAACTGGACGGCATGGTGCAACGTGCGACCCTGAAACTTGGGTCCAAATCACAATCCAGGCACGAAAACAAAGACCAGTCGCTCACGCAAGTACAAGGCCGCGCCAAGCATCAACATGAAATAGGTCGCTCATCCAACATGGGCTAGAATGACCACACTGAACAGCCGCCAGACAAACCACACCTTGCAGATGCAATAAGAGGACGAGCACCCTTGAACTAAAGCAACTGGTCGCACAAGGAACAATGGAGAGTCAATTCCAGACTTGTGTCACGCTCACAGCCATTCTCCCAAAATGGTCGCCCTCATAGAAGCACCCGCTCTTGTAAACCCACTCAACTACATAAGGCGACCGACCCAAAAAGTCATCTACGCATAACAACCTAATACAGCTCACAACAGCTAGCAACAGCTGGCCAATGACCCAATTGTAATTAGCAGAATTAGAGATTTACAAGGCGGGAAAGGGTTTTCAAACCGATGACTCACCTATAAATACACCATAGCCACCACTGAAAAAGGAGGAGGAAAAAAGGACCATGAAATGCTGCCAAAATCTGCCACAAACCACGGATCTGGCCATGGCGTCAAGCTCAATTTCGTGATTCAGAGAGAACAAAGACATCATCAATCTCAATCATCCATTCATCCTCTTTCTCCTCAATTTCAACCATCTTCTTAGATTATTTCCTAGATTAAAGTATATAAACAAGGTTATATTAGGCGAAAATGGAAGAGTATGATACAGGGAGAATTGATGTATTTTGTAATTCATATCATGAGATTAGAAATCACCTTCATAGTGGACGTATGCCTTATTAATGGCCGAACCACTCTAAACCTCGTCTCTATTTTTACCTTTTATCTGCATTTTCTACTTTGAATTACTGATTGAATATGGCTCCACTTTATTCCCTACCATATTGGTGAAGTACAGCGTTATACCTGAGGTGTTTGGACCATTTTTGGTGTAAACATTTTTGGCGCCCACCGTGGGGCCGTGTCATAATTTCCTTAAAAAAACCATCCCGGAATCACTTTCTCTTTTGGAGTCATGGTTGGATCGAAGAAGGGTAACAAATCCGTTAAAGTTGCCATTGTCAACGAGAACAACAATACCGACGAAGCTACACCTCAGATCCCGAATCAAGGGGCAAACGAAGCCCCCAGGCCCCCTATAACGCAAGATGAATTAAATGTGGTTGTAACGGTCCTGAACGAAAAGATGGATAACACTGCGAAGATGATAATGGAAAGGTTCGATACCC
Organism: Allium sativum; assembly: GCA_030737875.1. Taxonomy (NCBI): domain Eukaryota; kingdom Viridiplantae; phylum Streptophyta; class Magnoliopsida; order Asparagales; family Amaryllidaceae; genus Allium; species Allium sativum. Next base: position 660,001,211 of record CM060920.1, read on the forward strand.
TTACCTGATGTTCAAACTAATCTGCCATCTCCAAGCACTGTGGATGACGTTGGCGAGAAAGGGGACTCATCAGCCTTAGATCCTGAACGACCTCACCGCACTATGAGAAACGGGGAAGAGGCCGACGTTGAGGATCCTAAAGCCAGATCTCAACAGCGCAAAGGGGGACGGCCAATTTGAACGGCTGTAGGTCCCACCCATGGTGTACTCCTTAAAGGGAATACAAGGCGCCGAAGCTCAAACCGCGACCTCACTGATGAGGACACCGATATCGGTGCCAATGACCAAGCAGATGATGAGAAGAGCATGACGGATAGGAACCAACGAATAATGGAAGAGAAGGCAACCCGAGAAGATGAGGAGAGGGAGTGGGAGTTCTTCCCCAGCAAGAACCCGTTCACTGAAGAAATCCGTCAAGCAAAATTCCCAAAGAAGTTCACGCCTCCGACAATAGCACCTTACGGTGGAGTTGGAGATCCTACCATTTTCCTGTCCAAGTATGACCAGCACATGAATGGAGCTAGGGCCACTGATGAGATCAAGTGATTATACTTTCTTGTGTGTCTAGAAGGTGTGGCTTCATTGTGGTTCACCAGACTTCCGCCTAGATGCATCAGCCAGTTCGCTGATCTGGCAAGGAGATTTCAGGATCAATTATGGTTGCAGGCTACCAAGGAAAGGGATGTGATGTCACTTAGTGAGATGGGACAGAGGCTCGGAGAAACCATTAAAGCTTTCCTTACACGTTTCCATGCTGCCACAGCGGAAGTTATAGAACCAGAGCCTTGGTACCTATTGGCAGCCTTAAAAGGCGCTATCGATAAAAAGTCAGAATTCGGTAAATGGCTCAAGATGAAGAACCCAAAGACTCTGAAGAAGTTCTACAAGAAAGCAGAAGAGTACATGAGCGTGGAAATCGACACCACATACGCTCCGAAGCCTATGGGGAGTAGCACTGCTAAGGAAGGGAAGAATAACGAATCATCTCAGACGGTTCAGAGGAACGACTCTGGGCATAAGAGGGGGTTTGATGGAAGGGAGAATGGAATGCATAAGAAGTCCAAGTACTTCAGGCAATCAGAACTGACTCCCCTGACTGAAACTCCAGATAAAATCTATTCTGCTACGAAGGATTCAGGCATCTTCCCTCAGGTGAAACCACAAAGAACCGATTAACAGCAAGCAAATTCTGAATGCACCAGAGAATCAGAGGCAGGGAAAGGTTGCTGATCAGGCCGGGTCGCACGAAATAACCCAAGCGCCAGAAGACATGCGACCAATCATCGATTGATGACTCTTGGGTGCAATCCAATGTTTGGAGTTAAAATATAACCGACTGTTTTCTCCAATCTATTTTACTGGTTTTGTAGTTTATCTTTCTCACTTGTCCTTTTCCATGAAATGATCTATGAATCCATCTTTATTATGTTAAGTAAAAACTCTGCATGATTGAAGATGTTCACCCATGGATTGTAGTCTCATGGAAAATAAAATTTATTCACGAACTAATGCTGAAACTGGTATCATGTATAGGGCAGAACGGTACATAACATACCAAAGGCATTGATCAAACCAAGCAGTATAATCAAGCTCATCATCTTACAGAAACCAAAAGGGGTCAAAACTTTTTAAAGGTTATTCATGGAGAGCCCACCGAAATCCGGAGGCCGCACTCTTTGTTGCCCTTTCTTAAAGAACCCAGGCTGGTTAAAACCAGCCCTAGAATTGGAGGGCCCCAAAAATATACTGGAGCAAAAGAAACTCAAAACGAAAAGTCCCTCGGATAAAATAGCTGAGCCCGCCGAAGAAACACCATCTTGGGTGCAGGACACAGGTCATTTGGCTTGGGGAGATTTCTTAATTTTCTCAATCAAACGACCAATGTCTATTTCATAGGGCAAGATGCAAAGTCGGCAAAAACCGGCTGGTTCGTGAAAACCCTTACCGAAAGGAGGTGTCTGTCCTTGTTTTTTGTTGTTAACCAAGTCAAACAAAGCCAAGGGTGTATTACAGCAGAAATCCCAGCCGAAAGGGGGTAAAAGAAACCCTTACCGAAAGGAGGTGTCTGTCCTTGTTCTTTGTTGTTAACCAAGTCAAACAAAGTCAAGGGTGGATTACAGTAGAAATCCCAGCTGAAAGGGGGTATAGCAAATCCAATTTGGGTCTCTATTTGATCATAATAGCCAGATCAAATAGGACCAAAATTGGATCGAAAATTCTTAACCCAAGTCATCCCTTGGTGGCACGTACCCAAAACCAGTCTCCGAAGGACTCGGGCCACTGAGTTAGTGAGATATGGGATTTGGATACATTAAATGGAATAAACCCAGCATACGGAAGTACATTTAATTAGGTTTCAAAGGGGGCTGGGACACTAAGCCAATGAGGAACAAAGTTAAATATACAGTAAGGTGTCTGCATCTCATAAAAATACACAACTAAGATTAACTTTAATGGTTTGGGTTACCAAATCGTTGAAAATGCTAATAAATGTGCAGTTAAGACTAAAACCCCTCAAAGAGGAGATAAGATGTCTAAAATCAAGACCAACCCGCAATACTGACGTTAAACGACGTAAAAGCGTAACCAGCGCACGATTCGCAAAAAGCGCAATACGATACAGATAAGTAAAAGTTAAAACATACCAACATCAACAGGTTCATCACAAAAGTACACAGTCATCAGACTGGCATTAAAAAAGTACAGAACAAATTTTACATCATTTGGCAACATTTTCAGGTGTAACATAACCCTCAACCAAATGAGCCTTAGAGTTAACTTCACCAGCAGAAGGGGGTTTCGTCAAAACAGCCGGCGATCCCGGGGCACCCTCTCCTACAGAACTAGGGGCATGGACAGGAACCACATTCCGAACCTCTTTTCCAAGGGATTTGACTCGTTCACCAGCTAATATGCTCCTACCCGTCTCCAGAGCATCATGGTCTTTTGGCTCAAGAAGGGCTTCTTGTATAGCCTTATCCTCCTTATCCTTGGAATAACCAAGCACCTCTTCCCAGACAAGGGTTAATGTACGAGGAAAGTCCTTGCCCAGATAGCTCAAGCTTCCGCAAGTCATAACACTGAGAGTGTAAAACCGAAACAAGGTCTCATCGGTTTTCTTTTTGACCTCCGCAAGATCGCTGGATAGCTTTGCCTTATTACCCTTTAAGGTTTCAATAGCTTTTCCTTGCATAATAATTTTACCTTCGAGCATTGCTTTCTCCTGGCGGCAAGAAACCACAGATTGATGTACAGAAGTTAGCTAGGATTCCAGGAACTCGCGGTCAGTCTGGACTTCATCTATTTGCTTCTTTGCAGCTTCAGTCTCTTCCTGAAGCCTCCTATTGTCAGCATCCAATTTTTTCACCCGATAGTGCCCATTCTTAAGACGTGCAATTTCAGATGCTTGATTTTCCACTTCACAGGTCAGTTCATTCTTGTCATTTTCCAGAAGCCCGATATGTTTGAGATGCTGAGAGTTCAACTTCTAGAACTCAAAGCAAAACCTATTCCAAGACTCCAACCGCTCCCTGGAAGTGTTTACAACCTCGTTTAACTGAGCTTCGAGGTTACTCATGATTGTGGTAAGCTGGGAGGTCTAAAATTTTTTTATAGCACTCAGCTCTCCGACGCTACTCTGATCATCACATGGCGACAAATCTAAATCAAGGTCTATTCCACTCAAGTCTCAACCAACGAATCTATCCCGCAGCGAAGTATTTCCAGGGGTAACTGCATAAGGAGGTCTGTTAAGGATCGCTTGAATCTGACTGGAAATAGACATATTAGGTACAGAAGAACTAAGCAACGGCTCCATAGGAACCGAGGAACTGGGGCACAAATGTCCGACTCGCTCAGAAGATTCACCAACTTCATCCCTGACCTGCCTCATATCACTTGTTCTTCGCTTAGCATCCTGTTTCTCCCCTTTTAACACTCGAGGATGGTCATACTTCTTTTTCTTCAACAAGCTTGCCAGCGGTGCCTCAAGAGTGTCTTGGGATGAGAGATCTGGAAAGGGGAAGGAGCGTTTGCTCCCGCAAGAGAGACTAGACTGCAAAATATCTCGCGGATCGGTAAGAGCGAGCTGTTGAGAGAGACTACCCGGTAATGGAAACCCCATTCCTGAATCTAAGAAGAAAGGAAAGATTTAACCACTTCGATTGAAAGGAACTAGAGAATAAAACCAAGGAAAGAGATACATATGATATACGAGGCTGAAGTGGTTCCAGACTTTGTGAAATACCATTTCGACCCAGAGACAAGGGTTTCTTACGTAAAATCGTGTAACTAAATATTCTCCTTAAAAGTATGAATATTCAAATGCCAACCTTACTTTGAACGAGTCCTTTAGTCAGAGCAGAAAGATTAAGTTTTTTAAAGCCTCTAAACCATCTTCCTCTTGATCTACCTTGGGGGAATTCCTTCCACCTCCCAAGCTTTCGGCAGAATTCTCTATAATGTCATCAAGCCGTTCCGCCTCCCGAAACTGCCCTGGGGCAGTCTTCGAAGGGATCACGCTCACATCTCCCCGAGAGGCTCCCTCTACCAAAGATCCAAACTCTCTGTGCAAAGTCGTTGAGATCTTAGAACCTTTGCACTTGGGGGTGTTTGACTACAGTTTTCTTGACAGAGATCGCCCTACCACTGGAAGATGCCTCACTGCCATCCGAGACACCGGAAACCCCCTTTTCCAAGGACTTCTTGACAGGGGACATGTTGATAGCATTCTTTTTGCCAGAAGCATCCACCGGAAAATTTCCAAAGATGAAAGCAAGTTATACTGCTTTAAGAACCCTTCATTAATCAAGAATTTCCTATTTCTCTGTTCTTCGTCAATATCTAGTAAAGAGTTGCATAAGTCTTGATCAAAGGGTACACTCTGATCAGGAAGCACTGCAATATATTGAAAGGTCTCAGAAAAAATAAAAACGAGAGGAACAAGAGACTAGAATCTGAAGGGTAGGAATCTTACCAATTACCTTCCAAAGGCCACAGAAGTTGTCGGGACATTTCACAAAGAAATACTGATTTGGAAATCTTCGCACACTATCCTCTAAGCCGGTGATTATTCTCGAACCACGGCTTTCCATAAAGACAAACAAGGGACGCTGACTTATTGTCCTGAAAGCATACAATGAGCGTATGTCCGTAAACAAAGGAGCCCGATGTTTTTCTCTTTTGGATAGGACATAAAGACTTGTCAAGATTGCATAACCATTGGAGTGTAGCTGGTAAGGAGCAATGGCCAAATTCCGAAGAACCATCTCTATGAAAGGGTTAAAGGGGGGAACCGCCCCACTTTTCAACATACCTCGAGTAACAGCAACAAACCCCTTAGGAGGGTTGTCGGCAAATTCCTTTCCCATAGGAAAACTGGCCTCTTCCTCCTCCAGAAACCCAAATTGTTTGCACAACTGACAGAACGAGGTAGGCGAGAGCTCCGTCAAAAACCTCTTGTTTGGAACCTCCGAAAGCACACGAGGTTGCAGAGATTCTTGGGCAGTGTCCATCGAAGGAACGACATGAGGGGCGGGCGTAACTTGGTCAGAACTCCTTTCTGGGTCCTGGTTCGACATTGACGATTCCTTGAATTCTCTCTCTAAAAAAAAAAACTGTGCTCATAAACCCTAAGAAGTCCCACGACCAAATTCACGCTTTATAGATTGCATAAGGGCAAACCCACACGGAAAAAAGAAAATTGCTTACAGGCAAACAAGCAGCCCAAAATTTGAGCGGAGGTCTAGACGAATTGATTGCCAAATCGATTCGCTAAAAGAACCGGGATCTCCAAAAGGTATAGAAGAGTATCAGCGGTAAAGAAGATCACTCAAAACAACACCGCCATTAAAACTTCCATTCACTTTTCCTTAGCAAAATGACACTTGAAAAGGAAAGAGATTGGCAAGCTAAAAAGGAACTACTGCCCGCTCACTATACAGCTATTTGCACTCATCAAGTTCCGCACATGCATCAGGAAAATAAGATCGCCCCCCAGGATAATACGCTCCTAATTTCTCGTGCGACCGACCCCCCAACAAGCCAACTCAACAATGTACGATCGAATATGTCAAAGCCAGTAATTCCTCATTAAAAGAAATCACAAGCTTCGAGGGGCATGTGTTGATCCTTAAAAAATCCACGTGTACATTGAACAAGGGATACGTTGCAAACATCATCGGGGTCGTTCGCACAGGAAATCATTAAGGCACTTGGAGCATCAGTAATGGAGAAGAACGGTCACAAAAGCAAGTGCTGAATGTCAAAGCCCGGAACAGATCAGATTGACCAAGTACAACCGGACGACATGGTGCAACGTGCAACCCTGAAACTTGGGTCCAAATCACAATCCAGGCACGAAAACTAAGACCAGCCGCTCACGCAAGTAGAAGGCCACGCCAAGCATCAACATAAAACAGGTCGCTCATCCGACATGGGCTAGAACGACAACACTGAACAACCGCCAGACAAACCACACCTTGTAGGAGCAATAAGAGGACGAGCACCCATGAAATAAAGCAACTGGTAGCACAGGGAACAATGGAGAGTCAATTCCAGACTTGTGTCGCGCTCACAACCATTTTCCCAAAATGGTCGCTCGCGTAGAAGCACGACCCAAAAAGTCATCTACGCATAACAACCTAAGACAGCTCACGACAGCTAGCAACAGCTGGCCAATGGCCCAATTGTAATTAGCAGAATTAGAGATTTACAAGCCGGGAAAGGGATTTCAAACCGATGACTCACCTATAAATACAACATATCCACCACTGAAAAAGGGGGAGGGAAAAAGGACCACGAAATGCTGCCAAAATCTGCCACAAACCACGGATCTGGCCATGGCGTCAAGATCAATTTCGTGATTCAGAGAGAACAAAGACATCATCAATCTCAATCATCCATTCATACTATTTCTCCTCAATTTCAACCATCTTCTTAGATTATTTCCTAGATTAATGTATATAAACAAGGTTGTATTAGGCGGAAATGGAAGAGTATGATATAGGGAGAGTTGATGTATTTTGTAATTCATATCATGAGATTAGAAATCACCTTCATAGTGGACGTAGGCCACATTAACGGCTGAACCACTCTAAAACTCATCTCTATTTTTACCTTTTTTCTGCATTTTCTACTTTGAATTACTGATTGAATACGGCTCCACTTTATTCCCTGCCAAATTGGTGAAGAACAGCTTTGTACCTGAGGTGTTTGGACCATTTTTGGTGTAAACAGCAATGTTAAATAAAGATTTGGGAAACATATAAAATAAGGATTTCCAAAGAAAAGGGAAATAAAAAGAGGTTGCCGAAAATATAACGATATTTTTGAATTAGAAAGGAAACGTAAAGTCCAGTTCTATTCTATAAGAATAGGCATGGATTATTGGTTTTTAATGGAATAAAAGATACTTCGTAATGTTGTTTGATGAGGGGTAAAGTGAATTGATTTCCAATATTAGAAAATAATGTGAATAATATTTTGAAAGTAAATAAAAAAGGTATATGATATAAAATTTGCATACGTATTAAAAGAAATTTGTTAAAAGAAAAATCATATGTTATATAGGAAGCGAAAGACTATATTTATAATATTGAAATATTTAAGAGTTTTAAATTGACATTTATTGTGATTAAAAGGCCAAGTGATGCTGAATACTAAACCAGTGAACTCATTGGATTTTCATGATTGAATCACTGTTTATTTTGATAGTTAAATCACCGACTATCAAATCTGTCCAATAAGATTGTTGGTACGGAAATTCCATGATCCAAATTATATTCAAAAACCATTCTGGCCAACAAATACGTGAAGATATCGGAAGATGATTGAGATGGAGCATTGAAGACCGTAGATCTTCCTAAGCAGAAGAACTGCTAATAATCTTCGGTCTACAGCCAAAGATGCACAGTGGTTCTGTCATGGTTGGAATCTATGGATTTGCAAGGACTTCTAGCTACTGATCCATGGGGTGATTCCTATATTGGATGTAGTAGGAGGTTGCCTTCGGTTCATCCTGTTCCTGGATGACTTGTATGGACGGATGTCTGACAGAGTATATCCAAAGGAATTACGTATGTTGATTTCTTCAAGCGTACCATAGTTGGTGGCGGAGGACGACGGTTCTCTTATCTTAACAACTAGAGTATTTTTGTGGACTTCAATTAGTGATATCTGATGGATTTGACGATGTGGCATTCAATGTGAATGGTGGCCAGGTGTTGTAAAGGAAATTCAAACCTCAAGCCTCATCAACTGGGAAATGACAAAATTTGGGCAGGCAGCATGGCTATGTGGGTCGCTCCCATTAGGATGTATAATCACCTATCTAGAGAAATTCCATTTGCTTCTTTAATCTATTTCGATGTTGTTCCTTTCGGGAAACGGTGGTTTGAGCCCAACCATTGGCGATATAAATTCGATACACTCAAGCGAAATGAGTGGTCGGTCATGTGTAGGCCGGGTTACAAGACATTCTTGTTGAACCCCCTCTAGATATACACTATCAGTAGGTGGTGCCATACCTTGTCAAAGTCGGAATCCAATCTCCAATAAGCACCCGTGGTTTTGATTGTATACTATATATGTGGAGCGTGAGATGCAAGCGTTTTGCTAGATTGATATATACTTGTATTTAGACATTATTATAATATTAGAAAAGATATTGATTTCAAAAATGTTTTGGGTTATCGTAAGGTAAAAATCGTCCGTATTTATGTGTGGATTTGGTCTTACGATTATCCTTTTATTTCGAAAAGGTTTTTAAACTTTAAAATCAAGTTGGATGATCCCCCTTAATACTGTGCGAGTTTTTCTCAATCTGGTTCACCAGACTGACCCGGTGTTTTGTAAATGCTCGGGTTAGACCGAGGTGTACATGTCCAGGTTATCGGATACTGCGAAGTCGAGAGATGAACTGGGGTGTTCAGACATATGATATCTAGTATTTATTCCGTTGTGTGACTGTATATGAGGACAGGTTATTATCACTGTCCAGTTGTGTGATGTACTCTGATGATTGTAAGTATTTTAAAAGTTCTCAGTAAAGTTTTATTTCTATATTATATTTTGTTCTGCTGCGATGTGAGACTCTGATTCTGTGTTGCGGGGTTTCTTCTTTTTCTTCTTCTATTCTAACTTTCTTTCTTTCTTATCTCACCCTCTAATTTCTTTTTAATAACTGTCCAGTGTTTTCAGTGTTTGGAAGGTCGGCATGAGTAACGGTAAATGTATTTATGTCGATTTTCGGGGCCGAAAATCCCTTGGTCGTTACAGTGGTATCAGAGCTATTGGTTTAGTAATAACCTTGGCTTTGTGGTGTAACTCGATAGAGATTGGGTTAGTAATACCCTTGATCGAGATTGAGTGTATATATATGGGAGCGTATTTGTAAATTTTATATACAAATGTTTTGTATTGTGTTATTGATCGGTTCAAGTGTTGAAGAGCATAGAACTAGCAATGGATACAATATTGTTTTGAAAAGAGGGTAATGAAATAATTTTACCCAAATTATATTTTTTATAGAAAATAAATAATTTTCTCAAATTATTGAGTTATTAGTGTGTTTGACCGATTTGAATGGAATTAAAATTGGATTGAAAATTTGAATTGAGACTTAACCTAGTTAAGTGTAATTTAATTAAGAATGATATCGAAATTAAATGAAATAAATTTGGAATTTGAATAAATAATAATCAAATAAAAATCATTTGGATATTGATCGATTGATTCAAATATGTGAAATCAAAATAAAATATTACTATTGAACGTAAATTCAATTGATTTGGTTGTGTACTGGTTGTTGATTGTGAATTGTTTGTTGTTGGATGATAGATTGTTGGAATGGAATAATCAACAATTTAATGGAGTTGAATGAATTACAAACTAAAGAATAAATTCCAGTACAATTAAACTGGAATGAAACTGCATATGGATTGGAATTTATGGTTTAACCCTATATGTGACAATGAATTGATGTTATCTGTTTGATTTTGGAATTGGTTAGTTATACTTGTTGATTAGTGAAGTATTATCTCAGAATTTCATATATTTATTACTCGTATATGAATTAAGTTAAGTACAGGTGCCAGATGACTAGGCAAATTGATATTGGTTGAGTAAATTAAATATACGTTAAGCAATTATGCTCAATAGCGCTCGTAAAAGGTACGCCTACGCAAAAATATAAAATTTGGGTTTTAATTTTTGTTTTCCGACCATGTCCGTCGATGTATATATGTTATTTATTCCTGCGATATCACAGATGTCACTCCGTGCAGGGGAGACTATGCCAAATTTTTCCGGGAATTTAGAGTGTTAGATTTTTTTTATATTTTGGAAAATATTTATTTACGATAATAAATTGGTTTTCGATTTAAAATAAATTGGATTTGCGAATTAATGTGGTATGCAGCATTTTTCTCACCTTAGCAATTTCGGGGATGAAATTCTTTTAAGGGGGGAAGAATGTAATGTCCCGTATTTTTGGTAGCCAAATATTTTGTTTAATTTATTATTTTAAATATTATATTTGGAATATTAATGGATTTTAATATTGAATTCATTATTAAAACGAAGTTTGAATGTTACAGTTTATATAATTTAAATCGAGCTCGAAATGACGCGGTAGTTCGTAATATGAAGTTTTGAACTTCAATTAAATATACATGATCCGATATAAGTCGGATTTCTGTGAAATAAGAAATGTTGAAATCGTGTTGATTATAATTTTCATATGGAAGAGAAAAATCCAGATTGTTATAAAGAGATTATTAAGATGGTTGATGCATCGTCATCAGAGTTGATGTTCGAGTGCCGAAGGTGGGATATATATATATATATATATATTTCCATTAGACTGGTGTGAGAACCAAAACTAATTTCCAGTTTGTTATAAATTGTTAGTTATGTCCAAATCTAATTTTAAAATAGTCGTTATGGATTTCATTAATAAACGATAATGTTTATTCAACTAAATTAATAAGGATTCCAATATAATTTAGATGCCGTTAACTCGAAATTGGTGATATTGAGTAGTGAAATCCATACTAGATATATTTGAAGCTGTATATAATATTTTATTTGGATATATATATATAATAATAGTAATTTATTTTTATTTAATTTAATTATTTCAGATATAATTTATATTTTATCGATATTATATAAGCCTTATAAACAGATATTTTTCAAACAAGCTCCGTTTTCGACGAAATGAGTTTTATTGTAATATGTATCGCTTGGTATTGTTAAATTTCCAGTTTGTATCCAATTGGAGTTGTTTTGTCAACAAACGATATTTAAAAGTGAACAGATAAGTTAATTGAAAATTTAAAATAACGTATTGGGGTAAATGAAGTCGGTTTACAATGAAGCTACTTTCATTAAAACTGAGACGGCAAGATGCATCGGCGTATTTATTCCCGTTGAGTTGGGGTTTAAATATATAGCGGTGTGGATATTAAATGCACAATGATATATATAGCGGTGGTTTAATTATTATAAATAAAATAACATAAAACCCAATTCCTTTCAGCACAAGGTAAAACCAATTCCTGTGTGCGAAATCCACTGGTTCCTTAGTGGACACACTTTCTCAATGCCTTTTCTTGCACGCCACATTTCCTTGTTTATATAATATACACCGCCTAACCCATCCTCTTCTTTTAGGAAAGCAAATTCCTTCGTCAGATATTCATCGCATGGTCAATGTTTGTGAGCCGTCACCCTCATATCATTGAATGGATAGAACGCAATTCCGCTTCCACCACTATTCCTCCTAATCTACGGCCTTAAACAAAATCCTACTTCAACAAAATCGATCAACTCTCTGAGCTCTCACAAGTGAACGGCTATGATCGAAAATTGAGCACTGGGAAGATCGGAAATAGAACAAGAACCACCAACATTCGAATTAGGTTTGGGCAAAAACTGGCAGCCGAATCGGAAACTGTTTCTGGCAGCGGATGGCTTGACCGAGGCGCGTAAGTCATCGGTTCCTGATGAGCCTTTGATGGCCTGAAATGAGGGGCGGCGGCGGATTGGCAAAGGCTTGTGTGGGTTTTGAATTTTAAGGTGATGCTGAAGCACGAAGAGGCAAACAAAATACACTGACCTGTTATGGATATTGCAAGCAGCGTATATAAGGTAGGGTGCTGGTGAACTGAGGGATGGTGTGATAGTTTGTCTTTTTTCTGGTGAAAGAAGATAAACAGTGAGTAAAAGGTGATGCACGAGATATGAGAAATAGCAAGTGAGGTAGTTGACGCAAACTATAGGAGGAATTTGGGTTGAATAATCTCAGTATAGGGAGGAAGAGCGAGAGAAGAGGAGAATTTTAGTGGTTTCGATTTGATTTTTAAATGAGGGATGAAAGAGCAGTGGGTACTGGAATGGTGCGGCCATTGTGAAGAAATCCTGGAGCGGAAATAACTATAGAGGACGATGCAGTAATGAAGGACAGATGTAATTGGTGCGGCCGGTTTTATTAACCCAAATAAATTAGTGTTTAATTACGTTAATGAAGAATTAATTATATTAATAGTAAATTGAAATTGTGAGAGGATATAACGAGTAAAGTGGAAAGATCAAAAGGCGGCCATGCTTTTCATTTTAAAACGGATTGGCTTGTTATGTATTATTATGTGGTGACCGTGTTTGCTGCATGAAGAAGGTAAATGCCTGGGTAATTAACCGAATGTGCCAGTCAAAGCTTTGTACATATACTTAGATTAATTAAATCGTCTTATAACTAATTAAACGATGTTTCATCATAGGGTTCAATATAAACAACAGGAAAGGGATGTGTGAAGAAATACTTGGACTGGCGATTATCCTTAGGTGGCTCGTATTATTTATATTATAACGTAATTAATGAATTTCAAATATGATTAAAAGTTGATGATGTGAATTAAATTATGTTATAACTGATACGTGAATTTTTGTGCGGGGATCTCTGGGGGAGCCAGGCGAATTTATTTCAATAGTCAGCCCTGATTCATTTACTAATTAATGTAATTAATTTAATTAAACCATATTTATTAAGCTAATTAATTATTATATATATGGTAACTGACACGACCCGAACTTCCGCGTGAAGGAAAGCATGGATGGCGTCGAGAACAACACACATCGGAACGCAAACAAAAGAACATTTCATTGTTTATTACAACAATTCCATAGAAATACAATAATATACAGAGTATGAATAAATATTACACAGAAAATATCAGAGATTTAAATTACATAGCAGCGGAAAAATATTACAAAACACAACTGAAAATAATACACGGTTACAGAGCTTTTCGAGCATCTTCCTAGTTGTAAATTAGAATCCTATGAACATAAATCTGAAAAACCAAAACTACTGGCTGCCCATGTCGAAAATAAGGGCACCCAGAGTTTAGGTTAAAACAATAAACTCCAGGTCAGTCATGTGACTAGTGTGAGAACTAAAACAATTAGTTAAAAACTTTAAAAGAGAGTAATTCCAGGGACCATGCCATATAACACGGAATGGGTTTCCTCCCAAGAAAACCAGTGCATAGAATAAACAACGCAATGCTTTTTCGAAAAATGAAGCTATTATAAGACCCATGTCACATCACACAATGCAACGCAAGTCGGAGGATAGGGTTTTCCCTTATAATAGCAAAACATGCTTGGTACATTTAAAACAAATCATTTGATACTGTTATAAGTGTATAGTGTCAAAATAATTTCAATCATAAAAATCAATCATAGACGGCATTAATGACCCATACCACTATGCCGCCATACCAGGTTCTACAAATAAAACTACAATATCTCGTATTGGAAATTGGTTTTCCATCATGAGACGAGGCAAGGGGCAAGCTCCTCTCCGCTTCGAGACACTCTAGCAAATGTCTCAGGACTACACACTCTGGGTAACACTTGGATGCTTCAGGGCCGGTCGACACTTACATTAGTGGACTAGTATTCCTAAACACACATTTCCTGGTCCTATCAGACCTAAAATCTAGGCACCTCATTCAAACAACCACATAGGTAAAATATATATATAAATGTCAGCCAGTTTAAGCACTGACACCACCCATAGCTAGAAAGAAACGTCGTGCTCTCTCTGCAGTCCTTATCCCGTTTTTGACTCATACCGAGGTGTGAGGCTCGCGAATCCACGCTATATACAAAGCTGTGCCACTTAGGCCATGCTTTGATCATCAACCACAAGGCTTTTCATCTCAACAGAAGCCTTGATCATCTGCCACTTAGGAATGCCACACAGGCAATTCACTCCATGCGATTGATGTCCATCGATATACAACCTCTGAGCTCGTACGTCTCAGAGAAGGGCGTTAAGAAAGAGAATAAATTCTCCGCCGCCAAACATATGTATATTTAATAGAGATCAATCAACACAGAATAAAATCCAATGTCAGACACACAGTCCAAAAACAAGTTTGTTCTGGGTCTGAATGAAACCTTAGGCACTTTCCTCGCATATCCATCGATCTCCAAGTACATCTGGACGATCACCAACTGATTCCCTCATCTTGGGTGTACAGCCCAATCAAGATCACCAGTAATCACCCAAACGATGTGAAGACTTCCGGTCTTCAACCACCATCTTCCTCTTCGACATATCGTCGAATCGGTTATTCAGAATGGGTATAAACCCGGCCTTTCCGAATAACCCGCGTATATAATAAACAAATGTTACGCAAACACAACATACGCCTCATTCCAATTCAGAATATTCTTTTATTCAAATTTTCACTTTCTTAAGGAAAGGTTCCCATTAATTTTATCAAAGATAAACTCTTCTAAGTTTATTCTTTAATCTTCCTTTGGATATCATTTCAAACCATGTTAAGGTTTTCCAAACTAGTTGGGATTAGCGAACCACACCGAAGTAATTATTTATTTTACTTCCCAATCCCAACCTATTCATCCCATGGAGCAAAACTGGTAATACTCCATATCTAACACAGCGGTGTTATCGGTAAATATTAATTACCATTTCAAGTTCAAATCTAATTAAAGATTTAACTATCGCCTCGGAGCAAAACTGGTGATACTCCATTCTCTATCACTTTTCAAATTTGATAATTTAAATCATCAATTCACATTTCAATATAATTACAGATTCATTAAAACTCCACTTAGTTTTAATCTTCTCAAAAATCAATATCCTGTCTTTAACTAGGTTAAAGAACCAATGTCACCTAATACACGATTCACGATAAACCCAAAATCACTTTCAAATTCAATTCCAATTAAATATTATTTAATTGGTACAGTTCATTAAATCTAAATAGAAAGATTTAATCTTTTCTCAACTGGGTTCAAGAACAGTGTTAATGAAGACACCATCCACGACAAACCCAAATCACATTTGATATTAAATACAAGGCTCTGAATAGAAAATATATCGGCTTATATTCAATATCAAATTCTACGACCAACAAATATCTATTGGGAAAAACGATATAAATGTATCTTTCAAATTTCCACAACCATATCTGTATAATCACGAAATCCAACATCAAAATTTTCCGAAGATAATTTCGATTCAAATCCATTCCAATTCATATATTGGAAATTCTGATTATTTTCAAAACCACTTCAAATCCACTTTATTTGTTTAAAAATAATTGGATTTTAATTCTAGTCCAAAACTAGTTCATTCCGATAAAAATCTATTTTTATCTTTACAAATGTGGAATTTTTCATCCCAGTTCTTTCCAATTCATATATTATGATTTTACACAAATTATTAATATTTTTAATAATTTTATCAAGGCCCGTACAGTCGATTTCCATCAACGGCCAACAAACTGCACTTACAACGACCTTTTCCTAATTTGATTTGGACATAATTCCAAATCCAACCATTAGATTTCAGATTTATAATATTCTTTGGAAATCTCTTTTTGATACGAACCCAACGGTTCCAGTTTTAGGAGAATCCGACAGTAAGATCTCCCGTAACGTCACTTCGAAGTCAATGGTCGAAATTCGCGAACTGCCGCGGCGCGGCGCGTTCTATTCAGGCCATTATATATATAATATATATATAAATTATATATATTTTGTCGATTTCCTTTTAAAACATATTTTATAAATCGTTTAAGATTCGTTTTCGAAACGATTTCAACTTCATATTCAATTTCGAATCACAATTTAATATTCCACATCATCGATATACAAATGACAATATTTTCAAAAGGTTATATTTTGAAATCAATTCCTTTTCAATAATCATTATAAAAACGAATATAATTGATATAAATATCGTTCGCGTCAAAATAGCGCATCTCTAATCAACACGGCTTTATATTTTTCAATAACTTCGTTATTCTATTCAACAAATGAATATTTATTCTATTCAACACATGAATCTATATTTCTTTCAACACATGACTATTCTCAACACATGAGTACTGTCAATACATGATATTTTTGATATTTAATATATTTTATAAAATTATGATTTCTATCGTTTAATTTTTTTATCAGACGCCAACCGTAAATTAGTAAGAGAACGATTCCCTAAATATTAACCCCGAAGGCCGAAACCAACATCAGATCAATACCTAGGAGACCACTCATATTATCTATTTTCCAGTTAGTTTGTAATTTTATATATGATAAAGATATGAATTTTATTGTTAAAATATTTCGTTCAACACATGATAAGTTTCAACACATGAATATTCTCAATACATGAGCATCGTCAACACATGAGTATTTATTCTATTCAACACATGAATCTTTATTTTATAATATTCTTTATATTCCCAATTGGAATGAGGCCTAATCAATTACCATATAATGTTAATTATATGGATTCCATACGATACATGTATATAATAGCAATGATAAATAATCAACCATCATCCAAAGTGCACCACACAACTGCATAAGCATTAAATATAAATAATTAATGCTCGTACAGTCTGTCAAACCAACGATCGACATACCACTAAACAATTGGGATTAGTATACGACAAATATCATCCCAACATCCGTGTGGGGTTTCAATCCACAAACACTGAATATTATTTATGCAGTTGGGCGATGTGTAAAATTTATCGTCCCAATCAATGTCCTTCAAATAAGTGTTCATAAACAAACCGTCCGGTTGTAAATGAATATTTATTTATTCACATTCACGTTAAAAAATTATATTTTTAACGATAATTAATTTATTTCAACACATGAATGTTTTATTATCAATTTCACATCAACATCACAAACAAACTTCACAACACATCAAACAAGCATACAAGTCGTCTATGGTTTGTGGACGACGGATGTCGGGTGCTGCTAAGCACCGTCTGCATCCTAGTATATATTTTTAACTAGAAAACAAGATTTAAAGTGAGAAGTTCTCACCGACTAGCTAAACAAAATGCCACGACTCTTCTTATGTAGAATTCTTCGCGGTGCTCGCCTTTTGTCTATTTCATTGTCCGTAGCCACTACATATATAAAAATCACATTTTTATATTGTTGCTATGTATATATAAATTCTATTTTTACACTGCTACTATATAGATAAAAATTCAATTTTTATACCGCTACTATATAGATAAAAATTCTATTTTTACACCGCTACTATATAGATAAAAATTCTATTTTTACACCGCTACTATATAGGTTAAAATTCTATTTTTACACCGCTACTATATAGATAAAAATTCTATTTTTTATAACGGTGTTCATATAATAAAGATCAAATTTTTATTATGCTAACTTCATAATAAAAATTATATTTTTACTTCACTAAAAATCAAATCTTTACTCCATAAAAAATCTAACCTTTCTTTGCTAATATCATATATAAAAATCCGACCTTTCTTTGATAAAAATCTGATTTTTATACTCGCAAATATCCTATATAAAACTAATTTAAAAATAAAACTAAATTCAAATAAAAACTGATTTAATAATACGCTTCATATAAATAAAAACTGAGATTTAACAAAATTAAAGCTTACAGTACAAATTAGAAGAGAGGGGCTGCTGCACCATCATCGGAGCGGAGGAAGGTCTGGTGTGGGCGTCGTAGTCGATGAGGCAGCGAGGTGGGGGCCCACGTCGGTGGCTATGGCGGTTTAGGGTTTTCAGGAGGAGGGCATCAGTTTTTTTTTTTTTTTTTGCGAATTAAGGAAGAGGGAGCAGGAGGAGGATCGGGGAAGAAGGGGCAGGCGGCGCCTGGCCTGCGGCGGCGCCAGGGTGGAGGGCGACGACGGTATAAGGGGTGCAATCCCCTTTTTTTTCTTTTTTTTCGTTTGAACCGAATGGTATATGCAGGGTGGGGGGGGGGGGGTGACCAAAGGGATAGAGATGAAAGGGGGATTTTTATTTTTATTTTATTTATTTAATTATTTAATTTCAAAAAGCAACTTTTTTTTCGACTTTGAAATCGAACTCACCGACTGTCGTCCATAGCTAATTACCCTCATTCCGAACACAATAGGACATGTATCGTAGGATGATTCGATCGTTTCGATCAGTTTTCATCAAAATCAAAATATAAATCTATATATTGAATTTGAACGCACATTTCAATTTACCGGGGCTACATACTAACTAGAAAAATTCCCGAAAAATATTTTCTACCTTCGTATTGACGACACGGTCATAACAAAACTAATTTCCTCAAATTCCGAGACTGTTTGAAAAATGGCCATTTTCCAGTCGATTAAAATTAAAACTGGTCAAACGCACTTTCCTTTGCCACGCTTACATATCGATTCGAAAAATTACGAATTTTGAAACCTAGCAGTAATTTGATATCACGGACCCAACAAAAGTGGTTTCCTCGAAAATCGAGGTCATTTGCAAAATTTCCATTTTTTTAAGGGCCAGAATTCCATAGAGACTATTCTGAATTTTCAACTGGACGTATCTTTTGATTCCCGCTATGAAATTTCAATTTTTTGAATTCTTGGAAAGATATTCTCAATTAGATTCAAATATTTTTGTATTCGCTAAAATCCTGTTTATTTTGCACCCGGTACATTCATTTGAAGTTTGAAATCGAATTTTCGAACTACCGCGCCATTTTGAATTCGTTTTATAATTAAAATAAAATATTTATATTCTAACGACGATTTGAATAAATATATACATTCGATTCTATTCAAAATAAATTTTTCGTCATTATTATTAAAAATAATTCATTTTAAATATTCAAAATTCATTAAAATTGCCAAAATAAAATTTTTAAATTGGCACAGATTTTCCAGGTTGTTACAATCTCCGCAACTTAAAACTTTTCGTCCCCGAAAAGGAACGAAGCTGAAAGTTGTTTAACTAATCAACTCAACTTCCATTATTTTCATTACAGCTTAAGTTCTTCAACTTTTCAGTTTCTAAGAACTTTTCAAATTTTTCAAAAATTTGGCTAACACCCTAAATTTTCGAAAATTTTCGCCATAACCTCCCCTGCACCCGGGACTTCGGGATATTTCAAATAGCTTCCCATTTCCCTCATCAATCCAAAAAGAAAAAGAAACAGCCAAGCGGCTAGCCAACCGGCTAGCCAACCGGCTCATAAAATCATCAAATCCCAATAAATTTGTAAACATGTACCTATTTGTCGGGCAAACAATTTTATTCTTCTGCTCTAGCCTCCTTGCTGTGACCTGTTCACACACATATATATGTACATGCATGCAGTTGTAACCATTTTTCAATACAGTTCAATATTTGGTTCCATTAGGCTAAATGGTTCAAAATTTCAAATCAATAATCAAACAACACAACCATCAATCAATTAGTGGATTATCGTTTCAAATTCATAACCTTGATATATATACAGAAAATCATGTTTTTGATGCCAAATCACAACAATAAATCTATCTAGTTTTGGTTCTCACACCAGTCTAATGGAAATATATATATATATATCCCACCTTCGGCACTCGAACATCAACTCTGATGACGATGCATCAATCATCTTAATAATCTCCGGGCGACTAGAGTGTGATTCTATATCTATCTAGTGTATTAAAACTTCGAATATACGTTCATGACGCGTGTATGCAAAATCTTTGCATAGTCGATTGTCCAAATTCAATACAAATAAAATATTCAAATACGTATAAACTGGTTTAAATTTTCAAAACAATACTGTTTTCATTTGAAAAATATACTCTTCACACTCGTTCTAGGATACTACTGATCCCATCTCTAACGAGTCATTCTCATAAGATATTACTAATCCAACCTCTGATGAATTCTTTCGCTTGGTTCTAATGTGTCTTGTTCTCGAGCTCTGTAAACCAAAGCTCTAATACCAAACTGACACGACCCGAACTTCCCCGTGAAGGAAAGCACGAATGGCATTGAGAACAACACACATCGGAACGCAAACAGAAGAACATTTCATTGTTTATTACAACAATTCCATCAGAATACAAGAACATACAGAGTATGAATAAATATTACACGGAAAATATCAGAGATTTAAATTACATAGCAGCGGAAAAAAATTACAAAACACAACTGAAAATAATGCACGGATACAGAGCTTTCCGAGCATCGTTCCAGTTGTAAATCAGGATCCCGTGAACATAAATATGCAAAACCAAAATTACTCGCTGCCCGGGTCGAAAATAAGGGCACCCAGAGTTTAGGTTAAAACAGTAAACTCTAGGTCAGTCATGTGGCTGGTGTGAGAACTAAAAAAGTTAGTTAAAAACTTTACTTTAAAAGAAAGTAATTCCAGGGACCACGCCGTATAACACGGAATGGGTTTCCTCCCGAGAATACAAGTGCATAGAATAAACAACGCAATGTTTTTTTTTGAAAAATGAAGATATTATGAGACCCAGGTCCCATCACTAATGCAACGCAAGCCGGAGGATAGGGTTTTCCCTTATAATAGCCAAACATGCTTGGTACGTTTTAAAAAAATCATTTGATACTATTATAAGTGTATAGTGTCAAAAC
The DNA here is from genome assembly GCA_030737875.1 of Allium sativum. NCBI lineage: Eukaryota > Viridiplantae > Streptophyta > Magnoliopsida > Asparagales > Amaryllidaceae > Allium > Allium sativum. Next base: position 660,022,160 of record CM060920.1, read on the forward strand.
AATTTCAATCAAAAATATCAATCATAGACGACATTAATGACCCATACTACTATGTCGCCATACTAGGTTCTACAAATAAAACCGAAATATCTCATATTGGAAATTGGATTTCTGTCATGAGTCGAGGCAAGGGGCAAGCTCCTCTTCGCTTCGAGACACTCTAGCAAATGTCTCAGGACTACACACTCTGGGTAACTCTTGGATGCTTCAGGGTCGGTCCACACTTACGTTAGTGGATTAGTATTCCTGAACACACGTTTCCCGGTCCTAATAGACCTAAAATTGAGGCGCCTCATTCCGACAACCACATAGGTAAAAATATATATAAATGTCAGCCAGTTTAAGCACTGGCACTACCCATAGCTAGAAAGAAACGTCATGCTCTCCCTGTAGTTCTTATCCCGTTTTTGACTCATACCGAGGTGTGAGGCTCGCGAATCCATGCTATACACAAAGCTGTGCCACTTAGGCTATGCTTTGATCACCAACCACAAGACTTTGCTTTTCAATAGAAGCCTTGATCATCTGCCACTTAGTCATGCCACACAGGCAATTCACTCCATGCGATTGATGTCCATCGATATACAACCTCTGAGCTCGTACGTCTCAGAGAAGGGCGTTAAGAAAGAGAGTAAATTCTCCGCCGCCAAAACAAATGTATATTTAATAGAGATCAATCAGCACAGAATAAAATCCAATGTCAGACACACAGTCCATTTACAAGTCCGTTCTGGGTCTGAACGAATCCAGAGGCACTTTCCTCACATATCCATCGATCTCCAAGTACGTCTGGACGATCACCAACTGATTCCCTCATCTTGGGAGCACAACCCAATCAAGATCATCAGTAATCACCCAAACGATGTGAAGACTTCCGGTCTTCAACCACCGTCTTCTTCTTTGACATATCGTCGAATCGATTATTCAGAATGGGTATAAACCCAGCCTTTCCGAATAACCCACGTATATAATAAACAAATGTTACACAAACACAACATACGCCTCATTCCAATTCAGAATATTCTTTTATTCAAAATTTCACATTCTTAGGGAAAGGTTCCCATTAATTTTATCGAAGATAAATTCTTCTAAATTTATTCTTTAATCTTACTTTGGATGTCATTTCTAACCATGTTAAGGTTTTCCAAACTAGTCAGGATTAGCGAACCACACCGAAGTAATTATTTATTTTATTTTCCAATCCCATCGTATTCATCCCATGGAGCAAAACTGTTAATACCCCATATCTAACACCACGGTGCTATCGGTAAATATTAATTACCATTTCACGTTCAAATCTATTTAAAGATTTAACTATCGCCTTGGAGCAAAACTGGTGATACTCCATTCTCGATCACTTTCCAAATTTGATAATTAAAATCATCAATTCACATTTCAATCTAATTACAAATTCATTAAAACTCCACTTAGTTTTAATCTTCTTAAAATTAATATCATGTCTTTAACTGGGTTATAGAACCAAGGTCACCTAATACACGATTCACGATAAACCCAAAATCACTTTAAAATTCAATTCCAATTAAATATTATTTAATTGGTACACTTCATTAAACCTAAATAGAAAGATTTAATATTTTCTCAATTGGGTTCAAGAACAGTGTTAATGAAGACAACATCCACGACAAACCCAAATCACATTTGATATTAAATACAAGGCTCTGAATAGAAAATATATCGGCTTATATTCAATATCAAATTCTACGACCAACAAATATCGTATTGGGAATAGCGATATAAATATATCTTTCAAATTTCCACAACCATATCTATATAATCACGAAATCCAACATCGAAATATTCTGAAGAAAATTTCGATTCAAATCAATTCCAATTCGTATATTGGAGATTCTGATTATTTTCAAAACCACTTCTAATCCACTTTATTTATTTAATAATAATTGGATTTTAATTCTAGTCCAAAACTAGTTCATTTCGACAAAAATCTATTTTTATCTTTACAAATGTGGAATTTTTCATCCCAGTTCTTTCCAATTCATATATTATGATTTTACACAAATTATTAATATTTTTAATAATCTTATCAAGACCCGTACAGTCGATTTCCATCAACGGCCATCGAATTGCACTTACAGCGACCTTTTCCAAATTTGATTTGGACATAATTCCAAATCCAACTGTTAGATTTCAGATTTATAATATTCATTGGAAAGCTCTTTTCGATACGAACCCAACGGTTCCAGTTTTAGGAGAATCCAACGGCCCGTAACGTCACTTCGAAGTCAATGGTCAAAATTCACGAACTACCGCGGCGCGGCGCGTTCTATTCAGGCCATTATATATATAATATATATATATATATTATATATATATTTCATCGATTTCCTTTTAAAATGTATTTTATAAATCGTTTTAGATTCGTTTTCGATACGATTTCAACTTCATATTCAATTTCGAATCACAATTGAATATTCCACATCAACGATATACAGATGACATTATTTTTAAAACGTTATATTTTGAAATTACTTCCTTTTCTATAATCATTATAAAAACGAATATAATCGATATAAATATCGTTCGCGTCAAAATAACGCATCTCTAATCAACACGACTTTATATTTGTCAATAACTTCGTTATTCTATTCAACAAATGAATATTTATTCTATTCAACACATGAATCTATATTTCATTCAACACATGACTATTCTCAACACAAGAGTACTATCAACACATGAATATTTTTGTTATTTAATATATTTTATAAAAGTATGATTTCTATCGTTTAATTTTTTTATTAGACTCCAACCGTAAATTAGTAAGAGAACGATTCCCTAAATATTAACCCCGAAGGCTGAAACCGACATCAGATCAATGCCCAGGAGACCACTCATCTTATCTATTTTCTAGTTAGTTTCTAATTTTATATATGTTAAAGATGTAAATTTTATTTTTAAAATATTTCGTTCAACACATGATAAGTTTCAACACATGAATATTCTCAACACATGAGCATCGTCAACACATGACTATTTATTCTATTCAACACATGAATCTTTATTTTATAATATTCTTTATATTCCCAATTGGAATGAGGCCCAATCAATTACCATATATTGTTAATTATATGGATTCCATACAACACATGTATATAATAGCAACGATAAATAATCAACCATCATCCAAAGTTCACCACACAACTGCATAAGCATTAAAAATAAATGATTAACGCTCGTACAGTCTGCCAATCCAACGATCGACATACTACTAAACAGTTGGGATTAGTATACGTCAAATATCATCCCAACACCCGTGTGGGGTTTCAATCCACAAACACTGAATATTATTTGTGCAGTTGGGCGACGTGTAAAATTTATCGTCCCAATCAATGTCCTTCAAATAGGTGTTCATAAACAAACCGTCCGGTTGTAAATGAATATTTTTTTATTCACGTTCACGTTAAAAAATTATATTTTTTTTAATGATAATTAAGTTATTTAAACACATGAATGTCTTATTATCCATTTCACATCAACATCACAAAAAACTTCACAACACATCAAATGTAACAACCCGGAAATCCGAGCCAATTTAAAATTTTTATTTTGGCAATTTTAGCGGAATTTGAATATTTAAAATGAATTATTTTAAATCTTAACAACGAAAAATTTATTTTGAATAGAAATAGAACGTATGTGACGGCCCGCCCCGCACCAGCCTGCATTTCCTTCGAAAGTGCGCTGTACACATGCCCGACTAGTACGGGACGGTCGTCAGAAGAAAGGAAAGAAGGGAACGGACTAATCAAGAACCTGTAGAATGTCTCACAGCGCATGGAGTAAAATATAATAATAACATACTTGACATAAAACAGGTGAGACAGTGCATAAGCTGATAACTAAAATCAACATCAACATCAGATCAGCGAAAATCCAAATATAACTTATTACAACTTTCCAGATTTACTGTCTCTAAACAAAAGAAAGCTAAAGTAGAAGATGCACCACTAATGCCCAAGCAGTGATCTTCAACAACACAGGGAGAATACTCTATATATATTACGTGGAAGCCTCCTGCTCGTCTCCGGATCATCTACCCGTGCATCACCAGCTAACCTGTCTCTAGTCTGCTCGTGTGAGCACCCAGAGTAATAAGAGGAGACATAAAACTCTGGGTCAGACATAAAGCCTGGTATGAGCGATAAACATCTAAACAGAACAATAACAGGTATACTAAACCATACCTGAACCTGGACCTGCAACCAAAGAGTTAGTACCACATACCGTACGATACTCTAAGGTGCCATAATAAATAGTGTAAGAATACGGGGGTGGGGTGTGCATGTCATAATGATAGCAAACAAATCAACCATAGTAAACATCCTCACACCTCTCACTCAGTGCGTAAAGCATACGATGTCCACCACTGTCAATCACTAGACCCATCGAAGTAGTGACGGAGTTCAACTTGTACAACTACTGCTACTACCAAGCTTACCACGTGGAGTAATGACCAAATCTTTACAAATGACCCCACTTTATTGGTTTATAGCCCTTTAGTCTTACCTAGGCCATTTCAGCCCTGAATCCGTTCACATACTTCCCATACATAGTGATCCAAAGTCATAAACATCAACTGCCCCTTGGCACACGTCCCGCAGCAAAGCCCAATCATGAAGTGAACTCATCGGTTCTCAACTGGATCCTGAGCGCTAACTTCCCATATTGGACTACCTTTGCATCTCGGGTTATTGGTCAATACTGGGTCGGGTTCTCCTTCTAGCCATCGGTTCAGGTCGGGTCCTCTACTTCGGCTCAGTTCGTAGTCTTCTTCTGTAGCGGTTCGGTTCGGGTCCACAGCGTCGCATCGGTTCGGGTCGGGTATTCCATTTCGGGTCGGGTCGGGTGTCCTTCTCCGAGTCGGGTCGGGTGTCCTTCTCCGGGTCGGGTCGGGTGCCATCTCCCTTCCAGTTCGTGCTTCCACTCTGATCCGCTCCCTCGTTCTTCACGTGCTCCGATCCGATCCCTCCTTCTTCATCTGATCCGATCCTAGTTCAATTAACGTGGCCTTCCCTCTTGCCAGTCCTCCCAAGTGTCAAGTTTCGATCCGAGCCCTTCGTCCCTGAGTCGATCCAATCCCCAGCTTAGCCAACATGGCCTTCCTTTTTGCCTAGCCTCGTTTGTGCCAGATCCCAGTTCGGGTCGGGTTCCTTGCCCAGGTCTCCTATCCGATCCGAGCACATATCCGATCCGAAACCCTACACAACTTTCTGCAACTTTTTCCAGCAACTTGTTTACGCCATTCGACGATTTTTTCGACAAATCTAACTATACTAATCAATCAAAAATCATCCCAAACAGTCATAGCAACATAACCAACTAACCAAAAACACAAAAACAATGAATTTACATGTCAAAATGGATCAAATATACCCAAAATCCCATTTTCCCCTTAAGCATGATTAAGTACAACTAATCATAGAGTTAACAAAACTCAACCAAATCGAACTAAATTCCTAACAGAGGCATAAAATATTATTTAAGAATTTCTAAACATTTTTCCATAATTTATTAGTGTATAAATTCGCTAATCTTCACTAATTACCCTTAATTAACTGTAATTAGTGTCAAAACGATGCTAATCACTCACCTCGGCCACAAAATTAAACACCAAATCTGAAATACTCTCTGTTTGGGTCGAATTCCTATGTATAGCAGCAGCTCCAACCTTGCTCTGTTGCTATTTGGCCCTGATTTGATGTAGTTTATGATTAATCTTCACTAAAAATGATTTTTGGAGTGGTTTTAGAGGATGAAAGCCATTAATAGGATCTCAAGAAGGTTTGTGGCAGCTCAAAACTGAAATGAAAGTGATTTCCTAACCCTAATCAACCCCCTTATGCCTCTAAACCCGAAACTCCCTTCTGGGCCTAGCTGCAAATCACCCGGTTAAGCCCAATTAGCTATTTTTCACCATCTGAAACTTGTTTCAGCCATATCTCCCAAACGGTGAGTCCGTTTGGCTAATGTGACCACTCTACGGAATTGTAAACCATCATCCGGAGCTAATGGAAGTGGATTCAGGTCAAAATTCCTTTCTAGTCAAAAGTTATGGCCAAAACAGTGCCAACTAGGGGTAAAATGGTCATTTAAAAATCGGGAAAAATTATGATCATGGGAAATGACCCCAATAGTCGCCTCCCAAAGTTACATGACCACACAACTTAGTATGTGTAAGAAATAAATATTCTATGATCGTATGATGCGCAGAATACGGGTCGTTACAACGTATATATTTATATAGATCGTCGTTAGAAAATCAATATTTATTTTAAATTATAAAAGGAATTGAAAATGGCGCGGTAGTTCGATAATTCGATTTCAAATTTCAAATGAATGTATAGGTTTCAAAATAAACTGGATTTTAGCGAAACCAAAAATATTAGAATCTGTTTATGAGTATCTTTCCAACGAATCTGAAGAATTGAAATTTCATAGCGGGAATCAAAAGTTACGTCCAGTTGAAATTTCAGAATAGTCGCTATGGAATTCCAGCCCTTAAAAATGGAAATTTTGCAAACGACCTCGGTTTTCGACGAAACCACTTTTGTTGGATCCGTGATGTCAAGTTATTGCTAGGTTTCAAAATTCGTAATTTTTCGAATCAATATGTGAGCGTAGAAAAGGAAAACGCGTTTGACCAGTTTTAGTTGATTTTAATCGAATGGAAAATGACCATTTTTCAAACGGTCTCAGAATTCGACGAAATTATTTTTCTAAGGACCGTATCGTCAATGCGAAGCTAGAAAATATTTTTCGGGAATTTTTAGAGTTAGTATGTGGCCCCGGTAAATTGAATTGCGCATTCAAATTCAATATATAGATTTATATTTTGATTTTGAAGGAAACTGATCGAAACGATCGAATTAGCTTACGATACATATCCCATTGTGTTCGGAATGAGGGTAATTAGCTAGGGACGACAGTCGGTGGAGTTTGTTTGGAGTTCAAATAAAAACCCTATTTTTAAATGAGAAAAATAAATAAATAATAAAATATATAATATAAATACCCCCTCCTTTTTTTCTGCCTAGTCAAAACTCGCCGCCCTTTCTAAAATAAAATCGCGATGCCTAAATCAGCCCCCCCCCCCCCACGTCGACGACTGCGCCTCCATCGCCGACGTTGACCTCTCCAGCTCCCAGCGTGCCACCCTAGCATCTCCTCTCTTCCTCCTCTCCTCCGTCGCTTCTCAGCCTCCCCCTTTCACCCAATAACGCCGCCGCTAGACCCATAGCCCCAGGCCGACCACCGCCAGTCACCATAAGCACCTGCGCCGCCTCCCCAGACCAGCGATCCCTTCCTCCTCCACCTCTTGGTTCGATCGACAATCGGCAGTGAGTTTCTGTTTATATTTTTATTTTTTATTTTTTTCCTTGTGTAATTTATTTAATCAAGTTAATAATTAAACATTGTTTTTACTTTACTGAAATTAGAAGGGATTTTTTTTATATACAAAGAAATCATTGTTCTTTTTTTATATATATAAAGAAAGTGATGATTTTTATTTCAAAGAAAGGTTTGATTTTTATTTCATAGGAAAATATGATTTTTATATTATAGAACGAATAAATAATATGATTTGTATTGAAGGGTTTAAAGAAAAATATGATTTTTATATATAGAAGTTAGCGATGAAAAGATTATATTTTCATAAGTGAAAGTTAGATTTTTAAAAATAGAAAGACGAGATTTTTTTAGAAATATATAAACATCATATTAAAAATGTGTTTTTTAATATGAACAATAGAAAAGGGTCACATTGGAATTTTTGGCATCATCCGAACCGTTCAAAAATAGATAATGGAGGAGTGGATCTCCAAGGTGAGAACTCCTGACTTATATTTTAAATTTTAGTTAAAAAATATACTAGGATGTAGACGGTGCTTAGCAGCACCCGTCGTCCTCAGACCATGGACGGCTTGTTTGTTTGATTGTATGTTATTGTGAAAATTGGTTATTTTGTGGAATGAAATAAAATATTTATTTAGTTAAAAATATTTGATATCGTTAAAAATATAATTTTCAACGTGAATGTGAATAAATAAATATTCATTTACAAACCGGACGATTAGTTTATGTACACCTATTTGAAGGATATTAATTGGGACAATAAATTTTACACATTGCCCCACTACACAAATAATATCCAGTGTTTATGGATTGAAACCCCACATGGGTGTTGGGATGATATTTGGCGTACACTAATCCCAATTATTTAGTTGTATGTTGATCTATTGGTCGACGGACTATGTAAGCGTTAATTATTTATATTTAATGCTTATGCAATTGTGTGGTGCATTTTGGATGATGGTTGATTATTTATCATTGTTATTATATACATGTGTTGTATGGAATCCACATAATTAACTTTATATGGTAATTGAATGGGCCTCGTTCCAATTGGGAAAATAAAGAATATTATAAAATAAAGATTCATGTGTTGACGGTACTCATTTGTTGAGATTAGTCATGTGGTGAAAGAAATAAAGATTCATGTGTTGAGCGAAATATTTTAACAATAAAATTTACATCTTTACGTATATAAAATTAGAAACTAACTGGAAAATATATAAGATGAGTGGTCCTCCGGATATTGATCTGATGTTGGTTTCGGCCTTCGGGTTTAATATTTAGGGAATTGCTCTCTTGCTAATTTAAGGTCGGGTCTGATTAAAAATTAAACGATAGAAATCATAATTTTATAAAATATATTAAATAACAAAAATAGTCACGTGTTGACAGTACTCATTTGTTGAGATTAGTCATGTGGTGAAAGAAATATAGATTCATGCGTTGAATAGAATAAATATTCATTTGTTGAATAGAATAACGAAGTTATTGAAAAATATAAAGCCGTGTTGATTAGAGATGCGCTATTTTGATGCAAACGATATTTATATCGATTATATTAGTTTTTATAATGAATATTGAAAAGAGATTTAAAAATCGAATATATAGAAAATGAAATCGAATTGAATTGAATAGAAAATGAATTCAAATTGAATTGAATAGAAAATGAATTCGAATTGAATTGAATAGAAAATGAATTCAAATCAAATTGAAATCGAATTGAAAACGAATTCGAATTGAATTGAACAGAAAATGAATTCGAATTGAATTGAATATAAAATGAATTCGAATTGAATTGAATAGAAAATGAATTCAAATTGAAATGAATTTGAATTGAATTGAAATGAATTTAAAACAAATTTATGAGGAAATATTCAACTTTGATTTGAATTTGAAATGGAAGTTGAAATTGTTTTTGAAACGAATTTAAAACGATTTATAAAATTCGTTTTAAATAGAAATCGACGAAATATATATTATATATATAATATAATGGCCTGAATAGAATGCGCCGCGCCGCGGTAGTTTGCGAATTTCAACCATTGACTTCGAACGGACATTTCGGGAGACCCAGCCGTCGGATTCTCCTAAAACCGGAACTGTTGGGTTCGTATCGAAAAGAGCTTTCTAATGAATATGAGAGATTTGAAATCTAACCGTTGGATTTGGATATATACCCAAATCGATTTCAGAAAAGGTCGCTGTAAGTGCAGTTCGATGGCCGTTAATGGAAATCGACTGTACAGGCCTTGATAAAATTATTAAAAATATCAATAATTAGTGTAAAATCATAAGAAATGATTTGGAAAGAACTGAGAGGAAAATTCCATATTTGAAAAGATAAAAACATATTTTTATCGAAATGAACTAGTTATTAACTAGAATAATATTTAATTTAATTTTAAATAAATAAATTGGATTTGAAATGGTTTTCAAAAACAACCAGAATTTCCAATATACAAATTGGAATTGATTTGAATCGAAATTATCTTCGAAGTATTTCAATATTGGATTCCGTGATTATACGGACTTTGTGGAGGAATATGGAAGATATATATGTATATATATATATATATCGTTATTCCAATACGATATTTGTTGGTTTCAGAATTTGATATTCGATATAAGCCGATATATTTTCTATTTAGAGCCTTGTATTTGATATCGAATTGGGTTTTGGGTTTATTGTGAATGGTGTTTAAAATAAAACTTGTTCTTTAACCCAATTAATAGTGAAGAATATGGTTTGGAATTTATAATCTTTTAATTAAGATTTATGGGATTTCCCAAAGTAACGTTTTCCAATTTAATATATTAAACTGGAATTTAATGGAATTCGATTTGGTAATAATCGAAGTGAGTTTCTATGGAGGAAGACTATTAATACATATGGAATTTAAAAGGCTTTGTCGTTATTCCATTTATATTATTAGTTGGATACAGAAATTGATATCGATTATATATTGATTTGTTTTCTGTGGAGATTCCATAAAATGGAATGTGATTTGGGTTAGTCGTGAACTGTGTTTTAAAAGACATTAGTTCTTTAACCCAGTAAAAGACATGTTAGTGTTTCCAAAGTTATATAATCATCAGTATTGATTTTTGGGAAGATTAAAACTAAGTGGAGTTTTAATGAATCTTTAATTAGATTGAAATGTGAATTGATAATTTAAATTATCAAAATTTAGAAATGATCGAAAGGGGAGTATCACCAGTTCTTGTTGCCGGTCCTGAGTAGGCTGGGTACGCATGATATGGGGTTCTCGCTTCACGGTTTGGTGGCGAACGGGTGACTCTTACCCCTACATGTCCCTGTTGAGTGTTGGTTAGGCAGTGGTCGGGAGGCTCGAGAGGGTCTCCGTAAAACAAGTGAACTGGGGGACCATGTAGGAGCCACAGTGGGTATTACCTGCTGCTTGGGGGATGAAGGGGTGGTTGCAAAGCCTACCGGATTTCATTGGCTATCTTACATTTGGTGTCAGAGCTCTGGTTTACAGAGCTAGAGAACATGACACATTAGAACCAAACGAAAGAATTCATCAGAGATTGAATTAGTAATATCCAATGAGAATGACTCGTTAGAGATGGGATTAGTAGTATCCTAGAACGAGTGTGAAGAGAGTTATTTTTAAAATAAAAATGAAAACAATTTTTTTTTTGGAAATTTATATCAAATTATACGTACTTGAATATTTATATATATTGAATTTGGACAATCTAGTATAGGTAGATTTTGAGTATAGGCCTGACGGGGCATATATTCGAAGCCTCAGATACTAGATGGATATAGAATCACACTCTAGTCACCCGGAGATGATACTGATGATTGGGATCCCATCATCAGTGTTTGTATTCGAGTCTCAAAAGTGAATATATATATAATTTCCAATCGACTGGTGTGGGAACAAAAACTTAACTAAAATTTACTGTTTGTGACTTGACACTGAAATATGATTTTTGAGTATATAAAAATTATATATAATTGAAAATCTAATCAACAAATTGATTGATGGTTGTGATGTTTGATTATTGATTCAACTAATAAAAATACTGGAATGATAAATAAAGTATAATCAAGATGATTGTTAAGTGAAAAATAATGCAAACTCTCTTGACAAAAATCCTAAAAATATTATATAGGATATGGATGACTATGGCTTATCTCATACTGAATTCTAGATGACCTCGAAACAAGCGAGGAGAGCTCACCAGAAAGCAGAAAAAGAACGTGAGTTGAACTTAGGAACGTACGTGGGTATTTATTGCTGTATATGCAGAAAAGAAGGACATTATGCCGTTCGGTGCCCTGAGAGAAAGAAAAGCAGGGAGAAAATGATGAGAATGGACATAGTTTGTTTCAAGTGCAAAGAGACGTGGCATTTCATACATAAGTGTCCGAAGGTAAAGAAGAAACCCACAAATCTAGGAAAGGAAAAGAAATGCTTTCGATGCAAAGAAGTAGGGCATCTAGCCCGAGATTTCCCGTTAAAGAAGGGTGATAAGAAATCCAAGGGAAAGGAGCTATCGACTTTGGAAATTATGCAAGAAGAAGGTACGACTTCCTAGAAAGTTGGGTTTTAATGTAGTGAACTAGCGTTTTGGATATATGTATGTATATGTATGATGCTTGTACGAAAGTAATTATGCTTTTTGTTTTAAAAATATGTATTGGTATTGTAGAATATAACTAAGTTAAGAAAAATTTTGAGCCAGGTTGAATTTAGCACCAAACATCGAACTGTATTGAAAATTTATCGCATTTGCATGCATATACATGTCTATACATTGAACATGTCATTGCAAGGAGGCTAGAGCAGAGGAATACAATTGTTTGCCCGATAAATAGGTACATGTTTACTAATTTCTTGAGTTTGGGTGATTTTATGAGCCGATTGGCTAGCCCCTGGGCCTTTTCTTTTTCTTTTGGATTAAAGAAGGCCATGGGAGGCTATATGAAATATCCCGAATTCCCCGGTGCAGGGGAGGTTATGGCGAAATTTTTCGAAAATTTAGGGTGTTAGCCAAATTTTTGAAAAATTTGAAAAGTTCATAGAAACTGAAAAGTTGAAGAACTTAAGCCGTAATGAAAATAATGAAAGTTGAGTTGATTAGTTAAACAATTTTCAGCTTCGTTCCTTTTCGGGGACGAAAAGTTTTAAGTGGGGGATATTGTAACAACCCGGAGATCCGAGCCAATTAAAAATTTTTATTTTGGCAATTTTAGCGGAATTTGAATATTTAAAATGAATTATTTTAAATAATAACGACGAAAAATTAATTTTGAATAGAAATAGAATGTATATATTTATATAGATCGTCGTTAGAAAATAAAATTTTATTTTAAATTATAAAAGGAATTGAAAATGGCGCGGTAGTTCGATAAATCGATTTCAAATTTCAAATGAATGTACAGGATTCAAAACAAACCGGATTTGAGCGAAACCAAAGATAATAGAATCTGTTTATGAATATCTTTCCAACGAATCTGAAGAATTGAAATTTCATAGCAGGAATCAAAAGTTACGTCCAGTTGAAATTTCAGAATAGTCGCTATGGAATTCTGGCCCTTAAAAATGAAAATTTTGCAAACGACCTCGGTTTTCGACGAAACCACTTTCGTTGGATCCGTGATGTCAAGTTATTGTTAGGTTTCAAAATTCGTAATTTTTCGAATCAATATTTGAGCATGGCAAAGGAAAACGTGTTTGACAAGTTTTAGTTGATTTTAATCGACTGGAAAATGGCCATTTTTCAAACGTTCTCGGAATTCGAGGAAATTAGTTTTGTTAGGACCGTATTGTCAATACGAAGCTAGAAAATATTTTTCGGGAATTTTTAGAGTTAGTATGTGGACCCGGTAAATTGAAATGCGCGTTCAAATTTAATATATAGATTTATATTTTGATTTTGACGGAAACTGATCGAAACGATCGAATAAGCTTACGATACATATACCATTGTGCTCGAAATGGGGGTAATTAGCTAGGGACGATAGTCAGTGGAGTTTGTTTGGAGTTCGAATAAAAACCCTACTTTTTAAAGGAGAAAAATAAATAAATAATAAAATATATAATATAAATACCCCCTCCTTTTCTTCTGCCTAGTCAAATCCCGCCCCCCTTTCTAGAATAAAATCGCAATGACCTAAATCAGCCCCCCCACGTCGACGACTGCGCCTCCACCGCCGACGTTGACCTCTCCAGCTCCCAGCGCGCCACCCAAGCATCTCCCCTCTTCCTCCTCTCCTCCGTCGCTTCTCAGCCACCCCCTTTCACCCAATAAAGCCGCCGCTAGACCCACAGCCCCAGGCTGACCACCGCTAGTCACCAGAAGCACCTGCGCCGCCTCCCCAGACCGGCGACCCCTTCCTCCTTCCCCTCTTGGTTCGATCGACAATCGGTAGTGAGTTTCTATTTATATTTATATTTTTTATTTATTTTCTTATTTAATTTATTTAATGAATTTAATAATTGAACATTGTTTTTACTTTACTGAAATTATAAGGGATTTTCTTTATAAACAAAGAAATCATTGTTCTTTTTTTTATATATAAAGAAAGTAATGATTTTTATTTCAAAGAAAGGTTTGATTTTTATTTCATAGGAAGATATGATTTTTATATTATAGAACGAATAAAAAATATGATTTTTATTGAAGGGTTTAAAGAAAATATGATTTTTATATATAGAAGTTAGCGATGAAAATATTATATTTTTATAAGTGAAAAGTTAGATTTTTAAAAATAGAAACACGAGATTTTTTAGAAATATATGAACATCATATTAAAAATGTGATTTTTAATATGAACAGTAGAAAAGGGTCGCTTTGGAATTTTTAGCATCATCCGAACCGTTCAGAAATAGATAATGGAAGAGTGGATCTCCAAGGTGAGAACTCCTCACTTTTATTTTAAATTTCTAGTTAAAATATATACTAGGATGCAGGCGGTGCTTAGCAGCACCCGACACCCGTCGTCCACAGACCATGGACGGCTTGATTGTTTGATTGTATGTTATTGTGAAAATTGGTTGTGTTGTGGAATGAAATAAAATATTTATGTAGTTTAAAATATTTGATATTGTTAAAAATATAATTTTCAACGTGAATGTGAATAAATAAATATTCATTTACAAACCGGACGGTTTATTTATGCACACCTATTTGAAGGATATTGATTGGGACGATAAATTTTACACATCACCCCACTGCACAAATAATATTCAGTGTTTGTGGATTGAAACCCCACACGGGTGTTGGGATGATATTTGGCATACACTAATCCCAATTATTTAGTTGAATGTTGATCTATTGGTCGACAGACTGTGTAAGCGTTAATAATTTATATTTAATGCTTATGCAGTTGTGTGGTGCACTTTAGATGATGGTTGATTATTTATCGTTGTTATTATATACATGTGTTGTATGGAATCCATGTAGTGAACATTATATGGTAATTGATTGGGCCTCATTCCAATTAGGAAAATAAAGAATATTATAAAATAAAGATTCATGTGTTGATGGTACTCATTTGTTGAGATTAGTCATGTGGTGAAAGAAATAAAGATTCATGTGTTGAACGAAATATTTTAACAATAAAATTTACATCCTTATCATATATAAAATTAGAAACTAACTGGAAAATAGATAAGATGAGTGGTCCCCCGGATATTAATCAGATTTTGGTTTCGGTCTTCGGGGTTAATATTTAGGGACTTGCTCTCTTGCTAATTTATGGTAGGGTCTGATTAAAAATTAAACCATAGAAATCATAATTTTATAAAATATATTAAATAACAAAAATAGTCACGTGTTGACAGTACTCATTTGTTGAGATTAGTCATGTGGTGGAAGAAATATAGAATCATGCGTCGAATAGAATAAATATTCATTTGTTGAATAGAATAACGAAGTTATTGAAAAATATAAAGCTGTGTTGATTAGAGATGCGCTATTTTGACGCGAACGATATTTATATCAATTATATTCGTTTTTATAATGAATATTGAAAAGAGATTTAAAAATCGAATATATAGAAAATGGAATCGAATTGAATTGAATAGAAAATGAATTCAAATTGAATTGAATATAAAATGAATTCGAATTGAATTGAATCGAAAATGAATTCAAATCAAATTGAAATCGATATTTGTTGATTTTAGAATTTGATATTTGATATAAGCCGAATATTTTCTATTCAGAGCCTTGTATTTGATATCGAATTGGATTTTGGGTTTATTATGAACGGCGTTTTAAATAACACTTGTTCGCTAACCCAATTAACAGTGAAGAATATGGTTTGGAATTTCTAATCTTTTATTTAAGATTTATGGGATTTTCCAAAGTAACGTTTTCCAATTTAATATATTAAATTGGAATTTAATGGAATTCTATTTGGTAATAATCGAAGTGAGTTTCTGTGGAGGAGGATTGTTAATACATATGGAATTTAAAAGGCTTTGTCGTTATTCCATTTATATTATTAGTCGGATACGGAAATTGATATTGATTATATATTGATTTGTTTTCCGTGAAGATTCCATAAAATAGAATGTGATAGTCATGAACTGAGTTTTAAAAGACATTAGTATTTTAACCCAGTAAAAGCATTGTTAGTGTTTCCAAAGTTAAATAATCATCAGTATTGATTTTTGGGAAGATTAAAACTAAGTGGAGTTCTAATGAATCTTTAATTAGATTGAAACGTGAATTGATAATTTAAATTATCAAAATTTGGAAATGATCGAAAGGGGAGTATCATCAGTTTTACTCCTAGCGATAGTTAAATCTTTAATTAGATTTGAACGTGAAATGGTGATTAAATTTACCGATAACGCCATGGTATTAGATATGGAGTATTACCAGTTTTGCTCCATGGGATGAATAGGTTGGGATTGGGAAATAAAATAAATGATTACTTCGGTGTAGTTCGCTAATCTCGACTAGTTTGGAAAACCGTAATATGGATTGATATCCAAAGGAAGATTAAGGAATAAATTTAAAGAATTTATCTTTGATAATATTAGTGGGAACCTTTCCCAAAGGACAAGAATATTTGAATAAAAGAATATTCTGGATTTGAATGAGGCGTATGATGTGTTTTTATAGAACTTGATTATAAGATACGCGAGTTATTCAGAAAGGCCGGGTATAACCCATTATGAATAACTGATTCGATGGTAAGTCAAAGAGATTGAAGACGGTGCAAGACCGACGATCTTCACATCGAATGGATGGGTGCTACCGATGCTCACGATGGGAGTAGCTACCTTGAAGGGGGCTAAAGTGGTAGCCGCTCAGACGTACTTGGAGGTCGACGGATATGCAAGGAAAGTGCCTCCAGTTTCGTTCAGACCCAGAACGAACTTGTAAATGGACTATGTGTCTGACATTGGATTTTATTCTGTGTGATTGATTTCAATTAAATATAAATCTGTTCGGCGGCGGAGAATTTATTCTCTTGCTTAACGCCCTTCTCTGAAACGTACGAGCTCAGAGGTTATATATTGATGGATATCAATCGCATGGCACAAATTGCCTGTGTGGCATGCCTAAGTGGCAAATGATCAAGGCTTCCGTTGAAAAGCAAAGTCTTGTGGTTGATGATCAAAGCACAGCTTTAATATAGCGCCGCTTTGTGTATAGCATTGATTCGTGAGCCTCACACCCCGATATGGTGGTAAACTGATGGTTTGATCAGTATGCTTTTTAGAGGATGGGCACCTTAGTGGTGTCGTGGATTCGGTTGACCGAGATTGAGCATAGTGCTCAGTGGGATATGGCTCACCCCCGATTCCCTGAGGGATAGAGTAAGCGGTGTTTCTCTCGCCGAGACGTAAGCCGCAGTGATACTCGATTTCCCAAAAGTGCGGATGTGCATTACGGTGTTTTCTCTCGCTGAGACGTAAGCCATTGTGGATGGCACTACGCGATCGATCTTTCGAATCGGGAGCCACCATGATGGAAATCCAATTTCCAAATATGACATTTTGCGGTTTTGATTGTAGAGCCTAGTATTGGCAACATGATATATGGTACCCATGCTTTCTATGATTGATACATTTATATTTGAAGTTGTTTTCTTCACATATAGTAATAATATAAGACGAAATTTCACGTATCAAGCATATTTGGCTATTATAAGGGAAAACCCTATCCTCCGGCTTGCGTTGCATTGTTTGATGGGACCTGGGTCTTGTAATAGCTTCATTGTTCTTTATTTAGCATTGCGCTGTTTGTTTTGTGCACCGCTATTCTTGGGAGGAAACCTGTTCCGTGTTTACGGAGTGGTCCCTTGATTTACCTAACTTTAAAAACAAAGATTAATAACTGTTTTAGTTCTCACACCAGTCACATGACTGACTTGGAGTTTATTGTTTTGACCTAAACTCTGGGTGCCCCTATTTCCACACGGGCAGCTTGTAGTTTTGGTTTTGCAGATATATATTCACAGGATCCTGGTTTACAGCTGAAGTGTAATAACCCAGAAATCTGGGTCAGTTTAAAATTTTTATTTTGGCAATTTTAGCGAATTTTGATTATTTAAAATGGATTATTTTAAATAATATCGACGAGAAATTTATTTTGAATGGAATTCGAACGTGTATATTTATATTCGTCGTCGATAAAATATAAATATTAATTTATCTATATAAAAGGAATTGAAAATGGCGCGGTAGTTTGATAATTCGATTTCAAATTTCAATTGAACGTACCGGGTGCAAAATAAACCGGATTTTAGTGAAACCAAAAATAATAGGATCTATTTGAGGATATCTTTCCAACGAATCCGAAAAATCAAAATTTCATAGCGGGAATCAAAAGATATGTCCAGTTGAAAATTCTGAATAGTCACTATGGAATTCAGGCCCTTAAAAATGGAATTTTTGCAAATGACCTCGGTTTTCGACGAAACCACTTTTGTTAGATCCGTGATGTCAAGTTATTGCTAGATTCCAAATTTCATAATTTTTCAAATCAATATGGGAGCGTGGTAAAGGAAAACGCGTTTGACCAGTTTCAGTTGATTTTAATCGACTGGAAAATGGCCATTTTTCAAACGGTCTCAGAATTCAACGAAACTAGTTTTGTTAGGACCGCATCGTCAATACGAAGCTAGAAAATATTTTTCGGGAATTTTTCTAGTTAGTATGTGGCCCCGGTAAATTTAAATGCGCGTTTAAATTCAATATATAGAGTTATATTTTGATTTTGATGAAAACTGATCGAAACGATCGAATCAGCTTATGATACATATCCCATTGTGTTCGGAATGGAGGTAATTAGCTAGGGACGACAGGCGGTGGGTCTCGTTTCGAGGTCAAAATAAAAGGTTGCTTTTTGAAAAATAAAATGAATTAAATATAAAATATATATAGCCCCCCTTTGTTCTCCACCAAATCGCTCAGAAGAAATAAAAAAAACTAACTATACCCCCCTAACCCCTCGCCTGCGATGACCGATCCCCCTCCCCTCCGATCGACGGCGCCTCATCCTCCCTGGCCGACCTCCTCCACCACCTCCCCGTCCTCTATCGCACCCCTCCTGGTCGACGCTAGCCAAAAAACCCACCGCGCCCCCCTTTCCAACCCTAAAACCGATCGGAACCCCCCCTCTACCCTCGTCGCGATTCAGACGCGACCCCCATTGAACGGCCGCCGCTCCGGTGGTTTGCTCCGCCCCCTCCTCTTCTTCGTCGACAGGAAATCTTCCTCCCTCTCCAATCCGAAGTCCAAGCTTTTAAAACTGCTCAGAAACCGCTGCCCGCCGACGATCTTCAGCACCCCTCCTCCTTAACAAATCGATGTGAGCTTTTTATTTATAAAAATTAGATCTTTATAGTTTATAAAGTTTGGATCTTTAACCGGATAAAGGTATGATTTTTATGTATATTTCTAGCGATTAAAAATATAATTTTTATTATAGTAGAGTAGTAAAAATATAATTTTTATAATATAGAAAAGTTAAAAATATAATTTGTATACTAGTGGCATATTAAAAATATGATTTTTATATATTGAATAGCGAAGTAAAAATTCGATTTTTATATATTGAATAGGAAAGTAAAAATTCGATTTTTATATATTGAATAGCGAAGTAAAAATTCGATTTTTATATATTGAATAGTAAAGTAAAAATTCGATTTTTATAAATTGAAAAGCGAAGTAAAAATTTGATTTTTATATATTGAATAGCGAAGTAAAAATTCGATTTTTATATATTGAATAGCGAAGTAAAAATTCGATTTTTATATATTGAATAGGGAAGTAAAAATTCGATATTTATATATTGAATAGCGAAGTAAAAATTCGATTTTTATATATTGAATAGCGAAGTAAAAATTCGATTTTTATATATTGAATAGCAAAGTAAAAATTCGATTTTTACATATGTAGAGAATACGGGCAAAGAAAGTGACAAGAGGCGAGGACGGCGAAGATTTCTACATTAGAAGAGTCGTGATATTGGATTAGCAATTCTGTGAGAACTTATATACTTTAACTTTCTTTTTCTAAGTTAAAAATATATAGTAGGATGCGGACGGTGTTTAGTAGCACCTGACACCCGTCGTCCACAGACCATGGACGACTTGTATGCTTGTTTGTTTGATTTTGATGTGTAGTTGATTGTGTGATGTGATGTGAAATGAAAGAAAATATTTATATAGTTGAAAATATTTTATTGTTAAAAATAGAATTTTTAATGTGTATATGAAATGAAATAAAGATAAACAAATCGGACGATTTGTTTATATACACACATTTGACTGATATTGATTGGGACGATAAATTTTACACATCGCCCAACTGCACAAATAAAATCTGTGTTTGATTGTTTGAAACCCCACACGGGTATCGGGTTGATATTTGACATACACTAATCCCGATTGTTTAGTTGTATGTCGATCGATTATTTGACAGGCTGTTATAAGTGTTGAATATTTATATTCGATGCTTATATACAGTGTAGAATGCACTTTGGATGATGGTTGATTATTCATCGTTGTTATTGTATACATGTGTTGTAGAAAATCCATATAATTAACATTATATGGTAATTGATTGGACCTCATTCCAGTTTAGAAGTAGAAATATTTGACAAAGAAATATTTGAAATAGAATATTTGAAATAGAAATATTCGAAATGGAATATTTGAAAATATCAATATATGAAGCCACGTTGATAGATTGACACCATTTTGACGTGAACGATATTTATATCGATTTTAATTCAAATTGAAATTGAATAGAAGTGAATTCGAATTGAAATTGAATGGAAATGAATTCGAATTGAAATTGAATAGAAATGAATTCAAATTGAAATTGAATAGAAGTGAATTCGAATTGAAATTGAATAGAAATGAATTCGAATTGAAATTGAATAGAATTTAATTCGAATTGAAATCGAAAGGAATTGCATTCGAATTAAATTGAAATTGAATTGAAATCAAATTGAAATCAATTTGAAATGAATTTAAAACGAATTTATATTGGAATATTCAATTTTGATTTGAAATTGAATATGAAGTTGAAACTGTTTTGAAAATGAATTTAAAACGATTTGTAAAGCACGTTTTGAATTGAAATCGATGAAGTATATATTATATATATTATATATATATAATATAATGGCCTGAATAGAACGCGCCGCATCGCGGCAGCTCGCGAATTTCGACCACTGACTTCGAACGGATATTACGGGAGATCCGACCGTCGGATTCTCCTAAAACCGGAACCGTTGGGTTCGTATCGAAAAGAGGTTTCTAACAAATATTAGAAAATTGAAATCTAATGGTTGGATTTGGAATTATGTCCAAATCAAATTTGGAAAAGGTCGCTGTAAGTGCAGTTCGATGGCCGTTGATGGAAATCGACTGTACGGGCCTTGATAAAATTATTAAAAATAGTAATAATTTGTGTAGAATCATAAGAAATGATTTGGGAAGAATTGGGATGAAAAACTCCATATTTGAAAAGATAAAAATAGATTTTTATCGAAATGAACTAGTTTTGAACTAGAATTATAATTCTATTTATTTTTAAATAAATAAATTGGGTTTGAAAGGGTTTTGAAAATAACCAGAATTTCCAATAATTGCATTGGAATGGATTTGAATCAAAATTGTCTTCGGAATATTTCGATGTGGGATTTCACGATTATACAGATATTGTTGTGGAAATTTGAAAGATATATATATATATATATCGTTATTTCCAATACGATATTAGTTGGTCGTAGAATTTGATATTGAATATAAGCCGATATATTTTCTATTCAGTGCCTTGTATTTAATATCAAATGTGATTTGGGTTTGTCGTGAATGGTGTCTTCATTAACACTGTTCTTAAGCCCGGTTGAGAAAAAGATTAAATCTTTTTATTTAGATGTAAAGAAGTGAACCAATTAAGTGATATTTAATTGGAATTGAATTGGAATTGATTTTTGGGTTTATCGTGAACAGTGTTTTAAATAACATTGGTTCTTTAACCCGACAATTAATAGGATGTGGTTTTGGGTTTATCGTGAACCATGTTTTAAATGACATTTAACCCAGTTAAAGATTAAAACTAAGTGGAGTTTTAAGGAATCTTTAATTAGATTGAAAAGATCGAGAATGGAGTATCACCAGTTTTACTCAAGGCGATAGTTAAATCTTTAATTAGATTTGAACGTGAAATGGTAATAGAATTTACCGATAACACCGTGGTGTTAGATATGAAGTATGATCAGTTTTACTTCATGGGATGAATAGGTGGGGAATGGGAAATAAAACAAATGATTAATTCGGTAAGATTCGTTAATCCCGACTAATTTGAATTGATATTCAAAGAAGATTAAAGAATAAATTTAAAGAATTTATCTTTGATAAAATTAATGGGAACCCTTCCCAAAGTATAAGAATATTTGAATAAAAGAATTTTCTGAATTGGAATGAGATGTATGTTGTGTTTGTGTAACACTTGTTTATTATATACGCGAGTTATTCAGAAAGACCGGGTTTATTTCATTCTGAATAACTAATTTGACGTAGTGTCGAAGATGAAGACGGTGGTCGAAGACCGGAAGTCTTCACGTTGTTTGGGTGATTACTGATGATCTTGATTGGGCTGTACACCCATGAAGATGGAAACAGTTGGTTATCGTCCAGAAGTACTTGGAGATCGATGGATATGCGGGGTACTAGGTGCCTCCGGTTTCGTTCAGACCCAGAACGGACTTGTAAATGGACTGTGTGTCTGACATTGGATTTTAGTCTGTGTGATTGATTTCTATTAAATATATATCTATTTGGCGGCAGAGAATTTATTCTCTTGCTTAACGCCCTTCTTTGAGACGTACGAGCTCAGGTATTATATACTGATGGATATCAAACGCATAGAGTGAATCACCTGTGTGGCACGCCTAAGTGGAAATTGATCAAGGCTTCTGTTGAAAAGCAAAGTCTTGTGGTGATGATCAAAACACAGCCTGTGTGGCACAGCTTTGTGTAACGTGAATTCGTGAGCCTCACACCCCAGTGGTGAACCAAAAACAGGAGAGGACGTCAGGGAGGGCATGCGTTTCTTTCTAGCTAGAAGTGGCGTCAGTGGTTTTACACGCCCTGACGAGTTTGACTTATGTGGTTGTTGCTGTTGCGAGGCGCCTCCGTTTGTTCGGACGATCCGGGTCCGGTGGAGTCATTCGTTGGCTCATTTACGCCCCCATAGGGCGGGGGAACGCATGTTCAGGGTTTAAGTTTAATCCACATCGGTGGACCGACCCAGAGGATCCAAGGCTTGACTGAGTACTTGCTTGAGGCTCGGGCTAGACAGTCTCGAATCAGTTGAGGACTATCTTTTGCCTTGGTTCATAGACGGAAATCCAATTTCCAAATACGTGACATTTGCGGTTTTATTTGTAGAGCCTAGTATGGCGACATAGTGGGATGGGGCGCTTATGCCGTCTATGATTGATACTTATGATTTGAAGTTGTTTTATACACTATGCACTTAGAATAGTATCAAATAATCTGTTTTAAACGTATCAAGCATTCTTTGGCTATTATAAGGTAAAAACCCTATCCTCCGGCTTGCGTTGCATTGTGTGATGGGAACTGGGTCTTATAATAGCTTCATTGTTCTTTATTTAGCATTGCTATGTTGTTTTATGCACTAGTACTCTTGGGAGGAAACCCGTTCCGTGTTATACGGCGTGGTCCCTTGATTTACCGAACTTTAAAATAAAGATTAACTGTTTTAGTTCTCACACCAGTCCCATGATTGACCTGGAGTTTATTGTTTTAACCTAAACTCTGGGTGCCCTTATTTTGACATGGGCAGCTAGTAGTTTTGGTTTTGCAGATTTATATTCACAGGATCCTGGTTTACAGCTGGAACGATATCCGGAAAGCTTTGTATCTGTATATCTCTTCTAGTTGTGTATTGTATTATTTTCCGCTGCTATGTAATTTAAATCTCTGATATTTCTATGTAATATTCATTCATACTCTGTATATTCTTGTATTCTGATGGAATTGTTGTAATAACAATGAAATGTTCTCCCGTTTGCGTTCTAATTTGTCGTGTTCTCAAAACAATTCGTGCTTTCTCTTCTCTTCGGGGATCGGGGAAGTTCAGGTCGTTTCATCTTGGTATCAGAGCTTTGGTTTACAAAGCTCAGAGAACAAGGCACATTAGAACCATACGAAAGAATTCATCAAATACTGGATTAGTAATATCCAATGAGAATGACTCGTTAAAGATGGGATTAGTAGTATTCCAGAACGAGTGTGAAGAGTATATTTATAAAATGAAAACGATTTTTGTTTTGAAAATTTAAACTTTATTCAACGTATTTGAATATTTATTTTGTATTGAATTTGGACAATCCAATATATAAAGAATTTGTATATATGTCTTGCAAACGTGTATTTGTTGTTTTAATATACTGGGTTGATATAGAATCCCTCTAGTGCCCGGGGATAATTCTGGTAACGGGGCAACATCGCCAGTATTTATTTTCGAGTTTCGAAAGTGAGATTTCTATATATTTTCAACTGACTGGTGTGAGAACTGAAACTAGATAGGGCTTATTGTTGTGATTTGGCATCAAAAATCTGATTTTTTGACTATGTATCAAAGTTATGAATTTGAAAAGCTAATCAACTAATGGATTGATGGTTGTGTTGTTGATTATTGGTTGATTAATTAAAATTTGTACCCTATAGCCAAATTGATCAAAAAAGTGAATTGTATTGAAATTTGGTTGCATTTGCTTGCATATACATGTACTTACATTGAACAGGTCATAACAAAGAGGCTAGAGCAGAAGAATAAAATTGTTTGCCCGACAAATAGGTACATGTTTACCATAATTTACTGTTTTGTTTGGGTGATGATGATTTTATGAGCCGATTGGCTTTTTCTTTTTCTTTTTGAGATCAGAAGGCCTGTATGGCAATTTCGGGATTTGTGAAGAACTTAAGCCGTAATCAAAACAATGAAAGTTGGGTTGATTTGTGAAACGACTTTCGGCTTTGTTCCTATTCGGGGACGAAAAGTTTTAAGTGGGGGAGATTGTAATAACCTGGAAATCTGGGCCAGTTTAAATTTTTTATTTTGGCAATTTTAGCGAATTTTGATTATTTAAAATGGATTATTTTAAATAATATCGACGAGAAATTTATTTTGAATGGAATTCGAACGTGTATATTTATATTCGTCGTCAATAGAATATAAATATTAATTTATATATATAAAAGGAATTGAAAATGGCACGGTAGTTCTATAATTCGATTTCAAATTTCAATTGAACGTACCGGGTGCAAAATAAACCGGATTTTAGTGAAACCAAAAATAATAGGATCTATTTGAGGATATCTTTCCAACGAATCCGAAAAATCAAAATTTCATAGCGGGAATCAAAAGATATGTCCAGTTGAAAATTCTGAATAGTCGCTATGGAATTCAGGCCCTTAAAAATGGAATTTTTGCAAACGACCTCGGTTTTCGATGAAACCACTTTTGTTGGATCCGTGATGTCAAGTTATTGCTAGATTCCAAATTTCATAATTTTTCGAATCAATATGGGGGAGTGGTAAAGGAAAACGCGTTTGACCAGTTTCAGTTGATTTTAATCGACTGGAAAATGGCCATTTTTCAAACGGTCTCAGAATTCAACGAAACTATTTTTGTTAGGACCGTATCATCAATACGAAGCTAGAAAATATTTTTCGGGAATTTTTCTAGTTAGTATGTTGCCCCGGTAAGTTGAAATGCGCGTTCAAATTCAATATATAGAGTTATATTTTGATTTTGACGAAAACTGATCGAAACGATCGAATCAGCTTACGATACATATCCCATTGTGTTCGGAATGGGGGTAATTAGCTAAGGATGACAGGCGCTGGGTCTCGTTTCGAGGTCAAAATAAAAGGTTGCTTTTTGAAAAATAAAATGAATTAAATATAAACTATATATAGGCCCCCGCCTTTGTTCTCCCCCAAATCGCTCAGAAAAAAAAACCTAACTAAAACGTGATGCGCTACCCCCCTGACCCATCGCCTGCGATGACCGCTCCCCCTGCCCTCCGATCGACGGCGCCTTATCCTCCCTGGCCGACCTCCTCCACCACCTCCCCGTCCTCTATCGCACCCCCCTGGTCGACGCTAGCCAAAAAAACCACCGCACCCCCCTTTCCAACCCTAAAACCGATCGGAACCCCCCCTCTACCCTCGTCGCGATTCAGACGCGACCCCCCCATCGAATGGCCGCCGCTCCGGTGGTTTGCTCCGCCCCCTCCTCTTCTTCGTCGACAGGAAATCTTCCTCCCTCTCCAATCCGAAGTCCATGCTTTTAAAAATGCTCAGAAACCGCTACCCGCCGACGATCTTCAACACCCCTCCTCCTTAACAAATCGATGTGAGCTTTTTATTTATAAAAATTAGATCTTTATAGTTTATGTAACACCCCGTGTATTTTATAACAGTGAAATTCACAAATTAAAGTATAATAAATTTCAAATCAAAGTATTAAGGGAAACGGGATATGCCATTGCGTTCGTCTCGGAAAAATACGCGAAATAGAGTCCGAGTTTTCGAAAAACGGAGCCCGTATGACCAAATTATGGCCCGATGAAGTTTTAGAAAATTCAAATTTCGAAAACAGATTTGAATTTCAGCCAAATCAGAGTAGGCCCAGGCAGGTCGACTCTAGAGTCGACCTGGGGGTCGACTGGGGAGTCGACCTGGCCCCTGAGCCAGGTCGAACCCAGCCCACCCTGGCTGGCCTGGTCTGTGTTTGGTCGATTTTCTGAGCCTTGCCTTGTCACTAGGACTAGGTGTCAGCTCCTGATTGGCCTCTCCTTTGAACGAATGGCTATTATTAAACCAAGCTTCTTCGACGGACTAAATCAACTCACAAACTCTATAAAAAGGACCTAAGACTAACCCTAATTTACACAAACTAAAATGGAGATGAGACCGCCATGCTGCTGAGGAGAGACCGAGGATAGCCGTCAGAAATAGAGAGACAATTAGGAGATAATTCAAAGCTTAAAGCAACGTCAAATCAATCAAAACAACGCCTACAACAAACGATAGCATCTCCAAATTCAGAATTCAGATTCCTGAATTGAAGATTCGTCATACGTTGTAAGTAGAGTGCTATTCCGATATGAATTAATTAATTGTGTTGATTTGTGTAAAGTAAGAAATGGAATTGTAGCAATAATAATTTATATTTGTATGTTGCTTTGATGCTAAACGATTTGGGAATATTATGGTATATGATTGGATATTTGCAAGTACGCGATTTGCGTTGGAAGTTAACAACGAAATGGAATTGTGGCGATAATAACTTATATTTGTATGTTATTTTGATTCTAAACGATTTGGCAATGCTATGGTGTACGATTTGATTCATACAAGTATATGGTTTATGTTGACAACCACATGTTGTGGAATTTTAATTGGGATTCATGCAAGAATATGATTCATATTGAAAACTACATGTTTGTGGTAGTTATTTACAACACCCATTTGATAATTGCAAGTATATGATTCATGTTGAAAATAACAACTATATGTTGTAATAGTTTATTTGAAATTCATGCAAGTATATGATTTATTGTTATGCCAACATGATGTATAATTCTATTTTCATCTTTAGTGTAATTTGATCCACTTAAGTATTATGATTCATATGAAGGTTATGTTGGAATTGGCATCATAGTTCAAGTATAAAAATCATGATAGTGACAAAAGCAAGCGTCTTTGTAAGCTTGTATTAATTTTATCAACATGACTAAACTATGTTTGTTATTATGCCTAGTTGAAAACATGTTTTTAGGCTTATGTTGTTATCATAATCATATGATAATATATTTGGCACATAAGTTACATTAGGATTACACTAGAATTACATCCCACTTACAGGTTACATAGATAGGATAAAAACCATGATTATATGAATAGTAGGATTCATGTTCAATTATGTTTATGCCATGATTATATGAATAGAAGGACTCATGTTCAATTATGATTATGCCATAATTATATGATTAGAATGGTTCATGTTTAAGTATTATTTATGCCATGACTACATGAATAGAATGATTCATGTTTTGTTTATACCATGATTATGTGAATAGAATGATTCATGTTTAAGTATTGCTTATATTATATGTTGTTACAATTGCAAGTTCACATGTGCCTACCTTATGTTAATTGAATCGTTATGTTACAAGTTCATGCGTTCACACTCCCCTTTTTATGTTACCTTATAAACACCAGGTTATAAGCCTCCCCTTTTCATTTGGCTAAATTGGGTTTAAATATTAAACCCAACACACCTTACATTGGAGCGAACGTATAAAACAGGGGTCATGACGTTTGGGCTAAAATATAGAACATATGTGTTGGCATGTTTGACGCATGCCAACAACCTTGAAAAACAATTAAGTGGCATAAATAAATCTTAATCAATAAAGATGAATTTGAATAATGGGCCGCAAATATTTACATATAAAAAGAAAGGAGACAAAATATGTAAATGTAGAAAATACGATGTGTTTAACCCGAGGTTGGATTGAGTTGTGATGTAAACCAGCCCGGAACCGCCCGGCTGTCCAGTAGTCACAAAATACCTATCCAATATGGGTGGTTAAACACGGAGCCCAATAAGGACCCGAGGTTAGACTGAGTTGTGGCGTAAGACTGACCGGACCCAACCGGCAACAGGCAGCCACCACAATACCTGTCTAATGTGAGAGGTCAAGGCTTTAATAAGACAATTAAGGCGGAGTCAGGGTTGATAGGATTAAGTAAATTATATTAATACTTAATCAAAATGGAACATGCTAAAATAAACAGACTGATTGGGGGTTAGGTTTATAAAACACTTAACCAACTTAGCATGTTGGCTAGAAATAGAAAACCTAGTAGCGGGGGACTTTTTTCAGCAGTAACCGTACAAGGTATCATGATACCCTGAAACTAGGCAGGGTGGGGCACGATTACTGGGCTGACTGTAAGAGGTCAAATCGACGGCGGTGGTGCAGCAGTGTAGGTTCTAACGCGGTGCGGGCGTGCACACACTCCGACGCAGAAAAATAAGGCACTGGGCACCAGTAGCATACCTGTGCATTCTAGGGTTGTGTCGGGCCGCCACCATGGGACTTGATACACCCCATGGTGGGACCAGCATAGGTAACTACAACATCGGGGGCCGTAAGACACATGTAACTATGCGAGTAGGAGCCGATCATCATAAAATGGATCACTTCACCCTGATTATGGGGTGCTTGTTGGGAACTCGTTTATATGGGTACAGAGATTAATATGGGGTACGATAGTATATTCGACCCTAGAAAACTTAACTTGGTTTATGGTGCTTTCCCATTTCTAGTTTATACTTATCATACCCAGTTCGTTATTCATAGACTGAATAGTCCTAGACTTACTCAGGCTTTATGTCTGACTCTACTTTTCTTTCGTCTTCTTTTCTTCCATTTCCCCCCACCAGGTCCACAGGGAGGGAATACCGCAGCTTGACCAGCCTTCATATCCAGCTTGAAGAGAAAGAATGTATTGCTTGGATCTTTTCGTTTTGGACTATGGCTTTGGACAGCAATTATGGGACTTTTGCAGTTTATTTATGTTTTCTTTATGCTTCTTTAAATAATGTAATCAAGACAGTTATGAAGATGTTATGTTTTTGGAAGTATTGTAAGACAATTATGGTTTGGTTGGTGTAACACGTATTTTAATGAAATAAAAGTTGTTGTTTTCCGCTGTTCAAAAATATGTGTTATTATATCTGTCTTGTATGTCTGTGATTTATACTTATAAACCTCCACCAAAATTAGGGCATTCCCTTTGAGAGTGACCCTAACGGAGGTGGGGTGTTTCACTTGGTATCAGAGCATAGGTTTACCAGATAAGATAAAAAGTTTTGAAAATTTATTTTCAAAAAGGAAATTTAAAGCAGTATTTTTAAGATAAAATATTATTTTATTTTAAAAGGCAAAGTCCCCCCAAAGCCATAGGAACTATCTCTTATCCTTCGTTTTGAATCTATCCTTTTTGTTTCAGCATGTCCGAAGAACTTAACTTGCCAGAGGGTGTACCAATACCTGGTTGGTTTAGACGGTTCTTAGAAGCAAGGGCCACTCAGCCAGGTCCTACCGTTCCTCTACCCCCAGCTGCAGGAAATCATCCAGCTGCAGCAGCACCACTTTCTCCACCTCCTCCGCGGGGAAACACGTTTGCTAAGATATGTAAAGATTTTAAAGCTATGGGAGGAAAGGATTTTCATGGAACTGAGTCCTTCGTGGCAGCTAGAAATTGACTGAAAGAAACCGAGGACTTATTCATCATCTTTGAGGTAGAGGATAAACAGAAAGTACAACTGGCAGTATGGCTACTTAAAGGCGAGGCTTCCTACTGGTGGGAAGTCACAAATGCAGAAAGACCAGTGGAAACATGGGAGGACTTTAGGGCAAGGTTTTAGGCTAAATTTCTTTCAGACGTGGAAAGGAGTTTGTAGTTGGAAAAATTCTTATTTCTTAAGCAAGGGAACAAGACAGTCAAAGAGTATGTTAATCAGTTCGATGAGCTGGCTAGGTTCAGACTGGACCTAGTCAACACCCCGCATAAGAAGGCTCTCCGTTTTGTCAAATGGTTGAATGAGCCATTACACAGTTTGGCCATGACCCATATACCCATGGGAGCTACATATGAAAGGTTGGTACAGATGGCGTTGCTGAACGAAGAGGATAAGGGCAAGAAGGAGACAAAGGCAGAAAACTCTCAAGGGAAGAAAGAAGGTTTGCAGCCTAAGAAGATAGACTTTAAGAAGGGCGGGAAAGGCAACAAAGAGAAGAGGAAGTGTAATTTCTATGGCAAAGTGGGGCACTTAGTGAAAGATTGCCGGAAAAAGAAGGCCAAGATGAATGGTGGGTGCTTTTCTTGCGGTGAGACAGGCCACATGGCTAAGGACTGCCCAAAGAAACGAGGACAGGGGCAGAGGGCTGGATCCACCTCAGGGGCACAAGTTCATGTGCTAGAGGCGCCACCTCTGCAACAGCGAGGTATAAATACTTCTGCAGAAAGTGTAGTTTACCTTTATGATCACCCCGTTCGCACTTCATTTGATTCTGGCGCATCACACTCCTTTATCTCGTCTGCTTTAGTAGAATCTCTGCACCTAAAAACTAGTATGGTAGAGGACCCCTTAATTGTTTCAAACCCAATTGGGGCCCCTGCTCATTTGTCTATGATCTGTTTGGGATTGAAAATTTCTATTCTAAGCGTAGAATTTAAATGTAGTGCCTTTGTTTTGGGCTTTTCGGGATATGGTTTGATTTTGGGCATGGATTGGCTATCCAGTAATGGGGCCATCCTTGATTGTGAGAAAAGGGTTGTTAGGCTCCTAACCCAGCTCGGTAATACTTTGGAAATTTCTTGTAATCCCTCGTATGCGGTTATGCTTAGTTACATTGAATCGTTAGATGCTTCCGTTGAAAATTTGCAATCGGTTAGAGTGGTCCGGAAATATCCGGTTGTCTTCGAAGAGGTGAAGGGCTTGCCTCCGAAGCGGGAGATAGACTTTCGCATATACCTTGTAGATAATGCAAAGCCCGTTGCGTTGCCCATTAGACACATGGCTCCACGGGAAAGGAAAGAGCTCAGTAAACAGATTAAAGAGCTTCTAGAAAAGGGGTTCATTAGGAGGAGTATTTCAGAATGGGGCGCTCCAGTGGTGTTCGCTACAAAGGCGGATGGTTCACTCCGTCTATGTGTTGACTATAGGGAACTCAACAAGCTAACGAAAAAGAATAGGCACCCTCTCCCCAGAATTGACGATCTGTTTGATCAGCTTGTAGGAGCGTCTGTTTTCTCCCAACTCAATCTAGTGACCGGTTTTCATCAGCTAAGGGTGGCTGAAGATAGTATCGATAAAACGGCATTTAGAACCCCAGACGGCTTCTTTGAATGGCTTGTCATGCCTTTCGGCTTGACAAATGCACCTGCTTACTTCGTGGACCTGATGAGTAGGGTATTCAGAGATTTCCTCAATAAGTTCCTAGTGGTCTTCGCAGACGATATCCTTATCTTCTCAAAGAATGAAGAGGAACATGCTCAGCACTTGAGGGCAATCATGGAAACTCTGCGAGTCCATCAGCTAAAAGCCAAATTCTCCAAATGCCACTTTTGGAGAGAAGAAGTGAGGTTCCTTGGACACATAGTATCCAAACAAGGGTTAGCAGTGGACCCTGCTAAGGTAGTGGCGGTACAGGATTGGAAGACACCAAGGAATGCAACTGAGGTCCGAAGTTTTCTAGGACTAGCAGGTTTCTATCGAAAGTTCATAAGGGATTTTGCGAAAATCTCAGCTCCGCTCACAAAGTTGACCAAGAAGAATCTAGTGTTCAATTGGGACTTGGATTGCGAGTTTGCTTTCCAGCGACTGAAAAGGGCTCTTACAACAGCCCCAGTTTTGACGTTGCCAGATGGAAGTAAGATGTTCACCGTTTATACAGATGCATGTGGGACAGGGTTAGGCGCCGTCTTAATGCAAGAAGGAAGGGTAGTAGCTTATGGCGTGAGACAATTGAAAGTGCACGAAAAGATCTACCCGACCCACGATCTTGAGTTAGCTGCCATCATCTTTGCACTCAAGTCTTGGCGACACTATCTCCTAGGTGAGAAGTTTGAACTTTACACTGACCATAAATCATTGAAATACCTTTTCTCGCAGAAGGACCTTAACTTGAGGCCACAGAGGTGGATGGAGTTTCTTGCCTCGTATGATTTCGAGATCTCCTACACTCCGTGCAAAGGCAACGTAGTGGCAGACGCGTTGAGCCGAAAGAAACTAACCCTAAGCCCGTTGTTTGTTGAAAGACAAAGCCTAGAGTTTATAGCTAGCTTTGACTTTAGGCCCTCCTCCGATTTTGTACCAGGCTTGCTAGCATCTCTCGAAGTACGCCCGACTTTAGTGGACACAACAGGGACAGCACAACGCGAAGACCCTCAGCTTATGGAAATGATTGATAGGCTAATTAGGGGTGAGACTTCAAGTCACCTCAACAGATACTCCATCGACGATAAGGGTTGGCTAAGGCGAGACGGAAGACTATGCGTCCCACAGACAAGGGATTTAGTAAAGAAGGTTCTCGAGGAAGCACATCACTCCAAGATGACGATACACCCAGGCGACGATAAAATGTACAAGGACATAAAAAGAACTTTCTTTTGGAACGGCATGAAGAAGGACGTGGCAGAATTCGTCTCTAAGTGTATGGTGTGCCAACAGGTTAAGGTGGAACAGAAAAAGCCTGGCGGTCTGCTACATCCTCTAGAGGTCCCACAGTGGAAGTGGGATAACATCTCAATGGACTTCA
Source organism: Allium sativum (assembly GCA_030737875.1). Classification (NCBI taxonomy): domain Eukaryota; kingdom Viridiplantae; phylum Streptophyta; class Magnoliopsida; order Asparagales; family Amaryllidaceae; genus Allium; species Allium sativum. Next base: position 660,055,436 of record CM060920.1, read on the forward strand.
TCGATGGGCTGCCTAGGTCTAGGAGAGGCAACACTAGCATTTGGGTAATAGTGGATAGGCTTACTAAAAGCGCCCACTTTTTACCTGTCAAAAGTAAAAGAACTGCCTCAACCCTAGCATCTCTTTACCTCAAGGAAATCGTTCGACTCCATGGAATACCATCCAGCATTGTTAGTGACCGAGACCCTATCTTCACAAGTGAGTTTTGGCGGAGTCTGCAAGAAGCGGTGGGCACACAGTTATGCTTGAGCACAGCCTATCATCCCCAAACCGACGACCAAACAGAAAGAGTGAACAGATTTTTGGAGGACCTTCTAAGACTGTGCGTCCTTGACTTCGGAGGGACATGGGAAGACCATCTTCCTTTGGTGGAATTTGCCTACAACAACAGCTATCAAGCAACCATCGGAATGGCGCCCTTCGAAGCTTTATATGGAAGACCGTGCCGATCGCCCACTTGTTGGTGGGAGTCTACTGATAAGCTCATACTTGGACCAGATATGATCCGAGAGACTTCAGAAAAAGTAGACTTAATACGAAGAAGGATGAAGACGGCCCAAGACAGACAAAAGTCCTACGCCGACAAGAGGAGGACCGACCTTGAATTTGAGGTTGGGGACAGAGTTTTTCTTAAGGTATCTCCGCTAAGGAACGTTGTTCGTTTTGGAACCACAGGAAAGCTAGCACCAAGGTTCGTAGGGCCATTCCCTATCATTGAGAAAATTGGGAAAATGGCCTATAGATTAGAGCTACTCGAAAAATTGGCCGGAGTTCACAACGTCTTTCACGTTTCACATCTCCGAAAATGTCTACATGAGTCTGCTGAAGTGGTAGAGCCAAATATCCTAGAAGAAGCTAAAGTGGAACGCGAAGCAACCATAAGGAAAGTTCTAACCTGCATATTAGGAACGGAAGTGAAGAAGCTATGCAACCGCGAAGTCAAGCTCGTCAAAGTTCAGTGGAGCAACGCCGAGGGAGACGCAACTTGGGAAACTGAAGCTAGAATATGCACTGCCTACCCTTTTCTTTTCGAGGGTACATCTTTGATCTTTCCTTTTCCTTAAGTTGCGCTTTTATCTATCTTTTTAGGTATATCTCCTCGACCCTATCTTTTAGGTAAAAACCCTTTGGATGAAAACATGTAATTGAAACATGTTATGGATGATGATTGCAAGTGATTGCTAGTGGTTGGTCGTGGTTGCATATACACACACAATCTAGGTTTTAGATCGGCTCAATCACTTCATATTGCATATGCATATATGTTTGCATTCGTATATGGTTGAACTTTAATATGTGTCATATGGATGTTGCATGTGTATGAATGATTGTGCACTCATGTAGAATCATGAATAAGAGGATTTGCATACATAATGGATTCATAGCACTTACATAATTCGCATTAAGGAGGTCGACTGAATCAGTAGACCGCCTAATTTTGCATTAGATAAGTACATGTACACACACACTTCGCATATTATCATGAAGCATTAGAAGTCTTTTAAGGACAATGGAAGCTCGTGTTTGATGGATGAGTAGATGGATGTTTGGATGTTAGGATGTACATTCTTCCTGAACTTGAAGATTTCGGGACGAAATCCTTTTAAGTAGGGGAGAATGTAACACCCCGTGTATTTTATAATAGTGAAATTCACAAATTAAAGTATAATAAATTTCAAATCAAAGTATTAAGGGAAACGGGATATTCCATTGCGTTCGTCTCAGAAAAATACGCGAAATAGAGTCTGAGTTTTCGAAAAATGGAGCCTGTATGACCAAATTATGGCCCGATGAAGTTTCAGAAAATTCAAATTTCGAAAACAGATTTGAATTTCAGCCCAATCAGAGTAGGCGGGAAAATTCCCGCCCAAACCCACCAGGTCGACCTGCCAGGCTAGGTTGACCTGGGAGTCGACCTGCCCCAGGCAGGTCGACTCTAGAGTCGACCTGCCCCAGGCAGGTCGACTCTAGAGTCGACCTGGGGGTCGACTAGGGAGTCGACCTGGCCCCTGAGCCAGGTCGAACCCAGCCCACCCTGGCTGGCCTAGTCTATGTTTGGTCGATTTTCTGAGCCTTGCCTTGTCACTAGGGCTAGGTGTCAGCTCCTGATTGGCCTCTCCTTTGAACGAACGGCTATTATTAAACCAAGCTTCATCGACGGTCTAAATCAACTCACAAACTCTATAAAAAGGACCTAAGACTAACCCTAATTTACACAAACTAAAATGGAGATGAGACCGTCATGCTGTTGAGGAGAGACTGAGGATAGCCGTCAGAAATAGAGAGACAATTAGAAGATAATTCAAAGCTTAAAGCAACGTCAAATCAATCAAAACAACGCCTACAACAAAGGATAGCATCTCCAAATTCAGAATTCAGATTCCTGAATTGAAGATTCGTCATACGTTGCAAGTTGAGTGCTATTCCGATGTGAATTAAATAATTGTGTTGATTTGTGTAAAGTAAGAAATGGAATTGTGGCAATAATAATTTATATTTGTATGTTGCTTTGATACTAAACGATTTGGGAATATTATGGTATACGATTGGATATTTGCAAGTACGCGATTTGCGTTGGAAGTTAACAACGAAATGGAATTGTGGCTATAATAACTTATATTTGTATGTTATTTTGATTCTAAATGATTTGGCAATGCTATGGTGTACGATTTGATTCATACAATTATATGGTTTATGTTGACAACCACATGTTGTGGAATTTTAAATGGGATTCATGCAAGCATATGATTCATATTGAAAACTACATGTTTGTGGTAGTTATTTACAACACCCATTTGATAATTGCAAGTATATGATTCATGTTGAAAATAACAACTATATGTTGTAATAGTTTATTTGAAATTCATGCAAGTATATGATTTATTGTTATGTCAACATGATGTATAATTCTATGATCATCTTTAGTGTAATTTGATCCACTTAAGTATTATGATTCATATGAAGGTTATGTTGGAATTGGCATCATAGTTCAAGTATAAAAATCATGATAGTGACAAAAGCAAGCGTCTTTGTAAGCTTGTATTAATTTTATGAACATGACTAAACTATGTTTGTTATTATGCCTAGTTGAAAACATGTTTTTAGGCTTATGTTGTTATCATAATCATATGATAATATATTTGGCACATAAGTTACATTAGGATTACACTAGAATTACATCCCACTTACAAGTTACATAGGTAGGATAAAAACCATGATTATATGAATAGTAGGATTCATGTTCAATTATGTTTATGCCATGACTACATGAATAGAAGGACTCATGTTCAATTATGATTATGCCATAATTATATGATTAGAATGGTTCATGTTTAAGTATTATTTATGCCATGACTACATGAATAGAATGATTCATGTTTTGTTTATACCATGATTATGTGAATAGAATGATTCATGTTTAAGTATTGCTTATATTATATGTTGTTACAATTGCAAGTTCACATGTGCCTACCTTAAGTTAATTGAATCGTTATGTTGCAAGTTCATGCGTTCACACTCCCCTTTTTATGCTACCTTATAAACACCAGGTTATAAGCCTCCACTTTTCATTTGGTTAAATTGGGTTTAAGTATTAAACCCAACACACCTTACATTGGAGCGAACGTATAAAACGGGGGTAATGACGTTTGGGCTAAAATATAGAACCTATGTGTTGGCATGTTTGACGCATGCCAACAACCTTGAAAAACAATTAAGTGGCATAAATAAATCTTAATCAATAAAGATGAATTTGAATAATGGGCCACAAATATTTACATATAAAAAGAAAGGAGACAAAATATGTAAATGTAGAAAATACGATGTGTTTAACCCGAGGTTGGATTGAGTTGTGATGTAAACCCGCCCGGAAACGCCCGACTGTCCAGTAGTCACAACAATACCTATCCAATGTGGGTGGTTAAACACGGAGCCTAATAAGGACCCGAGGTTAGACTGAGTTGTGGCGTAAGACTGCCCGGACCCAACCGGCAACAGGCCGCCACAACAATACCTGTCTAATGTGAGAGGTCAAGGCTTTAATAAGACAATTAAGGCTGAGTCAGGGTTGATAGGATTAAGTAAATTATATTAATACTTAATCAAAATGGAACATGCTAAACTAAACAGACTGATTGGGGGTTAGGTTTATAAAACACTTAACCAACTTAGCATGTTGGCTAGAAATAGAAAACCTAGTAGCGGGGGACCCTTTTCAGCAGTAACCCTACAAGGTATCATGATACCCTGAAACTAGGCAGGGTGGGGCACGATTACTGGGCTGACTGTAAGAGGTCAAATCGACGGCGGTGGTGCAGCAGTGTAGGTTCTAACGGGGTGCGGGCGTGCACACACTCCGGCGCAGAAAAATAAGGCACTGGGCACCAGTAGCATACCTGTGCATTCTAGGGTTGTGTCGGGCCGCCACCATGGGATTTGATACACCTCATGGTGGGACCAGCATAGGTAACTACAACATCGGGGGCCGTAAGACACATGTAACTATGCGAGTAGGAGCCGATCATCATAAAATGGATCACTTCACCCTGATTATGGGGTGCCTGTTGGGAACTAGTTTATATGGGTACAGAGATTAATATGGGGTACGATAGTATATTCGACCCTTGACAACTTAACTTGGTTTTTGGTGCTTTCCCATTTCTAGTTTATACTTATCATACCCAGTTCTTTATTCATAGAATGAATAGTCCTAGACTTACTCAGGCTTTATGTCTGACTCTACTTTTCTTTCGTCTTCTTTTCTTTCGTTTCCCCCCCAGGTCCACGGGGAGGGAATACCGCAGCTTGACCAGCCTTCATATCCAGCTTAAAGAGAAAGAATGTATTGCTTGGATCTTTTCGTTTTGGACTATGGCTTTGGACAGCAATTATGGGACTTTTGCAGTTTATTTATGTTTTCTTTATGCTTCCTTAAATAATGTAATCAAGACAGTTATGAAGATGTTATGTTTTTGGAAGTATCGTAAGACAATTATGGTATGGTTGGTGTAACACGTATTTTAATGAAATAAAAGTTGTTGTTTTCCGCTGTTCAAAAGTATGTGTTATTATATCTGCCTTGTATGTCTGTGATTTATACTTATAAACCTCCACCAAAATTAGGGCATTCCCTTTGAGAGTGACCCTAACGGAGGTGGGGTGTTTCACTTTATAAAGTTTGGATCTTTAACCGGATAAAGGTAGGATTTTTATGTATATTTCTAGCGATTAAAAATATAATTTTTATTATAGTAGAGTAGTAAAAATATAATTTTTATAATATAGAAAAGTTAAAAATATAATTTTTATTATAGTAGAGTAGTAAAAATATAATTTTTATAATATAGAAAAGTTAAAAATATAATTTTTATACTAGTGGCATATTAAAAATATGATTTTTATATATTGAATAGCGAAGTAAAAATTCGATTTTTATATATTGAATAGTAAAGTAAAAAATTCGATTTTTATATATTGAAAAGCGAAGTAAAAATTCGATTTTTATATATTGAATAGCGAAGTAAAAATTCGATTTTTATATATTGAATAGCGAAGTAAAAATTCGATTTTTATATATTGAATAGGGAAGTAAAAATTCGATTTTTATATATTGAATAGCGAAGTAAAAATTCGATTTTTATATATTGAATAACAAAGTAAAAATTCGATTTTTATATATTGAATAGCGAAGTAAAAATTCGATTTTTATATATTGAATAGCAAAGTAAAAATTCGATTTTTACATATGTAGAGAATACGGGCAAAGAAAGTGACAAGAGGCGAGAACGGCGAAGATTTCTACATTAGAAGAGTCGTGATATTGGATTAGCAATTCTGTGAGAACTTATCAACTTTAACTTTCTTTTTCTAAGTAAAAATATATAGTAGGATGCAGACCGTGTTTAGTAGCACACGACACCCGTCGTCCATAGAACATGGACGGCTTGTATGCTTGTTTGTTCGATTTTGATGTGTAGTTGATTGTGTGATGTGATGTGAAATGAAAGAAAATATTTATATAGTTGAAAATATTTTATAGTTAAAAATAGAATTTTTAATGTGTATATGAAATGAAATAAAGATAAACAAATCGGACGATTTGTTTATATACACACATTTGACTGATATTGATTGGGATGATAAATTTTACACATCGCACAACTGCACAAATAAAATCTGTGTTTGATTGTTTGAAACCCCACACGGGTATCGGGATAATATTTGACATACACTAATCACGATTGTTTAGTTGTATGTCGATCGATTGATTGACAGGCTGCTATAAGCGTTGAATATTTATATTCGATGCTTATACAGTGTAGAATGCACTTTGGATGATGGTTGATTATTCATCGTTGTTAATGTATACATGTGTTTTAGAAAATCCATATAATTAACATTATATGGTAATTGATTGGGCCTCATTCCAGTTTAGAAGTATAAATATTTGAAAAAGAAATATTTGAAATAGAATATTTGAAATAGAAATATTCGAAATGGAATATTTGAAAATATCAATATATGAAGCCGCGTTGATAGATTGACGCCATTTTGACTGAATGATATTTATATCGATTTTAATTCAAATTGAAATTGAATAGAAGTGAATTCGAATTGAAATTGAATGGAAGTGAATTCGAATTGAAATTGAATAGAAATGAATTCGAATTGAAATTGAATAGAATTGAATTTGAATTGAAATCGAAAGGAATTGCATTCGAATTAAATTGAAATTGAAATCAATTTGAAATGAATTTAAAACGAATTTATATTGGAATATTCAATTTTGATTTGAAATTGAATATGAAGTTGAAACCGTTTTGAAAATGAATTTAAAACGATTTATAAAGCACGTTTTGAATTGAAATCGATGAAGTATATATTATATATATATAATATAATTGCCTGAAAAGAACGCGCCGCGCCGCGGCAGTTCCCGAATTTCGACCATTGACTTCGAACGGATATTACGGGAGATCCGACCGTCGGATTCTCCTCAAACCGGAACTGTTGGGTTCGTATCGAAAAGTGCTTTCTAACGAATATTAGAAAATTGAAATCTAACGGTTGGATTTGGAATTATGTCCAAATTAAATTTGGAAAAGGTCGCTGTAAGTGCAGTTCGATGGCCGTTGATGGAAATCGACTATACGGGCCTTGATAAAATTATTAAAAATAGTAATAATTTGTGTAAAATCATAAGAAATGATTTGGGAAGAATTGGGATGAAAAACTCCATATTTGAAAAGATAAAAATAGATTTTTATCGAAATGAACTAGTTTTGAACTAGAATTATAATTCTATTTATTTTTAAATAAATAAATTGGTTTTGAAAGGGTTTTGAAAATAACCAGAATTTCCAATAATTGCATTGGAATGGATTTGAATCAAAATTTTCTTCGGAATATTTCGATGTGGGATTTCGTGATTATACAGATATTGTTGTGGAAATTTGAAAGATATATATATATATATATATACATATATATATATATATATATATATATATGTATCGCTATCTCCAATACGATATTTGTTGGTCGTAGAATTTGATATTGAATATAAGCCGATATATTTTCTATTTAGAGCCTTGTATTTAATATCAAATGTGATTTGGGTTTGTCGTGAATGGTTTCTTCATTAACACTGTTCTTAAGTCCGGTTGAGAAAAAGATTAAATCTTTTTATTTAGATGTAAAGAAGTGAACCAATTAAGTGATATTTAATTGGAATTGAATTGGAATTGATTTTTGTGTTTATCGTGAAAGGTGTTTAAATAACATTCGTTCTTTAACCCGACAATTAATAGGATGTGGTTTTGGGTTTATCGTGAACCGTGTTTTAAACGACATTGGTTCTTTAACCCAGTTAAAGATTAAAACTAAGTGGAGTTTTAAGGAATCTTTAATTAGATTGAAAAGATCGAGAATGGAGTATCACCAGTTTTACTCCAGGCGATAGTTAAATCTTTAATTAGATTTGAACGTGAAATGGTAATAGAATTTACCGATAACACCGTGGTGTTAGATATGAATTATGATCAGTTTTACTTCATGGGATGAATAGGTTGGGATTGGGAAATAAAACAAATGATTAATTCGGTAAGATTCGTTAATCCCAACTAGTTTGAATTGATATTCAAAGAAGATTAAAGAATAAATTTAAAGAATTTATCTTTGATAAAATTAATGGGAACCCTTCCCAATGTATAAGAATATTTGAATAAAAGAATATTCTGAATTGGAATGAGGCGTATGTTGTGTTTGTGTAACACTTGTTTATTATATACGCGAGTTATTCAGAAAGACCGGGTTTATCCCATTCTGAATAACTAATTCGACGTGGTGTCGAAGATGAAGACGGTGGTCGAAGACCGGAAGTCTTCACGTTGTTTGGGTGATTACTGATGATCTTGATTGGGTTGTACACCCAAGAAAATGGAAACAGTTGGTGATCGTCCCGACGTACTTGGAGATCGATGGATATGCGGGGTACTAGGTGCCTCCGGTTTCGTTCAGACCCAGAACGGACTTGTAAATGGACTGTGTGTCTGACATTAGATTTTAGTCTGTGTGATTTATTTCTATTAAATATATATCTGTTTGGCGGCGGAGAATTTATTCTCTTGCTTAACGCCCTTCTCTAAGACGTATGAGCTCAGGTGTTATATAATGATGGATATCAAACGCATAGAGTGAATCGCCTGTGTGGCACGCCTAAGTGGAAATTGATCAAGGCTTCTGTTGAAAAGCAAAGTCTTGTGTTGATGATCAAAGCACAGCCTGTGTGGCACAGCTTTGTGTAACGTGAATTCGCGAGCCTCACACCCTAGTGGTGAACCAAAAATGGGAGAGGACGTCAGGGAGGGCATGCATTTCTTTCTAGCTAGAAGTGGCGTTAGTGGTTTTACACGCCCTGACGAGTTTTACTTATGTGGTTGTTGGTGTTGCGAGGCACCTCGGTTTGATCGGACGATCCGGGTCCGGTGGAGTCATTCATTGGCTCATTTACGCCCCATAGGGCGAGGGAACGCTTGTTCAGGGTTTAAGTTTAATCCACATCGGTGGACCGACCCTGAGGATCCAAGGCTTGACTGAGTACTTTCCTGAGGCTCAGGCTAGATAGTCTCGAATCGGTTGAGGACTATCTTTTGCCTCGTTTCATAGACGGAAATCCAATTTCCAAATACATGACATTTGCGGTTTTATTTGTAGAGCCTAGTATGGCAACATAGTGGGATGGGGCGCTTATGCCGTCTATGATTGATACTTATGATTTGAAGTTGTTTTATACACTATGCACTTAGAATAGTATCAAATAATCTGTTTTAAACGTATCAAGCATTCTTTGGCTATTATAAGGTAAAAACCCTGTCCTCCGTCTTGCATTGCATTGTGTGATGGGAACTGGGTCTTATAATAGCTTCATTGTTCTTTATTTAGCATTGCGATGTTGTTTTATGCACTGGTACTCTTGGGAGGAAACCCATTCCGTGTTATACGGCGTGGTCCCTTGATTTACCGAACTTTAAAATAAAGATTAACTGTTTTAGTTCTCACACCAGTCCCATGACTGACCTGGAGTTTATTGTTTTAACCTAAACTCTGGGTGCCCTTATTTTGACACGGGCAGCTAGTAGTTTTGGTTTTGCAAATTTATATTCACAAGATCCTGGTTTACAGCTGGAACGATATCCGGAAAGCTTTGTATCCGTATATCTCTTCTAGTTGTGTATTGTATTATTTTCCGCTGCTATGTAATTTAAATCTCTGATATTTCTGTGTAATATTAATTCATACTCTGTATATTCTTGTATTCTGATGGAATTGTTGTAATAACAATGAAATGTTCTCCCGTTTGCGTTCTAATTTGTCGTGTTCTCAAAACAATTCGTGATTTCTCTTCTCTTCGGGGACCTGGGAAGTTCGGGTCGTTCCATGAAGCGATATTCGGAAAGCTCTACATCCGTGTATATTTTTTCAGATGTGCTTTGTATTGTTTTTCTGCTGCGATGTATTTAAATGTAATTTAAATACCAGATATTTTCTGTGTAATATTTATTCATACTCTGTTATATTCTTGTATTCTGATGGAATTGTTGTAATAAGCAATGAAATGTTCTTCTGTTTGTGTTCTGATTTGTCGTGTTCTCGAAGCAATCCGGGCTTTCCTTCAAGGGGAAGTTTGGGTCGCCACATCAAACAAGCATACAAGTCGTCCATGGTTTGCGGACGACGGGTGTCGGGTGCTGCTAAGCACCGTCTGCATCCTAGTATATATTTTTAACTAGAAAACAAGATTTAAAGTGAGAAGTTCTCACCGACTAGCTAAACCAAACGCCACGACTCTTCTTATGTAGAAATCTTCGTCGTGCTCGCCTTTTGTTTATTTCATTGTCCGTAGCCACTACATATATAAAAATCACATTTTTATATTGTAGCTATGTATATAAAAATTCTATTTTTACACTGCTACTATATAGATTTAAATTCTATTTTTATACCGCTACTATATAGATTTAAATTCTATTTTTACACCGCTACTATATAGATAAAAGTTCTACTTTTACACTACTACTATGTAGATAGAAATTCTATTTTTACACCATTACTATATAGATAAAAATTCTATTTTTACACCGCTACTATATAAATAAAAATTCTATTTTTACACTGCTACTATATAGATAAAAATTCTATTTTTAAAGTGCTACTATATAGATAAAAATTCTATTTTTTATAATGGTGTTCCTATAATAAAGATCATATTTTTATCATGCTAACTTCATAGTAAAAATTATATTTTTATATCGCTCTTCTTCTAATAAAGATTATATTTTTACTTCGCTAAAAATCAAATCTTTACTTCATTAAAAATCCGACCTTTCTTTGCTAATATCGTATATGAAATCCCGACCTTTCTTTGATAAAAATCTGATTTTTATACTCGCTAATATCCTTTATAAAACTAATTTAAAAATAGAACTAAATCCAAATAATAACTGATTCTATAATACGCTTCATATAAATAAAAACTGAGATTTAACAAAATTAAAGCTTACAGTACAAATTAGAAGAGGGGGTGCTGCTGCACCATCATCGCAGTGGAGGAGGGTCTGGTGTGGGCGTCGTAGTCGATGAGGCGGCAAGGTGGGGGCCCAAGTCGGCGGCTATGGCGGTTTAGGGTTTTCAGGAGGTGGGCATCGTTTTTTTTTTTTTTTTTTTTTTTTTTTTTTTTTTGCGAAGGAAGGAAGAGGGAGAGGGAGGAGGATCGGGGAAGAAGGGGGAGGCGGCGCCTGGCCTGCGGCGGCGCGAGGGGAGGGCGGCGGCGATATAGAGGGCGCGATCCCCTTTTTTTCTTTTATTTCGTTTGAACTAAATGGTATACGATGGGGGGGGGGGTGTTGACCAAAGGGATAGAGATGAAAGGGGATTTTTATTTTTTTTATTTATGTAATTATTTAATTTCAAAAAGCAACTTTTTGTTTCGACATCAAAATCGAACTCACCAACTGTCATCCGTAGCTAATTACCCCCATTCCGAACACAATGGGACATGTATCGTAGGCTGATTCGATCGTTTCGATCAGTTTTCGTCAAAATAAAAATATAAATATATATACTGAATTTGAACGCACATTTCAATTTACTGGGGAAGCATACTAACTAGAAAAATTCCCGAAAAATATTTTCTACCTTCGTATTGACGATACGGTCCTAACAAAACTAATTTCGTCAAATTCCGAGACCGTTTGAAAAATGACCATTTTCCAGTCGATTAAAATCAACTGAAACTGGTCAAACGCATTTTCCTTTGCCACGCTCAAATATTGATTCGAAAAATTACGAATTTTGGAACCTAGCAATAATTTGACATCACGGATCCAACAAAAGTGGTTTCATTGAAAACCGAGGTCGTTTGCAAAATTTTCATTTTTTTAAGGGCCAGAATTCCATATCGACTATTCTGAATTTTCAATTGGACGTATCTTTTGATTCCCGCAATGAAATTTCAATTTTACCAATTCGTTGGAAAGATATTCTCAATTAGATTCAAATATTTTTGGTTTCGCTAAAATCCGGTTTATTTTGCACCTAGTACATTCATTTGATGTTTGAAATCGAATTTTCGAACTACCGCGCCATTTTCAATTCCTTTTATAATTAAAATAAAATATTTATATTCTAATGACGATTCGAATAAATGTATACATTCGGTTCTATTCAAAATAAATTTTTCATCGTTGTTATTTAAAATAATTCATTTTAAATATTCAAAATTCATTAAAATTGCCAAAATAAAAATTTTAAATTGGCACAGATTTTCTGGGTTGTTATAGTAAACTTATAATAATAATAATTTATGATTGTATTATCTGAATTGGACCAAATTAAATGTGTTGGAACTGTAATTGAGAACACTACAGTTTGGAGTAGTTTGGGACTAAGCCGGATGCTACTGGAATTTCTAATTAAATTAAACGCGTTTAATTTATTAAACTGAACCGCTTCAGAAATAAATTAGATCAAGGTGAGTTAAACTCACTCAGTTCTCCCCATTTATATTTTTTATAAATTGGGTTTTTATTTTATGTACCCTGGTTGCTAATGGTTGACTGTTTGCTAGTTATATATGTATTTATTTGTTTGTTGATTTAACCAGCGAAGTTAAACTATTGTTTAATTTTAGTAAAATACCAAATCGTTGTTTTAACGATTGGATCCAATAGAGTTAACTTACCTTGTTGGTCACGTTTTATAAAATAAACGTGTTTAATGGTTTGAACTGATAGAATTGTTTTGTGTATTGGTTAATGTTAAATAGTCGTTATTTATAGAAATTATCAATTAAATAGGATTGAATTATCTGATTCGAAATAACCAATTTGTATATAGGGAAGGACAGGTTAGAGGGATCCAAAGGGATTCCTCAAGTATATTATTTATTTTCATATTATCATATATGAACTGTCATGATTAGGTAATTGATTTGAGTTGTGATCATTGACTGAAAATTTCACCCTGTGTTTTGTTTTAACCAATGGGCAATATTGGTTGAGTAATCGGGAGTAAATGGCCTAAGAATAAATTGTTTTGTTTTATATTGATTTACCGTTAGGTGAACCGATAGAACCGAAGTTATAAAATTTATTTTATAACTAGAAATAGATTTTTGAACTATATTATTTTGAATAAAATTTTATAAACAAGAAATAAATATTTATAATTTATTTAATTAATTATTAATTAATTTTATAAAGGAATTTCTGATGTTAATCAGATTTATAAACAAGTGATTAGAAATAAATCTAACGATTCAGTTTGGATAATTGTTTTGTTAATATATAATTAAATGTAATTATTTAAATTAATTATATTATTAATTAATGTAAGGAGAGAACTAATTGGAATCGGTTAACGTGATAACTGTGTCTTGAGAGGACTAAATCGACCACATTTTAGTTGAAATTTGTTATTTAATTAGCTTGTTTTGAAATAATCTAATAAAATAATTTAAAGAATATTTGTTTAATTTTAATAGGAGTTTTTAAAAAAGGATTTTATTATTTATTTTAGTGAATAAAGGAATTAATTACTTAAGCAGTTAATGATCGAAGTAAATTATTATTTTAATTAATATTAATTTAGAAACTTACTTTCAATGGAAATTCATTTAAAAGGTAATCGAAATTGAAATGAAATCTAGTTAAATGGCGAAGGAGTTAATGTACGGGTTTTATATTTAAAATCCAAATTTTTATAACAAAGTTATAAAAGGAAATTCAAGCGGATACGATAGTTTGAATCAAATGTTTACATAATATTTAAATTTAGAAAAAAGGGGATTTGAGATGAAAAGGGTTTGTATTAAACCAGAAATATATAAATGGGGTTTAGAAAAGAGGTGAAGTGGTAAATCGTTAATTTTAGATTAACATTTAATAATAGGATTAAGTAGAACTGGGAACTGAAATAGGATTTCCAAGGTGGGAAATGATTGAAAGAATTAGAAAAGGATTGGTGAAAATGAATTTGGTAAAAGAAGTGGTCATAGGATTTGATAACCAAGTCTGAATTAAAAAAATGAATTTGTATTAAAGAGGTAAAGGTTAAAAAGTGGTATTTTATAAAGAAACTATTTAATGATTAAATTGAGAAATAATGGGTATATCCGAGAAGAGATTTTCAAAAAAGATAAGCAGGTTTTATGGAACCATATTTTGAATAGTTTAGTTAAATGGAATTTGAATCGTCATTAGAATGAAGTATCAGTTTTGGGATTACAACTCATATCTACCTTAAGTTATGAACGTTGTTTGTCAAGGTCTGAGAGGTAATTAAAATACCCCAACTTGAATGTCATCGGAATTATCTGAGAAGGATATTAGTTGGTAATGATAAAAGGAATTAGTAATAATTTATTGTTTCCATTTCAGAAATAATAATGTAATGTTAAATAAAGATTTGGGAAACATATAAAATAAGGATTTCCAAAGAAAAGGGAAATAAAAAGAGGTTGCCGACTATAAAACGATATTTTCGAATTAGAAAGGAAACGTAAAGTCCAGTTCTATTCTATAAGAATAGGCATGGATTATTGGTTTATAATGGAATAAAAGATACTTCATAATGTTGTTTGACGAGGGGTAAATTGAATCCAATATTAGAAAATAACGTGGATAATATTTTGAAAGTAAATAAAAAAAACTGTATACGATATAGAATTTGCCTACGTATTAAAAGAAATTTGTTAAAAGAAAAATCGTATGTTATATAAGAAGCGAAAGACTATATTTATAATATCGAAATATTTAAGAGTTTTAAATTGACATTTATTGTAATTAAAAGGCCAAGTGATGCTGAATACTAAACCAATGAACTCATTGGATTTTCATGATTGAATAACTGTTTATTTTGTTAGTTAAATCACCGACTATCAAATCTGTCCAATATGATTGTTGGTACGGAAAGTCCGGGATCAAAATTATATTCGAAAACCATTCCGACCAAAAAATACGTGAAGATATCGGAAGATGATTGAGATGGAGCATTGAAGACCGTAGATCTTCCTAAATGGAAGAACTGCTAATAATATTCGGTTTGGAGCCAAAGATGCACTGTGGTTTTGTCGTGGTTGCAATTTACGGATTTGCAAGGACTTCTAGCTACTGATCCATTGGGTGATTCCTATATTGGATGTAGTAGGAGGGTGCCTTCGGTTCATCCTGTTCCTAGATGACTTGTATGGACAGATGTCTGACAGAGTATATCCAAAGGAATTACATATGTTGATTTCTTCAAGCGTACCATAGTTAGTGGCGTAGGACGACGATTCTCTTAGCTTAACAACTAGAGTATTTTTGTGGACTTTAATTAGTGATATATGATGGATTTGACGATGTGACATTCAAAATGAATGGTGGCCAAGTGTTGTAAAGGAAATTCAAACCTCAAGCATCATCAATCGGGAAATGAAAAAAATTTGGCATGCAGCATGGCTATGTGGGTCGCTCCCATTAGGGTGTATAATCACCTATCTAGAGAAATTCCATTTGCTTCTTTAATCTGTTTCGATGCTGTTCCTTTCGGGAAACGGTGATATGAGCCGAACCATTGGTGATATAAATTTGATACCCGCAAGCGAAATGAGTGGTCGGTCATGTGTGGGCCAGGTTACAAGACATTCTTGTTGAACCCCCGCTAGAGATACACTATCGGAGGTGGTGCCATACCTTGTCATAGTCGGAATCCAATCTCCAATAAGCACCCGTGGTTTTGATTTTATACTATATATGTGGAGCGTGAGATGCAAGCGTTTCTCTAGATTGATATATACTTGTATTTAGACATTATTATAATATTAGAAAAGATATTGATTTTAAAAATGATTTGGTTTATCGTAAGGTAAAAACCGTCTGTATTTATGTGTGGATTTGGTCTTACGATTATCCTTTTATTTCAAAAAGGTTTTTAAACTTTAAAATCAAGTTGGATGATCCCCCTTAATACTGTGCGAGTTTTTCTCACTCTGATTCACCAATTGGACTCGGTGTTTTGTAAATGCTCGGGTTAAACCGGGGTATACAGGTCCAGGTTATCGGATACTGCGAAGTCCAGAGATGAGCTGGGATGTTCAGACATTTGATGTCTAGTATTTATTCCATTGTGTGACTGTATATGAGGATAGGTTATTATCACTGTCCATTTGTGTGATGTACTTTGATGATTGTAAGTAATTTAAAAGTTCTCTGTTAAGTTTTATTTCTATATTATATTTTGTTCCGCTGCGATGTGAGACTCTGATTCTGTGTCGTGGTGTTTCTTCTTTTTCTTCTTCTATTCTAACGTTCTTTCTTTCTTATCTCACCCTCTAATTTCTTTTAATTAACTATCCAGTGTTTTCAGTGTTTGGAAGGTCGGCATGAGTAACGGTAAATGTATTTATGTCGATTTTCGGGGCCGAAAATCCATTGGTCGTTGCAGTGGTATCAGAGCTATTGGTTTAGTAATAACCTTACCTTTGTGGTGTAACTCGATAGAGATTGGGTTAGTAATACCCTAGATCGAGATTGAGTGTATATATATAGGAGCGTATTTGTAAATTTTATATACAAATGTTTTGTATTGTGTTATTGATCGGTTCAAGTGTTGAAAAACATAGAACTGGCAATGGATACAATATTGTTTTGAAAAGAGGGTAATGAAATAATTTTACCCAAATTAAATTATTTTAATAGAAAAGAAATAATTTTCTCAAATTATTGAGTTATTAGTGTGTTTGACCGATTTGAATGGAATTCAAATTGGATTGAAAATTTGAAATGGGACTTAACTTGGTTAAGTGTAATTTAATTGAGAATGATATCGAAATTAAATGAAATAAATTTGGAATTTGAATAGATAATAATCAAATAAAAATAATTTGGATATTGATCGATTGATTCAAATATGTGAAATCAAAATAAAATATTACTATTAAATGTAAATTCATTTGATTTGGTTGTGTACTGGTTGTTGATTGTGAATTGTTTGTCGTTGGATGATGGTTTCGTTGGATGATGGTTTGTTTGACTGGAATAATCAACAATTTAATGGAGCTAAATGAATTACAAACTAAAGAATAAATTCTGGTATAATTAGCCTCCATTGCTCTCTTCCTCTCTAAAAATAAATAAATCAATGGCGTCTCTACTCTGCTGAAACCTAAGCTAGGACTTGTGCTTTTTCTTCCTCCAATTCTGATTAGGATTAAAAGAGAACAGTTACAACACCTTTTTCTTTTAGAATCCAACCAAGGAAAGTGCAGTTATTTTCCGATATAAACTTTAATTATAATTGTGACATGATTGTAAATCTGAATTTGAGATTGCATATGTTCTGTTCTGATCTATTTTATTCTATATCTCTTTCTTCTTTCTGTTCTATAGCCAGGCTACCCCGAGCCTGCGCCAAATCTCATAAGAGATTAACGCACGAACGTTAAACTTTGGGACAAATAATGAATGATGGCATAATTGGACATGGCTAATCTATGACTAAAAGGACATAGCTTGTAAACTAGATTTAGATCTGTGCATGTTCTGTGAATTGGAAAAAGAGGAACCATTGTATATTAACATGTGACTTGAGACATTGGACATAACGCATATTTTTGAATTAAAGATCTATTATAATTTAAAGTTCTAGATTGTTGGGCATATTGTTCATATAGAGATTCATGATTTGGGATAAAAAGGGAATATGACTTAGGTGTGAAGATTTATGTTAAGATTTGATAACTATTAAATGTGAATAACACCTAAGTGGGAGATTTTTGAATATATGACATGCATTGAAATCTATGGCTATATTTGGTATAATTTATATGTGAATCTTTTGTACTAGGCAAGTTTAACTAAATTTGAGACGTGTGTTATATGGTAAATTATGACCATAATCTGTGCCATGTAAATTCAATGCAAACGTGGGGTATATGATCATAATGTGAATCATGACAACTATTTAGGCATGCAAATTTAGGCAAAATTTATAATTAGGCAAGATATGTTTATGAAACTTTAAGGAATGATTAAATCTGTTATATGGCCTAATCTGCTAGTTCTGTTATATTGCCTAATTTGCTAGTTCTGTTATATTGCCTAATCTACTAGTTCTGCTATAATCTGCTATATCTGTTCATATACCAAATCTGTCATCTGCTAAGTCTGCTGAAGATGCCTAAACTGTTATATGCTAAATCTGCTAAACTGCTTAATCTGCTGAATCCGTTAAGTCGCCTAATCTGCTAAATCTGTTATCTTCCATATCTGTTGAGTTGATATATTTAGTCTGTTATTGACATAATCTGAATTGGCTATAATTATGAAAATTGACATGTATATTAGGCATGGACATAAATGGTAAATTAATAATTAATTGGCCACAAAGATAAACATGGCTGACTCGAGGTTAGAATGAGTTTGGGGTGTAATCCTGCCCGGAACCGCCCGACACATCCAGTGGCCGCAAACAATAGGTTCTAATGTGAGAAGTTAGTCATAACGTGCTTGAAACCCGAGGTTAGACTCAGTTTGCGGCAGAAATCTGCCCGGAACCAACCGGCCTAACCAGTAGCCGCAAACTGTCAGTCTAATGTGAGAGGTCTGGGCATTAATATTTAATTAACGAAAATCTGAGATAAATATAATGTCTAAAACATGTTGGGCGGATAGGGTTAAACCCACTAGACTGATGAGTTTAATAAATCTGTTCCGTGAATCGGTAGGCCCAATTACAAAGTTAGACAAATCTGTAAATCTGTTAAATCCGTATATCTGATCCGTTAGTCTAAAACTTGTCTGACCTGTGAACTAGTTGATCTGAATTCTGTATGTCTGAACTTGTTAATATGAAATCTGTTAGTTTGGGGACACAAGGATAGGAGGGGAATTACTTGTGTCATCTGTTGTTTGGGACCCATATTAGTCAGTAACCCTTTCTGGTATCAAAACTTTGACCCAACAGTAGGTAGGGTCCGGGCACGCTTACTGAACTAATTATAAGCGGTTCATTCTGATAATGGCGAGGGGTGTTGATGGTGCGTTCCAACAGGGTCATGTGCATGCATGGATCTCGGTCTGCCTCTGAGGATGTAAGACGCAGTGACATCTGTAAATAGGTCTGTGCCATTCAAAGGTTGCCACTTTAGGGAATGATACACCCTTTGGTGGGATTGGCACAAGGTATTTATGTATTAGGGAGCTGATCGCTTGGGGTAGGGTTTTAGGGTACACTCTGTTCTGTCTGTTTCTATTGGTACCATCTGTTTCTGTTGGGTGGCAACACATGTCTGTTTCTGCGTGGTACCGTCTGATCGGGTGGTAAAGGCCCAATTACTAGTGTACACCTTATGCTACATTATGCTTCTGTCTATTCCAGATCGGGTGGTAAAGGCCCATTACTAGCGTGGAAATTATTCTGCACCGGTTTCCGTTTCAGTTTAGACATTAGGGTGACACCTAATTTTGTTATACTAGTATTAGTGCAGAGAAGTGTAAAGCAATAGCTTATATCATTCTATTCTTTGTCATATCTGCTACATCTGTTACAGTTATCTCTCATCCAGTTTTATTTTCATGTCATGTTATTATTATCTGTTCATAACTGAAAATCACTGGACTTGCCAGACTTTTGTCTGACCCTTGTTGTTTCGCATCCTTTCTTCCGTTTCTCCCCCCAGGTTTTGTAGAAGGGAATACTCTAGCTTGATCCAGATTTCTTCCGCTTGCAGTGCTTAAAGTATGGCTTGTCTTCTTTTGTGGGGATTATGATTTTAAACTATGCATTCTGAAGGCTTTTGTACAAGACTGATATTTTTTACTTGAATTCTGATATTGTGATTTGAGAATATGTAACCAAGCTTCTGTTGAAATAAAGTTATAAATTTTTCAAGTACTGTTTTATCTGTCTTGTAAGTTTCTGTTCTATTTACTAAAATGCTCCACCAAAGTTAAGGCATTCCCTTGTGAGTGACCTTAACGGAGGTGGGGTGTTACACTTGGTATCAGAACTGAAGGTTACCAGATTGGGTAAAGTTTTTGAAAACTATTTTCAAAAAGGTTTTGAAAGGAAGTTGTAACACCCCACCTCCGCTAGGGTCACTCGCAAAGGAATGCACTAGCTTTAGAGGGGTATTATTGGTAAACATGTATAGAAATATTACAAGACAGAACATATATATATAAAACAGCGGAAGTAAAACAAATTTCATTACCTTGTAAAATAAGGTCTAAAGCCTTTTACATCAAAATACATCAAAACCTGTATTGCAATAATAAAGAAGCATAAAGCCATTTCATAAATTATTCCCCAAGTAAAACAGTAAAGTAGCCATAGCCAAGAGAAGTCCAAGCCATGCGTGATGACCTTCAAACAGAAGAAGTCCAAACTAACAATAGCATTTCCTCCCTGTAACCTGGGGGGGGGGGGGGAACGGAAGACAAGAGGCGAAAGAAAACAGGGTCAGTCATAAAGACTGGTAAGCCCTATCTACTATCAGTATATAAACTAGTAAAGTTAAATGGCATGAGGAACTGAGATGAACATAAGTATGATGACAAGATAGATAAGCTAAACCAAAATAACAGGATGAACTACTGTATCAAGATAAACGAGTGTGTCATGATAAACTATGGTGTCAAGATAAATCAAGGTACCACATCGTCAGGTTTCTATCAAGTATACTATCCCAAGGTATCTACCATGTATAACATCCTAAGGTATGTATCATGTATATTTGCTCTGCACCCCTCGTACTAGTATCCCAACCCGTGTCATGTGTCAACTATGAATGTCCCTTGCCCAATGTCATGTAATGGTCCATGTTACCCTAATATATATAGCATATGTAGGTATTTCCAACTCGTATGTTTCCTTCCATGAATAAGTTCAGTCCTTTGCCGTAGGCCATACGTGATTTCCCATGTAAACGTTTTATCCTTGAAGTTATTTTGGACTGCTACCCTCGATCTAGTTATGTTTCCTTACCATGAACTATCGCGTGTCCACTTAGGATTTATGCCACCGAGGACCACTAGGGATTATGCTACCTAATGAACGTTTCCGTGTCTCGGTTTGGGTTCAGCCACCTAGGGCCACTAGGGATTATGCCACCCGTCAACCGCGTCCTTTATACCACGTATGTATCGTGAATCGTTTTCCATGTCTAGATGCACATGTTCCTCAATGTGCCATCCGAGTTCCGTGCCAGGGCAAATCAAGAAATACGGAACTCGGTCAGGAGCTTTAAGTCGTCTGCTGATGCAGATATCAAGGTCTGTTTTTGTACCCGTGGCTATGGTCCCACGTGACCCCTCCCTCAACTACTGAAAGGCAATCCAAGAAAAATCATGTATGAGAACTACATTAAGGCCCATCGATGCCCACTTCCAGATAGCCAAACTCACCCATAACTTTATAGCTAGTATATGGTCTTTTGGGAGTTCCCTGCCTTTCCGTACGTACACGATTGACTAAAGATGGTAGGTAGTCGGCGACATGCTATCCAAGGGCAAAATCAAGTATCGTCGACTCCACGCTAATCCATCCTAGTCTTTAGGTCGCTCGCGTGGCAACCAAGGCATACTCTTGGCTCTTCTACCGCAGACCTTAACCTCTGTGAGGCCGGGTTTCATGGACCACGCGCCACCTCACAGAGGGATACCAAGAGTACCCTCACGTTCCCCGAAGCTTCCGCTTCGTCACCCAGTTCGCTGGAGCTTTTATCCAAGTCAGATAACTTGCTCCTCCTCGTATACTAAGCGATGACCTACCGTACCAGGTTACTCATCTCTTTATGAACTAGTCCATGTCCTTAGCTAAGAATTATTACTTAGTTACCCTTAACTAAGGTTTACCACTTAGCCCCTCTTTCCACTATCCTTGTTAACTACGATTTCCAACCTAGTCCCCTGAGCTAGGGTTTTGTCAAATGGTTTAAATGTTGTTATCCAAGTTCATGACTTAACCCACCTACGAATCATGTCAGGATTGGCTAAGTACTCAAGTTCAAGGCTTAGCCCTACAGGTTGGTTAAGTGTACCAAGAAGCTCATGACTTAACCTTATCAAGTCAAATTGGTTAAGTATTTATTTGTCTTAACCCTATCAGATTATCATGTTAGATTGATTAAGCATAGATTATCTTAATCCCATCAGATTATCGAGTCGGATTGGTTAAGCATGGGTTAGCTTAACCCCATCCACTAATCGTATTATAATGGTTAAGCCTACTTTTAAAAGTCTTGTGACTTAACCCTATCAGGTCCACCTATTAGATTGGTTAAGTATAGGTTACTTAACCTCATCAAATCATCACGTATAATTGGTTAAGTATAAGTTACTTAACCCCATTAAATTACCGTGTTAAATTGGTTAAGTATTGGTTACTTAACCTCATTGAATTAACGCATTTAGATTGGTTAAGTGTTTAACTTAACCCCACCGAATTACCGTGTTTAGATTAGTTAAGTAAAGGTTACTTAACCCCATCTAATTACCGTTTTTAGATTAGTTAAGTCTAAGTTACGTAACCCCATCTACTTACCGTGTTTAGATTAGTTAAGTCTAAGTTACTTAACCCCATCTAATTACCGTGTTTAGATTAGTTAAGTGTGGATTACTTAACCCCATCTAATTACCCAGTCGGATTAGTTAAGCGTAAATTACTTAACCCCATCCCCTAATTGTCTTGTATGGTTAAGTGTCATTAAGAAATCAAGCCCGGTCCCACTTAACCTACCCATTCGTGTCATATCGGTTAAGTGTCATTAGTCAAATTTACTTAACCTTATCATGTGGCATTAATTTAATTAATGCACTCTTAACCTCTCACATTAGACCTTGTTGTGGTTACTAGTTAAGCCGGGCGGGTCCGGGTAGTTTTACACCACAACCTAGTCTAACCTCGGGTCTTAAGCGCGACATGTCCAACTTCTCACATTGGATCCTATTGTTTGTAGCCACTAGTTAAGCCGGGCGGGTCCGAGTAGATTTATGCTACAAACTCAACCCAACCTTGAGTTGGCCATTTTCATGTTTGGTCTAGTGTCTTGTTACACTTACAACCCATATGTGTCAAGTTTCCAAGTCCCATGCTCATAGCTAAAGTTACATGTTGTCACGTTTATACCAATTTACCCAAATCATGTTTCATGTCATTAAAGTTTCCCCATAACCTAACCCCAACGCTTTTAAACTCGCATATACATTCACAACAACGCATAATAGATTAAAGAAGGAACTTGGCAAAGGCATGACAAAAAGGGTATAAGGCCACAAGTTAATCATGGTTGCATATGAGGCGTAAGTGTGTTCATTAACTTGCATGTTACATTATTAAGCCTCAAAAACATGCATAACCTCAACTTAGCACATAGGTGAATCATGGTGATAAATGACATAGAAAGATGGCTAGAAGTTCGCATATGGCATCACATGTAAGCTATCAAAAGGGATATGATAGTTCTCATGTTGCCAAAATGCAACATTCAACATAAAGTTTATATCTTTAAGCCCATAAGATCAAGATAATGACTTTTTAGTCATGATAGGATACATAACATGATAGCATGCAACATACTTAATGTTCAAACCCAACTTACAACATGTCACATTAAGTTTAAAGTTAATATCTAAGAGTAGGAAGAGGGCTTACAATGCTATGAAGGCACAAATCAATATATAAAACAAAGATTGAGATGAAGCCATTCATGCTATCACCCAAAAAACCCAAAAGAACAAGCTCCAAATGAAACCCTTGAGCAAATATCAATAAAAATCCTTGCTTTGAAGAAGAAAGGTTTCAACTTTGGCTTTGAATGAAGCTTATGAGCTCTCATGCAAGATCCTTGCTTTTTGGTCAAGAAAAGGGTGCAACTTTGGCTAGAATGCAACTTAAGAACACTCATACAAGTTTGAAAGCACTTGTATGAACTCACAATCTCTCATAGAAATAGGCTTAGGAATTTTAGCATGAGAGTGGAGGCCATGAGAGGAACAAATTTGACATAGTTTAGTTGTAGGATTGAATAATAGTGATTTAGGCTAGGTTTAGGGGTCTTTTTATAGAGGATTAGGATAGTATTAGCCATAGGATTAACCCTAGATTCAATCCAAGCCATCAAAGCATGTCTTGGGGAAGAAGTCAAGTGTAGGAACCATCTAGGGCCTTTAGATTAAAGCTGAACCATGAGAACCATTCAAATGCAAAATCTTCATTTGAGCGAATCGGCCCACGGGTTGACAGCCAAACACCCTGGATTAACCCCTAGTCGACCCAGCGGCCTCGGGTCGACCTCAAAAATCGGCCGGTTCGGTTATTCCCCTCTCCCAATTTGCTGTTTTGAACATTTTTGCATATTTATTTATTTAATTTTCAATTATATATATATATATATATATATATATATATATATTTCTCTGCGCAACCCATTTCACTTAATTAAGTATACTTTAATTTGTGAATTTTTATGTTCAAATTACGGGGTGTTACATTCTCCCCTCCTTAAAGGATTTCGTCCCCGAAATCTCCAAGTTAGGAAGAACGTATCCTACTATCTATCATCCATCTACTCAAAACATCATCCACAGGCAACCATTGTCCTTAGACGATTTCTAATGACATATGAACATATGCAGAACGTGTGTGTATATGCTCCTTAGCTAATGCTAATGATCTGGACTGAATGATCTTTCTAATGCAAAATATGTTTAGTGCCATGAGTTCAACATGTATGCGAATAGTCCTAGTCATATAAGTACTATATGCGTGCACAAACATTCATTCATATGCAACATCCGCATGACAACACATTAACATTCAAACAAGTATAAATACTCGTGCATATGCAATGCAAAATGTGAGTGCGTCGATCTAGTATCTAACGTGTATTCGCGCATCCACGAGCAACCACTTGCAACCATTTGCAACCATATCAATCATAACATGTTTCAAATACATTTTTACATCCATAGAGTTCTATCTAAGGTTCTCACGGTAAGATCGAGGGGATAAACAAGACAAACTCCTTACAGGGTTTGTAACAGAAACAGGACCGAGAGGAAATCCACCCAGCGATAGCATGCAAGTAAGCCCTACAGGTGAACCAAGGATCAAAGATACACTCTTAAAAAGAGACATGATGCACGAGTCTGAACCGCATTTCCACGAACTTAATTCCATTGTGCCTTGACTGCCTTTGACTTCATGATTTCGTAGCTCCTTGATTCCTATTTCCAAGGTATGAGTCGGAACTCTTTTCACTGTCGCCTCTCGTTCCACTTTCATTTATTCTTTATTCTTTCCCTAGTATACTTGGCTCAACCATATCTACGTACTCATGCAAGCTCTCCAAAATTCACTAGTGAATTCTGGATCTCGTTTACCGATGTCAATCCATGTTAACACGTGCACTTAGTAGGGTGGTTCCTATAACCCATGCTCAAGTGGAATAAACCATCCGTCTTATTGGCGGACGTTACTCGATTGGATGAGAGATTTCCGATAAATGCATCAAGAGATTCTAGGTAACTAACCATTACAGAACCCAAAAGGTTACACGAGACCTCGAAGGTATTACCAAAGCAAGCCAAGAGTCTGACTACCTTTTCAAAACCGAGAATGGTATCCCTTACTGGATAACCACTTTACCTCTAGAATCCATCCATGCCTCAACAAATAGAAGTATTGCTTCTAATCTCTACGCTTGGCGTAGACGTTCTCAAATCCAGCAAGTCATGAATAAATGGACCAACTCTCCAACCAGATTTTGGGACAAAACTGGGATCCCTTACCATGCTAGTACTAAGGTGCAGAGACTCAACTATCCAAGCAGACTTAAATGATTCGATGATCAAGACAAAGTCTGGACGGGATGATAGAAAAGAACGACTAAACCTTTACCAGAAACGGTACCATTTCTTTTAGGTACCCTAGAAATGGGAGCGTACAATTGCCCTCTCCGATGATCTTGTCCTTGTCCTCCTTGATGGACTAAGCCATAGCAACAGTTGCTTATCCTTAAGCACGCGTCCTTTATCCTTACTCTTATTATCCTTCCTTGTACCATGGCAACAGGTCTCTCGAGAACCACCTCCATCGCACGGGAAAATACTTACGTAGCTAGACAAGGATTAGTCGCAGTTAGAACTACTGTGACTACAGATGGAGGGAAGAAAGGAAAAGAGATTCGATCAAGGAAACAAAGGACAGTGCTAATGGCTTTTGGGGAATAGCCTTTAAAAACTTTTCTTGAAAAATGCTTCTTTGTAAACGGTTTTTCAAATAGTTTTCAGAAGGTTTTAAAAACTTTTGCCCAGTCTGGTAACCTTCTGCTCTGATACCAAATGTAACACCCCACCTCTGCTAGGGTCACTCGCGAAGGAATGCACTAGCTTTAGAAGGGTATTATTGGTAAACATGTACAGAAATATTAAAAGACAGAACATATATATATAAAACAGCGGAAGTAAAACAAATTTCATTACCTTGTAAAATAAGGTCTAAAGCCTTTTACATCAAAATACATCAAAACCTGTCTTGCAATAATAAAGAAGCATAAAGCCATTTCATAAATTATTCCCCAAGTAAAACAGTAAAGTAGCCATAGCCAAGAGAAGTCCAAGCCATGCGTGATGACCTTCAAACAGAAGAAGTCCAAACTAACAATAGCATTTCCTCCCTGTAACCTTGGGGGGGAAACGGAAGACAAGAGGCGAAAGAAAACAGGGTCAGTCATAAAGACTGGTAAGCCCTATCTACTATCAGTATATAAACTAGTAAAGTTAACTAGCATGAGGAACTGAGATGAACATAAGTATGATGACAAGATAGATAAGCTAAACCAAAATAACAGGATGAACTACTGTACCAAGATAAACGAGTGTGTCATGATAAACTACGGTGTCAATATAAATCAAGGTACCACATCGTCAGGTTTCTATCAAGTATACTATCCCAAGGTATCTACCATGTATAACATCCTAAGGTATGTATCATGTATATTTTCTCTGCACCCCTCGTACTAGTATCCCATCCCGTGTCATGTGTCAACTATGAATGTCCCTTGCCCAATGTCATGTAATGGTCCATGTCACCCTAATATATATAGCATATGTAGGTTTTTCCAACTCGTATGTTTCCTTCCATGTATAAGTTCAGTCCTTTGCCGTAGGCCATACGGGCTTTCCCATGTAAACGTTTTATCCTTGAAGTTATTTTGGACTGCTACCCTCGATCTAGTTATGTTTCCTTACCATG
This sequence comes from Allium sativum, assembly GCA_030737875.1. Taxonomy (NCBI): domain Eukaryota; kingdom Viridiplantae; phylum Streptophyta; class Magnoliopsida; order Asparagales; family Amaryllidaceae; genus Allium; species Allium sativum. The sequence goes on from CM060920.1 coordinate 660,082,730, forward strand.
AACTATCGCGTGTCCACTTAGGATTTATGCCACCTAGGACCACTAGGGATTATGCTACCTAATGAACGTTTCCGTGTCTCGGTTTGGGTTCAGCCACCTGGGGCCACTAGGGATTATGCCACCCGTCAACCGCGCCCTTTATCCCACGTATGTATCGTCAATCGTTTTCCATGTCTAGATGCACATGTTCCTCAATGTGCCATCCGAGTTCCGTGCCAGGGCAAATCAAGAAATACGGAACTCGGTCGGGAGCTTTAAGTCGTCTGCTGATGCAGATATCAAGGTCTGTTTTTGTACCCGTGGCTATGGTCCCACGTGACCCCTCCCTCAACTACTGAAAGGCAATCCAAGAAAAATCATGTATGAGAACTACACTAAGGCCCATCGATGCCCACTTCCAGATAGCCAACCTCACCCATAACTTGATAGCTAGTATATGGTCTTTTGGGAGTTCCCTGCCTTTCCGTACGTACACGATTGACTAAAGATGGTAGGTAGTCGGCGACATGCTATCCCGGGGCAAAATCAAGTATCGTCGACTCCACGCTAATCCATACTAGTCTTTAGGTCGCTCGCATAGCAACCAAGGCATACTCTTGGCTCTTCTACCGCAGACCTTAACCTCTGTGAGGCCGGGTTTCATGGACCACACGCCACCTCACAGAGGGATACCAAGAGTACCCTCACGTTCCCTGAAGCTTCCGCTTCGTCACCCAGTTCGCTGGAGCTTTTATCCAAGTCAGATAACTTGCTCCTCCTCGTATACTAAGCGATGACCTACCGTACCAGGTTACTCATCTCTTTATGAACTAGTCCATGTCCTTAGCTAAGAATTATTACTTAGTTACCCTTAACTAAGGTTTACCACTTAGCCCCTCTTTCCACTATCCTTGTTAACTACGATTTCCAACCTAGTCCCCTGAGCTAGGGTTTTGTCAAATGGGTTAAGTGTTGTTATCCAAGTTCACGACTTAACCCGCCTACGAATCATGTCAGGATTGGCTAAGTACTCAAGTTCAAGGCTTAGCCCTACAGGTTGGTTAAGTGTACCAAGAAGCTCATGACTTAACCTTATCAAGTCAAATTGGTTAAGTATTTATTTGTCTTAACCCTATCAGATTATCATGTTAGATTGATTAAGCATAGATTATCTTAATCCCATCAGATTATCGAGTTGGATTGGTTAAGCATGGGTTAGCTTAACCCCATCCACTAATCGTATTACAATGGTTAAGCCTACTTTTAAAAGTCTTGTGACTTAACCCTATCAGGTCCACCTATTAGATTGGTTAAGTATAGGTTACTTAACCTCATCAAATCATCACGTATAATTGGTTAAGTATAAGTTACTTAACCCCATTAAATTACCGTGTTAAATTGGTTAAGTATTGGTTACTTAACCTCATTGAATTAACGCATTTAGATTGGTTAAGTGTTTAATTTAACCCTACCGAATTACCGTGTTTAGATTAGTTAAGTGAAGGTTACTTAACCCCATCTAATTACCGTGTTTAGATTAGTTAAGTCTAAGTTACTTAACCCCATCTAATTACCGTGTTTAGATTAGTTAAGTCTAAGTTACTTAACCCCATCTAATTACCGTGTTTAGATTAGTTAAGTGTGGATTACTTAACCCCATCTAATTACCCAGTCGGATTAGTTAAGCGTAAATTACTTAACCCCATCCCCTAATTGTCTTGTATGGTTAAGTGTCATTAAGAAATCAAGCCCGGTCCCACTTAACCTACCCATTCGTGTCATATCGGTTAAGTGTCATTAGTCAAATTTACTTAACCTTATCATGTGGCATTAATTTAATTAATGCACTCTTAACCTCTCACATTAGACCTTGTTGTGGTTACTAGTTAAGCCGGGCGGGTCCGGGTAGTTTTACACCACAACCTAGTCTAACCTCGGGTCTTAAGCGCGACATGACCAACTTCTCACATTGGATCCTATTGTTTGTAGCCACTAGTTAAAGCCGGGCGGGTCCGGGTAGATTTATGCTACAAACTCAACCCAACCTCAAGTTGGCCATTTTCATGTTTGGTCTAGTGTCTTGTTACACTTACAACCCATACGTGTCAAGTTTCCAAGTCCCATGCTCATAGCCAAAGTTACATGTTGTCACGTTTATACCAATTTACCCAAATCATGTTTCATGTCATTAAAGTTTCCCCATAACCTAACCCCAACGCTTTTAAACTCGCATATACATTCACAACAACGCATAATGGATTAAAGAAGGAACTTGGCAAAGGCATGACAAAAAGGGTATAAGGCCACAAGTTAATCATGGTGGCATATGAGGCGTAAGTGTGTTCATTAACTTGCATGTTACATTATTAAGCCTCAAAAACATGCATAACCTCAACTTAGCACATAGGTGAATCATGGTGATAAATGACATAGAAAGATGGCTAGAAGTTCGCATATGGCATCACATGTAAGCTATCATAAGGGATATGATAGTTCTCATGTTGCCAAAATGCAACATTCAACATAAAGTTTATATCTTTAAGCCCACATGATCAAGATAATGACTTTTTAGTCATGATAGGATACATAACATGATAGCATGCAACATACTTAATGTTCAAACCCAACTTACAACATGTCACATTAAGTTTAAAGTTAATATCTAAGAGTAGGAAGAGGGCTTACAATGCTATGAAGGCACAAATCAACATATAAAACAAAGATTGAGACGAAGCCATTCATGCTATCACCCAAAAACCCCAAAAGAACAAGCTCCAAATGAAACCCTTGAGAAAATATCAATAAAAATCCTTGCTTTGAAGAAGAAAGGTTTCAACTTTGGCTTTGAATGAAGCTTATGAGCTCTCATGCAAGATCCTTGCTTTTTGGTCAAGAAAAGGTTGCAACTTTGGCTAGAATGCAACTTAAGAACACTCATACAAGTTTGAAAGCACTTGTATGAACTCACAATCTCTCATAGAAATAGGCTTAGGAATTTTTGCATGAGAGTGGAGGCCATGAGAGGAACAAATTTGACATAGTTTAGTTGTAGGATTGAATAATGGTGATTTAGGCTAGGTTTAGGGGTCTTTTTATAGAGGATTAGGATAGTATTAGCCATAGGATTAACCCTAGATTCAATCCAAGCCATCAAAGCATGTCTTGGGGAAGAAGTCAAGTGTAGGAACCATCTAGGGCCTTTAGATTAAAGCTGAACCATGAGAACCATTCAAATGCAAAATCTGCATTTGAGCGAATCGGCCCACGGGTTGACAGCCAAACACCCTGGATTAACCCCTAGTCGACCCAGCGGCCTCGGGTCGACCTCAAAAATCGGCCGGTTCGGTTATTCCCCTCTCCCAATACGCTGTTTTGAACATTTTTGCATATTTATTTATTTAATTTTCAATTATATATATCAATATATATATTTCTCTGCGCAACCCATTTCACTTAATTAAGTATACTTTAATTTGTGAATTTTTATGTTCAAATTACGAGGTGTTACAGAAGTATTTTTTAAAAATAAAGCTTATTTTAAAAAACATGATCCCCAAGAGCCATATATCTTTCCTTCAGTCCTTTTTCTTGTATTGAATCTTTCCTTTTTTTTTCGTTTCAGCATGTCTGAAGCATCTGAGATACCAGTGGGTGTTCACGTACCCGGTTAGTTTCATCAATATCTTGAGGCTAGGACGCCGCCGCAGGTCCAGCAAATGATCCTCCTCCTCCACCCCCTCCTCGTGCAATTACTTTTTCAAAGATCTGTAGAGGTTTTAGGGCCATGGGTGGGAAGGATTTCAAAGGAACTGAATCATTCGTAGAAGCGAGGAACTGGCTCAAAGAAACTGAGGATCTATTCGTTATCTTCGAGGTGGACGATAGGCAGAAGGTACAGTTGGCGGTATGGCTGCTCAAAGACAAAGCTTCCTACCGGTGGGAAGTCACTAACGCCGAGAGGCCGGTTGAGACATGGATGGATTTCAGAACAAGGTTTGAGACAAAATTCCTCTCGCAAGCTGAATGAAGTTTACAACTGGAAAAGTTCTTATCTCTTAAGCAAGGAAGTATGACGATCAAGGAATACGTCAACCAGTTCAACCAACTAGCTAGGTTCGGATTGGATTTATTCAACACTCAGCATAAAAAGACTCTCCTCTTTGTTAAAGGATTGAACGAGCCACTGCACAGCCTAGCCATGACTCATGTACCCATGGGAGCGACTTACGAGAGATTGGTGGACATGGCACTACTGCACGAGGAAGACAAAGGCCCGAAAGAGACAAAGAAGGAAGAACCACAGAATAAGAAACCAGGGCCCAAAAAGGAAACGCAAAGGAAGGATGAGATGTCAAAAGATAAGAAGGGGAAAAAGTGCTTTACTTGTGGAAGCTCGACTCATCTGAACAAGGATTGCAGAAAAAGGAAGGGCGCTTGCTTCAACTGTGGGGAGATAGGACACTTCACTAGGGACTGCCCGAAGAGACAAGGACAAGGAGGGCAGGCGAACACTTTTGAGGCTAGTGGCTAGGATAGAAATAGGAAAATTCCTATAGTAGGTTTAATTTCTTTATCTAATTATGGAGTTAAGACTCTTTCTGATTCTGGTATTTTGATTTTGTAATTGATACTCTGCACTTTAATACTAGTATTGTTTCTGATTCCGTTGTAGATTCAAAGCTATAAGGGTTATGACTCATCTGTTTATGATAGATTGGGGTTTGAGGGATATCTGTGTTAGACGTCAAGTATGACGCATACATTCTGAGTTTTTGTGGGATATGATTTTATCATGCTTAGCTTCCTAAGAATCATTAGGGAATCTGATCTGTACCGGTAGTCTATAAATATTTGAATAATTCTGCTTTCCAGTTTTGACATTGTCTAAAGGAGGTAATCCTTTGGGTGTCAATCTGATGTTGATTTCGGTCTTCGGGGTTGATACTTAGGGGAATTATTTTCTCAACCAATGTCTAATGGGAACCAAGTCTTTGTCTTATCTGTACTCGCTTCCATCATTCGATTGTATCCTATCGATCGAATCTTCGAACTTTAGGTAGAAACTAATGGGTGTAAACATGTGTTTGAGACATGTTATGTTTGATGGTTGCAAGTGGATGCAAGTGGTTGCTAGTGGTTGCTCGTGGATGCATACACACACACTAGGCACTAGATCGGCTCAAAAACACTCTCATACTACATATGGATGTGTGTGCATTTTTCAATTTTTGTGGATGCAGAATGATTGACTCCTCACATGGATGTTTCATTTGGATGAATGGTTATGCACTCATATAGAAATGATGTGTATCAAATAGGATTTCTTGCATACATATTTGGACTCATGACACTAACATGATTCGCATTAAGGAGGTCAACTGGATCAGTAGACTGCCTGATTTTGCATTAGATAAGAAACATATACACACACTTTGCATATGTTCATACGGCATTAGAAACCTTTTAAGGACAATGGATGCCTGTGATTGAATGGTTGAGTAGATGGATGTTGGATGTTAGGATACATTCTTCTTAACTTGAAGATTTCGGGGACGAAATCCTTTAAGGAGGGGAGAATGTAACACCCCGTATTTTCTGAGAATATAAAAAAATGGTTAATTATGAAGAAGTTATTAAGCCTTGAAGTTTGTATGCATATGAGAGAAATATATATAGATATATATAAAAATTAAATAAATAAACATGCAAAAAAAGGTTCAAAACAGCGAATTGGGAGGGGTAATAACCGAACCCGCCCATTTTTGAGGTCGACCCGAGCTTTGCTGGGTCGACTAGGGGTTAATCCAGGGTGTTTGGCTATCATCCCGTGGGCCGATTCGCTCAAATGCAGATTTTGCATTTGAATGGTTCTCATGATTCAGGGTTAATCTAATGGTCCTAAATAACTTCCTACACCTATATATACATCCCTAACCTAAACCTAAATCTCATATACAATTATCTAGCCTCCATTGCTCTCTTCCTCTCTAAAAATAAATAAATCAATGGCGTCTCTACTCTGCTGAAACCTAAGCTAGGACTTGTGCTTCTTCTTCCTCCAATTCTGATTAGGATTAAAAGAGAACAGCTACAACACCTTTTTCTTTTAGAATCCAACCAAGGAAAGTGCAGTTATTTTCTGATATAAACTTTAATTGTAATTGTGACATGATTGTAAATCTGAATTTGAGATTGCGTATGTTCTGTTCTGATCTATTTTATTCTACATCTCATTCTTCTTTCTGTTCTATAGCCAGGCTACCCCGAGCCTGCGCCAAATCTCATAAGAGATTAACGCACGAATGTTAAACTTTGGGATAAATAATGAATGATGGCATAATTGGACATGGCTAATCTGTGACTAAAAGGACATAGCTTGTAAACTAGATTTAGATCTGTGCATATTCTGTGAATTGGAAGAAGAGGAACCATTGTATATTAACATGTGACTTGAGACATTGGACATAACGCATATTTTTGAATTAAAGATCTGTTATAATTTAAAGTTCTAGATTGTTGGGCATATTGTTTATATAGAAATTCATGATTTGGGATAAAAAGGGAATATGACTTAGGTGTGAAGATTTATGTTAAGATTTGATAACTATTAAATGTGAATAACACCTAAGTGGCAGATTTTTGAATATATTACATGCATTGAAATCGATGGCTATATTTGGTATAATTTATATGTGAATCTTTTGTACTAGGCAAGTTTAACTAAATTTGAGACGTGTGTTATATGGTAAATTATGACCATAATCTGTGCCATAGAAATTCAATGCAAACGTGGGGTATATGATCATAATGTGAATCATGACAACTATTTAGGCATGCAAACTTAGGCCAAATTTATAATTAGGCAAGATATGTTTATGAAACTTTAAGGAATGATTAAATCTGTTATATGGTCTAATCTGCTAGTTCTGTTATATTGCCTAATTTGCTAGTTCTGTTATATTGCCTAATCTGCTAGTTCTGCTATAATCTGCTATATCTGTTCATATACCAAATCTGTCATCTGCTAAGTCTGCTGAAGATGCCTAAACTATTATATGCTAAATCTGCTAAACTGCTGAATCCGTTAAGTCGCCTAATCTGCTAAATCTGTTATCTGCCATATCTGTTGAGTTGATATATTTAGTCTGTTATTGACATAATCTGAATTGGCTATAATTATGAAAATTGACATGTATATTAGGCGTGGGTATAAATGGTAAATCATTAATTAATTGGCCGCAAAGATTAACATGGCTAACTCGAGGTTAGAATGAGTTTGCGGCGTAATTCTGCCCGGAACCGCCCGGCATATCCAGTGGCTGCAAACAATAGGTTCTAATGTGAGAAGTTAGTCATAACGTGCTTGAAACCCGAGGTTAGACTCATTTTGCAACAGAAACCTGCCCGGAACCAACCGGCCTAACCAGTAGCCGCAAACTATCAGTCTAATGTGAGAGGTCTGGGCATTAATATTTAATTAATGAAAATCTGAGATAAATATAATGTGTTGGGCGGATAGGGTTAAACTCACTAGACTGATGAATTTAATAAATCTGTTCCGTGAATCTGTTGGCCCAATTACAAAGTTAGACAAATCTGTAAGTCTGTTAATCTGTACCTAGTTAATCTGTAAGCCTGTTAATCTGAAATCAGCTAATCTGTAAGTCTGTTAATCTGTATATCTGATTTGTTAGTCTGAAAACTTGTCTGTGAACTAGTTGATCTGAATTCTATATGTCTGAACCTATAAACAAGTTAATTTGAAATATGTTAGTCTGGGGACACAAGGTTAGGAGGGGAATTACTTGTGTCATCTGTTGTTTGGGACCCATATTAGTTAGTAACCCTTTCTGGTATCAAAACTTTGACCCAACAGTAGGTAGGGTCCGGGCACGCTTACTGAACTAATTATAAGCGGTTCATTCTGGTAATGGCGAGGGGTGTTGATGGTGCGTTCCAACCGGGTCATGTGCGTGCATGGATCCCGGTCTGCCTCTGAGGATGTAAGATGCCGTGACATATGTAAATAGGTCTGTGCCAATTGGTTGTCACTTTAGGGAGTGATACACCCTACTGTGGGCCGACACTAGATATTTATGTATTAGGGAGCCAATCGCTTGGGGTAGGGTTTTAGGGTACACTTAGTTCTGTCTTTTTCTGTTGGTACCGTCTGTTTCTGTTGGGTGGTAACACCTGTCTGTTTTTGCGTGGTACCGTCTGTTCGGGTGGTAAAGGCCCATTACTAGTGTACACCTAATTCTACATTCTGTTTCCGTAGGGATTAATCTGTTTCTGCTTCTGTCTGTTTCTGATCGGGTAGTAAAGGCCCATTATTAGCATTCTGTTTCTGTTAAATTATTCTGTACCCGTTTCTGTTTCAGTTTAGACATTAGGGTGACACCTAATTCGGTTATACTAGTATTAGTGCAGAGAAGTGTAAAGAAATAGCTTATATCATTCTGTTCTTCTGTCATATCTGCTACATCTGTTACAGTTATCTCTCATCCAGTTTTATTTTCATGTCATGTTATTATTATCTGTTCATAACTGAAAATCACTGGACTTGCCCGACTTTTGTCTGACCCTTGTTGTTTCGCCTCCTTTCTTCCATTTCTCTCCCCCAGGTTTTGTAGAAGGGAATACTCTAACTTGATCCAGATTTCTTCCGCTTGCAGTGCTTAAAGTATGGCTTGTCTTCTTCTGTGGGGATTATGATTTTAAACTATGCATTCTAAAGGCTTTTGTACAAGACTGATATTTTGTACTTGAATTCTGATATTGTGATTTGAAAGGATGTAACCAAGCTTCTGTTGAAATAAAGTTATAAAATTTTCAAGTACTGTTTTATCTGTCTTGTAAGTTTCTGTTCTGTTTACTAAAATGCTCCACCAAAGTTAAGGCATTCCCTTGTGAGTGACCTTAACGGAGGTGGGGTGTTACAGAATGAAACTGCATATGAATTGGAATTTATGGTTTAACCCTATATGTGACAATGAATTGATGTTAGCTGTTTGATTTTGGAAGTGGTTAGTTATACTTGTTGATTAGTGAAGTATTATCTCAGAATTTCATATATTTATTACTTGTATATGAATTAAGTTCAGTACAGGTGCGAGATGACTAGGCAAATTGATATTTGTTGAGTAAATCGCATATACGTTAAGCAATTATGCTCGATAGCGCTCGTAAAAGGTACGCCTACGCGAAAATATAAATTTTGGGTTTTAATTTTTGTTTTCCGACCGTGTCTGTCGATGTATATATATTATTTGTTCCTGCGATATCACAGATGTCATTCCGTGCGGGGGAGACTATGCCAAATTTTTCTGGGAATTTTGAGTGTTAATTTTTTTTTTATATTTTGGAAAATATTTATTTACGATAATTAATTTGTTTTCGATTTAAAATAAATTGGGTTTGGGAATTAATGTGGTATGCAACATTTTTCTCACCTTAGCAATTTTGGGGACAAAATTCTTTCAAGGGGGAAGAATGTAATGTCCTGTAATTTTGCTAGCCAAATATTTTATTTAATTTATTATTTTAAATATTATATTTGGAATATTAATGGATTTTAATATTGAATTCGTTATTAAAACGAAGTTTGAATGTTATAGTTTATATAATTTAAATCGAGCTCGAAATGACGCGGTAGTTCGTAATATGGAGTTTTGAACTTCAATTAAATATACATGATCCGATATAAGTCGGATTTCTGTGAAATAAGAAATGTTGAAATCATGTTGATTATAATTTTCATATAGAAGAGAAAAATCCAGCTTTCATGTTATAAATTGTTAGTTATGTCCAAATCTAGTTTTAAAATAGTCGTTATGGATTTCATTAATAAACGATAATGTTTATTAAATTAAATTAATAAGGATTCCAATATAATTCAGATGTTGTTAACTCGAAATTGGTGATATTGAGTAGTGAAATCCATACTACATATATTTGAAGCTGTATATAATATTTTATTTGGATATATATATATAATAGTAATTTATTTTTATTTAATTTAATTGTTTCGGATATAATTTATATTTTATCGATATTATATAAGCCTTATAAACAGATATTTTTCAAACAAGCTTCGTTTTCGACGAAATGAGTTTTATTGTAATACGTAATGCTGGGTATTGTTAAATTTCCAGTTTGTATCCAATTGGAGTTGTTTTGTCAATAAACGATATTTAAAAGTGAACAGATAAGTTAATTGAAAATTTAAAATAAAGTATTGGGGTAAACGAAGTTGGTTTATAATTGTATGTTATAATAACGTATTGAGTTGGGGTTTAAATATATAGCGATGCGGATATTAAATGCACAATGATATATATAGTGGTGGTTTAAATATTATAAATAAAATAACATAAAACCCAATTCCTTTCAGCACAAGCTAAAACCAATTCCTTTATGCGCAATCCACTGGTTCCTTGGAGGACACACTTTCTCAATGCCTTTTCTTGCACGCCACATTTCCTTGTTTATATAATATACACTGCCTAACCCATACTCTTCTTTTATAAAAGAAAATTCCTTTGTCAAACATTCATCGCATGGTCAATGTTTGTGAGCCGTCACCCTCATATCATTGAATGGCCAGAACGCAATTCCGCTTCCACCACTATTCCTCCTAATCTACGGCCTTAACAAAATCCTACTTCAACAAAATCGATCAGCTCTCTGAGCTCTCGCAAGTGAACGACTATGATCCAAAACTGAGTATTGGGATGATCGGAAATAGAACAAGAAGCACCAACATTCGAATTAGGTTTGTGCAAAAACTGGCAGTTGAATCGGAAACTGTTTCTGGTGGCGGATGGCCAGACCGAGGCGCGTAAGTCATCGGTTCCTAATGAGCCTCTGATGGCCTGAAATGAGGGGCGGCGGAGGATTGGCAAAGGCGTGAGTGGGTTTTGAATTTCAAGGTGATGCTGAAGCATGAAGAGGCAAACAAAATACACTGACCTATTATGGATACTGCAAGCAGTGTTTATAAGGTAGGTGTAAAAACCCGCAACTTCCCCGTAAAGGAAAGCGTCGGATAGTTCGAGAACAAACCACAACAGAACACATATAGAAGAACATTTCATTGTATATTACAACAATGCATCAGATTACAAGAATATACAGAGTATGAATGAATATTACACAGAAATATCAGAGATTTAAATTACATTTAAAAACATAGCAGCGGAAAATAATACAATACACAACTAGAAGAGATATACGGATACAAAGCTTTCCGGATATCGTTCCAGCTGTAAACCAGGTTCCTGTGAATATAAATCTGCAAAACCAAAACTACTAGCTGCCCGTGTCAAAATAAGGGCACCCAGAGTTTAGGTTAAAACAATAAACTCCAGGTCAGTCATGGGACTGGTGTGAGAACTAAAACAGTTATAAATCTTTATTTTCTAAGTTAGGTAAATCAAGGGACCACGCCGTATAACACGGAACGGGTTTCCTCCCAAGAATACCAGTGCATAAAACAAACAGCGCAATGCTAAATAAAGAAAAATGAAGCTGTTATAAGACCCAGGTCCTATCACACAATGCAACGCAGTCGAGGATAGGGTTTTCCCTTATAACAGCCAAAGGATGCTTGATACGTTTAAAACAAATCATTTGATACTAATATAAGTGCATAGTGTATAAAACACTTCAAATCATAAGTATCAATCATAGGCGGCATGAATGCCCCATACCACTATGTCGCCATATATAGGTTATACAATCAAAATCGCAAAGTCACGTATTTGGAAATTGGGTTTCCATCTATGAACCGAGGCGAAAGATAGTCCTCTACCGATTCGAGACGCTCTAGCCCGCCCCTCAGGAACAGTCGCAACTGCCCCTTGGATCCTCAGGGCCGGTCCACACGGAGTGGATTATTATGCCTGAACACTACGTCTCCCCACCCTATGGGGTGTAAGTCTGGTCCGTCAGCCGACCAGAATGCATTCGGCCGAAACCGATATAACCGAGGCGCCTCGCAACAGCAACAACCACATAAGTCAAACTCGTCAGGGCGTGTAAAACCACTGACGCCACTTCTAGCTAGAAAGAAACGCATGCCCTCCCTGACGTCCGTCTCCCGTTTTTGGTTCATACCGGGTGTGAAACACGCGAGGTAAACGTTACACAAAGCTACGCCACAAAGGCCGTGCTTTGATCATCACCACAAGACTTTGCTTTTCAACAGAAGCCTCGATCAATTGCCACTTAGGCATGCCACACAGGCAATTCACTCCATGCGTTTGATATCCATCAATATATAACCCCTGAGCTCGTACGTCTCAGAGAAGGGCGTTAAGCAAGAGAATAAATTCTCCGCCGCCAAACAGATATATATTTGATAGAAATCAATCACACAGACTAAAATCCAATGTCAGACACACAGTCCATTTACAAGTCCGTTCTGGGTCTGAACGAAACCGGAGGCACCTAGTACCCCGCATATCCATCGATCTCCAAGTACGTCTGGACGATCACTAACTGTTTCCATCTTCTTGGGTGTACAGCCCAATCAAGATCATCAGTTATCACCCAAACGACGTGAAGACTTCTGGTCTTCGACCACCGTCTTCATCTTCGACTTGTCGTTGTATCAGTTATTCAGAATGGGATAAACCCGGTCTTCCCGAATAACTCGCGTATATTTTAAATAAGTGTTACACAAACACAACATACGCCTCATTCCAATTCATCAGTCACTAACCGTAAATTAATCAAGAGAATAATTCCCCAAATATTAACCCCGAAGGCCGAAACCAACATCAGATCAATATCCAGAAAACCATTCCGCTTAGCTAACCGACAGTTAGTTTCTGAATTTCACATTCATAGGGAAAGGTTCCCATTAATTTTATCAAAGATAAATTCTTGAATTTATTCTTTAATCTATTTTTGAATATCAATTCAAACTAGTCGGGATTAGCGATCCTTACCGAAGTAATCATTCGTTTTAATTTCCCAATCCCAACCTATTCATCCCATGAAGTAAAACCGGTAATACTTCATATCTAACACCACGGTGTTATCGGTAAATTCAATTACCATTTCACGTTCAAATCTAATTAAAGATTTAACTATCGCCTGGAGCAAAACTGGTGGTACTCCATTTTCAATCTTTTCAATCTAATTAAAGATTCATTAAAACTCCACTTAGTTTTAATCTGTGACTGGGTTAAAGAATCAGTGTCATTTAAAACACAGTTCACGATAAACCCAAAATCACATTTCCATTAATTATCGGGTTAAAGAACGAGTGTTATTTAAAACACTGTTCACGATAAACCCAAAAATCAATATCAATTCAATTCCAATTAAATATTATTTAATTGGTAAACTTCATTAAATCTAAATAAAAAGATTTAATCTTTTCTCAACTGGGTTCAAGAACAGTGTTAGTGAAGACACCATTCACGACAAAACCAAATCACATTCGGTATTCAATACAAGGCTCTGAATAGAAAATATATCGGCTTATATTCAATATCGAATTCTACGACTAACAAATGTCGTATTGGAAATAACGATATAAATATATATATCTTTCAAATTTCCATAACAACACCTGTATAATCCCGAATTCCAACATCGAAATATTCCGAAGACAATTTCGATTCAAATCCACTCCAATGCAATCATTGGAATTTTGGTTACTTTTAAAACCCTTTTCGAATTCAATTTATTTATTTAAAAATAAATAGAATTATAATTCTAGTTCAAAACTAGTTCATTTCGATAAAAATCTATTTTTATCTTTTCAAATATGGAGTTTTTCATCCCAAACTTTCACAAATCATTTCTTATGATTTTACACAAATTATTACTATTTTTAATAATTTTATCAAGGCCCGTACAGTCGATTTCCATTAACGGCCATCGAACTGCACTTACATCGACCTTTTTCGAATTTGATTTGGACGTATCTCCAAATCCAACCGTTAGATTTCAAATTTCTAACATTCATTAGAAAGCTCTTTTCGATACGAACCCAACGGTTCCGGTTTTAGGAGAATCCGACGGTCGGATCTCCCGCAATGTCCGTTTGAAATAAATGGTCGAAATTCACGAACTGCCGCGGCGCGGCGCGTTCTATTCAGGCCATTATATTATATATATAATATATATAATATATACTTCGTCGATTTCTATTTAAAACGAATTATATAAATAGTTTTAAATTCGTTTCAAAAGCAATTTCAACTTCCTTTTCAATTCAAATCAAAATTGAATTCTTCTTTATAAATTCGTTTCAAAATTCATTTCTATTCAATTCAAATTTCAATTCAATTTGAATTCATTTCAATTCGTTTTCAATTCAATTCATTTCGAAATCGTTTTCAATTCAATTCATTTCGAAATCGTTTTCAATTCAATTCATTTCGAAATCGTTTTCAATTCAATTCATTTCGAAATCGTTTTCAATTCAATTCATTTCGAAATCGTTTTCAATTCAATTCATTTCGAAATCGTTTTCAATTCAATTCATTTCGAAATCGTTTTCAATTCAATTCAAAATATTCGATTTCGTAAGATGAATAAAATCGATATAAATATCGTTCACGTCAAAATGGCGTCAATCTAATCAACACGGCTTCATAAATTTCTATTTTCAAATATTCTATTTCAAATATTTCTTTTTCAAAATAGTTGTTATTATCAAAATATTTCGTTCAACACATGACCAATCTCAATGAATGAGTACTGTCAACACATGAACTTTTATTTTATAATATTCTTTATTTTTCAAATTGGAATGAGGCCCAATCAATCACCATATAAAGTTAATTATATGGATTTTCATACAACACATGTATATAATAACATTGAAAATAATCAACCATCAACCAAAGTGCACTACACTGTAAAAGCATCAAATATAGATATTCAACGCTTATAACAGCCTGTCAATCAATCGATCGACATATTTAATCAATCAGGATGAGTGAACTGCAAATTTCATCCCAACACCCGTGTGGGGTTTCAAACAATCAAACAAATATTTTATTCGTGCAGTTGGGCGATGTGTAAAATTTATCGTCCCAATCAATGTCATTCAAATAGGTGTACATAAACAAACCGTCTGGTTTGTAAATGAATATTCTATTTTATTCACTTCACGTTAAAAATTATATTTTTAACGATAAAACATTTTATTCCAACATATGAATTTCTATTCAGTTCATTCTTTAAATAAAATGATATTTTTATTTTTCTAACACATCTTAGAAAATTTCGGCGGCATAACGGCACGATACTAGAAACGGGACGAGGCCTAGCCTTATCCCCGGTCTAGTGAAGGCCCACGCCATTCACACATCAATCAAATCAATTTTTATTTCACCAAACGATTTACTTCAAACCAAATAATCTAACCAACTACACAACCAAACAAACAAGTCCATGGTATGTGGACGGGTGTCGGGTGCTTCTAATAAGCACCGTCTACATCCTAGTATATATATATAACTAGAAAAAGAAGTTTAGAGTGAGAAGTTCTCACATATAGCTATCCTAGCTCCACAGCACTTCATTTGCAGAAGTCTTCGTCGTTTCGCCTTTTTGTCACCTTCGTTGCCCAAGGCCACTATATATATAAAAATCGAATTTTTATTTCGCTATTCAATATATAAAAATCGAATTTTTTTATTTTAAAGTTCAATATATAAAAATCGAATTTTTACTTCGCTATTCAATATATAAAAATCGAATTTTTACTTCGCTATTCAATATATAAAAATCTATTTTTGCTTCGCTATTCAATATATAAAAATCGAATTTTTACTTCGCTATTCAATATATAAAAATCGAATTTTTACTTCGCTATTCAATATATAAAAATCTATTTTTGCTAAGATAAAGATTTCGCCTTTTCTAATTTAAAGATTTCATCTTTATAAAAATATAGACTTCGCCTTTTCAAATTTAAAGATTTCATCTTTATAAAAATCTCATTTTTATTTTTCTACACATATAAAGATGATATTTTTAATATTCCTATCATGTAAAAATCATATTTTTACCTCTTCTATATAGTAAAGACTATATTTTTAATACTTTAAAAATATAAAAATCATATTTTTAATACTTTAAAAATATAAAAATCATATTTTTACATCATCTATATAGTAAAGACTATATTTTTAATACTTTAAAAATATAAAAATCATATTTTTAATACTTTAAAAATATAAAAATCATATTTTTAATACTTTAAAAATATAAAAATCATATTTTTAATACTTTAAAAATATAAAAATCATATTTTTTAATCTCGATTCAACAAAGAAAAATCATGTCTTTATATTTTTATAAACAATGCTATTATATTTTTATATACAATATTTATAACAATATGATTTCTATTTTCAGAAATCATATATATATATAAAAAAAAAAAAACTGGTTTTATTAAATATGTTCTTAACCAAAACCAAACTCAGATTTAGAAATAAAATTAAAATAAATAAGTTAAAGGCTTACAGCGTACAAGGGGGTGGCGGTTTTCACTGTTGCCGGAGGTTGCGTGCGTGCTGGTGGGCCAGGGGAGCAGGCGGAGGTCGGGATAGAGGCGGAGGAGGGTTCGTCGGGTTTTTGGGGGGTGCGGTCGGTGGTGCGGTGGGTGTCTGGGCGGCGCGTGTAGGGGTTTTCCAGGAGGGCAGAGCGAGGAGGAAGAGAATGGGGAAGAAGGAGGAGGCGGTTAAATCGGAGGAGGGAGAGAAGGTGGGGGAGGGGTGGCGCGATCGCCTACCTCCGGCGATGCAGCGCCAGGGGCGGCGGCTCCCTCCGCGTTCTTTTCTTTTTTTTTTCATTTTTTTTTCTGATTTCTGTTCTAACGGGGGGGGGGGGGGGGGGCTGATATACGGGAAGAAGAATATTTATTTATTTATTTAATTATTTATTTAATTATTTTATTTTTAAAGAAGTTGACTTTTACATACGACCTCTAAACGAGGCCCACCGCCTGTCGTCCATAGCGTTTTACCCCCATTCCGAACACAATGGGATATGTATCGCAAGCTGATTTGGTCGTTTCGATTAGTTTCCGTTGAATTTACATTTGAATCACTATATTGAATTTTAAACGTACATTTCAAATTACCGGGGTCACATACTAACTAGAAAAATTCCAGAAAAATATTTTCTAGCTCCGTATTGACGATACGGTCCTAACAAAACTGTTTTCGTTGAATTCTGAGGCCGTTGGAAATATGGCCATTTTCCAGTCGATTAAAATCAACTGAAACGGGTCAAACACGTTTTCCTTTGCCACGCTCACATATTGATCCGAAAAATTATGAAATTTGAAACCTAGCAATAACTTTACATCCCGGACCCAACAAAACTGGTTTCGTCGAAATCCGAGGTCGTTTGCAAAATGTCCATTTTTAAGGGCCTGAATTCCATAGCGACTATTCAGAATTTTCAACTGGACATATCTTTTGATTCCCGCTATGAAATCTTGATTATTCGGATTCGTTGGAAAGATATTATTAATTAGATCCCATTATTTTTGGTTCCACTAAAATCCGGATTGTTTTGCACCCGGTACATTCAATTGAAGTTTGAAATTGAATTATCGAACTACCGCGCCATTTTCAATTCTATTTATAATTATATATAAATATTTATATTCTAACGACGACGTATATAATATATACGTTCGAATTATATTCAAAAATAAATTTCTCGTCGATATTATTTAAAATAATCTATTTTAAATAATCAAAATTCGCTAAAATTGCCAATTTAAAATTTTCAAACTGGCTCGCATTTTACGGGTTGTCACAATCTCCCCCACTTAAAACTTTTCGTCCCCGAAAAGGAACAAAGTCGAAAGTGGTTTGATTATTCAGCTCTACGTTCGATCTGGCTTCCATTTTCCAACTTTTCAGTTTCTGAGAATTTCTAAAATTTCAAAAATTTGGCTAACACCCTAAATTTTCGAAAAATTTCGCCATAACCTCCCCTGCAATGGGAGCAGCGAGGAATTTCAAATAGCTTCCCCGGTCCTTCAGATCTCAAAAAGAAAAAGAAAAAGCCAAGCGGCTAGCCAATAGGCTCACAAAATCATCATCACCCAAACAAAACAGGAAATTATGTAGTAAACATGTACCTATTTGTCGGGCAAACAAATTTTATTCTCTGGCTCTAGCCTCCTTGCTATGACCTGTTCAATGATATACAAGTATATGCAAGCAAATGCGACCAAATTTCAATACAAGTCAATATTTGATTCAGTTAGGCATAATGGTTCAAAATTATCAAACAATTAAACAAACAACACAAACATCAACCAATTAGTGGATTAACGTTTCAAATTGATAACTTTGATACATAGTCAAAAATCAGATTTTTGATGCCAAATCACAACAATAGACCCTATCTAATTTTGGTTCTCACACCAGTCTAATGGAAATATATAGAAAACACACCTTCGTAACACGAACATAAATACTGATGATGCACGTGCTATCATCAGTACCATCTCCGGGCGATTAGAGTGTGATTCTATATCTATCCAATATATTAAAACTTCGAATACACGCGGATCAGACGTATACGCAAAATCTATATATACTGGATTGTCGACATCAATATAAATAATCAAATACGAATAATTGATTTAAATTTTCAAAATAAAATTTGTTTTCATTTGAAAAATATACTCTTCACACTCGTTCTAGGATACTACTGATCCCATCTCTAACGAGTCATTCCCATTGGATATTACTAATCCAATATCTGATGAATTCTTTCGTATGGTCTTAATGTGCCTTGTTCTCTGCTTTGTAAACCAAAGCTCTGATACCACGTGTAAAAACCCGCAACTTCCCCGTAAAGGAAAGCGTCGGATAGTTCGAGAACAAACCACAACAGAACACATATAGAAGAACATTTCATTGTATATTACAACAATGCATTAGATTACAAGAATATACAGAGTATGAATGAATATTACACAGAAATATCAGAGATTTAAATTACATTTAAAAACATAGCAGCGGAAAATAATACAATACACAACTAGAAGAGATATACGGATACAAAGCTTTCCGGATATCGTTCCAGCTGTAAACCAGGTTCCTCTGAATATAAATCTGCAAAACCAAAACTACTAGCTGCCCGTGTCAAAATAAGGGAACCCAGAGCTTAGGTTAAAACAATAAACTCCAGGTCAGTCATGGGACTGGTGTGAGAACTAAAACAGTTATAAATCTTTATTTTCTAAGTTAGGTAAATCAAGGGACCACGCCGTATAACACGGAACGGGTTTCCTCCCAAGAATACCAGTGCATAAAACAAACAGCGCAATGCTAAATAAAGAAAAATGAAGCTGTTATAAGACCCAGGTCCTATCACACAATGCAACGCAGTCGAGGATAGGGTTTTCCCTTATAACAGCCAAAGGATGCTTGATACGTTTAAAACAAATCATTTGATACTAATATAAGTGCATAGTGTATAAAACACTTCAAATCATAAGTATCAATCATAGGCGGCATGAATGCCCCATACCACTATGTCGCCATATATAGGTTATACAATCAAAATCGCAAAGTCACGTATTTGGAAATTGGGTTTCCATCTATGAACCGAGGCGAAAGATAGTCCTCAACCGATTCGAGTCGCTCTAGCCCGCCCCTCAGGAACAGCCGCAACTGCCCCTTGGATCCTCAGGGCCGGTCCACACGGAGTGGATTATTATGCCTGAACACTACGTCTCCCCACCCTATGGGGTGTAAGTCTGGTCCGTCAGCCGACCAGAATGCATTCGGCCGAAACCGATATAACCGAGGCGCCTCGCAACAGCAACAACCACATAAGTCAAACTCGTCAGGGCGTGTAAAACCACTGACGCCACTTCTAGCTAGAAAGAAACGCATGCCCTCCCTGACGTCCGTCTCCCGTTTTTGGTTCATACCGGGTGTGAAACACGCGAGGTAAACGTTACACAAAGCTACGCCACAAAGGCCGTGCTTTGATCATCACCACAAGACTTTGCTTTTCAACAGAAGCCTCGATCAATTGCCACTTAGGCATGCCACACAGGCAATTCACTCCATGCGTTTGATATCCATCAATATATAACCCCTGAGCTCGTACGTCTCAGAGAAGGGCGTTAAGCAAGAGAATAAATTCTCCGCCGCCAAACAGATATATATTTGATAGAAATCAATCACACAGACTAAAATCCAATGTTAGACACACAGTCCATTTACAAGTCCGTTCTGGGTCTGAACGAAACCGGAGGCACCTAGTACCCCGCATATCCATCGATCTCCAAGTACGTCTGGACGATCACTAACTGTTTCCATCTTCTTGGGTGTACAGCCCAATCAAGATCATCAGTTATCACCCAAACGACGTGAAGACTTCTGGTCTTCGACCACCGTCTTCATCTTCGACTTGTCGTCGTATCAGTTATTCAGAATGGGATAAACCCGGTCTTCCCGAATAACTCGCGTATATTTTAAATAAGTGTTACACAAACACAACATACGCCTCATTCCAATTCATCAGTCACTAACCGTAAATTAATCAAGAGAATAATTCCCCAAATATTAACCCCGAAGGCCGAAACCAACATCAGATCAATATCCAGAAAACCATTCCGCTTAGCTAACCGACAGTTAGTTTCTGAATTTCACATTCATAGGGAATGGTTCCCATTAATTTTATCAAAGATAAATTCTTGAATTTATTCTTTAATCTATTTTTGAATATCAATTCAAACTAGTCGGGATTAGCGATCCTTACCGAAGTAATCATTCGTTTTAATTTCCCAATCCCAACCTATTCATCCCATGAAGTAAAACTGGTAATACTTCATATCTAACTCCACGGTGTTATCGGTAAATTCAATTACCATTTCACGTTCAAATCTAAATAAAGATTTAACTATCGCCTGGAGCAAAACTGGTGGTACTCCATTTTCGATCTTTTCAATCTAATTAAAGATTCATTAAAACTCCACTTAGTTTTAATCTGTGACTGGGTTAAAGAATCAGTGTCATTTAAAACACGGTTCACGATAAACCCAAAATCACATTTCCATTAATTATCGGGTTAAAGAACGAGTGTTATTTAAAACACTGTTCACGATAAACCCAAAAATCAATATCAATTCAATTCCAATTAAATATTATTTAATTGGTAAACTTCATTAAATCTAAATAAAAAGATTTAATCTTTTCTCAACTGGGTTCAAGAACAGTGTTAGTGAAGACACCATTCACGACAAACCCAAATCACATTCGATATTCAATACAAGGCTCTGAATAGAAAATATATCGGCTTATATTCAATATCGAATTCTACGACTAACAAATGTCGTATTGGAAATAACGATATAAATATATATATCTTTCAAATTTCCATAACAACACCTGTATAATCCCGAATTCCAACATCGAAATATTCCGAAGACAATTTCGATTCAAATCCACTCCAATGCAATCATTGGAATTTTGGTTACTTTTAAAACCCTTTTCGAATTCAATTTATTTATTTAAAAATAAATAGAATTATAATTCTAGTTCAAAACTAGTTCATTTCGATAAAAATCTATTTTTATCTTTTCAAATATGGAGTTTTTCATCCCAAACTTTCACAAATCATTTCTTATGATTCTACACAAATTATTACTATTTTTAATAATTTTATCAAGGCCCGTACAATCGATTTCCATTAACGGCCATCGAACTGCACTTACAGCGACCTTTTTCGAATTTGATTTGGACGTATCTCCAAATCCAACCGTTAGATTTCAAATTTCTAACATTCATTAGAAAGCTCTTTTCGATACGAACCCAACGGTTCCGGTTTTTGGAGAATCCGACGGTCGGATCTCCCGCAATGTCCGTTTGAAATAAATGGTCGAAATTCACGAACTGCCGCGGCGCGGCGTGTTCTATTCAGGCCATTATATTATATATATAATATATATAATATATACTTCGTCGATTTCTATTTAAAACGAATTATATAAATAGTTTTAAATTCGTTTCAAAAGCAATTTCAACTTCCTTTTCAATTCAAATCAAAATTGAATTCTTCTTTATAAATTCGTTTCAAAATTCATTTCTATTCAATTCAAATTTCAATTCAATTTGAATTCATTTCAATTCGTTTTCAATTCAATTCATTTCGAAATCGTTTTCAATTCAATTCATTTCGAAATCGTTTTCAATTCAATTCATTTCGAAATCGTTTTCAATTCAATTCATTTCGAAATCGTTTTCAATTCAATTCATTTCGAAATCTTTTTCAAATCAATTCATTTCGAAATCGTTTTCAATTCAATTCAAAATATTCGATTTCGAAATCACTTTTCAATATTCATTTTTAAGATGAATAAAATCGATATAAATGTCGTTCACGTCAAAATGGCGTCAATCTAATCAACACGGCTTCATAAATTTCTATTTTCAAATATTCTATTTCAAATATTTCTTTTTCAAAATAGTTGTTATTATCAAAATATTTCGTTCAACACATGACCAATCTCAATGAATGAGTACTGTCAACACATGAACTTTTATTTTATAATATTCTTTATTTTTCAAATTGGAATGAGGCCCAATCTATCACCATATAAAGTTAATTATATGGATTTTCATACAACACATGTATATAATAACATTGAAAATAATCAACCATCAACCAAAGTGCACTACACTGTAAAAGCATCAAATATAGATATTCAACGCTTATAACAGCCTGTCAATCAATCGATCGACATATTTAATCAATCAGGATGAGTGAACTGCAAATTTCATCCCAACACCCGTGTGGGGTTTCAAACAATCAAACAAATATTTTATTCGTGCAGTTGGGCGATGTGTAAAATTTATCGTCCCAATCAATGTCATTCAAATAGGTGTACATAAACAAACCGTCTGGTTTGTAAATGAATATTCTATTTTATTCACTTCACGTTAAAAATTATATTTTTAACGATAAAACATTTTATTCCAACATATGAATTTCTATTCAGTTCATTCTTTAAATAAAATGATATTTTTATTTTTCTAACACATCTTAGAAAATTTCGGCGGCATAACGGCACGATACTAGAAACGGGACGAGGCCTAGCCTTATCCCCGGTCTAGTGAAGGCCCACGCCATTCACACATCAATCAAATCAATTTTTATTTCACCAAACGATTTAGTTCAAACCAAATAATCTAACCAACTACACAACCAAACAAACAAGTCCATGGTATGTGGACGAGTGTCGGGTGCTTCTAATAAGCACCGTCTACATCCTAGTATGTATATATAACTAGAAAAAGAAGTTTAGAGTGAGAAGTTCTCACATATAGCTATCCTAGCTCCACAGCACTTCATTTGCAGAAGTCTTCGTCGTTTCGCCTTTTTGTCACCTTCGTTGCCCAAGGCCACTATATATATAAAAATCGAATTTTTATTTCGCTATTCAATCTATAAAAATCGAATTTTTTTTATTTCAAAGTTCAATATATAAAAATCGAATTTTTACTTCGCTATTCAATATATAAAAATCGAATTTTTACTGCGCTATTCAATATATAAAAATCTATTTTTGCTTCGCTATTCAATATATAAAAATCGAATTTTTACTTCGCTATTCAATATATAAAAATCGAATTTTTACTTCGCTATTCAATATATAAAAATCTATTTTTGCTAAGATAAAGATTTCTCCTTTTCTAATTTAAAGATTTCATCTTTATAAAAATATAGACTTCGCCTTTTCAAATTTAGAGATTTCATCTTTATAAAAATCTCATTTTTATTTTTCTACACATATAAAGATGATATTTTTAATATTCCTATCATGTAAAAATCATATTTTTACCTCTTCTATATAGTAAAGACTATATTTTTAATACTTTAAAAATATAAAAATCATATTTTTAATACTTTAAAAATATAAAAATCATATTTTTAATACTTTAAAAATATAAAAATCATATTTTTACATCATTTATATAGTAAAGACTATATTTTTAATACTTTAAAAATATAAAAATCATATTTTTAATACTTTAAAAATATAAAAATCATATTTTTAATACTTTAAAAATATAAAAATCATATTTTTAATACTTTAAAAATATAAAAATCATATTTTTTAATCTCGATTCAACAAAGAAAAATCATGTCTTTATATTTTTATAAACAATGCTATTATATTTTTATATACAATATTTATAACAATATGATTTCTATTTTCAGAAATCATATATATATATAAAAAAAAAACTGGTTTTATTAAATATGTTCTTAACCAAAACCAAACTCAGATTTAGAAATAAAATTAAAATAAATAAGTTAAAGGCTTACAGCGTACAAGGGGGTGGCGGTTTTCACTGTTGCCGGAGGTTGCGTGCGTGCTGGTGGGCCAGGGGAGCAGGCGGAGGTCGGGATCGAGGCGGAGGAGGGTTCGTCGGGTTTTTGGGGGGTGCGGTCGGTGGTGCGGTGGGTGTCTGGGCGGCGCGTGTAGGGGTTTTCCAGGAGGGCAGAGCGATGAGGAAGAGAATGGGGAAGAAGGAGGAGGCGGTTAAATCGGAGGAGGGAGAGAAGGTGGGGGAGGGGTGGCGCGATCGCCTACCTCCGGCGGTGCAGCGCCAGGGGCGGCGGCTCCCTCCGCGTTCTTTTTTTTTTCTTTTCTGATTTCTGTTCTAACGGGGGGGGGGGGGGGGCTGATATACGGGAAGAAGAATATTTTTTTATTTATTTAATTATTTATTTAATTATTTTATTTTTAAAGAAGTTGACTTTTACATACGACCTCTAAACGAGGCTCACCGCCTATCGTCCATAGCGTTTTACCCCCATTCCGAACACAATGGGATATGTATCGCAAGCTGATTTGGTCGTTTCGATTAGTTTCCGTTGAATTTACATTTGAATCACTATATTGAATTTTAAACGTACATTTCAAATTACCGGGGTCACATACTAACTAGAAAAATTCCAAAAAAATATTTTCTAGCTTCGTATTGACGATACGGTCCTAACAAAACTAGTTTCGTTGAATTCTGAGGCCGTTGGAAATATGGCCATTTTCCAGTCGATTAAAATCAACTGAAACGGGTCAAACACGTTTTCCTTTGCCACGCTCACATATTGATCCGAAAAATTATGAAATTTGAAACCCAGCAATAACTTTACATCCCGGACCCAACAAAACTGGTTTCGTCGAAATCTGAGGTCGTTTGCAAAATGTCCATTTTTAAGGGCCTGAATTCCATAGCGACTATTCAGAATTTTCAACTGGACATATCTTTTGATTCCCGCTATGAAATCTTGATTATTCGGATTCGTTGGAAAGATATTATTAATTAGATCCCATTATTTTTGGTTCCACTAAAATCCGGATTGTTTTGCACCCGGTACATTCAATTGAAGTTTGAAATCGAATTATCGAACTACCGCGCCATTTTCAATTCTATTTATAATTATATATAAATATTTATATTCTAACGACGACGTATATAATATATACGTTCGAATTATATTCAAAAATAAATTTCTCGTCGATATTATTTAAAATAATCTATTTTAAATAATCAAAATTCGCTAAAATTGCCAATTTAAAATTTTCAAACTGGCTCGCATTTTACGGGTTGTCACAGTAGGGTGCTTGTGAATTGAGGGATGGTGTGATAGTTTGTCTGTTTTCTGGTGAAAGAAGATAAACAGTGAGTAAAAGGTGATGCACGAGACATGAGAAATAGCGAGTGAGGTAGCTGACATAAACTATAGGAGGAACTTGGGTTGAATAATCTCGGTACAGGGAGGAAGAGCGGGGGAAGAGGAGAATTTTAGTGGTTTCGATTTGATTTTTAAATAAGGGATGAAAGAGCAGTGGGTATTGGAATGGTGCGGCCATGGTGAAGAAATCCTGGAGCGGAAATAACTATAAAGGACAATGCAGTAATGAAGGACAGATGTAATTGGTGCGGCCGGTTTTGTTAACCCAAATTAATCAGTGTTTAATTACGTTAATGAAGAATTGATTATATTAATAGTAAATTGAAATTGTGAGAGGATATAGCGAGTAAAGCGGAAAGATCAAAAGGCGGCCATGCTTTTCATTTTAAAAGGGATTGGTATTATTACGTGGTGACCGTGTTTGCTGCGTGAAGAAGGTAAATTCCTGGGTAATTAACAGAATGTGCCAGTCAGAGCTTTGTACATATACTTAGATTAATTAAATCATATTATAACTAATTAAACGATGTTACATCGCAGGGTTCAATATAAACAACAGGAAAAGGGATGTGTGAAGAAATACTTGGACTGGCGATTATCCCTAGGTGGCTCATATTATTTATATTATAACGTAATCAATTAATTTCAAATATGATTAGAAGTCGATGATGTGAATTAAATTATGTTATAACTAATACGTGAATTTTGTGCAGGCATCTCTTGGGGAGCCAGGCGAATTTATTTCAATAGTCAACCCTGATTCATTTACTAATTAACGTAGTTAATTTAATTAAACCATATTTATTAAGCTAATTACTTACTATATAGATGGTAAACTTATAATAATTATAATTATAATTTATGATTGTATTATCAGAATTGGACCAAATTAAATATGTTGGAACCGTAATTGAGAACACTACAGTTTGGAGCAGTTTGGGACAGAGCCGGATGCTGCTGGAATTTCTAATTAAATTAAATGCTAGTTTAATTTAATTAAAATGAACCGCTATAGAAATAAATTAGATCATGGTGAGTTAAACTCACTCAGTTCTCCGCATTTATGTTTTATATAAATTGGGTTTTTATTTTATGTACTATGGTTGCTAATGATTGACTGTTTGCTAGTTATATATATTTATTTGTTTGTTGATTTAACCAGTGAAGTTAAACTATTGTTTAATTTCAGTAAAATAACAAATTGTTATTTTAACGATTGGATCCAATAGAGGTAACTTACCTTGTTGGTCACGTTTTATAAAATAAACGTGTTTAATGGTTTGAACTGATTGAATTGTTTTGTGTATTGGTTAATGTTATATAGTTGTTATTTATAGAAATTATCAATTGAATAGGATTGAATGATCTGATTCGAAATAACCAATTTGTATACAAGGAAGGACGGGTTGGAGGGATCCAAAGGGATTCCTCAAATATATTATTTATTTTTCATATTATCATATATGAACTGTCATGATTAGGTAATTGATTTGAGTAGTGATCATTGACTGAAAATTTCACCCTGTGTTTTGTTTTAAATAATGGGCAATATTGGTTGAGTAATCGGGAGTAAATGGCCTAAGAATAAATTGTTTTGTTTTATATTGATTCACCGTCAGGTTAACCGATAGAACCGAAGTTATAAAATTTATTTTATAACTAGAAATAGATTTTTGAAATATATTATTTTGAATAAAAGTTTATAAACAAGAAATAAATATTTATTATTTATTTAATTATTAATTGATTTTATAAAGGAATTTCTGATGTTAATCAGATTTATAAACAAGTGATTAGAAATAAATCTAACGATTAAGTTTGGATAATTGTTTTGTTAATATATAATTAAATGTAATTATTTAAATTAATTATATTATTAATTAATGTAAAGAGAGAACTAATTGGAATCGGTTAACGTGATAACTGTGTCTTGAGTGGACTAAATCGACCACATTTTAGTTGAAATTGGTTATTTAATTAGCTTGTTTTGAAATAATCTAATAAATTAGTTTAAAGAATGTTTGTTTAATTTAAATAAAATTATTTAAAAAGGGAATTTATTATTAATTTTAGTGAATAAAGGAATTAATTACTGAAGTAGTTAAAGATCGAAATAAATTATTACTTTAATTAATATTAATTTAGAAAATTACTTTCAATGGAAATTCATTTAAAAGGTAATCGAAATTGAAATGAATCTAGTTGAATGGCGAAAGGTGTTAATGTATGGGTTTTATATTAAAAATCCAAATTTTTGTAACAAAGTTATAAAAGGAAATTCAAGCGGATACGATAGCTTGAATCAAATGTTTACTTAATATTCAAATTTAGAAAAAGGGGATTTGAGATGAAAAGGGTTTATATTAAACTAGAAATATATAAACAGGGTTTAAAAAAGAGGTGAAGTGGTAAATCGTTAATTTTAGATTAGCATTACTTAATAATGGGATTAAGTAGAACTAGGGAATTGAAATAGGATTTCCAAGGCAGCCAATGGTTGAAAGGATTAGAAAAGGATTGGTGAAAATGAACTTGGTAAAAGAAGTGGTCATAGGATTTGATAACAAAGTATGAATTAAAAAAATTAATTTGTATTAAAGAGGTAAAGGTTAACAGTGGTATTTTATAAAGAAACAATTTGATGACTAAATTGAGAAATAACAGGTATATCCGAGAAGAGATTTTCAAAAAAGATAAGCAGGTTTTATGGAACCGTATTTTGAATAGTTCAGTTAATTAGAATTTGTATTGTTATTAGAATGAAGTATCAGTTTTGGGATTACAACTCGTATCTACCTTAAGTTATGAACGTTGTTGGTCAAGGTCCGAGAGGTAATTAAAATACCCCAACTTGAACGACAACACAATTATCTGAGAAGGAGATCAGTTGGTAATGATAAAAGGAGTTAGTAATAATTTATTGTTTCCATTTTAGAAATAATAATGCAATGTTAAATAAAGATTTGGGAAATACATAAAATGAGGATTTCCAAAGAAAAGGGAAATAAAAAGAGGTTGACGAAAATATAACGATATTTTCGAATTAGAAAGGAAACGAAAAGTCAAGTTCTATTCTATAAGAATAGGCATGGATTTTTGGTTTTTAATGGAATAAAAGATATTTCGTAATGTTGTTTGACAAGGGGTAAATTGAATTGATTTCCAATATTAGATAATAATGTGGATAATATTTTGAAAGTAAATAAAAAAAAACTGTATATGATATAGAATTTGCCTATGTATTAAAAAAATTGTATGTTATATAAGAAACGAAAGACTATATTTATAATATAGAAATATTTTAGAGTTTTAAATTGACATTTATTGTGATTAAAAGGCCAAGTGATGTTGCATACTAAACCAATGAACTCATTGGATTTTCATTACTGAATCACTGTTTATTTTGATAGTTAAACCACCGACTATCAAATCTGTCCAATACGATTGTTGGTACGGAAATACCAGGATTGAAATTATGTTTGAAAACCATTCCGACCAACAAATACGTGAAGATATCGGAAGATGATCGAGATGGAGCATTGAAGACCATAGATCTTCCTAAACGGAAGATCTGCTAATAATCTTTGGTCTGCAACCAAAGATGCACTGTGGTTTTGTAGTGGTTGGAACCTACGGATTTGCAAGGACTTCTCACTACTGATCCATGGGGTGATTCCTATATTGGATGTAATACGAGGGTGCGTTTGGTTCATCCTATTTCTGGATGACTTGTATGGATGGATTTTTTACAGAGTATTTCCAAAGGAATTATGTACGTTGATTTCTTCAAGCGTACCATAGTTGGTGGCAGAGGACGACGGTTCTATTTGCTTAACAACTAGAGTATTTTTGTGGACTTCAATTAGTGATATATGATGGATATGACGATGTGGCATTTAAAGTGAATGGTGGCTAGGTGTTGTGAAGGAACTTCAAACCTCAAGCCTCATCAACTGGGAAATGACAAAAATCGGGCAGGCAGCATGGCTATGTGGGTCGCTCCCATTAGGGTGTATAATCACCTTTCTAGAGAAATTCCATTTGCTTCTTTAATCTATTTCAATGTTGTCCCTTTCGGGAAACGGTGGTTTGAGCCCAACCGTTGGTGATATACATTCGATACACTCAAGCGAAATGAGTGGTCGGTCGTGTGTGGGCCGGGTTGCAAGACGTTCTTGTTGAACCCAGTGTATTCGCCTCTTGAGATACACTTTCGGCAGGTGGTCCCATACCTTGTCATAGTCGGAATCCAATCTCCAATAAGCACCCGTGGTTTTGATTGTATACTATATATGTGGAGCGTGAGAAGCAAGCGTTCCACCAGATTGATATCTACTTGTATTTAGACGTTATTATAATATCAGAAAAGGTATTGATTTCAAAAATGTTTTGGGTTATCGTAAGGTAAAAACCGTCCGTATTTATATGTAGATTTTGTCTTACGATTATCCTTTTATTTCGAAAAGGTTTTTGAACTTTAAAATCAAGTTGGATAATCCCCCTTAATACTGTGCGAGTTTTTGTCACTCTGGTTCACCAGACTGACCCAGTGTTTTGTAAATGCTCGATTTAGAATGGGGTGTACAGGTCCAGGTTATCGGATACTGCAAATCTAGAGACAAGCTGGGACGTTCAGACGTTTGACACCTAGTATTTATTCCGTTGTGTGACTGTATATGAGGACAGGTTATTATCATTGTCCAGTTGTATGATGTACTCTGATGATTGTAGGTATTTTAAAAGTTCTCAGTAAAGTTTTATTTCTATATTATATTTTGTTCCGCTGCGATGTGAGACTTTGGTTATGTGTTGTAGCGTTTCTTCTTTTTCTTCTTCTATTCTAACTTTCTTATCTCACCATCTAATTTCTTTCTAATAACTATCATGTGTTTTCGGTGTTCGGAAGGTCGGCATGAGTAACGTAAATGTATTTGTGTCGATTTCCAGGGCCGAAAATCTTTGGGTCGTTACATACCACAACTGAAAGAAATACATGGATACAAAGATTTTCGAATATAGCTCCAGTTTTAATCCAAGATCTTGTGAAATAGAAATCTACAAAAACCAAAACTACTAGTTGCTCGTGTGGAAAATATGGGTACCCAGAGCTTAGGTAGAAATAATAAACTCTGAGTCAGTCATGGGACTGGTGTGAGAACTAAAATAGTTATTAAAAACTTTATTTTGAAATAATGAAAATCACGGGACAATGCCGCATGTCTCGAAACGGGTTTACTCCCAAGAATACCCTGAAATAAAACAGTTTATAAACCACGCAATGCTCATCAAACAATGAAATGATTATAAGACTCAGGTCCCATCACACAATGCAACACAAACCGTAGGATAGTGTTTTACCTTATAATTTCCAAACATGCTTGATACGCTTTAAAACAAATATTTTTGATATAACTAAAAGTGCATAGTGTTAGAACAACTTCAAATATAAATGTATCAATCATAGACGACATAGTTCTCTATCTTACTATGTCATCATATAGGTTTACAAATAAAATCGAAAGGTCACATATTGGAAACTAGATTCCATCTATGAGTTGAGGCAAGGGATGGATCCTATCTGATCCAGAACACTCTAGCAAAAGCCTCAGGATCATACCTACGGGCAACCCTTGGAAGCAGTGGGGTCGGTCCACACTTACTTTAGTGGATTGGTTATTCCTGAACGCACGTTTCTCGGTCCTACCAAACCTATCTTTGAGCCATTAGAGACTCAATATCCGGGGCGCCTCATCCCATCATCCACAAAAGTAAAAAAATTTTGGGCTCCATACCATGACACCACTTCTAGCTAGAAAGAAACGTCGTGCACTCCCTACGGTCACTATCACGTTTTTGACTCATACCGAGTGTGAGGCTCACGAATTAACGCTATACACAAAGCTATGCTATTTAAAGTCGTGCTTTGATCATCAACCACAAGACTCTACTTTTCAATAAAATACTTGATCATTTGCATCTCAGCATGCCACGCTGACAATTCACGCCATATAACTGATGTCCATCAGTATAAAACCTCAAGCTCATACGTCCCAGAGAAGGATGTTAAGAAAGAGAATAAATTCTCCGCTACCAAACAGATATATATTTAATAGAAGTTAATCAACACAGAATGAAATCCAATGTCAGACACACATCCATTTACAAGTCCGTTCTGGGGTCTAAGCGAAACCAGAGGCACCTTATTCCTCGTCCCATATGTCCAATACAGGACAGAGGTCCTCGCATATCTAGTCGATCTCTAAGTACCCCTGGACGATCACCACTTATTACCTTGTCTTCGGTGTACAACCCTATAAAGACGTCATTAATCATCCAAACGATGTGAAGATCTCCGGTGTTCAACCACCGTCTTCATCGTCGACTTTTAGTCGTCGTATTAGTTATTCAGAATGGGTCAAACTTGGTTTTTTCGAATAATTAGCATATTTTATAATCAATAGTCAAGTGCTATAAAAACACACTATACACCCCATTTCAATTCAGAATATTCTTTTATTCAAATATTCACATCATTGGGGAAAGGTTCCCATTAATTTTACCGAAGATAAATTCTTTTAAACTTATTCTTTAATCTTCCTTTGGATATCTATTTCAAAAGACTTTATTTTATTTTTTTAACAATTCTAAATCAAATTAAGGTTTATAAAACTAGTTGGGATTATCGAGCCTTACCAAAGTTATCAATTATCATTTTATTTCAATCCCAACCTATTCATCCCATGGAGCAAAAATGGTAGTACTCCATATCTAACACCCACGCTGTTATTGGTAAAATTAATTACCATTTCACATTCAAATCTAATTAAAGATTTAACTATCGCCTGATGCAAAACTGGTGGTACTCCATCCTTGATCATTTCATGAATTTGATAAATTTAGTTATCCCGTTCCCATTTTTATCTATTTAAAGATCCATTAAAACTCTAGTTCAGTTTAAATCTAAAAAATCATTACTTTATGATTATTCAACTCTAAGAAATTAATCTTATTTTTAACTGGTTTAAAGAAACAATATCATTTAAAACACAGTTCACAATAAACCCAAATCATCTTCAATTACTATGGAATCTCATGGAAAACAGATCAATATATAATCGATATAAATTTCCATATCAAATCAATACTATAAATGGAATAATGGCAAAGCCTTTTAAATTCCATAAATAGTAATAGTCTTCCCTACAAACGTTTATCATGATTATTAAGTCGAATTCCATTCAATTCCAATCAAATATACTAATTGGAAAACTTTACTTTAGAAAATTTCCATTAAATCTTAAAAAATGATTTATAAATTCCAAATCGTATCTTTACTGTTAACTGGGTTAAAGAACAATTGTTATTTAATACATCGTTCACGACAAACCCAGGATCCAATTTGATATTAAATACAGGCTCTAATTAGAAATTATATCGGCTTACATTCAATATCAAATTCTGCAATCAACAAATATCGCCTTAGGAATAGCGATATCTATATCTTCCAAATTCCTCAACAATATCCATATAATTACGGAATCCAATATTCCGAAGATTATTTCCATTCAAATCCATTCCAATATATTCATTCGAAAACTCTGGTTATTTTAAAACCCATATCTCAATCCAATTTTATTATTTCTAAAAATCATTGGATCATTATTCTAGTTATTTACTAGTTCAATTAGATAAAAATATATTTTTATCTTTTCAAAACTAGAATTTTTCATCCAAAATCTTTCCAAATTAGTGATTATGATTTTACAAAAAATTTCCATCTTTTTAATAATTTTATTAAGGCCCTTACCGTTGGTTTCCAATATCGGCCACCGAACTGCATCCATAGCGACCTTTTCTAAAATAGATTTGGACATATTTTAAAATCTAACCATTCAAATTTAAATCTTTTATATTCCTGAAAAATATTTTCGATACGAACCCAATGGTTTCGGTTTCAGGAGAATCCAACGGTCAGATATCCCGTTATGCCAATTCGAATTTAATGGTTGAAATTCACGAACGGTCGCTGCGCTGCGCGTTCTATTCAAACCGTTTAAATATATATATATATATATATATGTGTGTGTGTAATATATATTTCATTGGTTTCCTTTTTTTAAAATGTATTTTATAAATCATTTATAAATTCGTTTTAAAACAATTGCAACTTCATTTTAAATTTTAAATCAAAATTGAATGTTCTATATCATTCCAATATTAAAATGATAATATTTTCAAAATTTCAGATGTTGAAATCAGTTCTTTTCGATATTCATTATAAATTGAATAAAATCGACAGAAAAACCCATTCGAGTTAAAATGGGGTACATCTACTTAACTCGGCTTCGTATATTTCAATATTTTCGTGTCCATCCAAAATCGGACATCAAAATCATATTTTGATTCTTCACTGAATATTATTTTAAAATATTCGTTATTTTTGAATTGGAATCAGACCCA
This sequence comes from Allium sativum, assembly GCA_030737875.1. Taxonomy (NCBI): domain Eukaryota; kingdom Viridiplantae; phylum Streptophyta; class Magnoliopsida; order Asparagales; family Amaryllidaceae; genus Allium; species Allium sativum. The sequence goes on from CM060920.1 coordinate 660,116,888, forward strand.
ATCAATTGCCATATAATTTAATTTATATGGATTCCATACGTCACATGTATACAAAAATAGTGATGAACAACCATTAAGCATTCAATTCACATCCAGAGGGTAATTTACAACTGTATAAGCATTAAAAAATTGAATAACACTTGTAACAGTCTGTCAATCAATCGATTGACATATAACTAAATATTAGGATTAATGTATGTCAAATATGATCCCAATACCCATGTGGGGTTTCAGCAAACAACAATGAATTCAAATTAATCACTAGTTAATGAATTTAACCAATTCTAATTTGATTTGAATTATTTTTCTAATTAACTGATTTTCACGGTTCAAATTATAAATGGATATTTATTATTTAATTTCAACTACCACAATAATATTAATATTATTTTTAATTTGTTAATCCTAATAAAATCACAATACACAAATCACCAAATCATACATATAAATAAGTACTCAACAACCAAATGCCATTTGCAGCATCACAAGTCTCCACCCACGGAGTATGAAGTGCGAGTGTTGCTAATATCCATACATCGCTTCCATTTCAAATGCTTTGTGAAGAGTTCGTGTGTTGAACTCCAAAAACAAATAACATACAACAGATAAAAATCAACAATGATAGTCTCTATATATTTTCAGTTATGAAATAAATAACTATAAAAAAATTTAGTGAAAGAATTCTCACATTCGTTTCCACTTCGCCATTCTTTTATCTGAAGATTTTATTTTTCAATAAATTAAACACGCGTTTAATTTAGCTAAAAATCCAATTTCCTCCATTTCCGTTCTAGTCAGTTCCATGGCATAGTGCTCGCTTATACGAGCGCAACACAACTGAAATCATCCGATTTCGACCTCGTATGAAGAAGATATGATGATATTTGCATTAATTACATAATTGAATAATTTAAATTAATTAATTAAACTATTTTCCTTTATACCCTATCCTCCATAGTTTCAGGCCCGTAACCCATTCTTCACGATGGAAAAAACCCACCGTCTCCCCTTCTTCAGGTGATCGGACTTGCCATTGCCTCCCCACGCGACGTGCCTCCGGACGCTCCTCCCTCTCCTCGAACCCCGCGCCTTCCGGTGGCCCCATGCCTCCCTCGATAGAAAGTCCAGCGCTTCCCTACGAGGATTCGAACTCCAGACCCCATGAAAACCCATTATCCTTATATGGATTCGAAGATCTCCTCTTCCTCTACAATGTTTGTTTTATATGTTCATGATAATTGTTTGTGGATTGGGGGATAAATAGGGATTTATTTTTGAGCGATTTAGGGCGTTGGTTTTGGGCTGACGGCGGGTTTCAGAAATTATGAGGCTTAGGATTTAATAAATCTAGGTATATACATAATATTATTTAATTCCAAAAATACTAGTTTATAGTTCTGAACTCCAAATTAAACCCAACGACTATCGTTCCTAAACAAATACCCCCATTTTGGAAACAATGGGATATGTTTCTTAAATTAATTCAACTATTTCGATCAGTTTCCATCAAAATTTAAATTTAAATTAATATAATGTTCAATATTGAATTTCAAACATACATTTTAATTTATCGGGACAACATACTAACTCCAAAAATTACGAGTATTGAAATCTAGCTAGGTTTTGATGATACGGTCCTAACAAAGTTAATTTCGTCGAATTTGGAAACCGTTTGAAAAATGGCATTTTTAACTAATCGATTAAATTCAAACTGAAATTGAAAACACATTTAAATTTACTACGCTCACATATTAATTCCAAAAATTATGAAATTTGAAACCTAACAATAATTTGACATTTCGAATAAAAAAAGTGGTTTCGTCAAAAAAGGAGTTCGTTTGCAAAATGGCTACTTTTAGGGGTTTTATATACATATTAAAATATAAACAAATTCCACGGCGACTATTCCAAATTTTAAACTGGACATAACTTTCAATTTATATTATGAAATCTGAATTTTTCACATTCATTAGAAAGATATAATTAAACAGATTCTAACATTTCTAGTTTTACTGAAATCTGATTTATATTTCATTCTGTACATTCATTTAAAGTTCAAAACCAATTTTTCGAACTACCGCGCCATTTCAAGTTCGTTTTAATTAAATTTTATATTTAAACGTTCTAATTTCAATTTAAATAGATTTTAAATGGTTGATTCTCAAAATAAATCATTTTAAGTCTTTAAAATCCATTAAATCAATTGAAAATAAAATTTTAAATTGGTTTAGAAATTCCGGGTTGTTACATTCACTTTCTTACTGAAATAAAATTTGCAATATAAACTTTAAATACTTCCAACATATGTACATTCATATTTTTTGACATATAGTTAGGGTTTCTACAATACTGAGACCTCTAAAAAATAAATTGTTATAAAGTGTAGTTCCACGTTGTCTTTTCTCATTTATAGATCCATATTTACCAGTAGATAAAAACATGAGCAAAGGAGAGTTTTTATACAATCATCCCCATGAAGTTGACCATTATTTCAATAAAAATACATATTGGTCAATTACATGGTAAAGTTTTCATATAATTTTAAGTTTTACTTTTTATTTATGCTAATTTTCTTGGTTAAATTTCTTTAAATCATCATAATATTTTTTGTATAATAAAGAGTACAACGTTTAGTTTTGATAGAAAATAATTATGCAGCAATTTGTACTCAACATATTTGCAAATTCTAGCATGTTCATAATCTTAATAGTAGTAAAAATTGTGCTAGTTTACAAGTATCACCATATTCCTCTTTCTCTAGACATGGAAAAAAAGGAAAATCTACACTTGTAGATACCCACAAGTAAAACTATTAATGAGCACAAAACTTATAATTAAATGGGTAACCGTAAGTAAAATAACCGTGTTTTTCAATATCTGTTCATTTAACGTTACCGACAAATAGTATGTTACTCATTCCTATGTGTACCCAATACCATAGTGAATTTACATTATTATCCTTACTCATATATATTTGTACATAGTGAGACTCAGTTCATTACAACATAATACCCATTTTACCATCGACAATGCCACTTGCAATGCAAAATTGCAAATACTTTTGACAGTTGCAAAGGAAAAAAATGCTAAACCTTTTATATATATATATATATATGTATGTATGTCTAACAATTTAATTTATGATCAATGTCAACATAATACATTTATTTTTATAACCAGTAAATAACAAATAGCAGGCTTACCAGGCTCGACCCACCTTTAATCAACAATTTAACCCTTTTTCAGTTGGCAAACCAACCATGTTTTAAATTAGGAGCAGGGTATTTATTTAGGGGATTGTTAAAATGAGTCCACATTTGGTTAAGTGGGGTTACAATATTTTTAATTTATTGTTTAATTATTTAGAGGAGGATAAAATAAATTAGCCTCCACTTAAACATATAAATAAAAATTCTAATGTTAACACTATAATCCTCCTTAATGTAAACCTTAACTATAATCAATGAGTATAATTACTCATCGTTTTCTCATAAATATTCATGGCAACCATCCACCATATTCATCTTCATCAACAAAACCTTTGATTTCAAAAACGAAAAAAAACTGATTGAACTAACCTTTTCAATGTTTACGCCATTAGATTGGGATCCGGTTATTATCTCTTGGTGGTCTTTATTCGAACTACGGCTTCAATTTTTTTATTTTTTTTATTTTAAGGATCGTGCGGTCTGTTTCGATCGGATAAGAAAAGAAGGAATGATATGGTTTAAGGGAATACGTGATGTAGGTGACGAGGCAGAGGTAGTTTAGTCTATATTTTCATCATTTAAAAAAATCCAAATCCCCCTTAACATATAAAAATTAAGGTGGAATTCCCTTGAAATTGTCCTCCCCTTAACCAAATATGGCGTCCCTTTAACAATCCCATTTATTTATAGAGTAAAGCTTTGTTGGGTTTACTTTATTTATAGGATGTGGGAATAAATCGCATCAACTAACCATTTTATATGACAAATAAATTCGCTATGCCTTATTTTGACTTTCCAATCCAAATTCAGATCCTCTTTCCAAATCAACGCGTACCCTTTCATCTCCTTCAAGGCACCTCCTAATCAGATCGAAAGGGGTCTTGTGAAAGAACTTGGTGGGACTTGATCTCTGGACATTGTGTTTTGGTAAGGTTAGATGAGCTATTCAATTTTGGTCGAAAACTTGTGGACATGACAGGGAGTGAATACGGATCTGGTGTGATTTTTTTGGGTAAAGAAGAAGATGATATGGACAAATAAACTGGTGGAAAAAGTGAATTTTAATCAAGATTCGATGCTAATGGGGATCAATATGAATATTATGGGATTTTTCAGTAAGGCAATGGAAATTGGCCTAACACTTGATGAAAATTGTTTTCAGCAACTTAACCAAGAACTTGCATGAACAAGAATATGGACATAGCTTGAGCTCAAAGTTTGGAATAGTGCAATAGTATGAGTCAAATTAACAGTAATAATAGAAGGAATCTAACAAAGTGATTGCTGGAATTAATGCAAGAAGGAATTTGAACAAGAATTACAGGAATTATAAAAGTATACACAATTAAAAAAATTAACAAGTAGATGAAATGATAAACTAGAACAATGAAAAAAATATAAAATTAAAAGTAAAAACAACAACAAGAATTAAAGGCAAAAAACTGAAATAAGGAAAGGTAGGTAATAAAAAAAAGTATTGAAAGATAACAGAAAATTACAAAAATTTAACGGTGATCTAATCTATGATCTGGAAAGGAAATTGCAGGAAATAATAAACTAAGAACTAGAAATAAACTTGCTGAGGCTAACAAATAAAAGATGTAATTGCTTCAGATGTCTCCATACCTCACAATGGCATAAATACTACCTTTTATACAAAATGACACAGCCATGCAATGCCTTCTAACAGAACCAAATAAACATGATTTAACCCATAGTTTCGACCCAACTATTACACAATCCCACTCAGAAACAAACCAAGAAAGCCATACTACAAACAAACCACTAATTCAATACATCAAAGCGTGCACGTTACACACTCTCACTAGTATAAAATAGCCTATTTGCATCAGTCGTTACCTCCTGTTGCTTCAGTTGTACAACCGATGCAAATAAAGATGATGCAACTGGTCTTATTATGTTGCATCGGTTGAACGATCGATGCGAACATTATTCTTTTGCATTGGTCTTTAACACCCTATTGCTTCGGTTGTACGACCGACACAAGTGAAGATGATGCAGCTATGATTAAACAACTGATGCAAATGATATTTATTTTCAACAACTACTACCCCTTTGTTGCTTCGATTGTACAACTAATGTAAATGAAGATTATGAAATTGATCATATTTGGTTGTGATGGTTAGACAATGATGCAAATGAGATATAATAAAGCAAACAATAATGCATAATATCATTCATTGAAAAGGTATCAAATAAAAACATAAATTATTTAATAAAATTAAAACATAGAAATATTGAATTTCTAATAACATCTTTAAAGCATACAACATCGACTTTGACGCTAACATTGAACATATATAAACACAACACATAATGCTAACAATCAATATTTGAACACATTTATGTACAAATACATTCACCAATATGTAACGACCGGGAAAATCTAAACCAATTTAAAAAAATTTAATTGGCTAAAATAATGGATTTTAATTATTTACAATATTTTAAATAATAGCAATGAAAAGTGAGTTTGAATCGACGTTTGAAAATGAATATAATTAATTCTAATTATAAACAAGGCCTGTAATGGCGCTACAGCTTCAAAAATTGAATTCAAACTTTGTCGGACTATACCGGTTGCAAAACAAAACGGATTTGAGTGAAACCAAAAATATTTCAATCTGTTAGTGAATACCTTTCTAACGAATCTGAAAAATCGAAGTTTCATAGCGGCAAAAGTTATGGCCAAATGAATTTTTAGAAAGGTCGCTATGGAATTTATATTGCCCGTGAAATTGGCCATTTTGCATACGACCTCGGAATTCGACGTAACCACTTTTGTTGGATCCGGGATGAGAAGTTATTGCTTGGTTTCAAATTTCATAATTTTTGAAGCTAGTGTGTGAGCGTGGAAAAGGAAAATGTGTTTTGGTCAATTACAGTTAAATTGGATCGACCAGAAATGGGCCTTTTTGCAAACGGTCTCAGAATTCGACGAAACTAGTTTTGTTGGGACCGTATCGTCAAAACATAGCCAGATTTATTTTTCTAGAATTTTTCGAATCAGTTTGTGGCCCTGGCAAATTAAAATGTACGTTCAAATTGAATATTGAATGTTATATATTTTAATTTGTAGGAAAACTGACTGAAACACTCGAATGGGCCTACGAAACATATCCTATTGTGTTTGGAATGGGGCAAAACGCTAGGGACAACAGTCATTGGGTTTAGATTGGTGGTCGCGTCAGAAAACCCCTTTAAAACCCACCGGCCAATCATATTTTTTTAAAATAAAAAAAGGAAAAATCCTTTTTTCTCTCTCCCCGTAACAGCCGATCGACGGCGAAACCCATTCCCTCCATTCCCATCCACTTTCCGACCAAATCAGGCAAAATTAGCCGCTCCTCCAGTTGAAGATTTTGAAGAGCTTGAGAATATCTTCAAATCCATATATAGTTTGTATTTTTTCGTACAACATTCAAGGAGATCTCGGGCTCGAAAGTCGAGCCGTTCAAACCGCCACCGCACCCTCCTCCGGCCGTCGAACTGGCCAACTCCCCCCGGCGCCTGAGCGCCTCTCCTCCCCCTTCGACATTGCGTAGCCCGATCGAGCTATCGATTCACGGATTTCATGAAATCGCGTGACCTAGTTTTGAACATTTCGGAAAGGTATACAGCTATTTTTATTTTAACTATATTATAGAAGTTTAAAGCGCTATGGTTTTTGATTTCACTGTAAAAATCATATCTTTTTCGTTTCTTGACGAAATTCAGTGAAACAAGAGACAGTGGACTTGTATGGACGTCTTCTACCTTCTAGAAGAGACCGCATATTTTTCTGAGCCTTCTACTATTTTTGGTGGAGTGGAACCCAATGTGAGATTTCTAATTTATAAACGATATGGAAAACGACGATGTATAAATTATACGGTCGGTGTATGGGTTATATAAACGTTGTACACCTCATGTATACGCGTTGTATAAGTTTTACGTTCGATGTATAAGTTATATATGCATTGTAAAAATTATATCTGTGTTGAAATAGAAGTGAATTGCATATATATATATATATGCGTGTGTGTGTGTGTATTCGCCCCTCGTCCACAAACCATCGACGATATTTATTGGTTGTGATTGGTGTGAAAATTGATTGATAGTGAATGGTTGATTGGAATTGTTTGTGGTTGATATTGATTGATTGTGGTTAAAAAATACCCGCTTGTGGTTGAGAAATATTTGGTTGTAACCACATATGATTAGTTTGTGGAAATGAAATAAAAATATACATGCCGCCTGCGTGCGAACTAGATGCATGATTCCCCATTGTCAAAAACCGCGAGGTTTTAAGGTAGAGCGAGAAGCCGTACTAGGGACGGTCCCGGTTTTAACTACCCTGCCGTTATGCTGCCGAAATTTTGAATAATATTCATGTGTTTAAATTATTTTCATTTGTTGAAACTATATTTATTCATTGAATAGAAAACCTTCATGTGTTGAAACGATGTTCCTTCGTTGAATTAAAATTCCTGTGTTGAATGGTGTTCATATTTTGAAATAAATTGTTTAAAAAAAAATTACATTTTTATTATATACATGAGTTGTCAAATATAGTGAAGTGGTGAAATAGAAGACAGTTTGATAAAAATATCATTTTAATCAAATGTATGAAATTCATATGGTGTTGAAATCGAAGAATCGATATATATGTGTATATATATATATTTATTTAAATAGAATTGAAATATATCGAATAACGACGCTGAAGTTCGTATTTTGAAATCGAAACTTCAAACGATTGTACCTGGAGATCCGACCGTCGGATTTTCCCGAAACTGGAACCGTTGGATTCGTTTTGAAAAGATATTTCTCATGATGTAAATTTTGTGGAGATCCAACGGTTAGATTCTCAGATATGTGTAAATCAAATCTGAAGAAAAACAGCGCCACGGTCGCGTTATGGCCGGAAGCGTCGTTTTGAATAAATTGGCTATTTTAAAATAAATAAAAATAGCGATAAATCGTTATAAAATATCATAAACGATATGGAATGGAAATAAACTGAATTTGCTCAATTTATGTGGTATTTGATGGTTGAATGTGTTTGGTGTGAAAATTACATTAAAGAACAAAATTGGTGTTGTCGAATGATTTAACCATTGAAATAAATTGATTTGAAATTCTAAATATACGTGAATTATTTGATAAGGCCGAGTTAATTCTCATTTCAAATAATTGACCGACGATTGAAAGTCGAAGATGAAGACGGTGGTCGAAGACCGGAGATATTCACCTCGTTTGGGTGGTAACCGAGGTCCTGATTGGGAGGCATCCCGAAATATGGATAATGAGTGGTGATCGTCCAGACGTACGTGGTGATCGATGGGTTTGCGAGGTATTTAGTACCTCCGGTTTCGTTCAGACCCAGAACGGACTTGTAAATGGACTGTGTGTCTGACATTGGATTTTATTCTATGTTGATTGATCTCTATTAAATATACATCTGTTTGGCGGCGGAGAATTTATTCTTTTGCTTAATGCCCTTCTCTGAAACGCACGAGCTCAGAGGTTGTATATCGATGGACATCAGTTGCATGCCATGAATTGCTAATATGGCATACCTAAGTGGCAGAGTATCAGGGCTTCTGTTGAAAAGCAAAGTCTTGTGGTGATGATCAAAGCACCACCTGTGTGGCGTAGCTTTGTGTATAATGTGAAATCGCGAGCCTCACACCCCGGTATGAACCAGAAACGGGAGAAGGACCTCAGGGGGGACATGCGTTTTCTTTCTAGCTAGAAGTGGCATCAGTGGTTTTACACGCCCTGACGAGTTTGACTTATGTGGTTGTTACTGTTGCGAGGCGCCTCGGTTAGATCGGACGATCCGGGTCTGATGGAGTCATTCGATGGCTCATTTACACCCCAAAGGGCGGAGAAACGCATTGTTCAGGCATTATAATCCTCTTCGTGTGGACCAGCCCTGACGATCCAAGGTACGGTTTCGTCTGTGCCTGAGGCTTGGGATAGAGAGTCTCGAAGGCGGTAAGGACTATCTTTTGCCTTGGTTCATGACGGAAATCCAATTTCCAAATACGTGACTGTGCGGTTTTGATTGTATATATATATATATGGCGACATGATATATGGTACCCATGCCGTCTATGATTGATAGTTATGATTCGAAATTGTTTTTGAAACATGTAAACACTAGTAATAATATCAAATGCTTTTGTTTTATTCGTATCAAGCATATTTTGGCCATTATAAGGTAAAACTCTATCCTCCGGTTTGCGTTGCATTGTGTGATGGGAACTGAGTCTTATAATGGCTTCATTTTTATAAAAAGCATTGCGATGTTTAAAGGAATGATTTGTTTTTAAAGCACTGGCAATCCAATGGAGTAAACCCGTTCCACGAAAGTGGCGTGGTCCTATGATTAGCCATATTTGAAATGTGTTGAGTAGATTTCTCATACCAGTCCCATGACTGACTCGTAGTTTGTTTCACTTTCAAACTCAGGTTCCCCTTTTTCTACATGGGCAACCTTGTGTTCAGGTTTAGTAGGATTTATCTGGATAGCTGGAGCTGAAGATGGATTCTATTATTTATCTCTTTTTATGCTGTTCAGCTCCTATTGTACATATTTTGTTTGTTTCCGCTATAGACATTTATGTATAGCTGAACTGTATTTGTACTAAGTAAGATCCTGTATACTGTGTAACTCTGATGATTACTTTTATCCAGTATATTCCATTTTTTATTATCTGGTATATTTATTTAATTTTGTTCTGCAGTTATCTGTTTCTGTGTTATATTCCAAAGATTACCCTTGTCTTCGTCTGTACGGGAAATGGGGTAGTCTCACAATAAGACTGCAAACAGTGGAGTCATCAATTGTTTCGACTTCTATCTTTCACGTAAGCGATATCAAATAAATCTCCCTTTCTCACCTATAAAAAAATAAGATACAAAAATTATATTTTCATAAGATATAAATTAACAAAGCAAGAAATATAATCACTTAAAATGTCAGGAACCAAGAATAACTACCATCATTAAAATTCCTAGAATAATTAACAACAATAGTGTTGATCTGCTATGCAATTTCAGCAACAAGCCCATATACATTACTCATCAATTGCAGACAATGTCAAACATAATACGTATCCACTTAAAATTTGTTATTTAGATATAAAACTTCACATTGAATATGTAGAAAAATATGAATAGTTCATATAGAAAGATACATAGTTCATACATTAAATTGAAAGGAAAGAGCAAACTGAATAAGCATTAATGAAAACATGCAAAGCAGATTGACAATATAAATAATATAATGATAGTCAATAGTACGTTGCAATCCAAGTGGTAGGTTAGAAATGAAATGTTTATAAAATGGTTCACAATTTCATTTTAAGCAAATATATATTATCTATATCTAGGCGCAGAGCTTTAGTTGTAGCAGTTTCCATTCCCTTATTTTCATTTGAACTTTTCTGTTTATTTGAGTTTACCTTTTTATCTTTTTTGTAGTTACTATAGCAAGAAATTGCAACCTACGTTAACTAATAATTCTCTCCCAACATTATATGCAATGTCCTGGATTTTTAGTCGTCTAATTTTAAACATTTAATATTATTTTGAATGTTGAGTTGATAATATAAATGGATTTTTATATTGAGTCCATCGATTTAGTGTTGCGATGGTGTGGGGTGCGATCGATGTTTTTAGGAGAATTTTGGTCTCCGTATTTTTTATGGGATGAACAGAAGTTCAAATTGGTGCTTCTGGTAGCGAGGAAAATTAGTGGTTGGATTTTGGGTGAGATTCGATCAGAATTTGTACAGTAGTAGAAAGGCAGCGTACAGTTTTAAGAGTGATTAAAAATGGGATTGTTAGTAAGTTGTTTGGTGTAATGTCAAAGTGGATAGTCACAGTTTTAAGTTGATACAGTTTTGGAGAAGTTTAGGGATTTACTTCATTGATTAATCAAATTCTTTTCAAAGGTAGTGAGCTATACATTTTATGAAAATTATAATTCATTTAATAACTTATTCAGTTTTTTAGTAAGATAGTTTAAATTAATAATCGTTTAATCGTTAAATAAAATCGAGTAATCGTAGGTGCAAGATAAATCAATTTGAGTAGATTCTTAGAGTTGAAAATATGGAATTTATTTAGATATTCGAAAAATAAAAATCAAGGTGAGTAAACTCATTCTCTCTAGATTCATTTATAATTTTATAATAAATGAATTTTCATTTCAAATTATTTTTATTTGTTGTTTGTTGAGTGTTTGGATGCGTTGGATAATTGTTGATGAAGTGTAGCTAAATATATATTACTTATATTTAGGCTTGGTGGTTGTAGCTATATATATATATATATATATATATATATATATATATATATATATATATATATATATAGAGAGAGAGAGAGAGAGAGAGAGGGAGAGAGAGAGAGAGAGAGAGATAGAGAGAGAGGATATTTTCCGCGGTACCATTAGTCGATGACCCTATGTGCTTCACAATATTTATAGTTGATAACCTTTTATAGTGCGATATCCTACCTTGAAGAAGGATTGGTACTATTTATGTTGACTAACATCAGTGGATGCAGGGAAATAGGTTGGAGGGATCCAACTGGATTCCTCAAATATTTTTATTGTTGTTTACATATTTATATATGTGTAATGTGTTGAATTGAATTGATGGTTTGTGTATTTGGGTGTTTGAATAGTGCTGGCCCTATATATATTGATGTTTAAAAATACCATAGAAAAGAATTTTTAGATTTAAAAAGGAAAATTTATTTTTCGAAATAGAAATGGAATTTTAAATGGGAAAAAAAATATTAACTTGTTTTTAATAATAAAAAAGTAACTAAATTTATAAACAACGTTTATAAATGGAAGGAAAAAATCATTTGATAATGTTAAATTTTAAATTCAAGAATGAATGAAAAAAGGAATTGGAAATCATTTTCAAAGGAAATGATGTAATTTATTTCGACGTTCAGAATGTAAATTGAACCAGAATAAATCTGTAAGAATTCATCATTGGAATTCGACTATGTCGAATTTATAAAATTAAATTATTTTTAGAAAGAATATTGGAATTTTATTTAATAGAAACTATAGTTTAGAATTAAAAATAAAATAAATTTTGTGTGCATATATAACTTATAATAATAAATTATTCTAGAATAGGAATTTGATTTCAAATAGATTTTGAAATAGAAGCTTGTTCTAAATATAAAACAAGGAAAGGAAAGTAATTATCATTGAATAATTTGGAAGTTTAAATTGAAATGTGAATTTAAAAAGGAAATTGGATTTTTGTTTTGAAGGGAAACAATAAGATTTATTCCTTTTTTAGAACATAAATCGAGAGATTGAGTTGTAAATAAATCTACAACTGAGTTATGAAATTAAATGGAATAATCCACGATTTTGGATAATCGGACTTTTCAAGTTAAATTTGAAAAACTAGCTTAATTTTTATTAAAACAAGGTTGGGATTGATTTAATAAACGGAATTTAACTATTTACATTTAATATAATTAAAAACAAAATTGCTACAGCATGGTACTTCGTAATTTAACGATTTGAATGTCATTTGAGATTATAGCACACAACATAAGTTGAAATTAGGTGAAAGAAGAAATGCCAAGACTTAATGAATGATAGTCCTAATGGTAGTGATGAAACTAGATTTCTCCTTATAGATTTTTAGTTATACCAAAAATCAAATTCAGAAAAGTCACAGTGAAATCCTTTATAAACCATAACGATTTATCAAATAAAATAAAAGGATTTTAAGAGAATAAAAATCTGAATTTCCATTACAAAAATCCAGTTTTGAGTTATAGGTAAAGATGAACTCAAGTCGAGTAAATAGATTGATTCTTGGAACAAAAATCAGATTTTTAATTATCGAATGAAGTTAACTAATTAATAAATAAAGTTTTGGATCGAACTTAACTTTGTTTTAAGTGAATTGAATTTGTTAATTGAGATTGGGAATTCGAACATGAATCTTTGATTAGAATTTGGAAGCGAGTAAGGAGTTTGATTTGTGTATAAGTGAATTCAAATATATTTGAACGTGATATGTCCAAATTAAAAGTAGATTAAGCGAGGAAGGTAATTAGAAAATTAATTAGCGAATGAGAAGCGATTAAAATAAAATGTGTTGAATTGATTTGATACAAATTGAGAATGGGCACATATATGTTAAACAGGTATGGAATGAAGAGAATGAAGATTATAATTTTAATGCTCGACATAAAGGTACATGTTTAAATTTCATATGATATTTCATGAGCCTATTTGGTAAGCCGCTTGTCTTTAAGATTTTCTTTTTGAATGGAAAGGGCCTAGAAAGGCAAGTTGTTGTTGTACCGATTGAACCGTGCAAAGGAGACCCGGGCGAAATTTTCCAAAAATTTAAGGAGGTAGAATAATTTTAAGAGAGTTTGATAATTAGAAATCAATAAATCGATATATAGAATTCAATAAGAAAACCAACTTATAATATAATGTTATAAACAAAATGAAAATTGATAAATTTAAATCTGGTAAGAACAGAAAGAGAAACGTATACATGATTTAAAAATGAATAATTGATTTTATTTGATATTGATTATTCTAGATAAGTAGTCTTTTCCATTTTTAAGTTAGGAATGGTATTCAGTCAAGGACTGAGAGGTAATTATAGCCTAACATGATTGATTTCATTATTAACTGATAAATGGAAAGATTCAGCCTCGAAGATCAATATTTAAAGATATTTAGTTGAATGTAATATTTTTGTTTGTTGAAATGTTGTTTTACACAACATTCGTTTTAACCAAAGTAAGTGGAATTTAGGGAAATATAATAATAAGTATTTCCTAAGTATAGAATGAATGGTATTGAAAGAGAGAAGTAATTGGAAATGAATTCCAATCATAAATAGAAGATATTTTCTAAGTATAGAAAATAAAAGTAGATAGGATGGGGAATGTTATCCTAATATCATAAGAGACTAAAACATTGGAGTAAAGACATTAAAAGGAATGTGGGAAATGATTTAATTAATGGAATATTAGAAAGGGCCAGTGATTGTTTGATGTTTAGTCAATAATAATTCCAGTTGGAAATTTGGATGGATGTTTGTTTTTCTTTGAAAGCTAAATTATCGACTATCAAAGTTTTTGACATCGTTGTCAATACAGAGAGACCGGTTCGATTTATTGTCCAGAAACCACTTCGTTTAGACATAGGCGTTGCAAATTAGATTTTGAAGATAAGTGAATACAGAGTAAAGTGCAAGGGTTGTTTTGTTTACAGGATAGTGCCTCCGGCTTGTCCAGTCCCAGGACAATGGATGAATGTCTGGCAGAGTATGCCGAATAGATCACATAAGACAATCTTTTCAAGGTATTATGTTTGATGGCGGAGGAATTCGTTTCTCTTAGCTTTTTATACCCATAATATTTTTGGGATAACCAACTAGTGATTTGACGATGTGGCATTCAAATTGAATGGTGGACAGATATTCTAAAAAGGATAAACGTAGCCTCAAGCCTCATCAACCGGGAAATGACAAAAATTAGGCATGAAGCATGGCTAGTTGGGTCGCACCCAAGCAGGGTGTCTTATCACCATCTAGAGAAAAGTCATTTGTTCTTCTTTCGGTTCTATATCTTATGGATTACGGTTGGACGGTTGACAACCGTAGGTGATAATACATTCAGTACACTCAAGCTGAATAAGTGACCGGTCATGTGTTGCCAGATTGCAAGATGGTCTTCTTGAACCCCCAGTGTATCTCCTCAGGGGTTCACTAATCGGAAGGTGGTTCCATACCTTATCAAAATCGGAATCCAATCTCCAATAAGTGGCTTGTGGTTTCTGATTTTATACTATATATGTGGAGCGTGAGATGCAAGCGTTCTGCTAGATGGTTATTTATTTGATTAGACATTATTATAATATCACCGGATCTTAATATCAAAAATATTTTGGTTATCGTAGGGTAAAAACCATCTGTATTTATGTGTGGATCCATCTTACGATTGCCCTTTCTTTCAAAAGGATTTTTAAAAGTTAAACAAGTTGGTTGGAGTTTACTCACACATGTCCCAAGACTGACCTAGAGTTTATTTTGTTTTACCCTAAACTCTTGGGTGCCCAAATTTGTATGGGTAGTCAAGTGTTTCAGGCTTTTACGTCTACGCTTGGAGGAGCTTGAAGCAGGAGGCATCACCGTTAGTTATTTAGAGCTACTTCCATTGTGATGTATATGTGTTGTACTGTGTCATGTTATGTATATACAAAACAGATTTGTATTTCAAAGTTATGATGTATGATATTATATTTTGTTCGTTACGCTGTGAGATTTTGATGCTCTCTTTTTTTCTATCCTCTATCTATTTCTATTTATTTAACCCTAGTGACTCATATTTCTATGCAATTTGGATTGGACGTATGTTGTTTTAGTCAACTCAGATAGTACGGATTTGCGAGCCACTACAGTTGATATAAGAGCTTAGGCTAAGCGAACACCTAGTCTTTGGTAGGGGTTTACTCATTAGAGATAGGGTCAGTAGTACCTTAGAATGAGTTTTGTGTATATATATGAGAGAGCGTATTTGTAAGTTGATATATAAATTGTTTTATACTGTGTTGGCTTGTCTGTTGAGTGGCTTATGAATTCCGATCGAATAGTGTGCCGCTACGATGTCGATAGGATTTTATAAACACTTAAACATAATAATTTGACATAATATTGTTTAAAGTGGATAAATGAAATAATTTTACCTAAAATTATATTTTGTTATGAAAGGAATAGTTTTCTAAAATTATTACTATATTGCTATTAATTGAGTTTATAAAATTGGAATGGTTACATATAACCAAATATAATTTGTATAAAAATGAAATGTATAAATGAGATGAAATGGAATTGAACTCAAACTAGAATTTAGAATTAAAACCCGAAAAAGTTGGAAACTATTTTTCCAAAGTAAATTAAAACATATAGCTTTGTTTTAAAAGGATCTTTGAATAAAAATCATTCTGAATGGATTTTGGAAGTGATAAAGCACGGACTCACTTCAATCACTGGAAAATAATTCTGATGATGATCTGGACATAATTAGTGTTCATTTTCGAGTTTCTAAATTATGGATTGCTACCATGGTAAAATTACCAAATGAAATTATTTGAGAAAACAAGTTGTTTTGGAAAGTTCAAATGTTTTGAATTTGAGATGGGAATAAATATATGTATAAATATTCATATGATTTCAAAAGGGGTTTAAAATAAAAACCTAGGATTTTGAATTCTGGATTTTAAATTTAATCTAAGGCAAGTTAAATGGATTGAAATAAATAAATTGATTAAAATCAATCTGAATGAATTTGAATGCATAAGAATGAAATATGAATTAATACTGAGTTATAGCAAAGTAGGCTTTCGACAAGTTAACGAGTTTTTAACATTTCTTTTGCCTTAGTAATTTCGGGGACAAAATTCTTTTCAGGGGGAAGGATGTAACATTCATGATTTTTAGTCGACTAATTTTAAACATTTAATATTATTTAAATGTTGAATCGATAATATAAATGGATTTTTATATCGAGTTTATCAATTTAATAATCGATATATGATTTAATTTTAAATATATTGTAACAACCCGAAAAATCAAAACCAATTTAAAAATTTTATTTTGGTAATTTAAATGGATTTTGAATATTTAAAATGGTTTATTTTTGTAACGACCCGTGTTTTTCGACCATTTGAATATGAATATTTAAATTAGTTTTAAATATTATATTGGAAATATTAATGGAATTAAATATTGAATTCGTTATTTAAAATGAAGTTGAATGATATATATATTCATATATAATATAAATCGAGCTTGAAAATGGCGTGCAGTTCGTAATATGGAGTTTTGAACTTCAACTGAGAATACAGAATCCGTTATAAGCCGGAATTCTGTGAAATAAGAAACGTTGGAAACGTATTGACGATAATTTTCATATGAAAGAGAAAGATCCAGATTTCATGTTAGAGATTGTTAAATATGGCCAGATCAAATTTTGAAATAAACGCTATGGAAATCGTTATCGACCTTTAAAATGGTCATTTTGCAAACGAACTCTGTTTTCGACGAAATCAGTTTCATTAGAACCGTATCGTTAAATTATTGTATGTTGTTGAATGGCGTGGCAAACCGATGTCGTATGTGACCACGGTAGCCGTAAACGCCCGTTCAATTTCTATAGCGCGTAGTTAATTTAATAAAAGGTTGTTTGGGTATAACTTGAACAGACAATCGAATTAAGCCACGAAACCAATTCCGTTGAGTTCGTATCGTCGATTAGAGCCAGGATAGGTATATAGTTCGTTATTTTTAGAGATCAGCAAATTGGGTATCCAAAATGGCATTGCGATACGCCTAAAAATAGCCTACCGGTGAAACAGCTTCAAAATGCGACAAAATTAGTGCCGTTGGGTTCGTATCGAAAAGTTATTGTCAGACTTCGCAGTTTCGAGTTGATTTGATTTATCTGGTGATCGTGAAAAAATTAAATGCGTGTTCATTTCCGGTTTCATAAAGGAAATTTTTTCATACTGCCTCGGATTTCGACGAAACTTGTCTCATTGGGTTCAGAATACCTTTTTACATTAAGATTAGCCTTTTTATCAGAAAATGAAAGTCATATAAGATGATTTTTCCGTGAAAATATCACGGCAAAAGTTAGTATATTAAATTAAGATTGAATTGGTCCATCCCCTCACTAAGCTATAAATTCCTATCACACGTTAGTAGCCTAAAACAAAGTCTAGTGATGTAAACGCCTACCACTAGTACACACACCTACATTAATACATGCACACAACCTGCCAACACGGTGAAACTAGATGCACCGTCACCCTATTATATCCCTTCTGTTCATTCTCGTGTTCTAAAAGATTTCCTTGTCTGCCAAAGTATATACCCCGTCCTTTCCAATACGTCAAACGTCACCCTATAATAACCAAATGTATGCATAACCTTTCCCTTATAAACCTAAAAACAGTGTATCCTATGTTTGTTTAAGCACAACATTTATGTGGGAACATGTCAAATCTTCGACAGTGCAGCCATGATAAAATATCAAACTGAATAATATACGGACCAAAAATGTGAAGCAGTTGGTAGCCTGTCCTAATCTATGCATTTTCTTTTCACAATACTTGAGCCTTGCCGACCAAGTTTAAAAACTTTCTACCCTACTCCGCAGCTACTCTGCAACCCTATTTAGACAACTTGGCTCCCACGTATGTCCTCCTATATAAAATCCTTTCTCCTTTCATTTTTCTTTGCTTCAGAGATGGAGAAAACCGTAAACTTCATTCACCAATGTATAAAATAACAATATAATCTTTAGCATAAAAATCTCGTAATACACATCAAATAAAAGCGCAGCACCTCCTCCTTTCGAATACAGAACGCAACTGAACCAACATCCAAGAAGAAGTCGGGGCCCGGTCAAGAGGTTGATCGACGCAGGGGGTGATCTCGGTTCCGACGAACGCTGGAGATGCAGACGTAGTCGAGAGATGTGTGCAACAGCAATAGGAAGGTACAGATCTGTTTTCTTCTGGAGGCTGAACTGATGCGTGGTGTCTGAAGTGGATTTATGGTGTTGATGTTGTATGGGTTCGAGATGGTCTTCATATGGTGGGTGCGGTGAATAAATGAGGTGGAGCGTGTGTATCGTGAGAGAGGGAGCAGGGGGTGTCAGCAGTTTTGGCGTGGGATGTGGAGTCATACGGTATTATTATTGGGTGGGGGAGTGGACGTGTGGTGTTAGTTTGAAGGTGTATGAAGTTTTGATGGGTATCATACATGGTGCGAGCACGAAATAAAGGGTGTACAGGAGAGTTGCAAACAAAGGGATGGAGAGTTGTGGCGTGAAATAGTAGAACGTGTTAAAAGAAATGGAACTGCGTGATGAGTATGAGGAAGCTGAGTGACAGGTGGCAATGCTCGGGGAACATTGGAACTGTCTTGACGAACGCTACGTCCCAGAACAGCTTGGACGGATTTGAATGCAGCTGGGATTATTGGTTAAATTAAACGCTTGTTTAATTTAACCACAACCGGACCGCATCAACGAGCAATGAAATCGAGGTGAGTTAAACTCACTCAGTTTTTCCCCATTTATATAAATTGGGTTTTTATTTTGTGTGCTCTGCTTGCTGATGGTTGACTGTTTATTTGTTGATTTAACTGACGAAATTAAACCGTCGTTTAATTTCAGTGAAATACCAAATCGTTATTCTAACGATTGGTTCCAATAAAGGTAACTTACCCTGTTGGTCACGTTTATAAGATAAACGTGTTTTTAGATTGAATTGTTTGATCTGTTTGAATTATTGGATATGTTTGAATTGTTGAACTGTTGGAGATAACCAGTTTGATGCAGGGCAGAACAGGTTGGAGGGATCCAACCGGATTCCTCAAATATATTATTCATTTTCATATTACATATATGGACTGATCTGATGGGGGATTGATTTGATTGTTGATTTTTGACTAAAAACCCAACATCTGTTTAGTTTAAACCAATGGGCGGTATTGGTTGAGTATTTGGCAATATGGCCTATGAAATAAATT
This sequence comes from Allium sativum, assembly GCA_030737875.1. NCBI lineage: Eukaryota > Viridiplantae > Streptophyta > Magnoliopsida > Asparagales > Amaryllidaceae > Allium > Allium sativum. Next base: position 660,136,719 of record CM060920.1, read on the forward strand.
GATTTGTTATGTTGATTTACCGTCAGGCGGATCAACAGAGACGGAGTTATAAAATTTATTTTATAACTAGAAATAAATTTTGAAATTATATTATTTTGAATAATAGTTTATTTATAGGGGAATAAATATTTATTATTTATTATTTAACTGGATAATTATTTATTTAATAAGGTAAATTCTGATGATAATATAAAACGAGTAAGGAGAAAATTAACCAAATGGTTGAATTTGGATAATTGTTTTGTGAAGAGACGACTAAATGGAATTATTAGAATTAATTATATTATTAATTAATTCAAAAGGGAAATGAAATTTGAGATTAGAATGAGATAATTGTGATTGGAATTAACTAAGTCGACTGTTTTGAATTAAGAGTATTAATCAGTTGGTGCGTTGTGAATAAAATGGTTGAAGAATATTTGTTCAAATTTTAGTAAGGTTTTTAAAAGGGAAATTCTATTTTAGTTAATACTGGATTTAACTACGAAAGTAGTTAATAACCAAGTATATTATTATTTTAATTAATAATAATTGAGGAAATTACTTTTAATGGTAATTCATTCAAAAATAATCAAAGTGGAAATAAAATTCAACTGAATAGTGAATGAAGTTTTGTGACAGGTTTTATTCAAACCTGAGTTTTATAACAAAGTTGTAAAAATGGATTTTTAAGCGAGTATTATAGCTTAAATAAATGCCGCTTAATTATTTGAATTAAGTAAAGGGGAATTTTGGTAAAAAGGGCGTACTTATAAACCAGAGTTATATAAAAGAGATTTGAGATGTTATATCGTTAATTTTAGATTAATGTTACAAAACAACGAGATTAAATAAGAAGGGGAAATTATAATAAATTTCCAAAGCAAAACTGGTTGAATGGGTTTGAAGGAAAATTAGTGGAAGTGAAATTGGTAAAAGAAATGGATTATCGGATTTTGTAAACAAAGATCTGAATTTCGATATGAAATTGTTCAAAAGGGGTAAGGGTTAAAAGTGGTGTTTATAATGAATTACTTAAATTAAGGAATAAATCTTATGTGAATAAGAAGCAGGAAGTTATATTTGAAATATTCAAATGTTTAAGAGTTTTTTTTTAATTTGTTTTAAATGAAAGGCCAAGTGATGCTGAATACTGAACCAGTGAACTCATTGGATTTTCATGATTGAAACACTGTTTATTTTGATAGTTAAATCATCGACTATCAAATCTCAACAATACGGTTGTTGGTACGGAAAGACCGGGATCGAATGTATATTCGAAAACCATTCCTACCAGCAAATACGTGAAGATATCAGAAGATGATCGAGATGGAGCATTGAAGACCGTGGATTTTCATAAGCGGAAGGATCACGTATAATCTCTGGTTAGCTCCTAGAGATAAACTGTGGTTCTTTCGTGGATGGAATCCACGGGTTGCAAGGACTTCTCGCTACTGATCCATGGGGTGATTCCTATATGGATGCGGTAGGAGAGTACCTTCGGTTCATCCTGTTCCTAGATGACTTGTATGGATGAATGCCTGACAGGGTATTTCCAGAAAAGGTCACATACATTGATTTCTTCAACCGTACCAAGAGTGGAAGCAGAGAAGGAAACTTCTTTAGCCAACACGTAATGTATTGTTGTAGACGTCAATCAGTGATTCGATGGATCTGACAATGTGGCATTCGAAGTGAAATGAGATGTGCTGATAAAGCGTAGCCTCAAGCCTCATCAACCGGGAGATGACAGAAATCGGGCAGGCAGCATGGCTATGTGGGTCGCTCCCATTAGGGTGTATAATCACCTATCTAGAGAAATTCCTTTTGTTTCTTAATCTATCGATTCTGCCCATTCGGGAACGGTGGTTTGAGTCCAACTGTTGGTGATATACATTCGATACACTCAAGCGAAATGAGTGGTCGGTCATGTGAGGGTCGGGTTGCAAGACGTTCTTGTTGAACCCAGTGTATTCGCCTCTAGAGATACACTATCGGCGGGTGGTCCCATACCTTGTCAAGGTCAGAATCCAATCTCCAATAAGCGCCCACGGTTTTGATTGTATACTATATATGTGGAGCGTGAGATGCAAGCGTTCCACTAAATTGTTATTTACTTGTATTTAGACATTACTATAATATCAGACAAGATATTGATTTCAAAACTGTTTGGGTTATCGTAAGGTAAAAACCGTCCGTGTTTATGTGTGGATTTGGTCTTACGATTATCCTTTTCTTTTGAAAAGATTTTGAACTTTAAAATCTGGTTGGATGATTTACCCTTAATACTGTGCGAGTTTATCTCACTCTGGTTCACCAGACTGACCCGGTGTTTTGTAAATGCTCGGGTTAGCCCGGGGTGTACAGGTTCAAGTTATCAAATGCGATGAAGAGACGAGCTGGAAGAGTCCAGACGTATGATATTATATAGCTACTATTCCGCTGTGTTGAATAGGAGGACGGGTTATTATAACTGTCCAGATGTTGATGTACTCTGATATTGTAAGTATTTTTTAAGGCTCTCAATAAAGTTTTATTTCTATATTATATTTTTGTTCCGCTGCGATGTGAGACTTTGTGTTGCGTTGTTTCTTCTCCTTCTATTATTCTAATATTTCTTTCTTTCTTATCTCACCCTCTAATTTCTTTCTAATACTATCCAGTGTTTTCGGTGTTGGAAGGTCGGCATGAGTTACGGTAAAGGTATTTTATGTCGATTTTCAGTGTCGGAAATCCGCTGGGTCGTTACAGTGGTATCAGAGCTATTGGTTTAGTAATAACCTTGGCTCTATGGTGTAACTCGATAGAGATTGGGTTAGTAATACCCTAGATCGAGATTGAGTGTGTGTATTTATATATATATATATATGAGAGCGTAATTGTAAATTTTATATACAAATGTTTTATATGGTGTTGGTTGATCGGTTCGAGTATTGAAAAGCGTTGAACTGGCAAATAGATACTGTATTGTTTTGTAAAGAGAGTAAATGAAATAATTTTACCCAAATTATATTTTTGTATATAAAGAAAATCAAATTATTGAGATATCAGTGTGTTTGATCGATTGGAATAGAATTCAAATTAGATTGAAATTTGAATTGAAATTTAACTTGGTTAAGTGTAATTAAAATTCAGGATGGTATTGCAATTAAATAAAATAAATTGGGAATTAAATGAATGAATAATAATCAAATATATGTAACCAAAATAAATATTAATATTGAATAAAAATTCAATTGATTTGGTTGTGTATTGATTGCTGGTTGTGAATTGCTTGTTATTGGATAATAGTTGTTTGAATGGAAATAATCAACAATTTAATAAAGCTAAATGATATTCAGTATAATTTATACTGGAATGAAACCGCATATGGGTTGAAATTTATGACTTAACCCTGTGTTTGATAATGAATTGATGCTGTGTGTTTGATTTTGCAATTGGTATAGTTATACCAGTTGATTCGTGAATATTACTTAAGAATTTCATATATCTGTCACTGATATGTGAATTAAGTTGAGTACAGGTGCCGATGGCTAAGCAGATTGATATTGGTTGAGTAAATCGCATATATGTTGAGCAGATATGCTCAATAACGCTTGCAAAAAGGTACGCTTACGCGAGAATATGAAATTTTGGGGTTTTGATTTTGTTTTCCGACCGTTGGTCGATGAATATATATTATTTGTTCCTGCGATATCGCAGATGTCACTCCGTGCAGGGAGACTCTGCCGAATTTTCCCGGGAATTTAATGTGTTAGAATTTTTTTTCGATATTTTTGAAAATATTTATTTACGATAACAAATTGGTTTTCAATAAATTAGATTTGGAAATTAATGGGATTTGTAGCACTTTTCTTACCTTAGCAATTTCGAGGATGAAATTATTTTATGGGGGGAAGAATGTAACGACCCGTGTTTTTCGACCATTTGAATATGAATATTTAAATTAGTTTTAAATATTATATTGGAAATATTAATGGAATTAAATATTGAATTCGTTATTTAAAATGAAGTTGAACGATATATATATTCATATATAATATAAATCGAGCTTGAAAATGGCGTGCAGTTCGTAATATGGAGTTTTGAACTTCAACTGAGAATACAGAATCCGTTATAAGCCGGAATTCTGTGAAATAAGAAACGTTGGAACCGTATTGACGATAATTTTCATATGAAAGAGAAAGATCCAGATTTCATGTTAGAGATTGTTAAATATGGCCAGATCAAATTTTGAAATAAACGCTATGGAAATCGTTATCGACCTTTAAAATGGTCATTTTGCAAACGAACTCTGTTTTCGACGAAATCAGTTTCATTAGAACCGTATCGTTAAATTATTGTATGTTGTTGAATGGCATGGCAAACCGATGTCGTATGTGACCACGGTAGCCGTAAACACCCGTTCAATTTCTATAGCGCGTAGTTAATTTAATAAAAGGTTGTTTGGGTATAACTTGAACAGACAATCGAATTAAGCCACGAAACCAATTCCGTTGAGTTAGTATCGTCGATTAGAGCCAGGATAGGTATATAGTTCGTTATTTTTAGAGATCAGCAAATTGGGTATCCAAAATGGCATTGCGGTACGCCTAAAAATAGCCTACCGGTGAAACAGCCTCAAAATGCGACGAAATTAGTGCCGTTGGGTTCGTATCGAAAAGTTATTGTCAGACTTTGCAGTTTCGAGTTGATTTGATTTATCTGGAGATCGTGAAAAAATTAAATGCGTGTTCATTTCCGGTTTCATAAAGGAAATTTTTTCATACTGCCTCGGATTTCGACGAAACTTGTCTCATTGGGTTCAGAATACCTTTTTACATTAAGATTAGCCTTTTTATCAGAAAATGAAAGTCATATAAGATGATTTTTCCGTGAAAATATCACGGCAAAAGTTAGTATACTAAATTAAGATTGAATTGGTCCATCCCCTCACTAAACTATAAATTCCTATCACACGTTAGTAGCCTAAAACAAAGTCTAGTGATGTAAACGCCTACCACTAGTACACACACCTACATTAATACATGCACACAACCTGCCAACACGGTGAAACTAGATGCACCGTCACCCTATTATATCCCTTCTGTTTATTCTCGTGTTCTAAAAGATTTCCTTGTCTGCCAAAGTATATACCCCGTCCTTTCCAATACGTCAAACGTCACCCTATAATAACCAAATGTATGCATAACCTTTCCCTTATAAACCTAAAAACAGTGTATCCTATGTTTGTTTAAGCACAACATTTATCTGGGAACATGTCAAATCTTCGACAGTGCAGCCATGATAAAATATCAAACTGAATAATATACGGACCAAAAATGTGAAGCAGTTGGTAGCCTGTCCTAATCTATGCATTTTCTTTTCACAATACTTGATCCTTGTCGACCAAGTTTAAAAACTTTCTACCCTACTCCGCAGCTACTCTGCAACCCTATTTAGACAACTTGGCTCCCACGTATGTCCTCCTATATAAAATCCTTGCTCCTTTCGTTTTTCTTTGCTTCAGAGATGGAGAAAACCGTAAACTTCATTCACCAATGTATAAAATAACAATATAATCTTTAGCATAAAAATCTCGTAATACACATCAAATAAAAGCGCAGCACCTCCTCCTTTCGAATACAGAACGCAACTGAACCAACATCCAAGAAGAAGTCGGGGCCCGGTCAAGAGGTTGATCGACGCAGGGGGTGATCTCGGTTCCGACGAACGCTGGAGATGCAAACGTAGTCGAGAGACGTGTGCAACAGCAATGGGAAGGTATAGATCTGTTTTCTTCTGGAGGCTGAACTGATGCGTGGTGTTTGAAGTGGATTTATGGTGTTGATGTTGTATGGGTTCGAGATGGTCTTCATATGGTGGGTGCGGTGAATAAATGAGGTGGAGCGTGTGTATCGTGAGAGAGGGAGCAGGGGGTGTCAGCAGTTTTGGCGTGGGATGTGGAGTCATACGGTATTATTATTGGGTGGGGGAGTGGACGTGTGGTGTTAGTTTGAAGGTGTATGAAGTTTTGATGGGTATCATACATGGTGCGAGCACGAAATAAAGGGTGTACAGGAGAGTTGCAAACAAAGGGATGGAGAGTTGTGGCGTGAAATAGCAGAACGTGTTAAAAGAAATGGAACTGCGTGATGAGTATGGGGAAGCTGAGTGACAGGTGGCAATGCTCGGGGAACATTGGAACTGTCTTGACGAACGCTACGTCCCAGAACAGCTTGGACGGATTTGAATGCAGCTGGGATTATTGGTTAAATTAAACGCTTGTTTAATTTAACCACAACCGGACCGCATCAACGAGCAATGAAATCGAGGTGAGTTAAACTCACTCAGTTTTTCCCCATTTATATAGATTGGGTTTTTATTTTGTGTGCTCTGCTTGCTGATGGTTGACTGTTTATTTGTTGATTTAACTGACGAAATTAAACCGTCGTTTAATTTCAGTGAAATACCAAATCGTTATTCTAACGATTGGTTCCAATAAAGGTAACTTACCCTGTTGGTCACGTTTATAAGATAAACGTGTTTTTAGATTGAATTGTTTGATCTGTTTGAATTATTGGATATGTTTGAATTGTTGAACTGTTGGAGATAACCAGTTTGATGCAGGGCAGAACAGGTTGGAGGGATCCAACCGGATTCCTCAAATATATTATTCATTTTCATATTACATATATGGACTGATCTGATGGGGGATTGATTTGATTGTTGATTTTTGACTAAAAACCCAACATCTGTTTAGTTTAAACCAATGGGCGGTATTGGTTGAGTATTTGGCAATATGGCCTATGAAATAAATTGATTTGTTATGTTGATTTACCGTCAGGCGGATCAACAGAGACGGAGTTATAAAATTTATTTTATAACTAGAAATAAATTTTGAAATTATATTATTTTGAATAATAGTTTATTTATAGGGGAATAAATATTTATTATTTATTATTTAACTGGATAATTATTTATTTAATAAGGTAAATTCTGATGATAATATAAAACGAGTAAGGAGAAAATTAACCAAATGGTTGAATTTGGATAATTGTTTTGTGAAGAGACGACTAAATGGAATTATTAGAATTAATTATATTATTAATTAATTCAAAAGGGAAATGAAATTTGAGATTAGAATGAGATAATTGTGATTGGAATTAACTAAGTCGACTGTTTTGAATTAAGAGTATTAATCAGTTGGTGCGTTGTGAATAAAATGGTTGAAGAATATTTGTTCAAATTTTAGTAAGGTTTTTAAAAGGGAAATTCTATTTTAGTTAATACTGGATTTAACTACGAAAGTAGTTAATAACCAAGTAAATTATTATTTTAATTAATAATAATTGAGGAAATTACTTTTAATGGTAATTCATTCAAAAATAATCAAAGTGGAAATAAAATTCAACTGAATAGTGAATGAAGTTTTGTGACAGGTTTTATTCAAACCTGAGTTTTATAACAAAGTTGTAAAAATGGATTTTTAAGCGAGTATTATAGCTTAAATAAATGCCGCTTAATTATTTGAATTAAGTAAAGGGGAATTTTGGTAAAAAGGGCGTACTTATAAACCAGAGTTATATAAAAGAGATTTGAGATGTTATATCATTAATTTTAGATTAATGTTACTAAACAACGAGATTAAGTAAGAAGGGGAAATTATAATAAATTTCCAAAGCAAGACTGCTTGAATGGGTTTGAAGGAAAATTAGTGGAAGTGAAATTGGTAAAAGAAATGGATTATCGGATTTTGTAAACAAAGATCTGAATTTCGATATGAAATTGTTCAAAAGGGGTAAGGGTTAAAAGTGGCGTTTATAATGAATTACTTAAATTAAGGAATAAATCTTATGTGAATAAGAAGCAGGAAGTTATATTTGAAATATTCAAATGTTTAAGAGTTTTTTTTAATTTGTTTTAAATGAAAGGCCAAGTGATGCTGAATACTGAACCAGTGAACTCATTGGATTTTCATGATTGAAACACTGTTTATTTTGATAGTTAAATCACCGACTATCAAATCTGACCAATACGGTTGTTGGTACGGAAAGACCGGGATCGAATGTATATTCGAAAACCATTCCTACCAGCAAATACGTGAAGATATCAGAAGATGATCGAGATGGAGCATTGAAGACCGTGGATTTTCATAAGCGGAAGGATCACTTATAATCACTGGTTAGCTCCCAGAGATAAACTGTGGTTCTGTCGTGGATGGAATCCACGGGTTGCAAGGACTTCTCGCTACTGATCCATGGGGTGATTCCTATATGGATGCGGTAGGAGAGTACCTTCGGTTCATCCTGTTCCTGGATGACTTGTATGGATGAATGCCTGACAGGGTATTTCCAGAAAAGGTCACATACATTGATTTTTCAACCGTACCAAGAGTGGAAGCAGAGAAGGAAACTTCTTTAGCCAACACGTAATGTATTGTTGTAGACGTCAATCAGTGATTCGATGGATCCGACAATGTGGCATTCGAAGTGAAATGAGATGTGCTGATAAAGCGTAGCCTCAAGCCTCATCAACCGGGAGATGACAGAAATCGGGCAGGCAGCATGGCTATGTGGGTCGCTCCCATTAGGGTGTATAATCACCTATCTAGAGAAATTCCTTTTGTTTCTTAATCTATCGATTCTTCCCATTCGGGAACGGTGGTTTGAGTCCAACCGTTGGTGATATACATTCGATACACTCAAGCGAAATGAGTGGTCGGTCATGTGAGGGCCGGGTTGCAAGACATTCTTGTTGAACCCAGTGTATTCGCCTCTAGAGATACACTATCGGCGGGTGGTCCCATACCTTGTCAAGGTCAGAATCCAATCTCCAATAAGCGCCCACGGTTTTGATTGTATACTATATATGTGGAGCGTGAGATGCAAGCGTTCCACTAGATTGTTATTTACTTGTATTTAGACATTACTATAATATCAGACAAGATATTGATTTCAAAACTGTTTGGGTTATCGTAAGGTAAAAACCGTCCGTGTTTATGTGTGGATTTGGTCTTACGATTATCCTTTTCTTTTGAAAAGATTTTGAACTTTAAAATCTGGTTGGATGATTTACCCTTAATACTGTGCGAGTTTATCTCACTCTGGTTCACCAGACTGACCCGGTGTTTTGTAAATGCTCGGGTTAGCCCGGGGTGTATAGGTTCAAGTTATCAAATGCGATGAAGAGACGAGCTGGAAGAGTCCAGACGTATGATATTATATAGCTACTATTCCGCTGTGTTGAATAGGAGGACAGGTTATTATAACTGTCCAGATGTTGATGTACTCTGATATTGTAAGTATTTTTGAAGGCTCTCAATAAAGTTTTATTTCTATATTATATTTTTGTTCCGCTGCGATGTGAGACTTTGTGTTGCGTTGTTTCTTCTCCTTCTACTATTCTAATATTTCTTTCTTTCTTATCTCACCCTCTAATTTCTTTCTAATACTATCCAGTGTTTTCGGTGTTGGAAGGTCGGCATGAGTTACGGTAAAGGTATTTTATGTCGATTTTCAGTGTCGAAAATCCGCTGGGTCGTTACAATTTTAAATAATAACGACCAAAAAATTATTTAAATCATAGTTAGAACGAAATTTTTTAATTTAATTATAAAAGGAGTTTATTAGATTTCAAATTTCAAATTTCAAATGAATGTACAGGATTCAAAATAAATTGATTTTAGTGAAACTAGAAATATTTGAATCTGTTCGAAAATATCTTTCTAAAGAATCAGAAAAATTGAAATTTCATAGTGGGAATCAAAAGTTATGGCTAGTTGAATATTCAGAATAGTCGCTATGGAATAAATATAGCCCTTGAATATAGCCATTTTGCTAACGACCTCCGTTTTAGACGAAAACACTTTTGTTGGATTCGGAATGTCGAATTATTGCTAGGTTCCAATTTTCATAATTATTGGAATCAATATGTGAGCGTGGCAAAAAAAAAACGTGTTTTGACAGTTTCAGTCAATTTGGATCGACCAGAAAATGGCCATTTTTTAAACGGTCTTCAAATTTGATGAAATTAGTTTTCCTAGGACCGTATAGTCAATACAAAGCTAGAAATAATTTTCGGGAGTTTTTAGAGTCGGTATGTGGCTTCGGTAAATTAAAATGTACTTATAAATTGAATATATATTGATTCATATTTTAATTTTAACGAAAAATTATCGAAACGATAGAATTGGCTAACGGGACATATCCCATTGTGTTTGTAATAGGGGTATTACGCTAGGGGCGATAGTCGTTGGGTTCGATTTGAAGTTAGAATGAAAAACCACATTTAAATGAACTAAATAAATATTTATATATATTCCTATTAGTCAAAATAAAGGGTCAAAACCCTCTTTCTCATTCAAATGTGTTCAACGCCCTATACCTGCGCCTCCAACAAGAAATTGACGATTATAATCTTCAATCCATCTCCTCCTATTTTCTCCTAATCAGCTCGATGGATTTTAGAATTCCAAAACGGAAAATGAAGAGCTCGGTGAGATCTCCTGAACCAACGGTGGAGATCAAAAATTATTCAGCCATTGGTGTGAAATCGCGGATCAAAGTAGCTGCATTCGAGGTGGGTTTTGGCACTAATGGCGAGAGCGAGTTGGCTTTGGCTTATGGCACCGGCGGAGGAGGTGGAACCCAAGGGCGTTGCGTTCTCTGATGGTTGTCCGACCACTTGTGCTGACGTGCGCAGGAGAGGAATTGGTGCGATCTTTCTTGGATGGATCCTTTAACGATACGGAAACGGGAAGAAAGGTTATAGAGGGATTAGAGGGTAAGAAGGTAATTAGAGCCAAGTAACTAATAATTAATGTAATTAATAATATTTAAATTGTTTAAAATGTTTAAATGATAATAACTTGTTCATGTTAGTTCAGAATCGAGCGAAATGAAATGCATTGGAATCACAATGATGAGGACTACATTTCAGAACAGACCAGATCTGAAATAAAGCTAGCTACAAACAAAGGAGAAGTGGAACCCAACATGTGATCTCTAAATTCAAAATAAAATGGAGTAAAAATATAAATTGTCTACGGTGCCTGTTAGCTCACTTCCCTCGTCCACAGACCATGGACGATTTATTTGACTGTATTGTGTTGTGATTGTGATGTGTGAAATAAATATGCATTGTAAAAATATATATGTATTGTAAAAATATATATGCGTTGTAAAAATATATATATGCATGAAATAAAAATATATATATATAAATTATAGTGAAATGAAAATAAAATAAATAATTATTTACAAACCGGACGGTTTGTTTATGTACACTTATTTATCTGATATTGATTGGGACGATAAATTTTACACATCGCCCAACTGCACAAATAAAAACAGTATTTGTTGTTTGAAAATCCCACACAGGTATTGGGATAATATTTGACATAAACTGATCCTAATAATTAGTGGTATGTCAAACGATGGGTTGACAGACTATATAAGCGTTATTTATTTATTTTAATGCTTATACGGTTGTAGAATGCACTCTGGATGTTGTTTGAATTTTTAATGATTGCTTATCATTATTGTTGTATATATATGATGTTGAAATCCATATAAATAAAATTATATGGTAATTGATTGAGTCTGATTCCAGTTCAGAATTAACGAATATTTTAAAATAATATTCAGTGAATATTGAAATGTGAAGCCGTGTTAAGTAGTTAAACGCCATTTTAACACGAACGGGAATTTGGTCGATTTTATTCATTTTATAATGGATATCGAAAAATGATTCCAAAATCTGATATTTTGAAAATATTATCATTTTAATATTGAAATGATATGGAATATTCAAATTGGATTTGAATTTGAAAATAAAATTGAAATCGATTTGAATTGAAATCGTTTTGAAATGAATTTAAATAGAATTGAAATCGATTTGAAATCAATTTAAATCGAATTGAATTGAATTGAAATCTATTTGAAATAAATTCAAAACTAATTGAAATCGAATTGAATTGAAATTGATTTGAAATAAATTCAAAACGAATTGAAATGGAATTGAAATCAAATTGAATTGAAATCGATTTGAAGTAAATTCAAAATGAATTGAAATGGAATTGAAATCGAATTGAATTGAAATCGATTTGAAGTAAATTCAAAACGAACTGAAATGTAATTGAAATCAAATTGAATTAAAATCGATTTGAAATGAATTTAAAACGAATTGAAGTGGAATTGAAATCGATTTGAAATGAATTTAAAACAATTTGAAATCGATTGAATTGAAATCGATTTGAAATGAATTTAAACGGATTTATAATGTAATATTCAATTTTGATTTGAATTTGAAAGGAAGTGGAAATCGTTTTTGAAACAAATATAAAATGATTTATAAATTTCGTTTTAAATGGAAATCAATGAAATATAATATATATATACACACATTATAATGGCCTGAATAGAACGCGTCGCTCAGTGGAAGTTCGTGAATTTCGACCATTAACTTCAAATGGACATTACGGGAGATCCAACCGTCAGATTCTCCTAAAACTGGAACCATTCGGTTCATATAGAAAAGAGCTTTCCAATGAATACAAGATATTTGAAATCTAATGGTTAGAGTTGGAAATATGTCTAAATCAATTTCAGAAAAGTTCGTTATGGATGCACTTCAGTGGCCGTTATTGGAAACTGACTGTACGGGCGATAATAAAATTATTAAAAATATGGAAAAATTATGCAAAATCATAATAAATGATTTGGAAAGATTTTGAACGAAAAATTCTGGTTTTGAAAAGATAAAAATATATTTTTATCGGAATGAACTAGTCATTAACAGGAAAAATAATTTATTTATTTTTAGAAATAAATAAATTGGATTTGAAATGGTTTAAAAAATAACAAGAATTTGCAATATACAAAATGGAATGGATTTGAATCGAAATTATCTTCGGAATATTTCGATATTGGATTCTGTAATTATATGGACATTGTGGATGAATTTGGAAGATATATATATATATATATATATATATATCGCTATTCCAATCCGATATCCGTTGGTTTCAGATTTGATATTGAATATGAGCCGATATATTTTCTATTTAGAGCCTTGTATTTGATATCAAATTAGATTTTGGGTTTGTCGTGAATGGTGTCTTCATTAACACTTTTTTTTAACCCAATTGAGAAAAGAATAAATCTTTTAATTAAGATTTATTGAAGTTTTTCAATTAATTAATATTTAATTGGAATGGAGTAAAAGAATTGGATTTTTGGGTTTATCGTGAACATTGTTTAAATAACACTTGTTCTTTAACCCAATTAACAATGAAGAATATGATTTGGAATTTATAATCTTTTAATTAAGATTTGTGGAATTTCCAAAGTAAAGATTTCCAATTTAATATATTAAATTGGAATTGAATGGAATTCGATTTGGTAATAATCGAAGTGATTTTCTGTGGAGGAAGACTGTTAGTATATACAGAATTTAAAAGGCTTTGTTGTTATTCCATTTATATTATTAGTCGGATACGGAAATTGATATCGATTATATATTGATTTGATTTCCGTGAAGATTCCATAATTCATGGAATGTGATTTTGGGTTTACGTGAACCGTATTTTAATTGACATTGGTTCTTTAACCCAGTTAAAGATAAGATTATTTTCTTAGCTTTGAATAATCATTAATATTGATTTTTAGGAAGATTAATACTAATTGTAGTTTTAATGAATCTTTGATTAGATTGAAAAGTTAATGTGATAATTAAATTATCAATTCAAGAAAATGATCGAGAATGAAGTACCACCAGTTTTACTACGGGTGATAGCTAAATCTTTAATTAGATTTGAACGTGAAATGGTAACTAATATTTATCGATAACACCATGGTGTTAGATATGGAGTATTACAAGTTTTGCTCCAAGGCATGAATAGGTTGAGATTGGGAAATAAAATAAATGATTACTTCGACGTGGTTCGCAAATCTCGACTGGTTTGGAAAACCTTGATATGATTTGTTATCCAAAGGAAGATTAAAGAATAAATTTAAAGAATTTATCTTTGATAAAATTAATGGGAACCTTTCCCAAAGGAAAATAATATTTGAATAAAAGAATATTCCGGATTGGAATGAGGTGTATGATGTGTTGTATAACACTTGATTATAAGATATGCGAGTTATTCGGGAAGGCCGGGTTTAACCCATTCTGAATAACTGATATGATGAGAAGTCGAAGAGATTGAAGACAGTGCAAGATCGACGATCTTCACATCGAATGGATGGGTTGCTATAGTTGCTCATGACGGGAGTAGCTACCTTGAAGGGGCTACAATGGTATCCGTCCGGACGTACTTGTTGATTGTACGGATATGCGAGGGCCTCTCTCCTATATTGGATATACGGGATGAGGAATAAGGTGCCTCCGGTTTCGTTCATACCTAGAACGGACTTGTAAATGGATGGTGTTCTACGCTGATTGGTCTCTATTAAATATACATCTTCCTGGAGAAGGGGAATTTATTCCCTTACTTCACCCTTCCCTAAGACGTACGGGATCAGAGATTGTATATCGATAGACATCAATCGCATGGCGTAAATTGCCTATGTGGCATGCCTAAGTGGCAAATGATCAAGGCTTCTATTGAAACGCAGAGTCTTGTGGTTAATGATCAAAGCACAGCTTTAATACAGCATGGCTTTGTGTAGCGTTAATTCGCGAGCCTCACACACCGGTATAGTGGTAAACTGATGGTTAGATCAATATGCTTTTGAGATGAGGATAGACACCCTATGGGTTATCATGGATTCGGTCAACCGAGTTGAGGGATAGGCATACCCCCCCCCCCCCCCCGACTCCTTGATGGATAGAACTAGCGGTGTTTTCACATTCCGGCGACGTAGGTCGCGGTAACTTGTTTCTTGGATAGTGCGAATGTGCATTACGGTGTTTTCGCATGCCTGCAACGTAAACCGTGGTGAATTGCACTACGCGATCAATCTTTCGAATCAGTAACCACCAGTATGGAAATCCAATTTCCAAATACAAAAAATTTCGGTTTTTTTTGTATATTTTATATTACGACATAGTGGGATTGGGAGGTCATGCCGCCTAGGATTGATACAATCATATTTGAAGTTGATTTCTTCACTTATATTAATAGTAAAAGATTTGTTTTAATTTGGCTATTATGAGGTAAAACTCTATCCTTCGGCCTGCGTTGCATTGTATGATGGGACATGAGTCATATAATAGCTTCATTTTCTTTATTTAGCATTGCGTTGTTTGTTTTAGGCACTTATATTCTTGGGGGTAAACTCATTCCATGTTATACGCCATGGTCCCTTAATTTACCTTATTCTAAAGTAATGTTTTAAATAACTGTTTTAGTTCTCACACCAGTCACATGACTGACCTGGAGTTTATTGTTTTAACCTAAACTCTGGGTGCCCTTATTTTCCACACGGGCAATTATAGTTTTGGTTTTGCAGATTTATATTCATAGGATCCTAGTTTACAGCTGAAGCGATATTCGGAAAGCTCTATATCCGTGTATCTGTTTTCAGTTGTGCTTTGTATTGTTTTTCCGCAGCTACGTATTTTAATGTAATTTATATCTCTGATGTTTCTTGTTGTATAATATTTATTCATTTATAATCTGTTATATTCTTGTATTCTGATGGAATATTTGTAATAAGCAACAAAATGTTCTTCTGTTTGTTTTCTGATTTGTCGTGTTCTCGAAGCAATCCGGGCTTTCCTTCACGGGAAAGTTTGGGTCTCCACATTTGGTATCAGATCTATGGTTTACAGAGCTTGAGAACATGATATATTAGAACCGAACAAAGGAATTCATCAGAGGTTGGATTAGTAATATTCAAGGAGATCGACTCGTTAGAGATAGGATCAATAGTATCCTAGAACGAGCCGGAAGAGTGTTATTTTTAAAATAAAAATGAAATCAAATTAGTTTTGAAAATTTATAACTTATTATTCGTATTTGAATATTTATTTTATATTGAATTTAGGCAATCAAGTATATAAGGATTTTGAATATACGCGTATTCGAAGTCTCAAATATACTGGGTAGATATAGAATCACACTCTAGTCTCCCGGAGATGATTCTGATGATGTGGTCACATCATCAATATATGTGTTCGAGTTTCGAAAGTGGAATATCTATATATTTCCAATCGACTGGCGTGAGAACCAAAACCTTATTTTGAATTTAATATTTGGAATTTGACACTAGAAATGTGATTTTTGAATATATATATATATATATATGTATACGTTTGGAAATTTAATTCACTAATTGATTGTTGGTTGTGTTGTGTGATTATTAGTTCAACTAAATAAAAATATTGGAATAATAAATCCAATATGAGAATGAAAAGTTGAATTGAACCAATTTAAAACCAATAAGAGAACATGAAAGTTAATATTAGCCAAATCAAGCAAACATTGAACTAAATTGAAAATTTATTTGAATTGCATGCATATATATGTATATACATTGAACATGTCATAGCAGGAGGCTAGAGAAGAGGAATAAAATTGTATGCCTGAAAATAGGTACATGTTTACCATTTATTGGGTTTTGGATGATTTTATGAGCTGATTGGCTAACCGCTTTGCTTTTCTTTTTCTTTTTGAGATGAGAGGGCCTGTGTGGCGGTTTGGGGATTTTCCCGGTGCTCCCTATACAAAGGAGGTTATGGCGAAATTTTTCAGAAATTCAGGGCGTTAGCCAAATTTTTGAAAAATTAGAAAATTCTTAGAAACTGAAAAGTTGAAGAATGAACACCAGAATGAAAGTTGAGTTGGTTAGTAAAACAACTTTCAGCTCCGTTCCTTTTCGAGGACGAAAAGATTTTAAGTGGAGGAAATTGTAACAACCCAGAAAATCAGAACCAATTTAAAAATTTTATTTTGGTAATTTTAATGGATTTTGAATATTTAAAATGGTTTATTTTAAATAATAACGACCAAAAACTTATTTAAATTGAAGTTAGAATGAAATTTTTTAATTTAATTATAAAAGGAGTTTAAAATGGCGCAGTAGTTTGAAAATTCGATTTCAAATTTCAAATAAATGTATAGGATTCAAAATAAACAGGATTTTAGTCATACCAGAAATATTTGAATCTATTCGAAAATATCTTTCTAACGAATCAGAAAAAAATGAAATTTCATAGCGAAATCAAAAGTTATGGCCAGTTGAATATTCAGAATAGTCGTTATGGAATAAATATAACCCTTGAAAATAGCCATTTTGCAAACGACATCCGTTTTCGACAAAGCCACTTTTGTTGGATTCGAAATGTTGAATTATTTCTAGGTTCCAATTTTCATAATTACCGGAATCAATATGTGAGCGTGGCAAAAGAAAATATGTTTTGACAATTTCAGTCAATTTGGATCGACCAGAAAAATGACCATTTTTCAAACGCTCTTCAAATTTGAAGAAATTAGTTTTGTTAGGACCGCATAGTCAATACGAAGCTTGAAATAATTTTTCGGGAATTTTTAAAGTTAGTATGTGGCCCCGGTAAATTAAAATGTACGTACAAATTGAATATATATTGATTCATATTTTAATTTTAATGAAAACTGATCGAAACGATAGAATTGGATAACGGGACATAACCCATTGTGTTCGAAATGTGGGTATTACGCTAGGGGAGACAGTCGTTGGGTTCGATTTGAAGTTAGAATGAAAAACCACATTTAAACGAATTAAATAAATATTTATATATATATTCCTATTGGTCAAAATAAAGGGTCAAAACCCTCTTTCTCTTTCAAACGTGGTCAACGCCCTATACCTACGCCTCCAAGAAGAAATCAACGATTATAATCTTCAATCCATCTCCTCCTATTTTCTCCTAATCCGCTCGATGGATTTCAGAATTCCAAAAAGGAAACGAAGACCTCGGCGAGATCTCCTGAACAAACGGTGGAGATCAAAAATTGTTTAGCCATTGGTGTAAAATTGCGGATCAAAGTAGTTGTGTTCGAGGTAGGTTTTAGCACTAACGACGGGCGCGAGTTGGCTCTAGCTTATGGCGTCGGCGGAGGAGGTGGAACCCAAGGGCGTCGCGTTCTCTGATGGCCGTTCGACCACCTGTGCTGACGTGCGCAAGAGAGGAATTCATGTGAGCTTTCTTGGATCGATCCTGGAACGATACAGAAAAAGAAAGAAAGGTTATAGAAGGATTAGCGGGTTAGAAGGTAATTAAGGCCAAGTAATTAATAATTAATGCAATTAATTATATTTAAATTAAATGATAATAACTTGTTCATATTAATTCAGAATCAAGTGAAAAGAAATGCATTGAAATCACAACGATGAGGACTACATTTCAGAACATGCCAGATCAAAAATAAATCTAGCTACAAACAAAGGAGGAGCGGAACCCAACGTGAGATCTCTAAATTCAAAATAAAATGGAGTAAAAATAATGTAACAACCTGTATTTTCAATAACCTGTTATAACATAAATCGAGGCAGAATTTAATTCTAAAATCTGAATCAAGGGAAACGGGCTATGCCATTACGTTCGTCTCGGAAAAATACGTGAAATATAGTCTGAGTTTTCGAAAATCGGAGTCTGTATGACCCGATTAAGGCCCAATGAAGATTTCAGAAAATTTTAAAGTAAAAACAGATTTCAAATTCAAGTTTGAATATGGGAAATTGGGTCATATTGGGGCAGGCGGGAAAATTCCCGCCAGAGCACCCAAGTCGACAGCCCTGTCGACTTGGGAGTCGACTTGGTTGGACCCAAGTCGACAGCCCTGTCGACTTGGCTGTCGACTTGGTCCAGCCGGGCAGTTCTGCCTGGTGCACCATTTTGGGTTTGTGTTGAGTTTGGGGGCCAGATTCGGTTTTAAGGGTTGAGATTGGAACTAGGGTTTAATCCTAAGGCTAGAACTAGTCCTAATCTCTATAAATAAGGCCCTAACCTAACCCTAAATCATCATTATTCATTCATACAACTAAACTATGGCAAAATCAATCCTCTCATGGCCTCCACTCTCTTCATAAAATTCCTAAATAAATTTCTATGAGATTTTCCATGCATACAAGTGTTTTCAAGCTTGTATGAGCATCATTAGCTTGCATTCAAGTCAAGTTTCTATATTTGCATCATAAAGCAAGGGTTTTGATCATTTTGGCTTAAGGATTTTTCTATTGAAGCTTGCATTTTGGGTTTAATTGGTTGCATAAGGGCTTTGTCATATTTTTTTGCCTTCATAAGCATTGTAAGCCCTTTTCTACTTTCATATTTAAACTCTAAAGTTAATGAATGATGCAAGTTGTGTTTGATCATTATGATATGATATGCAAGTTTATTATGTTATGCAAGTATGATATGCAAGTTTATCATGTTATGCAAGTTTGCTATGTTATGATATGCAAGTCTATCATGTTATGTTATGCAAGTTTGATATGCAAGTTTGTCATATGATATGCAAGTTATGTTATGCAAGTTTGGGTTGATCCTTTTGTTCATGTTATCATGTTATGCAAGCTTATCTTGGGTTTATGAGCTTAAAGCTTCAAGCTTTATGCTAAAGGTTGCATTTTGGCAACATGTAAGTTATCATATCTTTTATGATAACTTGCATGTGAGGCTAAATGCGAACTTATGGCCATTTCTACATGTCATTTATCACCATGTATCACCAATATGCTAAGTTTGGTTTTATGCATGCTTTTGAGGCCTAAAAACGTAATATGCAAGTATATGAACACATGTACATTTCATATGCCACCATGTTGAACTTGTGGCTTCAACACCTTTATGTCATGATTATGCCAAGTTCCCTCTTTCTATCCTTTATGCGCTATTGCGATATGTAAGCGACGGGACTGCGTTTGGGGTTGGGTAAACTTAAAAGACATAAAAACATAAGCTTGGGAATTTACCTATTAAATTAGGTCTACCCTTTGGGAATTTACCTATTAAGCTAGGTCTACCCAAATGCTTGAAAACTTGTAACATGTTTTGGAAACATGATGGACATGACACTTAGAAAAGATAAGTTTGACCAACTCGAGGTTGGGTTGAGTTTGTAGCGTAAACCTACCCGGAACCGACCGGCTTAACTAGTTGCTACAAACAATAGGACCCAATGTGAGAAGTTGGCCATGTTGTACCTTGAACCCGAGGTTAGACCAAGTTGTGGTGTAAAGCTACCCGGACCCGCCCGGCTTAACTAGTAACCACAACAAGGTCTAATGTGAGAGGTT
Source organism: Allium sativum (assembly GCA_030737875.1). Taxonomy (NCBI): domain Eukaryota; kingdom Viridiplantae; phylum Streptophyta; class Magnoliopsida; order Asparagales; family Amaryllidaceae; genus Allium; species Allium sativum. The sequence goes on from CM060920.1 coordinate 660,156,905, forward strand.
AAGGCGCATTAAATTAATTAATGCCTCATGATTAGGGTTAAGTCATGGTCCACTTAGTACTTAACCAATTTGGGATCGGTAGATTAATCGGGGTTAAGTCGTGAACTCATCGTTACACTTAACCAAGTTAATCCATGATTAGCAAGAGGGTTAAACCGTACTTAACCCACTAGAAAAATCCTAGCAATGGGGGTCCACTCCAGCAGTAATCCCAAGTTAGTATCATCATGACCGTAGGGACTAGGCTAGGGCGGGGGCACGATTACTGGACAGGAGGTAAGTGACCAAAAAACGACGGCATAGTGGTACGCCGGTGTAGTTCCGGGCGGACCATGGTCGTGCACATAGTCCGAAGCCGGGGAAAGCATGACCGGGTACCAGTAGATCGAAACTGTGCACTTATGTTTATGGTGTCCAGGGGTTGCCACCCTAGGGCTTGATACACCCGACGGGAGACCCGGCACAGTCTGACTACAATTATGTTTGGGCCGCATTGACACCAACACGTGACGAGTTAGGCTTAGGGAGCCGATCGACTAGACCGTTTGGTTGGACCTCGTATTAGGGTCAAACCATGTTAGTGGACCTCATATTAGGGTCGCTTCATGTTATTGGACCTCATGTTAGGGGCACTTCATTGGGCCAAAGCTTGGGCCAAGGGATCAATACTTGCTTATTCAAGTCATGTTAGTTGCTAGTACACCTGTGGTGCAAAAACCTTAAGCCTGATTAGGCGATGACACCTTTATCTACCTTGTTAGTTAATCATCATGCTAGTATGTTGTTATCCTTATGTTCATCCCAGCTTTCATCATGCCAGTTAACTTTATCAGTTTACATTGATTGTAGTAGGGCTTACTCAGTCTTTTTGACTGACCTGTTTTCTTTCGCCTCTTTTCTTCCGTTCCCCCCCCCCCCCAGGTTCTCAGGGAGGGAATATTGGAGCTTAGCTTGGATTTCTGATCGCTTGCTTGTGGGATTTAGCTCATGTACGGTTGGACATGAAGCTAGCTATGGTTATCACTTATTTTGGGGATAGTACTTATGTATTTCAGTTTTTCAGTTGATGTTGTTCTTATTCTAGACTTGTTTATTTGGAAAGTTGACATTATGTTGTACCAGACTTGTTTTGAAATGGTTTGAAATCTTCCGCTGTTTTATCTATGTTATTTACTCTGTTTACATATATACATATGTTCTTGTTCTGCCTTGATATATCATTATGCATGTTTACCTGATTCAAACGCCCCTCCAAAGTCAGAGTGCTTGCAAGAGACACCCTGGCGGATGTGGGGTGTTACATTTGGTATCAGAGCATATGGTTTACGAGAAGGAACAAAAAGGTTTTTAAAACTTTTGGAAAACTATTTTCAAAACCAAGTATAAAGTATTTTCCAAAGAAAAGTCTAGTTTATTTTAAAGGCTATTCCCCAAAAAGCCATTAGCAAAATTCCTTCGTTTTTCTCCATTCTGAATCTGTCTTTTTCTTCGTTTTCAGTATGGCCGATAACTTTGCTATTCCGGAGGGAGTACACGTACCTGTTTGGTATAGGAGACTTTTAGAGGCTAGGGCGACCGAAGCCGGCCCCGCAGATGTTCCTCCTCCTCCTCCTCCTCCAGTAGTTAATGTTCCTCCTCCTCCTGTCGCTGAGGTTCCTCTTCCTCCTCCCCCTCAGCATCCTCAAGCTGACTTCGCAAAGACTTGCAAAGATTTCAAGGCAATGGGTGGCAAGAACTTTCAAGGCACTGAGACTTTTGTAGAGGCCAGAAATTTGTTGAAAGAGACCGAGGATTTATTTGCTATCTTTGGGTTAGACGATCAGAGGAAGATCTTGTTGGCGGTTTGGCTTATGAAGGATGAAGCCGCTTATTGGTGGGAAGTCACCAATGGTACTAGGCCTGTTGAGACTTGGGCCGATTTCAGGGCAAGGTTCGTGCTTAAGTTTCTATCTTTTGCTGAGGGGAATCTGCAAATGGAGAGGTTCATAACTTTGAAACAAGGAGATATGTCTGTCAAATAATATGTGAACAAGTTCAATCAGTTAGCTCGTTTTGGCTTGGATATGGTTAATACTCCTCAAAAGAAGGCTCTTCGTTTTGCTAGAGGATTGAATGAGCCGTTGCAGGGATTGGCTTTGTCACATATTCCCCATAGGGCCACGTTTGAGAGCTTGGTTGATATGGCGTTACTTCAGGGAGATGTCAAGAAAGAGATCAAGATGAATGATACTCAAGCCAAGAAGACTGATTCCCAGGGGAAAGGAAATCAGGGTAATCCAAGTGGTCAGAGCAGTCAAGGCAATCAGAACAAGAACAAGAACAAAAGTCAAGGCAACAAGGGGAACAACAACAAGGGCAAGAACAATAAGGGGAAGTGCCATTATTGCGGTTCAGTTGGGCATCTTATTAAGGATTGCAAGAAGAGGAAAAGGAAGAATGGTGAATGCTTTTTCTGCGGTGAGACTGGACATTTCAGTAAGGATTGCCCGAGGAAGCAAGGGCAAGGCCAGGGTCAGACTCAGCGTGTTGGACCTTCAGGAGGGCAAGTTCATGCTCTCAATACAGCTCCAGTTCCCGATCGAGGTAGTATTTCTGTTGAGAGCCTTGTATATATTTCTGATTTTCCAGTTCGTACCTTGTTTGATTCTAGTGCATCGCATAGCTTTATCTCATCTGATCTTGTTGATAGTTTGCACCTTAGTACTAGCTTGGTAGAGGATCCCGTCTGTGTCTCAAATCCTATTGGGGGTTCCGCCCATCTGTCTATGATATGTGGGGATTTGAGGATCTCTATACTGAGTGTAGAGTTCTTGTGTAGTGCTTATGTTCTTGGTTTTAGGGGATACGGATTGATATTGGGCATGGATTGGCTGTCCAGATATAGAGCCATTCTTGATTGTGAGCATAGGGTTGTGAGGCTCGTGACTCGCCTCGGAAACACCCTAGAAATTTCTTGTAATCCGAGATGTCCCGTCATGTTGTGCTATCTTGAATCACTCGACTCGTCAATGGAAACTCTTCAGTCTGTGAGAGTGGTTCGAGAGTATCCGGATGTTTTCGATGAAGTTAGGGGGTTGCCCCCTAAGCGAGAGATTGATTTCCGCATTCATCTGGTGGATAATGCAAAGCCGGTTTCTTTGCCCGTTCGGCACATGGCTCCGCGTGAAAGGCGGGAGCTAAGTAAGCAAGTGAAGGAGTTGCTTGAGAAGAACTTCATTAGACGAAGTATATCTGAATGGGGAGCGCCTATGGTATTTGCTACCAAGGCAGATGGTTCTCTCCGACTTTGTGTTGACTATCGAGAGTTGAATAAGCTGACTAAGAAGAACAGACACCCGTTACCGAGGATTGATGATCTCTTTGACCAGCTTGTCGGTGCTTCTGTTTTCTCTCAGCTTGATCTTGCTACTGGATTCCATCAGCACAGGGTAGCTGAAGATAGTATAGACAAGACTGCGTTCAGAACTCCAGATGGATTCTTCGAATGGCTTGTCATGCCGTTCGGCTTGACTAATGCACCCGCATATTTCGTGGACCTGATGAGTAGGGTGTTCAGGGAGTTCTTGAACAAGTTTGTCGTCGTCTTCGTAGATGATTTTCTGATCTTCTCTAAGGATGAGGAATAGCACGCAAGGCATCTCGGGGAGGTGATGGATACGCTTAGAGCACATCAGTTGAAGGCCAAGTTCTCCAAGTGTCACTTTTGGAGAAGGGATGTTAGATTCCTTGGGCATATAGTATCTAAGCAAGGCTTAGCGGTGGATCCCGCTAAGGTAGTTGCAGTTCAGGATTGGAAGACTCCAAGGAATGCAACCGAAGTGAGAAGTTTTCTAGGTCTTGCAGGCTTTTACCGGAAGTTCATCAAGGACTTCGCAAAGATTTCCGCTCCTCTCACTAAATTGACGAAGAAAAATTTAGTCTTTGTTTGGAGCATAGAATGCGAGCTTGCTTTTTAGAAGCTCAAGAGAGCTCTCACATCAGCACCTGTTCTAGCTTTGCCCGATGGAGGGAAGTTATTTACAGTATACACCGATGCATGTGGCACGGGGTTAGGAGCTGTTTTGATGCAAGAAGGAAGAGTGATATGCTTTGGCGGTAGACAACTCAAAGTGCATGAGAAGAATTATCCCACTCATGACTTAGAGTTGGCAGCAATAGTATATGCACTCAAGGCTTGGCGCCATTATCTTCTGGGAGAAAGATTTGAGCTTTATACCGATCACAAGTCATTGAAGTATCTCTTTTCTCAGAAGGATCTGAATCTGAGGCAACAAAGATGGATGGAATTCTTGGCATCCTACGATTTTGAGATAGCTTATACCCCTGGCAAGGGGAATGTGGTAGCAGATGCATTGAGTAGAAAAAGGTTGACTCTGAGTCCTCTATTCGTTGAGATGAAGAATTTAGAGTATGTGGCAACCTTTGATTTCTCTTTGGCGATTGAGTCGATGACCGGTTCTTTAGCATCTCTGGAACTCAGACCTACCCTTCTTGATCAAGTTGGGGCTTCGCAGAGAGAAGACCCTCAGATAGTTGAGATTATGGATAAGCTGATTCGAGGAGAGGCGTCTAGTCATCTCGCTCGATATTCTATTGATGACAAGGGTTGGCTGAGGAGAGACGGAAGATTATGTGTTCCAATGGTAGAAGATTTGGTAAGAAAAGTTCTTGAGGAAGCGCATCGCTCTAAGTTGACTATACATCCGGGCGGAGATAAGATGTATAAAGATATGAAGCGCATTTTCTTTTGGCCGGGGATGAAGAAGGATGTGGCAGAGTTTGTCTCTAGATGTATCATTTGCCAGCAAGTTAAGGCCGAGTCGAAGAAGCCCGGTGGGCTATTGCATCCTCTAGACGTCCCACTTTGGAAGTGGGAGAGTATTTCCATGGACTTTATCTATGGGCTACCAAGGTCAAGGAAAGGGAATACGAGCATTTGGGTTATTGTGGATAGACTTATGAAGAGTGCTCATTTCATTCCGGTGAAGAGCAAGAGGACCGCATCTTGGCTAGCGTCTGTATATCTTCGTGAGATTGTGAGACTACATGGAGTCCCTTCTAGTATAGTCAGTGACCGTGACCCAATCTTTACAAGTCAATTCTGGAATAGCTTGCAAGAAGCTATGGGCACGAGGTTGAATCTAAGTACGGCTTATCACCCACAGACGGACGGTCAAACCGAAAGGGTGAATAGGGTACTCGAGGATCTGTTGAGGCTTTGTATTCTGGATTTTGGTGGTACTTGGGAAGACCATCTTCCTCTTGTTGAGTTTGCATATAATAACAGTTATCAGGCAAGCATAGGGATGGCACCATTTGAAGCTTTATATGGGAGGCCGTGCAAGTCGCCTACATGTTGGTGGGAGACTACAGATGAGCTTATACTTGGGCCTGATATAATCAGAGATACATCCGAGAAGGTCGAGTTGATTCGGAGACGGATGAAAGCGGCCCAAGACCGACAGAAATCCTATGCTGATAAGCGAAGAACTGATTTGGAGTTTGATGTTGGGGATATGGTTTTCGTGAAGGTTTCTCCTTTGCGGAATGTGGTCCGATTTGGAGCCGTTGGGAAGTTAGCACCGAGGTTTGTTGGACCATTCCCTATTATAGAGAGGATCGGGCTGATGGCTTATAGAGTTGAGTTGCCCGAGAAGCTTGCCGGAGTACACGATGTTTTTCATGTCTCGCATATCCGGAAGTGTTTACATGAATCAGCAGAGGTTGTTGAGCCAAGTGTTCTGAAAGATGTGGAAGTGGAGAAAGAGGCTACCTTGAGGAGAGCTCCGATTCGTATCTTGGGGACGGAGACCAAGAAGCTAAGGAATCGAGAGGTCAAGTTGGTGAAGGTTCAATGGGGTGAAGCCGAAGAAGACGCAACTTGGGAAACCGAGGAGAAGATGCGTGGGCTTTATCCATTCCTTTTTGAGGGTACACTCTCAATCTCTTTTCTTTGTTAGCATATCTTTCTCTTTGCTATCCATGTTTATCTAGTTTATCGTGTTAATCTTGTCATGAGAACCTTAGGTAGAAACCCTTTGGATGAAACATGTTATGCTTGATGTTTGCAAGTGGTTGCAAGTGTTTGCAAGTGGTTACTCGTGGATGCATTATACACGTTAGGCACTAGATCGGCTCACACACTCCTCATATTGCATATGCATGAGTGTTTATGCTTATTCATGGATGAAAAGTTTTGTGTTATCACATGGATGTTGCATATGGATGAATGTTATGTGCACACATATAGATGTTATACATTATGTTAGGAATTGCATACATATGGATTCATTTCACTAACATAATTTGCATTGATGATATTTGCATTAGATAAGTACATATACACACACCTTTGCATATGTTCATACAACATTTAGAATCTTGTAAGGACAATGATTGCTCGTGGATGATGTTTTGAGTAGATGGATGTTGGATGGTAGGATACGTTCTTCCTAACTTGAAGATTTCGGGGACGAAATCCTTTAAGGAGGGGATAATGTAACAACCCGTATTTTCAATAACCTGTTATAACATAAATCGAGGCAGAATTTAATTCTAAAATCTGAATCAAGGGAAACGGACTATGCCATTACGTTCGTCTCGGAAAAATACGCGAAATAGAGTCCGAGTTTTCAAAAATCGGAGTCCCTATGACCCGATTAAGGCCCAACGAAGTTTTCAGAAAATTTTAAGCTAAAAACAGATTTCAAATTCAAGTTTGAATTTGGGAAATAGGGTCATACTGGGGCAAGCGGGAAAATTCCCGCCAGAGCACCCAAGTCGACAACCCTGTCGACTTGGGAGTCAACTTGGTTGGACCCAAGTCGACAGCCCTGTCGACTTGGCTGTCGACTTGGTCCAGCCGGGCAGTTCTGCCTGGTGCACCATTTTGGGTTTGTGTTGAGTTTGGGGGCCAGATTCGGTTTTAAGGGTTGAGATTGGAACTAGGGTTTAATCCTAAGGCTAGAACTAGTCCTAATCTCTATAAATAAGGCCCTAACCTAACCCTAAATCATCATTATTCATTCATACAACTAAACTATGGCAAAATCTATCCTCTCATGGCCTCCACTCTCTTCATAAAATTCCTAAATAAATTTCTATGAGATTTTCCATGCATACAAGTGTTTTCAAGCTTGTATGAGCATCATTAGCTTGCATTCAAGTGAAGTTTCTATATTTGCATCATAAAGCAAGGGTTTTGATCATTTTGGCTTAAGGATTTTTCTATTGAAGCTTGCATTTTGGGTTTAATTGGTTGCATAAGGGCTTTGTCATATTTTTGTGCCTTCATAAGCATTGTAAGCCCTTTTCTACTTTCATATTTAAACTCTAAAGTTAATGAATGATGCAAGTTGTGTTTGATCATTATGATATGATATGCAAGTTTATTATGTTATGCAAGTATGATATGCAAGTTTATCATGTTATGCAAGTTTGCTATGCTATGATATGAAAGTCTATCATGTTATGTTATGCAAGTTTGATATGCAAGTTTGTCATATGATATGCAAGTTATGTTATGCAAGTTTGGGTTGATCCTTTGTTCATGTTATCATGTTATGCAAGCTTATCTTGGGTTTATGAGCTTAAAGCTTCAAGCTTTATGCTAAAGGTTGCATTTTGGCAACATGTAAGTTATCATATCTTTTATGATAACTTGCATGTGAGTCTAAATGCGAACTTATGGCCATTTCTACATGTCATTTATCACCATGTATCACCAATATGCTAAGTTTGGTTTTATGCATGCTTTTGAGGCCTAAAAACGTAATATGCAAGTATATGAACACATGTACATTTCATATGCCACCATGTTGAACTTGTGGCTTCAACACCTTTATGTCATGATTATGCCAAGTTCCCTCTTTCTATCCTTTATGCGCTATTGCGATATGTAAGCGATGGGATTGCGTTTGGGGTTGGGTAAACTTAAAAGACATAAAAACATAAGCTTGGGAATTTACCTATTAAGTTAGGTCTACCCTTTGGGAATTTACCTATTAAGTTAGGTCTACCCAAATGCTTGAAAACTTGTAACATGTTTTGGAAACATGATGGACATGACACTTAGAAAAGATAAGTGTGACCAACTCGAGGTTGGGTTGAGTTTGTAGCGTAAACCTACCCGGAACCGACCGGCTTAACTAGTTGCTACAAACAATAGGACCCAATGTGAGAAGTTGGCCATGTTGTACCTTGAACCCGAGGTTAGACCAAGTTGTGGTGTAAAGCTACCCGGACCCGCCCGGCTTAACTAGTAACCACAACAAGGTCTAATGTGAGAGGTTAAGGCGCATTAAATTAATTAATGCCTCATGATTAGGGTTAAGTCATGGTCCACTTAGTACTTAACCAATTTGGGATCGGTAGATTAATCGGGGTTAAGTCGTGAACTCATCGTTACACTTAACCAAGTTAATCCATGATTAGCAAGAGGGTTAAACCGTACTTAACCCACTAGAAAAATACTAGCAATGGGGGTCCACTCCAGCAGTAATCCCAAGTTAGTATCATCATGACCCTAGGGACTAGGCTAGGGTGGGGGCACGATTACTGGACTGGAGGTAAGTGACCAAAAAACGACGGCATAGTGGTACGCCGGTGTAGTTCCGGGCGGACCATGGTCGTGCACATAGTCCGAAGCCGGGGAAAGCATGCACGGGTACCAGTAGATCGAGACTGTGCACTTATGTTTATGGTGTCCAGGGGTTGCCACCCTAGGGCTTGATACACCTGACGGGAGACCCGGCACAGTCTGACTACAATTATGTTTGGGCCGCATTGACACCAACACGTGACGAGTTAGGCTTAGGGAGCCGATCGACTAGACCGTTTGGTTGGACCTCGTATTAGGGTCAAACCATGTTAGTGGACCTCATATTAGGGTCGCTTCATGTTATTGGACCTCGTGTTAGGGGCACTTCATTGGGCCAAAGCTTGGGCCAAGGGATCAATACTTGCTTATTCAAGTCATGTTAGTTGCTAGTACACCTGTGGTGCAAAAACCTTAAGCCTGATTATGCGATGACACCTTTATCTACCTTGTTAGTTAATCATCATGCCAGTATGTTGTTATCCTTATGTTCATCCCAGCTTTCATCATGCTAGTTAACTTTATCAGTTTACATTGATTGTAGTAGGGCTTACTCAGTCTTTTTGACTGACCTGTTTTCTTTCGCCTCTTTTCTTCCGTTCCCCCCCCCCCCCAGGTTCTCAGGGAGGGAATATTGGAGCTTAGCTTGGATTTCTGATTGCTTGCTTGTGGGATTTAGCTCATGTACGGTTGGACATGAAGCTAGCTATGGTTATCACTTATTTTGGGGATAGTACTTATGTATTTCAATTTTTCAGTTGATGTTGTTCTTATTCTAGACTTTCTTATTTTGAATGTTGACATTATGTTGTACCAGACTTGTTTTGAAATGGTTTGAAATCTTCCGCTGTTTTATCTATGTTATTTACTCTGTTTACATATATACATATGTTCTTGTTCTGCCTTGATATATCATTATGCATGTTTACCTGATTCAAACGCCCCTCCAAAGTCAGAGTGCTTCCAAGAGACACCCTGGCGGAGGTGGGGTGTTACAAATAATATAAATTCTACGGTGCCTGTTAGCTCACTTCCCTCGTCCATAGACCATGGACGATTTATTTGACTGTATAGTGTTGTGATTTTGCTGTATGAAAATATATATGCGTTGTAAAAATATATATGCGTTGTAAAAATATACATTTGCATGAAATAAATAAATAAATAAATATATATAAATTATTGTGAAATGAAAATAAAATAAATATTCATTTACAAATTGGACGGTTTGTTTATGTACATTTATTTATCTGATATTGATTGGGACGATAAATTTTACATATCGCCCAACTACACAAATAATAAACAGTATTTGTTGTTTGAAAAACCCGCATGGGTATTGGGATAATATTTGATATACACTGATCCCAATAATTAGTGGTATGTCAAACGATGGATTGACAGACTGTATAAGCGTTATTTATTTATTTATTTATTTTAATGCTTATACAGTTGTAGATTGCACTCTGGATGTTGTTTGAATTTTTAATGATTACTCATCATTATTGTTGTATACATATGATGTTGAAATTCATATAAATAAAATTATATGGTAATTGATTGAGTCTGATTCTAGTTCAGAATTAACTAATATTTTAAAATAATATTCAGTTAACATTGAAATGTGAAGCCGTGTTAAGTAGTTAAACGCCATTTTAACACGAACGGGAATTTGGTCGATTTTATTCATTTTATAATGAATATCGAAAAGTGATTTCAAAATCTGATATTTTGAAAATATTATCACTTTAATATTGAAATGATATGGAATATTCAAATTGGATTTGAATTTGAAAATAAAATTGAAATCGATTTGAATTGAAATCGTTTTGAAATGAATTTAAATAGAATTGAAATTGATTTGAAATGAATTTAAATCGAATTGAATTGAATTAAATCGATTTGAAATAAATTCAAAAACGAATTGAAATGGAATTGAAATTGAATTGAAATCAAATTGAATTGAAATTGATCTGAAATAAATTCAAAATGAATTGAAATGGAATTGAAATCGAATTAAATTGAAATTGATTTGAAATAAATTCAAAACGAATTGAAATGGAATTGAAATCGAATTGAATAGAAATCGATTTGAAATGAATTTAAAACGAATTAAAATGGAATTGAAATCGATTTGAGTTGAAATCGATTTGAAAAGAATTTAAAACGAATTGAAATCGATTTGAAATGAATTTAAAGGAATTAATAATGGAATAATCAATTTTGATTTGAATTTGAAATGGAAGTGGAAATCGTTTTTGAAATGAATTTAAAATGATTCATAAATTTTGTTTTAAATGGAAATTGACGAAATATACAATATATATATATATATTATATTTTAATGGCCTGAATAGAACGCTCCGCGCAGCGGTAGTTTGCGAATTTCGACCATTAACTTCAAATGGACGTTACGGAAGATCCGACCGTCAGAATCGCCTAAAACCAGAACCGTTGGGTTTGTATCGAAAAGAGCTTTCCAATGAATACAAGATATTTGAAATCCAATGGTGAGATTTGGAGATATGTCCAAATCAATTTCAAAAAAGGTCGCTATGGATGCAGTTCTGTGGCCGTTATTGGAAACCGACTGTACGAGCAATAATAAAATTATTAAAAATATGCAAAATTATATAAAATCATAATAAATGATTTGGAAAGATTTTGGATGAAAAATTCCCATTTTGAAAAGACAAAAATATATTTTTATCGAAATGAACTAGTTATTAACAAGAAAAATAATTTATTTATTTTTAGAAATAAATTGGATTTGAAATGGTTTTAAAATTAACCAGAATTTCCAATATTCAGATTGGATTGGATTTGAATCGAAATTATCTTCTGAATATTTTGATATTGAATTCCGTGATTATACGGACATTGTGGAGGAATTTGGAAGATATATATATATATATCGTTATTCTAATACGATATCTCTTGGTTTCAGAACTTGATATTGAATATAAGCCGATATATTTTCTATTCAGAGCCTTGTATTTGATATCAAATTGGATTTTGGGTTTGTCGCGAATGATGTCTTCATTAACACTGTTCTTAAACCCTGTTGGGAAAAGAACAAATCTTTAATTTAAGATTTATTGAAGTTTTCCAATTAATTAATATTTAATTGGAATGGAATAAAAGAATTGGATTTTTGGGTTTATAGTGAACGGTGTTAAAAATAACACTTGTTCTTTAACCCAATTAGCAGTGAAGAATATGATTTGGAATTTATAATCTTTTAATTAAGATTTATGGAATTTTACAAAGTAAAGATTTCCAATTTAATATATTAAATTAGAATTGAATGGAATTCGATTTGGTAATAATCGAAGTGATTTTCTGTGGAGGAAGACTGTTAATACATATGGAATTTAAAAGGCTTTGTCGTTATTCCATTTATATTATTAGTCTGATACGGAAATTGATATCGATTATATGTTGATTTGTTTTCCGTGATAATTCCATAATTCATGGAATGTGATTTTGGGTTTATCGTGAACCGTATTTTAATTGACATTGGTTCATTAACCCAGTTAAAGATAAGATTAATTTCTTAGCTTTGAATAATCATTAATATTGATTTTTGGAAGATTAAAACTAAATGGAATTTTAATGAATCTTTGATTAGATTGAAAAGTGCATGTGATAATTAAAATTATCGATTCAAGAAAATGATTGAGAATGGAGTACCACCAGTTTTACTCCAGGCGATAGCTATATCCTTAATTAGATTTGAATGTGAAATGGTAACTAATATTACTGATAACACTGTGGTGTTAAATATGGAGTATTAACAGCTTTGATCCAGGGCATGAATAGGTTGGGATTGGCAAATAAAATAAATGATTACTTCGGTGCGGTTTGCTAATCCTGACTAGTTTGGAAAACCTTGATATGGTTTGTTATCCAAAGGAAGATTAAAGAATAAATTTAAATAAATTATCTTTGATAAAATTAATGGGAACCTTTCCCAAAGGAAAAGAATATTTGAATAAAAGAATGTTCCAGATTGGAATGAGGCGTATGATGTGTTGTATAACACTTGATTATAAGATACGCGAGTTATTCGGAAAGGCCGGGTTTAACCCATTCTGAATAACTGATATGACGAGAAGTCGAAGAGATTGAAGACGGTGCAAGACCGCCGATCTTCACATCGAATGGATGGGTTTCTACTGTTGCTCATGACGGGAGTAGCTACCTTGAAGGGGCTACAGTGGTAGTCGTCCGGACGTACTTGTTGATTGTACGGATATGCGAGGGCCTCTCTCCTATATTGGACATACGGAACGAGGAATAAGGTGCCTCCGGTTTCGTTTAGACCTAGAACGCATTTGTAGATGGATGGTGTGTCTGACAGTGGATTTATTCTGTGCCGATTGATCTCTATTAAATATACATCTTCCTGGTGAAGGGGTATTTATTCCCTTACTTCACCCTTCTCTGAGACGTACGGGATTAGAGGTTGTATATCGATTGACATCAGTCGCACGGGGTAAATTTCCTGTGTGGCATGCCTAAGTGGCAAATGATCAAGGCTTCTGTTGAAAAGCAGAGTCTTGTGGTCGATGGTCAAAGCATAGCTTTAATATAGCACGGCTTTGTGTAGCGTTAATTCACGAGCCTCATACACAGGTATGTTACCCTATGGGTTGCCATAGATTCGGTCCACCGAGGTGAGGGATAGGGCACACCCCTCGGATTCCCTGATGGATAGAGTTAGCAGTGTTTTCGCATGCCTGCGACGTAGGCCGCTTTAACTTGTTTCCTCGATAGTGCAGATGTGCATTACGGTGTTTTCGCATGCCTGCGACGTAAACCGTGGTGAATTGCACTATCAGTACAAGAAAAACCGAGATTAGCGACATATTTTTAGCAGCGGAAAATTCCATCGCTAATTAGCAGGGGATTTCCGTGGGCTTTGTAAGAAAAAATATTTTGGATTTTATATGTCATCTTATTATAAATTATTACCGTCGAATACTAATTCTATCGCTAAATCAATGGAAATTGCAGCTCTTTACTATCATATAATATTTGACGCTAAATTTCGTTGCTAATAGAGTTGGATTACCGTCGACAAAATTTTGAAGCTATTTTCCTACAGTTTTCCATGAGATTTGAAATGAACTTTTATATTTTATATTTATTAAATGTTTTAAATTTGTGTTATTACTTAGTACTTAATTAGTAAATTTAAATTTTAAATAATTAATGTTAATAATACATTAGTAATTAATAATAAATAATAACTATTAGAAGTAAATAAAATTCAACAGTTAATGCTAATTAATTTTTTTTTTTGAAAATTAATGCAGATTAATTATTAATTACTATATAATATAAATAAGAGGTAATAGTAATTAATAACATACATTGTTGTTCGATGTTTTTAAATTTGTTTTGATAATCAATGATTAATTAATAGTCTTTAATACGATTAATTAAATTAATATCAAGAAATTATTAATACATATTTGCTTTTAAGAAATTGATTGGTACGTATTATTTGATAAATAATTAGTAATTAAGAAAAACAAAATGGTCAAAGTTTAAAAATAAGAAGTTAAATAAATATTTAAGAATTTCGAAATTCAAAAAATTCATGTTAATAATTAATGTTAATAATACACTTACATGATGTAGTTAAATTTTACATAATTAATGTTAATAATACACTTACATGATGTAGTTAAATTTTACATAATTAATGTTAATAATACACTTACATGATGTAGTTAAATTTTAAACCTTGGAAACTTTTTGGTGTTATAAATTTATTATATTCACATTATTTATGAAACAATAAATAGGTATTTATAGTTTTTATTGTACTAAGAAGATTTTTTCTTCTTCTGAAACTACTGCTGCGAAATTATTTACAAATAGTGTAGGTTTGTTCCCGATCAATCACATTTTATTATTTATTTACCTAATATGTTAATATCTTAATGTATTAAAAGGGTTTTAATGCAAAATAACAGCCCAGGTATCCATTACCAATCTGGCAATCCGCATCTTCAATGCCTCATGTCCTCAACCGTTGGATAAGATATTAATCCATCAGTTCAGATTTCAATCTAGCATTATAGGCTTATTGCCATCTCCGGTTCTCATTTCTCCTCACGCAAAAGAAAATTCGCTCAGATCTCCTCAACCTCTTTTTTTCTGCATACAGAAAAAAGTTGTTTAGATCTCGTCAATCTGGTTGCGGATGAAGATTTGATTTCTTCTGTTTTATTACTTTCTGGTATTATCTTTTTATTTTTGTTCAGTATTTGATTTTCAGAATATTTATTTTTGTAATTTCAATCTCAAATTAGGGCTTTGTCATTCGCTTTTCTAATTGACTGGAACTATTTTCTCTTTTACAGATCATGTCATCATGTTTGGTATCTGAAAGGTATTTCTTGTGATCTATTTCGTTTTAAATTTATTATTTGATTTGAATGTTAGATTATTGTGTGTAACTTGTTCATGTTTGATATGTGGTCATTAAAGGGAGGAAATAGATTGGGAAATTTGCTCGTCGTCTTCTCAAAATTTCACAACAAAAATTATTGGGTGAATCCGAGGATTTTGTGTCATCGATGTTGATGTGCTGAT
Source organism: Allium sativum (assembly GCA_030737875.1). Classification (NCBI taxonomy): domain Eukaryota; kingdom Viridiplantae; phylum Streptophyta; class Magnoliopsida; order Asparagales; family Amaryllidaceae; genus Allium; species Allium sativum. The sequence goes on from CM060920.1 coordinate 660,172,110, forward strand.
CGGAATCAGGTGCTGTTGGGTAGCAGTAGAAAGGTTTGTTTTCATTATTGGCTTGGAGAAGTGTTCAGCAAGGTATTTTAGATCATTATTAAGTACTTTGCGTGATTTAGGTATCTATTCATTCAGTAATCAGAAGGTAAAGGGAAAAAACCTATTATTCTCTGAGAGAACAGCTACTATCGCATAAGGCGAATCACATTTTAAATGACCAAGTTCAATGCAAAGAGTACAAAGCAAGTACTATATAATATTATTTCCATGTATATGCGTTAGTGAAATTGTGCTAAAGTATTTTCTAAGGTTCAAAGACTTCGGTACTCATAATGGCTTTAAAAAAAGAGCTGGTGTTTTCTTCTATGTTTCTTATGACATGATGCTCCCAGTACGTGTGTTAGTTTATGTAGGTTATGAAGTGCTTGAAAATAAAAGATAGAAAGCCGGTTGCCTATCAACCTAAATGAAATGCAGTTAAAAAAGGGAAAAAAAATCTTCTATTGAAATCTTAAGAATATCTTCTTTGGCTGTAACCAACTTATATATCCAGCAAAAAGATGCAGATTCTAAACATACTCCAATTGTGTTATATTTACCCATATAAAATACTTACATTAATATTTCTGGACACTACACAATGTTTTGCAAGCTGTATTTTTTGTACAACTAACCATGAAAATATATAACTTCGATCATGATACTTTACAGACAGACCTTTTAATATTACATTTCATAAATTTTATGAATTAAGAACTACTTTTGTTTTAATATTAAAAGTAAATGATTCTGGTATAAATTTAAAAAACATCACAAAAGAAGACTGGATTTGGCAGAGCTTAAGGGAAACAATTAAAGCACATACAAAAATCCAATACAAGTTACCTCATGCCTTAGATAGTTGTAGCTAGCTTCCGCCAATGATTTTTCTTGAACTTTTCATTTTTGATTTTGGTTGATTCAACCTACTTAAGAGTTTGAGTTTATACACCAATTCATACTTCTAACATGCTAAATTGTGGTGCAGCAGAAACATATTACTATGATTGCAAACATGTACAATCATGTTATTCTCATTTTGATGTAGTTTACATGGTTGTTCAACATATCTGTACTATATTATAATTACTGAGTTTGGAAATAAGCGCTCTCAGCCATTCTCACAAATTAAAACACAACCGTCTCCAGTAAAATGCGAAAAAATCATTCCCTCTGATAAATCTACGTCTCTACCCTCCTCTTGCTAAATAATCAAAATCATCCGTCTTTTTCTTCAGCTTTCGTTCATTCCATTCTTCCATATATCCCCAATCTGCAACCTAACCTTAAATCGAAGGCCACCAGATTTGCTCCTAACAAACCTTTGCTCCGTTGTTGTGGTATCTTTTTCCCCACCCTATCAACGGCGGCTTAGCGATTTGGCTGTTTCCCAAACCCCCATCCATTTGTCCCAACGACGTCAAAAGGTCATCGCCTATAGGTGATCTCTCTATTTTATTTCCACATGCTCCAGTTATTTTCTCTTCCACCAACTATTTTTTCCTGATTACTTACTAAAATTAGTCACTAAAATGAATTTATTTTGCTTCGAAGGTCCACGTAATGAAAATTAGGATGGATTAAAATTAATGTTCTATGTGTAGCAATACCCTTTTGATGGCCATAGTCCATTGAATTGATGAGTAGCTAGACATGAATACAAGAAATAAATAAAAAAGAAAACAATAAATTTTGGTTTATTTGCTGCTTTCATGATGCAATTTTAAACAACAATTGGTAGTTGGAAAAATACACCTCATTCAGTTCTACTTTAATTCAATATGTTTCTTTGTGGAATTCAAATAATATGATGTTACTCTTAGAACGTTATTTGTTCGAGTTTCTGTTACTATGAGATAACTGATCATTTGAACTCCTATACCATTTAGTTTGTTTGCCAATGATCGACGGTTGCATCGCCCATATTTCAACTCTTCGGTTTGTAATATGTTAGTGGTGTAATATTCAACTCCATTTTCATATATTTTTTCCAAATTGTTAGATAACTTTCCAAATCAACATCCATCTTAAGCTTAAACACACCACAGAGCCACGATCATGCTTTCCTGGTAGTTTGTTATAGTTAACAATTAATCTATGATATTAGATGTCATTCAATTAATTCTTCAAAATATATAATTAGACATAAACTTATTACTAAGTATATTTTCCTAAACTATCCTTTCAAACAACATCCATTGGTTGATCCTTCACATAATGGGCCATAAAAAAGGAGAATATGATAATGGTTATGAACTAAGCTATGCTACCATATGAAGTTGACCAGCTGAGTTTCTTAGATTAAAAAAAATAGTTTATTAAGAGTTTTTCGTGATAGGCAGTTCTATAATTACGACATACCACATGTCCACTGGAATATAGATGACCTCTTCTCTTCAATTTTGATGCATCAAAAATAAGGCTTAATTGTTGCATTATATGCTTTCTAATTGAGAATAAGTCATACTGCCTTTAATTTGTCCAGTTTGACAGTTATAGTGGGATCTTTCTATTGTTTTCTCGGTGTTTTTTTTTTTGTCTGCCAATTCATCGATGAGTTTTTAAATGTTTTACAAGCTTGGTAAACCTTTTTTCTCCAATTGTTTTAGTTGTGAATAAGTTTTAAACACCTAAAAGTAACATTGTGCTTTCTTATAATAAGTAGATGCTTCCATCTATGGTTGTACAATGATAATATGTAAAAAGAAAAATAATGCTTTTCTGTAAATAAGATATATTTAAAATCTAAAATGAAAAACCCGCCTTATTAGCATCTTCGTGCTATTTATTTGAAGCTCTCATTTTAGGAATGGGCACAAGTACAAGAGATATTGAATACTAAAAAGTTTGGTGATTGATAATAGTTGTTTGTTTTAAAGGTTAATGCAATTTGCAGGATAATTGGATTTTTTTAATGATAATAAATATTGAAAACTTCGAACATGTATTACGGTAAATTTTTATGCCAAATATGGAACAAACATTTTGATATAGTGAAATAAATACATTGAGGTTTTTAGGTAAGTTATCATTGACAATTGCTTCCATTTGTAAACATTTGTTTATAGATAAAAATTATCAGTGAATAGTTTGTTTCGCTATATTTGCTATGAAATCAATCAAAGTAAATATATTTTGGTCCACCTGTTAACTTATAATTACCTATAATACCGTTATGTTTTGGTTTAATTGCATCACTATCGTCATTTTTGTTACTATCAATTTTTTTTTGTTTCAAGTTAAAATCCAAGCATATAGGAGATAGCCAGAGTATTACTTTTAATTTTTATTATTTCAGGTAAGAATCCAAAAGTGAATCCAAGCTATGATTTCATCTTACAAATAGTTTCTGCCATATTAAATATTGGCATCTTAATATAGTGGAGAAACTTACATTTACTTTCCAAATATAAACAAAATGTAATATGCATCTCAGTTATGACTGCTATAATAAGTTTAACACTGTAACATGTTTATTGGCATGAATTGTTTGTGTACTTACATTAATTTGGTGATTTAACTTAATGTGTGTGTGTGTGTGTAATTATAGAAATATTTATTATAGCTAGCTATGCATTGTGACTATATACAAATGTTAATTTATTGGTAAGTTATTATTTTTCATATGTATTCAATGAATATTACTTCAGATCTTGGTTCATTTTTAATACTGTTGGAGATAAATTTTTTCTTCTTCTCTATAACTCAAGTTCAAGCACCACAGCTTTAAAATTTTCTTCTTAGATCGCAGGAAAAAATTCCTAACTTATTCTATAAACTTGTAATACAATTTTTTATTTCAATAAAGTAGAGATTGTTATTTGATGGTTAAGTTATTTATATTTCAGTCGAGTTTTTTAAATAGTAAAGTACTAGTTCAATAAATAATAATAATAGTAATAACTTTTGTTGATAATATTTTTTTTCTTTCAATTCTCCAGGTCTGCAACGATGTTTATCTTGTGTTCAGCGTCGATGCTTCATTTTTTAGTCAGTGAGAATCCTTAGGTACAAAATGTCACTTTTCTTAGTCCCACTTAGCATATTGTTGTACTGTTTATTCCGATGAGATACACTTTTGCTTCTTTATGTCTTGCTGTTATACTGTCATGTCTAAAGATATTCTCATGCAAAATCCTTCTTGCCACGCCTTTCATTCAGAGCCTTATTATGCTGATGAACCATAACCTCTTGCCACCTGCCCAGATGTTTTCTCATACCGCCACACAGTGCCACTTTTAGTCACATTTCCTTGCATTTGTGTCTCCAATATCCTAGCTCATGCTATGTTTAGTTCATCCATAAGATGATGTATCAGCACAACTGAATTGCATGTTAAAATATTTATAGTATATAGAAGTAATAGCATGTTAACATATTTACAGTATATAGAAGTAATAGCATCGTTATTTAGTTATTGTGCTAAGGCAGGTATTGCGTATTATGCTCTTGTTTCTCATTTTGGTTGATCATCATTATGATGGAAACCTGTTCGCTCTATGTATTGTTATCCTTGTAATACATTATTGATATTTGGTTTTTAAATTTAATAAAATATACCTTTGGTAATAGCTGATTATAGAAATGTAATATTGTTCAAGTTACAAATTTTTAGCCATTTCTAATTTAAGACTAATTTTCCCCTTTAGAACTTAGGAGCTGCAGGCAAATACTAACATGCTATCATCAGAATAAGGTTAGCTTTAGTTTGTGTGGTAAATTGAACATTTGGTAAAACTATGTCAAAGTCATCATCCTCATATATGATCTGAGTGCATACTACACACAACTAAAAACTTCTGGTAATGGCCGATTATAGAAACTTAATATTGTTCAAGTTAGGATTTTTTAGGCAGTTTTAATGTAAAACTTTTCCTTTTTAGAACATACGAGCTGAAGGCAAATAAATTAGTGATATATTGGTATAGTATATAATTGTTAACAAGAGTGATGCTTATTCTACTTGTTACTGAAATGTATTCTATGTATAAATCTCCGAAACATTGATCCAACTTGCTCCTAAATTTATCCAAACTATAATTTCAAATTTTTTTATTACCTTTTTACTTTTCAGTGTTCTATTTTTTTAAGAAAATTTATTAAATATTAAATTTTGTTGTTGTAGCAAAACAGGGAAGTCTTGGGACTGTGAACGGAAATATTTTGTTGACGTTGCCAGATACGACCCATGCAAAATAAATCTATGATAAGCTTAGGTATCCTCTTCATTCTGTTGCTTTCAGCTTAAGATTAATTTTTGATTTCTTGATTTTAAGTAGCTATTGTAAGGTGACAAAACAACCGTGTATGACTCAACCTATTAACTGGTCAATGCTACAAGTCATAAAAATGATATATGATTTAAATGGATGTTACTATGTTTATATATATGGTAGGATAAATTTCAGAAAGCTATTACTGTGTATGTAGTTGCCATTGAACAAAATTAGAAAAACTATTGATAGAGTGAATACGATTACAAACAAAAGAATTAGAGTTATCTAAAAGCTATTTTAGCAGTACTTATGTCTAGCTAGTCCTTTTCATTTCATATAATATAATGCTTAATTTTTACATAGCAACTTCAATTGACATACAGTAATCCTTGTTTGCAGGTTTCAATAGTTGCCGATGTAGGCAACTAGTCTGGGTCGATTTGGTCAGTGAGAATTAAATATGGTCAAATGCTGAACTATGAGTATGATTTCAATGCAGAATAGTCTAATGCATGTTTCTTGTCGGTATGTTATTAGTGCTTGTGTACAATGTACTTAACCGATTAGTTGGAAATGTAACTAGTCATGTTTGGTATATGGAAATCTTTGCAGGTGGGAACATGATAAGGTTTCTTGTTGATACCTACAACAAGCCAATTCTAGCAATATTGGAGATACCGTCGAAAGATCATCCATATGATCCGACATATGACTTTGTGCTTTCTAGAGTCAAGTACTCGTTTTCAAATGAATCTGTGGCATTTGAGAGGCGCTGAGATGCTAAGGGTTACTGCTTAAAATTCTTTTATTGTATGAAATATACATTGTCTTTTGTTATTCCATAATTGTTATAGAAGTATTAGTTATGTATTGAATTTAGAAACTTAATTTATATATTTTGTTTGTATGTTAATTGATATTCTATGTCGTTATTTGATTTTGAATGATGTTATTTTTGAGTTTATATAAACTAAGTATTTTAATTAACATTGGCGTTCGTCAGATGTAAATTAGTATTTTATTGTAATAACATTTACCGACGGAATAGAAAGGAGCCTTTGCTGAATTTGAATCGGTATTCCGAGGCTAATTTGAAAGATTTTACCGTCCAATTACCAACAAAAACAATAAAAATGCAATATACTCCAATATAACTTTCGTCGCTAATCCTTTGCTGAATTGAAAGGGTTTACCGACAAAAATAAAGCCGATTGTCTTTGTGAAACTTTTTTGTCGCTAATCCCTTGGTAATTAGCAAGGGTTTACCAACTACTTGCGTAATAAATATTTTATTATAATTTAATTATCCGTCGGTAAAAAGTCATCATATGAATTTAAATTAAATTAAAATTAAATTATAAATAAACTTTATTTTTATTATAAAATTTGTAAAATGTTGGTAAAATGTCGGAAGCCTCTTGCAAATTTCCATCGCAAAATCTAACACAGATACCGTCATGGTTTCTACAGACCATCAATATACGTAGGAAATTCATCGCCAAGGCCTGTTTTGCGATGGATTTGACGCAAATTTTTCCGCTGCTATTTTGTTGTTATTCTTGTAGTGTATGCGATCGATCTTTCGAATCAGTAACCACCAGTATGGAAATCCGATTTCCAAATACAATGTTTTTCGGTTTTGATTGTATACTATATATGGCGACATAGTGGGATGGGGCTCTCATGCCGCCTAGGATTGATACATTTATATTTGAAGTTGATTTCTTCACTTATAGTAATAGTAAAATTTGTTTTAAAACGTACCAAGCATATTTGGCTATTATAAGGTAAAACTCTATCCTCCGGCTTCCGTTGAATTGTGTGATGGGACCTAAGTCTTATAATAGCTTCATTTTTCTTTATTTAGCATTGCGCTGTTTGTTTTAGGCACTGGTATTCTTGGGGGTAAACCCGTTCCGTGTTAAACGGCGTGGTCCCTTAATTTACCTTATTCTAAAGTAAAATTTTAAATAACTGTTTTAGTTCTCACACCAGTCACATAACTGAGCTGGAGTTTATTGTTTTAACCTAAACTCTGGGTGCCCTTATTTTCCACATGGGAAACTAGTAGTTTTGGTTTTGAAGATTTATATTCACAGGATCGTGGTTTACAGCTGAAGCTATATTCGGAAAGCTCTGTATCCGTGTATCTGTTTTCAATTGTGCTTTGTATTGTTTTTCCACTACTTTGTGTTTAAATGTAATTTAATACTCTGATATTTCTTGTTGTATAATATTTATTCATTTATATTCCTGTATTCCGATGGAATTGTTGTAATAAGCAATGAAATTTTCTTCTGGTTGTATTCTGATTTGTCGTGTTCTCGAAGCAATCCGGGCTTTCCTTCATGGGGAAATTTGCGTCGCCACATATATTGAATAATCGTAACGAAAACGAGAATACTTAAATTGAAGTTTATTTAAAACGTTAATTTAATATGTTATTCCATATATACGTTCAAATTAAATCTCAGAATATGCTCCTTTGAGTTCGGAATATCGAATAACATTGGAAACGTCGGTCGTTATGATCAAATAGCGGTTCAGGATTGCATGTTATGGACAACGAAATATTTTTGAATTTATATTAAATAAAATCAATTACAATCTACTTATATCAAACCATGTGCCTAAACCCTAAAAAACGCACAGACCTGAATTTGAAAATATCGTTCCTATTTGTACCCAAATGAAATGAAAACATACTGCTACTTTCACATGCCTTCATTCAATTTTCTCAGCTATGCCTATGCCTAATGAAAACAACTTAGTACTGATCTCTTTTCCCTTATATTATAAATACCCAACTAATCTTCCTCTTCTTAAAATTGCTTCTGAATGAAAATAATGGAAGTCATCCTTCTCATATTCTTCTTCAACAATCAAAACGAAATCATACGAAATTCCTTAAACCATGAAACTTGAAAATTGGACTACGAGTCAACTTAGGCTTTCATTTCCATGAGGATTGGAAGGTGCAACGAGTTCTGTGATGATCGACAATTATGGCAGTGAAGTTTGTAATTCAATTTTGGGGAAAATTGTTCATCAATTCGAGAACTTGTGTTTTAATTTATGCTTAGCGGAGAGAATGACATAACATATCGAAATTCGATGGAGTTATATGCTGATACTTTCGCACTTCTTCCATGTTGTCGCGTGAACTAGAGGAGGACGCCTGCCATTTTGGTTGTGCAAGTTAGGCATTAGGGATATGGGAAGGTGGAGAGTATCATGGTTGGTTGTTGGAGGATCAGTGCTGAAAATCAATGAGTTGTTTAGTTTAAAATGTAGGGAAATTCAGATATGTGTTTTGGGGAAATGGTGGAGTTCGCATGTATTGATGATGAACTGGGGATCTAGTGTTACGACACTGTGGATTGTGATTTGTGTTTTTAGGAGAATTTTGGTCTCTGTATTTTTTATGGGATGAAAAGAAGTTCAAAATGGTGCTTCTAGTAGTGAGGCAAATTAGATGTTGGATTTTGGGTGAGATTCGATCAGAAATTGTGCAGTAATAGCAAGGCAGTGTACAGTTTGTAAGAATGATTAAATAGGGGATTGTTAGTAAGTTGTCTGGTGTAATAACAAAGTGGAAAGTCACAGTTTTAAGCTCATGCGGTTTTGGAGAAGTTTAGGGATTTACTTCATTGATTAATTAAATTGTTCTCAAAGGCAGTAGGGTATACATTTTATCAAAATTTAAATTCATAGAATAACTTGTTTATTTTTTTAGTAAGTTAGTTTAAATTAATAATCATTTAGCCGTTAAATAAAATCGAGTAATCATAGGTGCAAGATAAATCAATTTGAGTAGATTCGTAAAGGAGACAATATGGAATTTTAATTGAATATTTGAAAAAAAAATCAAGTGAGCAAACTCACACTATGGATTCGTTTATAATTTTATTATAACCGAATTTTTATTTTAAATATTTTTTGTATGCTGATTGTTGACTGTTTGGATGTGTTGGATAATTGTTCATGAAGTGTGGCTAATATATATATATATATATATATATATATATATATATATATATATTACTTATATTTAGGCTTGGTGATTATGGCATTTATATATTGGATACTTCCTACAGTACCGCTAGCAGATGTTCCTATGCGTCCCACAATATATCTAGTGCACGACCTTCTATACTGCGATATCCTGCCATGAAGCAGGAGTGGTATTATTTATGTTGACTAACATCGGTGGATACAAGCAAACAGGTTAAAGGGATCCAACTGGATTTCTTAAAAAAAAAATTGTCATTTTCATATTTATATATGTGTGACGTGCTAAATTGAATTGATGGTTTGTGTATTTGGATGTCTGAAATAGAAATGGAATTTCGAGTGGGGTAGGAAATATTAACTTGTTTTTAATAATAAAAACAAGCAGCTGAATTTATAAATAATGTTTATAAATGGAAGAAAAAGTATCAGTTGATAATTTTAAATTCCAGAATGAACTAAAAAAAGGAACTGGGAATCATTTTCAAAGGAAATGCTGTAATTTATTCCGATGTTCGGAATGTAAATTGAATCAGAATAAATCATAAGGATTTATGATTGGAATTCGACTACGTCGAATTTATAAAAACAAATTATTTTTAGAAATAATTTTGGAATTTTATTTAATAGAAACTATAATTTAGAATTAAAAGTAAAATAAATTCTCTTTGTGTGTATATATAAGTTATAATAATAAATTATTCCATAATAGGAATATGGTTTCAAATAGATTTTGAAATAGAAGCTTATTCTAAATATAAAACAAGGAAAGGAAAGTAATTATCATTGTATAATTTGGAAGTTTAAATTCAAGTGTGAATTTAAAAAGGAAAGTGGTAATCATTTTAAAAGGGAAACGATAAGATTTATACCGATGTTTGGAATATAAACCGAGTTACGGATAATCCAAGAGATTTATAACTGGAAATTAGTATAGAGATTGAATTGTAAAAAAAATTACAACTGATTTATGAAACTAAATGGAATAATCCACGATTTTGGATATTCGGAGTTTTCAAGTTAAGTTTGAAAAACTAGCTTAATTTATATTAAAACGAGGTTGGAATTGATTTAAATGGAGTAAGAACATTTATATTTAATTTAATTAAAAATGAACTCGCCACAGCGCGGTAGTTTGTAATTTTACTATTTGAAATTAAATTGATTTTATAGAACACAACATAAGTCGAAATTCAGTGAAACAAGAAACGCCAAGACTTATTGAATAATTGGTCTAATGGAAAAAAAAACCACGATTTCGCCTTATACATATTTAGTTATATCAAAACCAAAATTCAGAAAAGTTGCTATAAAATCATTTATAAACCATAATGGTTTATTAAATAAAATAAAAGGATTTTAAGTGAACAGAAATCCGAATTTCAATAGAAAAATCCAGTTTTGAGTTATAAATAAACAGTAACTCAAGTCGAGTAAATATATTGATTCTTGGAACAAATAATAGATCTCTAATTATCGAATGAAGTTAACTAATTAATTAATAGAGTTTTGGATTGAACTTAACTTTGTTTAAGTGAATTGAATTTGTTAACTGAAATTGGGAATTCGAGTATGAAACTTGGATTAGAATTTGGAAGTGAGCAAGGAGTTTGAGTTTGATTTGTGTATATGTGAATACAAATATATTTGAATGCGATATGTCCAAATTTGAATTAGAATAAGAAAAGAAGCTAATTAGAAAATTAATTAGCGAATGAGAAGCAACTAAAGTAAATAGTGTTGAATTGATTTTATACAAATTGGGAATAGGCATATATACGTTAAACAGGTATGGAATGAGGAGAATGAAGATTATAACTTGACCACCTGACAAAAAGGCACGTGTTTAAATTCCATATGAGATTTTATGAGCCTATTTGGTATGCCACTTGGCTTTTCGATTTTCTTTTTGAGTGGAAAGGTCCTAGAGAGGCGAGTTGTAGTTGTACCGATTGAGCCGTGCAATGGATATGCTGGAGAAATTTTCCTAAAATTTAAGGAGTTAGAATTTTTTTAAGAGTGTTTGATAACTAGAAATCAATATATCAATATATAGAGTTCGGTAAGGAAACAAGCTTATAATAAAATTTATAAACAAAAAGAAAACTTATAAATTTAAATATGGTAAGAATAGAAAGAGAAACATATACACATTTTAAAAATGAATAATTGGTTTTATATGATATTGATTATTTGAGATAAGTAGGCTTGTCCGTTTTGAAGTTAAGAATGTTATTTAGTCAAGGTCTGAGAGATAATTATACCCCAACTTGACTGATTTCATTATTAACCTATAAACAGAAAGAGTCAGTCTCAAAAATCAATATTTAAAGAGATTTAGTTGAATGTAATATTTTGAGTTGTTGTAACTTTGTTTTACACAACATTCGTTTTAACCCAAGTAAGTGGAATATTGGGAAATATAATAATAAATAATTCCTAAGTATAGAAATTAATGGTCGTGAGAGAGAGTAATTGGAAGTGAATTCCAATCATAAATAGAAGATATTTCTAAGTATAGAAAACAAAAGAGGATGGAATATGGAACGTTTTCCAAATTCGTAAGAGACTAAAACATTGGAGTAAAGACATTGGAAGGAATCTAGAAAATTATTTAATTAATGGAATATTAGAAAGGGCCGGTGATTGTTTGATGTTTAGTCAATAATATTTCTAGTTGGAAATTTGGATGGATGTTTTTTTTTTATAGCTAAAACTGATTATCGAATTTTTGACCATCGTTGTCAATACGGAGAGACCAGTTAGATTTATTATCCCAAAACCACTCCGTATAGGCATAGGCATTGCGAATTAGATTATTTGAAGATAAATGAAGACAGAGTAAAGTGCAAGGGATATTCTATTTACAGGATAGTGACTTTGGTTTGTCCAGTCCTAGGACAACTTTTATGGACGAGTGCCTGGCAGAGTACGCTAATAGATCACATAAGACATCTTTTCAAGGTATTATGTTTGGTGGCGGAAGAATTTGTTTCTCTTAGATTTTTGTACCCGTAATATTCTTGGTAAGATCAACTATTAATTTGATGGGTTTGACGATGTGACATTCAAAGTGAATGGGATCTTTGGCAAACAATAAGCACTTAAATGTGGTCAGATGTTCTAAAAAGGTTAAATGTAGCCTCTAGCTGCATCAACCAAGAAATGACAAAAATCGGACAAGCAACATGGCTAGTTGGGTCGCACCCAAGCAGGGTGTATTATCACCATCTAGGGAAAATTCATTTGTTCGTCCTTAGATTCTATATCTTACAGATTACGGTTGGAATGACGATAACCATGGGCGATAATACATTCAGTACACTCAAGCTAAAGGAGTGACCCGTCATGCGTGGCTGGGTTGCATGTCGTTCTTGTTGAACCCCAGTGTATCCCCTCAAGAGTGCACTGATCGGGAGGTGGGTCCATACCTTGTCATGGTTGGAATCCAATCTATAATAAGCACCCCGTGATTTTTGATTTTATACTGTATGTGGATCGTGAGATGTAAGCGTTACGCTAGATGGTTATTTATTTGATTAGACATTATTATAATTGTTACTACCAAAATTCAACACTAAGAAAGGCCATCGGTAAATGGGTATAGATCCACCACCTGCATTGACCAACACCAGAACAAGACCAAAAGCGTGAAAGAAACAATTGGGATAAGTAACTGTTGTCATCCTGGAAGGAGAAAGCTCAGAATCGACAAGAAAAAGGGATACCGGCAGGGTGGTTATGAAAAAGTGGACAACTAAGGTTAGGTTAATTCCAGAAGACAGTTACCTCAAGCCAGAGGCAAATATGTAACAACCCGTATTTTACGAATAATAAGCAATTTATTGAATAATACTGAATATTTAATTAATATAAATAGTAGAATAATATATTTAATTTTGAAATAATGGGAATTAAGTTGAATTGACAATATTGTATGAATTGGACAATTTAAAATATATAATTCAGTTTAGAATTGAATTATATTAACGAACTTATTTATAAATGTCAGTTAAACATATAATTTATATTATAATTATAATCGAGCTCGAAATGGTGCGGTAGTTCGTAATTTGGCGATTCGAACTTTAAACGAATATACAGAATCCATTTTAAATTGGATTTCTGTGAAACAAGAAACGTTAGAGCTGGTGAAGTATATTTTTCTAATGGAAGAGAAAAATCGAGATTTCATCGTGTAAATTATGAGTTGTGTCCAAATCAAATTTTTGAAAAGTCGCTATGGAATTCCTTTATAATTTATAACGATTTATTTATATTATAAATGGATTTTCAATATAAATTGAATACTGATTTAATCTAGATTTGAAATATCGAGATATAAATTCAGATAGGAATATTTTGGAGTTGTATTATATTCTACGTGAATATATAAAATAATATTAATTTATTAATATTATATTTAATTATTTTTAAATATATTAATATTTAAATGGGTTTATTTAGAGCTTTAAAAATAGCCACTTTTGCAAACAATCTCCATTTTCGATGAAACTAGTTTTGTTGGATCTGGAATACTAAATTATTATTAGATTTCAATTTTCATGATTTTTGGAGTCAATATGTGGACATGCGGAATTTTAATGTGAAAAATAGTCAATAATTTGACTTTAAAAATACGCTGTGTGAGCTAACGAGCTCGGAATTCGACAAAACAAGTTCTGTTAGATCCATAATGTCGAATTGTAGCTACATGTCCATTTTCATGATTTTTTGGTTTAATGTATGATCATAGGAATTTTTAGAAGACAAATTGAATTATGGTAATTATATAAATTAATAAAAAATAAAATATGTGGCTTATCCTATAAGCTATCTACCTCTATATAAATACCCCCTCATTCTAACTAAACCAAACTTCATTCTCTAGTCAAATGGAAAACACGCCACCGGTTTTACAAATGTTTTTCAGCAAAACTTTATATTTGAAAAATAAAAAGAATTCAAAGCAAAATCTATAAATTCTTATAAAAATATATTTGGGATCCTTGCAAGAAGAGCTTCCCACCTATATGAGCATTAGTGGGTGCGATCAGGTCTTAAGAGTCTTGACATTTCAGCGTGCGTTTCTGGAAAATAGGGTTAACTGATTTGAGTATTTGATGAGCTGAAGCTTCAATATGGGTTTCGAGTGTGGTATTCATGATTGGGATAGAGATTGGCATCGATTTGCAAAGTCTGGGTGGTGCGATGTTTTTTTTAAGGTCGCGTGTGTTTGCTGTGTACGGCTTTGAGCCTGGAGAATGTGAACTGATGTTGCGTTCGAGTTTCAATTGATGGAGGGAAGATTGTAGAGTTCGGAAAGGGGAGCTTATTAGCGAAAAGCTTGTGGAATTTCATGGAAAAACGGAGAAGGAGGATGGGATCAAAGAGGTGGAAATGGTAGGAGTATTGGCTGAGGTCGGGTTCAAAATTGGGGAAGAAGGCCTTCAAGGTATATCACGTGATTTATTTAATAAAGAGGTAATTAATATAATTTGAATTATGAATTAATAATGGTGATTTGGATTGTGAAACCAATTAAGGAATTGTAAAATGATTGCAGAAGGGAAGTCCTTCACGAAATGACGGTATTTACTTTTTGGGTAAAACAAAACCGCGAGGAAGGGGGAAACAACGCTTGAACTATTTCAGCGAGGAAGAAGAAGAGAAACTGTTTAAATGGGCCTAATGATGGATGATGGTGTGGTTCATTTTTGAAATCATTTAAGTAGAGTGGAAATTAGTGGATTGAAAATGTACGTGATGGCCACAGTTTGGAGAACCAGTAACAGTATTTGTGTAGAAAGAAGAGTGTGACGAGGGACAAGGTTAATGGTTAAAACTGGATGAAGAATAGTTAAGTGAAATTACAATATGGTTAATTATATTAGTATTGCTTAAAAGTGTATTCAACTTCCAAAATTCATAAGTTTCTCATATGTCAACCGAATCAGACGAAACAAGATCCGTTAGGATCGTATGGATAAGGGCTACACAATGGAGCTGTCTGGGGGTGAATTGAAGCTCGTTACAATTTATAGTGAAATAAATTGTCTATCTGAATCAATTGACAGTTATCATTACTTAACGATGATCGTCCAATGTGAGTAAATCTCACGAACTCTACACAGTTTATATTTTTATAACGTATTTTTAGAATTGATAAATGTTGGTTGATTGTTGTGTGTTGACTATTTGGATGAACTGCTAGATTGATTGGTTGATATTATAAATCTAGTAATATATATATATATATATATATCCTTAATCAAATATTGATTCTGTTGATTAGAATATTTCATGTTGAAATGAAATTGATGTTAATTATATTGTTTAACATCTGTGGATGCAGGGAAGCAGGTTAGAGGGATCCAACTGGAATCCTCAATATTTATAATACTGCTTGTTTTTAGATATTGTGATATATGATCTGTGATTGATTATGACGACACTGGTATTGTTATTTGATATTTTAAATACCATAAGATATACCGGAATGTGAAAAAGGAATTTTCAAACTGTATATTGAAAATAATATACTTATAAAATCAAAGGATTTTATAAAAGAAAATATTTATAAAATGAAAAGAATTTTATAAAAGAAAATATTTATAAAATGAAAAAAAAAATTATAAAAGAAATTATTTATAAAATAAAAGAATTTTATAAAAGGAATATTAATTTAGAAAATAAATAGAATTAAAGAAGGAATATTTATTTAGAAAATAAATAAAATTATAAAAGGAATATTTATTTAGAAAATAAACTGAATTATAAAAAAAATTATTAAGAAAATAAATTGAATTATAACAGGAATATTTATTTAGAAAATAAATAGAATTATAAAAGGAATTATTTGGGAAATAAATAGAATTATAAAAGAAAATTGGCGAGATATAAAAGAATTATGAAATGATGGATTTAAAGTAGATTTAAATAGAATCTGTTTTAACAGATACATTAAGAAGATTAATTTATAAATAATGTTTTATAAATAAAATGAAATATTTATAATGTGATAAATGGAATATATAAGTCTAAACTTATATAGAGAAGTAGAAATCTGTTTTGGCACCAATATTTTAAATAGAATGTGAACTCAACATTTATAAAGGGAATTATAAATGAGATTTAAGTGTTAGAAATAAAAAGGAGAATTCGTATGAATAATTCTATAAATAGAAGTATAAATAGAATTTAGAAATGGGTTATTATTTTAAAATACGAAATCAAACTTAATGGATTATATAAAAGAAATATTTTTCATATTCGATGTGAAAAATGGATTAAAATGAATATTTAATAAATTAAAACATTTATAAGGAAAATTGGGATTTAAAATAGGAATTCAAATGGGAATTTGAACAAGATAGGAAATAGGGTTGAAATTGAATTAGTTATTCGAATAGAGTTAATCGAATATTAGTTAATCAAATAGAGTTATTCGAATAAAGTTAATCGAATATTAGTTATTCAAATAGAGTTAATCGAATATTTGTTATTCAAATATAGTTAATCAAATATTAGTTAATCGGAAAGAGTTAATCGAATATTTGTTACGACCGGGAATTTCGCTCGATCCGAATCAGTCGCTAAACCGACCAAGACCGTTCGAAACGCCTGATTGTTTTGAGAACACGACAAATTAGAACGCAAACAGAAGAACATTTTATTGTTAATTACAACAACTTCATCAGAATACAAGAATATACAGAGTATAAACAAATAAAATACATTCGATAAATATCAGAGATTACAATAAATTACATAGCAGCGGAGAATAATACAATACACAACTAGAATTAATACACGGATACAGAGCTTTCCGAGTATCGTTCCAGCTGTAAATCAGGATCCTATGAATATAAATCTGCAAAACCAAAACTACTTGCTGCCCGTGTCAAAATAAGGGCACCCAGAGTTTAGGTTAAAACAATAAACTCTAGGTCAGTCATGTGACTGGTGTGAGAACTAAAGCAATTATTAATCTTTATTTTAAAGTTAGGTAAATCAAGGGACCACGCCGTATAACACGGAACGGGTTTCCTCCCAAGAATACCAGTGCATAGAACAAACAGCGCAATGCTAAATAAAGAAAAATGAAGCTGTTATAAGACCCAGGTCCCATCACACAACGCAACGCAAGCCGGAGGATAGGGTTTTTACCTTATAATAGCCAAGAATGCTTGATAAGTTTAAAACAAATCATTTGATACTATTATAATTGCATAGTGTATAAAACAACTTCACATCATAAGTATCAATCATAGACGGCATAAGCGCCCAATCCCACTATGTCGCCATACTAGGCTCTACAAATAAAACCGCAAAGTCACGTATTGGTAGTTGGATTTCCATATGTGAACTGAGGCAAAAGATAGTCCTCTACCGATTCGAGACTGTCTAGCCCAAGTCACAGGTCAGAGCTCGAGTGACCTTTGGATCGTCAGGGCTGGTCCACCGATGTGGATTAAAATGCCTGAACACTGCGTTTCCCCGCCCTTTGCGGGCGTAAATGAGCCAACGAATGACTCCATCAGCTTCACATAGTCACCGATATATCCGAGTCGCCTTGCAACAGCAACAACCACATAAGTCAAACTCATCAGGGCGTGTAAAACCACTGACGCCACTTCTAGCTTGAAAGAAACGCATATCCTCCCTGAGGTCCTCTCCCGTTTCTGGTTCACAACCGGGGTGTGAGGCTCGCGAATCAACGTTACTCAAAGCTATGCCACACAGGCCGTGCTTTGATCATCAACCACAAGACTTTGCTTTTCAATAGAAGCCCTGGTCTATTGCCACTTAGGCATGCCACATAGGCAATTCACTCCATGCGTTTGTTATCCATCAATATATAACCCCTGAGCTCGTACGTCTCAGAGAAGGGCGTTAAGCAAGAGAATAAATTCTCCGCCACCAAACAGATATATATTTAATAGAAATCAATCACACAGAATAAAATCCAATGTCAGACACACAGTCCATTTACAAGTTCGTTCTGGGTCTGAACGAAACCGGCGGCACCTAGTACCTCGCATATCCATCGATCTCCAAATACGTCTGGACGACCACTAGCTGATTCCCTCCTCTTGGGTGTACGGCCCAATCAAGATCATCAGTAATCACCCAAACGATGTGAAGACCTCCGGTCTTTGACCACTGTCTTCATCTTCGACTTATCGTTGTATATATAAGTTATTCAGAATGGGGTAAACCCGGTCTTTACGAATAACTCGCGTATATAATAAACAAGTGTTACACAAACACAACATACGCCTCATTCCAATTCATCAGTCTCTAACCGTAAATTAGTAAGAGAATAATTCCCAAATATTAACCCTGAAGGCCGAAACCAACATCAGATCAATACACATGAAACCATTCTTCTTAACTAACCTACAGTTAGTTTCTAAATTTCACATTCTTAGGGAAAGGTTCCCATTAATTTTATCAAAGATAAATTCCTTTAAATTTATTCTTTAATCATCCTTTGAAAATCAATTCAAACCCAATTTTGGTTTATCCAAACTATCCGGGATTAACGAATCTTATCGAAGTAATCAATTGTTAAATTTCCCAACCCTAACCTATTCATCCCATGAAGTAAAACTGGTAATACTTCATATCTAACACCACAGTGTTATCGGTAAATTCAATTACCATTTCACGTTCAAATCTAATTAAAGATTTAACTATTGCCTGGAGCAGAATTGGTGATACTCCATTCTCGATCATTTCAATCTAATTAAAGATTAATTAAAACTTCACTTAGTTCTAATCTTTATCTGGGTTAAAGAATCAGTGTCATTTAAAACACTGTTCATGATAAACCCAAAAATCAATACCAATTCAGTTCCAATTAAATATTATTTAATTGGTACACTTCATTAAATCTAAATAAAAATATTTAATCTTTTTCTCAACTTGGCTTAAGAACAGTGTTAATGAAGACACCATTCACGATAACCCAAATGACATTTGATATTAAATACAAGGCTCTGAATAGAAAATATATCGGCTTATATTCAATATCAAATTCTACGACCAACAAATATCGTATTGGAAATAACGATATCTATATATCTTTCAAATTTCCATAACGCTATCCGTATAATCACGAAATCCAACATCGAAATATTCCAAAGACAATTTCGATTCAAATCCATTCCCATTCAATTATTGGAAATTCTGGTTACTTTTAAAACCCTTTTCAAATTCAATTTATTTATTTAAAAAGAAATAGAATTATAATTCTATTTCAAAACTAGTTCATTTCGATAAAAAAAATATTTTTATCTTTTCAAATACGGAGTTTTTCATCCCAATTCTTCACAAATCATTTCTTATAATTTTACACAAATTATTACTATTTTTAATAATTTTATCAAGGCCCGTACAGTCGATTTCCATCAACGGCCATCGAACTGCACTTACAGCGACCTTTTCCAAATTTGATTTGGACATAATTCCAAATCCAACCGTTAGATTTCAAATTTCTAATATTCATCGGAAAGCTCTTTTCGGTACGAACCCAACGGTTCCGGTTTTAGGAGAATCCGACGGTCGGATCTCCGGTAATGTCTGTTCGAAGTCAATGTTCGAAATTCACGAACTACCGCAGTGCGGCGCATTCTATTCAGGCCATTATATTATATATATTATATATATAATATATACTCCGTCAGTTTCCGTTCAAAACTTATTTTATAACTCGTTTTAAATTCGTTTTCGAAACGATTTCAACTTCATTTCAAATTCAAATCAAAATTGAATTTTTCCTTATAAATTCGATTTAAATTCATTTCAAATTGATTTCAATTCAAATCGATTTTTAATTCAATTTCAATTTAATTCAAATTTCAAGATCACTTTCAATATTCATTGAAAAATGAATAAAATCGACATAAATATCGTTCACATCAAAATGGCGTCAATCTAATCAACACGGCTTCATATATTTCTAATTTCAAATATTCTATTTCAAATATTTCTTTCTCAACTATTTCTATTCAAATATTTCTTTTTCAAATATTCTATTTCAAAACTGGATTGAGGCCCAATCAATTACCATATATTGTATTTCTATGGATTTCCATACAACGCATGTATATATCAACAATGACAAATAATCAACCATCATCCAAAGTGCATTCTACACTGTATAAGCATCAAATATAAATATTTAACGCTCATAACATTCTGTCAATCAATCGATCGACATACAACTAATTATTGAGATTAGTATATATCATATATCATTCCAAGACCCGTGTGGGGTTTTAAACAATAAAACGCCGATTTTATTTGTGCAGTTGGGCGATGTGTAAAATTTATCGTCCCAATCAATATCTGTCAAATGTGTGTATATAAACAAATCAGTCGATTTGTTTATATTAATTTATCTCATTTCATACACACGTTAAAATTTCTATTTTTAACTATAATTTTTTTTATTTCAATCCACATCATACAATCAACTACACATCAAAATCAAACAAGACGCCCATGGTCTGTGGACGACAGGTGTCGGGTGCTACTACACCGTCTGCATCTTAGTATATATTTCAAACTAGAAATTAAATTAAAAGTGAGAAGTTCTCACCGACTAGCTAAACCAAACGCCATGACTCTTCTGATGTAGGAGATCTTCGTCGTGTTCGCCCTTTTTTCACTTTCGTTGCCCGTAGCCACTACATTTATAAAAATCACATTTTTATATTGTTCTTTATATAAAAATCATATTTTTACACTGCTACTATATAGATAAAAATTCTATTTTTACACCGCTATTATATAGATAAAAATTCTATTTTTACATTGCTAGTAATATAATAAAAATTATATTTTTATTACTCTACATAAATAAAAATCATATTTTTATTCTTCCTATGATATAAAAATCATATTTTTATTATCTATATAATATAAAAATCATATTTTTGTTACTCTATATACTAGAAATCCTACCTTTTCACATTTAACAATCTAATCTTTTCATTACGCTATATGTACAAAACTGATTTCATTCATTTAAAACTAAATTCATAAATAAAAACTGATTTTATAATTTAAAAATCACCTTGGTTTGAACCTTGGAGGATTTGGCGGCTGGAGGATGGTCGGAATAGCGGTCAGAGGCGAGGGGCGGAGGGGGAAAGGGGCAGCGCGTCTTCATTTCAGAGGAGGAGAGAGGAACGAGAGTGGAGGGAGATGGGGGAAGGTCGTCGAGGCTTGTAGGGGGTCATGAGATCGGGGGAGGGGGGGCGGGGGTGATGCGCGCGGCGGTGTAGGGTGTCGGGCGGTGGAGGGCTTTGAATATTTGGGGCTAGGGCTCGTTTTACAGAAGAGTGGGAGAGGAGAGAGATAAGGGGAAGGGGGTGGCAGCCTGAGGTGGCGTTGGGCTGGAGGGGGGAGGCCGCGACGTGGGTGGCGATCGCCAGAGGGGGGCTGGCCATCGTCGTTTTTTTTTGATCGATTTTGAAAAGTAAACGTAGGGGGGGGGAGCTGAGAGCATAAAAGAGAGGGTTTTTAAATTTTATTTTTTTGTTTTCAAAAAACAACTTTTAATTTCGACCTCAAAATCGAACCCACCGACTGTCGTCCACAGCTAATTACCGCCATTCCGAACATAATGGGATATGTATCGTAAGATGATTCGATCAGTTTTCGTCAAAATCAACATATTACTCTATATATTGAATTTGAACGCACATCTCAAATTATCGGGGCCACATACTAACTCTAAAATTCCCGAAAAATATTTTCTAGCTTCGTATTGACGATACGGTCCTAACACAACTAATTTCGTTGAATTCTAAGACCGTTTGAAAAATGGCCATTTTCCAGTCGATTAAAATCAACTGAAACTGATCAAATGCGTTTTCCTTTGCCATGCTCACATATTGATTCAAAAAATTACGAATTTTGAAACCTAGCAATAATTTGACTTAACGGATCCAACAAAAGTGGTTTTGTCGAAAACCGAGGTCGTTTGCCAAATTTCCATTTTTAAGGGCCTTAAATTCCATAGCGACTATCCTGAATTTTCAACTGGGCATATCTTTTGATTCCCACTATGAAATTTCAATTTTTCAGATTCGTTGTAAAGATATTCTTAATTAAATTCAAATATTTTTGGTTTCACTAAAATTTGGTTTATTTTGCACGTGGTACATTCATTTGAAATTTGAAATCGAATTATCGAACTACCGTGCCATTTTCAATTCCTTTTATATATATAAATAAATAATTATATTCTAACGAGGATATATATAAATATATACATTCGAATTCCATTCAAAATAAATTTCTCGTCGTTTTTATTTAAAATATTCATCTTAAATAATCAAAATTCACTAAAATTGCCAAAAAAAAAATTAAATTGGCTCGGATTTCCGGGTTATTACAATCTCCCCCACTTAAAAATTTTCGTCCCCGAAAAGGAACGAAGCCGAAAGTTGTTTAACACACCAACTCAACTTTCATTATTTTCACTGCGGCTTAAGTTCTTCAAATTTTCAGTTTCTAAAAACTTTTCAAATTTTTCAAAAATTTGGCTAACACCCTAAATTTTCGAAAAATTTCTCCATAACCTCCCCTGCACCGGGGACTTCAGGATATTTCATATAGCCTCCCATGGCCTTCTTCAATCCAAAATAAAAATAAAAAGCCAATCGGCTCATAAAATCATCATTACCCAAACAAAACAGTAAATTATGGTAAACATGTACCTATTTGTCAGGCAAACAATTTTATTCTTCTACTCTAGCCTCTTTGCAATGACTTGTTCAATGTAAGTACATGTATATGCAAGCAAATGCGATAAATTTTCAATACAATTTACTATTTGGTTCAAATTGGCTATATAGTTCAAATTTAATCAATCAAACAATATTCAAACAACACAACCATCAATCAATTAGTTGGTTATCATTTCAAATTCATATTTTTGATATATAGTCAAAAATCACATTTTTGATGCCAAATCACAACAATAAGCCTTATCTAGTCTCGATTCTCACACCAGTCTAATGGAGACATATAGAAATCCCACTTTCGTCACTCGAACATAAATTCTGACGATGATCGATCAATCATCAAAATAATCTCCGGGTGACTAGAATGTGATTCTATATTTGCCCAACATATTAAAACTTCGAATACACGCGGATCAAACATATATGCTGGATAGTCCTAATCAATATAAATTAATAGTCAAATCTGAATAATTGAATTAAATTTTCAAAACAAAATTTGTTTTCATTTTAAAAAATTTACTCTTCACACTCGTTCTAGGATATTACTGATCCCATCTCTAACGAGTCATTCCCATTGGATATTACTAATCCAATATCTGATGAATTCTTTCGTATGGTTCTAATGTGTCTTGTTCTCCGAGCTTTGTAAACCAAAGCTCTGATACCAAAATGTTATGACCGGGAATTTCGCTCGATCCGAATCAGTCGCTAAATCGACCAAGACCGTTTCAAACGCCTGATTGTTTTGAGAACACGACAAATTATAACGCAGACAGAAGAACATTTCATTGTTAATTACAACAACTTCATCAGAATAAAAGAATATACAGAGTGTAAACAAATAAAATACATCCGATAAATATCAGAGATTACAATAAACTACATAGCAGCAGAGAATAATACAGTACACAACTAGAAGTAATACACGGATACAGAGCTTTCCGAGTATCGTTCCAGCTGTAAATCAGGATCCTGTGAATATAAATCTGCAAAACCAAAACTACTAGCTGCCCGTGTCAAAATAAGGGCACCCAGAGTTTAGGTTAAAACAATAAAATCCAGGTCAGTCATGGGACTGGTGTGAGAACTAAAACAATTATTAATCTTTATTTTAAAGTTAGGTAAATCAAGGGACCACGCCGTATAACACGGAACGGGTTTCCTCCCAAGAATACCAGTACATAGAACAAACAGCGCAATGCTAAATAAAGAAAAATGAAGCTATTATAAGACTCAGGTCCCATCACACAATGCAACGCAAGCTGAAGGATAGGGTTTTTACCTTATAATAGCCAAGAATTCTAGATACGTTTAAAACAAATCATTTGATACTATTATAAGTGCATAGTGTATAAAATAACTTCACATCATAAGTATCAATCATAGACGGCATAAGCGCCCCATCCCACTATGTCGCCATACTAGGTTCTACAAATAAAACCGCAAAGTCACATATTGGAAGTTGGATTTCCAATGTGAACCATGGCAAAAGATAGCCCTCTACTGATTCGAGACTGTCTAGCCCAAGTCTCAGGTCAGAGCTCGAGTGACCTTTGGATCGTCAGGGTCGGTCCACCGATGTGGATTAAAATGCCTGAACACTGCGTTTCCCCGCCCTTTGAGGCGTAAATGAGCCAACGAATGACTCCATCGGCTTCACATAGTCACTGATATATCCGAGCCGCCTCGCAACAGCAACAACCACATAAGTCAAACTCATCAGAGCGTGTAAAATCACTGACGCCACTTATAGCTAGAAAGAAACGCATGTCCTCCCTGAGGTCCTCTCCCATTTCTGGTTCACAACCGGGGTGTGAGGCTCGCGAATCAATGTTACACAAAGCTATGCCACACAGGCCGTGCATTGATCATCAACCACAAGACTTTTCTTTTCAACAAAAGCCCTGGTCTATTGCCACTTAGGCAGGCCACACATGCAATTCACTCCATGCGTTTGATATCCATTAATATTCAACCCCTGAGCTCGTACCTCTTAGAGAAGGGCGTTAAGCAAGAGAATAAATTCTCTGCCGCCAAACAGATATATATTTAATAGAAATCGATCACACAGAATAAAATCCAATGTCAGACACACAGTCCATTTACAAGTTCGTTCTGGGTTTGAACGAAACCGGAGGCACCTAGTACCTCGCATATCCATCGATCTCCAAATACGTCTGGACGACCACTAACTGATTCCGTCCTCTTGGGTGTATGGCCCAATCAACATCATCAGTAATCACCCAAACGACGTGAAGACCTCCGGTCTTCGACCACCGTCTTCATCTTCGACTTATCGTCGTATCAGTTATTCAGAATGGGGTAAACCCGGTCTTTACGAATAACTCGCGTATATAATAAACAAGTGTTACACAAACACAACATACGCTTCATTCCAATTCATCAGTTGCTAACCGTAAATTAGTAAGAGAATGATTCCCCAAATATTAACCCCGAAGGCCGAAACCAACATCAGATCAATACACAGGAAACCATTCTTCTTAACTAACCTACAGTTAGTTTCTAAATTTCACATTCTTAGGGAAAGGTTCCCATTAATTTTATCAAAGATAAATTCCTTTAAATTTATTATTTAATCATCCTTTGAAAATCAATTCAAACCAAATTTTGGTTTATCCAAACTAGTCGGGATTAATGAACCTCTCCGAAGTAATTAATTGTTAAATTTCCCAACCCTAACCTATTCATCCCATGAAGTAAAACTGGTAATACTTCATATCTAACACCACGGTGTTATCGGTAAATTCAAGTACCATTTCACGTTCAAATCTAATTAAAGATTTAACTATCGCCTGTAGCAGAACTGGTGATACTACATTCTCGATCATTTCAATCTAATTAAAGATTCATTAAAACTTCACTTAGTTCTAATCTTTATCTGGGTTAAAGAATCAGTGTCATTGAAAACACTGTTCACGATAAACCCAAAAATCAATACCAATTCAATTCCAATTAAATATTATTTAATTGGTACACTTCATTAAATCTAAATAAAAAGATTTAATCTTTTTCTCAACTAGGCTTAAAAATGGTGTTAATGAAGGCACCATTCGCGACAAACCCAAATCACATTTGATATTAAATACAAGGCTCCGAATAGAAAATATATCGGCTTATATTCAATATCAAATTCTACGACCAACAAATATCGTATTGGAAATAACGATATCTATATATCTTTCAAATTTCCATAACGCTATCTGTATAATCACGAAATCCAACATCGAAATATTCCAAAGAAAATTTCGATTCAAATCCATTCCGATTCAATTATTGTAAATTTTGGTTACTTTTAAATCCCTTTTCAAATTCAATTTATTTATTTAAAAAGAAATAGAATTATAATTCTATTTCAAAACTAGTTCATTTCGATAAAAAAATATTTTTATCTTTTCAAATATGGAGTTTTTCATCACAATTCTTCAAAAATCATTTCTTATGATTTTACACAAATTATTACTATTTCTAATAATTTTATCAAGGCCCGTACAGTCGATTTCCATCAACGGCCATCGAACTGCACTTATAGCGACCTTTTCCAAATTTGATTTGGACATAATTCCAAATCCAACCGTTAGATTTCAAATTTCAAATATTCATTGGAAAGCACTTTTCGATACAAACCCAACGTTTCCGGTTTTAGGAGAATCCGACGGTCGGATCTCCCGTAATGTCTGTTCGAAGTCAATGGTCGAAATTCATAAACTACCGTAATGTGGCGCGTTCTATTCAGGCCATTATATATATAAATATATATATATATATATATATATATACTTCATCGATTTCCTTTCAAAACGTATTTTATAACTCGTTTTAAATTCGTTTTCGAAACGATTTTAACTTAATTTTAAATTCAAATCAAAATTGAATTTTTCCTTATAAATTCTGCTTAAATTCATTTTAAATTGATATCAATTCAGATCGATTTTTAATTCAATTTCAATTTAATTCGAATTTCAAAATCACTTTCAATATTCATTGAAAAATGAATAAAATCGATATAAATATCGTTCACGTCAAAATGGCGTCAATCTAATCAATACGGCTTCATATATTTCTATTTTCAAATATTCTATTTCACACATTTCTTTCTCAACTATTTCTATTCAAATATTTCTTTTTCAAATATTCTATTTCAAAACTAGATTGATGCCCAATCAATTACCATAGATTGTATTTCTATGGATTTCCATACAAGACATGTATATATCAACAATGACAAATAATCAACCATCATCCAAAGTGCATTCTACACTGTATAAGCATCAAATATAAATATTTAACGGTCATAACAGTCTGTCAATCAATCGATCGACATACAACTAATTATTGGGATTAGTGTATGTCATATATCATCCCAATACCCGTGTGGGGTTTCAAACAATCAAACGCAGATTTTATTTGTGCAGTTGGGCGATGTGTAAAATTTATCGTCCCAATCAATATCAGTCAAATGTGTGTATATAAATAAATCGTTTGATTTGTTTATATTAATTTATTTTATTTCATATACACGTTAAAAGTTCTATTTTTAACTATAAAAATATTTTTATTTCAATCCACATCACACAATCAACTACACATCAAAATCAAACAAACAAACAAGCCGTCCATGGCCTGTGGACGACAGGTGTCGGGTGCTACTAAACACCATCTGCATCCTAGTATATATTTCAAAGTAGAAATTAAATTAAAAGTGATAAGTTCTCACTGACTAGCTAAACCAAATGCCACGACTCTTCTGATGTAGGAGATCTTCGTCGTTTTCGCCCTTTTGTCACTTTCGTTGCCCGTAGCCACTACATATATAAAAATCACAATTTTATATTGTTCTTTATATAAAAATCATATTTTTACACTGCTACCATATAGATAAAAAAATTATTTTTACACCGCTATTATATAGATAAAATTCTATTTTTACCTTGCTAGTAATATAATAAAAATTATATTTTTATTACTCTACATAAATAAGAATCATATTTTTATTCTTCCTATGATATAAAAATCATATTTTTATTATCTATATAATATAAAAATCATATTTGTATTACTCTATATACTAAAAATCCTACCTTTTCGCATTTAACAATCTAATCTTTTCATTATGCTATATGTATAAAACTAATTTCATTCATTTAAAACTAAATTCATAAATAAAAACTGATTTTATAATTTAAAAATCACCTTGGTTCGATCGTTGGAGGACATAGCGGCCGGAGGAGGGTCGGAATAGCGGTCAGAGGCGAGGGGCGGAGGGGGAAAGGGGTAGCGCGTCTTCATTTCAGAGGATGAGAGAGGAACGAGGGCGGAGGGAGATGGGGGAAGGTCGTCGAGGCTCGCAGGGGGTCACGAGATCTGGGGGGGAGGGTGATGCACGCGGCGGTGTAGGGTATCGGGCGGTGGCGGGCATTGAAGATTTGGGGTTTGGGCTCGTTTTACAGAAGAGTGAGAGAGGAGAGAGATAAGGGGAAGGGGGTGGCGGCCTGAGGTGGCGTTGGGCAGGAGGGAGGAGGCCGCAACGTGGGTGGCGATCACCAGGAGGGGGGCGGCTGGCCATCGTCGGTTTTCTTCGTTTTTTTGATCGGTTTTGAAAAGTAAACACGGGGGGAGGGGGGAGGGCTGAGAGCATAAGAGAGGGGGTTTTTAAATTTTATTTATTTTCAAAAAGCAACTTTTATTTTCGACCTCGAAATCGAACCCATCGACTGTTGTCTATAGCTAATTACCCCCATTCCAAACACTATTGGATATGTATCATAAGCTGATTCGATCGTATCGACCCGTTTTCGTCAAAATCAACATGTAACTCTATATATTGAATTTGAATGCACATCTCAATTAATCGGGGCCACATACTAAATCTAAAATTCCTAAAAAATATTTTCTAGCTTCGTATTGACGATACGGTCCTAACAAAACTAATTTCGTTGAATTCTGAGACCGTTTGAAAAATGGCCATTTTCGAGTCGATTAAAATCAACTGAAACTAGTCAAATGCGTTTTCCTTTGCCACGCTCACATATTAATTCAAAAAATTACGAATTTTGAAACCTAGCAATAATTTGACATCATGGATCCAATAAAAGTGGTTTCGTCGAAAACCGAGGTCGTTTGCAAAATTTCTATTTTTAAGGGCCAGAAATTCCACAGCGACTATCCTGAATTTTCAACTGGGTATATCTTTTGATTCCCGCTATGAAATTTCAATTTTTCGGATTCGTTGGAAAGATATTCTTAATTAGATTCAAATATTTTTGGTTTCACTAAAATCTGGTTTATTTTGCACCCGGTACATTCATTTGAAATTTGAAATCGAATTATCGAACTACCGCACCATATTTAATTCCTTTTATATATATAAATAAATAATTATATTCTAACAACGATCTATATAAATATATACGTTCGAATTCTATTCAAAATAAATTTCTCGTCGTTTTTATTTAAAATATTCATTTTAAATAATCAAAATTCACTAAAATTGACAAAATAAATTTTTTAAATTGGCTCGGATTTCTGGGTTATTACAATATTAGTTATTCGAATAGGGTTAATCGAATATTAGTTAATCGAATAAGAGTTAATCAAATAGATTTAATCGAATAGAATTAATTGAATTAGAGTTAGTTGAATATTAGTTATTCAAATATAGTTAATCGAATATAGTTATTCGAAGAGAGTTTATCGAATATAGTTTATTCGAAGAAAAAAGTTATCGAATATAGTTATTTGAAGGAAGATTATCAAATATTGTTTATTCGAAGAAAAGAGATATCAAATATAGTTATTCGAAGAAAGATTATCGAATATAGTTATTCGAAGAGAGATATCTAATATAGTTTATTCGAAGAAAAGAGTTATCAAATAGAGTTTATTCGAAAGAGAGTTATCAAATAGAGATTATTCGAGAGAAAGATATCGAATATAGTTTATTCGAAGAAAAGAGTTATCGAATAGAGTTTATTCGAAAGATAGTTAAAGATTATAGTTTATTAAAAGAAAAGAGTTATTGAATAGAGTTTATTCGAAAGAGAGTTATTGAATAGAGATTATTCAAGAGAGAGTATATCTAGTAGATCGATTAAGTTGATCGTTTCAAACGTATTTACGTTGGTGGCGGAGGAATTCGTTTCTCTTAGCTTATACCCATGGTACTTTTGGGGAAATCAGTTTATGATTTGACAGGTATGACGATGTGGCATTCAAAGTAAATGAAGGAGTGATCTATTAAAAGATATGTTATGACATCAAGCCTCATCAACTGGAAAATGATAGAAATCGGGCAGGCAGCATGGCTAAGTGGGGTCGTACCCAAGTAGGGTATATTGTCACCATCTAAAGAATATTCATATTTGTTACTTCTTTCAATTATGTATCTCCCGGGAACGGTTATGTTGGTAACCAATCGTAAGGTGATAATATATTCGGAACATTCAAGCGAAATGAATGGTCGGTCATGTTTGGCCAAGTTACAAGATGTTCTTGTTGAACTCCAGTGTATCACTTCTAGAGTACAATGATCGGAAGGTGGTTCCATATCTTGTCATAGTTGGAATCCATTACCCAATAAGAGCTCGTAGTTTTTTATTGTATATTATATATGTAGAGCATGAGATGAAAGCATTCTACTAAATTGCTATGTACTTGATTTATACATTATTATAATATCCGAAAATATTGATCTTAAGAAATATTTTGGGTTATTGTAAGGTAAATACAATCCGTATTTATGTGTGGATCGGTCTTACGATTATCATTGCTTTTGAAAAGGATTTGGAAAAGTTAAACAAAGTGTTTGGAGTTTACAAACACCAGTAACATGACTTACCCAGAGTTTATTTTGTTTTGTTTTCCGAAAACTCTTTGATGCCCAATTTTGTACAGATAATCAAGTAGTCGGGACTTTACGGATACTTGGAGAGCTGGAGCAAGAGGCTTCATGATTATATAGCTATTGTTATTTCTGCTGTGTTGTAAGTGTTATACTTTGATAAAAGTATTGTATACCGATACTGTATTATTCTAAATCTATGTTATATAATATATTTTATTCGTTCTGCTGTGAGATTCGTGTTACTCTGATGTTGTTGTATTTGTTCCTTTTCTTCTATTCTTACTTTCTTTCTCTCTTATCTCACCCTCTATTTTCTTTCATTAACTACCTAGTATTTTTGACGCTTGAATAGTCAACATTGAGTTCATGTTGATTTCTTGAGTCAAAAATTCTTGGGTCGTTACAGTGGTATCAGAGATAAAGGTTAAGTAATTACCTCGGCTGTATGGTGTGACTCGGTAGAGATGGGGTTAGTAACACCCTAGATTGAGTTTGAGTGTAAATATATGAGCGGTATTTGTTATTTGATATAAAAATTGTTTTATATTGTGGAGTTTTATTGGTTGAGTTGTTTATGAACTCGGGTCGATCAGTTTGATCCACTGTATCGGTAGGAGTTTCTAAACACTTGAATACGATGAACCGACACAGTATGTTTTGAAAAGAGGGTAAACGAAATAATTTTACCCAAATTATATTTTGATATAAAGGATTTATATTGGAATGATTATAATATATTAGATATATTGGTTATTATTATAATCGAGTAAGATTATAAATTAAATGGTTATGTAAATAACCAATTAGAATTCATATAAGTGTACTATATGGAATCAGATGAATTAAATCTGAATTGAAATTACAACTCTGGAAATTTGGAAAGGTGTTTGTAAATGGACTTGGATTAAATATATGAGAATTTTAAAATCCTAGGAGATTTTATTTTGTTTTACAAGCATTGTGAATGGTATTTTGAAACAAAATTCAAAATGGAAGTATTTAAGTATGAGTTTGAAAATGTTATAGTATTGAACTCACTTCGATCGTTGGGAAATAAATTTGATGATGCTGGTCACATCATCAGTGTTCATTTTTGAGTTCTAAGTGATAGATTACTACCACCGATATTGATTTCGATTTTTTTTGGCAGAACAAGTTGTTTCGAAATAGCAAAAGGAATATTTAATTTTAGAAAATGCTAAGCCATTTAAAACTCCCAGGAGAGATGGTTTGATTTAAAAACAAATTAATAAAAATTTGTGGAAACAAATTGGAATTTAATTGAAACCAGTTAAGTGGAAACTGTATTGAAATGGAGTAATATCGAGTAAAATTGGAATTTGATATATAATTGGAATCGGTTGAGTAAATGGATTGATTTTTGGAATAAAAATCATATTTTGGATTTTGAGATAAAGATAACTGATTTGGGAAATTAATTAATTAATGAAATATGTGGATGGAACGTAACGAGGTTAAGTAAGTTGAATTTATGAGTTGGAAGTTTGGAATCAACAATGGAACTTTGGTTTGAAGTGAAATTTAGCTAGGGTATATGCGAATATATGTGTTGAGGATGAATTAATTTGAGGTTGATTGGGGTAGCATTGATATATGCTGAATTAGTAGCAGATGGAAAGGATATAATGATATGTCTGACAAAAAGGTACAAGTTTTTTATATGGATATGAGATTTTTATGAGCCGAATTGGTTGTTTGATTTTCTTTTGGATTGGAGAAGGCCCAAAGAGGCGAGTTGTGGTTGTACCGACTGAGTCATATAAAGGAGGTGCTGACGAAATTTTTCAAAAATCTCGGGTGTTAATTTTTTTTCAGAATTTTTGAAATTTTTTGTTAATAGAAATGAACTTATATTTAAATTGAAATAAATTGGTTCAGTTAAAACTGAAGTTAAAGAAGTAAACAAATAAATTTTTACCAGTTAATAGGGTTTGTTTTCTACCTTAGCAATTTCGACGACAAATTATTTTAAGGGGGAAAGAATGCAACAACCCATATTTTACGGAAAATAAATAATTAATTTAATTATTTAAATAATGGTTTGGTAATATAAAATGGTTGTTTACTTAAATAATATTGAATATTTAATTAATATAAATAGTAGAATAATATATTTAATTTCGAAATAATCGGAATTAAGTTGAATTGACAATACT
Organism: Allium sativum; assembly: GCA_030737875.1. Taxonomy (NCBI): domain Eukaryota; kingdom Viridiplantae; phylum Streptophyta; class Magnoliopsida; order Asparagales; family Amaryllidaceae; genus Allium; species Allium sativum. The sequence continues at coordinate 660,205,168 of CM060920.1, forward strand.
GTGTAAATTGGACAATTTAAAATATATAATTCAGTTTAGAATTGAATTATATTAATGAATTTATTTATAAATGTCAGTTGAACGTATAATTTATATTATAGTTATAATCGAGCTCGAAATGGTGCGATAGTTCGTAATTTGGTGATTCGAACATTAAACGAATGTACAGAATCCGTTTTAAATCGGATTTCTGTGAAACAAGAAACGTTCGGAGCTGGTGAAGTATATTTTTCTAATGGAAGAGAAATATCTAGATTTCGTCATGTAAATTGTGAGCTGTGTCCAAATCAAATTTTCAAAAAGTCGCTATGGAATTCCTTTATAATTTATAACGATTTATTTATATTATAAACGGATTTTCAATATAAATTGAATACTGATTTAATCTAGATTTGAAATGTTGAGTTATAAATTCAGATAGGAAATATTTGGAGTAGTATTATATTTTATGTGAATATATATGATAATATTAATTTATTAATATTATATTTAATTATTTTTAAATTTATTAAATTGGTTTATTTAGAGCTTTAAAAATAGTCACTTTTGTAAACAAGCTCTGTTTTCGACGAAACTAATTTTGTTCGATTTGGAATATTAAATTATTGTAAGATTTCAATTTTCGTGATTTTTGGAGTCAATATGTAGCCGTGTGGAATTTTAAGTGAGAAATAGTCAATAATTTAACTTTAAAATACGCTTTGTGAGCAAATGAACTTGGAATTCGACAAAACAAGTTTTGTTAGGTCCGTAATGTCGAACTATAGTTGCATGTCCATTTTCATGATTTTTGGGTATCATGTGTGATCACAGGAATTTTTACAAGACAAATAGAATTACGGTAATTATATAAATTAATAAAAAATAAAATATGTGGCTTATCCTATAAGCTGTCTACCTCTATATAAATACCCCCTCATTCTAACTAAACCTAACTTCATTCTCTAGTCAAATGGAAAACACGCCGTCGGTTTTCCCAATGTTTTTGAGCAAAACTTTATATTTAAAAAACCAAAAGGTTTCAAAGTAAAATCTATAAATTCTTATATAAATATATTTGGGATCCTTGCAAGAAGGGCTTCCCACCTATATGAGTATTAGTGGGTGCGATCAGGTCTTGAGAGCCTCAACATTTTCAGCGTGCGTTTCTGTAAAATAGGGTTAACTGATTCGAGTATTTGATGAGCTGAAGCTTCAATATGGCTTTCGAGTGTGGTATTCATGATTGGGGTAGAGACTGGCATCGATTTGCAAAGTACTGGGTAGTGCGATGTTTTTTTAGGTCGCGGATGTTTGCTGTGTATCGCTTCGAGCCTGGAGAACACGAACTGATGTTGCGTTCGAGTTTCAGTTGATGGAGGGGAGATTGTAGAGTTCGGAAAAGGAAGCTTGTTAGTGAAAAGCTTGTGGAATTTCATGGAAAAAGAAGGAGGATGGGATCAAAGAGGCAGAAATGGCAGGAGTATTAGCTGAGGTCGGGTTCGAATTTGGGGAAGAAGGCCTTCAGGGTATATCACGTGATTTATTTAATAAAGAGGTAATTAGTATAATTTGAGTTATGAACAAATAATGGTGATTTGGATTGTGAAAACAATTAAGGAATTGTGAAATGATTGCAGAAGGGAAGTCCTTCACGAAACGACAAGATTTACTTTTTGGGTAAAACCAAACCGCAAGGAAGGGGAAAACAATGCTTGAATTGTTTCAGCAAGGAAGAAGATGAGGAACTATTTAAATGGGACTGATGATGGTGTGGTTCATTTTTGAAATCATTTAAGTGGAAATTAGTGGATCAAAAATGCACGTGATGGCCATAGTTTGAAGAACGGGTTATAGTATTTGTGCAGGAAGAAGAGTGTGATGAGGGACAAGGTTAAGGGTTAAAACTGGATGAAGAATAATTAAGCGAAATTATAATATGGTTAATTATATTAGTATTACTTAAAAGTGTATTCAACTTCTGAAATTCATAACTTTCTTATATGTCAACCGAATCAGATGAAACAAGATCCGTTGGGATTATATGGATAAGGGCTACGCAATGGAACTAATTGGGGGTGAATTAGAGCTCATTACAATTTCTAGCGAAATAAATTATCTGTATGAATCAACCGATAGTTATCGTTATTTAACGGTGATCGTCCAATGTGAGTAAATCTCACTAAATCTGCCTAATTTTATTTTTATAATGTATTTTTAGAATTGATAAATGTTGGTTGATTGCTGTGTGTTGACTGTTTTGATGAACTTCTAAATTGATTGGTTGAAATTATAGTTTTAGTAATATATATATCATTAATCAAAGGTTGATTCTGTTGATCAGAATATTTCACGTTGAAATGAAATTTATGTTAATTATATTGTTTAACATCTATGATGCAGGGAAGCACATTGGAGGGATCCAACTGGATTCCTTAATATTTATAATACTGTTTGTTTTCATATATTGTGATATATGATGTGATATATAATATGTGATTGATTATGATGACATTGGTATTGTTATTTGATATTTTAAATACCATAAGAAATACTGGAATGTGAAAAGGGAATTTTCAAAGTGTATATTGAAAATAATATATTTATAAAATCAAAGGATTTTATAAAAGAAAATATTTATAAAATGAAAAGTTTTACAAAAGAAAATATTTATAAAATGAAAAGAATTTTATACAAGAAATTATTTATAAAATCAAAGAATTTTATAAAAGGAATATTTATTTAGAAAATAAATAGAATTGTAAAAGGAATATTTATTTAGAAAATAAATAGAATTATAAAAGGAATATTTATTTAGAAAATAAATAGAATTACAAAAGGAATATTTATTTATAAAATAATTTGAATTATAAAAGGAATATTTATTTAGAAAATAAATAGAATTATTTGGAAAATAAATAGAATTATAAAAGAAAATTGCCGAGATATAAAAGAACTATGAGATAATGGATTTAAATTAGATTTTAAATAGAATATGTTTTAACAAATAAATTGAGAAGATTAATTTATAAATAATGTTTTATAAATAAAGTAAAATATTTATCATGTGATAAATGGAATATATAAGTCTAAACTCAGATAGAGAAGTAGAAATCAATTGTGACACCGATATTTTAAATAGAATGTGAACTCAACATTTATAAAGGGAATTATAAATGAGATTTAAGTGTTAGAGATAAAAAGGAGAATTCGTATGAATAATTCTATAAACAGAAGTATAAATAGAATTTGGAAATGGGATATTATTTTAAAATACGAAATAAAACTTAATGGATTATATAAAAGAAATACTTTTCACATTCATTGTAAATAATCGACAAAAATGAATATTTTATAAATTAAAACATTTATAAGGAAATTTGGGATTTGAAATAGGAATTCAAATGAGAATTTGAATAAGATAGGAAATAGTGTAACACCCTGAATTTTTAAGACAATTAAGAGTATGCAAATATGTATATATATATTGTGTATATAGATATATTTAAAGGAAGACTAAAATAATAATAATATATAAGTGCATTGAAATGAAGGAAAATGAATTGCATGCAATATATATATATATATATATATATATATATATATATATATATATATATATATTAAAAGAAGGTAGAATGAAAACATAGTAAATTGCAATAAAAAGCATTAATGTAGTTTATGACATATGTAGCAAGGCAACTAATAAAGAAATGCAATGTAAAATGCATGAAAAGAGAAAGAAGTGAATTGGCACATGTAATTAATTATGTACATATAAACGTATGCAAGAATAAATTAATGCATGCAGTAGCGTTTAAATAGGGAGCATCGTGCAATGAAGATAATAAAAGCATGTAAGAGAAAGAGAGATTAATGTGCTAAGAAAATGCACGCAATTAAAACAAAAATGCATGTAAATAAATTAATAAATGCATTAAAAGTAAATTGATTGATTATGTGCAATCAAAGCAAAGCTATTAAAGAATTGCTACGATGAAATAGTTAAAAGAAGAAAGTAGGTCGTATTATATATATAAGGTAATGGTGATACATAATTTAAATAAAGTGGACACATGTGTTGGAGAAAACATTAATGCATTTAAAAAGAGAACATTAAAAATGTATGCATTAGAGAAGTGAGCAATTAGTGCAACCAAAAGAAAATATGTGAATAATAAGCACGCTAAAAATAGTGCATTAAAGAGAAAGATAGTATTGCGTTAAAGATAGTGCATGTGTGCGATGCATTAAGAAAAAAAATGTTATAAACATTAAAATACAGCAATGAATTAATAGACAATATAAGGCATGTATGTGTGTGTGTGTGTGTGTATATATATACACATGCAATTCAAAAAGTAAGAGTATAAATCAGCAAGCCACAATTGGAGGAAGGTTAATGCTATTAAATAACATTCAAATCAAATATGCATGCAAGAAAAAAAAATCATAGAAACAATGCAATTCAAATAATCAGAAGTGTATGCACTCATACATATGAAAAATTGAAATTCATAATAAATGAATTAATTGCATTAAAAGGCATGCATATATGAGCATGAAATTCAAACTTGATTGAGATGTATAACACACATAATTAATTAAAGGAGGTATAACATGAAGTAATAAAACTTTAATTAGTAAACATTAGCAAAACAATCAACACAGTAAAAATGTGCGCTTGGACCTAGCATGGTCCAGTGCGTGTGCGTGTGACGTTTCTTTACTGATATGTGCCGTTTGGATTTGATTTAATTAAATCTGTTGGTTCAGACCCTTCTACTACATCTATAAATAAGACCTTATTCGCATCCATTTCTTCACCTAAAACTATGGCGATGCCATGAAGCTACTCCAACCTATTCTTGTTATGCAAATAAACTTTACAGAAAAAGTGGAATCAAAGATATACGCTTAAAAAGGGTATGATGCGCGTATCTAGTCTTCAGTCTTCTAAGTCGCATCTTCTTGAGCTTCACTCCATTATACCTTAACTAATTTAACTTCACGATTGCAAAGCTTCTTGACCTCCATTTCCAAAAACCCACTAGTAAAGATAGGACCTCGATCACTTACTATGCTAGAGGGTATCCAATGTAGTCAAACTATCTTTCCAAGATAAAAAGATGTTAACCAGTAGGAAACCCTAGTAACGGGGACCCATTTAAGCAGTAACCCACATAGATGTATCATGGTACCCTGAAACTAGGCAGGGTGGGGCACGATTACTGGGCTGATTATAGGCGATCAAAAAAGCGGCAGTGGGTATGTCAGTGTAGGTTTCGACGGTTTACAGGCGTGCACGTACTCCGGAGTAGGAAAAAGCAAGCACTGGGTACCAGTAGTTATACACTATGCATCTTGAATCGTGTCGGGTCACTATCATAAGGATTGATACAACTTATGGTGGGACCAGCATAGGGTATTTACATGCAAGAGAGGGACGATTGACACAGACACATGGAACATTAATGCAAGTAAGGAGCCGATCGATAGGGTAGTAAGGGTACATCTAACAAATTCACAGCAATTAGGCAGATTGAGGTGGAATCCTCATAATAAATGTACACCTGAAGGCCACCACAATTGCGGGAATTGGGATCACGTTATCATATTATCATTCTATACAGATTACTAGTTGGGACACTAGTTAGGTGGTGCAGAGATATAAAAATCAAAATAACAAGGTTGTAGCAAAGCAGAGAAAGAGTAGAAGCGCATTCAGTTTATCTTGTCTTATCATACCTTATGCTTATCCTATGTTATCATGTTATCCCTGCTATCACGGTATTGTCTTATATTCAGTTTATTCATGTCATATTTCTTTTACCTGTTTACTTGCTGAAAGTCACTGAGCTTACCAGACTTATGTTTGACCTAGTTTGTTTTCGCCTCTTTTCTTCTGTTCCCCCCAACCAAGGTTCGTAGGGTGGAAAGGTTATCGCTTAGCTTAGTCTGTGTAGCAACGCCATGTGTTGGCGGATCTCGAAACTTAGCCGAGGCCTATTGATGGAAAACCCTACACCTGAGAGGTGGCAAAGTAGGGACAATATCAGTGTTAGTAGGGAGGTTGGCTCATGCTTTATTGGGGAATATCATTGTCATTTTTATGCTTCTTTTATACTTGGAAGTTTTTGAATCAAGACAGAAGTTTTATGTAATACTTTAAGTATGATTGAGTCAACTATTGCGAAAGCTTGACTGAATTTAGTTGTTAATAACATGACTTTATTTTCCGCTTCTTTATTTGTCTATCTTGTAATTTATCTGCATCTTTTACCTATATTGCTCCACCGAAGTTAAGGCATTCCCTTTGTGAGTGATCTTAACGGAGGCGGGGTGTTTCACTCTGGTTAATGCTATTAAATAACATTCAAATCAAATATGCATGCAAGAAAAAAAGCATAGAAACAATGTAATTCAAATAATCAGAAGTGTATGTACTTATACATATGAAAAATTGAAATTCATAATAAATGAATTAATTGCATTAAAAGGCTGCATATATGAGCATGCAATTCAAACCTGACTGAGATGTATAACACACACAATTAATTAAAGGAGGTATAACATGCAAGTAATAAACCTTTAATTAGTAAACATCAGCAAAATCATCAATGCAGTCAAAAATGTGCGCTTGGACCTAGCATGGTTCAGTGCGTGTGCGTGTGAGGTTTCTTTACTGATGTGTGGCGTTTGGATTTGATTTAATTAAATCTGATGGTTTAGACCCTTCTACTACATCTATAAATAATACCCTATTCTCACTCATTTCTTCACCTAAAACTATGGCGATGCCATGAAGCTACTCCGACCTATTCTTCTTCTTCCTCTTCTTCTTCAACTAAAATAAAAGGAGATTAAAGATATATAATTCAAAATATGTAACTACTCTTCTCTTAGATCCAAACAAAGCAAGATTCTAAATCCAATTAGAAGAGAATAATGGCATGTTAAACCAAATCCAGAATTCGGAAAGCAAATCATTGTGAGTGGAATTAAGCTATGACTTTTTTTGATAATGTTATAGCTATCGTTTAGCATTCCCATATATATATATATATATATATTGTGAAATTGCAAGTTTAACTATAAATTGTGATTATAACAAGCTGAAATGTAAAAATGAATAGATCTGTGAATTCATGTCTTGAATATAGTAAATTATGGGAATGGTTAGCATGTCATGACATCAATATTTGTTTATTTAACCAGTTGAACGTTTACATGATTTATAGAATAACATTGAACATGTAATCGGATTAGTCGGAGTATTATACAGTTCACATGAAAAACTGTCATTTTATGTACAAGGAATGGATTAAGTAAGTGTATGACTATATTAACAAAATTATGTTTAAAGATTAGAAATTTGATAATTTGGGTATGAAATGGGATAGGTCTAAATAGTGATTTGGGATATAAATTAGAACGTATGTGAATATGAATTTTAGGCATAAATTGGAAAATATACGTGGGTTTGGGTTGGTGCAATATATATATATATATATATATATATATATATATATATATATATATATATATATGCCTTTATTTATGATATGGGCATAATTAAAAGTGAATTAAAAAGAGGCATAAAAGTCTATAATTTAAATAGTGAATTAGGCACAATTCAAATGGGGAAAGGTTTAATTGATTAATCAATCAATTAATTAATTAATAATGGAATGTTTAGTAATTACAATTAGCAATTGTAATTGTACTTATGACACGAGGTTAGGTTATATTAGTGGTGGAAGTCTGCCCGAACCCGACCGACATATCTAGCAGCCAATAACGTTGAACCTAATGTGGGAGGTCTGAGTACATAAATATGAATTGGGCTAAGACACGTGGTTAAACCCAACAGTGGATTAAGACTGCACAGACCCGACCGGCATATCCAGCATCCACACGTTGTAGGCCTAATGTGGGAGGCCTAGCCTATTATAACCATAATTGGACATGGTAATGAACTAGAATACTTAACCCAATTAAATCTGTAGTGGCGTTACGAATTAGTTGAATTGGGTAGGGGTTAAGTAAACGTGTTAAAGAAATGGGAAAGGTTAAGTTAATCTTAATTAATGCCATAATGGGGAATGATAGCAAACTATTATGAACATATAGGGGAAATATGAAAGTCATATAATAGGTAGACTTGTCCTGGGGACAAGGGAAGATGATATTAAGAATAAAGAATGGGATAACTTATATTATAAAATAAGTTGAATACAAACTACAACGCGATAATGAGTAATCTAACGTGAGTTATGATTAGAAAACCTTAATTTAAGGGAACTAAGTAAATAATGATAAAGATAACTAAGTAGTAAACTTTAGTTAAGAGAACTAAGTAATAAACCTTAGTTAAGAGAAATAAGTAATAAGCCTTAGTTAAGAAAACTAAGCAATAAGCCTTTGTTAAGAAAACTAAGCAAACAACGATGGATTGTGGCGACATAAGTAGATGGAAGTATAACTGAATAAGAAGATAGATATGAGGAAAAACTTATATAAGAAATAGGTTAGAATGGATAATGGGGTACAAATCTTATTAATGAAACTTACAAGAAATGAGTCATATATGAAACATTAATAAGCGAGGGTAACTTGGTAAACTTGAAAAGGAAACCAATGAGAAGGAGAATAACCAAGCTAAATGTGAAAACTCACGAGGTGGCGCAAGCGCGTAATTAATGGTTAGACATAGGATCTAATGACACATAAAACTGAGGCGCTTGGATACGTTAAAGGGTGAATAACCATGAGGGGTAGATCATCAGGATGTCAAAAGACACAAAGAGGAGAGCATGACTGTCTAAATATTCTTGTAGGCTCCAACGGACTAGGTTAAGAAGCACGCGACTTCCTGTAAAGACCCGCAACTTCCCCGTAAAGGAAAGCGTCGGATAGTTCGAGAACAAGCCACAACAGAACGCATACAGAAGAACATTTCGTTGTATATTACAACAATGCATCAGATTACAAGAATATACAGAGTATAAATGAATAAATATTACACAGAAATATCAGAGATTTAAATTACATTTAAATACATAGCAGCGGAAAATAATACAATACACAACTAGAAGAGATATACGGATACAAAGCTTTCCGGATATCATTCCAGCTGTAAACCAGGATCCTGTGAATATAAATCCGCAAAACCAAAACTACTAGCTGCCCGTGTCAAAATAGGGGCACCCAGAGTTTAGGTTAAAACAATAAACTCCAGGTCAGTCATGTGACTGGTGTGAGAACTAAAACAGTTATAATTCTTTATTTTAAAGTTCGGTAAATCAAGGGACCACGCCGTATAACACGGAACGGGTTTCCTCCCAAGAATACCAGTGCATAAAACAAACAGCGCAATGCTAAATAAAGAAAAATGAAGCTGTTATAAGACCCAGGTCCCATCACACAATGCAACGCAAGCCGGAGGATAGGGTTTTTACCTTATAACAGCCAAAGCATGCTTGATACGTTTAAAACAAATCATTTGATACTATAATAAGTGCATAGCGTATAAAACAACTTCAAATCATAAATATCAATCATAGGCGGCATGAGTGCCCCATCCCACTATGTCACCATACTAGGTTCTACAAATAAAACCGCAAATGTCACGTATTTGGAAATTGGATTTCCGTCTATGAACCGAGGCAAAAGATAGTCCTCAACCGATTCGAGACGCTCTAGCCCGTGTCTCAGGAACAGAACGCATCGTCCCTTGGAGCGACAGGGCCGGTCCACCGATGTGGATTAAACTTAAACCCTGAACACTGCATTTCCCCACCCTTTGGGGTGTCAATGAGCCAACGAATGACTCCATCGGTTCGAGAACGACCGATCAATCCGAGGCGCCTCGCAACAGCAACAACCACATAAGTCAAACTCGTCAGGGCGTGTAAAACCACTGACGCCACTTCTAACTAGAAAGAAATGCATGCCCTCCCTGAGGTCCGTCTCCCGTTTTTGGTTCATACCGGGTGTGAAACTCACGAAGTAAACGTTACACAAAGCTACGCCACAAAGGCCGTGCTTTGATCATCACCACAAGACTTTGCTTTTCAACAGAAGCCTCGATCCATTGCCACTTAGGCATGCCACACAGGCAATTCACTCCATGCGTTTTATATCCATCAATATATAACCCCTGAGCTCGTACGTCTCAGAGAAGGGCGTTAAGCAAGAGAATAAATTCTCCGCCGCCAAGCAGATATATATTTAATAGAAATCAATCGCACGGACTAAAATCCAATGTCAGGCACACAGTCCATTTACAAGTCCGTTCTGGGTCTGAACGAAACCGGAGGCACCTAGTACCCCGCATATCCATCGATCTCCAAGTACGTCTGGACGATCACCAACTGTTTCCATCTTCTTGGGTGTACAGCCCAATCAAGATCATCAGTTATCACCCAAACGACGTGAAGACCTCCGGTCTTCGACCACCGTCTTCATCTTCGACTTATCGTCGTATCAGTTATTCAGAATGGGATAAACCCGGTCTTTCCGAATAACTCGCGTATATATTATAAAAGTGTTACACAAACACAACATACGCCTCATTCCAATTCATCAGTCACTAACCGCAAATTAATCAAGAGAATAATTCCCCAAATATTAACCCCGAAGGCCGAAACCAACATCAGATCAATATCCAGAAAACCGTTCTGCTTAGCTAACCGACAGTTAGTTTCTGATTTCACATTCATAGGGAAAGGTTCCCATTAATTTTATCAAAGATAAATTCCTTGAATTTATTCTTTAATCCATTTTTGAATATCAATTCAAACTAGTCGGGATTAGCGAACCTTACCGAAGTAACCATTTGTTTTAATTTCTCAATCCCAACCTATTCATCCCATGAAGTAAAACTGGAAATACTTCATATCTAACACCACAGTGTTATCGGTAAATTCAATTACCATTTCACGTTCAAATCTAATTAAAGATTTAACTATCGCCTGGAGAAAAATTGGTGATACTCCATTTTCGATCCTTTCAATCTAATTAAAGATTCATTAAAACTCCACTTAGTTATAATCTTCGACTGGGTTAAAGAATCAGTGTCATTTAAAACACGGTTCACGATAAACCCCAAAAACACATTCCATTAATTATCGGGTTAAAGAACGAGTGTTATTTAAAACACTGTTCACGATAAACCCAAAAATCAATATCAATTCAATTCCAATTAAATATCGTTTAATTGGTACACTTCATTAAATCTAAATAAAAAGATTTAATCTTTTCTCAACTGGGTTCAAGAACAGTGTTAGTGAAGACACCATTCACGACAAACCCAAATCACATTCGATATTCAATACAAGGCTCTGAATAGAAAATATATCGGCTTATATTCAATATCAAATTCTACGACTAACAAATGTCGTATTGGAAATAACGATATATATATCTATATCTTTCAAATTTCCATAACCACAACTGCATAATCACGAAATCCAACATCGAAATATTCCGAAGACAATTTCGATTCAAATCCACTCCAATGCAATCATTGGATATTCTGGTTACTTTTAAAACCCTTTTCAAATTCAATTTATTTATTTAAAAATAAATAGAATTATATTCCTAGTTCAAAACTAGTTCATTTCGATAAAAATCTATTTTTATCTTTTCAAATATGGAGTTTTTCATCCCAAATTTTCCCAAATCATTTCTTATGATTTTACACAAATTATTACTATTTTTAATAATTTTATCAAGGCCCGTACAGTCGATTTCCATCAACGGCCATCGAATTGCACTTACAGCGACCTTTTTCGAATTTGATTTGGACGTATCTCCAAATCCAACCGTTAGATTTTGAATTTCTAATATTTGTTAGAAAGCTCTTTTCGATACGAACCCAACGGTTCCGGTTTTAGGAGAATCCGACGGTCGGATCTCCCGCAATGTCCGTTTGAAATAAATGGTCGAAATTCACGAACTGCCGCGGCGCGGCGCGTTCTATTCAGGCCATTATATTATATATATAATATATATTTCGTCGATTTCTATTCAAAACGAATTATATAAATAGTTTTAAAATCGTTTCAAAACCTATTTCAACTTCCATTTCAATTCAAAGCAAAATTGAATTCTTCTTTATAAATTCGTTTCAAAATTCATTTCTATTCAATTCAACTTTCAATTCAATTTGAATTCGTTTTCAATTCAATTCATTTCGAAATCGTTTTCAATTCAATTCATTTCGAAATCGTTTTCAATTCAATTCATTTCGAAATAGTTTTCAATTCAATTCATTTCGAAATCGTTTTCAATTCAATTCATTTCGAAATCGTTTTCAATTCAATTCATTTCGAAATCGTTTTCAATTCAATTCATTTCGAAATCGTTTTCAATTCAATTCATTTCGAAATCGTTTTCAATTCAATTCATTTCGAAATCGTTTTCAATTCAATTCATTTCGAAATCGTTTTCAATTCAATTCATTTCGAAATCGTTTTCAATTCAATTCATTTCGAAATCGTTTTCAATTCAATTCATTTCGAAATCGTTTTCAATTCAATTCATTTCGAAATCGTTTTCAATTCAATTCATTTCGAAATCGTTTTCAATTCAATTCATTTCGAAATCGTTTTTTTCCATTTCACTTTTCAATATTCATTTTTAAAATGAATAAAGTCGATATAAATATCGTTCACGTCAAAATGGCGTCAATCTAATCAACACGGCTTCATAAATTTCTATTTTCAAATTTTCTTTATTTTTCAAATTGGAATGAGGCCCAATCAATTACCATATAAAATTAATTATATGGATTTCCATACAACACATGTATATAATAGCATTGAAAAATAATCAACCATCAACCAAAGTGCACTACACTGTATAAGCATCAAATATAGATATCCAACGCTTATAACAGCCTGTCAATCAATCGATCGACATATTTAATCAATCAGGATGAGTGAACTTCAAATTTCATCCCAACACCCGTGTGGGGTTTCAAACAATCAAACTCAGATTTTATTTGTGCAGTTGGGCGATGTGTGAAATTTATCGACCCAATCAATATCAGTCAAATCAGTGTATATACAAACAAATCGGCCGATCTGTTTATAACTATTCATTTATTCACATTCACGTTAAAAAATTATATTTTTAACGATAAAACATTTTATTCCAACCTATGAATTTCTATACAATTCATTTATTTAATAAAATGATATTTTTATTTTTCTAACTTATTTTAGAAAATTTCGGCGGCATAACGGCACGATACTAGAAACGGGACAAGGCCTAGCCTTATCCCCGGTCTAGTGAAGGCCCACGCCATTCACACATCAATCAAAATCACCAAACAACCAAATTCAAATCAAATCATCTAACCAACTACACAACCAATCAAACAAGTCCATGGTCTGTGGACGGGTGTCGGGTGCTACTAAGCACCGTCTGCATCCTAGTATATATATATATAACTAGAAAAATAAATTGAAAGGTGAGAAATTCTCATCGAAAGCTATCCAAGCTCCACGGCACTTCTAATGTAGGAAATCTTCGCCAACTCGCCTTTTGTCGCTTCCGTTGTCCGCTTTCACTACATATGTAAAAATCGAATTTTACTTCGCTATTCAATATATAAAAATCGAATTTTTAGTTCGAAGTTCAATAAATAAAAATCATATTTTTAGTTTGCTATTCAATATATAAAAATCAAATTTTTAGTTTGCTATTCAATATATAAAAATCGAATTTTTAGTTTGCTATTCAATATATAAAAATCGAATTTTTAGTTCGAAGTTCAATAAATAAAAATCATATTTTTAGTTCGAAGTTCAATAAATAAAAATCATATTTTTAGTTCGAAGTTCAATAAATAAAAATCATATTTTTAGTTTGCTATTCAATATATAAAAAATATGATTTTTACTTTAAAACAAAATCAGTTTTAAACCCTAACAAAATTCAGTTTTCTATATTCTTTTAAAAATCCAGTTTTTATTTTCAAAACCAATTCTATTTTAAAAACTAAAAATCCTATTTTAAAACACATATTTGAATAACAAAAACTTACAATACGAATTGGGAGGGGGCGAAGGCTTGCTGCTGCGCTGGAGAAGCTTCAGGCGGTTCGCTAGGCGGAGGCAGTGGTCGTCGCGTCGAGACCTGGAGGTCTCGGGTCTCGGGGTTCGTGGTTTTTAGGGTTGCGCGAGGCTAGAGAGGGGGGGCACAGAGGGGGGTCTGGGGACGACGTCGGTGGTGGTGCGGTGCTCCGGTCTGGGGGTGGCGATGGACCAAGGGGTGGCGGGTTTTTTTCACGTCGCGACAAATCAGAAGGGAGGGGAGAAGGAGTGGGGGGGGGGGGTGGTCAATCAGAGGGCGACGCTCCTCCTGTGGCGGCGCGGTGGCGGAAAATGAGGGGGGGGGGGCGATCCTCGACGGCGGCCTCGATTCCGTTTGTTTTTTTTTTATATCCTTACTCGATTTCAGATCTGATAGGGGAAGGGGGGGTTAAGGGATTTTATATTTTAATTTATATTATATATTTTATTTATTCCACCTAAGGTTGACTTTTTATTCGAATCACAATCAAGACCCAACGACTGTCAACCCTAGCTAATTACCCGCATTCCGAACCCAATGGGACATGTATCGTAAGCCAATTCGGTTGTTTCGATCAGTTTTCCGTTGAATTTACATTTAAATTACTATATTGAATTTTAAACGTACATTTCAAATTACCGGGGTCACATAACAACTCTATAAATTCCATAAAAATATTTTCTAGCTTCGTATTGACGATACGGTCCTAACAAAACTAGTTTCGTCGAATTCTGAGACCGTTTGAAAAATGGCCAATTTCCAGTCGATTAAAATCAACTGAAACTGGTCAAATGCGTTTTCCTTTGCCACGCTCACATATTGACTCGAAAAATTATGAAATTTGAAACCTAGCAATAATTCGACATCACGGACCCAACAAAAGTGGTTTCGTCGAAATCCGAGGTCATTTGCAAAATGTCCATTTTTAAGGGCCTGAATTCCATAGCGACTATTCAGAATTTTCAACTGGACATATCTTTTGATTCCCGATATGAAATCTTGATTTTTCGGATTCGTTGGAAAGATATTCACTATTAGATTCCATTATTTTTGGTTTCACTAAAATCCGGATTGTTTTGCACCCGGTACATTCAATTGAAGTTTGAAATCGAATTATCGAACTACCGCGCCATTTTCAATTCCTTTTATAATTATATATAAATATTTATATTCTAACGACGACGCGTATAATATATTCGATCGAATTCTATTCAAACTAAATTTTCTCGTCGATATTATTTAAAATAATTCACTTTAAATAATCAAAATTCGCTAAAATTGCCAAAATAAAAATTTTAAACTGGCCCAGATTTTCGGGTTGTTACAATCTCCCCCACTTAAAACTTTTCGTCCCCGAAAAGGAACAAAGTCGAAAGTGGTTTGATTAATCAGCTCAACGTTCATTGTTTTTCATTACAGCTTAAGTTTTCAACTTTTCAGTTTCTAAAACTTTTCAAATTTTTCAAAAATTTGGCTAACACCCTAAATTTTCGAAAAATTTCGCCATAACCTCCCCTGCACCGGGAGCATCGGGGAATTTCAAATAGCTTCCCCGGTCCTTCAGATCTCAAAAAGAAAAAGAAAAAGCCAAGCGGCTAGCCAATAGGCTCATAAAATCATCATCACCCAAACAAAACAGTAAATTATGTAGTAAACATGTACCTATTTGTCGGGCAAACAAATTTTATTCTTCGGCTCTAGCCTCCTTGCTATGACCTGTTCAATGTAAGTACATGTATGCAAGCAAACGCATCCAATTTTCAATATAATTCAATATTCTGTTCGATTAAGCATAATGGTTCAAAATTAGCAAACAAATGAACAAACAACACAAACATCAATCAATTAGTGAATTTAACGTTTCAAATTCATAATTTTGATACATATACAAAAATCAAAATTTTGATGCCAAATCACACCAATAGGCCCTATCTAATTTTGGTTCTCACACCAGCCAATTGGAAATATATAGATATCACACCTTCGAAACACGAATACCAATTCTGATGATGTTCGAACTATCATCAGAATCATCTTCAGGCGACTAGAGTGTGATTCTATATCTATCCAGTATATTAAAACTTCAAATACACGTTTGCAAGACGTATATGCGAAATCTTTATATACTGGACTGTCCTAATCAATATAAATAAATAATCAAATACGAATAAGTGATTTAGATTTTCAAAACAAATTTTGTTTTCATTTTTAAAAATATACTCTTCACACTCGTTCTAGGATTCTACTGATCCCATTTCTAACGAGTCATTCTAATTGGATATTACTAATCCAATATCTGATGAATTCTTTCATATGGTTTTAATGTGCCTTGTTCTCTGAGCTTTGTGATACCACGTGTAAAGACCCGCAACTTCCCCGTAAAGGAAAGCGTCGGATAGTTCGAGAACAAGCCACAACAGAACGCATACAGAAGAACATTTCATTGTATATTACAACAATGCATCAGATTACAAGAATATAAAGAGTATAAATGAATAAATATTACACAGAAATATCAGAGATTTAAATTACATTTAAATACATAGCAGCAGAAAATAATACAATACACAACTAGAAGAGATATACGGATACAAAGCTTTCCGGATATCATTCCAGCTGTAAACCAGGATCATGTGAATATAAATCTGCAAAACCAAAACTACTAGCTGCCCGTGTCAAAATAGGGGCACCCAGAGTTTAGGTTAAAACAATAAACTCCAGGTCAGTCATGTGACTGGTGTGAGAACTAAAACAGTTATAATTCTTTATTTTAAAGTTCGGTAAATCAAGGGACCACGCCGTATAACACGGAACGGGTTTCCTCCCAAGAATACCAGTGCATAAAACAAACAGCGCAATGCTAAATAAAGAAAAATGAAGCTGTTATAAGACCCAGGTCCCATCACACAATGCAACGCAAGCCGGAGGATAGGGTTTTTACCTTATAACAGCCAAAGCATGCTTGATACGTTTAAAACAAATCATTTGATACTATAATAAGTGCATAGCGTATAAAACAACTTCAAATCATAAATATCAATCATAGGCGGCATGAGTGCCCCATCCCACTATGTCACCATACTAGGTTCTACAAATAAAACAGCAAATGTCACGTATTTGGAAATTGGATTTCCGTCTATGAACCGAGGCAAAAGATAGTCCTCAACCGATTCGAGACGCTCTAGCCCGTGTCTCAGGAACAGAACGCATCGTCCCTTGGAGCGACAGGGCCGGTCCACCGATGTGGATTAAACTTAAACCCTGAACACTGCGTTTCCCCACCCTTTGGGGTGTCAATGAGCCAACGAATGACTCCATCGGTTCGAGAACGACCGATCAATCCGAGGCGCCTCGCAACAGCAACAACCACATAAGTCAAACTCGTCAGGGCGTGTAAAACCACTGACGCCACTTCTAACTAGAAAGAAACGCATGCCCTCCCTGAGGCCCGTCTCCCGTTTTTGGTTCATACCGGGTGTGAAACTCGCGAAGTAAACGTTACACAAAGCTACGCCACAAAGGCCGTGCTTTGATCATCACCACAAGACTTTGCTTTTCAACAGAAGCCTCGATCCATTGCCACTTAGGCATGCCACACAGGCAATTCACTCCATGCGTTTGATATCCATCAATATATAACCCCTGAGCTTGTACGTCTCAGAGAAGGGCGTTAAGCAAGAGAATAAATTCTCCGCCGCCAAGCAGATATATATTTAATAGAAATCAATCGCACGGACTAAAATCCAATGTCAGACACACAGTCCATTTACAAGTCCGTTCTGGGTCTGAACGAAACCGGAGGCACCTAGTACCCCGCATATCCATCGATCTCCAAGTACGTCTGGACGATCACCAACTGTTTCCATCTTCTTGGGTGTACAGCCCAATCAAGATCATCAATTATCACCCAAACGACGTGAAGACCTCCGGTCTTCGACCACCGTCTTCATCTTCGACTTATCGTCGTATCAGTTATTCAGAACGGGATAAACCCGGTCTTTCCGAATAACTCGCGTATATATTATAAAAGTGTTACACAAACACAACATACGCCTCATTCCAATTCATCAGTCACTAACCGCAAATTAATCAAGAGAATAATTCCCCAAATATTAACCCCGAAGGCCGAAACCAACATCAGATCAATATCCAGAAAACCGTTCTGCTTAGCTAACCGACAGTTAGTTTCTGATTTCACATTCATAGGGAAAGGTTCCCATTAATTTTATCAAAGATAAATTCCTTGAATTTATTCTTTAATCCATTTTTGAATATCAATTCAAACTAGTCGGGATTAGCGAACCTTACCGAAGTAACCATTTGTTTTAATTTCTCAATCCCAACCTATTCATCCCATGAAGTAAAACTGGAAATACTTCATATCTAACACCACAGTGTTATCGGTAAATTCAATTACCATTTCACGTTCAAATCTAATTAAAGATTTAACTATCGCCTGGAGCAAAACTGGTGATACTCCATTTTCGATCCTTTCAATCTAATTAAAGATTCATTAAAACTCCACTTAGTTTTAATCTTCGACTGGGTTAAAGAATCAGTGTCATTTAAAACACGGTTCATGATAAACCCCAAAAACACATTCCATTAATTATCGGGTTAAAGAACGAGTGTTATTTAAAACACTGTTCACGATAAACCCAAAAATCAATATCAATTCAATTCCAATTAAATATCGTTTAATTGGTACACTTCATTAAATCTAAATAAAAAGATTTAATCTTTTCTCAACTGGGTTCAAGAACAGTGTTAGTGAAGACACCATTCACGACAAACCCAAATCACATTCGATATTCAATACAAGGCTCTGAATAGAAAATATATCGGCTTATATTCAATATCAAATTCTACGACTAACAAATGTCGTATTGGAAATAACGATATATATATCTATATCTTTCAAATTTCCATAACCACAACTGCATAATCACGAAATCCAACATCGAAATATTCCGAAGACAATTTCGATTCAAATCCACTCCAATGCAATCATTGGATATTCCGGTTACTTTTAAAACCCTTTTCAAATTCAATTTATTTATTTAAAAATAAATAGAATTATATTCCTAGTTCAAAACTAGTTCATTTCGATAAAAATCTATTTTTATCTTTTCAAATATGGAGTTTTTCATCCCAAATTTTCCCAAATCATTTCTTATGATTTTACACAAATTATTACTATTTTTAATAATTTTATCAAGGCCCGTACAGTCGATTTCCATCAACGGCCATCGAACTGCACTTACAGCGACCTTTTTCGAATTTGATTTGGACGTATCTCCAAATCCAACCGTTAGATTTTGAATTTCTAATATTCGTTAGAAAGCTCTTTTCGATACGAACCCAACGGTTCCGGTTTTAGGAGAATCCGACGGTCGGATCTCCCGCAATGTCCGTTTGAAATCAATGGTCGAAATTCACGAACTGCCGCGGCGCGGCGCGTTCTATTCAGGCCATTATATTATATATATAATATATATAATATATATTTCGTCGATTTCTATTCAAAACGAATTATATAAATAGTTTTAAAATCGTTTCAAAACCTATTTCAACTTCCATTTCAATTCAAAGCAAAATTGAATTCTTCTTTATAAATTCGTTTCAAAATTCATTTCTATTCAATTCAACTTTCAATTCAATTTGAATTCGTTTTCTATTCAATTCATTTCGAAATCGTTTTCAATTCAATTCATTTCGAAATCGTTTTCAATTCAATTCATTTCGAAATCGTTTTCAATTCAATTCATTTCGAAATCGTTTTCAATTCAATTCATTTCGAAATCGTTTTCAATTCAATTCATTTCGAAATCCTTTTCAATTCAATTCATTTCGAAATCGTTTTCAATTCAATTCATTTCGAAATCGTTTTCAATTCAATTCATTTCGAAATCGTTTTCAATTCAATTCATTTCGAAATCGTTTTCAATTCAATTCATTTCGAAATCGTTTTCAATTCAATTCATTTCGAAATCGTTTTCAATTCAATTCATTTCGAAATCGTTTTCAATTCAATTCATTTCGAAATCGTTTTCAATTCAATTCATTTCGAAATCGTTTTCAATTCAATTCATTTCGAAATCGTTTTTTTTCATTTCACTTTTCAATATTCATTTTTAAAATGAATAAAGTCGATATAAATATCGTTCACGTCAAAATGGCGTCAATCTAATCAACACGGCTTCATAAATTTCTATTTTCAAATTTTCTTTATTTTTCAAATTGGAATGAGGCCCAATCAATTACCATATAAAATTAATTATATGGATTTCCATACAACACATGTATATAATAGCATTGAAAAATAATCAACCATCAACCAAAGTGCACTACACTGTATAAGCATCAAATATAGATATCCAACGCTTATAACAGCCTGTCAATCAATCGATCGACATATTTAATCAATCAGGATGAGTGAACTTCAAATTTCATCCCAACACCCGTGTGGGGTTTCAAACAATCAAACTCAGATTTTATTTGTGCAGTTGGGCGATGTGTGAAATTTATCGACCCAATCAATATCAGTCAAATCAGTGTATATACAAACAAATCGGCCGATCTGTTTATAACTATTCATTTATTCACATTCACGTTAAAAAATTATATTTTTAACGATAAAACATTTTATTCCAACCTATGAATTTCTATACAATTCATTTATTTAATAAAATGATATTTTTATTTTTCTAACTTATTTTAGAAAATTTCGGCGGCATAATGGCACGATACTAGAAACGGGACAAGGCCTAGCCTTATCCCTGGTCTAGTGAAGGCCCACGCCATTCACACATCAATCAAAATCACCAAACAACCAAATTCAAATCAAATCATCTAACCAACTACACAACCAATCAAACAAGTCCATGGTCTGTGGACGGGTGTCGGGTGCTACTAAGCACCGTCTGCATCCTAGTATATATATATATAACTAGAAAAATAAATTGAAAGGTGAGAAATTCTCACCGAAAGCTATCCAAGCTCCACGGCACTTCTAATGCAGGAAATCTTCGCCAACTCGCCTTTTGTCGCTTCCGTTGTCCGCTTTCACTACATATGTAAAAATCGAATTTTACTTCGCTATTCAATATATAAAAATCGAATTTTTAGTTCGAAGTTCAATAAATAAAAATCATATTTTTAGTTTGCTATTCAATATATAAAAATCAAATTTTTAGTTTGCTATTCAATATATAAAAATCGAATTTTTAGTTTGCTATTCAATATATAAAAATCGAATTTTTAGTTCGAAGTTCAATAAATAAAAATCATATTTTTAGTTCGAAGTTCAATAAATAAAAATCATATTTTTAGTTCGAAGTTCAATAAATAAAAATCATATTTTTAGTTTGCTATACAATATATAAAAAATATGATTTTTACTTTAAAACAAAATCAGTTTTAAACCCTAACAAAATTCAGTTTTCTATATTCTTTTAAAAATCCAGTTTTTATTTTCAAAACCAATTCTATTTTAAAAACTAAAAATCCTATTTTAAAACACATATTTGAATAACAAAAACTTACAATACGAATTGGGAGGGGGCGAAGGCTTGCTGCTGCACTGGAGAAGCTTCAGGTGGTTCGCTAGGCGGAGGCAGTGGTCGTCGCGTCGAGACCTGGAGGTCTCGGGTCTCGGGGTTCGTGGTTTTTAGGGTTGCGCGAGGCTAGAGAGGGGTGGCACAGAGGGGGGTCTGGGGACGACGTCGGTGGTGGTGCGGTGCTCCGGTCTGGGGGTGGCGATGGACCAAGGGGTGGCGGGTTTTTTTCACGTCGCGACAAATCAGAAGGGAGGGGAGAAGGAGTGGGGGGGGTGGTCAATCAGAGGGCGACGCTCCTCATGTGGTGGCGCGGTAGCGGAAAATGAGGGGGGCGGGGGGCGATCCTCGACGGCGGCCACGATTCCGTTTTTTTTTTTTTTTTTATATCCTTACTCGATTTCAGATCTGATAGGGGAAGGGGGGGTTAAGGGATTTTATATTTTAATTTATATTATATATTTTATTTATTCCACCTAAGGTTGACTTTTTATTCGAATCACAATCAAGACCCAACGACTGTCAACCCTAGCTAATTACCCGCATTCCGAACCCAATGGGACATGTATCGTAAGCCAATTCGGTTGTTTCGATCAGTTTTCTGTTGAATTTACATTTAAATTACTATATTGAATTTTAAACGTACATTTCAAATTACCGGGGTCACATAACAACTCTATAAATTCCATAAAAATATTTTCTAGCTTCGTATTGACGATACGGTCCTAACAAAACTAGTTTCGTCGAATTCTGAGACCGTTTGATCAATGGCCAATTTCCAGTCGATTAAAATCAACTGAAACTGGTCAAATGCGTTTTCCTTTGCCACGCTCACATATTGACTCGAAAAATTATGAAATTTGAAACCTAGCAATAATTCGACATCACGGACCCAACAAAAGTGGTTTCGTCGAAATCCGAGGTCATTTGCAAAATGTCCATTTTTAAGGGCCTGAATTCCATAGCGACTATTCAGAATTTTCAACTGGACATATCTTTTGATTCCCGATATGAAATCTTGATTTTTCGGATTCGTTGGAAAGATATTCACTATTAGATTCCATTATTTTTGGTTTCACTAAAATCCGGATTGTTTTGCACCCGGTACATTCAATTGAAGTTTGAAATCGAATTATCGAACTACCGCGCCATTTTCAATTCCTTTTATAATTATATATAAATATTTATATTCTAACGACAACGCGTATAATATATACGATCGAATTCTATTCAAACTAAATTTTCTCGTCGATATTATTTAAAATAATTCACTTTAAATAATCAAAATTCGCTAAAATTGCCAAAATAAAATTTTTAAACTGGCCCAGATTTTCGGGTTGTTACACTTCCGGGGACATAGGGTACTCTTGGTATTCCTCTGTGAGTGGCAGATGATCCTCCTCTGCTCACAGAGGTTAAGTTTGCATGGGTGAACCAATGAGTATGCCTTGATTGAATAATAAGGGGCAATCAAAAGACTAAGATGGACCAGTGTGATTCAGCGAGTCTAGTTAGTGCCCTGTGATAGCAACTCGTCGTCTACCTACCATCTTCAGTCAGTATGTGAAGCGAAAAGGCGGAGAACTCCAAAAGATCATATACTTTGCTATCTAGTTATGGGTGAGGTTGGCCAATAGGATCGAAGGGCATAGGGGGCCGGGGTTACAGTTATCATTCTTTATTTTCTTGGGTGCCTTTCATTTGTTAGTTGAGGGATGGGTCTAGTGGAACCATAGCCACTGTAAAAGCAGACCTTAGCATCTGAAATCGGTAGATATCGGAAAGCTCCCGACCGAGTTCCGTGTTTCTTGATTAGCCCTGCCACGGGACTCGGGCGCACATATAGAGAACATGTGCAAATAGACATTGAGTACGATTGACGATACGTACGTGGGGAAAGTCTAGGTACACTCATGTTGCTCTGGGTGGTGTACCATAGACTAGAGGGCATTATTCGATGACATAATCTAGTAGGATCTATACCGGTAGTACAAACACTTACGTAACACAGTGATGATAGTTTCATGCAAACATAGCGTTGATATACATACGACATGCGATACTGGATAAGGGACTGCGTACATATAGTGGAGACCATGCGAGTAGGGTATACCTTAATTGGGGTAGCTACATATACTCTATATTAGTTTAATCTGCTAGAGAGTAGATTGATGCGACGTGTGTGTAAGCCTTGAGCGCTAATAACACAAATAACGTAATAAATAAGAAAATATAATTGAACGGTATATGTAGGATTATCCAAGAAGTGTAGTTTAAATTCATTCACACAGAACTTATGTTCTGACCCCCTCCTCATAACATTTGTAGGTTAGGTTCATGATAGAGACTGTATAGCTTTGGATACTGGTTTAGCAGTATTACTATTAAGGTAAAGCTATGTTTCAACTACATTTTATTTTATTCCTTCCGCTGTGAGATGTTTTCTGAACTCTGACATGTTTTATGTCTCTGTCCTTTCTGCAGGATACCAGAGCAAGCCAACTCGGGTTTCGATGGATTGGGTTTTTGGGAAAAAATTCGATCTATTGAAATTCGGGTTGTTACATCTGGTATTAGAGCTTCGATTTAGGATTCCTATATGGATAATGAGTGAGCGTATTTGTATTTTTAAAAATATAAATATATTATATATAAAAACCTAGATCTATAAGGGAACCCACTAGGTAAAAAGAGTAGAATGCGGAAAGAAATGGGATATCTGTTTTGTACACTAAAAGAATGAACATGGAAAGTTGAGACCCTTAGGTATGTTGGGTGGAAAGTGTACAAAATGATTGGTATTAGAAAAAGATGTATCCCATAAGATAGTAGCTGAGATTAGGGGGTTTATTAGGGAAACCTTGAAAATTTGAAAAAGGTTCAATTATGGAAAATGGATTAGGAATATATATAGTTGGGAAAAATGATTACGTGGATGTATCTAGGAAGCCTAGGTAATTTGGAAACCCAATTAAGAAAATAGTTGTCCTTGTCTACTCCAGTTGTGTGATTTGAAAAAAAAATGTTTTGCATTTATTTTTTATGTTGTAACATGTTTTTATGGTTTGGCGAAAGTAAGTTTTGTCGAATAAAGTAAAAGTTTTAGCATTTTTTAATTTTTGGAAGAAAAATGTATTGAAAAAGAAAAAAAAAGCCAAACCATGTAAAAAAAAGAATGGATAGGTAAGGATTAGTGCCTAGAAAGAATGAGAAGAATTTTGAGGCTATAAGTAAATAGCAAGGACCATCTTGAAATAGTGGAAAATTCCCGTAGCATGCACAAGCATTGTGAGACCTAGAGTTGTTGCTTGAAAAAAAAAATGTAGGCTAGTAATACACATCAAGGACTAGTAGTGACTACTAGGTAGTGGAAAGGCAAGTAAGTGTTGAGAGTTGTATTTGGACTTTTCTTTAGTGAAACAGTCTTATGGTTCTTGGCCCTTAGTAGTAACTATGTAGGATGTTGAAAGATGTAATGGATTAATGGAAAGATAAGCTAAGAAAGAGAATAGCCTAACTAAGAAGAAAATAACGAATTCAGTAAAGTAACAAACATGATGGGAAAAGAAAATGGAAATCTTAAGAGAAGATGAATAAAAATGAAAAATTTCCAAGATAAGTTGAAAAAGAAAAGAAACATTTCTTATGAAGTTGCGCTTGGATAGGAAAATAGGAAACTTTTTATAGAATAGTTAAATAAAATCCAAGTACAACTAGAAAAGGTACATAAAAGAAAAGCGAAAGACAATTTTTTTCTGTTTTATACCTTTTTGTAACATAAGAAATCAAATTTAGAAAATTAGATTTTTCTAAATTTCGAAATTTAATGATGGTTGGTAGGATTTTGGATGCAACAATTGGATGAACTACGCTCTTATTCAATAAGAGTGTAGGAAAATTTAGGAGAAAAGTGTTTTGATTTTCAAAAATATTGCATTCATATAGAACTGCAAGCATATTTAAGATGTGAGCGTCATGATTTGGAAATGTTTTTGAGAAATTTGCATACACATAGGTGGTACCAAATTAGGCATACATGCATTACTATGATGTATTTCACTTGGCACATGTGCACAATGTTTACAGAAATTGGATGCACACACGATGGATGTATATAATGCGAGGGATTATTTAGTTAACCTAATCGAATTTCGAGGACGAAATTCCTTAAGGGTGGGAGAATGTAACACCCCGTATTTTTAAGATAATTAAAAGTATGCAAATATGTGTGTGTGTGTGTGTGTGTGTGTGTGTGTATATATATATATATTATGTACGTAGAAATATTTAAAGTAAGACTAAAATAATAATAATATATAAGTGCATTGAAATGAAGGAAAATGAATTGCATGCAATATATATATATATATATATATATATATATATATATATATATTAGAAAGAAGGTAGAATGCAAACGTAGTAAATTGCAATAAAAAGCATTAATGTAGTTTATGGCATATGTGGCAAAGCAATTCATAAAGAAACGCCATGGAAAATGCATGAGAAGAGAAAGAAGTGAAATGACACATGTAATT
This sequence comes from Allium sativum, assembly GCA_030737875.1. Lineage (NCBI taxonomy): Eukaryota > Viridiplantae > Streptophyta > Magnoliopsida > Asparagales > Amaryllidaceae > Allium > Allium sativum. The sequence continues at coordinate 660,231,326 of CM060920.1, forward strand.
AATTATGTACATATAGACATATGCAAGAATAAATTAATAAATTAATGCATGCAGTAGCGTTTAAATAGGGAGCATCGTGCAATGAAGATAATAAAAGCATGTAAGAGAAAGAGAGATTAATGTGCTAAGAAAATGCATGCGATTAATACAAAAATGCATGTAAAAAAAAATTAATAAATGCATTAAAAGTAAATTGATTGATTATGTGCAATCAAAGCAAAGCAGTTAAAGAATTGCTAAGATGAAATAGTTAAAGGAAGAAAGTAGGTCGTACTATATATATATATATATATATATATATATATAAGGTAATGGTGATACATAATTTAAATAAAGTGGACACATGTGGTAGAGAAACATTAATGCATTTAAAAAGAGAACATTAAAAATGTATGCATTAGAGAAGTGAGCAATTAGTGCAACCAAAAGAAAATATGTGAATAATAAGTGCGCTAAAAATAGTGCATTAAAGAGAAAGATAGTATTGCATTAAAGATGGTGCATGTGTGCGATGCATTAAGAAAAAAAATGTTATAAGCATCAAAATGCAGCAATGAATTAATAGCCAATATAAGGCATGTATGTGTGTGTGTGTGTGTGTATATATATATACATGCAATTCAAAAAGTTAGAGTAGAAATCAGCAAGCCACAATTGGAGGAAGGTTAATGCTATTAAATAACATTCAAATCAAATATGAAAGCAAGAAAAAAAAAAGCATAGAAACAATGCAATTCAAATAATCCAGAGTGTATGTACTTATACATACGAAAAATTGAAATTCATAATAAATGAATTAATTGCATTAAAAGGCATGCATATATGAGCATGCAATTCAAACTTGATTTAGATGTATAACACACACAATTAATTAAAGGAGGTATAACATGCAAGTAATAAACCTTTAATTAGTAAACATTAGCGAAACAATCAACGCAGTCAGAAATGTGCGCTTGGACCTAGCATGGTTCAGTGCGTGTGACGTTTCTTTACTGATGTGTGCTGTTTGTATTTGATTTAATTAAATCTGATGGTTCAGACTCTTTTACTACATCTACAAATAAGACCCTATTCTCATTCATTTCTTCACCTAAAACTATGGCGATGCCATGAAGCTACTCCAACCTATTCTTCTTCTTCTTCTTCTTCCTCTTCTTCTTCAACTAAAATAAAAGGAGATTAAAGATTTATAATTCAAAATCTGTAACTACTCTTCTCTTAGATCCAATCAAAGCGAGATTCTAAATCCAATTAGAAGAGAATAATGGCATGTTAAACTAGATCCAGAATTCGGAAAGCAAATCATTATGAATGGAATTAAACTATGACTTTTTTGATAATTGTAACACCCCGTGTATTCTATAACCGTGAAAGTCATAAATTAAAGTATAATTAATTTGAAATCAAAGAACTAAGGGAAACGGAATACGCCATTGCGTTCGTCTCGGAAAAATACGCGAAATAGAGTCCGAGTTTTCGAAAAACGGAGTCCGTATGAAGAAGATATAGCCTCCGGAAGTTTCTGAATCAGTTTAAAAATTAAAACCGGGCCCAATTGGCCAAGGCGGGAAAACTCCCGCCTAAGACACCCAGGTCGACTGGGCTGTCGACCTGGTCTAACCAGGTCGACAGGGCTGTCGACAGGGCTGTCGACCTGGTCCAGACCCAGGTCGAACCCATTCCACCCTGGCTGGCCTATTCTATGTTGGTCGATTTTCTGTGGTCTGCTTTGTCTTTAGGGCTAGGTGGCAGGCTCTAATTGGTCCCTCTTGCGAATGAATGGCTACGATCAATCCAAGCAACATCGATGGTCCTAATCAGTTCATAAACTCTATAAAATGACCCTAGACTCTACCTAGGTTTCTTACACAATTCTCTAGCCTCCATTGCTCTCTTCTTCTAATTAAAAATAAAAATGGCGTCTCTGCTCTGCTGGAATTAAAACTAGAAGATAATCAACATCAGCCTAAGCAACTCAATTCAAACTAGAGGTTAAAGTTCTGCAAAGATTCTACAACAAGTTAAAGTTCTTTCTTTAATCCAATCAAGGCAAGTACAGTTATTCTCCGCTATAAACGTTAATTATAATTTTGATATGCATTTAAATCTGAGTTTGAGGTTGTATTCTCTTCTGTTAGATCTGTTTTCTGTGACTGTTCTATATTCCTTTCTTCTTTTCTGTTTCTATAGCCAGGCTACCACGAGCCTGTGCCTAATCTCATAAGAGATGAACGTATGAACGCAAGTTTTGGGATGAATGATGAGAAATTTGACAAAACCAAATTGAATGTATGACTTTAGGACTGAGGCATAAAATATATTGGACATAGGACTTGGGATTGGATGCATAAATTTGACTATGAACATAAAATTTATGCATGTTGTATGCATAGTTATGTTGTAATTTAGACCTGTAATTAATTAGAAAAAAATAAGCATATGTTATAAACTAGTTTTAGACCTATGCATATTTTGTGATAAAAGAAGAAGAGGAACCACTGTAAAGATTACATATGATTTGAGGCTTTGGACAAAATGCATATAAAAAGGCAAGATCTGATTTTTAGAGGATATGGTTTAAAGATTTATATTATTGGGGATAGTTTGCATAATGATTCATGACATGAAAAGAAGGAAGATATGGAAACTTAAGATTTACTTTAATTAGGATATCTATTATTGTAATTACACCTAAATAGGGATTTTTGGATATATGACATGCATTGAAATTAATGGTTATATTTGGTATAATTTATATGTGAATCTGCTGTAAAATGCTAGTTTAACAAAAATTGGAACATATGTTATATGGCAAATTATGTCCATATTCTGCGAGTATATGTTGTGAATCATGACAATTATGTAGGCATATGAATTTAGGCTAATTTATGTTTAGGCAAGGCATGTAAATAGAACCTTTAGAAATATTAAATTTGCTAAATCTGCTAATTTGCCAAGTTGCCTAAACTGCTAGTTTTGTCATATTGCCTAGACTGCTAATTAGATTGAAATGCCAAATCTGTTAAATTTGTCTGTTGAGATGCCTAATCTGTTATATGCCAAAATCTGCTAAGTGCTAAATCGGTTAAATCTGTAAAGTCACCCAATCTGCTAAAATCTGTTATCTGCTATATCAGTTGAGTTGATGTGATCATTCTGTTATTGATATAATCTGAATTGGCATATATGTTGGGCGTGCGCATAAACGGTAAATAATTAATTAATTGGCCGCAAAGATGAACATGGCTAACTCGAGGTTAGAATGAGTTTGCGGCGTAAATCTGCCCGGAACCGCCCGACACATCCAGTGGCCGCAAACAATAGGTTCTAATGTGAGAAGTTAGTCATAACATGCGTAAGACACGAGGTTAGGTCTGGCTTGTGGCAGAAGTCTGCCCGGAACCGCCCGGCATATCCAGCGGCCACAAGCTACCGACCTAATGTGAGAGGTCTGTGCATTAATAATTAATTAATGCAAATCTAAGATAAGAATGACGTCTAAAACGTATTGGGGAAAATAGGGTTAAACCAATGGGGTTAGTAGATGTAGTAAAACCCGTCCATGAATCTGTAGGCCCAATACAAAGTTAGACAAATCTGAAAAGTCTGTACATCTGACCCGTTAGTCTGAAAACTTGTTAACTAAATTTGTGAATTAGTAAATCTGAATTCTGTATGTCTGAACTTGTAAACAAGTTAATCTGAAATCTGTTAGTCTGGGGACACAAGGTTAGGAGGGGAATTACTTGTGTCATCTGTTGTTTGGGACCCATATTAGTCAGTAACCCTTTCTGGTATCAAAACTTTGACCCAACAGTAGGTAGGGTCCGGGCACGCTTACTGAACTAATTATAAGTGGTTCATTCTGATAATGGCGAGGGGTGTTGATGGTGCGTTCCAACCGGGTCATGTGCATGCATGGATCCCGGTCTGCCTCTGAGGATGTAAGACGCCGTGACATCTGTAAATAGGTCTGTGCTAATTGGTTGTCACTTTAGGGAGTGATACACCCTACCGTGGGGCCGACACAGGATATTTATGTATTAGGGAGCCGATCGCTTGGGGTAGGGTTTTAGGGTACGCTTAGTTCTGTATGTTTCTGTTGGTACCGTCTGTTTCTGTTGGGTGGTAACACCTGTCTGTTTCTGTGTGGTACCGTCTGTTCGGGTGGTAAAGGCCCATTACTAGTGTACACCTAATTCCACATTCTGTTTCCATAAGGATAAATCTGTTTCTTCTTCTGTCTGTTTCTGATCGGGTAGTAAAGGCCCATTATTAGCATTCTGTTTCTGTTAAAGTATTCTGTACCCGTTCCGGCTTCAATTTAGACGTTAGGGGGACACCTAATTCTGTTATGCTAGTATTAGTGCAGAGAAGTGTAAAATAATAGTTTATATCATTCTGTTTTTCTGTTATATCTGCTACACCTGTTATAGTTATCTCACATCCAGTTTTACGTTCATATCATATTATTATTATCTGTTCATATGCTGAAAGTCACTGGACTTGCCAGACTTTTTGTCTGACCCTTGTTGTTTCGCCTTCTTTATTCCGTTTCCCCCCCAGGTTATCCAAGGAGGGAAATACTTTAGCTTGATCCGGATTTCTCTTTGCTTGAAGTGCTTAAAGTATGGCTTGGCTCTGTATAGCTTCCGTTCCATGGGGATTATGATTTTAAACTATGCATTTTGAAGGCCTTTGTACAAGACTGATATTTTGTACTTGAATTCTGAAATTGAAAGGATGTAACCATACTAATTTCTGTTTCCGCTGTAATAAAGTTAAAAATTTTCAAGTACTGTTTTATCTGTCTTGTAAGTTTCTGTTCTGTTTACTAAAATGCTCCACCAAAGTTAAGGCATTCCCTTTGTGAGTGACCTTAACGGAGGTGGGGTGTTACACTTGGTATCAGAGCTGAAGGTTACCAGATTTTATAAAAACTTTTGAAAACTATTTTCAAAAAGGTTTTGAAAAGTAAGTATTTTCAAAAGTAAAGCTTATTTTGAAAAACATAGTCCCCTAAGCCATATATCTATCTTTTGATCCTCTGCTTGAATCCTTGTTTCCTTCTTTCTTGAGTCTCTGGGGCTCCCGGTTTTCTGGGAGGTAACCTCATCGAAGGGCAAAGTAGTGCCCGACTTCCATCGATAGCTGTAGTAGTTTCACCTGCGGCTAGTTTTCTTTAGAGCTTTGAAGGATTTTTCCGGGCGATGGAGGCAGCTTTCGAGGGATTGGTCAGCATGTTACACAAGGATAGTAAAGATGAGAATGATGAGGTTTGGCTAAGGAGCACAACCCAAAGGTGAGAAACTCATATAGACTTAGTTCACAATGGAGGCAAAAGGGAAACACAAAAGAAGGAAGGAAAGTTTGAAGATAAGGAGGAGGAAAGTGTTTTACTTATGGAAGCTCGACTCATCTGAATAAGGATTACCGAAAGAGGAAGGGGAGGGCGCTTGCTTCAACTGTGGGGAGATGGGACACTTCACTAGGGACTGCCCGAAGAGACGAGGACAAGGAGGGCAGGCGAACACTCTTGAGGCTAGTGGCTAGGATAGAAATAGGAAAATTTCTATAGTAGGTTTAATTTCTTTATCTGATTATGGAGTTAAGACTTTTTCTGATTCTGGTATTTTGGTTTTGTAATCGGTACTCTGCACTTTAATACTAGTATTATTTCTGAATTCCGCTATAGACTCAGACCCATAAGGGTTATGGATCATCTGTTTGAGATTGGGGTTTGAGGGATATCTGTGTTAGGAGTCAAGTATGATGCAAACATTCTGAGATTTCGTGGGGTATGATTTTATCATGCTTAGCTTCCTAAGAATCATTAGGGAACCCGATCTGTGCCAGTAGTCTGTAAATATATAAATACTTTTTATAGGATTTCCAGTTTCGACATTGTCTAAAGAAGGTACTCCTCTGGGTGTCAATTTGATGTTGGTTTCGGTCTTTGGGGCCGATACTTAGGACCCATGTCTAATGGGAACCAAATTTTCGTTCTATCTGTACTCGCTTCCATCATTCGACTGTATCCTATCGATCGAATATTTGAACTTTAGGTAGAAACTAATGGGTGTAAACATGTGTTTGAGACATGTTATGTTTGATGGTTGCAAGTGGATGCAAGTGGTTGCTAGTGGTTGCTCGTGGATGCATATACACACACTAGGCACTAGATCGGCTCGAAAGCACTCTCATACTGCATATGGATGTGTGAGCATTTTTAAATTTTTATGGATGCAAAATGGTTGAATCAGCATATGGATGTTGCATATGAATGAGCAGTTGTGCACTCATATAGAAAGGATATGTATCAAATAGGAAAATTTGCATACATATTGGACTCATGGCACTAACATGATTTGCATTAAGGAGGTCGACTGAATCAGTGGGCCGCCTGATTTTGCATTAGATACGGACATGAACACACACTGTGCATTTAAACATGAAAGCATTAGAAGTCTATAAGGACAATGGATGCCTGTGGTTGATGATTGAGTAGATGGATGATTGGATGGTAGGACACATTCTTCTTAACTTGAAGATTTCGGGGACGAAATCCTTTTAAGTGGGGGAGAATGTAACACCCCGTGTATTCTATAACCGTGAAAGTCATAAATTAAAGTATAATTAATTTGAAATCAAAGAACTAAGGGAAACGGAATACGCCATTGCGTTCGTCTCGGAAAAATACGCGAAATAGAGTCCGAGTTTTCGAAAAAAGGAGTCCGTATAAAGAAGATATAGCCTCCGGAAGTTTCTGAATCAGTTTAAAAATTAAAACCGGGCCCAATTGGCCAAGGCGGGAAAACTCCCGCCTAAGACACCCAGGTCGACTGGGCTGTCGACCTGGTCTAACCAGGTCGACAGGGCTGTCGACAGGGCTGTCGACAGGGCTGTCGACCTGGTCCAGACCCAGGTCGAACCCAGTCCACCCTGGCTGGCCTATTCTATGTTGGTCGATTTTCTGTGGTCTACTTTGTCATTAGTGCTAGGTGGCAGGCTCTAATTGGTCCCTCTTGCGAATGAATGGCTACGATCAATCCAAGCAACATCGATGGTCCTAATCAGATCATAAACTCTATAAAATGACCCTAGACTCTACCTAGGTTTCTTACACAATTCTCTAGCCTCCATTGCTCTCTTCTTCTAATTAAAAATAAAAATGGCGTCTCTACTCTGCTGGAATTAAAACTAGAAGATAATCAACATCAGCCTAAGCAACTCAATTCAAACTAGAGGTTAAAGTTCTGCAAAGATTCTACAACAAGTTAAAGTTCTTTCTTTAATCCAATCAAGGCAAGTACAGTTATTCTCCGCTATAAACGTTAATTATAATTTTGATATGCATTTAAATCTGAGTTTGAGGTTGTATTCTCTTCTGTTAGATCTGTTTTCTGTGACTGTTCTATATTCCTTTCTTCTTTTCTGTTTCTATAGCCAGGCTACCACGAGCCTGTGCCTAATCTCATAAGAGATGAACGTATGAACGCAAGTTTTGGGATGAATGATGATAAATTTGACAAAACCAAATTGAATGTATGACTTTAGGACTGAGGCATAAAATATATTGGACATATGACTTGGGATTGGATGCATAAATTTGACTATGAACATAAAATTTATGCATGTTGTATGCATAGTTATGTTGTAATTTAGACCGGTAATTAATTAGAAAAAAATAGGCATATGTTATAAACTAGTTTTAGACCTATGCATATTTTGTGATAAAAGAAGAAGAGGAACCACTGTAAAGATTACATATGATTTGAGGCTTTGGACAAAATGCATATAAAAAGGCAAGATCTGATTTTTAGAGGATATGGTTTAAAGATTTATATTATTGGGGATAGTTTGCATAATGATTCATGACATGAAAAGAAGGAAGATATGGAAACTTAAGATTTACTTTAATTAGGATATCTATTATTGTAATTACACCTAAATAGGGATTTTTGGATATATGACATGCATTGAAATTAATGGTTATATTTGGTATAATTTATATGTGAATCTGCTGTAAAATGCTAGTTTAACAAAAATTGGAACATATGTTATATGGCAAATTATGTCCATATTCTGCGAGTATATGTTGTGAATCATGACAATTATGTAGGCATATGAATTTAGGCTAATTTATGTTTAGGCAAGGCATGTAAATAGAACCTTTAGAAATATTAAATTTGCTAAATCTGCTAATTTGCCAAGTTGCCTAAACTGCTAGTTTTGTCATATTGCCTAGACTGCTAATTAGATTGAAATGCCAAATCTGTTAAATTTGTCTGTTGAGATGCCTAATCTGTTATATGCCAAAATCTGCTAAGTGCTAAATCGGTTAAATCTGTAAAGTCACCCAATCTGCTAAAATCTGTTATCTGCTATATCAGTTGAGTTGATGTGATCATTCTGTTATTGATATAATCTGAATTGGCATATATATTGGGCGTGCGCATAAACGGTAAATAATTAATTAATTGGCCGCAAAGATGAACATGGCTAACTCGAGGTTAGAATGAGTTTGCGGCGTAAATCTGCCCGGAACCGCCCGGCACATCCAGTGGCCGCAAACAATAGGTTCTAATGTGAGAAGTTAGTCATAACATGCGTAAGACACGAGGTTAGGTCTGGCTTGTGGCAGAAGTCTGCCCGGAACCGCCCGGCATATCCAGCGGCCACAAGCTACCGACCTAATGTGAGAGGTCTGTGCATTAATAATTAATTAATGCAAATCTAAGATAAGAATGACGTCTAAAACGTATTGGGGAAATTAGGGTTAAACCAATGGGGTTAATAGATGTAGTAAAACCCGTCCATGAATCTGTAGGCCCAATACAAAGTTAGACAAATCTGAAAAGTCTGTACATCTGACCCGTTAGTCTGAAAACTTGTTAACTAAATTTGTGAATTAGTAAATCTGAATTCTGTATGTCTGATCTTGTAAACAAGTTAATCTGAAATCTGTTAGTCTGGGGACACAAGGTTAGGAGGGGAATTACTTGTGTCATCTGTTGTTTGGGACCCATATTAGTCAGTAACCCTTTCTGGTATCAAAACTTTGACCCAACAGTTGGTAGGGTCCGGGCACGCTTACTGAACTAATTATAAGTGGTTCATTCTGATAATGGCGAGGGGTGTTGATGGTGCGTTCCAACCGGGTCATGTGCGTGCATGGATCCCGGTCTGCCTCTGAGGATGTAAGACGCCGTGACATCTGTAAATAGGTCTGTGCCAATTGGTTGTCACTTTAGGGAGTGATACACCCTACTGTGGGGCCGACACAGGATATTTATGTATTAGGGAGCCGATCGCTTGGGGTAGGGTTTTAGGGTACGCTTAGTTCTGTATGTTTCTGTTGGTACCGTCTGTTTCTATTGGGTGGTAACACCTGTCTGTTTCTGTGTGGTACCGTCTGTTCGGGTGGTAAAGGCCCATTACTAGTGTACACCTAATTCCACATTCTGTTTCCATAAGGATAAATCTGTTTCTTCTTCTGTCTGTTTCTGATTGGGTAGTAAAGGCCCATTATTAGCATTCTGTTTCTGTTAAAGTATTTTGTACCCATTCCGGCTTCAATTTAGACGTTAGGGGGACACCTAATTCTGTTATGCTAGTATTAGTGCAGAGAAGTGTAAAACAATAGTTTATATCATTCTGTTTTTCTGTTATATCTGCTACACCTGTTATAGTTATCTCACATCCAGTTTTACGTTCATATCATATTATTATTATCTGTTCATATGCTGAAAGTCACTGGACTTGCCAGACTTTTTGTCTGACCCTTGTTGTTTCGCCTTCTTTCTTCCGTTCCCCCCCCCCAGGTTATCCAAGGAGGGAAATACTTTAGCTTGATCTGGATTTCTCTTTGCTTGAAGTGCTTAAAGTATGGCTTGGCTCTGTATAGCTTCCGTTCCATGGGGATTATGATTTTAAACTATGCATTTTGAAGGCTTTTGTACAAGACTGATATTTTGTACTTGAATTCTGAAATTGAAAGGATGTAACCATACTAATTTCTGTTTCCGCTGTAATAAAGTTAAAAATTTTCAAGTACTGTTTTATCTGTCTTGTAAGTTTCTGTTCTGTTTACTAAAATGCTCCACCAAAGTTAAGGCATTCCCTTTGTGAGTGACCTTAACGGAGGTGGGGTGTTACAATAATGTTATAGCTATACTTTAGCATTCCCATATATATATATATATATATATATATATATATTGTGAAATTGCAAGTTTAACTATAAATTGCTATTATAACAAATTGAAACGTAAAAATGAATAGATCTGCAAATTCATGTCTTAAATATAGAAAATTATGGAAATGGTTAGCATGTCATGACATCAATAATTTGTTTATTTAACTAGTTGAACATTTACATGATTTATAGAATAACATTGAACATGTAATCTGATTAGCTGGAGTATTATAAAGTTCACATGAAAAACTATCATATTTATGTACAAGGAATGGCTTGAGTAAGTGTATGACTATATTGACCAAATTATGTTTAAAGACCTAAAATTTGATAATTTGGCTATGAAATGTGACATGTCTAAATAGTGTTTTGGGATATAAATTAGAATGTATGTGAATATGAATTTTAGGCATAAATTGGAAAATATATGTGGGTTTGGGTTGGTGCAATATATATTTATACACACATATATATATGCCTTAATTTATGATATGGGCATAATTAGAAGTGAATTAAAAAGAGGCATAAAAGTCTATAATTTGAATAGTGAATTAGGCAAAATTCAAATGGGTAAAGGTTTAATTGATTAATTATTTAATTAATTAATTATGGAATGTTTAGTAATTACAATTAGAATTTGTAATTGTACTTATTACACGAGGTTAGGTTACATTAGTGGTGGAAGTCTACCCGAACCCGACCGACATATCCAACAGCCACTAACGTCGAACCTAATGTGGGAGGTCTGAGTACGTAAATATGAATCGGGCTAAGACACAAGGTTAGACCCAACAGTGGATTAAGACTGCACAGACATGACCGGCATATCCAGCATCCACACGTTGTAGGCCTAATGTGGGAGGCCTAGCCTATTATAACCATAATTGGACATGGTAATGAACTAGAATACTGAACCCAATTAAATCTGTAGTGGCGTTACGAATTAGTTGAATTGGGTAGGGGTTAAGTAAACGTGTTAAAGAAATGGGAAAGGTTAAGTTAATCTTAATTAATGCCATAATGGGGAATGATAGCAAACTATTATGAACATATAGGGGAAATATGAAAGTCATATAATAGGTAGACTTGTCCTGGGGACAAGGGAAGATGATATTAAGACTAAAGAATGGGATAACTTATATTATAAAATAAGTTGAATACAAACTACAAAGTGATAATGATTAATCTGCTGATAAACATAACATGAGTTATGATTAGAAAACCTTAGTTAAGAGAACTAAGTAAACAACGATAAAGATACCTAAGTAGTAAACCTTAGTTAAGAGAGCTAAGTGATAAACATTACACCAGAAAATGCCTTTAGTAGCGTTGTAAAAACGCTATAATAAATTTTAGTAGCGTTTTGATAAACGCTGTTGTATGACACGCAACTAAAAGTCCAAAAGTTTTTGTTGCGTTTTAGTCAATGCAACCGAAACTGAAAATATTGTAGCGTTTTTGAAACCTTACAAAAAGTTTTTTTGCCAGCGGCTTAAAAATGCTACTAAAGTGATACTTGCATCATTTTTCAATTTTTTTTGTAGTGGTTTTTCAGTCCTACTATTTTCTTTTTGTAGCGGTTTCTCAGTCCTACTATATTATTTTTGTAGCGGTTTTTCAGTCCTACTATATGTTTTTTGTAGCGATTTTTCAATCCTACTATACGCTTTTATAAATTACATTTGTAGCACTTTTTCAACGCTACTAAAACTTACCGACGTACACCACATTTTAATTGCGGTTATTTACTGTTAATAGCTTCTAATATTTTCATCAATCACTTATACTTATATATATCAGAAATATTAAAGCAAATAATAATATGAGTATCATTTTCAAACTAAAATCAATAATCGCCATATTTAAATACTTGAATAACACATTACTCGCAATATCAAATATAACACCCATAATCATCTCAATAGTACCATTTCGACAAAATAAGTGAATCCATATACCATAATTGCTTACAAACAAGTCTACCTGACTAATGCAAACAAAATAATACCTGAAGTCTTCTTCATAGCTTAATAACCACCGGTTCTTTGATGCAGGCGTTCTTCACTTTGGAAATCTAATTACCTGCACATAAGTATAACGATCAACGGTAAGAATTACATACAAATATAAAGGTCAAAAGTTAGAATTACATAAATGGCCAGAAAATAAATAACATTTAGCCTATAAACCCCATTTTCTGTGTTAGTAGTAATGCATGGCCAAGAGGAAAATAGGTCAGATTTTATTTACTCCGTTATTACAGAATGAATGCTGAGAAGCTGGTGGTATTTGCATTAAATCTGGAAAACCGAAGTCATTTATGGTCAAACTACATGTACTGTTCTTTTACATTTTCTTATATACACTTTTGGTTGGCTATGCCATAGAGGTATCTGAGATTTAGTTCTTTCTCTCGTTGGTTTTATCTGAAATATCTCAACTGCCTTATTAAGGCATTTATGAAGCCATCATGCTTGACTCTACTTGTGATTGGTCTTTGAATATATTGATGAATACATACTCTAAAGCAGACGTTGAACCAAAACAATATGAAACTCATATTTTAAATAAAAACAGTGTTAAAATTCACTAAAGACAACCTAATAGAAAGACTTTAAAACAATAAGCAAATATGAAAACAAAAACATAAAATAAATTTTCTTAATAATTATGAATATGAATATGGGGTTCTTAGTGATACTTCAAAAATATGGATCTTGGCCTTATCTATATAATATTGAGAAAGCAAAGTAGAATAATTGGAAACAGTGATTAATGCAGAATCATTGCGCCTGTTTGAATACCGTTTAGAGCATTAAGCACCAACTAAACCAATCTGCTTTAGTTTGCTTTAAGTTATACCAATAATCCAGTTGCCGATTTTTATGGATCGCCAGGTGATCAAATAATGGAAGCATCTTCATAAGCTTTGTGTTCATATCTTTGATATATATTTATGTTTTGTTTTTGTTGATCTTCTAGAACTGGATATGTATGTGCACTTTTACAACACAAATTAACTCTTGCCTACATATTCATGCTTTTATGAATACGTGAACTTATGTAAGTCTCGGATCATTTCAGCATTTAATCTTCAAAATTTATTAGAAACCCATCAGAAAAGTGCAAGTCATTAAAAAAGGAGTAATTCATTTTTGTCACAGTTCAGAGATTGCGTATTTAGTTTTGTAGTCGTTGGTTTAATCATTGAAATCATTCTTTTTATCAATCAATCAGTCTGTAGATGTTTGATTATCATATAGTCATGGCCCACTTTCAAATCTAGCTAAGGCAAAGCACTAATTTAAATTAAAACATTGGAGGATTCGATATTACAACATAACCTAATATGATATTATCCCATGCATTGTTTTATGCTAGAAGTATTATCAATTATTAAGGAAGTTGATTTCTGTTGAAGCTCTTCTTTTGTCATGTTATGATTTCTCATGCATTGTTTTATTCTAGGTGCATTATCCATTACCAAACATATTAATTATATATGACTAGCGTTGAAAGGCAGCCTTATTTTTGAAGTATCACTAAGATCCCTTAATCACTTCTAAAATTGCTTATTAAAATAAGCAAATAAGCAAATATGGAAACAAATATGAATATGGGGTTCCAGGGGTGTTCATCATTAGGCCGAGGAATAAATCACAATCATAATTAGTGACCTAATGAAAAGAAACATGAACAAAAAAAATTTTCTTTGGTCTACAAAACTAAAGGGTGACATCGTGTTTGCAAAAATAGACAAAAGTCATGTTCTGATTGGTCTTGGAATGATAAAATAACTCAAACCATTTACTCACTTCTATATTTGTTTATTTTCATTTATGTGGAACCAATCAGTTGGGCTTGTTCTGATTGGTCTTTGAATATATTTAGTCCATGAATTTTTTGGCAAAACATCTTAATTAAGAAAAAAATGGCTGTAGGTTTAGTGATGAAAAACGTGCATAAGATATCCTAATATTATATTCCTAAAAACCTTGATGTGAAAATAATAATCTGCATCACTAACGTGCAGATTCTTTTCTATCTCAGGTAGAAATCAGAGTTTTTTCATGATGCTGCAGGTATTCACCACTGATGAAAATTCATACAACACATTTGTTTTACTACAAACATTTTTGTTACCTATAGGGTAAACTATAATTTCAGTTTGATTTTATTAAGAAAAGAAAACACTGCGGAAGAACCAAGATTACAAGCTAAATTTCACCTTGGTATAAATGGCCAGAAAATGATATTTACAATATGGCCAGAAAATAAATAAGATTTAGCATATAAAAGTTAACTCGTGCCAAAAGTGACTCTTATTTACTTCCAGTGTCCTGTATATCAAACTAAACTTCCTGTCCTCAATTGTATACATATAGAAAACAGTAGGAGCATAAAGTGAATCTCTCTAGATAAGGGGTGTGTGTATTCATATGGCTCTTAATCTCCTTTTCTAAACACAATAGTTTATCTAGCATCGATTCGCATGCACATGATTTAACTTGGAGCCTTGCACTGTTAACATATATGGATTATGTGTAGACTACTTATATTTACTAATAAAGTGGGCTTTTTGACATTTTTACTTCAGGAAATTAGTGAAATCGAGTACAACAAGATGATACATGCAAATTCAAACGTATGGAGAAATAGAGTACAGCAAGAGTGAGAATATGTTCAAAAGAGAAAAAAGAAAAATCTATAATTATTCACTGGGTTGACAGTATGACTTACTTGAACTTGATTCCCCAATGACACATGCGGCTGGCCAAGCTACCGTCGTACCAAATGCATCTTCCATGTATGTACACTCCGATGTAGGTCTCCATAACAATGCATCATTGACTCTCACAAATTTTATCCAAAATTTGACTGCATCTTTTCCCAATGGAACAAAGTGAACCATCGTCATTGGATCGGTTGACATGATGGTTCCTTCAGCCATTATTCGTCCCGTTTCACCCCATCAATCAACTTGCATTTACTATTTGCTACTAGATTTGCAGTCGTCTGTTTGGTAAGCAAAAAAGCCAAGATTACTCAACTTCACACCCTTACTCAATTACATCCTTAACAATATATAAATCAACTATATATGATTCGGAAAATATGCATAAAAGAACATAAATCATGTTTATTAAATGCAGTCTAATAACTTAACCAAACTCAAATGATGGTGGAGAAAATATACATAAGTAATTATGACTGCAAGTAGGAGAATTTATTATGAAAATAGTTGAACTGCATTCTAAATAAAGCGAAAAATTGATCTCATTACTTTCCGATGATGAGACTTTGAAACACATGGCTTTGCTTAGATTACTAAATTCCAGAAAAATATTATAATTGTTATAGAAAGATGCAGTGTATATGGAAAATCCACTTTGAGGGCTTATGCAAAACCAATATGATAATTTAAAGAGCATACGAAACTAATAGGCAATGAAGAATGCATGATGCACCTATTGTTGCATGTCATGTCTTTAATTATACAACTAATAACTCCGATCAATCAAATATAGAATGATAAAAGCATGGCCAGTTGATTAAACATGAGATCGATCAAATATGCACTGCAATCAGCAGTGCAAATAAAACAACTCTGTAGAACTCTTGTTTTACTTTCTGTGTTACTTCCTTTCCACAACAATGTGTCTTTCCCTTTCGTTTTTTCCATTTCATTTGGAAAGAGAACCATAATTGTCCAAACTATTAAATGATCCTAATAACATACTGTTTACTTTGGTTTAGTGTGGAAGCGAACCTCTCAAAATATACATGAAGTTAGATAAAATAAGACTAATAATTTAAAAATAAAAGTTCGGTTAACCGTTATATAATGTCCCTATCTAGATTGTGTTAATAATTTATTCTGGCCATGTAACAGCCTGCCAATACCATTTGCATGGAAGTCTGCCAAGACACAGAAGTGGAGTTCGGCCATTAAATTCAAGTTCAAGCATGTTGAACCGAAGAGGACATGCATGACATTAAAAAATTCATCTCAGCAAAAAAAAAAAAAAAAAAAAAAAAAAAAAAAAAAATCCATAAGCAAAAAACTCACCATACATCAACACAGCAGCTCCATTTGGTCGGGAACTTATAGAAGAGAGAAAAATCTAAATTAAGTGTGCTGAACTGCTAATGACTTTTCAATCTTCCTAACATTTTATCTTCATGATTACTTAGGTCTTGGTCTCATATATTCATGCAAAACTTTATGCACACATCATAATATTTATATTATACATTTCAGGTTAAGTGCTTGATATATAAGCTGTAGATGAGTGTGTTTTATCGAGCCGCTTTTTTTGGGTGTAGCATTCCAGCATGGTCTAAAGATAATTTATGCATTGAAAGGATGTGACATCAATATCGATTGTAGGAAGTGGCAACAAAATTACCTGAGGAGTAGTCATAACACTTGTTGAAGTCTTGTTCACAACATTTGTTTTTTCAACTAAAACCTTTGATTTCGGCCATGCTATTTTCCTACCAACGACGTCTTTAATGCATGACATATCGGTGTGGGTCGCCATAAGAAAGCATCTCCTTTGTTGGCATAGTCTACCCGAACCACAAAGGCTAACGGACCAAGCAGAATACCATTTACCATCATTTATGAATCACTAGAACACAGTTTTCCTTCGACAACTAACATTTCGCCCTCATTCCAATCGTAAAGCTTGCATTTTTTGGTTGTGCTACTGGTTTTACTCTAAAAACAACAACAAATTTAATGGGAAAATATATGTATACAATTGCAAATAGTTATCGTAAATTATGAAATTTACCGTAATGTCTTCCTCCAAGTTTTGTCGTGCCACAATGTAATTAGCAGGCCATACTACTGAATTATTCTTAGCTTCCCTTAATAGTGACAAACTTGGTGTAAGCCCCATAAATAAGCATCTTCTTTCTTTACATGCTCTATAACAACTTTCATAGTATTTGGTCCAATACGAGTATCGTTGACAACCTCATTAGGATCATCGGATACTACTCTTCCTTCAGCAACAATTTCATTGGTTCCATCCCAATTCATTAACTCACACATGTTATAATTTCCCTACAATTATTCGACCAAAAATTATATTAATTATTGGTTCGGGAACTATCTTACGATTAATGTTATATCAATAATATAAGAGTTTTTTTTACCATTTCAATTGTGCTTGCCTTTTTTGAACAATCTTTACCCTATCAAATAAAAAAATATTGATTATTGGATTTAAGGTAAACTACAACTGATGTTATATCAACAATAGAAGTGATTTCAACCATTTCTGGTGTGCTCCCTTCTTTCGAACATTCGTTAAATTATCAAAGCAAAGAAAAAAAAGCGGTATTAATAGTTAATGGTTTAAAATTTGAAATTAAACGAAATTCATGAAAAATCAATGATGCAATAAGTGAACCTTCCGATGTAGATTTTCCTGCTTGTTCATTAGCATGTGAACCATACTCTCCATTTCTGAAATTCTTTTATTACAGTGAGTTATCTGCTTATCTCTACATTGTGACAACGCTAGCTTGATTTGGGTGTTTCCGCTTCCTAGTGCTCTTAGGCGTCCCGGTTTATCGTGCCCCAATACTTGTACAATTGCATCTTCTCTGATATTATTTGCTGAGTCGAATTGTCTTGAATTATCAATTGTTTTAATCTCCTCCTACATAAATTAATAAACATATAGGTTACATACGATGGTGGAATTAAAGCAATGTTTTGTTGCTGGAAAAAAACAAATATTCTTACAATAATACTCGCAACATCCGTTTTTACTGGTTCGCCATTCTTTTTAGTGTTTGATTTAACCCAAACATCAACTCTAGATTCGGGGAATGAATCCCACAAGACAGTTTTTAGTTCATCGCTTAGAAGCCTCCAATCGCTAAGTGTAACCGGAACATGCTCCCTTACTAGTGGTCCAAGATAAGAAGATAAGCGGACCGAACCTTCTCCTATCGGTACGCCTGCCTCATTGAATTCTACTTCAATTCGACTCTCAAGATTTAATGGAAGCCTTTTTATTTTCGTTGGTCCTCTACCACGCTTTTTTACATTTACATTTGGAATTTCAGCTTCAATTGGCCTCTCGATTTCCATTTCGGTAACAACATTTTCTTCACAAGCCATTTCACATTCTTCATGCGTTTCAATTTCTTCGTGCATCTCATTTTCATTACACGGCATTTCATTTCCTTCACGCATCTCATTATCTTCGCAAGGCATTTCGTTCTATTCGCGCATTTCATTTTCTGCACAAGGCACTTCATTTTCTTCACATGGCGTTCATATGATGTTGGGCCCTAATTCTTGTTCCTTCTCTACCTGAAAAGATTCATAAGTTGGCACAACGGATTTGCTTTTTCGCTTGTACTTCTGAGATTTCTCATTCTTCAATTGATGACAAGTGCGTACATTGCTTGTATGCATATCTTTTTTTTTGCAATAACATGGAATAAAAGCATTTAATAACAGCAAGTGAAAACTCGAGACAAAAATGAACAAAAAAAGTGAATATAGATTCACTACACATAGCTGTATAGTCAGGTTAAAGAACAACAAAAAATATTATACAGCTACAGAAGGCATACAAATTTCACGGCCCTTAAACAAAGCTAGTACGATTATCCTTAGTTAAACCATTTAAATAATTTTTGCAGTTTATAAACAATAAAAAGAGGAACAAAAATAAACAATTTTATATGAATGACTAAATTTGTTAGCCTTCTTATTTTGATCCTTCTACCATGTCAACTAGACCATATTCTCGCTTCTTATTTTAGTAAACAACATTGAATTTTATTGTCTATAAATCTTAAATTTGTTCTCATTATATGACTCACTCAAACAAAATATCTTTTAAAATTTTAACTACTCTTAACAATATGTGGACACATGTTTGTATATTTTATTCTGTTCATATAAATATTTTTTAGTGCTTTGTTCATTTATGGTATTATTAAAGTACCATACCAAACTAATATTCAATTTTTGTTATTGTGTAGCTGAAGAAACCATCTTGAACATCTTCTGTTTAAAATTTAAAATTTTACGTATATATATTTGGTTTCAACTATTTCGCTCCGTGTGCTGCGTGCAAGACACAAATTCATACTGGTTTGTTTAGAAATTGAATAGCTGGTTTTCTAGATTAAGGATGGTGTTCAGCCAGAGAAAAAGCAATATGTAATTTGCAGTAAAGATTGTCTTAATCACTTGGACACCATTGCTTCTTTGTTGATGACATGATACATTTTCTCGTTCAGTGCAAAACATAGAATTGCAATGCTATTTGGTGATTTTTGTACATACATATATTCCTCAACTGAAATCTTGTGTATGGGGATCATGTCAGTCAGAGTATACGGGTTTGGTCTTACACTACAAATAAAAAGCCGTTTAAAGACTGCAACTTAGAAACCGATGCTTATCCGTTTATAATTTTAAACTGAAAATAGACTGAAATATTCGGTGTTTATTTTTAAACATTAAAAACTGAAATTAAGTTACAAAACAATCCGTAAAATCTGGCACAGCTTGGAGACCGGTTCTCAGTATTTAGTTTCTCCGCACTTTTCCTTAGTTAATCTTATGGTCTAGGTTGGTGATCTGCACCTTAGTATATTTTTTCCTTGGTTAACCTTATGGTGTAGGATGGTGATCTGCACCTTAATAATTTCTGGGTCTTGTGCCATGTGAGAGGAAAAATCTCCTCCACTCAGCGCACTAAAAAAGGGATGACAGTAACTCCTTTTAATTTATTTTTCCCATAGTAAAACCGACCATCTAAAAATTATCTTCTTAAATAACTAGTTCTGAAGCTCGCAGCTCGATCCTTAATGCTGCTGGCGTTTTTCTTTTGAGGTAAACATGATTAAAATAATTCCCTTTTTTCTTTTATTTTGAAATGATGCACAGCTTCTCCGTAGTAAACAGATTACGGAAAATGTAATTGGAAGTTCTGAAGTTGATTTCCTTTTGTGCCTTTTCCGAAAGGGTAAATGAATCAAGCTTGGGTTATTCAATTATCTTATAAAATGTAGATAACGAGAAATGTTTGTGATTATGGACAGCGTCGGAGTTTTTTTGAAGGTTTATTCGGGTCTAGGCTAATACTTATTGTCTTCATTTGTCATCTGTATAAATTTACGAAGAATGGGAGTATTATGCTTGGTTGCTGATAGCCTGATACAGTAAAACTTTACTACTGTGGATTGATTTGATGACAAAGAGTACCCAAAAGTTTATGGGTGTTTAATGCTGCAGAGAATAAACATTGTTTTTGTATTATTATTATTAAATTCAGAAATATTGTATTCTTGATAGGCACTGGAAACAACAGATTTGATGGTTACGCATTTAAGAAGAAGGTTAAATTAAATAAAACCATGTTAAGGCGAACCAGATGTCATAATTTATGGGTGGGTGCTTGTGGCAAAATGGCATCAAAGGAATTTTACGCTTAGTTGATATTTACCTCAAACCAAAGATTTCCAAGTTGAGATACCATGAAATAAGCTCGCAATTTATGTAGATAATTTTAAGGAGAAAAGTTTTTTTCTAACAAAAAAAAGGTTAAGATCAAACCATAAAAAAAATCTCTTCAAATGCCAACGGATAAGATATAAATTAATAAAACTGAAATATCTTTTTAGAAATTAATGATGAGCCATCAATGCCATTCTATCCAAATATAAATGTACCAAATACCGCCATACAACTAAGTTGGTGATTTTTTGATACGAAAATTTGGACTGAAATAGTTATTAATTAAAATATAAGCAATGGTAGTAACTTAAACATATTTAATGTTAATCAGCCTAATGAAATAAAGTAACAAAAAAGCCTTGAGTTTATCAGATTTTTTAAAAAAAAAATCAGAATTATTGCTTTCTTGATAGGCAGTTGGAATAACGGATTTGATGGTAGTAATTTATTTAAGAAGAGGATAAATTAAATCAAGTTCAGTCAAATAGCATGTCACAATTTTATGAATGCTTGAGGAAAAATGCAAAGAAAATTGGAACCCAACACCTTCCTATAAAAGCTATTGAAATTAAATTGAGAGCAAAGTTAAATTTATAACGTACAACTTAAGCTATATTTTTACAAAAAAAATTGGTGAACATATTCAAAAAGAAACAATTTACTAACGCACTTGGATTATATATTATATACACTTGTTCAAAAAGAAACAATTTTGACATTTAACCTAAAAAGACTTCTTGAATTCAACGCATCGCATCACTTCCTGGTTTCAATATTGTTGCATAACTACTCGATATTAATAATACTAAATAAATTATTTGTTTTCAGGATCACCAAAACATGCTTGATAGTCAGTATTGAGCCCAAGAATACATTACATGGAACATGAATACTTAAACCACATAGTAGATAATTGAAAGCCAATTGAATAAAATAAAAATTAACATGGATACCTTCATGACTAAGATTGAGAATTCCTTCAAGTATATAGATCTCGATGATAAATCACTAACTCAATACCCGTATACAAGAAATATTAATTGGTTATCAAACATATTAATTACATTTGTCTAATTCAAACATAAAAAATAATCAAATTTACCTTAATTGCAACATCATTTCTTACACAACAATCATTGATCTTATGAGCAAATAATGGAAACAACAAACATGAATGACATGTTCAGGTTCTCAAAAACAATTCTCATAATCAAACAAAATACTCAAACTACTCAAGTATGCCTTCGCAATTCTCCCTTACATAACTAACATTTTCAACATTTATATCGTTATCATCACAATCTTCAACGACATTGATAGCTTCTTCTTTATAATCATTTGTCTCTAAGTCGTGAAGACCTCTTGGTGGTGCTTTCATTACAACATACCAATTCAACAAATCATTTTCTCTTAAATAAAATACTTGTTTCGCTTGAGATGCAAGGATGTATGGATTTTTAGAAAATGATGCTTGATTTTGATGTAAATTGACAAGTGTAAAACCATCCCCATCAACTTTTACTCCATTTCCAATATGTGCCCAACGACGCTTAAAAACGGGAATATAAAACACATGATAATCCAATAAAATTATATCAGTCAATATCCCATAATAGGTGACCACATGTAACGACCCAGAAAATCTGAACCAATTTAAAAATTTTAAATTGGTTAAAATAATGGATTTTAAATATTTAAAATAAATATTTTCAATAATAGAGATGAAAACTGAGTTTGAATCGACAATTGAAAATGAATATAATTAATTATAATTATAAACAAGGCCTGAAAAGGCGCTGCAGTTTCAAAAATTGAATTCAAACATTGTCGGACTGTACCGGGTGCAAAACAATCCGGATTTTAGTGAAACCAAAAATATTTAAATCTGTTAGTGAATACCTTTCTAACGAATCTGAAAAATCGAATTTTCATAGCGAAAAGAAAAGGTTATGGCCGAATGAATTTTTAGAACGGTCGCTATGGAATTTATATAGCCCGTGAAATTGGCCATTTTGCATACGACCTCGGAATTCGACGAAACCACTTTTGTTGGGTTCGGGATGTGAAGTTATTGCTAGGTTTCAAATTTCATAATTTTTGAAGCTAGTATGTGAGCGTGGCAAAGGAAAATGTGTTTTGGTCAATTACAGTTAAATTGGATCGACCAAAAATGGGCCTTTTTG
Organism: Allium sativum; assembly: GCA_030737875.1. Taxonomy (NCBI): domain Eukaryota; kingdom Viridiplantae; phylum Streptophyta; class Magnoliopsida; order Asparagales; family Amaryllidaceae; genus Allium; species Allium sativum. The sequence goes on from CM060920.1 coordinate 660,254,208, forward strand.
CAAACGGTCTCAGAATTCGACGAAACTAGTTTTGTTGGGACCGTATCGTCAAAATATAGCTAGATTTATTTTTCTAGAATTTTTCGAATCAGTTTGTGGCCCTGGCAAATTGAAATGTACGTTCAAATTAAATATTGAATGTTTTATATTTTGATTTGAATGGAAACTGTCTGAAACAGTCGAATGGGACTACGAAGCATATCCCATTGTGTTCGGAATGGGGGTAAAATGCTAGGGACGACAGTCGTTGGGTTTGGATTGGTGTTAGTACGTGGCGAGGGATATTTTTGGATTTTTAAAAATATATAAATAAAAAAAAATCATTGGTCAGCTGACTCTCTCTCTCCCCCGATAAAAAACCACGAACGGCGGCTACCCTTTCTCCCTTTTCCTCTTGATTTCTGACTGATTCCTTCATCGTTGACCCTCGCCGCAGTTGAAGATTTCGAAGACCTCTCCGAGAGCTTCAAATCAACCCAAGCCTCACCCTCCACCGTGCGCCGTGCGACGAGTTCTGCCAGCTCGAAGTTCGGAGCTTCAAGGAGCCGCCGCTGTCGACTGGTATAGTCGAACAGGGCCCCACCTACCTGTTCGGGTGCGCGCCTCCTAGCTCTCAAACGTGGCGAGGTCTGATCGTCACCACGCTACACGCTTTGGCCAGAAAATCCAACCCTAGTTTCGAACATCAAAGGCAAGTTACACCTGATTTTATTTAATTTGATTTTAACAGTTTAAAACCGTTGCAAACTTCGAAAAATCATATCTTTTTCGTTCTTTAACGAAATTCGATGAAACCGGAAAAATCGTGACCGTGTGGACGCCTTCTACATTTTAGAAGAGACCACATATTTTTCTGAGCCTTTTGCTATTTTTGGTGGAGTGGAACCCAATGTGAGATTTCTGATTTAAAAACAATATGGAAAACGACGATGTATAAATTATATAGTCGATGTATGAGTTATATAACGTTGTACACCTCATGTATAAGCGTTGTATAAGTTGTACGTTCGATGTATAAGTTGTATATGCATTGTAAAAATTATATATGTGTTGAAATAAAAGTGAATTGCTATATATATATATATATATATATATATATATATATATATACGCCCCTCGTCCACAAACCATGGACAATATTTATTGATTGTGATTGGTGTGAAAATTGATTGATAGCGAATGGTTGTTCGGGATTGTTTGTGGTTGATATTGATTGATTGTGGTTGAAAAATACCCGTTTGTGGTTGAAAAATATTTGGTTGAAACCACATAGGATTAGTTTGTGGAAATGAAATAAATATATACATGCCGCCTGCGTGCGAACTAGATGCATGATTCCCATTGTCAAAAACCGCGAGGTTTTAAGGTAGAGCGAGGAGCCATACTAGGGACGGTCCCGGTTTTAACTACCCTGTCGTTATGCTGCCGAAATTTTGAATAATATTCGTGTGTTTGAATTATTTTCATTTGCTACAACTATATTTATTCATTGAATAGAAAACCTTCATGTGTTGAATCGATATTCATTCGTTGATTAGAAATTCATGTGTTGAAAGTTATTCGTGTTTTAAATATAAAAATCACATTTTTATCTATATATAGAAACTATAGAAAACCTTCGTGTGTTGAATCGATATTCATTCGTTGATTAGAAATTCATGTGTTGAAAGGTATTCGTGTTTTAAATATAAAAATCACATTTTTATCTATATATAGAAACTATAGAAAACCTTCATGTGTTGAATCGATATTCATTCGTTGATTTGAAATTCATGTGTTGAATGGTATTCATATTTTGAAATAAATTGTTTGATAATAAAAATCACCTTTTATCGACTATATGAACTGTGTAAAATAATCTCATTTCGAAAGGAATTGTTTTATAAGAAAAATCCTATTTTTATCACCGATATAAACTATATAAAATAGTAGTGTTTTGAAATGAATTGTTTTACAATAAAAATCACATTTTTATTATATACACGAATTGTTGAAATGTGAAGTGTTAAAAATAGCCACTCGTTCAAATAAATATATATGAGTTGAAATATTCATTAATTAGCTAATGATATGATTTGTGCCTATATATGCAACATTAGAATGAATGGTGTTTTTAAACCAAATGGAAATAAAATATGAAGTTGAATGGAAAATGATAAACGATAAGAACTGTATATATGTACATGCATATTTATTGAACAGGTTATAGCAAAGGGGCTAGAGAAGAGGAATAAAATTTTGTGCCGGACAAATAGGTACACATTTACTGCTTTGTTTGGGTGATGATTTTATGAGCCTGTTGGCTAGCCGCTTGGCTTTTTCTTTTTCTTTTCGACATGAGACGCCCGTGTGGCTATTTGGGAATTTTCCCAACCCTCCCGTACAAAGGAGGTTATGGCGAAATTTTCCAAAATTTTAAGGCGTTAGTGAAATATTTGAAATGAAAACGATATAGGAATTTTTGAATGAACTATATTTATATAAATATATAAATATAAATAAAATTAAAACGAAATGTGGCCGTGCAGTTCGCATTTTGAAACCGTGATTTCAAACAACTAGTGCGGGAAATCCGACCATTGGATTTTCCCGAAACCGCAACCGTCGGGTTCGCCTTGGAAATATCTTTCCAACGGCACCAACTTTGTAAAAATTCAACGGTTGGATTGTCTGGAATGTTTAATTCAAATCGGAAGAAAAACAGCGCCAGAAACGATTATATTTATATATAAATATAAATATAATTATATTGAATCGAATAACGACGCTGCAGTTCGTATTTTGTTATCGAAACTTCAAACGATTGTACCGGGAGATCCGACCGTCGGATTTTCCCGAAACTGGAACCATTGGATTCATTTTGAAAAGACCTTTCTAATGATGTAAATTTTGTAAAGATCCAACGGTTAGATTTTCAGATATGTGTAAATCAAATCTGAAGAAAAACAGCGCCACGGCCGCGTTATGGCCCGAAGCGTCGTTTTGAATAAATTGGCTATTTTAAAATAAATAAAAATAGCGATAGTTCGTTATTAAATATCATAAATGATAAGGAATGGAAATAAACTGAATTTGCTCGATTTATGTGGTATTTGATGGTTGAATGTGTTTGGTGTGAAAATTACATTAAAGAACAAAATTGGTGTTATCGAATGATTTAACCATTGAAATAAATTGATTTGAAATTCTAAATATACGTGAATTATTTGAAAAGGCCGAGTTAATTCTCATTTCAAATAATTGACCGACGACTGAAATTTGAAGATGAAGACGGTGGTCGAAGACCGGAGGTCTTCACCTCGTTTGGATGGTAACCGAGGTCCTGATTGGGAGGCATCCCGAAATATGGATAATGAGTGGTGATCGTCCAAACGTACGTGGTGATCGATGAGTTTGCGAGGTATTTAGTGCCTCCGGTTTCGTTCAGACCTAGAACGGACTTGTAAATGGACTGTGTGTCTGACATTGGATTTTATTCTGTGTCGATTGATCTCTATTAAATATACATCTGTTTGGCGGCGGAGAATTTATTCTTTTGCTTAACGCCCTTCTCTGAGACGCACGAGCTCAGAGGTTGTATATCGATGGACATCAGTCGCATGGCATGAATTGCCTGTGGGGCATGCTAAGATGCAGTGATCAGGGCTTCTGTTGAAAAGCAAAGTCTTGTGGTGATGATCAAAGTGCCGCCTGTGTGGCGTAGCTTTGTGTATAATGTGAATTCGCGAGCCTTACACCCCGGTATGAACCAGAAACGGGAGAAGGACCTCAGGGAGGGCATGCGTTTCTTTCTAGCTAGGGTGGCGTCAGTGACCTACCAGCCCTGACATATATATACTTTTCACCTATGGGGTTGTTGCTATTGCGAGGCGCCTCGGTTAGATCGGACGATCCGGGTCCGATGGAGTCATTCGTTGGCTCGTTTACGCCCCAAAGGGAGGGGAAACGTATTGTTCAGGCATTTTAATCCACATCGGTGGACCGGCCCTGAGGATCCAAAGGCTTGACTGAGTACTTGCCTGAGACACGGGCTAGAGCATCTCGAATTCGGTAAGGACTATCTTTTGCCTTGGTTCACGACGGAAATCCAACTTCCAAATACGACATCGTGCGGTTTTGATTGTATATATATATATATATATATATATATATGGAGACATGATATATGGTACCCATGCTGTCTATGATTGATAATTATGATTTGAAATTGTTTTCAGAACATATAAACACTAGCAATAATATCAAATGCCTTTGTTTTATTCGTATCAAGCATATTTTGGTCGTTATAAGGTAAGACTCTATCCTCCGGTTTGCGTTGCATTGTGTGATGGGAACTGAGTCTTATAACGGTTTCATTTTTACAAAAAGCATAGCGATGTTTAAAAGGAAGTTTTGTTTTAAAGCACTGGCAATCCAATGGAGAAAACCCGTTCCACGAAAGTGGCGTGGTCCTGTGATTGGCCATATTATATATGTGTTGAATAGGTTTCTCATACCAGTCCCATGACTGACTCGTAGTTTGTTTCACTTTCAAACTCGGGTGCCCCTTTTTCTACACGGGCAGCCTTGTATTCAGGTTTAGCTGGTTCTTTCTGGATAGCTGGAGCTGAGGATGGATTCTATCATTTATCTATTTTTATGTTGTTCAGCTCCTATTGTACATATTATGTTTGTTTTCCGCTGTAGACATTTATGTATAGCTGAACTGTACTTGTACTAAGTAAGATCCTATATACTATGTAACTCTGATGATTACTTTTATCCAGTATATTCTATTGTTCATTATCTGGTGTATTTAATTTTGTTCTGCTATTATCTGTTTCTGTGTTATATCCCAAAGATAACCCTTGTCTCCGTTAGTACGGGATTTCGGGTCGTCACAACGTGGTATTAGAGCGAGGTTAAGCATAGTTCTGGAATATAACATTTGAACGAACTCGTCAGAAATAGAACCGGTAGTGTTCTACGATGGGTAACTCTATACAGATAGGATCAGTAATATCCTAGTATGAGTAGCAGAATGAAATTACACCTCGATAGACACATTTACATTGAAGTATTTGTCTCTATATTTTGAAATATCTTTCCTGTTGACCTAACACTTGTTCTGCTAATTGCAGAAGTACTAGAAAAATGAGTGCCAGAAACAGAAGGAATACAGAACCCGATCTAGAGGCTCTATTTAAGAGATATCGAAATCTGGGTGGAGCACAGTTCTCGGGCAATGAATCTATTATTCAAACTCAAGCTTGGGTGAGCTCTGCAGAAAGAATATTTGAGCGTTTCCAGCTGAGAGGCGACCAGAAAAGATTAGTAGCATCTTGGGCGCTCAATGGAGAAGATTTAATATGGCGGGAAACAATCATAAAAGATAACCCAGAAGGTGATATCACCTGGGATAGATTCAAAGAGATTTTCCTAGGAAGATTTACTCCTCCCGAAGCAACCGAGAGATTATGTGATGAATTTTCTTATTTGATACAAGGTGATATGACTATCCCAGAATATCATAAGAAATTCAACGAACTTGCTCACTTTGCTCCTCATCTGATTCAAGATCCAAAGAAGAAAAATCTGAGATTTATTCATGGCCTGCAAAGGAGATATCAGAATAGTGTAATGAGGAATGTGAAGCTTCCTTTTTTTGAAATGATTTATATGGCTTATCAGTATGAAGATCTCTATAAGAAAGGAATGTTGCGCGACGAAGAAGAAGTTTGTTGGAGTGACAAAGAAGAGTCGGGAACTGATATTCCTGAAGCCAGTAAGAAGCCCAGTGCCAAGAGAAAAAGGGCTAAATCTAAGAAGGAACCCGTAACAACTGCTATTTGCTCTAACTGCAATAAGAAAGGACATTTGTCGACAAATTGCGGGCCCTTAAAGAAGCGGATAAAGAGTGGATCTAAGCCCACTAAGAAACAAAAGAACCCCCATGGAGATAGGAAATGCCATAAGTGCCACCAGGCAGGCCATATTGCACGGGAGTGTCCACCCTCAAAGAAATCTGAAGCAGTACATGTTAATGAAGTAGCAGAAGTGCCTGCATCTTCGTCTGCTCAGGAAAGGCCCGATGTTTTAGAAGGCACGCTAACTGTCAAAAACATTCCAGTCAAAGTACTGTTTGATACTGGCGCATCACGAAGCTTTATAGCAAAGATGCAGCTAAGAAACTGGATTTGAATTTGAAAAAGCTCAAGGAACCAATGACTGTTCAGAATCCGGTTGGGGGTTCCATTGATCTAAGTTGGATTTGTGGAGTGCCAGTTTCTTTCTCTCGTTATCGGTTTCCTACCATCGCAGTAGTCATGAATTTTAAAGAGTTTGATCTTATCTTGGGGTTAGACTGTTTGACCAAATATGAGGCTGAAGTTAAATGCGCCGACAGAGTCGTAAAGGCCAAGATTAAATCAGGTGATTATATAACCATTCCCTGTGAAGGTCAAAATACTAATAGAAAAGACTTCTGGGCAGCTTTGAATGTTTCTCCATACCAAATGGAAAATGTCCCTGAAATCACAGAGAATATTCCCGACCTAGTGAAAGATATTCCTGTCGTCAAGAACTATGCGGATGTGTTCGAAGAAGTTGTTCGCTTACCTCTGCAAAGAGAAATAGATTTCAAAATTGCTTTGATTCCTAATGCAAGGCCGGTAGTTCACGCTATTCGAAGAATGTCCTTGAAAGAGAAAGAAGAATTAGACAATCAAACACGACAGCTAGTATGGAAGGGTCTGATCAGGCCTAGTTTCTCTGATTGGGGTGCAGCAGTGGTGTTTGTCCTGAAATCTGACGGTACTTTACGTCTATGTGTGTATTATCGTGTTCTGAACAAACAGACAATAAAGAACAAATATCCATTGCCGCGAATAGATGATTTGTTGGATCGATTAAATGGCGCATAAGTATTTTCACGAATGGACCTAGCTACAGGCTTCCATCAACTTCGAATTGCCGAAGAGTGTGTTCCAATGACAGCATTCAGAGGTCCTGACTTATTCTACGAGTGGTTAGTAATGCCGTTCGGCTTATGTAACGCTCGTGCTTACTTCGTCGATCTGATGAATAGAGTATTCAGGGGAGTTTTGAATAAATTTGTTCTGGTTTTTATTGACGATATTCTAATCTTCTCTAAATCAAAGGCCGAACATGAAAAGCATCTGGAACAGGTTCTAGAAATTCTGAGACGGAATGTTATAAAAGCCAAATTTTCCAAATGTATCTTCTGGCAAGATGAAGTAAAATTTCTGGGCCACGTAGTATCGAAAGAAGGAATCGCTGTGGATCCAAGCAAAATCACGGCCATTCAGAATTGGAAACAGCCCAGTACCCCCACTGATGTCTGCAGTTTTCTCGGATTGGCTAGTTATTACCGAAAGTTCGTTATAGACTTTTCGAAGATATCTGGTCACTTAATGAAGCTTACAAAGAAGCATTCTAAATTCAAATGGACTCCAGAGAGTGAGGAGGCTTTTGAAGAGCTAAAGTTGAGATTAACAACAACTCCAGTGTTAACCATCATCGATGGCAACCAGGATTTAAAAGTATGGACTGATGCTTCTAGAGAAGGCCTCGGCGCAGTATTAATGCAAAGAGGCCAAGTGATTGCTTATTCTAGCCGTCAAATGAAGCCGCACGAGAAGAACTACGTAACTCATGATCTTGAGTTATTGGCTATTGTGTTCGCTTTAAAAATCTAGAGGCACTATCTTCTTGGTGAGAGATTTGAACTATTTACAGATCACTAGTCGTTAAAGTATCTGTTCACTCAGAAGGACCTGAATCTGAGGCAGCAACGTTGGCTGGAGTTTCTTGCAGCTTATGACTTTGAAATTCTATACACTCCCGGGAAAGCCAATGTCGTGGCCGATGCATTAAGCCGAAAGAATGATATGATCGCCAGTTTTATTATCACGACTTCATTGTTAGATAAAATATCTGCTCTTCAGGAGGATGATCACTTCATTCGAAAGATCAGAGAGATAATTCAGAAAGGCGAGCCCTCGAGTTTTCAAGTTGATAATGATGGAATTCTAAGGCTCAAAGGTCGAATATGTGTCCCTAACATTCCTGAGCTTCGAAAGGAAGTACTGAATGAATGCCATAAGTCAAAACTTAGTATCCATCCGGGGGTAAGCAAAATGTACCATGACATTAAACGCACTTTCTGGTGGAAGTTGATGAAAAGGGACATTTCTTTATATGTTAGCCGATGCCCTACTTGCCGGCTAGTCAAAAGCGACCAACAAAAACTGGCTGGATTGTTGCAACTGCTAGAAGTTCTGGGCTGGAAGTGGGAACATATTTCTATGGATTTCATTGATGGTCTGCCCAGAACCAGGAAAGGGAATGACAGTATTTGGGTGATCGTAGATCGCTTCACGAAGACCGCCCATTTCATACATGTCAGATCAAACAAAACTGCTCAGAGTCTGGTGCAGATATACTTCAGGGAAATAGTTAGACTGCATGGAGTGCCGCTCAGTATCGTCAGTGATAGAGATACAATATTCACTAGCAAATTCTGGGAAGCATTTCAAGTCGAACTGGGAACAAAGTTGAACTTGAGCACCGCTTATCATCCTTAGACAGACGGTCAGACTGAAAGGGTGAATCATATTTTAGAAGATCTATTGCGGGCTTGTGTTATAGATTTCGGTGGATCATGGGAAGACCATCTGCATTTGGCTGAATTCTCTTATAACAACAGCTACCAGGCGAGTCTGACAATGTCGCCATTTGAAGCATTGTATGGTAGACCGTGCCGATCTCCTGCTTGTTGGGTCGAACCAGGAAATAGACTTGTGTTGGGTCCTGATATGATTCGAGAAGCTGCCGACAAAGTCGATTTTATTAAGAAGCGATTACTCACCGCTCAAAGTCGACAAAAGAGCTATGCCGATAGAAGAAGAAGAGGTATATCCTTTGCTGTTGGCGACTATGTATATTTGAAAGTATCGCCGATGAGAGGAGTAATCTGGTTCGGTAAAACTGGAAAGTTGGCGCCCAAATTCATTGGTCCGTTTCCTATTCTGGAACGGATTGGAACACTCGCTTATAGGGTCAAACTGTCTGACTGGTTGCCTGGAGTTCATGATGTATTTCACATATCCCAACTTCGAAAGCACGTTCATGATCCAGACTTGATCGTGGAAGAAGCAGCTCAGCATGACATAGAAATTACTCCAGAATTGGCTGTGAGAAGAGAGCCGCTAAAGATTATCGGCAAAGAAACCAAAGATCTGAGGAACAAGAAGGTTCACTTAGTCAAAGTGCAACGGAGTGGAGATCCGCGAGATTGTACTTTGGAAACTGAGGAGAGCATTCAGAAAGCTTATCCTAGATGCCGAGTGGATATCTCTGATTGACTCAGGTGCAAGGTACATTTACCATACTTTGCATTACCATTTAATTCTCTATTCTGTTGCTATTTTCTTCCCATGGATGTGCACTATTTATTCTATACTCTGAGTGATTTCAAAAGGAATATAGGATTTGATTAGTATATTTTTGGAAGGTTAAAAACAAATTGGTTGTTCTGTTGTGTGATTGTAGATTTATCAAACCACTTTCGACTTTGTTCCTTTTCGGGGACGAAAAGTTTTAAGTGGGGGAGATTGTAACGACCTAGAAAATCTGAACCAATTTAAAATTTTTAAATTGGTTAAAATAATGGATTTTAAATATTTAAAATAAATATTTTCAATAATAGAGATGAAAACTGAGTTTGAATCGACAATTGAAAATGAATATAATTAATTATAATTATAAACAAGGCCTGAAAAGGCGCTGCAGTTTCAAAAATTGAATTCAAACTTTGTCGGACTGTACCGGGTGCAAAACAATCCGGATTTTAGTGAAACCAAAAATATTTAAATCTGTTAGTGAATACCTTTCTAACGAATTTGAAAAATCGAATTTTCATAGCGGAAAGAAAAAATTATGGCCGAATGAATTTTCAGAACGGTCGCTATGGAATTTATATAGCCCGTGAAATTGGCCATTTAGCATACGACCTCGGAATTCGACGAAACCACTTTTGTTGGGTCCGGGATGTGAAGTTATTACTAGGATTCAAATTTCATAATTTTTGAAGCTAGTATGTGAGCGTGGCAAAGGAAAATGTGTTTTGGTCAATTACAGTTAAATTGGATCGACCAAAAATGGGCCTTTTTGCAAACGGTCTCAGAATTCGACGAAACTAGTTTTGTTGGGACCGTATCGTCAAAACATAGCTAGATTTATTTTGCTAGAATTTTTCGAATCAGTTTGTGGCCCTGGCAAATTGAAATGTACGTTCAAATTAAATATTGAATGTTTTATATTTTGATTTGAATGGAAACTGTCTGAAACAGTCGAATGGGACTACGAAGCATATCCCATTGTGTTCGGAATGGGGGTAAAACGCTAGGGACGATAGTCGTTGGGTTTGGATTGGTGTTAGTACGTGGCGAGGGATATTTTTGGATTTTTAAAAATATATAAATAAAAAAAAATCATTGGTCAGCTGACTCTCTCTCTCCCCCGATAAAAAATCACGAATGGCGGCTACCCTTTCTCCCTTTCCCTCTTGATTTCCGACCGATTCCTTCATCGTTGACCCTCGCCGCAGTTGAAGATTTCGAAGACCTCTCCGAGAGCTTCAAATCAACGCAAGCCTCACCCTCCACCGTGCGCCGTGCGACGAGTTCTGCCAGCTCGAAGTTCGGAGCTTCCAGGAGCCGCCGCCGTCGACTGGAATAGTCGAACAGGGCCCCACGTACCTCTTCGGGTGCGCGCCTCCTAGCTCTCCAACGTGGCGAGGTCTGATCGTCACCACGCTACACGCTTTGGCCAGAAAATCCAACCCTAGTTTCGAACATCAAAGGCAAGTTACGGCTGATTTTATTTAATTTGATTTTAACAGTTTAAAACCGTTGCAAACTTCGAAAAATCATATCTTTTTCGTTCGTTAACGAAATTCGATGAAACAGGAAACATCGTGACCGTGTGGACGCCTTCTACATTTTAGAAGAGACCGCATATTTTTCTGAGCCTTTTTCTATTTTTAGTGGAGTGGAACCCAATGTGAGATTTCTGATTTAAAAACAATATGGAAAACGACGATGTATAAATTATACAGTCGATGTATGAGTTATATAAGCGTTGTACACCTCATGTATAAGCGTTGTATAAGTTGTACGTTCGATGTATAAGTTGTATATGCTTTGTAAAAATTATATATGTGTTGAAATAAAAGTGAATTGCTATATATATATATATATATATATATATATATATATATATATATATATATATACGCCCCTCGTCCACAAACCATGGACGATATTTATTGATTGTGATTGGTGTGAAAATTGATTGATAGCGAATGGTTGTTCGGGATTATTTGTGGTTGATATTGATTGATTGTGGTTGAAAAATACCCGTTTGTGGTTGAAAAATATTTGGTTGAAACCACATAGGATTAGTTTGGGGAAATGAAATAAATATATACGTGCCGCCTGCGTGCGAACTAGTTGCATGATTCCCATTGTCAAAAACCGCGAGGTTTTAAGGTAGAGCGAGGAGCCGTACTAGGGATGGTCCCGGTTTTAACTACCCTGCCGTTATGCTGCCGAAATTTTGAATAATATTCGTGTGTTTGAATTATTTTCATTTGCTGCAACTATATTTATTCAATGAATAGAAAACCTTCATGTGTTGAATCGATATTCATTCGTTGATTAGAAATTCATGTGTTGAAAGGTATTCGTATTTTAAATATAAAAATCACATTTTTATCTATATATAGAAAATATAGAAAACCTTCATGTGTTGAATCTATATTCATTCGTTGATTAGAAATTCATGTGTTGAAATGTATTCGTGTTTTAAATATAAAAATCACATTTTTATCTATATATAGAAACTATAGAAAACCTTCATGTGTTGAATCGATATTCATTCGTTGATTTGAAATTCATGTGTTGAATGGTATTCATATTTTGAAATAAATTGTTTGATAATAAAAATCACCTTTTATCGACTATATGAACTGTGTAAAATAATCTCGTTTCAAAAGGAATTGTTTTATAAGAAAAATCCTATTTTTATCACCGATATAAACTATATAAAATAGTAGTGTTTTGAAATGAATTGTTTTACAATAAAAATCACATTTTTATTATATACACGAATTGTTGAAATGTGAAGTGTTAAAAATAGCCACTCGTTCAAATAAATATATATGAGTTGAAATATTCATTAATTAGCAAATGATATGATTTGTGCGTATATATGCAACATTAGAATGAATGGTGTTTTTGAACCAAATGGAAATCAAATATGAAGTTGAATGGAAAATGATAAACGATAAGAACTGTATATATGTACATGCATATTTATTGAACAGGTTATAGCAAAGGGGCTAGAGAAGAGGAATAAAATTTTGTGCCCGAAAAATAGGTACACATTTACTGCTTTGTTTGGGTGATGATTTTATGAGCCTGTTGGCTAGCCGCTTGGCTTTTTCTTTTTCTTTTCGACATGAGACGCCCGTGTGGCTATTTGGGAATTTTCCCAGCCCTCCCGTACAAAGGAGGTTATAGCGAAATTTTCCAAAATTTTGAGGCGATAGTGAAATATTTGAAATGAAAACGATATAGGAAATTTTGAATGAACTATATTTATATAAATATATAAATATAAATATAATTAAAACGAAACGTGGCCGTGCAGTTCGCATTTTGAAACCGTGATTTCAAACAACTACTGCGGGAAATCCGACCATTGGATTTTCCCGAAACCGCAACCGTCGGGTTCGCCTTGGAAATAACTTTCCAACGAAAACAACTTTGTAAAAATCCAGCGGTCGGATTGTCAGGAATGTTTAATTCAAATTTGAAGAAAAACAGCGCCAGAAACGATTATACTTATATATAAATATAAATATAATTATATTGAATCGAATAACGACGCTGCAATTCGTATTTTGTAATTGAAACTTCAAACGATTGTACCGGGAGATCCGACCGTCGGATTTTCCCGAAACTGGAACCGTTGGATTCGTTTTGAAAAGATCTTTCTATTGATGTAAATTTTGTAAAGATCCAACGGTTAGATTTTCATATATGTGTAAATCAAATCTAAAGAAAAACAGCGCCACGGCCGCGTTATGGCCCGAAGCGTCGTTTTGAATAAATTGGCTATTTTAAAATAAATAAAAATAGCGATAAATCGTTATAAAATATCATAAACGATATGGAATGGAAATAAACTGAATTTGCTCGATTTATGTGGTATTTGATGGTTGAATGTGTTTGGTGTGAAAATTACATTAAAGAACAAAATTGGTGTTATCGAATGATTTAACCATTGAAATAAATTGATTTGAAATTCTAAATATACGTGAATTATTTGAAAAGGCCGAGTTAATTCTCATTTCAAATAATTGACCGATGATTGAAATTTAAAGATGAAGACGGTGGTCGAAGACCGGAGGTCTTCACCTCGTTTGGATGGTAACCGAGGTCCTGATTGGGAGGCATCCCGAAATATGGATAATGAGTGGTGATCGTCCTGACGTACGTGGTGATCGATGGGTTTGCGAGGTATTTAGTGCCTCCGGTTTCGTTCAGACCTAGAACGGACTTGTAAATGGACTGTGTGTTTGACATTGGATTTTATTCTGTGTCGATTGATCTCTATTAAATATACATCTGTTTGGCAGCGGAGAATTTATTCTTTTGCTTAACGCCCTTCTCTGAGACGCACGAGCTCAGAGGTTGTATATCGATGGACATCAGTAGCAAGGCATGAATTGCCTGTGTGGCATGCTAAGATGCAGTGATCAGGGCTTCTGTTGAAAAGCAAAGTCTTGTGGTGATGATCAAAGCGCAGCCTGTGTGGCGTAGCTTTGTGTATAATGTGAATTCGCGAGCCTCACACCCCGGTATGAACCAGAAACGGGAGAAGGACCTCAGGGAGGGCATGCGTTTCTTTCTAGCTAGGGTGGTGTTAGTGACCTACCAGCCCTGACATATATATACTTTTCACCTATGTGGTTGTTGTTGTTGCCAGGCGCCTCGGTTAGATCGGACGATCCGGGTCCGATGGAGTCATTCGTTGGCTCGTTTACGCCCCAAAGGGCGGGGAAACGTATTGTTCAGGCATTTTAATCCACATCAGTGGACCGGCCCTGAGGATCCAAAGGCTTGACTGAGTACTTGCCTGAGACACGGGCTAGAGCGTCTCGAATTCGGTAAGGACTATCTTTTGCCTTGGTTCATGACAGAAATCCAACTTCCAAATACGACATCGTGCGGTTTTGATTGTATATATATATGGCGACATGATATATGGTACCCATGTTGTCTATGATTGATAGTTATGATTTGAAATTGTTTTCAGAACATATAAACACTAGCAATAATATCAAATGCCTTTGTTTTATTCGTATCAAGCATATTTTGGCCGTTATAAGGTAAGACTCTATCCTCCGGTTTGCGTTGCATTGTGTGATGGGAACTGAGTCTTATAACGGCTTCATTTTAACAAAAAGCATAGCGATGTTTAAAAGAAAGTTTTGTTTTAAAGCACTGGCAATCCAATGGAGAAAACCCGTTCCACGAAAGTGGCGTGGTCCTGTGATTGGCCATATTATATATGTGTTGAATAGGTTTCTCATACCAGTCCCATGACTGACTCGTAGTTTGTTTCACTTTCAAACTCGGGTGCCCCTTTTTCTACACGGGCAGCCTTGTATTCAGGTTTAGCTGGTTCTTTCTGGATAGCTGGAGCTGAGGATGGATTCTACCATTTATCTCTTTTTATGCTGTTCAGCTCCTATTGTACATATTATGTTTGTTTTCCGCTGTAGACATTTATGTATAGCTGAACTGTACTTGTACTAAGTAAGATCCTGTATACTGTGTAACTCTGATGATTACTTTTATCCAGTATATTCTATTGTTCATTATCTGGTGTATTTAATTTTGTTCTGCTATTATCTGTTTCTGTGCTATATCCCAAAGATAACCCTTGTCTCCGTTAGTACGGGATTTCGGGTCGTCACACCACATCAGCTACTTGAGAAATATCCTTTGCACCTGCTCTACACATAGTAGTCGCTTTATAAGTCACACCTCTATTTTGAGTTTCTCTCCTTACATATTTTATATGAAATCGTTGATTATTGATAATATATCCTTTGTAAGAAAAGGCATCATTCTTCGGACCGTATGCAATCCACTTCAACATTTCATTGTGATCATTAGAGTTTATAGGCATCTGCGAAAAATTTAATTGAAAACGGATATTTCAGCGTAATTTTCTTAGGCAAACGAGAGAATATTCAAATAATTATTTAACCTTTTTTTTCATCCAATCAGCAAAAAAATTTGAATGTGTTTCCCAAAGTAAAGTTGAATTTCTTTCCATACGTTTACTTGAATTTTGCAATTCCTCCAAGTGCAAACTAGTATAAAACAAGGCATGCGAAGTTATATTTATTATCACAAACACATCCAAATAATTGAAAAATAACGTAACGTATACGTACCTTAAAAATGGTTCAACCATTGCCATATTCATTAATACGGCTAAATGAGCAATTTCTTTCTCATAGGAGGATAGTGTAACTATCTTAGACGCTGAAATTGGACGTCTTTCAAGTATTACACTATTTTCATATTCTTGATTTCGAGCTACTGTCTCCTCAACATGTCCTGATTTTTTAAAAAATTCACCAAAATACCTCATGCATTCATCTGCGAGATAAGATTCTGCAATACATCCTTCGGGCCGTGAATAATTTCTTACATAATCTTTAAGCGTCTTCCTATACCTTTCAAATGGGTACATCCAACGAAATTGAACCGGACCACATATGAGCGCTTCTCTACTAAGATGAATTGACAAATGTACCATTATGTCAAAAAACGACGGCGGAAAATATTTTTCAAGCTCACACAAAATTTCAATAATTTCAACGTTGATTTGCTGCAACTTCTCTATGTCAAGGACATGCTAACATAATTTATTGAAAAATGAACATAAGCGAATTATTGCTTTTCTTGCCTTCTTTGACAATAGCTCTCTTATTGCTACCGGCAACAAATGTTGCAAAAAAATGGTAATCATGTGATTTCAAACCACTAATCTTACAATCTTCCAATGAAATACGATTTCTCAAATTTGAATATAGCCATCGGGTCCTTTGATGTCGTACAATCTTTTGCAAAATATTTTTTTCTCCGATTTTGATACAGTATAAGGAGTAGGTGGAAGATATGATTTCTTCCCACGAGGTTGTTCATGAAGCTCGTGTCCCCATTCTTCTAAATCCTTTCTAGGATTGAATCCATCTTTTGATTTGTTATCATGCAACATTGTGCCTAAAATGCTTTCACCAATGTTTTTCTCCACATGCATTACATTATTATGATGTATCGGCAGTTCCTATAAAAACAATAATTTAACACATAATTTTATGTATATTTAATTGTTAAAACATTTTAAAAAGCCACTCACCTCCCAATATGGCAAATAAAAAAATGATCTTTTTCCCATCTTGATAGCTCCAACTGTGTAGGATCATTATCTTTATCGTCTTCGTCATTCATATCATGTGTACTCTTCCTCTTCCTCTTTTTCATCTTAATAGGCTTTATCTTAATGGCATTTTTCTTATTGTTTCTCCTCTGTCTTTTTTTCTTCTCTTTCTCTTTCTCTTTCCTAAAATTATTTGCAAAATCATTTAACAATATAGAAATATTTCTTCCTGTTAAAATTCTAGGAGCATTACCTAACTCCACTGTTTTATCAAACCAAGCCTTTTGTTTCCTCTGTGAATCTGACATATGTAGATATCTTCTATGACCCATATAGACATTCTTTCGACTATAATTCAACCAACGGTGATGAGTATTAACACCGCACAACGGAAAAGCTTTTTCTCCCTTCACACAACATCCAGCCAGGTTTCCATAAGCAGGAAAATCATTAATTGTCCATAGCAAAATTTCTTTCATATTAAATAATGTTTTACTAAATGCATCATAAGCATCAACTCCATTGCTCCACAAATAATGCAAATCTTCAATCAAAGGTGCCAAATATACATCGATATCGTTTCCGGGCTGCTTTGGACCAGGAATAAGTAATGTTAACAAAATATTTTCCTTCTTTATACACAACAGAGGTGAGAGATTATATATCACAAGCATTACCAGCCAACAAAAATATTTGGAACTCAACATAGAAAATGGATTGAATCCATCTGTAATAAGATCGAGTCTAAGATTGCGTGGATCAACTGAAAAATATTTCCATCGATCATCCACCATATTCCATGTCATAGAATCCACCGGATGACGCATTTTTTCGTCATTGCTTCTATTATTGAAATGCCATCTTAATTCTTCAGCCATCTTTTGAGATCTAAACACTCTTCTAAATCATGGAATTATTGGAAAATATCTCAACACTTTAATTGGAACACCTTTTATAACCTCCTTGGTATCTTAATTTATCTTCCATCTTGAAGAACCACATTTTGGACAAGTATCTAAATCTTTTTGCTCTTTTCTGAAAAGAATATAGTCATTTTCACAAGCATTTCTTTTTTTCAAAACCCATGTCAAATGCTTCAAGAAACTTCTTTACTTCATATAATGTTCTTGGAAGTACATTATTCTTTGGCAAAAACAATTGTTGCATGTTTAACAGCTTGTCAAACCCACTATCGGACAGACCAGTCCCACATTTAAGATTGTATAAGACGGTGATGGAAGATATCTTTGTATGGTCTGTGCATCCGGGATACAATGGAGTTTCTGCATCTTCCAAACTCTTAAGTAGTTCATCCTCCCTTCTTTGAGAATCATCATCATCCTTATCATCAGCAAAAAAATCAGAATTCAAAAATCTTCATCTTCATAGTGAATCATCTTGAATATGTCATATGTTTCAAACGAATTTGTTTTTTTATCTATATTTTTTAGCTCTCCATGGCAATACCATCTACTAGTCTTGTATTTAGAATCCATTTCTTTTATAATTAAATGATCAACGATGATGTGGTCATCTTGTCGGCTAAGATTTTGACAATTTGTACATGGACACAAAATTTTCCCCACATTTCGTAGATTTCTTTTTGCCACATGCACGAAATTCAAAGCTCCTTGTCGGTACTCTATACTGGTCCTGAAATAAATATTAAATATAAATTTTAATATTGAAACGTATGTGTTACTTCTCAAGACACAAATTTAGGTTAAGCATTAAATAGTCACCTGTTTATATACACCCAATCCTTTTCCATTGGCAATACAGGCATTCAAATAAGTTTTCAAACTTTGATTTAGAATTTGATTTCCTGTTATAAGCAGACAACAAAATACTTCAAAAGCAAACATACATGAGATATGATATATTGTGATTGTTTTTGTGCCTGTGAATAGCATTTGTTTTTGTTTAATTTTAAAATATTCGTATAATTCATTAAACACTATTCACCTCCTTTTAATGTAAATCTAGTCTTAAGATCCATAATCTACATTCCTCATGAAAAGATAAACCATGGTAACTACCATTAAAATTCAAACCAAAAGAACTAGGAAATGGATGCTAATTTTACAAAATCAGGGACATGCATAATGAAGTAGTGGATCCAAAAAACAGGAATAAAATCCACATATTTGAAACTGCATATTTTTTTTACTTAATCCTAAGCAATATAACTCTTCACTTAAACTCCTTAACAAACTTATCTTCTCATAAACTAGTGTATTCCAGCATATTTGAAACTGCATATTTGAAGTAGTGGATTCCAGCATATTTGAAGTAGTGGATTCCAACATACTTAATCCTAAGCATAATGAAGTAGTGGATCCAAAAAAAACAGGAATAAAATCCACATATTTGAAACTACATATTTTTTTTACTTAATCCTAAGCAATATAACTCTTCACTTAAACTCCTTAACAAACTTATCTTCTCATAAACTAGTATATTCCAGCATATTTGAAACTGCATATCTGAAGTAGTTTATTCCAGCATATTTGAAGTAGTGGGTTCCAGCATACTTTTTATAGAAACATAAATCTTACAATGTAATTTTGTCCTTTAATTACATGTAAATTATAACACCATCTATGATAATTGTCTTTGCAGAAGAATCTAGAACTTCCAGATGAAAAATTAGTACATGTTCTTATGTTATTGAACAAATAACCATCTGTTTTGTACATGATATTTGTGAGAGGGTCGGTGTGTTCCAATGTAGTACAGTTTTCAATGTTCACAAAACCTGCTTTGATCAAATAACAAAAATAATAGAAGAATCACTACAAATGATGTTGGAAACCACATTTACTAAAGGTAAATTATCCATATGTTATATAGCTAATTTGTTATTTAAAAAATTGATGAGTTCTTGGTTAGCAACTAGGTAATAAAATCCATAGTGGGGGACCAATCAAGATATCAAGTATTTAGTAATGACAGTTTCATTTTCATTGTTATTTACAAGAAAATCTCCTAGTTTATGTACATGATATAAAAATCTTATGTCAAATATAAAATTTGGCTGAATACATCCAGTCAAAACACAATTAGAAAGAACTTGAACAGAGAAGAAGATAAAATTACCTAGTTGAGCAAGCACTATCTGAGTGATTAACAAGAACAAAAGCACCAAACATGCTACAACAACCATGATCCAAAACTACCACAGCATGTTAGTACATATTTACATAACATAATCATCTACAAAGCAATTTACAAAATTACCATGAACTTCCATCCAACACTAGGTCAATTGTGTTTAGTTTTTCAGAGTGCAAAGAGAAGATGATAGAATAAGAAAGGGATCATCATAAGAAAAGACAGCAAAAAATTAGTTTATGTTGTTGCCATTTAGTTTTATGTAGCACCTACCTGTTATATTTTAGTTGTTTAAATCATTGATGTTTTATTGTTATTTTATTTTCTAAACTAAATTAAATATAGATGTAACTGGTTTACAATTCAACATTCAATGGACAAGACTACATGCTATGGATGAAATAACATATGAGTTCACTAAATATGATTAAAAATATATTCGGTGATATTCAATGAACAACAACAAATTATGCTATATGAAGATATAGTTGAGAGTATATGTACATTAGAATATAGTGCAAATAAATATTCTAAGAGATCAAAACTGATGATTAGAAATATATTGGTTTGGCTTATCAGGATCTAAACTTGTTCCTTGCTGCGATTCCACCGACTGTTTCTTTTTCCTCATTACAAAACCACGACACTCGTATCAGGTTTCATACTATGGTAAAATCTAATACAATTATTCAATAGCATGCAAATATTCCAAATAAGGTATCTGAAAGTAATGAAAAAGATTACCACGGCATGCTGAATAATAACCGACGTTTCTAATTTTACCACAATTAAATTGAAAATAACTGATCTTTGACAAGCTGATGATTGCTAGTTTGACAACAAAAAATTAAAGTTGTTGGTGTCTGATGATTTAATTCCAGCATACTTAATCCTAAGCAATATAACTCTTCACATATTTGAAACTGCATATTTGAAGTAGTGGATTCCAGCTTGCAACTCTTAAACCATGGTATTTGATCATGTGATTTCTATCAGACCATGCGATTTTTATCCTTAGTGCTAACTCATCAAATCATAACGGCACCCAATTTCAGAGGCCAATCTAAAGGTCATTAACCTCTTGGCTGACCAATAGTTATGATTTGCAGATGTTCTTTTATAATTATTCAACTAATAAAAAGAATTACTCTCGAGCTTAAAACTATAATAAGTTAAACCGGCTTGTTAGTCAAAAATTATAGTTTGCTTTGAATGGCTGAATATTGGTTTTTCAGACACAATCTGTGATTTGTTATAACCACAACTGGTCACCTCTACCTGTGATTAAGAACACCCCCACCCCCCCTAGCTGCTAACACATGACTGGTCTTATCGGTGCAGACTCAGTGTACATTAGTAACCTATTATTGCAGCCATTAAAGGATACCAAATAACTACAGAAAAAAACACTGCCGAAACAAATATAACATGCCACTAGAGCTTCCTTTACAAAATGAATGCATTCATATCCATTCTACATAACTTCAGATACTACTTAATATTACAAAACTTCCACTTGTGCAATTTCTTTTTACTCAAACTCCAAGAAAATCGTGACTTTATGCACCTTTCCAAAATATTATTTCCGTAGCATATTTGTTAAAAATTCAATATATTTAGTAATCGAGTATGCAACAAAATTTCTTTCAAATATTCCTAGAAGGTCATAGACGAGTATGACTTGTTCATTTTTACTGCAAAATGAATGGATTTTTTATTTTAATATTTGTTTATTTTAAATTAGATACAATATATATATATTAGTCTAAAAAGCCTTCTAATGGTTTAATATAATTCAAATGTGTTCTAAAACACTATGATTATTTTTTGTTTTTACAATGCAATAAGCAAGCATGATTGAAGTACATATTACATCGTTATAAGTTATAACTGATTAAAACCACTTATTGCAACAAATATGTGTTGAAATTAAGCGTTTTCAGAGGAAAAGCAAAGTGTTGTCATGGTGTAATATAAGTAGTAAAAAATCATATAAACACAATTTGTAATATAAGTAGTATAAAATCATATAAACATAATTTGCTAGAAAGATGCCTATGTCTAGAATACAGAATTTCGTTATTAAACATGGATTTTTTAATGTTGATAAGTTTTGAACCTGTTTTTTTTCTAGTGAGAATTTCGGAATCGTTAGTTGTTAAATAAAAAACATATGTTTCATTAAAGCTGAAAGTTTGAACTTTTAGTTTATATGGGCCTGTTTAAGGAAGTCCAGCGATGGTTTGGAGCTCGATTGAAGAAGAAATCAACCAACGCATGCATATCTAAGCTATTGCACGCATTGTACTATCGATTCCTTATTTATTTTTCGAAATTCATTAGCAAATTGAATAATCATAGAGTTCGTCCAACCGTTGCAATACTCCATGCATCAAAACCAATTGCTTGATCAAAACTGACTGAATTGACTACCTGCTACTTTATTAACAAAACTGGTTAAAACATACGTACGGCAAGAGATGTTTTAGTTACAACCAATACATGATTATGACTCCATATAAAATGCAACAAAACTCATAATCCGTTGTGGGTGGAACCATGCCCATAACAACTACACTAATACCATAAAAAACACCACTACATAAACAAGAACGGACATAACATCTCATATGTAAAACACAGTGCAAATTCATCAGTGTAAGGAATATTAAACTAACCTCAAACATCAAGTAATATGAAAACTTTCGATGCAACCAAGTTAACATAATCTCAATCAAATACTAGATGTGAAAACGATAATTTGTAAATATGAAATAATTTTTAATAAATCTTACCTCAATCTGAATGAAGATCTCAATTGATTTCTAGATCTGAAATGTTCCAAATTAGCAAACTCAGATTTTAGGGCTTTTGAACGAGAGCAGCGACGGAAAGGTGAATGAACGATTGGAGGGCAAGATGAATGGCAAGATGAAATCGTATGCGAATCGAAAGTAAAATTTGAGGGGGAAAACTTTTAGGAGGAGGGAAAATTTTCAGGAACAAATTCTATGTGAAGCGAAAGAAATTTTGAGAGGGAAAATTTCATCGGGAGGGAAGTTTTGGGGGGAAAGGAAAGGGATAAATGTGACATGGTATGTTTGGCTGTTAGTGTTAATTTGGTGTACATCAACGCATAAAAACAAACGAAAAAATAGATAAAAATAGTATTTGTTGCTTTCAAACCATAAACGCTGCTAATACATGTAACCAAATGTACATTTTCTTGTAGTGAAACCTTAGTTAATAGAAATAAGTAATAAGCCTTAGTTAAGAAAACTAAGCAATAAGCCTTAGTTAAGAAAAATAAGCAAACAACGATGGATTGTGGCGACATCAATAGATGGAAGTATAATTGAATAATAAGATAGATATGAGGAAAAACTTATATAAGAAATAAGTTAGGATGGATAATGGGGTACAAAGCTTACTAATGAAACTTACAAGCAATGAGCCATATATGAAACATTAATAAGCGAGGGTAACTTGGTAAACTTGAACAGGAAATCAATGAGAAGGAGAATAACCAAGTTAAATGTGAAAACTCACGAGGTGGTGCAAGCGCGTAATTAATTGTTAGACATAGGGTCTAATGACATATAAAACTGAGGTGCTTGGATCAGTCCATACTTAAAGGGTGAATAACCGTGAGGGTAGATCATCGGGATGTCAAAAGACACAAAGAGGAGCGCATGACCATCTAAATATTCTTGTAGGCTCCAACGGGCTGGGTTAAGAAGCACGCGGCTTCCAGGGAAATAAGGTACTCGTGGTATTCCTCTGTGAGTGGAAGATGATCCTTTTGTGCTCACAGAAGTTAGGTTTGCGTGGGTAAACTAATGAATATGCCTTGATTGCAATAATAAAGGGCAATCAAAAGACTATGATGGACCGGCGTGATTCGGTGAGTCCAGTTAGTGCCCTGTGATAGCAACTCGTCATCTACCTACCATCTTTAGTCAGTACGTGAAGCGGAAAGGCGGAGAACTCCAAAAGACCGTATACTTTTCTATCTAGTTATGGGTGAGGTTGGCTAATAGGCTTGAAGGGCATAGGGGGTTGGGGTTACAGTTCTCATTCTTGATTATCTTGGGTGCCTTTCATTTTTTTAGTTGAGGGATGAGTCTAGTGGGACCATAGCCACTGTAAAAGAAGACCTTAGCATCTGAAATCGGCAGATATCAGAAAGCTCCCGACCAAGTTCCGTATTTCTTGATTATCCCTGCCACGGGACTTGGGCGCACATATAGAGAACATGTGCAAATAGACATCAAGTACGATTGACGATACATACGTGGGGAAAGTCTAGGTACACTCATGTCGCTCTGGGTGGTGTACCATAGACTAGAGGGCATTTTTCGATGACATAATCTAGTAGGATCTAGAATGGCAGTCCAAACGCTTACGTAACACAGTGATGATAGTTTCATGCAAACGTAGTGCTGATATTCATACGACATGCGACTTTGGATAAGGGACTGCGTACATATGGTGGAGATTTTGCGAGTAAAGTATACCTTAATTGGAGGTAGCTACATATACACTATATTAGGTTAATCTACTCGAGAGTAGATGGGTGCGACGTGTGTGTAAGCCTTGAGTGCTAAAAACACAAATAACCTAATAAATAAGAAAATATAATTGTACGTTATATGTAGGATTATCCAAGAAGTGCAGTTTAAATTCATTCACACAGAACTTATGTTCTGACCCCCTCCTCATAACATTCGCAGGTTAGGTTCATGACAGAGACTGTTTAGCTTGGGATACTGGTTTAGCAGTATTATTATTGAGGTAAAGCTATGTTTCAACTACATTTTATTTTATTCCTTCCGCTGTGAGATGTTTTCCGAACTCTGACATGTTTTATGTCTCTGTCTTTTCTGCAAGATACCAGAGCAAACCAACTCGGGTTTCGATGGATTGGGTTTTTGGAAAAAAAAATCGGTCCATCGAAATTCGGGTTGTTACAAATAGGGTTGAAATACAATTAGTTATTCGAATATTAGTTATTCGAATTGAGTTAATCAAATATTAGTTAAACGAGTAGAGTTATTCGAATAAATTTAATTGAATATTATTTATTTCAATAAAGTTAATCGAATATTAGTTAATCGAATAGAGTTAATCGAGTAGGGTTAATCGAGTATTAGTTAATCAAATAAGAGTTAATCGAATAGAGTTAATCGAATAGATTAATCGAATTAGAGTTAGTCGAATATTAGTTATTCAAATAGAGTTAATCAAATATAGTTATTCGAAGAGAGATTATTGAATGTAGTTTATTCGAAGAAAAGAGTTATCGAATATAGTTATTTGAAGGAATATTATCGAATATAGTTTATTCGAAGAAAAGAGTTATCGAATATAGTTATTCAAAGAAAGATTATCGAATATAGTTATTCAAAGAGAGATTACCGAATATAGTTTATTCGAAGAAAATAGTTATCAAATAGAGTTTATTCGAAAGAGAGTTATCAAATATAGATTATTAGAGAGAGAATTATACATTGAAATTCGATTTTATCGAATTCAGGAAAGTACTATTCACTTTCTGTTTCTAATCAAGATTTATTATTTATTAATAAATTAGTTGTTTGTTTATTTTGTCAAAATTAACAAATAAAAGTTATATTTAAGTTATTATATTTCAGAAGAATGGGATTATAACACTATTATTATAATCAAATGATTTGTGTAAAAGAAGTGGATTCGTAAATAGAATTCGAGAGTTACGTAAGGAAGTTTGTTAAAGATTTATAAGGTGCACTTAATCTAGTTCGAGGTTAGAAAAGTTGTTCAGTTTAGGTATGAGAGGTACTTATACCCCAACTTGATTGACTCCATTTTTAAGTAAGGAATGGTTAAGGTTTGATAAGGAAAGTTGGTTAAGTGAATTTAGTTAATGAGTGTAATGGTTTGAGTTAGCATAGGGATGTTTTATTTGAACATCTGTTTAAATCCAATAAAGGAGTTTTGGAAATGTTTTCCAAATAAGAATCAAAAATGTTTTCAAATACAGAAAATAAGAAATGGGAGTAAATATGGAAACGTTTTCCAATGCTAATAACATATAGTTTCTACATATAGAAGCTGTATGTGTGTATCTATATATATATATATATATATATATATATATATATATATATATATATATATATATATATGAGGATTTTTTCCGTTGGTTAAAAGGAAATATTTTTTGGGATATAGAACATAAATAGTTATAATAAATGGAAATGTTTTTTCGAGAAAAGTGAGTGGCTAAACGGGTTTTAACAAAATATGGAAAAACGGGAATAGGGAAATGAAATAAATTAATAATAAATTTATTTAAAGGGATAAATGTTGATTGATGATTGATCGATAAGATTTCCATTTGGAAATACAACCGTTGTTTGTACACAAGTTTTCCTTTGATAGTTAAATCACCGACTATCAAAGATTTTGACAATATCCGTTGTCAATACGGAGAGACCGGGATCAGATATATTATGTGAAAACCACTCTGTACAGCATTAGCGTTGCGAATCAAATATGGTGAACATAATTGAAGACGGAGTTTTGCAAGAGTTGTTTAGTAAATCCTTGGTAGAAATTGCCTAAGATGGATTTACAGAATAGTGCCTTCGGGTTGTCCAGTCCCAGGACAACTTGAATGAACGAATCTCTGACAGAGTATATATAGTAGATCGCTTAAGTTGATCGTTTCAAATGTATTTACATTCGTGGCTGAGGAATTCATTTCTCTTAGCTTATACCCGTGGTATTTTTGGGGAAATAAATTTGTGATTTGATGGGTATGACGATGTGGCATTCAAAGTATACGAAGGAGTGATCTGTTAAAAGATACGTTATGACCTCAAGCCTCATCAATTGGGAATTGATAGAAATCGGGCAGGCAACATAGCTAAGCGGGTGGCACCCAAGTAGTATATATTGTCACCAGCTAGAGAATATTCATATTTGTTACTTCTTCCAATTCTGTACCTCACGGGAACGGTTATATTGGTATACCAACCGTAAGGTGATAATATATTCGGAACATTCAAGCGAAATGAATGGCCGGTCATGTGTTTTTGTTGAACTCCAGTGTATCGCTTCTAGAGTACACTGATCGGATGGTGGTTCCATACACTGTTATAGTTGGAATTCATTACCCAACAAGAGCCCGTGTTTTTTATTGTATATTATATATGTAGAGCGTGAGATGAAAGTGTTCTACTAGATTGCTATCTACTTGATTTAGACATTATTATAATATCAGAAAATACTGATCTTAAGAAATATGTTAGGTTATCGTAAGGTAAAAACTATTTGTATTTATGTGTGGATAGGAGTTACGATTATCATTGCTTTTGAAAAGGATTTGGAAAAGTTAAACCAAGTGTTTGGAGTTTACTCACACCAGTCACATGACTGACCCAGAGTTTATTTTGTTTTCCCTAAACTCTTGGGTGCCCAAAGGATTTTACAGATACTTGGAGAGCTAGAGTAGGAGGCTTTAGGATTATATTGCTATTGTTATTTCAGCTGTGTTGTAAGTGTTGTACTCTGATAATAGTACTTTATACCGATATTGTTTTATTCCAAAGTTATGTTATATAATATATTTTATTCGTTCCGCTGTGGGATTCGTGTTACTCTGATGTTGTTGTAGTTCTTCTTCTTCTTCTATTCTTACTTTCTTTCTTTCTTATCTCACCCTCTATTTCCTTTCATTAACTATCCGATATTTTCGACACTTGAATAGTCGACATTGAGTTTATGTTGATTTTCTGGGTCGAAAATTCTTGGGTCATTACAAAATAAGAAAGAAGGGATGACAACCCACGATCCGAGACCAAAGACCCGACGAGGAGCAAAGCAAAGCAGAGGGAGACGAAAGGGATATCAACTTTAATTTACTTATTGCCGATACAAAAAAAGGGAAAAACAGTAAAGAAACAAAAGGCTGAAACACAAGCATCCTGAAGGCCAACTAACAGACTCAGAGCTTGTCGGCTACTTAGGAGCAACTTCAACAAGAAGTATACCGGAAGCACCCTTCCAGAATCACCCTAGAGATTCACCAAAAGTAAGCCAAAGTCTTTGAGAAGAAGAGCTATCCACACTAACATTCTTAGTGTCGATATCGAAAGGTGCGACGACTCCAGGAACGTAAGTAATGAAAGCATGAAGGCAGACATCGTGAAGATTTAAAGACGAAACCAAAACTTATGTACGAAAGCGGAAGGCTATACACGATGCTATCAATCAATACCAACAGACTCGGTATCGATACGGAAGGTAGAAACAACTTCAAAGAGAAACTCCAAAAACCGGAACCATGTTTCTGGAAATTAAAACCGTTACATTGAAGGCTATGTCATATCTCTTAACAACATCCAAGACCAGAGCAACCAGAACTGAAAGGTGAAAAGCGACCGACGCATAACTACTGCTCCCGAAAGAGGCTATTGCTGACCCAATGTAAAAAGGGGTCCGATTTGTCTATAAATAAGGCCTATAGGTCACATTTTTGGGGCTGAATTCTCATTTCTCAATCTTGTACTCTTTTCTTCTAGAGTAAAACCCAATTACTAAATCAATTTGGGGATTCTCTTTGTAAACAATTATACACCTAAATCAGTGACCAGTGAATCGACACTTAGCATAATTTTCATGAGTTGTTTAATTTCTTCCTTAACATACTATCTTATGCTTCCAACGCAATGATAGGTTCTTATTTAATTCTTAACCCTTCCTCAAGAATATTGAGAAACCCCTTATTACAAGCCGTTTAGCTAACTATCTTTTCTTATGCTTAGGGAAACCTTATCCTAAGGTAACTGTTGGTCCTTGAGTCTCGTAAGCGTGATACTCACCCCTTGAGGGAAGAGTAACTAATCTTCGGGATTAAGACCTTGATATCTAGGAAACAGTGAACTAACTCAAGCTTATAGGAACTAGATAATCCCATTTTCCCTTAGGTTCATTTCCTTAGACCTATCTCCAATGTTGATGAAAAATATCGTTAACAATAATATCACTAGATATTAATATCAAAAATGTTTTGGTTATCGTAAGGTAAAAACCATCCGAATCTATGTGTGGACCGGTCTTGCGATTACACTTTGTTTCAAATGGATTTTTAAAAATTAAAATAGTTGGTTGGAGTTTACTCACACCAATCCCATGACTGACCTAGAGTTTGTTTTGTTTGTTTTACCCTAAACTCTTGGATGCCCAAATCTATAAGGGAAATCAAGTGTTTTAGGGTTTTATAGAAACACTTGTAGGAGCTTGAAGCAAGAGGCTTCACTGTTAGTTATTTAAAGTTATTTCCATTGTGATGTATATGTGTTATACTCTGATATGTTATTATATAAAATACAGATTTATATTTCAAAGTTATGATGCATGATATTATATTTTGTTCATTCTGCTATGAGATTCTGATGTTCTCTTCTATTCTAACTTTTATCTATTTCAATTTCTTTAACCCTAATAAATCGTAATTCTGTGAAATTTGGGTTGGGCGTGTGTTGTTTTAATCAACTAAAATGGTACGGATTTGTGGGCCACCACATTATCAATATTATATTATGTTAACAAGAGAATTGAGCCTTTTAACAGTAAGCAAACTACACTTGATTTATATGTATATATGTAGCAAATACGAATTTGATAAATACACACATGATGTGGGGGCATAAGTTGTCATCACGAACTAGGAATTATGAACTGAAATAAAAACAACAATAAACTTATAGGATATACCATGAGAAAGAGAGCTGCAATAAAACAAATGGTACTTTACTACTCATTGAGTCTTTAATTTCGGTTCATTCATCCCAAGACTGCGTTGTGCCAGTCTGTAGTATAATATGCCTATTATAGCCATAGATGCCATGATCTCCATGGTGAATTGAGCCATTATTATACACAACCTATGAAGAACTATATCACAAACAACCCATGGCATTTTGTCAAACAACTTATCGGAATTTTGTCACTGAAGCAATACACTATGAGTTGCCATTAAAGAATATAGAAGAATGTTAAGGTATCTAGGCACAGGCGAATACAGAAGAATCCGAACTCAAATAAATTATAAGCTATTATTTAAACAAGTAGAAAGACAATGCCATTTTATCAAACAACTCGCTGGCGTTTTTTTCAAATACCAATCATCTATTCATTTAGAAACTAACACTCTTCAAACTATATCACTTCATCTAAATTTGTGACGACCCCAAACCCCCGTTCCACGGTGGCAAGGGTAATATTTGGAATATTACACATAAACAAATAACAGTAGAACAGAAATATATCATTACACCAGATAATATACAACAAAATACACTGGATGAACATAATCATCAGAGTTACACGGTATACAGGATCATACTTCGTACAACACACAGTTTTAGCTTTATATAAAATGTCTATAGCGGAATCAAACATAATATACATAACAGGAGTTGAACAGCATAAAAGAAGTGATAGAATCCATCTTCAGCTCCATAGCTATCCAGAGAAAGCCTGCTAAAACCTGAATACAAGGCCTCTCGTATAGAAAATAGGGCACCCAAGTTTGCAAGTGAAACAAACTAAGAGTCAGTCATGGGAGTGGTATGAGAAATCTATTTAACTTATTTTATAATAAGGCCAATCACAGGACCATGCCGCTAATGCGGAACAGGTTTACTCCATTGGATTGCCAGTGCTTAAAACAAGTAAATCATTTAAACATTGCAATGCTTTTTACAAAAATGAAGTCATCATAAAACTCAGGTCCCATCACACAATGCAACGCAAGCTGGAGGATAGAGTTTTACCTTATAATGTCCAAAATATACTTGATACGTATAAACAAAAGCATTTGATATTATTACTAGTGTTTATATGTTTCAAAAACAATTTCAATTATAAGTATCAATCATGGACAGCATGGGTAACATACATCAAGTCGCCATATATAGGTTGGCAATCAAAACCGCATGATTTCGTATTTGGAAACTGAATTTCCGTCATGAACCAAGGCAATGGATCGTCCTTACCGCTTCGAGACGCTCTAGCTCGTGTCTCAGGATCAGAGCTCGAGTGACCCTTGGATCGTCAGGGTCGGTCCACACAGAGTAGATTAAAATGCCTGAACACTGTGTTTCCCCGCCCTATAGGGCGTCAAACATGCCAATATATCTACCAAACCATCCATCGGCTCTGCAGAGACCGATATAACCAAGGTGCCTCGCTATCCATCATCCACATAAGTAAAACATTCAGGCATGTAAAACCCAGACACCACTCCTAGCTAGAAGGAAACGCCTGTCCTCCCTTATGTCCTCTCCCGTTTCTGGTTCATACCGGGGTGTGAGGCCCGCGAATCAATGTTATACACAAAGATAGCTATATCAAAGCCATGCTTTGATCATCAACCACAAGACTCTGCTTTTCAACAAACGCCTTGATCACAGCATCTCCATATGCCATGTTGTCAACCAACAACGTCAGACACACATCCATTTACAAGTCCATTTTGGGTCTAAACGAAACTGGAGGCACCTTATTCCTCGTCCCATATGTCCAATACAGGGGAGAGGTCCTCGCACATCCGAACGGTCAACAAGTACGTTTGGAAAACCACCACTGTAACCCCTTCAGGGCAGCAACTCCCATCAAAGGCATTAGTAGCCATCCATTCGATGTGAAGTTTATCGGTCTGTCACCGTCTTTATATCTTCGACTTCTAATCGTCAAGCAATTATTTGAAATGGGATTTAACTCGGCCTTTTCAAATAATTCACGTACATTTAGAATTCAAATCAATTCATTTCCATGGTTAAATTATTCGACAACTATAATTCAGCTCATTGATATAATTTTCGTGCCAAACACATTCAACCATCAAATACCCAATAAGCCAAGTAAATTCGATTTATTTCCATTCCATATCGTTTATAACATTTTATAATGATTTATCTCTATTTTTATTTATTTTAAAATAGAACATTTATTTAAAATGATGCTTCAGGCCATAACGCGGCCATGGCGCTGTTTTTCTTTAGATTTGATTTACTCATATCTGAAAATCTAACCGTTGGATCTTTACAAATTTTATATCGTTGGAAAGTTCTTTTCAAAGCGGACCCAATGGTTCCAGTTTTGGGAAAATCTGACGGTCGGTTCTCCCGGTACAATCGTTTAAAGTTACGATTTCAAAACACCAACTATAGCATTGTTATTGGTTTTATTTTAATTATATTTATATAAAAAAAATCCATTTCGGCGCTGTTTTTATTCAGAATTGGATTAACATTTCACACAATCTAACCATTGGATCTTTACAACTTCGATATCGTTGGAAAGATATTTTCGAATTGAACCCAGCGGTTCCAGTTTCAGGGAAATCCGATGGTCGGATTTCTCGGTATAATCATTTAAAATCACGATTCCAAAGCACAAACTGCAGCATCATTATTTGTTTTATTTTAATTATATTTATATATATACATATATATGTATATATATATATAAATATAAATCGTTCTTTGATTTCCAAACCATTTTCATTCCATATATTTGATAAAAATAATATTTTTACCAAACAAATATTTATTTCCACGCATGACTATTTTTAACACTTCATATATATAATATAAATGTGATTTTTATTGTTATAACAATTTATTTCAAACTTGAATATTTTTAGCGATTCACATATATAATAAAAATGTGATTTTTATTGTTAAAACAATTTATTCGTCATATGAATATTTTTCCAACACATGAATATATTTCAATACAGGAATATAAATCAAACACATGAATATTTCAGAAAATTTCGGCAGCATAATGGAAGGGGGTTTAAAACCGACACCGTCCCGAGTACGGCTCCTCGCATGACCTTAGGCCTCCCGGCGTCCCATAAGGGGCTTATCCTAATGATCTAATCATTTCATTCATTTTCGTATCTCATTGAATTTTTCCATAAACAATTCTAGTTTTGTTTCAACCACAAACAACCATTATCAACCATTTGCATTTATCAACCAAATTTCACGTCAACCAAAATCCAAACAGTCACAACCAATATATATCATCCCTGGTCTGTGGACGAGAGGAGTATATTTCAATTGCATTTCAACTCCGTTCAACGCACATATGATTTGTACAACGTATATATAACTTATACATCGCACTTATAATTTATACAACGCTTATACATGAGGTGTACAACGTTTATATAACTTATACATCAATTATATAATCTATACATCACTATTCCATTTAAATTTGAATTTAGAAATCTAACCTTTGGTTCCACTCCTACTAAAATTGTAGGACACTGCAAAAATTCTCCGGTCTCTTCTAGAATGTAGAAGACGTCCTCATGGTCTCGATGTCTCATGTTTCACTGGATTTCGACCACATAGCAAAAAGGTATGATTTTTATTCAAAAATTATAGTTTGCAACGGTTTTAAATGTTGAAAATAGTTAAATTAAATAAAGCCGTATGTTTTCCATACCTGTTCAAAACTAGGTTTCAAATTTGCGAACCAACCGCTCAACGGTTGGACGATCGGGTTGCACAGCGTCGAAGAGGGAGGAGAGGGATCTCCGGCGCCGGTGGTTGCGCTCCGATCGATGGTCGGTGTTGGTCACGGCGGAGCTCCAAACGCGACGACTTCAAGGCATTGATTCACCTCCAATACTCGACGATAACTGGTGAAACCGACATGGATTTGAATATGGAAGTGAGCGCTACAATATTCTCCAAAGGGACACTAAGTTTCGTTAAGTGGTTTAACAACAATCGAGGAGGGAAGGAGGAAGCAATAGTCGCCGTTCGCGATGAAGAGGGACCGGGGGTTTTTTGTCAACGCGTGAATGAAGAAGGAAACTGATTGGTCCATTTTATTTTATATTTATTTTTAATTTCATTAAATCCGAAAATATCCTTTTCTCCATACGAACACCAAGTCAAACCCAACGACTATCGCCCCTAGCTAAATACCCCCATTCCGAACACAATGGAATATGTTTCATAGGCCCATTCGACAACTTCAGTCAGTTTTTCTTCAAATTAAAATATAAAACATTCAAATATTGATTTGAACATATATTTTAATTTGCCAGGGCCACATACTGATTCCAAAAATTCCAAAAATAATCATTCTGGCTATGATAGAACGATACGGTCCTGACAAAACTAGTTTCATCGAATTTGGAGACCGTTTGAAAAATGACCATTTTCTGGTTGATCCAAATTGACTGAAATTAAACCAACATGTTTTCTTTTGCCACGCTCACGTATTAGCTCCAAAAATTATGGAATTTGGTATCTAGAAATATTTTGATATTTCGGATCTAACAAAATTTGTTTTGTCCAAAACGGAGGTCTTTTGCAAAAGGTCTATTTTTACGGGCTATATTTATTCCATAGTGACCATTCTGAAAATTCATTTAGCCATAACTTTTGATTCCCACTATGAAATTTCGATTTTTCAGATTCATTAGAAAGATATTCTCAAACAGATTTAAATATTTTTGGTTTCACTAAAATCCGGTTTATTTTGCTTCCTGTATAGCCAGTCAAATTTCAAATTCAAATTTTCAAACTACCGTGCCATTTCAAGCCTTGTTTTATAATTAAAATAAATTATTTATCTTCCAACATCGATTCAAATGAATATACGTTCTAATTCTGTTTAAAATAAATTTCTTGTCGTTATTATTTAAAATAATTCATTTCAAATATTCAAAATTCATTAAAATTGCCAAAATAAAATTTTTTAATTGGTTCTGATTTTCTGGGTTGTTACAATCTCCCCCCCCCCTCGGTTAAAATCTTTTTGTCCTCGAAAAGGAATGGAGCTGAAAGTTTTTTTACTAACAAACTCAACTTTCATTTTGGCTTTCATTCTTCAACTTTTCAGTTTCTAAGAATTTTCTAATTATTCAAAAATTTGGCTAACACCCTAAATTTTCGAAAATTTTCGCCATAACCTCCTTTGTACGGGGAGAGGTTTGGAAATTTATTGGGCTATATTAGGCACCCAATAAATCCTAAAAAGCACACACATATTTATAGTGATATATTCGGGTGTCCACAGGGGAGTGTGTTTAGATCATAACTACAGAGAATAAATTTTCGTCACCCTATAAATGGTTTTTGTGCCATAATTACTAGAGAGACATATTTATTATCATCTTTAGACCCGTGTAGGGTTTATTAATCTGGCAATTTACCGTTACATTTTATATAGTCCATATCAGTCTTCGGTTCAACCTGTAATATAGTCATCGCCATACAAGCCTCTTGCTTGTATGGTAAATCTTCAACCTCGTCACACAAGCTCCAAATGCTTATGTGGTATATGATAAGGTATGCTATCTTCAAGAAGTGTGCCATGCAGTTTCATTCAAAATTAATTGTTACTATCTTATGGCGACGTTTATAATTTCACACAGAACAACTAGCACTCCGCATCCAATGGCATTCACAGGAGTTGATATATAAATAAAATTGCTCATCCAACTCATTAAGGTTTACCTATTTGTCGGGCACGCAAATAAATTCATTACTCAACAGAAAATCCAATAACCTGTTCAAACATATATAATGTACATGCATGTATTTCAATCAATTTTCAAATCAGTTCAATATTTGATTCAATTTGCATAAATTTAACCTTCATTCTCTTATTGATTAGATTAATTATTATTCCAATATTTTAATTAGTCAAATTCATAATCACACAACACAAACAACAATCAATTTACTGATTAACTTTTCAAAAATTAATTAATTTATATACTCTTTTAAAATCATATTGCTAAGATCAGGCTATATAACTAAAAGTTTTACATCCATGAAAAGGAAACAACAATAAAGTAGAAAATAATACGGAAATGCAAAATACTGTAAATGTACCTTGCACTAGAGTTAATCAGAGATATCCACTCTGCAATTGGGATAGGCTTGCTTAATGCCCTCCTCAGTTTCCCAAGTACAGTCCCGCGGATCTCCACTCCATTGCACTTTGACTAAGTGAACCTTCTTGTTCCTCAGCTCTTTAGTCTCTTTGCCAATAATCTTTATCAGCTCTCTCCTCACAGCTAATTCTGGAGTAATTTCCAAGTCTTGTTGCGCGGCTTCTTCCACGACCAAGTCTGGATCATGAACATGCTTTCGAAGTTGAGATACGTGAAACACATTATGTACTCTAGGAAACCAGTCAGGTAATTGAACCCTATAAGCAAGAGTTCCAATCCATTTAAGTATAGGAAATGGACCAATAAATCTGGGCACCAACAACCCTGTTTTACCGAATCGGACTACTCCTCTCATCGGAGAAACCCTCAGATGCACATAGTCACCAACAGAAAAAGACAAATCTCTTCTTCTCAAATTTGCATAGCTCTTCTGTCGGCTTTGAACTTCTAGTAATCGTTTCTTAATAAAATCGACTTTGTCTGAAGCTTCATGGATCATATCAGGTCCCAATACGGGTCTTTGCCAGATTCTACCCAAAAAGCGGGAGATCTGTACGGTCTACCATATAATACTTCGAATGGGGACATTTTCACACTTGCTTCGTAGTTTTTCTTGTATGAGAACTCAGCCAAACGCAAGTGGTCTTCCCATGATCTGCCAAAATCAATAATGCAAGCCCGCAATAAATCTTCTAGCATACGATTCACCCTCTCAGTTTGACCATCTGTTTGAGGATGATAAGCGATGCTCAAGTTCAGTTTTGTTACCAATTCTTCTTGGAATGCTTCCCAGAATTTACTAGCAAAAATCGGGTCAAGATCACTAATTATACTCATGGGAACTCCATGTAGTTTGACAATTTCCTTAAAATATATCTATGCTAGACTTTTAGCCGTTCTATTCGATTTGACAGGTATGAAATGAGCGATCTTTGTGAAACGATCTACGATCACCTATATATTGTCTTTTCCTTTCTTGGTTCTGGGTAAGCCATCCATGAAATCCATAGAAATCTGTTCCCACTTCCAATTTGGAATTTCCAACGGTTGTAACAATCCGGCGAGTTTCTGTTGATAGGTCTTGACTTGTTGACGAGTAAAACACTAGCTAACGTATAAAGAAATGTCCCTTTTCATAGATCTCCACCAGAAGGTATGATTGATATAATTATACATTTTACTCACTCCTGGATGGATACTAAGTTTGGATTTGTGACACTCATCCAGTACTTCTTTCCAGAGTTCAGGAATGCTTGGAATACAAATTCGGCCTTTTAACCTTAGAATCCCATCGTTATCAACCTGAAAACTCCAGGGTTAGCTTTTCTGAACCTCTCTCTGATCTTTCGAATGAAATGATCATCCTTCTGAAGAGCAGATATGTTATCAATCAATGAAGGCAAGGCTACAAAATGGGCGATGATTGCAGTTTTTCTACTAAGCGCATCCGTTACCACGTTGGCTTTTCCCGGTGTATACAGAATATCTAGATCATATGCTATAAAAAATTCTAGCCAACGCTGCTGTCTCAAATTAAAGTCTTTCTGGGTGAACAAATACTTCAATGATTGATGATTAGTATATAATTCAAATTTCTCACCCAATAGATTGTGCCTCTATATTTTCATAGCAAACACGATGGCTAACAATTCAAGATCATGAGTTGCATAATTCTTCTCAAGCGGCTTCAACTGACGGCAAGCGTAAGCGACTACTTGGAATCTTTGCATTAATATTGCACCAAGACCTCCAATAGAAGCATCCGTCCAGACTTTCAAATCCTGATTGCCATCGATAATCGTTAATACTGGAGCAGTTGTCAATCTTAACTTCAGCTCTTGGAAAGCTGCCTCACATTCTGGGGTCCACTAAAACCTTGAATGCTTCTTAGTAAGATGCGTTAATGGACTATATAGCTTCAAAAAATACTTAATGAATTTCCGATAATAACTAGCCAATCACGGAAAACTTCGGACTTCTTTGGGAGTACTAGGCTGTTTCCAATCCTGAATAGTAGTGATTTTACTTGGATCTTTAGAAATTCCTTCCTTTGATACGACATGACCAAGGAATTTTACCACTTCTTGCCAGAATATACATTTGGGAAATTTTGGCTTTAAAACATTCTTCCTCAGAATCTCTAACACTTGTTCCAAGTGTTTTGCATGCTCGCTCTCTGACTTAGAGAAGATCAATATGTCATCAATGAAAACCAGTACAAATTTGTTCAATACTTCTTTGAATACTCTATTCATTAGATCAAAAAAATAAGCTGGAGCATTACATAGGCCGAACGGCATTACTAACCACTCGTTGAATAAATCTGGACCTCTGAATTCTGTCAAAGGAACACATTCTTCGGCAACACGAAGTTGATGGAAACCTGTAGCTAGGTCCATTCGTGAAAATACATGTGCACCATTCAATCGATCCAACAGATCATCAATTCATGGCAATGGATATTTATTCTTTAATGTCTGCTTATTCAAGTCAAGATAATCCACACATAGTCTGAGAGTACCGTCTGACTTTGGGACAAACACCACTACTACTCCCCAATCAGAGAAACTAGGTCTGATCAGATCCTTCCATACAAGTTGTCGATTTTGATTGTCTAACTCTTCTTTTTTCTTCAAGGTTATTCTTCGAATAGCGTGAACTACTGGCGTTGCATTCGGAATTAAAGCGATTTTGAAATCAATTTCTCTACTCGAAGGTAAGCTAACAACTTCTTCGAACACACCCGCATAATTCTTGATGACAGGGATATTTTCTATGTTGACCGGAATATTCTCTGTGATGATAGGAATATGTTCTAATTGAGTAGGAGAAATAACAAGAGCTGACCAAATGTCCTTTCTATCAGAATTCAGACCTTCGCATGGTATGGTTATATAATTCCCTGATTTAATCTTCGCCCTTACGACTCTGTCGCCGCATTTAACCTCAGCTTCATATTTGGTTAACCAATCCAATCCTAAAATAAGATCAAATTTGGTGAAATTCATGACGATCGAGATGTTAGGGAACCGATAGCAGGAAAAAGAAACAGACATCCCACAAATCCAACTAAGATTGAGGGAACCCCCAACCGAATTATGGACATTCATGGGTTCTTTGAGCTTTTTCAATTTCAAATCCAGTTTCTTAACCGCATTACTTGCAATAATGCTTCGTAACGCACCTGTATCAAATAGTACTTTAACTGGAATGTTTTTGACAGTAAGTGTGCCTTCCAAAACATCAGGCCTTGCTTGACTGACTGAGGGTGCAGGAACCTCTGCCAGTTCATTTACGTGTACTATTTCGGATTTCTCCAATAACCGGCAAACCTTTAAAGATGACCAGTCTGATGGCATTGATTGCATTTTCTATTCTCTTGAAACTTCTTCTTGGATTTAAATCCACTTTTTAATCGCTTCTTTAAGGGTCTGCAATTTATCGCCAAATGCCTTTTCCGATTGCAGTTGGAGCAGGTGACAGTTGTTACTGGTTCTTTCTCAGATTTAACCTTCTTCTTATTGAAGTTAGGCCTCTTACTGAACTCAGACTTCGTACCGGCCTCAGACTGTGTACTTGCCCTGGGCTATTAGTTTCAAATTTCCTTTTGTTGCTAGAACTACATTCCTCTTCATCTTCTAAAAGGCCTTGCTTATCAAGATCTTCATACTGGTAAGCCATGTATATCATTTTCGAAAAAGGAAGCTGCACATGTGCAGTCACAGTATTTTGGTACTTTATTTGGAGCCCGTTAATAAACATCAGATTCTTCCTCTTAGGATTTTGAATTAGATGCATGGCAAAACGAGAAAGTTCATTGAATTTCTTATGATATTCTAGAATGGTCATATCTCCTTGTATCATATAATATAATTCATCATATAGCCGATTAGTTGTTTCTGGAGGAATAAATCTTTCATAGAAAATTTCTTTAAATCTATCCCAGGTAATATTACCTTCTGGATTATCCTTAATAATAGTTTCCCACTTGATTAAAGCATAGTCTTTGAGTGCCCAAGATGCCAGTACTCTTTTCAGATCATCTCTCAGCTTTGAACCTTCAAAAAAATTCTAAGTAGAGTGCATCCATGCTTGTGTTTCGATAATGAATTATTTGCCCAAGAATGGTACTCCACCCAGATTTATATACTTCATTAATAGAGCTTCGATATCTGGTTCTGACCTATCTCTTCTACTTCTGCCACTCATTTTCTACGATGTCTGCAAATAGCAGACAAAGTGTTAGGCCAACAAAAAAGGTAATTTAAAGCATAGAGACATATACTTGAATGTAAATGTGTCTATTGGGGTGTATTTTATTCTGCTACTCATTCAAGGATATTACTGATCCTATCTGAAATGAGTTATTCTTCATTGAATACTTCTGATTCTATTTCTGACTATTTCATTAATATGTTATATTCCAGAACTAAGCTTAACCAAAGCTCTGATACCACGTGTGACGACCCCAAACCCCTGTTCCATAGTGGCAAGGGTAATCTTTGGAATATAGCACATAAATAAATAACAAAGGAACAGAAATATATCATTACACCAGATAATGTACAATAGAATACACTGGATAAACATAATCATCAGAGTTAATCAATATATAGGATCACACTTAGTACAACACACAGTTTCAGCTTTATATAAAATTTCTAAAGCGGAATCAAACATAATATACATAACATGAGCTGAATAGTATAAAAGAAATGATAAAATCCATCTTTAGCTCCATAGTTATCCAGAGAAAGCCTGCTAAAACCTGAATACAAGGCTGCCCGTGTAGAAAATAGGGCACCCGTGTTTGCAAGTGAAACAAACTATGAGTCGGCCATGGGACTGGTATGAGAAATCTATTTAACTTATTTTGTAATAAGGCCAATCACAGGACCATGCCTCTAACGTGGAACGGGTTTACTCCATTGTATTGTCAGTGCTTAAAACAAGTAAATCATTTAAACATCGCGATGCTTTTTACAAAAATGAAGCCATTATAAGACTCAGGTCCCATCACACAATGCAACGCAAGCCGGAGGATAGAGTTTTACCTTATAATGTCCAAAATATGCTTGATACATATAAAACAAAAGCATTTGATACTATTACTAGTTTTTATATGTTTCAAAAACAATTTCAATCATAAGTATCAATCATAGACGGCATGGGTACCATATAACACGTCGCCGTATATAGGTTTATAATCAAAACCGCACAATGTCGTATTTGGAAATTGAATTTCTGTCATGAACTAAGGCAAGGGATCCTCCTTACCACTTCAAGACGCTCTAGCCCAGGTCTCAGGTTCAGAGCTCAAGTGAACCTTGGATCATCATGGCCGGTCCACATGGAGTGGATTAAAATGCCTGAACACTAGGTTTCCCCGCCCTATGGGGCATCAAACTGACCGGTATATCTACCAAACCATCCATCGGCTCCACAGAGACCAATATAATCAAGGCGTCTCGCTATTCATCATCAACATAAGTAAAACATCCAGGCATTTAAAACCCAGACACTACTCCAAGCTAGAAGGAAACGCATGTCCTCCCTAATGTCCTCTCCCGTTTCTGGTTCATACAGGGTGCGAGGCACGCGAATCAACGCTATACATAAAGCTAGCTACATTAAAGCCGTGCTTTGATCATCAACCACAAGACTCTGATTTTCAACAAAAGCCTTGATCACAGCATTTCATTATGCCACGTTGTCAACCTACAACTTCAGACACACATCCATTTACAAGTCCGTTCTGGGTCTGAACGAAATCGGAGGAACCTGATTCCTCGTCCCATATGTCCAATACAGGAGAGAGGTCCTCGCACATTCGAATGATCAACAAGTACGTCCGCACAACCAACACTGTAACCCCTTCAGGGAAGCAACTCCCATCAAAGGCATTAGTAGCCATCCATTCGATGTGAAGATCATCGGTCTGGCACCATCTTCATATCTTCGACTTCTAATCGTCAAGCAATTATTTGAAATGAGATTTAACTCGGCATTTTCAAATAATTAACGCATATTTAGAATTCAGATCAATTCATTTCGATGGTTAAATTATTCGACATTTAATTCAGTTCACTGATATAATTTTCGTGTCAGACACATTCAACCATCAAATACCCAATAAACCAAGTAAATTCGGTTTATTTCCAATCCATATCATTTATAACATTTTATAATGATTTGTCGCTATTTTTATTTATTTTAAAATAGCCCATTTATTTAAAATGACGCTTCAGGCCATAAGGCGGCCATTGTGCTGTCTTTCTTTAGATTTGATTTACACATATCTGAAAATCTAACCACTGGATCTTTACAAATTTTATATCATTGGAAAGACCTTGTCAAAGCGGACCCAAC
Source organism: Allium sativum (assembly GCA_030737875.1). Classification (NCBI taxonomy): domain Eukaryota; kingdom Viridiplantae; phylum Streptophyta; class Magnoliopsida; order Asparagales; family Amaryllidaceae; genus Allium; species Allium sativum. The sequence goes on from CM060920.1 coordinate 660,296,203, forward strand.
GGTTCCAGTTTTGAGAAAATTCGGCGGTCGGATCTCCCAGTACAATCGTTTAAAGTTACGGTTTCAAAACACGAACTGCGGCGACGTTATTCGTTTTTTTAATTTATTTATATATATTTATAAATATACTCCATTCTGGCGCTGTTTTTATTCAGATTTGAGTCAAACATTTCACACATCTAACCGTTGGATCTTTACAAGTTTGGTATCATTGGAAAGATATTTTCAAAGTCAACCCAATGGTTCCAGTTTCGGGGAAATCCGACGGTCGGATATCTCTGTATAATCGTTTAAAATCACGATTCCAAAACACGAACTGCAGCGTCGTTATTCGTTTTATTTTAATTATATATATATATATAAATATAATCCATTCTTCGATTTCCAAACCATTTTCGTTTCATATATTTGATAAAAATAATATTTTTAACAAACAAATATTTATTTCCACACATGACTATTTTTAACACTTTATATATATAATATAAATGTGATTTTTATATTTAAAACAATTTATTTCAAACAAGAATATTTTTAGCGATTCATATATATAATAAAAATGTTATTTTTATTGTTAAAACAATTTATTCGTCATATGAATATTTTTCCAACACATGAATATATTTCAACACAGGAACATAAATCAAACACATGAATATTTGAGAAAATTTTGGCAGCATAACGGTAGGGGGTTTAAAACCGGCACCGTCCCGAGTACGGCTCCTCGCAATACCTTAGGCCTCGCGGCATTCCATAATGGGCTTATCCTAATGGTCTAATCATTTCAATCATTTTCATATCACATTGAATTTTTCCACTAAAAATTCCAATTTTGTTTCAACCACAAACAATCAATATCAACCATTCTCATTTATCAACCAAATTTCACGTCAACCAAGATCCAAACAATCATAACCAATATATATTGTCCATGCTCTGTGGATGCGGGGAGTGTATATATATGTATATATATATATATATATTGATTTCACTTCAGTCGCATTTCAACTCCGTTCAACGCACAAATGATTTTTACAACATATATATATATATATATATATATATATATATATAACTTACACATTACACATATAATTTATACAACGCTTATACATGAGGTGTACAACGCTTATATAACTTATACATCGATTTTATAATTTATACATCGCTATTCCATTCAAATTTGAATTTAGAAATCTAACCTTGGGTTCCACTCCTTCAAAAATTGTAGAAAGCTCCAAAAAAAATTTGGTCTCTTCTAGAATGTAGAAGACGTCCTCATGGTCTCAGTGTCTCTTGTTTCACTGGATTTCGACCATATAGCAAAAGGATATGATTTTTATTCAAAAATTATAGTTTGCAATGATTTTAAATGTTGAAAATAGTTAAAATAAATAAAACCATATATTTTCCGTACCTGTTCAAAACTAGGTTTCAAATTTTTGATCCAACCGCTCAACGGTTGGACGATCGGCTTGCGCAGCGTCGAAGAGGGAGGAGAGGGGTCTCCAGAGCCGGTGGTTGCGCTCCGATCGAGGATCCTTGGTGGTGATGGCAGAGCTCCAAATGCGACGACTTCACGGCATTGATTCACCTCCGATACTCGACGATAATTGGTGAAACCGACATGGATTTGAAGATGGAAGTGAGCATTACAATATTCTCCAAAGGGGCACTGAGTTTCTTTGAGCGGTTTAAGAGCAATCGAGGAGGGAAGGGGGAAACAACAGTCGCGTTCGCGATGAAGAGGGATTGGGTTTTTTGTCAACACGTGAATGAAGAAGGAAAATGACTGGTCCATTTTATTTTATATTAATTTTTAATTTCACTAAATCTGAAAATACCCTTTTTTTCCGTACGAACACCAATTCAAACCCAACGACTGTTGCCGCTAGCTAAATACCCCTATTTCAGACGCAATGGAATATGCTTCGTAGGCCCATTCGACTATTTTAGTCAGTTTTTCTTCAAATTAAAATATTAAACATTCAAATATTGATTTGAACGTATATTTTAATTTGCCGGGGCCACATACTGATTCCAAAAATTCCAAAAAAAATGAATCTGGCTATGTTAGGACGATATGGTCCTAACAAAACTAGTTTCGTCGAATTTGGATACCGTTTGAAAAATGGCTATTTTCTGGTCGATCCAAATTGATTGAAATTAACCCGACATGTTTTCTTTTTCCACGCTCACATATTAACTCCAAAAATTATGGAATTTAGAATCTAGCAATAATTTGACATTCCAGATCCAACAAAATTAATTTCGTTGAAAACGGAGGTTGTTTGCAAAATGTCTATTTTTATGGGCTATATTTGTTCCATAGCGACCATTCTGAAAATTCATTTAGCCATAACTTTTTGATTGCCGCTATGAAATTTTGATTTTTCAGATTCGTTAGAAAGATATTCTCAAACAGGTTTAAATATTTTTGGTTTCACTAAAATCCGATTTATTTTGCATCTTGTATGGTCAGTCAAATTTTGAATTCAAATTTTCAAACTGCCGCGCCATTTCAGGCCTTGTTTTATAATTAAAATAAATTATTTATCTTCAAACACCGATTCAAATGAATATATACGTTCTAATTCTATTTAAAATAAATTTCTTGTTGTTATTATTTAGAATAATGCATTTTAAATATTCAAAATTCATTAAAATTTCCAAAATAAAAATTTTAAATTTGTTCTGATTTTCCAGGTTGTTACAAAATTCATCCAACATCATTGATTCAATTTGATAAAGTAATATATCAACAACCAAAGCCACGTTCCGTAAAGACACAATCAACTCACCAAGAAATCACAAAGAGATGCATCAAAAAGGCTGTTACCAGATATCAAGTATTCTAGTCTAAGAGGAAAACTAGATCATAAGCAGCATTTGCGTTCTAAATCCAAATCTTTGCACTGATAGTCCAACGATAGTTTTTTTAACAACCCACTCAAGATCGGAATCCAGCAGCAAGACAGTGGGATGCTTCTAGGTAGCAACTTCGTTTTTGTTTTAGTTCGAAGATAGAATTTCGATGGCGTCAGATCAAGGAACAAGCAGTGTGATTTTTGCGATGATGCTAATCTATTTGAAGTGGAGTAGTGAATTTTTTCAAGAGAGAAGATTGTAGATTTGAAGAAGCATGACTTTCTTTGGGCGAAAATAGCGCGGACATTAGGACTCGAATAAGGAGATGATGAGTATAAGGGATATGTGGGAAACAAAAATTAAGCGGCAAATGAAAAGTAAATCGGCGGGAAAATGAAAATGAAAATATTATAAGCTAGAGATGTGCTACAATGAATGAAGATGGAAGTAAAGAAGCACAGATCTAAAACCCTAAGGTGGAAATCAGATGGACCAAAGGTATTTTAAAGACCCTGAGTTTTGGAACCAATTCAAAATTGTGAAAATTAGGCACACATCCCTAAAAGCAAACTTAATTAGGCTAACATCCGGTAATAAACTTACTATAAATTAGGTCCCTATTTTTCAAAAGTAGAGAAAAAAATGAATAAAAAAATACGAAATATATTATTTAAATAAATTATGCATTCGACAAAAACAACGCTCAAAAAAATCAAAAAAAGTAAAACAGCAAAAAAACAGCGAAAAATGCAGTTAAATGCATAATTTTATGCAAGAAATCCAATTCTTACATATATATTTGCAAGTATTCCAGTGTTGCAAGAATTCCAACTCATTTCATTTTTTATTTGCATTCAAGTGTGCTAGTAAATCCGGAACATGCACACATGTGTGCACATATCTACAGGCAAAACGTTAGCATAATTTCCTTTGTGCAATAATTGCATATATGTATGCAAGTATTGACAATACTTGCATACATATATGCAACTTTTTTTTGTTTGCGTGGACTTCTAGGATTATTTCCATATTTTAGAATATACTTTTTTAACCAGCGCCGCACTTTTTTTTGAAATAGAATGTAGGAAGCGAAAATAAATAGGCAGAAGGCAAAACCATGAAAGTAGGATGCGGATACTACAAAAAGTAGGCGGGAATTCAAAAATAGGGGGTGGGTTTATATTATAAACTATGACCGGATGTGAGCCTAATTTTGAAACTTAATAGGGACCTATAAAAAACGCACCCTTTAAATATTATTTTTAATTGATTTTAATAGAAATTAAATATTTTAAAAAGATTTATTTCGATAATAAATGACTTAGCATTTATTTAAAACGAGTTTGAACGTAAAAATTATAATATAATTGTAAAACGAACGCATAACGTCGTGGTAGTTTGAAAAATTAGATTTGAACTTCAATTGAATGTACAGAATTCAAGATAAATCAGATTTCTGTAATACAAAAAATGTTATAATCTATTTAATTATATCTTTCTAACGAATGTAAGAAATTGAGATTTCATAGTATTAAATTTTAAGTTATGTCCAAATTAAAATTCCAAATATTCGTTATGAATTCGTTTATAAATTATAACGATTTATTAAAAATAATAAAAGGATTTATTATGAAATGAATGCCGATTGATTAGAAAATTCGGATATTGAGATACAAACCTCAAGTATGTTTATTTTACAACTGTATGACATTTAATTAGAATATTTATGGGATAACAATAATTATTTTATTATTGATTTAAATAATTCTGGAATTTAATTATATTATAATAATATTACATATCCCTTAAAAATAGTTATTTTGCAAAAAACCTTCGTTTTCGACGAAACCAAGTTTTTTGGATCTAGAACGTCAAATTATTTTAGATATGAAATGTTAACTCAATTGAAATTAGTATGCAAGCATAGAAATTTAAACACCTGCTGAATTTCAACTATAATTTAATAACCTGGTTAAAATGACATTTTTCAAAGGTTCTCTAAATTCGACAAAATTAATTCTGCTAAAACTGTATTTGTAAAACATAGTAAGATTTCAAATTTTATAATTTTCGGAGGTAGTATATGGATATGGTAAATTAAAAACTTGCACTCAAATTCAATATTTAACGTTACATTGAAGTATATTTTAATTTTAAGAAAAACTGATTGAAACGACGAATTAGCTTGTGATACATATCTCATTGTATTCGGAACGGGGGTATACGTTTAGGAACAATAGTAGTTTGGGGTTCGTACGCGAAACTTCACTTTTTGGAAATAAAATAATTAAATAATAGTATAAAATAGGGTCTAAATACTGGATTTTCAGCCCATTAAAACCCTAGCCGCCACTTATGCCATCAATAGCCAGAAATTTTGAAATTTAATTCATTATTCTCTCCCAATCCACAAAGAATTAATGAAAACTTATAACACAAAAGTTGTAGAGATTCTTATGCTCTTTAAATCCATACGGTTAAGATTATGTTTAGACATTCGAGGAAGTAGGACTTGCACCTCCTTGATGCTGCATTTTCATAGAAATTGAGGAGGAAAGGCGGTGCAAACTGCATAAGGATCCAGGCGTGAGAAGAGGAGGAGAAGCTCTTCGATATGGTGTATTTTGATTGTGCCCTGATTGCTTGGAAGTGTGTGCGTTTTTAAATGAGGCGTGCATATTTTCTTCTATGCGTGGCCTCTAGGAGAGACAGATAGAAGAAGGTTAGGGGAGGGAAGGTAGTTAATTAAGTTAATTACTTTATTAATGATCATTAGTTAATTAAAGAGTGTCATCAACATTTAAAACTCCATAACTTTTGCATAAGGAAACAAAATCTGATTATTTCAGATGCGTTGGAACCATGACGATGAAGGCTTCGCAATGAAACTAATTTGGACAAGATTTGAAGCAGTTATAATTTTTGGTTAAATTAAACATCATGTTTTACTAAACTAAAACAATCACTATTTAACAATTTCAAAGCAGATCAAAGTGAGAACTCCCTCACTCAATTATTTTGTTATGTTATTATAATCATATTTAAAAATATATTGATTGCCTATGCTGATTTTCATTTGTTAAATTATTACAAATTGGTGTATGATATATGGTAGCTCACATAGCAATTTTTTTTGCAAACCCAACGGATGAACTATTGATTAACTGTGCTATGATTTGAATGTAATTTTGAAATAATTAACATATTAAAAAAATGTTAAATTATTTGTGGTAGTTGAAATTGGATTATATATCTATTTACAAGTCGAATGACTTATTTATGTTCACTTATTTAAGTTATAATTGATTTGAAGTGAATAAATAATTTATTAATTGATTATTTGTTGGTTGAAAACCCCATACGGGTATTAGTATAATATTTTATTTACACTAATCCCAAGAGTTTAGAATGGATGTTATCGATTGATTGACAACCCGCTATAAGCACTAAATAATTAATTGAGGCTTATATGGATGTAAGTGCACATTGGATGCCAATTGACTTTTTTGTGGTTGTTTACAATTATGTTGAATGTCTGAAATCCATACAAATTTATTTATATGGATATTGGTTGAATTTTTTTCCAATCCGGAATACATGCGAAATTTTAAAAAAATAATATTCATTGAAAGTTGTAATTTGATTTAGATGTGCGAATTTGGATGGATGCAAAGTTATAAAAATATAAATGAATATTCGTAACTGTAACGAATGGTTTTGAATTAATTTTCAACTGAATTTGGCAAGTCAAAGTTTTCAAATTGAAATGAATAGGAACTTTTTAAGGTGAAGTTTAGTTAGGCTATATAGAAAATGTTTTAAAAGGAATTTATTTTCGAAATTTTCTTGTTTATTTTTATAATGACTGTCAAGGGAATTTGAATTGAAAATAACAAGTTTTGAAACATAATATTATTTTATTCATTAAAATACTATTAAAATTGACCGAATAGTGAAATACGTGATTTTGAAGATAAACGACTGAAACGAGTTTTCAAAGAAGATTATATATATTTTATGTAAATTATAAAAATGGTTTAGAAGTTTTCGACTTATATTTAAAATTTATAAATTAGTTCAGGCTTGAATAGAACGCGTTGCGCAGCAATAGTTCGCGAACGTCAACCCGTACTTCGAATTGACGTACTAGAGATCTGACTGTCGGATTCTCCTGAATTTGGAATCGTTGGAACCATAATGAAATAAGCTTTCCAATAAAATGAGAACTTTGAAATCCAATGGTTAGATTTTAATTTAATTCCAAATTAGTTTTGGAAAAGGTCGATACGGATGCAGTTCGGTGGCCGTTATTGTAAACCGGCTTGAAGGGCCTTAATAAAAATTATTAAAAATACGAATAAATTATGGAAAATAATAGTAAACGAGTTGAAAAGATTTTGGATGAATTATTCCATATTTGAATAGATAAAAAAAAATTTCATCTGAATGAACTAGCTAACAGCTAAAGTAATAATCCAATGATTTTGAACTATTAAACTCGATTTTAGGCTTGTTGAGAATGGTTTTTATATAAGCAAAAGTTTCCAACCAATATATTGAAATGTATTTGAATGAAAATTATCTTCGAATATTTTCGATATTCGGATTCCATAATTATACGGATATCATGGAGGATTTTGGAACATGTTGATATCGTTATTCCAAAATGATATCTGTTAGTTTCAGAATATTGTATTGAATGTAAGTCGATATGATTTCCATATAAAGCTTTATAACTAATATCAAATTGGATTTTAGGTTCATTATGAATGGTATCTTAAATATTACTGTTCCCAAACCCAGTTGTGAAGGGAATAGATTTTTTGATTAAGATTAAAGGAAGTTTTCTAGTTTATTTAATTAAACTAGAACTAATCGGCATTTGATTAATAATAATCGAGATGAGCTTCTGTGAAGGAAGACATTTACTATTTATGGAATTTAAAAGGCTTTGCCGTTATTCCACTTATAGTAATAGTCAGATACAAAAATTTATGTCAATTATAAATTGTTCAGATTTCCGTGAAGATAAAATATTAAACGGAAGATAAATTTGGGTTTATTATGAACAATGCTTTTAAAATGGTAGTTGTTCTTTAACCCAGTTAAAGACATAATACATTTCCTAAAGTTGAATAATCATTAAGTAATGATTTTTGAGATTAAAACTGAATTAGAGTTTTAATGAATATTTAATTAGATTGAAATATGAATAAAGGTAATTAAGCTTACCGAATTCAAGAAGTGTTCGAGAATGGATTACCACTAGTTTTACTCCGTGCGATGGATGAGTCTTCAATTAGAATTAAATTTTAATGGTAATTAAATTTACCAATATAACACAATGGGTGTTAAATACAGAGTATCACCAGTTTTGCTCCATGGGATGAATAGGTTAGGATTCGGAATAATAAAATAATTGATTACTTCGGTAAGGCTCGATAATCCTGACTAGTTTTATAAACCTTAATTTGTGAAAGGATATAATCTTTTGAAATGATATCCAAAGGAAGATTTAAACCATAAGTTTAAATGAAATTATCTTTGATAAAATTAATGGGAACCTTTCCTAGAGATAAAAATATTTGAATAAAATAATATTCTGAATTGGAATGAGATGTGTGTCATCTTTATTTATCATTTGATTTTAAAGATTCGTGAGATATTCAAAAAGATCGGGTTTAAACCATTCCGAGTAACTGTTATGTTGAATAAAAGTCAAGATGAAGACGGTGTTTGAAGACCGGAGATCTTCACATCGAATGGATGATTACTAATGACTCAGTTGGGCGGTACATCCAAAACAAGGTAATAAGTGGTGGTCGTCCAGACACACTTGGAGATCGACCAGATATGCAAGGACCTCTCTCTTGTATTGGGCATATGGGACGCAGAATAAGGTGCCTCCGGTTTCGTTCAGATCAAGAACGAACTTACAAATGGATTGCGTGTCTAACATTGTATTTTGTGCTATATTATTTGATCTTTACTAAATATATATATCTATTTGGTGACAGAGAATTTATTCTCTTTGCTTAACACGCTTATCTGAGACGTACGAGCTCAAATGTTATATATTGGTGGAAATTAGTCGTATGTTATGAACTGACAATGTGGCATGCTGAGATGCAATCATCAAAACTTTTGTTGAGAAGAGCTTTGTGGACGATGATCAAAGCACGACAATAATATAGTGTAACACTGTGTATAGCATTAATTCGCGAGCTTCACACCCTTGTATGAGTCAAAAACGGAATGAGGACCGCAGGGAGGACATGCGTTTCCTTATAGCTACAGGTGAGGTCGCGGTATAGAGCCTAGACATTTTTTTTACTCATGTGGATGATTGGATGAGGAGGCACCTCAGATATAAGGTTGTAAAAGGCTCATTTGGTCGACGTGCTGACCACTTATAAGTCTGATAGGAGCATGAAACGTATTGTTTAGAAATTGCCAATCCACAAAAGTTATGTAACAACCCGATGGTTTTCAGCCTCGAAAATCGACATAAATACATTTACCGCATCTCATGCCTACCTTCCAAACACCGAAAACACCGGAACGTTTATAGAAAGAAGTTAGAGGGTGAGGTAAGAAAGAAAGAAATATTAGAATAAAAGAAGAAGAAGACCCAACACAACACAGAGTCTCACATCGCAGCGGAACAAAATATAATACATAAATAACTTTATTGAAAGCTTGAAGTAATTTACTTACATACATCATAACACAACAGACAAATCTGGAAAGTTATAACAACCTGTCCTCAAATACAACACATAGCAGAATATACTAGATAAAATCATACGTCTGAACTCCTCCAGCACGTCTTTTGAACTTCGTATTATCCAACAGCTTGAACCTGTACAACCTAGTCTAACCCGAGCATTACAAATACAGGGTCAGTCTAGTGAACCAAAGTGAGAAAAACTCGCTAAGTTTATAATATCATCCAACTTGATTTTAAAGTAAAAAATCCTTTCGAAGAAAAGGATAATCATAAGACCAAATCCACACATAAATACAGACGGTTTTTACCTTACGATAACCCAAAACAGTTTTGAAAATCAATACTTTTCTGATATTATAATAGTGTCTAAATACAAGAAATAGCAATATAGTGGAACGCTTGCATCTCACGCTCCACGTATATAGTATACAATCAAAACCGCGGGAACTTATTGGAGACTGGATTCCGACTTTGACAAGGTATGCAACCATCTGCAGATAGTGTATCTCTAGAGGGGAATACACTGGGTTCAATAAGAACGTCTTGCGACCCGGCCACACATGACTGCCCACCCATTTCGCTTGAGTGTAGCGAATGTATATCATCAACGGTTGGGAATAGCCACCGTTTCGCGAAAATGGACAGCATTGAAATAGATTAAAGAAGCAAATGGAATTTTTCTAGATAGGTGATTATAAACCCTAATGGGAGCGAATCACATAGCCATGCTGCCTGCTCGATTTTTCTCATTTCCCATTTGTGAGGCTTGAGGTTACAATCGACTTTTGGAATATCTGGCCACCATTCGCATCGTCCATATAAGTCATCCAGGAAACGGATGAACCAAAGGCACCCTCTTGCCATATCCAAAAGGTCTGTAATGAGAAGTCCTTGCAATTTGCAAAATCCCACTCATGACCGAATCACGTCAGAACACCTCTAGCTGCAGACCAGAGAATATTCAACAAATATACCTTCCGCTTATGAAGATCCATGATCTTCAATTGCTCCATCTTGATTAGCTTCTGAACATCTTCAACGTTTACATATTTGCTGGTCGGAATTGTTTCGAATATAAATTTGATCTCGGTCTTTCTGTACCAACAATTGATCTTGACATATTTTGATAGTCGATGATTTAACTATCAAAATAAACAACCATCATCCATAAAAATAATTTGAATTCACTAATATAGTAATCAACATCACTTGGCCTCTCTAATTAAACTTATTCAAACTTATCTCATAAATATCGAAAATATTATTATATTTTTAGCGAATTTTTTTATTTCCATTACTCAACATTCATTAGTCCAAAACGGAAAACTAGTAAGAGAACAACTCTCTAAATATCAACCCCGAAGGCCGAAACCAACATCAGATCGATACTCAAGAAGTCATTCAACTCATCTAGTCTCCAGTCAGTTTCTAACTTTCTTAACTTCTTTCACATTTACAAAATTTTGCTTTTAAACCATTTTCCGTTTTGAAAATCTCATTTCACTTCCATTTACCCCACTAAATATCATTTAAATATCAATTTATCCAACTCTTAATCATTACATTACTTTCTTCTTATCAACTTATAATTTTGTTTTATAAAATCATTTAATAACTACTTATAATTTTAAATAATAAATATTTATCTCCTTCTCGTAATTTGCATTTAAAAATAATCTATATAAAAATAGATTTCAAAAATTCATCTCTAGTTATAAACAATTTTATAACCTCCTTTCTATTGATTTACCTGACGGTAAATCAATCTTAATAAAATGATACATTTTGTGCCATCTGGCGATAATTTTCTCAACCAATATCATCATTGATTATCAAACAAGTGTCGGGTTTGGGTTCAACAATCAACAATCAATCATATTGATTAAACGGTTCATATAATACGAAAATAAACAACATATTTAAGGAATTTGGTAGGATCCCTCTAACCCGTACTTCCTTGCATCACAATGGGTTACCTCAGATTCAATATGAGAATATTTTTACTATGGTAAACAGAAATAAACAGTTGAACTAATAACAGCCAAAAATCAATTTATAATGTCCATTCAAACATCCAAATATTTATCTAATACATTTATATTATTATAAACGTAACCAACAAGGTAAGTTGCCTTGTTTAGAATCTAATCATTAAAATAACGATTTAATCTGATTAAATTAAACAAATGTTTAATTTAATCAGTAAATATATGAAAATATTCAACATACAGACAAACAGTCATCCAATCATCAACCATCAGCAAACATTGCACATAAAATAAAACCCAGCTTATATAAAATATAAACGGGATAAACTAAGTGAGTTAAACTCACCTTGGATTCCGTTTGTTATTGAAATAGTTTATTTTAATTAAATTAAACAAGTGTTTAATTTAACTAAAACTTTTGGCTGTGCTCCACTCTATCCAAAACAACTTCAAAATGTTGCGTCTACGGATACAGTTCCAGCGTCCTTGGTTTCATCTAATTCTATGACTATATGAACGGGTTATAAACTTAATACGGTGTCTACTTTATTTAAATAATATTATAATCAACTAAATAATATTAGTTTACTTGTTTTTTGTGTTTAAGTTACATAAACCTGGTCAGACACGTTTGGAACCATTTTTAGGCTATGCTACATTATGTTCCTACCAGGCCATCTTATATAACTATTAAATGTATAACTCAACATTATACCCTAAATACTAGTTGTGTTAGTTAAAATCCTAATTAGACTCTTCATAAACGCAATTTGGCTTATTAATAAACATGGTTAGACCGGCTACTGACAGCACAAGATGGATTATTCTAATTCGAACTATAATTAGGCACATAAACTTAATTATATTATTAAATAAACCACGTATTACGATTAGTTAAACCGCACTTTGGCACTTTAAATGTCTTCACCTGATACCTGCTTGCTTGAAACCACGCCATAGTTTCACTCAAGCTTCAGGCAATCCTTCACATCCTCATGCGAGCCCTCAACCTCCACATACGGTGATTATTCTTCCCAATGTTATTACCATTTCACACACTCCAAAACAACACGCAAGAAGCAAGACCAGCATCCCACTTCAAACCCACAACCGATCCTTCCATCTTCTCGTTTTCCATTTGTTTAAAAACCTGCTACTTCTTGTGACATGACACCGCAACCCTCCCCATTCTTTTTAACTTCTTTTTTACCTGCTGTTGTTTCTCATGCATTGGCCTTGCTTCCCATGTTTCCTGATACTTGCGTCACTTCCCTGTTTTCCATGCTGCACCTCGCAACCACAACCCCATGTTCAACAGAGCTACCCACTATTTGTGTACAACTGATCAACACCATCTACCAACGTCCCTTGCTCATTTCTGACATGACCCAGTCCCCTCACGAAAATGCCGCACCTCATGAAAATGTCGCACCTCATGAAGAACTCATTCAGTAAAACTTCCGGTTAAGTAAAACACTCTCCACCAAACTTCACACTGCCTCCACCCTCAGCTTATCGACACCATCACAAAACTGCGCACTATTACTCAGTCCACCTCGACCTTGTTAGACCACCCAATCTCTCTTCTATCCCTTTTCTTCTCCCACGTTTATCGTAACGGAACCCCCTCCCCCTTCACATGAAAACCGCAAATTCATTGCCCACACACACCACGTTAATGCTTCAACAGACTTCAGCTTGTTTCATTATTTATTATTTAATTTATAATAGGGGAACACGCTTTTGGTTTAGAAAATGGGGTTTGCAATTTTCTAAAACTCACGATGCAACTATTTATAGAGGAAGATACAAAGAGGATAAGAAGAATGTTTTTCATTAGTAGATCATGCTAAGAAACGATAGGGTACGGTGGTGGTGTTTTGATTAGGCAACGGATACATGCTATGGCTTCACCTCCTCAGGTCATCACCTAAAGATATTAGGGTGTACACTGCTATTCCCGAGTGTTGAAGTGGAGTGGACATGTTGCTTGGTAGGATAGTATTTGAAAAGAATTAGGGTAGGCTGTGTGATGTGAAGATTTGTGTGTTGTTAATGTTAAATAACTGGGTTGTCTCTGTTTGTACATGCATGATGGAGTGGGCATGTGCCTATTAATTGGAGAAGACTTCACATATGACATACGCGTGCAGGTGGAAACTAAAAAGGGTAGCATGTGTGTACAACAATATAAACCTTTCACAAAGTTACAATATTTGTATTTAAGCTTTTAACGTGAGTTCTTAGATCTATCTAATGATTCAACTTTGTTCATGGTTTAAATTACGTGAGCATGCACAACATGCTAAAAACAATAGTAGGCTAGTCTTTACGCTCGGGCAATGTGCGATTGGAAACAAAGTTTTAAATAAAATTCTTTTTATTTTTATATTTTTAATTTGATAAGTTGGTTTAATTTGGTTATTATATTGTACCATTAATTGCTAACATTCGCGCTGCCAAACACTAATTCTGGATTCAACGAAAATAAATAAACTGCTATGTCTTTACGTTGCGGTCCCAATGAACAAATTTCGTTGAAACGGGCTCCATTTGCAAAAACGGTGCTATTTAGATCTCAATATATCCATCGGTTCACCCTTAAATTTCATCTACCGCCAAAATAACTCCAATTGGCTCGAAACTAGCAATATAGGAATAATTAGTTGTACGTATTCCAATAAAATTCGTTTCGTCGAAAATGAAGGTCGTTTGAAAAGAAAACTATTTTTAAAGCCTGAAATATCGATAAATATGTTTAAATTCAAAACAAATCTTATTCAAATAATAAATTATTATTATCGTATTTATCCAAATGGAATAACCAATACATATTTTAAACTCAATATTCTGAAATTCAGTTTAAAATGAAAATCCAAATTTATAGAAATCCCTTTATATTTATTAAATAAACGCTATCGTTTATTAACGAAATTCCATAGCGACTATTTGAATATTTGAATTGGAAATCTTGCAATTTGTAATATGAAATCTTCATTTTTCTCTTCAGAAAAATATAATCAAATCAATCCGGACGATTCTTCTTTCATAGAATTCCAACTTATATCGGATCCTTTATATTCAATTAAAGTTCATATCATAAATTACAAACTACTGCCACATTTCCAGCTCGTTTTAATTAATTTATAAATATATATATATATATTCAACTCAATTTTAAATAAATAATTTCAATACAAAATCTATTTATATTAACAAATTAATATTTAAAACAAATTTAAATATTCGTAATTAGCATTAAAAATCTGGGACATTGCATTCTTCCCGCTTAAAAGAATTTCATCCCCGAAATTACAATGTAGGAAAAATGCTCAGAACCCAATTATTTTCAATTAATTATTCTTGAATTATCATCAAAACAAATTTAAACTCTTTAAAATTTTCGAAAATTTTGCCAGCACCTCCTCCGCATGGCTCGATCGGAACAACCACAACTACCACTATGGGCCTCAACTTTTCCAAAAGAAAACTAAAAGCCAAATGACTACCCAACCCAATGGTATAAACTTCAATCATTCCAATAATATATTAAGGTTTACCTCTTTGACGGGTTACTCAATTCCAATTACGAAGCAAATCAACTAACTGCTTTCAATTTTCCAATATGTATTTCCAATTTGTATTACCAAATCAACTCACATCCTTCTAAAATCTACACTTATCTCAATTTACCACGCAGTTAACAAATACAGGTTTAAATAATTCAGTTTTATTTCATAACCGAATATATTTCCAATTCATTATACCAGGATTTAGTTTCAATTCATTTGACTTCTTTATTGAACCGTTTGGTGAATTTTATTTAACAATCCAACATTCAAATGACAAACAACCAAATTTTACTATAATATAGATAATTATTTCCTGTTTCTATAAAAATATAATTTGGGCAAAATTATTTCATTCACCCTTATTCATAAAATAATATTGTGGCATTTGTCAGTTCAAAATCGAAATGATCATATAACATAATACAAACCATTTTTATATAAATTTTACAAATAAGTTCTCTCTTATATATATTCAAACTCAATCTAGGGTGTTACTAACCCTATCTTTACTGGGTTACAACACAGAGCCAAGATTACTACTCAACCAATAGCACCGATACCACTGTAACAACCCGATGGTTTTCAACCCCTAAAATCGACATAAATACATTTACCGTATCTCATACCAACCTTCCAAACACAGGAAACATCAGAATGTTTATAGGAAGAAGTTGGAGGGTGAGGTAAGAAAGAAAGAAATACTAGAATGGAAGAAGAAAAAGAACCAACACAACACAGAGTCTCACATCGTAGGAGAACAAAATATAATACATAAATAACTTTATTGAAAGCTTGAAGTATATACTTACATATATCAGAGTACAACAGACAAATCTGGACAGTTATAACAACCTATCCTCAAATACAACACACAGTGGAATGTACTAGATAAAATCATACGTCTGAACTCCTTCAACGCGTCTTCTGAACTTCGTATTATCCAATAGCCTGAACCTATACAACCCAGTATAACCCGGGCATTGCAAATACCGGGTCAGTCTGGTGAACCAGAGTAAAAAAACTTGCTAAGTTTATAATATCATCCAACTTGATTTTAAATTTAAAAATCCTTGCGAAGAAAAGGATAATGGTAAGACCAAATCCACACACAAATACGGGTCAGTCCGGATAGCTACTCGTGCATAACAAGCTAACCTGTCTCTAGTCTACTTATTTAAGAGCACCCGGAGTAATAAGAAGAGACATTAAACTTTGGGTCAGATAAAAGTCTGCTATGAGCGATAAGCAGCAAAACAGAACAATAACAGGTATACATAACCATAACTGAACCTAGACCTGCAACCAAAAAGTTAGCACAACAGGATGTACAATACTCTAAGGTGACACTAACACATGGTGTGAAAATAATGGGGAGGGGGTTTGCATGTCATGGTGATAGTAAACATCAAACATAGCAATCATCTTCATATCTTTCACTGAGTGCGTAAAGCATTTGATATCCACCACTTTGATCACCCAATCCTTTGCTACGATCACCCTGCCCCAGGAAGTCACGATGACCCCACTGCACTGATCCATAGCCATTAATCCTTTGCTATGTCCACTTTGCCCCATGGAGTCATAACAACCCCACTACAATGGCTCATAGACTTGCTACGATCACTTTGGCCCATGGAGTTATGACAACTCCACTACACTGATCCGTAGCCAATATACGTCTTTCAGTGGTGAGTCAAATCTATAGACATCGATAACCCCTTTGCACACATCTAGCAGCAAAGTCCAACTCGTGAAGTTAACTCGTGGATCCCCATTTCGATTCTGAGTAATAACCTCCCATTTGGACTTCCTTTACATCTCGGGTTTTGGTCGAATTGGAGCTGGCCTTTAGAAAAGTAGTCGCGTAGAAGTAAGAATATACATCTGGTTCAGTTCGGTACTCCATACCCAATTCGGTTCGGCGCTCATAGCCCTCGCCTTGGTTTGGATTGAATATGCATAGTACTCAAGTCATCAGCGGTTCGGTTCGGGTTTCTTATTTGGTTCGGTTCGGGTCCCCTTTGTGCTTCCTTCTCACCTCCAGATTCCGATCCGGTTCTCCCTTCATCTCTGATCCGATCCCCTTCCCCAATTAGATATAGTGGTCTTCCTTGTTGCGTTGCTTTTCCTTTTTTGCTAGGTTCCGATCCTGTTCGGTTTCTCTGCTTAGTTCTCCGATCCGACCCTAGCCCCATAACCCGATCTGATCCGAAACCCTGCACATTTTCCAACGAGCATATATCGTCCATATTTGCCATACGACAGCATTTTCAACCATTCTAACTTTTCAAATCAATCATACAACATCACAAACAACAGCAACAATATATGGGTTCAATTAAAAAATCAAAACATCAAGCATATAGGTCATTTTAACTGAAAATAAGGCTCAGGTCCCTAAAAGCAAACTTAATTAGGCTCACATCCAGTGATAAACTTATTATAAATTAGGTCCCTATTTTTCAAAAGTAGCAAAAAATGAATAAAAAAAATACGAAAAGTATTATTTAAATAAATTATGCATTCGAAAAAAAAGCGCTCAAAAAATATATTCAAAAACACGCAAAAAAACAGCGAAAAATGCAGTTAAATGCATAATGTTATGCAAGAATTCCAATTTCTTGCATTTATATGTGCAAGTATTCCAGTGTTGCATCCGCGTTTGATTTTTTTGCTTATATATGCGCAAGTATTGCATCATTCTTGCATAAAAATATTTAATATTTCATAATATTGTAACTATTTGTTTTTATTTGCATTCAAGTGTGCAAGTAAATCCAAAACTTTTTTTTGTTGCTGCGGACTTCTGTTATTATTTTCAGAATTTAGAAGATTTTTTTTTTTTTACTCATGGCCGCCTTTTTTTGGCAAATACTGAAGGATGCGTAAGAAAAAAGAAGAAGGCAGCTGCATAAATGTAGGATGCGGATCCTACTTTTCAGGAGGAGGGAATTTAAAAATAGGGGGCGGGTTTATATTATAAACTATGACCGGATGTGAGCCTAATTTTGAAACTTAATTGGGACCTGTAAAAAACGCACCCTCATATTAAATCAAACATACCCAAAAAGCATGATTTTCCCCTTAGTCATGTTTAACAATAAATAATGATGGGATTAAAAAAAATGTCCAAATTAACCCATATTTTTATCAGAGCCCTAAGATAATATTTAAGAATTTTTACATATTTTTCCAGAATATTACCGTGCATAATTTCGCGAATTATCGCTAATCACCCTAATTAGCTGTAATTAGTGAAAAACAATGCAAATCACTCACCTTAGCCACAATAAAACTTTAGATCTGAAACTCTACGTATTTGGGGTGTTTTCCAATGCAACACGGCGGCTCTTCCTTTGACTTGGCGCCAATCCTCCTTGATTTGTGTTGATTTTCCTAATTAGCGATTAGAAATGACAAAAAGGTGTTTTGGGAGCGATTTAGAAGATGAAGGCCATTGCTAGAGCTCAAGGGAGGTTTGTGGCGGCTGGGAAATGACAAAAACTAATTTTTCCAAACCCTATCAGCCTTCCTATAACCCTAATCTCGAAATGGGTTATGGGCCTAGCTACAAATTACTCTAATTAGACCCAGTTAAGCTGTTTTTCACCTTCCAAACCTTATTTTAGCCATATCTCTCAAACAGTAAGTTCGTTTGACACATGTGATCACTATACGGAAAGGTAAACCATCATCTGAATCCAATGAAAGTGGTTTTAGATCAAAACTCCTTACCAATCAAATGTTATAGGAGAAAAAAATTTGCCAGGGGCAAAATGATCATAAAAAAATTGGCCAAAATCGTGAACATGGAAAATGACACCAATAGTCGATCCCCAAAGTTACATGGCCATATCACTTCATATGGAAAAAGAATTAAATATTCTACGATCCTTCGATGCGTAGAATGCTGGTCATTACACTCTCCCCCCTTATGAAATTTCACCCCTGAAATTCCTTAACAAAAAACATACAAAGGTGTTCTGCATGCCTATCAGTCATTCACAAACAATCAAACATACACAACAAGCACAACAAGCCTACCCTAGCATGTGGTTTACTAACAAGGGAAGACACTATCACTATTAAAATCTTACCAGGCAAAGAGTTCTGGATGTGATTTCCTTATGCTCTCCTCTGTTTTCCAAGTATAGTCACTGTCATTCTCGCCCCACTGAACCTTGACCGGTTTCACCGCCTTCCTTCGAAGTTGCTTGTATCGCTCTCGACAATACGGATTGGCTTGCAGTTCCCAACTGCCTTGGGTTCTACTTCGATGTCATCTAACTGATCCAATGAAATAGTCGTAGCGGGGTCATGCACAAACTTCCTTAACTGGAAAACATGAAACATGTTATGAATTCCCTCCATCTTGTCTGGCAACTCAACTTTATATGCCAAATTCTCATCTTGCTCGAGAACTGGGAATGGACTAACAAATCTTGGTGTTAACCTGCCTCTCCTACCAAATCGAATCACGCTCTTTAACGGAGAAATCTTGACAAACACCAAGTCGCCAACGGAGAATTTCAAATCTCTTCTCCTCTTATCAGCATAACTCTTCTGCCTATCTTGAGCAGCTGTTGGATAACCTTAATCTTGTCTGAAGTTTCTCTTACAACATCCGGTCCAAGCACAAATTTCTCACCAGTTTCTAACCAACATGATGGTGAGTTGCACGGTCTTGCGTACAAAGCTTCAAATGGAGCCATACCAATACTGGACTGATAACTATTATTTTATGCGAACTCCACTAGATGCAAATGGTCATCCCATGACCCTCCAAAATCCAATATGCAAGCTCTCAAGAGATCTTATGATACTCGATTCACCCTCTCTGTTTGACCACCGGTTTGAGGATGGTACGCGGTAGTGAGATTTAATCCTGATCCTAAAGCCTCTTGTAAGCTCTTCCAAAATCCACTAGTAAACAATGGATCTCGGTCACTCACAATGCCTTTGGGTACTCCATAAAATCTCACTACCCACTTCATATACAGTTCCGCTAACTTAACTGCCGTTATGTTCAACTTGACCGGAATGAACCTTGCACTCTTGATCAATCGAACTATAATCACCTAAATACTATCATGGCCTGATCTAGTCCTTGGTAACCCATCAATGAAATCCACTGATACTTGTTCTCATTTTCATTCTGGAATTTCTAGTGGTTGCAACAAACCACTAGTCTTCTTTTGCTTGGCTTTAACTAGCTAGCAACTCATGCATTTGGATATAAACTTCCCAATGTCTCTTTTCATCCCTTCCCAGTAGTAGGTCTGCTTCATGTCTCGATACATTTTGTTGCCACCAGGATATATAGTCAGTTTTGAGTGATGACATTCTCTAAGCACTTCATCTCTCAATCCATTAACATTGGGCACGACTAGTCTCGCATTCTTTCTAAGCCATCCATCTCCATCAAGCCCATACTTGTTCATCTCCTCACTGTCGATACCCATCTCTAACTTGGAGATGATTTCCAATAGGTTAGCATCGTTCCTCTGACTGGAACCAATCCGCTCAATCAAAGTGGGTCTGATCGTCAAACCTGCTAACATTTTTGGATCCAATTCACACTTTTGTCTGAAATCATACCCAACGATATACTCCAGTTGCTTCCATTCCTGAAACATATCCCCTAAACTGGCATGTCTCCTACTCAATGCGTAAGCTACCGCATTGCCCTTTCATGGTGTATATGCATTATTGAAATCATAGGAAGCCAAGAATTCTGACCATCTTTGCTGACAGAGATTTAAATCCTTCTACGAGAAGTGATACTTTAACAACTTATGATCGGTAAACAGCTCGAAACTTTCTCCCAAGATATAGTGTCTCCACATCTTCAATGCAAATACGATCGCTGCCAATTTCAAATCTTGGGTAGGATATCTTTTCTCATGCGGCTTTAGTTGCTGACTAGCATAAGCTACAACCCTACCTCCTTGCATCAATACGACACCTAGTCCGGTACCATATGCATCTGTGTATACTGTCATCTCTTCATTCCCTTTAGGAATGACTAACACTGGCGCACGCTCAACTTTTCCTTTATACTCTTGAATGCATTTTCACACCTTCTGTCCTAGACGAAAGCTTGATTCTTCTTGGTCAACTGGGTTAACGTGCCGCTATCTTGGACAAGTCTTGGATAAACTTACAATAATATCCAGCTAATCCCAAGAAAATTCTTTCGTCTGTTGCATTCTTGGGCATAGTCCAATCCTGTACCGTAGCCTCCTTCGTAGGGTCAACGATAATACCATTCTCTGAAACAACATGGCCTAAGAATCTCGCTTCCCTCCTTCGGAAGTGACACTTAGAAAACTTCGCTTTCAATTGGTGTTTTCTCAACACCTCCATTACCACTCTCAAATGTTCCTTGTGTTCTTCCTCTGTCCTCGAATAAACAAGTATATCGTCCACGAATATAAGAACAAACTTATTTAATTGATCTCGGAATACTCTATTTATAAGATCGACAAAATATGCTGGTGCATTGGTCAACCCGAATGGCATGACCAACCACTCATAGAATCTAGACGGCGTCCAAAATGTCATTTTAGGAATACTCTCAGCAGCTACTCGGAGCTGATGAAATCCTGTCGCGAGGTCCAATTGGGAGAACACTCTTGTTCCCTCCATTTGATCAAACGAATCATCTATCCGTGGAAGAGTATACTTACTCTTCCTTATTCAACTCGCGATAGTCCACACATAAACGAAAGGAACCATCTGCCTTGGGTAGCAAATACAACTGGTGCTCCCCACTCGGAGACACTCCTTTGGATAAATCCCTTCTTCAAAAGATCGCTTACTTGCACCTCGAGCTCTCGCTGCTCCCTTGGCGCCATACAACGAAGTGGAATTACTATAGGTCTGCAATCTTTTTCCAAATCAATACGGAACTCAATCTCTTAGTGTGGTGGAAGTTTGGTCACTTCCTTGAGGACGTCCACCAGCAATGGGCACATCTGACAAATCATCATGCGGAATGTCGAGGGAATTTAGAAAACTAGTCATCACCCCATCACTAGGTAGGCCACCAAACACAACCCTCCACCAATCACCTGCTCTAACTGTCACCAAAAAGCCCTCACAATCTACCATTACCCCATATCTTTGTAGCCAATTGACTCCCAAAATAATGCCAACTAGTAAAGCCCAAATCAAAGCAATCACAAGAAAACATACATCCATGACTTGATAAGGCCAAATTTCGACAAATCATACTAAGGCTAGTCGAACCACCAATCGGGTTCATCACAACTAATAGTCTATGGACTATCTCGGGTTCTAATCCCAACCTATCTACCAAGTCACTAGATATGAAGGAATGGGAAGCCCCGATATCAAATAATACTCGAATAGAAAAATAATAAACAGAAAGCATACCTTGAATGACGACATTCTTTCCTTTCTCCGCGCAGTTGGGGCATTCGACGAAGAAGGAACAACATTAATAACATATGCTTTCACATTCTGCTTCTCTTTAGGAGGTTGTGAACATTTATCCTTATGAAGTTCCACTCGGACGTAGTTGAAGCACTTCTTGTCCGCTGGTTTTGCTCGACATTCTTTGGCATAGTGGCCCTTCTTGCCAAGCTAAAGCACTCAACATCTTTCTTATTATTTTTCTGCCCTCCTTAGCTTGGTTCTGCTTCCTCTTATTTCGCGAATTATTCTTGTCTCCACCGCTTGCTTGCGGCTTAGGCTCGCCTATAGATGCAACAGCGACTTCAGTCTTGGGCTTAGGATAAAGGCTTTCTGATCTCAATGCTTTCCCAACAATCAATTCAAAAGCCTCACGAATATGGTTTATAAGCCTTTCCCCTAAGTACTGATCTAAGCCTGTTATGAACTTCTCATTCTTCTTCTCTGGAGTATCGATAAGAGATAATCCATACTTTGGTAAAGTATCGAACCCAGCAATATATTCCGAGACTAACCTACCATTCTGTTTAAGCTCCAAGAACTTCCTTAAAAACTTTGACTTTTGGGCAGTTGGGATAAACTTGTCACTAGCAGCTAGTAGTTTTAGTTTTGTAGATTTATATTCACAGGATCCTGGTTTACAGCTGGAATGATATTTGGAAAGCTCTATATCCATTTATCTCTTTCAGTTGTGTTTTGTATTATTTTTCCGCTGCTATGTAATGTATTTTAATCTCTGATATTTTTCTGATGTATAATATTTATTCATACTCTGTATATTCTTGTATTCTAATGAAATTGTTGTAATAAGCAATGAAATGTTCTTCTGTTTGTGTTCTGATTCGTCTTGCCCTCAAGACAATCTATTCTTCCTCTTCTTCTCGGAGACCGGGGAAGTTCTAGGGCCTTACAAAACCAAATTCAAGGAATTATGATGGAAACAACGAGAATTTCTGAACAAAATTTCTTTAAAATTTTCTTATGTCGTTGGTACAAAGACTGGTATATGACTGTAATGCTATATAATAAATACTATAAATTTGAGATGATATATATATATATATGCGGATATATTGAAGTCATATCAAAAAGGTAATATATTATTTGTGGAACTTTTTTTTACACTTTCCATCTTAGATTAATATGTAGGCATTTCTCCTAAAGCTTATATCTAGAAATAATTGAATGTGATTTCAAATTATTGACAATATTACTAATTATATACATGGTATAAATAGTGAAGATATGTAATATCGTGACTAATTATGAATTTTGGTACTGTCAACTTACATTACACATAAGTTGTTTTACATGGTAAGTGATGACAAATTGAAAAGATCAAGTTACCTTATAAATTGTGTTTTTTTTTCAAACATAGAGAGGAACCAAAATGAGATCATAAGAAATTGGATAGGGATTAAATTAGTTTCCATCATTACACGTGTGTAACAACCCGGGATTTCAGAACCAATTAAATTTTTTTGTTTTAGCTATTTTAATGGATTTTTAATATTTAAAATGATTTATTTTAAATAATAACGAATAAAAATTTATTTAGATCGAAGTTAGAATGGATAAATTTATTTAATTATAAAACAAGCCTGAAATGGCGCTGTAGTTTGAAAATTCGATTTCAAATTTTATTTGAATGTATGTGATTCAAAATAAATGGCTTCCAGTAAAACCAGAAACATTAGAATCTGCTTAATAAAATCTTTCTAATGAATGTAAGAAAATAAGATTTCATAATATAAATTAAAATTTATATCCAATTTAAAATTTGAAATAGTCTCTATGGAATTTATATATAATTTTCATAATATATATAGCCCTTAAAAATAGCCATTTTGCAAACGACCTCCGTTTTCGACAAAAACACTTTTGTTGGATCCGGAATGTCAAATTATTGCTAAATTCCAATTTTCATAATTTTTAGAATAATATGTGAGCATGGTGAATTTAAATGTGTTTGGCAGATTCTTTTCTTACAGGATCCTGGATCTAGACCTGGAGCTATATTCGGAAAGCTCTGTATTCGTGTATCTCTTTCAGTTGTGTTACGTATTATTTGTTTGCTGCTATGTAATTTAAATCTCTGATAGTTTTCATGGTGTAATATTTATTCATACTCTGTTATATTCTTGTACTCTGATGTCAATTGTTGTAATAAGCAATGAAATGTTCTTCTGTTTGTGTTCTGATTTGTCGTGTTCTCAACTAAATCCGGGCTTTCCCTTATGAGGAAGTTTGGGTCATTTCAACGTGCTTCAAAAAATAAATTTCATCGGATTTATTAGATGTATTTCCCATGGCATTTATAGGTGAATTATATGTTTTTTCTGGAAAATATTTTATGTGTATTATGTAAATAAAGCATTTCCAAAAATATTTGTATAGACAAAATATTAATTATATATGTGATAAGAAATCAAGTAAAGAGCAAAAAAAAATTATATTGTATGTTATATAAATAACAATGTTTGGTAGTTCTCTTAAGTCATGAACATACAAAATTAGACAAACAACAACAGCAACAACATTTTAGATATTGATTACTATTTCTAAATCAGTGTAATGTAATAGGAAAACAATGCTATTATTATAAGAACAATTATGGTCATTGTCCTTAATAGGAATACAATCTACATTTATATGTAATGCTTGGTAAAAAGTTAAGGAGACATTGCAGGGACATCAATAAATCACCTAAATAAGGAAGTGATTTACCAAACAAACTTGAAATCCATCAAAAAAAAAATTATCTGAAGAAAAAAGGAAACAAACAAATTCAAAGAATTGTGATGGAAACATTGAGAATTTTTGAACAAATTTTCTTATGTCGTTGGTAAAAAGACGGGTATATGACTGTAATGCTATATAATAAATACTATAAATTTGAGATTATATGTATATATATATATATATATATGGATATATTGAAGTCATATCAAAAAGGTAATATATGATTTATGGAACTTCTTTTACACTTTCCATCTTAGATTAATATGTAGCCATTTCTCCTGAAGCTTATCTCTAGAAACAATTGAATGTGATTTCAAATTATTGACAATATTACTAATTATATACATGGTACAAATAGTGTAGATATGTAATATTTTGACTAATTATGAATTTTGGTACTGCAACTTACATTACACATAAGTTGTTTTACATGGTAAGTGATGACAAATTGAAAAGATCAAGTTACCTTATAAATTGTGTTTTTTTTAAACATAGATAGGAACCAAAATGATATCATAAGAAATTGGATAGGGATTATATTAGTTTCATCATAACACATGTGTAACAACCCGGAAAGTTCAGAACTAATTTAAAATTTTTGTTTTAGCTATTTTAATGGATTTTGAATATTTGAAATGATTTATTTTAAATAATAACGAATAAAAATTTATTTAGATCGAAGTTAGGACGTAAAAATTTATTTTAATTATAAAACGAGCCTAAAGTGGCGCTATAGTTTGACAATTTGATTTCAAAATTTAATTGAATTTATAGGATTCAAAATAAATAGGATTTCAGTAAAACCAGAAACATTAGAATCTGTTTAATAATATCTTTCTAACGAATGTAAGAAAATGAGATTTCATAATATAAATTAAAAGTTATATCCAGTTTAAAATTTGAAATAGTCGCTATGGAATTTATATATATATTTAATAATATATATATAGCCCTTAAAAATAGACATTTTGTAAACGACCTTCGTTTTCGATGAAAACACTTTTGTTGGATCTAGAATGTCAAATTATTATTAAATTCCAATTTTCATAATTTTTGGAATTAATATGTGAGCGTGGTGAATTTAAATATGTTTTGCAGATTCCTATTTTATAGGATCCAGGATCTACACCTTGAGCTATATTCGGAAAGCTCTGTGTTTGTGTATCTCTTTCAGTTGTGTTATGTATTATTTTTCCGCTGCTATGTAATTTAAATCTCTGATATTTTTCAAGGTGTAATATTTATTCATACTATGTTATATTCTTGTACTCTGATGTAAATTTTGATAATAAGCAATGAAATGTTCTTCTGTTTGTGTTCTGATTTGTCGTGTTCTCAACTCAATCTAGGCTTTCCCTTATGGGGAAGTTTGGGTTATTTCAACGTGCTTCAAAACAGAAATTTCATTAGATTTATTAGATGCATTTTCCATGGCATTTATAGGTGAATTATATGTTTTTTCTGGAAAATAGTTTATGTATATTATGTAAATAAAGCATTTCAAGAAATATTTGTATAGACAAAAATATTAATTAAATATGCGATAAGAAATCAAGTAAAGAGGAATAAAAAAATTATATTGTATGTTATATAAATAACAATGTTGGGTAGTTCTCTTAATGCATGAAGATACAAAGTTAGACAAACAACAATAGCAACAACATTTTAGTTATTGTGTACTATTTCTAAATCAATGTAATGAAATAGGAAAAGAATGCTATAATTATAAGAACAATCATGGTCATAGTCCTTAAAAGGAATACAATCTACACTTTTATGTAGTGCTTTATAAAAAGTTAAGGAAACATTACAGGAATATCAATAAATCACCTAAATAAGGATTTGATTCACTAAACAAACTTAAAATCCATCAGAAAAAATTATCTAAAGAAAAAAAGAAACAAATCAAATTCAGGGCATTGTGATGGAAACAATGAGATTTTTTTACCAAAATTTCTTTAAAATTTTCTTATATCATTAGTAGAAAGACTGGTATATGATTGTAATGCTATATAATAAATACTATAAATTTGATATGATATATATATAAGTAGAATCAATACTTTCCTATGAACTGACATATATACAACTAAATTACTAATACTTCTCGTTATTAATAGAAATGGACGAAGTCAATTCAATTAGGACATTTATACTTCCCATCTTTTTCCTCAACTTCATGATCACTACATGTTAAGCAAGCATCATAATACCAGGTTTGTTCCTCTTTTACATTCCTAACGGTTACTTAACAAATAACTTCGTTCTGAAATTTATAAAATATAGTAACTTTAGGTACATGAATAGGAACGACAAATTAAAAATAAAAAAAAATTAAAGTCTAGGGAGTATACTTCAATATATTCAGATTTCAAGTTCCTTATCTCACCAATACTCTGTGTTTGATAATCTCCGGTAATCATATCCTTAACATCAACATTTCCTTCATTGAAATCAATAATATCCAACCTACATATTTTATAAGTTTAATTTTTGATTATATTATATTTAGAAAATATATTATATTACATTTCAACAGAACTCAAGTTTACCTCTTTCTCATTTTGAGAACACTATGATGGTTGTAGTTGATGAAAAACCATGTTGCACCAACATTGATTTTATTAGATTGTTGTAAAATATAAAAAACATCATGTTATTAAATTTTCACATATTAAAGTAACTGATAATCGATAGCATGGTTGGACCGATGGATGAGAGAATTGAGCTAGACTGATGGAGAAAAAGGGGTAAATCCTACCAAAATATATATTAATAAATTTTCTCAATTATGAATAACATAAAAGTCATACTAAAATTGTATCTTTAAAAGAATTCAACCTACAACTCGCCACAGTGATGATAACTGGTTTCTCAGTAGCTTCTTTTAAAGTGGTAGCAAACAATTTGGCAAAATCATCCAAAAACAAAATTTCACAGTAGAATTGTCAAAACATAAAAATGGGAAGCAAAATATTGTTTATGCATATAACAAAATAATGATTTAAATTCCATAATATTTAAAGTGCTATATATCCATACCTCCATCTGTAACTATTTATGTTGATCTTACTTCAAAAAGACTAAATAATAGATAGGAAAACATTATTTGTATATTTTTTCATATATCCTATGTATGGTACATTGATACTTTCCATTGTACTATGTATATGAATTTAAGCAGCAACATATTATAATATTTGAAGGTATATTATGTTGCTGTGAAAAGAGAAATGAATAGTAACCAAGAGATTATAGATAGATATATAAATAAAAAACCAACAATTTAGCTAACAGATCATGGAGAATGCAGCTATGTTTAGGTAAAAAATTATAAACTATGGACCACATTGAGGGCATGAAAGAAAATTGTCTTGAAATATGTGTAAAAATAATCCATTTCGTCAAATGAGTTAGTTAATTTATGGTATAATTTGATCGTAATCCTATGAACAAATTTTCCATAAACGATATGGTAAAGCATAAGCGTACAATAAAGAACGGAAATGATACATGTGATCTAGGGAATTGTAAATATATTGAACACATGCATTTATTCATAAATCCTGAAGGATAAGCATGCATAATAGGCAAATATGTAAATTTCTCTGTTGTTAATTAGTTGTTCAAACTGGAAAACGCAACAAACGGAAAATAACAGAGGTGAACAACTAATGAACAATAGGGAAATTTAAAATGCATGAAAGAAACAACTTGGTTTACACTAATGTTGTTATTAAATGCATGAATTAGTGGATATACACTAATGCTGGAAACGAAGATAATATTTGGATGTAGAGAGAAATATAACACAAAAATTCACATAATTGCTGAAAAAGAAAAGTAGAAATATTTTTTTTCGATCAATGAGTAATTACAACAAAAGAAGAAAAGTACAACAAAGAAACAAAAAAACAGTGAAAAGCCACATTAAAGTAGAGAACAAACAAAAATAAAGCAACAAAGTTGAAACCGTGGAAATGGAATTATCTAGCAAGGAGATTATTAGGATCCATTGCTCTCTGCCCAAGCAACCCGCATATAAGAAATTCATAGATGACTTAATACAACGAAGCAAATCATAATAAAGAAGTGCATATTACCACAACAGCCCCTATCTGAATCGTTTGCTCCATTAGCTGTAACCTTTTATGTGTCTTGTAATTCTCAGCACTTTGGATTTTCTGTAATAACCCGAAAATCTGGGCCAGTTTGAAATTTTTATTTTAGCAATTTTAGCTGAATTTGAATATTTAAAATAGATTATTTTAAATAATATCGACGAAAATTTATTTTGAATATAATTCGATCGTATATATTATACGCGTCGTCGTTAGAATATAAATAATTATATATAATTATAAATAGAATTGAAAATGGCGCGGTAGTTCGATAATTCGATTTCAAACTTCAATTGAATGTACCGAGTGCAAAACAATCCGGATTTTAGTGAAACCAAAAACATTAGGATCTAATTGATGATATCTTTCCAACGAATCCGAAAAATCAATATTTCATATCGGGAATCAAAAGATATGTCCAGTTGAAAATTCTGAATAGTCGATATGGAATTCAGGCCCTTAAAAATGGAAATTTTGCAGATGACCTCGGATTTCGACGAAACCAGTTTTGTTGGATCCGTGATGTAAAGTTATTGCTAGATTCCAAATTCCATAATTTTTCGAATCAATATGTGAGCGTGGAAAAGGAAAACGCGTTGGACCAGTTTCAGTTGATTTTAATCGACTGGAAATTGGCCATTTCTCAAATGGTCTCAGAATTCGACGAAACTAGTTTTGTTAGGACCGTATCGTCAATACGAAGCTAGAAAATATTTTTATGGAATTTATAGAGTTGTTATGTGACCCCGGTAATTTGAAATGTACGTTTAAAATTCAATATAGTGATTTAAATGTTAATTCAACGAAAACTGACTGAAATAGTCGAATGGGCCTACGAAACATATCCCATTATGTTCGAAACGGGGGTAATTAGCTAGGAGCGACAGTCGTTAGGGTTCGTTTGGAGTTCGTAAACTAAACAAGATATTTTCGAAATAAAATAATATAAAATAATATATATATATATAGCTCATTTTTAAACCCTAAGTCCTCATTCTCGTCCAGCCACCACCCTAAGGGAATCGATGGAGAATACACTCCGAATTTTGTCCCCAATTTCCTGTAAATTCGTAAATCAATTCCTGAAATCTCTAAAGGCAAACATCTAGAGCTCGATGAGGGTTGTTCATCCAACGGTGGTGATCTTGTCTATCGCTTCGTGGTGGTGGGAATTCGTCCTCAAAGGGTGCGCGATCGAAGTCAATTTCAGGGTGGCTGGGGGCTTCGAACTTCACGCCAATGCTAGCGATGGAAGAGCATGCCAAGGCGAGTTGGAGGGTGGTGGCGGATCGAGGTTCGGCTTGGAGACGGCGGCGCAATCTGAAACCCTAGGGGCTGAGCACTTTGGAAAAACGAGCGGGCTTTGTTTCTGGAGATGGAAGAAGGGTCAATCCCCTAATTTTTTATTTAATTAATTGTTTATTTTAGTAATTAATGTAAATGTCGATAACTTGCTCATACCAAATCAGAAATAGACGAATCAAGACGCACTGGATTCCTCTTCTTGAGCGCTACGCAATGAAACTGACCAGGACAGAAACGGGACAAGTTAGAATTTCAGACAATTTCGAATCCAAACAGAAATTCAGAAATAAAATGGCGGAGTGAATCCAAAAGTGAGAATTCTCTCACTTTAAATTTTCTGTTCAGTTATTTATTTCATAACTGCATATATGAACTGTTCCCCGTCGTCCACAGACCATGGACGACTTGTATGTTTGATTGTGTTCTATGTGAAAATTGATCGTGATGTGAAGTGAAATAACATATATATGAAGAGTGAAATTTATATGTATAGCAAAGTGAAATAACATATATATGAAGAGTGAAATTTATATATATAGCGAAGTGAAATATGTATATATTGAAGAGTGAAATATTATTTATAGTGAAAGTGAAAATATCGAATATATTGAAAGTGAAAATATCGAATATATTGAAAGTGAAAATATCGAATATATTGAAAGTGAAAATATCGAATATATTGAAAGTGAAAATATCGTATATAGTGAATGTGAAAATATCGAATATATTGAAAGTGAAAATATCGAATATATTGAAAGTGATAATATCGTATATAGTGAAAGTGAAAATATATATATATATTGAAAGTGAAAATATGATATATATATATATGAAATGAAAACGATATATATATATATATATGAAAACGATATATATATGAAATGAAAACGATGTATATGAAATATTCGATTTTGATAGAAAATTGAAAACGAATTCGAATTGAATTGAATCGAAAACGATTTCGAAATGAGTTGAATTGAAAACGAATTCGAAATGAATTGAATTGAAATTTGAATTGAATAGAAATGAATTTTAAAATGAATTAATAAGGAAGAATTCAATTTTGATTTGAATTGAAATGGAAGTTGAAATTGTTTTTGAAACGAATTTTAAAACTATTTATATAATTCGTTTTAAATAGAAATCGACGAAATATATATTATATATATTATATATAATATAATGGCCTGAATAGAACGCGCCGCGCCGCGGCAGTTCGTGAATTTCGACCATTTACTTCGAACGGACATTGCGGGAGATCCGACCGTCGGATTCTCCTAAAACCGGAACCGTTGGGTTCGTATCGAAAAGAGCTTTCTAACAAATATTAGAAATTTGAAATCTAACGGTTGGATTTGGAGTTACGTCCAAATCAAATTTGAAAAAGGTCGCTGTAAGTGCAGTTCGATGGCCATTGATGGAAATCGACGGTACGGACCTTGATAAAATTATTAAAAATAGTAATAATTTGTGTAAAATCATAAGAAATGATTTGGGAAGAATTGGGATGAAAAACTCCATATTTGAAAAGATAAAAATAGATTTTTATCGAAATGAACTAGTTATTAACTAGAAAAATAATCCAATGGTTAAAAATAAATAAATTGGATTAGATTTGAATTGAAATTATCAATGGATATTTTCGATATTGGATTCCGTGATTATACAGATATTGTGATGGGAATTTGGAAGATATCGATATCGTTATTCCCGATATGATATCTGTTGGTTTCAGGATTTGATGTTAAATATAAGTCAATACTCTCTCTATTTAAAACCTTATATTTAATGTCAAATTTGATTGATTGATGGTTTGGATTGTGCTCGACCAGTTTATGAGCAGAATATGCTTTTACATTTAGCATTGGGTTGGGTTGAAAATATCTGTGTGCTAACGCCTTGTGAAACACTTCACGATTTGACGATAAGGTGTTTAGCGATGTTGTGTTCATTTCAAATTTAACGAATGATTGTGAAATGATATTTTCTTAAGTGAAAAGAAATGTATTCCCGATTTTGGACAGGGAATGTTTTATAAAAATGTTTTATAAAACAGAAAGGATTTCGAGGCCCAAAACCCGATGATTTCTAAAATGATTTAGAAATGTATTATATGTTACATTGTGGTTCATCGCGTATTTGATCAGTTGCTATTAATGATGTATCTGTTTGGTGGCGGAGAATTTATTCTCTTGCTTAACACCCTTCTTTGAGACGTACGAGCTCAAAGGTTATGTGATTAATAGTGACTGATCATATGCGTGAATTACTGATGTGAAGTACTATATTTTGAAAGTACTTGTGATTATTATGTTGAGAAATGATTTTCCCTACTTCGGGATATGAAATGATTTAGTATGTGGCTAAAGATTCGGGTAATCCTGAGACTAAAAGTATGGGTGAGAGGGCGGTGTATGCTCTCCATGAGTGGGAGGTGCATCGTCGGTGTAGCCTACTCCTATGTAGGGTAGATGCACATATATATATCGAGTTGCGAGGTGCGTACCCTTTGCCTTGTCGATGGGGAGCACGATATTTGGTTGCATACTTGTTTGTATGCATTGTTATGTTTTGGAATTCACATTTCCAAACGATTTGATTTGAGATCCCGAAGTGAAATCTACTTTGATATAGAAAGTTAGATATGTATTTCAAATGATTTGAAATAAGAAATCGGGAATAAAATCCAAAGGAATAATTTCTGTAAATTGAATTGGATTTAGAAAATCTAAGTGTAGTGATTAATCTAAATGGGTAGATTGGGATATTGCATGTTGATTGATGCATAGTAGATCCATATATCTATATTGATTATTGTTTATACACTGGTATTCATGGGGGTAAACCCGTTCCGCGTTAGCGGCGTGGTCCCGTGATATGCCATTTTAGTAAATAAGTTAATTATAACTGTTAGAGTTTCTCACACCTGTCCCATGACTGACCTGTAGTTTGCTTTTCCCTTGCGAACTCGGGTGCCCCTATTTTCCACACGGGCAGTCGAGTAGTTTTATTTTGCAGATGTATTGAGCAGGATTCTGGATTGAAGCTTTAAGCTGTGTCCAGGCATTTACAGTCTTCCGCTGTGTAGTTTATATTTCCGCTGTGCACTGTTTTACATTTATGTAAATTTATCTTCCGCTGTGTATTATATTTCGATATACTCTGATATTCAGTACTCTGATGTAACATTATTATGATGTTTATTGAAGTCTTCTGTTATTTGTTCTGATGTGTTGTATACCCAAAGTTAGCGTATACGGGATTCTTACGGTCTTGGTCGGTTTAGCGATCGATTAGGTCCGGGCGAAATCCGTTGTCGTTACACGTGGTATCAGAGCTTTGGTTAAACTCAAATCTTTGGGGTACAACTCGTTAGAACTGAACAAAAGACTCATCAGAGGTAGGATTAGTAATGTCCTATAAAAGAATCCTCATTAGAGATAGAATCAGTAGCATTCTAGAACGAGTGACTCGTTAGAGATGGGGTTAGAAATGCCCCAGAATGAGTCGAGAGTTATTTGTTTATAAATAACGTATTTGTGATTATATATAATCTGATTTTAGAAAATATAATCAATTAATTGATTGTTGGCTGTGTTGTTTGATTATTAGTTGCCTAATAAAATCCACATTTGAATTGAAGGAACCAATTAGGCCAAATTGTATACAAATTGAACCGAATAGTAAACGATATTGAAAATCGGTTGCATTTGCTTGCATATACATATACTTACATTGAACAGGTCATAGCAAGGAGGCTAGAGCCAGAGAATAAAATTTGTTTGCCCGACAAATAGGTACATGTTTACTACATAATTTACTGTTTTGTTTGGGTGATGATGATTTTATGAGCCTATTGGCTAGCCGCTTGGCTTTTTCTTTTTCTTTTTGAGATCTTAAGGACCGGGGAAGCTATTTGAAATTCCCCGATGCTCCCGGTGCAGGGGAGGTTATGGCGAAATTTTTCGAAAATTTAGGGTGTTAGCCAAATTTTTGAAATTTTGAAAATTCTCAGAAACTAAAGAGTTGGAGAATGGAAGCCAGATCGAGCGTAGAGTTGATTAATCAAACCACTTTCGACTTTGTTCCTTTTCGAGGACGAAAAGTTTTAAGTGGGGGAGATTGTAATAACCCGAAAATCTGGGCCAGTTTGAAATTTTTATTTTAGCAATTTTAGCTGAATTTGAATATTTAAAATAGATTATTTTAAATAATATCGACGAAAATTTATTTTGAATATAATTCGATCGTATATATCATACGCGTCGTCGTTAGAATATAAATAATTATATATAATTATAAATAGAATTGAAAATGGCGCGGTAGTTCGATAATTCGATTTCAAACTTCAATTGAATGTACCGGGTGCAAAACAATCCGGATTTTAGTGTAACCAAAAACATTAGGATCTAATTGATGATATCTTTCCAACGAATCCGAAAAATCAAGATTTCATATCGGGAATCAAAAGATATGTCCAGTTGAAAATTCTGAATAGTCGCTATGGAATTCAGGCCCTTAAAAATGGAAATTTTGCAGATGACCTCGGATTTCGACGAAACCAGTTTTGTTGGATCCGTGATGTAAAGTTATTGCTAGATTCCAAATTCCATAATTTTTCGAATCAATATGTGAGCGTGGCAAAGGAAAACGCGTTGGACCAGTTTTAGTTGATTTTAATCGACTGGAAATTGGCCATTTCTCAAATGGTCTCAGAATTCGACGAAACTAGTTTTGTTAGGACCGTATCGTCAATACGAAGCTAGAAAATATTTTTATGGAATTTATAGAGTTGTTATGTGACCCCGGTAATTTGAAATGTACGTTTAAAATTCAATATAGTGATTTAAATGTTAATTCAACGAAAACTGACTGAAATAGTCGAATGGGCCTACGAAACATATCCCATTATGTTCGAAACGGGGGTAATTAGCTAGGAGCGACAGTCGTTAGGGTTCGTTTGGAGTTCGTAAACTAAACAAGATATTTTCGAAATAAAATAATATAAAATAATATATATATATATATATAGCTCATTTCTAAACCCTAAGTCCTCATTCTCGTCCAGCCGCCACCCTAAGGGAATCGATGGCGAATACACTCCGAATTTTGTCCCCAATTTCCTGTAAATTCGTAAATCAATTCCTGAAATCTCTAAAGGCAAACATCTAGAGCTCGATGAGGGTTGTTCATCCAACGGTGGTGATCTTGTCTATCGCTTCGTCGTGGTGGGAATTCGTCCTCAAAGGGTGCGCGGTCAAAGTCAATTTCAGGGTGGCTGGGGGCTTCGAACTTCGCGCCAATGCTGGCGATGGAAGAGCACGCCAAGGCGAGTTGGAGGGTGGTGGTGGATCGAGGTTCGGCTTGGAGACGGCGGCGCAATCTGAAACCCTAGGGGCTTAGCACTTTGGAAAAACGAGCGGGCTTTGTTTCTGGAGATGGAAGAAGGGTCAATCCCCTAATTTTTTATTTAATTAATTGTTTATTTTAGTAATTAATGTAAATGTCGATAACTTGCTCATACCAAATCAGAAACAGACGAATCAAGACGCACTGGATTCCTCTTCTTGAGCGCTACGCAATGAAACTGACCAGGACTGAAACGGGACAAGTTAGAATTTCAGATAATTTCGAATCCAAGCAGAAATTCAGAAATAAAATGGCGGAGTGAATCCCAAAGTGAGAATTCTCTCACTTTAAATTTTCTGTTCAGTTATTTATTTCATAACTGCATATATGAACTGTTCCCCGTCGTCCACAGACCATGGATGACTTGTTTGTTTGATTGTGTTCTATGTGAAAATTGATGGTGATGTGAAGTGAAATAACATATATATGAAGAGTGAAATTTATATGTATAGCAAAGTGAAATAACATATATATGAAGAGTGAAATTTATATATATAGCGAAGTGAAATATGTATATATTGAAGAGTGAAATATTATTTATAGTGAAAGTGAAAATATCGAATATATTGAAAGTGAAAATATCGAATATATTGAAAGTGAAAATATCGAATATATTGAAAGTGAAAATATCGTATATAGTGAATGTGAAAATATCGAATATATTGAAAGTGAAAATATCGAATATATTGAAAGTGATAATATCGTATATAGTGAAAGTGAATATATATATATATATATATATATATATATATATATTGAAAGTGAAAATATGATATATATATGAAATGAAAACGATATATATATATATATATATATATATATGAAAACGATATATATATGAAATGAAAACGATGTATATGAAATATTCGATTTTGATAGAAAATTGAAAACGAATTCGAATTGAATTGAATAGAAAACGATTTCGAAATGAGTTGAATTGAAAACGAATTCGAAATGAATTGAATTGAAATTTGAATTGAATAGAAATGAATTTTAAAACGAATTTATAAGGAAGAATTCAATTTTGATTTGAATTGAAATGGAAGTTGAAATTGTTTTTGAAACGAATTTTAAAACTATTTATATAATTCGTTTTAAATAGAAATCGACGAAATATATTATATATATATTATATATAATATAATGGCCTGAATAGAACGCGCCGCGCCGCGGTAGTTCGTGAATTTCGACCATTTACTTCGAACGGACATTGCGGGAGATCCGACCGTCGGATTCTCCTAAAACTGGAATCGTTGGGTTCGTATCGAAAAGAGCTTTCTAACGAATATTAGAAATTTGAAATCTAACGGCTGGATTTGGAGTTACGTCCAAATCAAATTTGAAAAAGGTCGCTGTAAGTGCAGTTCGATGGCCATTGATGGAAATCGACGGTACGGACCTTGATAAAATTATTAAAAATAGTAATAATTTGTGTAAAATCATAAGAAATGATTTGGGAAGAATTGGGATGAAAAACTCAATATTTGAAAAGATAAAAATAGATTTTTATCGAAATGAACTAGTTATTAACTAGAAAAATAATCCAATGGTTAAAAATAAATAAATTGGATTAGATTTGAATTGAAATTATCAATGGATATTTTCGATATTGGATTCCGTGATTATACAGATATTGTGATGGGAATTTGGAAGATATCGATATCATTATTCCCGATATGATATCTGTTGGTTTCAGGATTTGATGTTAAATATAAGTCAATACTCTCTCTATTTAAAACCTTATATTTAATGTCACATTTGATTGATTGATGGTTTGGATTGTGCTCGACCAGTTTATGAGCAGAATATGCTTTTACATTTAGCATTGGGTTGGGTTGAAAATATTTGTGTGCTAACGCCTTGTGAAACACTTCACGATTTGACGATAAGGTGTTTAGCGATGTTGTGTTCATTTCAAATTTAACGAATGATTGTGAAATGATATTTTTCTTAAGTGAAAAGAAATGTATTCCCGATTTTGGACAGGGAATGTTTTATAAAAATGTTTTATAAAACAGAAAGGATTTCGAGGCCCAAAACCCGATGATTTCTAAAATGATTTAGAAATGTATTATATGTTACATTGTGGTTCATCGCGTATTTGATCAGTTGCTATTAATGATGTATCTGTTTGGTGGCGGAGAATTTATTCTCTTGCTTAACACCCTTCTTTGAGACGTACGAGCTCAAAGGTTATGTGATTAATAGTGACTGATCATATGCGTGAATTACTGATGTGAAGTACTATATTTTGAAAGTACTTGTGATTATTATGTTGTGAAATGATTTTCCCTACTTCGGGATATGAAATGATTTAGTATGTGGCTAAAGATTCGGGTAACCCTGAGACTAAAAGTATGGGTGAGAGGGCGGTGTATGCTCTCCATGAGTGGGAGGTGCATCGTCGGTGTAGCCTACTCCTATGTGGGGTAGGTGCACATATATATATCGAGTTGCGAGGTGCGTACCCTTTGCCTTGTCGATGGGGAGCACGATATTTGGTTGCATACTTGTTTGTATGCATTGTTATGTTTTGGAATTCACATTTCCAAACGATTTGATTTGAGATCCCGAAGTGAAATCTACTTTGATATAGAAAGTTAGATATGTATTTCAAATGATTTGAAATAAGAAATCGGGAATAAAATCCAAAGGAATAATTTCTGTAAATTGAATTGGATTTAGAAAATCTAAGTGTAGTGATTAATCTAAATGGGTAGATTGGGATATTGCATGTTGATTGATGCATAGTAGATCCATATATCTATATTGATTATTGTTTATACACTGGTATTCATGGGGGTAAACCCGTTCCG
This sequence comes from Allium sativum, assembly GCA_030737875.1. Lineage (NCBI taxonomy): Eukaryota > Viridiplantae > Streptophyta > Magnoliopsida > Asparagales > Amaryllidaceae > Allium > Allium sativum. Next base: position 660,335,191 of record CM060920.1, read on the forward strand.
CGTTAGCGGCGTGGTCCCGTGATATGCCATTTTAGTAAATAAGTTAATTATAACTATTAGAGTTTCTCACACCAGTCCCATGACTGACCTGTAGTTTGCTTTTCCCTTGCGAACTCGGGTGCCCCTATTTTCCACACGGGCAGTCGAGTAGTTTTATTTTGCAGATGTATTGAGCAGGATTCTGGATTGAAGCTTTAAGCTGTGTCTAGGCATTTACAGTCTTCCGCTGTGTAGTTTATATTTCCGCTGTGCACTGTTTTACATTTATGTAAATTTATCTTCCGCTGTGTATTATATTTCGATATACTCTGATATTCTGTACTCTGATGTAACATTATTATGATGTTTATTGAAGTCTTCTGTTATTTGTTCTGATGTGTTGTATACCCAAAGTTAGCGTATACGGGATTCGTACGGTCTTGGTCGGTTTAGCGATCGATTAGGTCCGGGCGAAATCCGTTGTCGTTACATTTTCAGCGCAACTGACTATTCTCTCTTGGAAGCTAATGTTCTAATCTATAATGTAAGGATAAGCAAAGTGCGGAAATGGAAGAACTAATGTCAGAAATTCGATTACCTTAAATAGAGCAAACGGTACACGTTTCATGCTGGACCCATGTAAGAAATCTTCCATCAACTGGAGTAGAGAGTATGTTATCGATTATAAAATTGCATCAGAATAAAAAATTGAAGAAACGGAGCATAAATTTATAAGGAAAAGAATAACACCTAAGAGCATAAAATTCTGGTGAAGCAGCAAATGGATTTAGTAGATGTCCAAAGGCTTTTTACAGGTTAATTATACATTTTTCTGGCAATATAAATTATGTATATTTATCTAAATAACCTATTTCTAGAAATAATTGAATGTGATTTAAAAATATAGACAAAATAGTGAAATGATGGAAAGGTGGTAGAAATTAGAGTGATAATAATTAGAACTTTGGAACAAAATCATTCCATTAAGATTTGCTTATACTATTGACATAAGATTGGTATATGCCTATAATACTGTACTATGATATACTGCAAATTTAATATGGTAAATATAGCAAATAGATTTAATACTTTCCAATGTTACCTGATATATTCAAGTAAAATTATACATATTATTCATTTTATACAAATAGATGGAATTGATTCTATCGTCTCATTCACAAAAAATAAATTAATATAAATTTTAAGATATCCTATCAAGAATATCCATATAGCCATATTGTAAACATGGATATAATATTTTTAATTAATCAATTTATAGCACAATCAATTTAGTCTGTTTAAAACTAACTTATCAAAAGTTTCATGTAGATAACGTATGTAATATCCTACCTTAATTATATTAATTATTATTTGAATGACATAGGGCATATAAAGTAATTATACAAATCAAATGCAATTAGACAAATCAAATGCCATATAAGGAATGCAATATCCTACCATAATTATATTAATTAATAACATTTTTTTAAAATTGAACGCAATTATATGAACCATGATTTACATGATTTCATGAGATTTTTAAAATAATTATTGAATTTTAAGGGCTTTTTTGGTATTTCATGGTCGGACCATGACTCCAAAAGAATTAAGATAAGTGGGAATTATTATATAGATAGATAAAGATAAACGGGAAATTTATATAATTACAAGTTTATAACTATAAATATTTAATTAAACTAATAAACATCTATTTAAAATCTATTTTGTTTAAATATTAAAATATTGTATATATTTTTTAATTATCTAACCAAACTTTTTATATAATATATTTATTTTAAATTAAACTATTTTATATTATATTAGCTATTTTTTCTAAAAAAAGTCTATTTATGTTTTGAACTATTAGATCCGAAATGCTTAATATGAAGTTCTTGTTAATGAACTATTTGTAAATATGAAATCTGAATTTTGAATAGAATCAAATAATGAATCGATTGAAGTACACTTTATGACGTTTGAATATTTGAACTTAATTGTTTAAATGCAAAACCAGTATTTGGAGTTAATTGGTTGAAACCAATATTTGAAGTTAATTTATTTATGATATTTTAAAATATAATTCAAATATAAATGACCACAGTGTGGAAAATGTAAATGTTCGGTTGTTAAAGAGACCGCAATCAGATATTATCATACTCTCTGCCAATATCAAAAACTTCTTTAACAACTGTGTAGGTGGTAGAGAATCCAGAACTAAGTCTGTTGGTTTGGCGAACGCTAGTGGAATGAAGTAAGAGAATGATAATGGATGTCCTTGACCTTCAGACCATAATTAAAATGACTAAAATGTGTGCTATACCATGTTTAAGTGAGGTCGCATCTCTTATCGAATGCACTTCTTTGAACTATATCTATTACTTTGTGATTTGATTGGTGGCCACCCTTGATTATAGGAGTGTTGTTCGAGGTAGGCGGTAGTCAAGGCTACGTATTACCACCGGTCTGGGCGTGTGACAGTAAAATCCTACCGTGTGTATTCCTCGTGTGCCTTGTCATATTATCCAGATCGATCCCCCTATAATTTTGATTTAACGTTGTCGTATAGCGGAGCATCCCTATCCACCGACGGCTTACTGGTGTTTTATATGCAATGTTTACGACAATGTATAAATGGTGTAAGGGTAAAAATGTAATCCCGCTTATGCTATTTTCAATAGTATATTTAACCATAGATACTATTATAATAGCATATTGTAATATATTATATATAGTTTGACGGATCCTTAGAGGATGGAAATCCCAAACATCTTTTAAGTTATGGATGCATTTCATTGAATATTTCACTTGATAGATTCAATGATATAAGAATGTTAGTCCTGATCCGAATGTTTTGTTTTTGCATTATTGTTCGGGTCAGACCGAATATTGCAATATTGAGATTTTACCTTTCGAAGCTGGAAACTATTAAAGACATCAACTCTATCTATTGGTTCTGAGTATTTCTTTTTTGTATTAGTAATTTTTGTATTTAGATTTCTGCTGGTAACTCTGATATTATGTATAAGTTGAAAAAAATTTAGTAGCTTCATGAACTACTATTGTATTTTATTTATTTAACTTAGAGATATTCTTTTTTTTTTGTCTGTGATTCTATGATTTGATTTATTAAACTCCAAAATAATAACAATCTGTCATTTCAAATGGTTCGAGTTTGTTTTATTACAGGCTTGAAGCGGTCGAAAAGGCAAGTCGTTACAAAATGGGTAATTAATAGGAAATTTAAAAAACTAACTGTCGAACACATCCTAAGCCGAGAGTTAATTTTTCTCCTCCGACGAAACGGGACAAATTATCCATATTGCGTGTCCATCATACGGATCAGACACTTCCAACACGCAACCTAGGAAAAATTTGGCCATGAAAGTTGCTTTAGATTTGTTTGATAATACTTCTCATTGTGTAGCGGTTGACACCAATGTTTAGGAACATGAAATTTGTTAGCATTGCAAAAAATAAAAATGTTTCTATCAAGTTATCATTACGAACGTCATGGTTCGTTATTTGCATGTAATTACAGCACACTCTTCTTGCATGAATTGTCATTCTACAAATTGTACATGTTTAAAAAGTTCCCAATAAAATGATTTATGTATAGATTATTTAATTTTTTCCTTTTAAGTTGCTACACCATTTTTTGTTTTAAATTTTAATTTATATTATTAGTTAATAAAAAACGAACTTGTAAACGATCTTTATTTGTTAGATTCAATTTTTAGATGATAATAAGGTTTTGTAATATTGGTTGATGAGCGATTTGAATTAGTAAATTGGCAAATCTTATTTCTAAGTGATAAAATTGACATTTACAGTAGTTTATGCCGATACAAAAAAGCGAGACACCAAAAATCATACATTTGAACAATTCTACATTAAGTAATTTGAATAAAAAACAAGGTTTGTACACATCTTAAGTATTCATAAAAGATTATATCTCCTTATTTATTAGAAGATAGAAAGTGTCAAATAACAATTTAATATTTGAAAAGTTAAATATAGGGGTAATCTAGAAAACTAATGGTTGGAATAAAATATTGGGCTTCCAAATCATATTTCCTGTGGCATTTCATAGTAGTTATTTTGTGTAATTATTGACATTTAATCGTGGTTTATTTAACCATCTAACCATTTTAGTATTTAGGTTTATCAACAAACGTTTTAAATTTAGATAATATAATATTTTATACTCTTCTCATATTCGAAAATATTTTCTGATGTTTGATATTCACATTCTTGCACTAGTGCATGGCCTGTGCTATGCACAGGGGAGATTGTGAGGTATAAAAGAATGGAGATATCAAGTTGATACACATCAATTGTATGATATTTTATATGCACATGATGATTTTCTTTTTTAAATTTAGGTGGCATTTTGTCTTGTAGGGTAACTATCATGTAATAAAAAATTCTTGTTGGAGCATGCTATATGAGATGCGTACGAAGAATAAGGCGGGTTCATGATTTTATATTGCAGTATGAAAATTTGCTGTGGTCATTAAGATAACAATTCATATTTGCAAATTTCACACAGTCCAAAATTGCATACCTATTTTTGCGAGGTTTCTTTTTCAATATTTGACAATAGTGGATAAGAATTTATTTATTTTACATGCAATAATTCAGCAACCATGCACTCCGGGGCGTAAAATTGCAGTTATATCCAAAACAATAATGTAGCAACCATAAATTTTATTGCAATTGCTATTTATTAAGCGCTTTCAGTTGCAACATATCAGTTTTATCTACAACATTATCGCTTAAACTTTTTTTGGTAGATAGGAATACATTTGCAATACTAGAAATTTAATAGATTTGTACTAAAAAAAATTTCATCAGTTACTGAAATGAGAAGCCATTAAACCTAGTTGATAACTATTGAACTCACATGCACAGGTTCCATTATCACTTTTGTTAGCTGAAAGCAGATATCAACTATGCAAATCCAGATTGTAGTGCCGCAGCAATGATTGTTTCATCTCCTCTATTTAAACGTTTTCTTGCCATTTTATTGTAGTACCATTGCCTCCATTATCAAGATGTAGTCATGCAGCATTACGGCAGCATAAATTGTGGAACAACGTAAAGACAAAGTACATGTGAAATATAAAACATAGAAATTGGAAGTGACAAATAGTATAAATAAAAAATAGATCCTAGCAAACTGAAAGACACTGATTATATTTTACATATGAACATATTTGGTAATCGAACTGGAAATCAATAGTCAAAACATCTACCATTTATTTTCAAAATCGACATCTCAAACCTGACCATACCACTATAAGGTTCGGCATCGCCAAAGGTAAATAGCGATAGTTAATCAAATTTAAGAGTCGAATTGTTGCGGTAAAGAATGACCAGCTAGAAAGATCTATAGAGCAAATTATTCTTCTCCAACAAAAAAACTGATCAAATTTTTAGCTATTTGTATGTTGTGATTCTTAAAAGTCATCGCTGCAAGTCGTAGAATTATATTCCACTACAACTGAAGTCTATTTTGCTGTAAATTAGAATGTATTTTCGGGGTTTTCCCCCATATTTTCATTCGCTATCCTATTGCAATATAATGTTTTTTAAATGAGCCATTTGTCATTGTGCTTTGTTAACTGCAGCTGACAACGATGACAAATTTCTATTCTTATAAGCCTTCGTGTTCAAGGAGTTTAGAAAAATCAAGCACTGCACATGTTTAGTATAATGCAGAATTAACTTTGTCTCATAAATAATCTATATATATATATATATATATATATCAATTTAACATCCTGGACATTCATGCTTTTTAGCATGATTTTTAGTAGTCCCACTACAAGAAAATGTGGTCTTTACCTAACAATTGTAAACATAGGTAAAACTAACATAATGACGGGTAATATATTTTAGCTACTAATATAGAATTGGTAGAAACTGGTAGGTATAGGCTAATAGAGAAAAAGCTTTTACCTACACTTATTGATATTGGTAGGTAAAAGAATCAATGGACCCCACTACGTTATGACTCAAATGATGAGTCACCAGCTTATGTGTTTGATGATGTGTCATCCTACATGGCTGATGATGTGTCATGCTACGTGGTTGTTGACAAGGTTGTCGTAGTAGTATACACGTAGCATATATTAATGCCGACACTTGGCATTTAATGGTTGGTTCATGTGTCAAATAATAATTTGTCCAAGTTCCATCATTTGATTAGAGCATATAACATCATTTTTTAGGCCACTTAGCATTATTTTATTAGTTTATGTGACATTATCTGATTTGCCATGTGGCATTATATCATTGATTTACATTATATAACTTTATTGTAATAGCACACATGGTATCATTTTATTAGTTTATTAGACGATTCATTTTTTGTCAAATTGAATGGTTATGTGTGGGTAAAAGGTAATAACAGTTATTTTTCACTGTTTTTTAAAGCAAAAATAATCCATTACATACTAAAAATGCCTGCGCAAAGCATGATCAACCAATACAAAACACATAGTGTAAAAATAAAATACATGGGATGCAAAAGTTCTCATTCTTCAATTACCTGCTATCAAACTGTAACGACCCGGATATTTGAACTGTTTATTTTAAATACTTAATATGATTTTAAATATTTAATTGACAATATAAAGGAATTTTTATATTAAGCTGTCGATTTAAAAATCGAATATAATTTAATTTAGAATATATATCGAATTATTGTAATTCGAAATATAATTAAATTCGAAGATTTGAACAATACCGAAACTGATTCAGATGACCAATATAAAATTCAGTTGAATTAGAATGATTTATTATCGAGGAATTTATATTTTAGAATTTAATTTATATTAATTTAAAATTAATATTTTTTCCGTATGATCAAATGGGGTTTCGATACTTGTCCCAGTGTGTCCGGAATAGTGGTACAACCCTAAAACTGTCAGTTGTTGGGTTCGGTAAGAAGTTTAGAATCAAGGGCTAAAAATCACCTCGGTTCAAAATAAAATATTATTTTAAAATAAATTGCTTACTTCCTAAGCTAACAGTACATTAGAAAAATCCTACCTCTGATAAACCTTACCCAGTAAAACACATACGTTCATTTCCTTAGTCGGAAGCATCCTGTTCTATTAAATCGCGAAATACAGACACCCCACATCCTCATTTCATTTCGTTATTTCCCTTTTCCTCGGCTAAAAGGAAATCGAAATCATTTCCACTTAAAATCCTCAACATTTAAAATCGATAAGGGGTTCAACAAAAATAAATGGCCACCCCTTTTTATTCTGAAATCAAATTGAAGCCCGTACCTTTATTTTCTTTTGCAAATCGAAAAAATAACCAATTCGTGAAAATCGAGTTCATAATCAAATTCGAGATTTGCCACATGCGATCCGAGTTTTGGTGGAGGTCGCGACTATCTTGGGATGTTGATGGAGTTCGACGCACTGGTTGTTGAGATACAGAGGGAGTCGCGAGTGCTGTTGATGGAGTATTGTGATAGGGTTTGTTGCGAGTTGGGTATATCGCGATTTTCAACTAAGGTTGAGTGATGCTACTATCGATGGAAGGTTATGGTTGAAGGAGCGATAGGTTTGGGTTGATCAGTAGGTAAGGCGCAGTGAGAGGAATACTTTTAGGCCAACTCAGTGGTGTCCAGGCAATGTGAATTTGGGGCTTGAAAACAACAGATTGACCTCAGTGTGAAGAAAAACATGGATCCAGGCAAAAATAAAGTCGTGAACCAGTAGAAGAAGAATTAGATGCTAAGTATCCTGGAGAATGTCGAACTGAAATGCTGAGTTTTTTTTCCAGGTTTTTCATTGATCTAAGGGGAAGCAAGTGGTGGTTGACTGAAGTGCTTCAGTAACTAAAAAGAGGATGGATGTGGATCGAAGTAGTCAGCAAAGGGTTATGGTGTTCACTGTCTTGTTAGGAGCAGTTTGGGAAGAAGTAGTTTAATAAGGGATTAAGAAAGGGGGAAAAGGATTTTGGGGCTGATGTTTGATCATAACAGTAGGACTTTGGGTAAGGGAAGAAGGGTAGGACTTCGATATTCAAATCAAGTGAACCTGCTGTGGCGCATTGGTGGTTCGTTTGTCAGTAAGACATGGTGTTAGGCAATTCTAGTGTTAATAGCTTGGACTAGTGAGTTAATTTATTTATTCTAATGATAATAATTAAGTTAAAATTAATTATATTAAATCGAAGCTTATATAAATAATATCTCATTCGTACGAGGTCCGATGGGAACAAAACAAGCAACATCAAAATCATATCATCAAATACTGCAAGCTGAAGTTTGTTCGAAATTTTTCAGGATCAACTGGGAACTTTAAATTTAATCAACCGTCATTCGATTTAATTTAAAGTGGAAGTGAGCTGCTGTAAAATTCACAGTGAGTAATTCTCACTCAAGATTTTATTCAAATTATTTTTATTGTTAAAAATAATTTGTTGGTTGTTTGGTTGCATTTAAATATTACTGTGGCTATTATACATATATATTAGTTATATAGGATTGATGTTTGTGGCTATTATATATATATATATATATATATTGGTGATTGGATAGTTCCCGCAGTACCATTAGCGGATGCCCGCAGTGTCATTAGCGGATGACCCCATACGCCCAACGTTATGATAGTGGATGACCTTCTATACCACGATATCCTGCCTCGAAGTAGGATTGGTGTTATTTATGTTGGCTAACGTCTGTGGATGCAGTAAAAAACAGGTTGGAGGGATCCAACTGGATTCCTCAAACATATTATTATTTGTTTGTTTATATATTGTCATATATGATGTGTTAGAAAATCCGTGGTTGATAATTGGTATTTTTAAAATCTAAAGGTAAAATTCTATTTATCTAAAATAGAATTTGAATTTAAATTGGACTATAAATATATTAACTTGTTTGAATACATAAAACAAGTAGTGAATTTATAAAGTTGTTTATAAATGAATAATATGAGATTCGAAGTGAAATTATGAACAATGTTTAAAAATAAAGTGAAAAAAATTATCATATGGATAATTTGAATATTTAAATTCAAATGTGAATTTAAAAATAGAAATGGGGAAATTGTTTTAAAGAAATAAACGATGGAGTTTATTCTGATGTTCAGAATATAAATTGAACAAAAATAAATCCGTAAGGATTTATGATTTCAATTTGATCAATTGGAATTTATTTAAATAAAAGTTAAATTGAAAGTGAAAATAAATTGGGTATTAAATATATAAGTTATTATAAACAGAATTTCCAAAATAAGATTTTGGTTCTAAATAGATTTCAAAATAGACTTGTTTAAATATAAAACAAGGAAATTTATAAAATGGGGTTTATAAATATAATGAATTAATTATCAAGAGATAATTTGAATATTTAAATTCAAATATGAATTTAAAAATAGAATTTGAAATCATTTGAAAGGGAACAACGGTTTTTATTCCGCAATTCGGAATATCAAAGGGATGGAGTTTCAAATAGAAATTTGAAAAGGGAACTTGTTTAAATAAATGAAACAAGGAAGTTGAATTTGTGAATAATGTTATAAATTTGGTGAAATAAATTATTATATGGATAATTTAAACCATTTAAATTCAAATAGGAATTTAAAAGTAAATTGGGAAGTGTTTTGAAAAAAACGATTGATTATATTTCGGAATTCGGAATATAAGTTGAATTGAGAAGAATTCAACGGGTTTATAATGGAAATTCGATTATATCAAATTTTATAAATAATTTATTTATAAAAGGAATTGGAATTAAATATAGAAGATCGAAGTATAAATAAATATATTACCGAGTAAGGAAAAATCGACAATTATGGATAATCGAAAATATTATGTTGAATTGGGAAACTGATTTGATATATATTAAAAATATATTAGAATGCAGTTGAATTTATTATAAACAAAGTTTAAATGTTTATAGATATAAATATAATAAAACGTACTCGCCCCAGCGCAGTAGTTCGTAATTTGGCGTTTCGAACTTAATTGAGTGTATAGAACTCAGTTTAAGTAAGAATTCTTTGAAACAAGAATCATTGGGACCGACTGAATAATAGTCTTCTAATGAAAGAGAAAAATATGGATTTCGGTTTAAATATTTTGAGTTATGTCAAAATCAAGTTTTCAGAAAAACAGCACTATAACCATTAATAAACCATAGTGGTTTATTAAATTCATAAAAGGATTTTTAGTAAATAAAACTTAGAATTTCCATTAGAAAAATCCAGACTTGAGTTGTAAAATAAATACGAACTAAGTTTGTGCAAATGAAATGATTTTTTGAAACAAAAAATCAGATATTTAGATATTGAATAGAATTAACTAAGTTGAAGAATAATTAGTTAATCAAGTTTGAAATCGAAATTGGGCTTTGGATAAGTAAATGTGATTTGTGAGTTCATATTCGAAATCGAATATGAAACTGGAATTGAAAATGGAATTCAATTAGTTTTAAGCAAGTTAAAATATGTTTGAACATGATATGTTCAAATATAAAAGTGAAATAGGCAAAAGAGTTAATTAGCAAATTAATTAATGAATTGAGTTAAAATGATTAGATCGAGTTGGAATAAATTGGAATTGTTTAGATATGTGTTATATAGGTTTGGAGTGAAGTGTATGAAGATAAATAAATAGAATGCTCGACAAAAAGGTATGTATTTCAATTGAATATGAGATTTTATGCGCCGTATCGGCAAGCCGCTTGGCTTTTTAATATTCTTTTTAAATGGAGAGGGCCTGTGTGGCGGTTTGGGGATCTTCCCGATGCTCCCGGTACAAAGGAGGTTATGGCGAAATTTTCCGAAAATTTATGGAGTTAGAATATTTTTAAGAAAATTGGATAACTAGAAATCAATGTATCGATAAATATAGAATTCGATAAGGAAACGAAATTAAAAATAGAATATTGTAAACAAAAAGGAAATCTATAAATTAGACTTGTTAAAAATAGAAAGTGAACCATATGAATGTTTTTAAAATGAATAATTGGTTTTTATGGTGTTGTTTATTCGGGGTAAGTGATCTTGTCTGTTTTGAAGTTAACGTTGTTTCCAATCAAGGTCTGAGGGGTAGTTATAACCCAACTTGACTGATTCCATTATTAACTGATAAGTAACAATATTAGGTCTCGAAGAGAGATGTTTAAAGAAATTTTGTTGAATGAAATATATTGGGTTGTTGTAACAATGTTTTTTACAACATTCGTTTTAACCCAAGGAAGTTGAATTGTGGAAATATAATAAATAAATATTTCCTGAGTGTAGAAATGAATGGGCGCGAAAGAGAGAAGTAGTTGGAATATGTTCCAATTATTAATAGAAGATATTTTGTAAGTATAGAAAATAAAAGAAGGCAATATATGGAAATCTTTTTAAAATAGCGTAAGAGGCCAAGATGATTATTGAAACTATTTGGTTAACGAATATTGTTAAAAAAATAAAGAAGTGATTTAATTAATGAAATATTAATTAATGGGGCCAGTTATTGTTTGATGTGATGAATGAAATGTTTGTTTTTCTTCGATAGTTAAATAACTGACTATCGAAGTATTTGCCAATATCATTGTCAATATGGAGAGATCGGTCAGATTATTATCCGAGAACCACTCCATATTGGCAATAGCATTGCGAATCAGATTATATGAAGATAATCGAAGATGGAGTAAAGTGCAAGGGCTTTTTGTATTAATCCTAGGTAGAAATTGCCTAAGATGGGTTAATGGAAATTGTGCCTTCGGTTTTGTTCAGTCTCAGAACGATGTGTATCGACGAATCTCTGACAGAGTATTTCCAATGATCGCATATGTTATTATGTACAAATATATATATGTTGGCGGAGAATTTATTCTCTTAGCGTAATATCCGGAATATATTTGTGCAAATCAATAAGTGATTTACAGATCTGACAATGTGACATTCAAAATGATTATGTTATCAACGAATGCTAAGTAAGCGTAGCCTCAGGCCTCAACAACCGGGAAATGACAAAATCCAGCAGCCAGCATGGCTATGTGGATAGCTTCCATTAGGGTGTATTATCATCGATCTAAAGAAATTCATTTAATTCCTTATTCAATTCGATGTTGTCCCATTCGGGAAAACGATTGCTGATCCCAACCGTTGGTGAAATACATTCGATACACTCAAGCGAAATGAGTGGTCGGTCATGTGAGGCCGGGTTATAAGATGTTCTTGTTGAACCCAGTGTATTCTCCTCTAGACATACACTATCGGAAGGTGGTTCCATAACTTGTCATAGTTGGAAATTCATTACCCAATAAATGCTCGCGGTTTTGATTGTATATTATATATGTGGAGCGTGAGATGAAAGCATTCCACTAGATTGTTATTTAATTGATTTAGACACTATTATTATATCAAAAGAGTTTTGATATAAAGATTGCCCTTTTCTTTCAAAAGGATTTTGAAAGCTAAATCAAGTGTTTTGGATTTTCATAAGGGAAAAACCTGTTCCGTGTTATACGACGTGGTCTTATGAGATATCAGTTATTTTCTCAAACTATTTTAAACTGTTTACTCATACCAGTCCCCTGGCTGACCCAGAGTTTAATTTGTTTTGTTTTACCTAAACTCTTGGTGCCCAGTTTTGTACGACAGTCAAGCAGTTCAGGATTTTACAGATTTATCGAAAGGATCTTCCGCTGTGTTGTAAGTGTTGTACTCTGATAATGATATGTGTACTCCAATAGTTAAATAATCGACTATTTAACTATTTGCCAATATCGTTATCCATATGGAGAGACCGGTTGGATTATTATCCGAGAACCACTCCGTATTGGCAGTAGCATTGCGAATCAGATTATATGAAGATAATCGAAGACAGAGTAAAGTGCAAGGGCTTTTTCTATTAATCCTAGGTATAAATTGCCTAAGATGGGTTGATGGAAATGTGCCTTCGGTTTCGTTCAATCCTAGAATGATGTGTATGAACGAATGTTTGACGGAGTATTTCCAATGATCGCATATGTTGTTATGTACAAATATATATGGCAGCGGAGAATTTATTCTCTTAGTGTAATATCCGAAATATATTTGTGCAAATTAATTAATGATTTATGGATCTGACAATGTGACATTCAAAGTGATTGTGTTATCAATGAATGATAAGTAAGCGTAGCCTCAGGCCTCAACAACCGGGAAATGACAAAAATCGGGAAAGCAACATGGCTATATGGGTAGCTCCCATTAGGGTGTATTATCACCTATCTAGAGAAATTCATTTAATTCCTTATTCTATTCGATGTTGTCCCATTCGGGAAAACGGTTGCTGATCCCAACCGTTGGTGAAATACATTCGATACACTCAAGCGAAATGAGTGGTCGGTCATGTGTGGCTGGGTTACAAGATGTTCCTGTTGAACCCAGCATATTCTCCTCTAGAGATACACTATCAGAAGGTGGTTCCATACATTGTCATAGTTGGAAATTCATTACCCAATAAGTGCTCATGATTTTTATTGTATATTATATATGTGGAGCGCGAGATGAAAGTGTTCCACTAGATTGTTATTTAATTGATTTAGACACTATTATAATATCAAAAGAATTTTGATATAAAGATTATCCTTTTTTTCAAAAGTATTTTGAAAGCTAAATCAAGTGTTTTGGATTTTCATAAGGGAAAAACCCGTTCCATGTTATACGACGTGGTCTTATGAGATATCAGTTATTTTCTCAAACTGTTTTAAACTGTTTACTCATACCAGTCCCCTGACTGACCCAGAGTTTATTTTGGTTTGTTTTACCTAAATTCTTGGGTGCCCAATTTTGTACGGGCAGTCAAGTAGTTTAGGATTTTACAGATTTATCTAAAGGAGCTTGGAGTAGGAGGCTTCAGTGTTAGTTATATAGAGTTTTGTTCCGCTGTGTTGTAAGTGTTGTACTTTGATAATGATATGTGTATACAGTACAAATTTTGTATTTCAAAAGTTACGATATAGTATATTTTGTTCCGCTGCGATGTGAGATTATGTATTGTTATTTCTGTTCTTCTTCAGCCTTTTTCTTCTAAAGAAAATGATTCGTATTTTCGTGGTACTTGGGTTGGACGTGTGATGTATGTAGTCAACTCAGATAGTACGGATTTGCGGTTCGTTACAGTTGGTATTAGAGCTTAGGTTGAGTGAATACCTAGGCTTTGGTGGGTTGTGATAATTAGAGATAGGGTCACTAGTACCCTAGAATGAGTTGAGTGTATATATACGAGAGAGCATATTTGTTGATAAGAAAATTGTTTTATATTGTGTTGGCTAGTCTGTTGAGTGATTTATGAATTCTGGTCGAATCGTGGGACGCCACGTCGTCGATAAGAGTTTGTAAATACTTGAAATGAAGATTGAACACGATATTGTTTTTAATGGGTAAATGAAATTATTTTGCCCAAAATTCTATTATTATAGAAAAGGAATAATTTTCTAGAACTATTATATTATATGGATGTGTTGGTTGTTATAGTCATAATCAAATGAGATTAAAAATTGAAATGGTTATATATATATAACCAAATATAATTTGTATATGATTGAAATATACAAATGTGATGAATTAAAAATAAATTCAAACCAGAATTCAGAGTTTAAAATCCTGGGAAGTTGACAAATATTTTTCGAAGTATATTTAAATAATATAGCTTTGTTATGGAAGGATTTTTGATTAAAAAGCACTTTAAATGGATTTTGAATGTGATAAAGTACTGAACTCACTTCAGTGGCTGGAAAATAATTCTGATGATGACCGCAGCTTCATCAGTGTTCATTTTTGAGTTTCTAAGTGTTGGATTGCTAGAAAAGTTTTAAAGGGAAATTTGTTTGAAAGAAAACAAATGGATTTGAAAATTAAAATGTTTTGAATTTGGGATGGATATACATATATGTGATTTCAAATGGAATTGAAATAAAATCCCGTGAATTTGAATTATGAAAATTAAATTTAACCTAAGCAAGTTAATCAAAGTGAATAAATTGAATTAGAATCAATTGGAATGCATATGAATAAAAACAAAAAAATTTTGTGGAAATTAAAATTCGTTGAAGTATGAAGTGTTGGATTCCAGTATAAGTGAGTTTTCGAAAAGTAATGGGTTATAGACTTTTTCCGAGCTTAGTAATTTCGGGGACGAAATTCTTTTAAGAGGGGAAGAATATAACGACACAGATATTTGAACTGTTTATTTTAAATACTTAATATGATTTTAAATATTTAATTGACAATATAAAGGAATTTTTATATTGAGCTGTCGATTTAAAAATCAAATATAATTTAATTTAGAATATATATCGAATTATTGTAATTCAAAATATAATTAAATTCGAAGATTTAAACGGTACTGAAACTGATTCAGATGACCAATACAAAATTCTGTTGAATTAGAATGATTTATTATCGAGGAATTTATATTTTAGAATTTAATTTATATTTATTTAAAATTAATATCTTTTCCATATGATCAAATGGGGTTTCGATACTTGTCCCGGTGTGTTCGGAATAGTGGTACAACCCTAAAAATGTCAGTTGTTGGGTTCCGTAAGAAGTTCATAATCTAGGGTTAAAAATTACCTCGGTTCAAAATAAAATATTATTACAAAATAAATTGCTTACTTCCTAAGCTAACGGTACATTAGAAAAAACCCTACCTCTGATAAACCTTACCCAGTAAAACACATAAGTTCATTTCCTTAATTGGGAAGCATCCCTGTTCTATAAAATCACGAAATACAGATACCCCACATCTTCATTTCATTTCTTTATTTCCCTTTTCCTCAGCTAAAAGGAAATCAAACTCATTTCCACTTAAAATCCTCAACATTTAAAATCAAAAAGGGGTTTAACAAAAATAAATAGTCACCCCTTTTTATTCTGAAATCAAATAGAAACCCGTGCCTTCATTTTCTTTTCCAAATAGAAACAATAACCGATTCGTGAAAATCGAGTTCGTAATCAAATTTGAGATTTGCCACATGCGACCCGAGTTTTGGTGGAGGTCGTGACTATCTTAGGATGTTGATGGAGTTCGATGCACTGGTGATCGAGATACAGAGGGAGTCCGGAGTGCTCTTGATGGAGTATTGTGATAGGGTTTGTCGCAAGTTGGGTATATCGTGAGTTTCAACTAAGGTTGAGTGAGGCTACTATTGATGGAAGGTTATGGTTGAAGGAGTGACAGGTCTGGGTTGATCAGTAGGTAAGGCGCAGTGAGAGGAATACTTTTAGTCCAACTCGGTGGTGTCCAGACAAAGTGAATTTAGGGCTTGCAAACAACGGATTGACCTCAGCGTGAAGAAAAACATGGATCCGAGCAAAAATAAAGTCGCGAACCAGTAAAAGAAGAATTAGATGCTAAGTATTCTAGTGAACGTAGAACTGAAAAGCTGAGTTTTTGGTTCTAGGTTTTTCATTGATCTAAGGGGAAGCAAGTGGTGGTTGTCTGAAGTGTTTCGGTAACTAAAAAGAGGATGGATGTGGATCGAAGTAGTCAACAAAGGGTTATGGTGTTCACTGTCTTGTTAGGAGCAGTTTGGGAAAAAGTATTTTAATAAGGGATTCAGAAAGGGGAAAAAGATTTTTGGGGCTGATGTTCAATAATTGCAGTAGGACTTTGGGTAAGGGAAGAAGGGTAGGACTTGGATATTCGAATCAAGTGAACCTGCAGTGGCGCATTGGTGGTTCGCTGGTCAGTAGGATGGAGTTAGGCAATTCTAGTTTTAATAGCTTGGATTAGTAAGGTAATTTATTTATACTAATTATAATAGTTAAGTTAAAATTAATTATATTAAATTGAAGCTTACACAAATTATATCTCATTCGTACAAGGTCCGGTGGGAACAAAACAAGCAACATCAAAATCATATCATCAAATACTACAAGCTGAAGTTGGTTTGAGATTTTTCAGGATCAACTGGGAACTTTAAATTTAATCAACCGTCAGTCGATTTAATTTAAAGTGGGAGTGAGCTGCTATAAAATTCACGGACAGTAATTCTCACTCAAGGATTTTATTTAAATTAGTTTTATCGTTAAAAATAACTTGTTGGTTGTTTGGCTACATTTAAATATTACTGTGGCTATTATACATATATATTTGTTATATAGGATTGATGTTTGTGGCTATTATATATATATATATATATATTGGTTATTGGATAGTTCCCGCAGTACCATTAGCAGATGCTCGTAGTATCATTAGCAGATGACCCTATACGCCCCACGTTATGATATTGGATGACCTTCTATACTGCGATATCCTGCATCGAAGCAGGATGAGTGCTATTTTTGTTGGCTAACGTCTGTGGATGCAGGATAAAACAGGTTGGAGGGATCCAACTGGATTCCTCAAAAATATTATTATTTGTTTGTTTATATATTGTCGTATATGATGTATTAGAAAATTCGTTGTTGATAATTGGTATTTTTGAAATTTAAAGGGAAAATTCTATTTATCTAAAATAGAATTTGAATTTAACTTGGACAAACTTGTTTGAATACATAAAACAAGTAGTGAATTTATAAACGTTGTTTATAAATTGATAATATGAGATTTGAAGTGAAATTATAAACAATGTTTATAAATAAAGTGGAAAATTTTATCATTTGGATAATTTGAATATTTAAATTCAAATGTGAATTTGAAAATAGAAATGGGGTAATCGTTTTAAAGAAATAAATGATGGAGTTTACTCTAATGTATAGAATATAAATTGAACTAAAATAAATCCATAAGGATTTATGATTTGAATTCGATCAATTGGAATTTATTTAAATAGAAGTTAAATTGAATGTGAAAATAAATTGGGTGTTATATATATAAGTTATTATAAATAGAAATTTCGAAATAAGATTTTGGTTTTAAATAGATTTCGAAATAGACTTATTTAAATATAAAACAAGGAAATTTATAAAATGGTGTTTATAAATATAATGAATTAATTATCAAGAGATAATTTGAATATTTAAATTCAAATATGAATTTAAAAATAGAATTTGAAATCAAACGAATGGGAACAACGGTATTTATTCCGCAATTCGGAATATCAAAGGGATGGAGTTTCAAATAGAAATTTGAAAAGGGAACTTTTTTAAATATATGAAACAAGGAAGTTGAATTTATAAATAGTGTTATAAATTCAGTGAAATAAATTATCATTTGGATAATTTAAGCCATTTAAATTCAAATAGGAATTTAAAAGTAAATTGGGAAGTGTTTTGAAAGGAAACGATTGATTATATTTCGGAATTCGGAATATAAGTTGAATTGTGAAGAATTCAACAAGTTTATAATGGAAATTCGATTATATCAAATTTTATAAATAATCTATTTATAAAAGGAATTGGAATTAAATATAGAAGATTGAAGTATAAATAAATATATTACCGAGTAAGGAAAAATCGACAATTATTGACAATCGAAAATACTATGTTGAATTAGGAAACTGATTTGATATATATTAAAAATATATCAGAATGGTGTTGAATTTATTATAAACAAAGTTTAAATGTTTATATACATAAATATAATAAAACAAACTCCCCCAGCGCAGTATTTCGTAATTTGGCGTTTCAAACTTCAATTGAGTGTATAGAACTCAGTTTAAGTCGGAATTCTTTGAAACAAGAATCGTTGGGACCGATTGAATAACACTTTTCTAATGAAAGAGAAAAATCTGGATTTCGGTTTAAAGATTTTGAGTTATGTCAAAATCAAGTTTTCAGAAAAATAGCTCTATAACCATTAATAAACCATAACGGTTTATTAAATTTAAAAGGATTTTTATTAAATAAAACTTAGAATTTCCATTAGAAAAATCGAGATTTGAGTTGTGAAATAAATACGAACTCAAGTTATGCAAACGAAAGGATTTTTTGAAACAAAAAAAATCAGATATTTAGATATTGAATAGAATTAACTAAGTTGAAGAATAATAAGTTAATCAAGTTTGAAATCGAAATTAGGCTTTGGATAAGTAAATGTAATTTGTCAGTTTGTATTTGAAATCGGATATGAAACTGGAATTGAAAATGGAATTCAATTAGTTTTAAGCAAGTTAAAATATGTTTGAACATGTTATATCCAAATATAAAAGTGAAATAGGTAAAAGAGTTAATTAGCAAATTAATTAACGAGTGGATTTAAAACGATTAGATCGAGTTGGCATAAATTGGAATTGTTTAGATATGTGTTAGACAGGTTTGGAGTGAAGTGTATGAAGATAAATAAATAGAATGCTCGACATAAAGGTATGTATTTCAATTGAATATGAGATTTTATGCGCCGTATCAGCAAGCCGCTTGGCTTTTTTAATATTCTTTTTGAATGGAGAGGGCCTGTGTGGCGGTTTGGGGATTTTCCCGATGCTTTCAGTACAAAGGAGGTTATGGTGAAATTTTCCGGAAATTTATGGAGTTAGAATATTTTTAAGAAAATTGGATAATTAGAAATCAATGTATCGATAAATGTAGAATTCGATAAGGAAACGAAATTAAAAATAGAATATTGTAAAAAAAAGAAATCTATAAATTAGATTTGTTAAAAATAGAAAGCGAACCATATGCATGTTTTTAAAATGAATAATTGGTTTTTATGGTATTGTTTATTCGAGGTAAGTGATCCTGTTTTGAAGTTAACGATGTTTTCAGTCAAGGTCTAAGAGGTAGTTATACCCCAACTTGACTGATTCCATTATTAACCGATAAGTAACAAGATTCAGTCTCGAAGAGAGATGTTTAAAGAAATTTATTTGAACGAAATATTTTGGGTTGTTGTAACAATGTTTTATACAACATTCGTTTTAACCCAGGAAAGTGGAATAGTAGAAATATAATAAATAAATATTTCCTGCGTGTAGAAATGAACGAGCGTGAAAGAGAGAAGTAATTGGAATATTTTCCAATTATTAATAGAAGATATTTTCTAAGTATAGAAAATAAAAGAAGACGATATATGGAAATGTTTTCCAAATAGCGTAAGGGACCAAGATGATTATTGAAAATATTTGGTTAACAAATATTGGTAAGAAAATAAAGAAGTAATTTAATTAATGAAATATTAATTAACGGGGCCAGTGATTGTTTGATGTGATGAATGAAATGTCTTTTTCCATAGTTAAATAACCGACTATCGAAGTATTTGCCAATATCGTTGTCAATATGGAGAGACCGGTTGGATTATTATTAGAGAACCACTCCATATTGGCAGTAGCGTTGCGAATAAGATTATATGAAGATAATCGAAGATGGAGTAAAGTGCAAGGGCTTTTTCTATTAATCCTAGGTAGAAATTGCCTAAGATGGGTTGATGGAAATTGTGCTTTCGGTTTCATTCAGTCCCAGAACGATGTGTATGGACGAATGTCTGATGGAGTATTTCCAATGATCGATATGTTATTATTTACAAATATATATGGTGGCGAAGAATTTATTCTCTTAGCGTAACATCCAGAATATATTTCTGCAAATCAATTAATGATTTACGAATCTGACAATGTGACATTC
Source organism: Allium sativum (assembly GCA_030737875.1). NCBI lineage: Eukaryota > Viridiplantae > Streptophyta > Magnoliopsida > Asparagales > Amaryllidaceae > Allium > Allium sativum. Next base: position 660,355,686 of record CM060920.1, read on the forward strand.
ATAGTGATTGTGTTATCAATGAATGATAAGTAAGCATAGCCTCAGGCCTCAACAACCGGGAAATGGAAAAAATTGGGTAGGGAGCATGGCTTTGAGGGTAGCTCCCATTAGGGTGTATTATCACCTATCTATAGAAATTCATTTCATTCCTTATTCTATTCGATGTTGTCCCATTCGAGAAAACGGTTGCTGATCCCAACCGTTGGTGAAATACATTCGATATACTAAAGCGAAATGAGTGGTCGGTCATGTGTGGCCGGGTTACAAGATGTTCTTGTTGAACCCAGTGTATTCTCCTCTAGAGATACACTATCGGAAGGTGGTTCCATACCTTGTCATAGTTGGAAATTTATTACCCAATAAATGCTCGCAGTTTTGACTGTATATTATATGTGTGGATCGTGAGATGAAAGCATTCCACTAGATTGTTATTTAATTGATTTAGACATTATCATATTATCAAAAGAGTTTTGATATAAAGATTATCCTTTTCTTTCAAAAGGATTTTTAAAGCTAAATCAAGTGTTTTGGATTTTCATTAGGGAAAAACCTGTTATGTGTTATACGGCGTGGTCTTATGAGATATCAGTTATTTTCTCAAACTGTTTACTCATAACAGTCCCCTGACTAACCTAGAGTATATTTTGCTTTGTTTTATCTAAACTCTTGGGTGCCCAATTTTGCTCGGGCAGTCAAGTAGTTCAGGATTTTACAGATTTATCTTAAGGAGCTTCCGCTGTGTTGTAAGTGTTGTACTCTGATAATGATATGTGTATACAGTACAAATTTTGTATTTCAAAAGTTATGATATAGTATATTTTGTTCCGCTGCGACGTGAGATTCTGCGTTGTTATTTCTGTTCTTCTTCTACCTTTTTCTTCTAAAAAATGATTTGTATTTTCGTGATATTTGGGTTGGACGTGTGATGTATGTAGTCAACTCAGATAGTACGAATTTGCGATTTGTTACACAAACTTTAAAATAACATATGGAAATTACATTTTAACCTTAAATGATATTAATTTAATTTCAAAGCCATCTGATAAATTCATACTTCTAGCAGCATCTAGGAAAAGCTTTCCCAACCTTTAGTTAGAATCTTTTTTCTTCTTGTATGATGGTGGGCCAAAAAATTTCTAGAGATGGGGGGCTGGAACATACTTTTCTTCACCATTGTTTCCATTGACAAGCATATCGGCATCTGTAGAGTCGTCTACTTCTACCTCAACGACATCTTCCTCTTGACCTTCATGTTCAACATCACCTTTAGTAACCCCATTTCCATCTCTCCATTTTTAATTGGCGTAGTAAGTTCTTCAATTATCTACATTGCTTTGAATTCTTCCACGAGATTCACCTTCATCTTTTAAAATTGGTTCAAGTAATCTTCGGCAGGTAAAAAGTTATTCCTTTGATGGGCAATATTAGCTTCGATTGCAAGAGCATGCTGCCAGTCCTCAAAAAAATTTTAGTACTCTTTAGGATCAACCAAGCACTCTGCGGCTTTTGGGTTTACCATAGCAAGATTTTCTTCCAAAATGCGATAATTTTTTGGTACTTTGCTTGGAAGATATGAACGTGCCAGCAAAGTAGCTTCTAGCATTCGATTGCTCTCCACTAACAGCTGAAGGCAATCATCCAATTTATTTGAAAAATATAAACAAAGAAAGGCAACATTATTTTTCTCCTAATCTCTAGCAAGAGATAAAAGTCTACATAATAATCATATACTTAAATGAAATATAATATAATTGTGAAAACTAAAAAGGCATGTAGCGTGGTTCTTGAGACTGGTTTTTTGTGCTCTTAAAATATAAATAAATTCACTTCAAGGGAATCTGTTAGGTAATAAAAGAAATTCAATAAATTTTCTACAGACTAAGGGAGGACTTGTCAAGCAATCAAATATATGTCATCATTCTCTCTTTTTTCCTTTTTATTACACGGTTTTGCAATGCATTTTCATAAATATATCTTACACTGGAATCATACTACGAGTCCTAAAATTACATACCTGAAACTGGTAGGCATCAAAATTGAAAAGTTAAGAATTCATGCTTATCCTGACTTTAAAACTATATATATAGACATATATACACAACTATATGCATACGTGAGTAATTTTATTCAGAATTATAGGAAAAAATCATATGCTAGAATTAGTACATGCTGAAACTAGATTATATATAATATTGTTCTATAAACAAGATCCATGCAACTAAACTGTTATCAGATCAATTTTTAAGAAAAAGACAGTTTGTTAAATATTCTCCGAGACCGGTATGCATTTAAATGTTGTACGTCCGAAATTTAAAAACGCGTGAACTAAAAGCATAAAACGATTATGATTCTCTTAAACATTAAAGTCTTAGTGCTAATGAATACACTACTAGAATTGTAATTTAGCAATTGTATGTTCCAACGGCCTCCAATGGAAGCCAAATATTGGTATTTTCTTATGGTGCAAAAAAAATACGCCCTTGGAAACCGTTGGCGGCCATTGATATTAACTCTGTTGGAAGTCGTTGATACCTGTTACACGAGTTGAGAAGAAAACAGCCGAAGCCTGCTACCTTCTTCCCCATTCTTCAATCATCCAAAAAAATTTCCAATCCCCCAAATCTTTCCCCCCTTAATTCTAAAATCAACCACACCACGCCATCAACTGCCTAGGGTCTCTCCAATTCTTTCAAGGCACTCTCTCCTCCTCTATAATCTATGATTCTATCCGATTTAAAGGAATGAATTAACCATAATTTTGTTCAATTAGTAATTTAAGCATAATTAGAGTGTATGTTGTGTGTCTAGTGTTGTTAATTAGTTGCTAGTGTAGGGTTTAATCATTTAAGTTGCTAATCTAGGGTCCTATTTATAAATTAATTTGTTGTTAATCTAGGGTTTAATTATATTGATTCGTTGTTATTATTGAGTTTGTATTTATAAGCTTATTTGATTATGTTGCTAACCTAGGGTTTAATTAGTTCAAGTTGTATATGTATATATGCATACATATAGTGTTGTATGTATATATAGTTGGTAATTAATCTATGTATTTGTTTATTTGGCTGAGCCCCAATTCATCAAAAACGATATTTAATTTGTCGAAAACGTGTAGTGAAAATGGAAATATTTAAGTTTATGGTTTATAATAATTTATCGAAAATGACATTTAATTTTATATATAACGTACAATTATATAGTTCGATTTAATGTCGATAATATTCATATGTGTGATAAAATTCATATACGTGCAATGCATAGTGGTTAAGGCACTAATTCGCACGGCTTAAGCCTTGGGCTTTTTTGAGCCCAGGGCTTATTTGTGCGCCTTTTTTGAAAAAAAAAACAGCAATAGATCGTACACCTGCAATTTCGATCTCAAAGTTGAAATTTCGGAATCGAAGTTGAAATTTCGAAATCGAAGTTGAAAAAAAGAACCCAAAAATCAAGAAAAAAACCCAAATCCTAATATGTTATATTCGTAAAGCCTTAGAGAGTTTTTTGGGTCTCGTCTGATAAGTACTGTATATAAACGTTATGTGAATGTTCGTTTTATTAACAAAACGAACATTTATATTCATCATATACATTATTTGTTGGAGTTGTCCTTTATATTGGACAAGTAACGAACACAATAACGAAATTAAATCTTGTAAATCATTTCATTTTAAACAGTTCTCAAAATTTCAAAAGCACTTCCTTTATGTTCCCTGTGTACACGCAATTGTGTACTGTTCAGGGAACTAAAGGAAAGTGCTGCCAAAATTTTGTTGAATCGTTTAACTTGAAAAGATTTATGCGATTTAATTATGTTGTTGTGTTTGTAATGGGAGGTAGGATGAACCACCAATAAATGATCAATTAACATAACATGCATTCAGCACTAAAATCGCTTTAACAAAACATCAATGCAAATTTTATCATCATAATTAATATGTAAAAGAAAAATTATTATTAAAATACAATCTAAGCGTTTGAGCATTTCGAATGAAACTAGATATTAATGTATTTTCAACTACTATATGTCCTTTTTGGTTTTGCGTTATTTTATCATAATTTTTAATTTTATATGTACTTAGGAAAAATGGGCGATTATTTTAATGATCGAAGCTAGATGTACAAACGAAGAAAAACTGATGGCATAATAAACAAACAATTTATTAATGGTGTTAGTGTGTTTATTGATTTCGCTTTAAGTAACAACGGAAAGGACGTCGAAATCCGTTGTCCATATCTACTTCTATACAAGTTGAGGAGGTAGCGAATAATGAAATTGCTATAATGAATCTCGTAGAACAAATGGTTGAAGATGCTGCACAATCTATGTTCCTGATTCAACAATTTAATGATAATGATGAAGAACCAAATGTTGTAGCCAAAAAAATATATGACTTATTAGATGCCGTGAAAAAACCCCTTTTGGAATGTTGTCAAAGCGGAACTCAATATCAGTAACTGCTGAATACATTGCGATGAAATCTAAATACAACCTCACAGAAGCTGGATTTATAGCTGTTGTACAAGCTACAAAGTAGCACATGCCTTCCAAAAAATTAATGTGCGAAAATCATTATGAAATAAAAAATTGATGTCGGCCTTTGGTTTACCATATCAAAAAATGGATATATGTCTAAAGGGTTGCATGATATTTTGGAAGGAAGATATCAACCTCAGGAATTGTAGAATATGCAATCAGGAAAGATACAAACCAAGAAAGAAAAATGGAAAAGATGTCCCATATAAACGTATGCATTATTTACCTATTATTCCTAGACTTCAAAGATAATATGCATCTTTTGTAACCACACAACATATGAGATGGCACAGTGTGAGAATACAGGAAGAAGGTACGTTTACACACCCATCCGATGCAGAAGCATGGAAGCATTTTGACCAAAAGTATCCCAATTTTTCATCTAAGAGTCGTAATGTTAGACTTGGTTTATGTACGGATGGGTTTTTACCATTTTCTCAATTTGGTTCTAAATATTCATCCTGGCTAGTAATTGAACACCTTATAATTTACCTCTATGGATGTATATGAAAACTCCTTATATGTTTCTCACAATTGTCGTCCCTGGTCCTAATGATCCGACACAAGGAATCGGTGTTTATTTACAACCGTTGATTGAAGAATTAAAAAATTGAGGTATGAAGGGGTAGAAACATATGATATTTCACAAAAAACACTTTCGTATACCTGCTTCTCTGTTGTGGACAATTAGCGATTTTCTTGCTTATGCAATGCTTTCAGGTTGGGGTACGGTTGGTCATCTAGCTTGTCCGTACTGTATGGAAGAAACAAGAGCATTTTCTTTACCTATTGGAAAGAAAATTTCATGGTTTGAATATCATAGATGTTTTTTTCATATTAATCATCCTTTTAGAAGAGATAAGAATTTTTTTACGGCTAATAGGCATGAAACTTTGCGACCACCTAAAGTATGGACAAGTTAAAAAATATATGAACTTGTACAAGATTTTCCCAGGATTCATGAAACCGGAGTATAGACAGAAATTCAAGGTAAATCTGGTGGAAACAAAGCATATTTTGGGAGTTCCCTTATTGGAAAGATCTTCTGATTCATCATAATATTGACATGATGCATAATGAGAAAAACATGTTTGAACATAATCAATACAATTTTGAATGTCAAAGGGAATACGAAAGATGATTTGAAATCAAGACGTGATATCGAAGTAATATGTAATCGTCCGGAGCTTCATATAAAGCCAAATGACACTATAAAAGCGAAAGCGTGATATTGCCACGACTATAAAAACAGTAAACTTAGCGGGATGAAAAGCCACGACTGTAATGTTATGATGGAAAATTTATTGCCCGTCTCTTTCAAAGAACTATTGTCCGTGAAAGTTTGAACTGTTGTAACAGAGCTTAGTTTGTTCTATAAAGAGATTTGTTCTACTACATTAAAAATTGATCGTCTACGTAAACTAGAGGAAGAGTTCCCCATATTGCTTTGCAAATTGGAAAAAATATTTCCTTCAGGTTTTTTCAATGTTATGGAGCATTTACCTATTCATCTTCCATCAGAAGCACGTCTTCGAGGGCCTGTGCAGTATGGATGGATGTATCCATTTGAAAGGTATATTATTATTTAGTCAATTAAAATTTTGTTAATGAAATGTATTAAAATAATTACAATAATTATAAGAAGGTATTTAAATCATCTAAAGAAAAAAGCGAGGTAGAAAGCTCAAGTTGAAGGTTCTATTTGCAAATCATACATCAAAGAAGAAGCTTAAATTTTTTTCTCTCACTATTTTAGTGATCTTGTGAACATATCATTTGCAAGTACTACGCGTAATGATGAAGGCATTGATCAAGTTGACTATCCAGCGACTTTATCTATTTTTAAAAAACATGGTCGGCCTTTTGGTAGATATGTGGAAGAATGGCTGAATGATAAAGATTATAAGGCAACACACACATATGTTCTTCTCAATTGCACTGAAGTTGCACCGTTCGTTAGGTAATGAACTTATACATCTATGTATACATGTACTATATCTTTAATCATATATGTAACATTTGTCCTATAGTTGCAGCATTTATGAATCACAGTATCCAAATGGAGATATCAGCAAAGAATTCGCTAGTTGGTTTACTAATTATGTTTTTGATCCAACAAATTGTGTTGTGAATGAAGAATTGAAACATTTGGGAATGGGACCAAAATGAAATGTCAAGTCATATCCAATGTTCTTTGTCAATGGATATAAATTTAGCACTAAAGAATGTGGTGCTGAAAAATTAACTTACAATAGTGATGTATTTGTTAAAGGAAATGATGATCCAAACGACCATATGCACGGTTTTTATAGTGTGCTAAACCATATTCTACAATTGACATATTTCACATGACCCGCGGAAGTAGTATTTTTGTTTAAATGCTACTGGTTTAGCAACGTTTCAGGTTTTGGAATCAATGTGCACAAAAAATATAATATTATAAAAGTAAGACATTCTTCCCATTATTATAAGTACGATCCTTTTTTACTTGCCAAACAAGCGCTTCAAGTATATTATGCTCCTTATCCATCGATGAGAAGAGACAAAATAGATTGGTGGGCTGGTTTCAAAACAAGGGTAAGATTTACATTTGACGGACGTTATATTCCCGACGACCAAGCTTATCAATTAGAATTCGAGGAAAATACAGAAATAGTAATAATCAATGATCAAACAGATTTTAGACCTCTAAACGATGAATCAAATGCATTAATTGATGTATTTGAGACTACAGATGAATGATATATAAAGGAGGAAATAGAATCAGAATCTGAAAGTGGTGAGGATGACTAACCAATATTCCTCATTTTAAAAAGGTAAATTTATGTTTATTTTAACATAGCAAGAATCAAATTCAGATTTGCTAGATATTTCTTATGTTAACACATATTAATATATATTTCTTATGTTATCTATTAACATGTAACATATCATAAATAAAAAATATGTTATCTATCAAACTTATATTTATTTTTATGACATTTCTTTGAATCAAACTCATATGTTAACTAGACATATTTATGAATCAAACTCATATTTAACACTTCTACGATTCAAAATTGTAACGTTAACTAGACATTTCTATTAACAAGTAACATTATAAATCATAGCCTTTCCTACTTTCTTTACTTTTCATTTAGTGCGGTATTTATGTTATCTCATACAGAGATTTTACATAGCTCTTTCATGTTATGTTGTTGTCTGTAAAGGGTATAATGTCACAGGGTGGCGATAAGGGTCGTCCGCCGGAGTTATCCCGTCCTATGGTCTGGCTTAAGCCAAAAGCCAACAAAGGGTAAATACTAAGTTTTTAGTATAAAATTAATTTAAGTACAATAAATTAGTCAATTGTTGTTCTAGTAGCCATGTTTTTTCATTTAACACAGGGATTTTGAGTTAGAGCCGTCCAACACAGTCTTGAAGATATCAAAACGCGCTTATCCGGCTCGCATGACTGCACGTTGGCCCATATGGACGTTTTGATACCCGATGTTGTTAAGGAGACCATATGGCAGGATTTTTTGGTCTGTATGTATGATATAACGTTTATTACGTTAAGTAATCATGCTTTCATAATTGATAAATTTCTACGTACGCTATTTTAAAAAAAATGCAGGGTTTGGTAGATCTCCAGGAGACAGATTTGGATCTAGTGAAGCGCCACTGGAATAGTAAAATGGCAAGAAATTGCAGAGAGACAATGAACACTTTAAAATCACGTAGGAAAGACCATCATGGATGGGCGAAGTGGTGTAGGATGAGCCATATACTTATTTGTAAAAACCCGTAACTTCCCCAGTGAGGGAAGTGCGGATATTTCGAGGACAAGCCACAGAAGAACACAGACGGGAGAACATTTCGTTGTTTATCACAACAATTCCATCAGAATACAAGAATATACAGAATATAAATGAATATTACACAGAAATATCAGAGATTCAAATTACATTTAAATACATAGCAGCGGAAAATAATACAATACACAACTGAAGGGGATATACGGATACAAAGCTTTCCAGATATCGTTCCAGCTGTAAACCAGGATCCTGTGAATATAAATCTGCAAAACCAAAACTAGTAGCTGCCCGTGTCAAATAAGGGCACCCAGAGTCTAGGATAAACAATAAACTCCAGGTCAGTCATGTGACTGGTGTGGGAACTAAAACAGTTAATCTTTATTTTTAAAGTTAGGTAAATCAAGGGACCACGCCGTATAACACGGAACGGGTTTCCTCCCAAGAATACCAGTGCATAAAACAAATAGCACAATGCTAAATAAAGAAAGATGGAGCTATTATAAGACCCAGGTCCTATCACACAATGCAACGCAAGCCGGGGGAATGGGTTTTCCCTTATAATAGCCAAACATGCTTAGTATGTTTAAAACAAATCATTTGATACTATTATAAGTGCAAAGTGTATGAAACAACTTCAAATCATAAGTATCAATCATAGACGGCATAGGTACCATATATCATGTCGCCATACTAGGCTCTACAATCAAAACCGCAAATGTCACGTATTTGGAAATTGGATTTCCATCTGTGAACTGAGGCTAAGGATCGTCCTCACCGTCTTCGAGACTCTCTAGCCCGAGCCTTAGGGTCAGAGCGCATCGACCCTTGGATCATCAGGGCCGATCCACCGATGTGGATTAAAATGCCTGAACACTGCGTTTCCCCGCCCTATGGGGCGTAAATGAGCCAACGAATGGCTCCATCGGTTCGAGAACGACCGATATATCCGAGGCGCCTCGCAACAGCAACAACCACATAAGTCAAACTCGTCAGGGCGTGTAAAACCACTGACGCCACTTCTAACTAGAAAGAAACGCATGTCCTCCCTGACTTCCTCTCCCGTTTTTGGTTCACCACCGAGTGTGAAACTCACGAAGTAAACGTTACACAAAGCTACGCCACAAAGGTCGTGCTTCGATCATCAACCACAAGACTTTGCTTTTCAATAGAAGCCTTAATCATTTGCATCTTAGCATGCCACACAGGCAAACCACTCTATGCAACCGATATTAGTCACACAGAATGAAATCCGATGTCAGACACACAGTCTATTTACAAGTCCGTTCTGGGTCTGAACGAAACCGGAGGCACCTAGTACCTCGCATATCCATCGATCTCCAAGTACGTCTGGATGATCACCAACTGTTTCCATCTTCTTGGGTGTACATCCCACTAAAGATCGACAGTAATCACCCAAACGACGTGAAGACCTCCGGTCTTCGACCACCGTCTTCATCTTCGACTTATCGTCGTATCAGTTATTCAGAATGGGATAAACCCGGTCTTTCCAAATAACTCGCGTATATTATAATCAAGTGTTACACAAACATAACATACGCCTCATTCCAATTCATCAGTCACTAACCGTAAATTAACAAGAGAATAATTCCCCAAATATTAACCCCGAAGGCCAAAACCAACATCAGATCAATATCCAGAAAACCATTCTGCTTAGCTAATCGACAGTTAGTTTCTAAATTTCACATTTATAGGGAAAGGTTTCCATTAATTTTATCAAAGATAAATTCCTTGAATTTATTCTTTAATCTTCTTTTGAATATCGATTCAACTAGTCGGGATTAACGAACCTTACCGAAGTAATCATTTATTTTAATTTCCCAATCCCAACCTATTCATCCCATGAAGTAAAACTGGTTATACTTCATATCAAACACCACGGTGTTATCGGCAAATTCAATTACCATTTCATGTTTAAATCTAATTAAAGATTTAACTATTGCCTGGAGCAAAACTGGTGATACTCCATTCTCGATCATTTCAATCTAATTAAAGATTCATTAAAACTCCACTTAGTTTTGATCTTTAACTGGGTTAAAGAATCGGTGTCATTTAAAACACGGTTCACGATAAACCCCAAAATCACATCACATTTTAATCAGTCTCTAACCGTAAATTAGCAAGTGAGCAATTCCCTAAGTATTAACCCCGAAGGCCGAAACCAACATCAGATCAATACACAGGAAACCATTCAACTTAACTAATCTCCAGTAGTTTCTGATTTTCTTAACTCCTTTGGGTCTAAGAGCAGTATTATTGAAGATACCGTTCACGACAACCCAAAATCACATTTCATTAATTGTCGGGTTAAAGAACAAGTGTTATTTAAAACACTATTCACGATAAACCCAAAAATCAATATCAATTCAATTCCAATTAAATATTATTTAATTGGTACACTTCATTAAATCTAAATAAAAAGATTTAATCTTTTTTTCAGCTGGGCTTAAGAATAGTGTTAATGAAGACACCATTCCCGACAAACACAAATCACATTTGATATTAAATACAAGGCTCTGAATAGAAAATATATCGGCTTATATTCAATATCAAATTCTACGACCAACAGACATCGTATTGGAAATAACGATATATATATATATATATATATATATATATACATCTTTCAAATTCCCATAACAATAACTACATCATCAAGAAATCCAACATCGAAATATTCCGAAGACAATTTCGATTCAAATCCATTCCAATATAAATATTGGAAATTCCGGTTATTTTCAAAACCATTTCAAATCCAGTTTATTTATTTCAAAAATAAATGAATTATAATTTTAGTTCAAAACTAGTTCATTTCGATAAAAATCTATTTTTATCTTTTCAAATATGGAGTTTTTCATCTCAATTCTTTCTAAATCATTTCTTATGATTTTACACAAATTATTACTATTTATAATAATTTTATCATGGCCCGTACAGCCGATTTCCATCAACGACCATCGAACTGCACTTACAACGACCTTTTCCAAATTTGATTTGGGCATAATTCCAAATCCAACCAATAGATTTCTAATTTCTAATTTTCATTGGAAAGCTCTTTTCGATACGAACCCATCGGTTCTGGTTTTAGGAGAATCCGACGGTCAGATCTCCCGCAATATCCATTTGAAGTCAATGGTCGAAATTCACGATCTACCACAGCGCGGCGCGTTCTATTCAGGCCATTCTATATATATAATATATATATTATATATATTTCATGGATTTCCTTTCAAAACGTATTTTATAAATTAGTTTTAAATTCGTTTTCAAAACAGTTTCAACTTTATATTCAATTTCAAATCAAAATTGAATTTTGCCTTATAAATTCCTTTTAAATTCATTTCAAATTGATTTCAATTCAAATTGATTTCTGATTCAATTTCAGTTCATTTTCAATTCAATTCAATTTCAATTCAAATTCATTTATATTCAATTTCTATTCGAATTCATTTCTATTCAATTTAATTCGAATTTCAATTCTTTTCAAAATATCAGATTTTGAAATCACTTTCGATATTCATTATAAAATGAATAAAATCGATATAAATATCGTTCACGTCAAAATGGCGTCAATCTAATCAACACGGCTTCATATATTTCTATTTTCAAATATTCTATTTCAAATATTTCTTTTTCAAAACTGGAATGAGGCCCAATCAATTACCATATAATGTTAATTATATGGATTTTCTGCAACACATGTATACAATAACAACGATGAATAATCAACCATCATCCAAAGTGCATTCTACACTGTATAAGCATCGAATATAAATATTTAACGCTTATAACAGTCTGTCAATCAATCGATCGACATACAACTAACTATTGGGATTAGTGTATGTCATATATCATCCCAATACCCGTGTGGGGTTTCAAACAATCAAACACAGATTTTATTTGTGCAGTTGAGCGATATGTAAAATTTATCGTCCCAATCAATATCAGTCAAATGTGTGTATATAAACAAATCGTTCGATTTGTTTATTTTTATTTCATTTCATATACACATTAAAAATTCTATTTTTAACTATAAAATATTTTCAACTATATAAATATTTTATTTCATTTCACATCACACAATCAACTAAACATCAAAATCAAACAACCAAGCATACAAGCCGTCCATGGTCTGTGGACGACGGGTGTCGGGTGCTACTAAACACCGTCTGCATCCTAGTATATATTTCAACTAGAAATAAATTTAAAAGTGAGAAGTTCTCACAGAAGGTTCCGCTCCGCCATGCTTTGCTTTTGAACTGCTGAACTGTCTGGATTTGACTGAAATTCCAATGCAGTCTTTTCACGCTGTTCAAATAAAAATTATATTTTTATTGTTTCATTCTAACAAAAAATAAATCATATTTTTATTTCAATGCCTATATAAAAATCATATTTTTCTCTTTCATAAAAATCGAATATATATATATATATATATTTATAACTTTATACCCATATACATTAAAACTGAAAAGAAATAAATGTAAAATAAAATAAAATCAAACTCACATTTTTTTTCCAGAGGCGGGGGGTGTTCTCTGTAATTGGAAAGGGAGTAGCGAGGAGGGGGAGTCGAGATCGAAGAAGCAGGGGGTGGATGGTGCTGCGAGGCCAGGGGGGCGGTCACGGCTGGGCGGCGTCGGAGCTCTAGGGGAAAGCGGCTAGGGCTTGGCAACGGGATTGGGGAATTTAGAGGAGAGAGAAGCTCGTGGGGGGGGGGGGTACTAGCGAATGGCGGCCAGGCTAGGGGGTGGCGGTGCGATGCGTGTAACAACCCGAATTTTTATAACATGTTAATACAAGAATCAAGGCAGAATTAAATTTTAAAATAAGAATCAAGGGAAACGGGTTGCGCCGTTGCGTTCGTCTCAAAATTATGCTTGAAAACGGGTCCGAGTTTGCGAGAATCGGAGTCCGTATGAGGGAGATATGACCCTCTGAAGTTTCAGGATTTTCAGAATCGAAAATAGCTCGAATTCGAATTCAAATTTCGAATTCAAAACCCAGAAAAGGCTGGGCGGGAAATTTCCCGCCCAGTACCCAGGTCGACTAGGGAGTCGACTGGGCAGTCGACCCCCCAGACCAGGTCGACTGGGCAGTCGACCTGGGTGTCGACCTGGTCCCCGAGCCCAATTTTGGGCTTGGGTGCATCCTGATGTTCCTAGTCTCGTTTTCTGTCCAGGTTCGTCTGCCTAATCCTATATAAACCCCCTGATGCTTAGACCCTAATTCACTACAACATGTCTAGCCACCATTATACTGCTAAAATCCCTCTTGGTCATGGCCGCCATCTCTAATCTTCTTCTTAAGCTTTAATACGCAATCCAATGCAAAGATGAAGACTTCTACAACAATTCAAGGGGATGAATCAACAACTCTACAACGTCTCTACATAGATTTCAGTTTTAATTCGCTAGCCATGCTATGTAAGTTCTAGTTACTTTTTACATTAAAATACTTAATTTTAATATGGCTATCGAATAAATTGTAATTGGATATAAGCAAGTTTATCAATTCAGATCTATTCCTGTTTACCTTTGAACCTTGAGTTTTGAGACTTGTTCATCTCCATTCTTATGTCTAGTTCATGCTTTATTCAGTCATTGTAAATCAGTTTCTTGGATTCATGTTGATATTATTATCAAGATCTAATCTTTATGCCTATCATGACGATCTATGATGTTTTCTCCCTGATCTTGTTTCATTGCAACTTCTACCTCCCCCTATTTATTTTCCTTTGATGAACCTAGGTCAATTTCGGACCTAGGCCTAAACTGCGATTTATGTGCGATTGGATACGGGGAAAATACCGAGGCATTGCCTAGTTAGATATATGTGTGTTTAGTAGAATTGAAGGCATAATATAGATTTGGATAATTAGGTATTGCCATTAAAATGGTAATTGTAAGAATTGGGATTGGCATATGTAATTTTTGGCTAGAACCGGATATGTGTAAATTGACATAAAAATTGACATACGTATAAAACGGCATGAACTGAACATATGTAGATTTGGTATGAATTGGGCATATGTAAAACTGATATGTAATCTAGAACTTGGGCATATGTTAATTATGTGAGATTTGTAGTTGAAACACATATGATAATTTATGTCTTGAAAAGGGGCTAATATGAACACGCCTAAGTAGGTTTTGGGTAGTTGGCATGTAATAGCCTTAAAGGAGGGATAAATATAAATTGAGATAAGTTGCCTTTAATGGCATAAGATAAATTGTGATAAAATTGGTATGATTTTGCATACCATTAATTGATGAACATAATTGAGTCAATTATGGACATCGATAAATTAGGAATTAATTAATAATTTGAATAAGGAAATTATTAAGACTGGGGTAAAAGATTATAAGCGATAATCAATGCTTAGGACACGAGGTTGGACTCATTTGTGACGTAAAACTGCCCGGACCCGCCCGGCGAATCCAGTAGTCACAAATGGTAGCCCAATGTGAGAGGTCCTAGGCCCAAATTAAAAGCATAACAGTTGTAAAGACACGAGGTTAGACTCTTTTATGGTGTAAGACTGCCCGGACCCGCCCGACAAATCCAGCTTCCATAAATGTCAGTCTAATGTGAGAGGTCTTTATAGGGTTACGGACTCAATGAATTAAGAAATACTTAACCAGATAAACATGTGGTGGGACATGGGGGTTAAGTGGGTAACATGTGGGTGACATATGGGTGACATATGGAAATACGAATAGTAATACTTAACCAACATAACATGGTAACTAGACCAGTGGATAGGGTTAAGTAATATGATTAAACTAAGAACACCTAACCAATATGGTATGTATGGGTGGGTTAAGTAATATGATTAGGCTAATGGCACTTAACCAATATGGTATGAGTGGGTGGGTTAAGTAATATGATTAGGCTAATGACACTTAACCAATATGGTATGAATGGGTAGGTTAAGTAATATGACCAGGCTAATGACACTTAACTGTTATGACATGAATGGTTGAGTTAAGTAAATCTTAATTAATGCCTAAGTGGGGATGATAACTTATGGAATAAAGTAAGTTAGGCGGAACAATAGATAAGATGAGATAACTTATGTAATAAGGAAAGATGTGCTTCACTGTAGATTAAGCAATAGGTAAAGACAGGAATGAATTTAGAATTGAAGGCGACATAAGTTATATTATAAAAAGGAACAAAACATTGGTTAGGTTGGATAATCCTCTGAGTATCAATCTGATGTTGATTCCGGTCTTCGGGGTTGGTATTTAGGGAGTTATTCTCTCTCTCCAGTGTGTTTGTAAGTTAAGGGGTACTTGGTTGTAAAGATTGAATAAGAACATGTTATTGTATCATAACAGGGGTTAATGTGTGAATGATAGAAACAACATGTTGTGGGCTTATTAATGGACTTAGTATAGTTCAAATTAAGAATTGAATTAATAAGCAAGTTGAAGGTTGGTATAAATGGAAATAACCAAGTTAAATGATAAGACTGATGAGGTAGCACAAGTGCATAGTTAATGGATAGACATAGGGTCTAATGGCAGATAAAGCCATGGCGCTTGGTTAAACCCAGACGTAGGGGGAATATAAATGACATGTAAAATATAACCTATAAGCACTTAATCAAGATAAAGCATGTATTAAGACATGAGGAAGATGTAGGGGTTAAGTGTAGGACATGGGTAACATGTAAGACATAACTGGTGTATACTTAAGCATGTAGGTGGACATGAATAAGAAGGGGTTAAGTAAGAATTACTAGAGGGGACCAAGCATAGGTGGGAAGCTTGTGTCGAGGAAAGGGGACCTTTTCAGACCAGTAGCCCATTACGTATCTTTGTGAGCTCGACCCATGTCGTGGACGAGACACGCATACTGGGTTTGATTGTAAGAGATCAAAACAGGTTAACGGTGGCAATGCAAGTCCAACGGGTTTCATATGCGTGTGTGGACCCGGGCTGGTAGGTAAGACGTTGTTGCATCGTGTAGGTATAAGCCGTGCATCCTCAAGTTGTATCGGGTTGCCACTTTAGGGGAGTGATACACCCCACTGTGGGGCCAGCACCGGTTTCTATGAGTTAGGGAGCCGATCACATGGGGGTTGGTGGGTACACCTAGTGGAGATAGGGGCAGGCGGCACCTATATAGTCAGTTGGGGGTACGTAAGACTAGTATTATGATTTACACCTAGTGGAGATAGGGGCAGGCGGCACCTACGTAGTCAGCTAGGGGTACGTAAGACTAGTATTATGATTTCTAAGTAGTGGGTGGGATCACCTTATTATATAACACGGGCTACTAGTTGGGACACTAGTAGGGGGTAAGGATCCTTGTTACAGGGGACACTAGTTGGAGTACTAGGAGGAATACGTGAAACGACCCGCAAATCCGTACCCTTTGAGTCGACTAATCATACCACACGTCCAACCCAAATTGCACAGAAATACGAATCATTTTTAGAAAGAAGTTAGAGGATGAGAAATAGAAAGAAAGAAATATTAGAATAGAAGAAAACGAATATCACAAACTCACAGCGGAATGAATAAAATATATTAGATAAAATAAACTTTGAAGTATAAATCGGTAATTGTATATACATGCCATTATCAGAGCACAACGGTTATCCCTGGAACAGTTATAAACACCTGTTTCCAGATACAACATAGTACACAGTGGAAATATGACAGTCTATAGCTAACTAGTGAAGCCTCCTGCTTCAAACTCCTCCAGGTGAATCTGAAAAATCCCGACTACTTGACTGCCCGTACAAATTTGGGCACCCAAGAGTTTAGGGAAAACAAACAAAATAAACTCTGGGTTAGTCATGGGACTGGTGTGAGTAAACTCCAACCATTGGTTTAATTTCCAAAAATCCTTTCGAAAGAAATGATAATCGTAAGACCGATCCACACATAAACATGGATGGTTTTTACCTTACGATAACCAAAAATATTTTTGATATCAAATCCAGTGATATTATAATAATGTCTACATCAAATAAATAGAACCTAGCGGAACGCTTGCATCTCACGCTCCATATACAATATAAAATCAAAAACCGCAGGGCGCTTATTGGAGATTGGATTTCCAACATGACAAGGTATGGGACCACCTTCCGATAGTGTATCTCTAGAGACGAATACACTGGATTCAACAAGAACATCTTGCAACCCGGCCCACACATGACCGACCACTCATTTCGCTTGAGTGTATCGAATGTATACCACCGACGGTTGGGATCAGCAACCGCCTCCCGAAAAGGGACAGCATCGATAGATTTAAGAAGCAAAAGGAATTTCTCTAGATAGGTGGTTATACATCCAAATGGGTGCGACCCACATAGCCATGCTGCCTGCCCGATTTTTGTCCAATTCCGGGTTGATGAGGCTTGAGGTTTGAATTATCTTCCAGAACATCTGGCCACCATTCACTTTGAATGCCACATCGTCAGATCCATCGGAAATCACTAATTGATTCCCACAAAAATACTCAGATTGTTAGGCTAAAGAAGTTTCCCTTCTATGCCACCAACTTCGTACGTTTGAAGGAATCAACGTACGTAACCCCCTTTGGAAATACTCTGTCAGACACTCGTCCATACGAGTTGTCCTGGGTCTGGACAAACCGAAGGCACTATCCCGTAAACAGGATAGCCCTTGCATAACTCCGTCTTCAATTTGCTTCAGCATAAGTTGCTTCATAACGTCTACGCCAATACGGAGTGGTTTTCAGATATCAAATCTGATCCCGGTCTCTCCATATTGACAACGGAGGTATATAAAAAAAAGATAAAACTTTGATAGTCGGTGATTTAACTATCAAAGAAACATCCATACAATCAACAGTCCTATTTCCCAATGGAAATTCTATCAATCAAGCATCAAACAACACTGGGCCCTTTTTGTATTAGTTCTTTATTACATTATCATTTCCAATTCCCATTTTCCACCTTTCGTGTTCTTTCAAGGCTCTATTTTCTCTCTTGATTATTGGAAAACATTTCCAATATATATAATTCCTTTATTGAGAAAATATCTTTTACTCCAGTCATAAAACATTTCTAAATCCTTTGAATTAACTGATGTTATAAACATCGTTATTATAACTCAAATCATAAATCATTCGTTAACTAACGATATCACTAACCAACCCTTGCTATCGAGCCTTAACCATTTTCCGTCAATAATGCAGTCAGTCAAGTTGGGGTATAATTACCTCTCAGACCTTAACTGAACGACATTCTTAACTTTGAAATAGTCAGATCTCACAATTTTAAACCAAACATTGCTTACACGACTCTCGGATTTGATCTACGAACACACCTTCTTTATAAAAATATTGATTATAACGGTAACGTTATAATCGCTGTCTTCAAATGTTTGGTTTATAAAACATTGCTTCAACAACAGCGTTAAAACCGCTGTCTAGCATTATAGAACACTTATCATAACCATAGCATTAAGATTGCTATTAAAACAGTTATTATAACGGCAGCGTTAAAATTGCTATTTAGATTTACCAAAACATTTATTATAACAGCAGCGTCTAAAATTGCTGTATAGATTTACAACATCTATTATAACAACAGCGCTAAAATCGCTGTTTAGTTTTATAAAAGCATTTCTTACAAAGACAGCGTTATGATTGCTATTTTGAATAAAATACCGTGTGCGACGCACACGCTTCCGTTGTTCATTTTAAAAGATAGTCAAAATGTCTGGATTTAAACAATGCAGACATTTATCATTCTATTCGTCGAAACCCATAAGATAAAGAGTATATAAGGATAAAAATCCGGTTTCCACCTTCTTTACAACAAGATTTCTTCCTTGTATTTTTTTATTCCAAAAATCCAAAATGTTTAACACAAAACCGTCTACTGTGTTCTTCCTTTATAAATATTTCACTTGCAAAATACTTCCTTTGAACCATTATCCACTTAAATCCTGAATATATTTCTTTTATATATAATCTTTTGATTTCGTACTTATACATATTCTCTTAAACCCCAAATTCTATTTATAACTTCTATTCAGAATCTTTCAAACAAATCTGATTTTATTCCAATCGTTAAAAATCTTGTTTATGTTTTCCTTTATAATCCGCTAAGTTCAAATCTCATCTCAAATATTGATTTCAAATCTAATTTCCACTTTTCCATATAAATTTAAATAAAGCCTTTATATTCAATGATTATAAACTCGTTTAAAAACAACTTCTTCTTTTAATAAAACAAGTTTCTACTTTTTTTTTTTACTCCATTCAAAATTTAATTTTTCCTTTGGAAATAAATTTTCTTTTGAAATTTCAATCGCTTTACTATATTTGAAATTATTTTACGGTATTTAAAATACCAAATTTCTAGTTTCATGGTGATTCAACATAGCACAACCAATCATAGTATACACATCACTATAAATAACGAACGATAATATAAATGTTGAGGAACCCAGTTGGGCACCTCCAACCTGTTTTCCCTGCATCCACAGATGTTAACAACATCAATATGAAATATCAGAACTAAAGATCAAATCAACGATGTAATCATATCAAACAATTTTATCAACTATTCAACCAAGCAACCATTGCATAGTATAAAATAAAATTTAAAATTTCGTTTATAAAAATATAAACGAAGCAGAGTTAGTGAGTTTACTCACCTCGATTGCAGTTGACGATTCTGCTTTGTTTTGTTAAAATCAAACAGCGTTTGATTTCACAAAATACCAGTAGCTTTGTTCACATCGAAATCAATTCCTCAACGAAGACTTTGTCGCAATAATTCCAACGTGACCAGTCACGTTCAATGCACTATAATTGGTTATAAGCCGTCATCATCGGTTATCACCCACTGTAACATCTTCAGCTCACCACCACGCCCGCACCAACCATTTAAAATGCGTCATCAGACTTCTATTTTCAAACTGAATTTGTTCGTACACACCACGCACCCAGAAGCAAAGTGCTGAACTTCTTTAATCATTGTTCACCCCCACACTATTGTTCTTCACTATGGTGAACATTTTCCATCACTTCTCCTCAGTGAAAACACGAACTACATCCCCTTCTCCCGTATCTTCCACGTCCCACAATATTACATTACCATTATATCCTTAAAAGATTACTGCCCTCAATAACAATACCCAACGTTGAACTCACCCAATTATATTTTGAACCCAGACTTTTATCTCCTTTTAAACCTGCTACATCTCCCATTCCTCCTTAAAGTATACTCCCAGTTCCATTCAAGACCGCCCATTTACTCTGAGAACACATTTCTTCCATACAGGAAACCCAATAGCAATAATGATTTCTCCTTAATCACTTTTATCAGAACCAAATACATGTTAATTAGTTCTCATGTAATCAGCCTTACCAGAATCCGATCAATGATGTCTTCAACGTCCAGGCATCAACTAAACTTCGGCTTCTTCCCAAACACTCCACTTAATTCATGGTATCCACCTTCTCACAGTAAAAAAAATAAACTGAACTTCACCCCATGCTGTCGAGACTACCCCATGTCCTGAAATTTTGGTTCGAACTCCTCCTATTCAAGCTACCAGTACTGGCGGCTCTTCCCATCGGAGATTCTCCGACCCTCCTTCTATAAACGCGCCACCACCATAGCCATCCATCTCCGTCGACGACCACGCCAAGCCACTCAGCATCAACTCGCGGGTCCTCAGCCACCCCTCCTCCGTTTCCAGTTAAGAATCCAATGCCCAGGAGTTGATGCTCGAATTTTCGTGGACTTCTGAACATGTCGCACTATTTATAGATAGATGGGTTTGAAGTATAAGAAGATAGAAAGCTTCACGGATCAAGATTTGTTCGATCCTGTTTAGTTTTCGATTTGATTTGGTTTTTAAGAAGCATTCGAATGAAAATAGGGAACGATAAGAAATGAATTTGGGGCCTTAGGGATTAAAACGATGGGTCTGATTTATACAAGTTGATAACTTGGGAATCACAGTGTTCAAAATACCTTGATACGCACGGAAACCCTTTGCTTGGCAGGCACACTACTGTGAAAACGTGGAGAGCACGGTTCAATTCTATTGACAATACACACAGTTGTTATTATATAATATCATTATATTATAACGAAACTTAGCGGTAAAGTATCAAGTAAAACTAACCACAGTAGACTTCTGTCTACTGATAAAAAAACTAATCTTGGTGTAAAAAGGTATTCTGAACCCAACGGAACAAGTTTCGTCGAATTCTGACATCGTATGAAAAAATTTCCTTTATAAAACCAGAAATGAACACACGTTTAAATTTTTCACGATCACCAGATAAATCAAATCAACTCGAAACTGCGAACACCGACAATAACTTTTCGATACGAACCCAACGGCACTAGTTTCGTCGCATTCTGAGACTATTGCCCCGGTAGGCCATTTTTAACGCGCACCGCACTGCCCTTCTGAACATCAAATTTGCCGATCTCTAAAAATAACAAATTATATATCAACCCTGACTAAAATTGACGATACGAACTCACCGGAACTAGTTTCGTGGCCTGATTTGATCGTCTGTTCAAGTTACACTCTAATATCCCTTTATTCAGTTGAATTAATTTAATTGCACTGAACGAGCGTTTACGGCTACCGTGGTTACGTACGACATCGGTTTTCCACGCCACTCACCACCGTACAATAATTTAACGATACGGTCCCAATGAAACTGATTTCGTCGAAATCTGAGTCCGTTTGCAAAACGGCTATTTTAACACGTATAATTTAAATAACGATTTTCCACAGCGACTATTTCAAAAATTTGATTTGACCATAACTAACAAATTATAACACGAAATCTAGATTTTTCTCTTTCATATGAAAATTATAATCAATACGGTTCCAACGTGTCTTGTTTCACAGAAATCCGACTTATATCGGATCCTGTATTCTCAGTTGAAGTTCAAAACTCCATATTACGAACTGCAGCGCCATTTCAAGCTCGATTTATATTATAATTAAATTAACTTTAAAATTTTACTATATAAACGAATATATATCTTAAATCCATTCAAAATCCCAAATAAATATTTAAAATAATAAATTAAATTAAATATTTGACTACCAAAAATACGGGTCGTTACATTCTTCCCCCCTTAAAATAATTTCGTCCTCGAAATTGCTAAGTAGGAAAAGATGCTACATACCCTATTAACTAGGTCTAATAATCCTTTTTGTTCACTTCTTAATTTCAGCTTAACTGAACCAATTTATTTAAATTAAAATATTAATTTATTCTTACTAACGAAAATTTTCAAAAATTCTGAAAATTTTCTAACATTTTAAATTCTGAAAAATTTCGGCAGCATTTCCTCTGCACGGCTCAATCGGTACAACCACAACTCGCCTTTCTAGGCCTTCTCCAATCCAAAAGAAAATCAAAAGGCCAAGTGGCTTGCCTCATGGGCTCATAAAATCATCAAACCAAACAATATTGTAAACATGTACCTTTTTGTCGGGCATAATCTATCTCATGCATTTGCTTCCATTCAATATTTGCTCAGCATATCCATTCCAACTGATTTCCAATCAGTCCAACTTCCAGTCTTTAACTCTCTAATCAACTTCTGATTAGTCCATTCCAATTCTATCAATTCAAATCTGATCTCTACTTCAAGAATCAATCCACTTATTCCATTTGAGTTTCAATTTCCATTAAACTTAAATTTCGATCCATTTGATTTATTTCCACCAATTTATTCAACTTATACAAGTTAAACAATTTCAGAATTCAAACTCCTGGGTTTTATTTCAAATGAGTTTGAAATCACATATATTTATAATCAACTCCATTCAAAACATTCGATTTTCTAAAACATCCTGTCATTTTCAAACAAATTTTCATTCCGAAATTACTATGGTACAAATCCGTCACTCAGAAACTTGAAAATGAATACCGATAATGTCGCGATCCATTAACAGAATTATTTTCTCGCCACTGAAGTGGTTTCAATGCTTAATCATTTTCAAAATCTATTTAAAACAATTTCTATCAAAAAGTCCTTCAAAGTAATGTTATATTGCTTTAAAAAAATACATCAAAAGATACTTCTAATCACCCGGAATTTGAATTTCCGTTCTGGTTTGATCTAAATCTTGGCTTATCTCTTTTGTATACATTATCCGTATACAAATTTCATAACCATTTCAATATTCTATAGTTTCACTTGATTGTAATAACAATCAACCCGTCTATATAAGATTTCAGAAATTATTCCATTTATATCAAAAATAGTTTTTGGGCAAAATTACTTCATTTACCCAATTTTAAAACAATACTGTATCGAATTGCTTTGTTCGAGAGTTTAGAAACACCTATCGATACAGTTGTACATCCTGTATCGACCAGAATTCATAAACCACTCAACAAACCAGTCAACACAATATAAAACAATTTTATATCAAATCTACAAATACGCGCTCATACAAATACACTCAAACTCAACCTAGGGTGTTACTAACCCCATCTCTATTGAGTTACGCCACAGAGCCAAGGTTATCACTTAACCTTCAGCTCTGATACCAAATGAAACGACCCGCAAATCCGTACCCTTTGAGTCGACTAATCATACCACACGTCCAACCCAAATTGCACAGAAATACGAATCATTTTTAGAAAGAAGTTAGAGGATGAGAAATAGAAAGAAAGAAATATTAGAATAGAAGAAAACGAATATCACAAACTCACAGCGGAATGAATAAAATATATTAGATAAAATAAACTTTGAAGTATAAATCGGTAATTGTATATACATACCATTATCAGAGCACAACGGTTATCCCTGGAACAGTTATAAATACCTGTTTCCAGATACAACATAGTACACAGCGGAAATATGACAGTCTATAGCTAACTGGTGAAGCCTCCTGCTTCAAACTCCTCCAGGTGAATCTGAAAAATCCCGACTACTTGACTGCCCGTACAAATTTGGGCACCCAAGAGTTTAGGGAAAACAAACAAAATAAACTCTGGGTCAGTCATGGGACTGGTGTGAGTAAACTCCAACCATTGGTTTAACTTCCAAAAATCCTTTCGAAAGAAATGATAATCGTAAGACCGATCCACACATAAACATGGATGGTTTTTACCTTACGATAACCAAAAATATTTTTGATATCAAATCCAGTGATATTATAATAATGTCTACATCAAATAAATAGAACCTAGCGGAACTCTTGCATCTCACGCTCCATATATAATATAAAATCAAAAACCGCAGGGCGCTTATTGGAGATTGGATTTCCAACATGACAAGGTATGGGACCACCTTCCGATAGTGTATCTCTAGAGACGAATACACTGGATTCAACAAGAACATCTTGCAACCCGGCCCACACATGACCGACCACTCATTTCGCTTGAGTGTATCGAATGTATACCACCGACGGTTGGGATCAGCAACCGCCTCCCGAAAAGGGACAGCATCGATAAATTTAAGAAGCAAAAGGAATTTCTCTAGATAGGTGGTTATACATCCTAATGGGTGCGACCCACATAGCCATGCTGCCTGCCCGATTTTTGTCCAATTCCGGGTTGATGAGGCTTGAGGTTTGAATTATCTTCCAGAACATCTGGCCACTATTCACTTTGAATGCCACATCGTCAGATCCATCGGAAATCACTAATTGATTCCCACAAAAATACTCAGATTGTTAGGCTAAAGAAGTTTCCCTTCTATGCCACCAACTTCGTACGTTTGAAGGAATCAACGTACGTAACCCCCTTTGGAAATACTCTGTCAGACACTCGTCCATACAAGTTGTCCTGGGTCTGGACAAACCGAAGGCACTATCCCGTAAACAGGATAGCCCTTGCATAATTCCGTCTTCAATTTTCTTCAGCATAAGTTGCTTCATAATGCCTACGCCAATACGGAGTGGTTTTCAGATATCAAATCTGATCCCGGTCTCTCCATATTGACAACGGAGGTATATAAAAAAAAGATAAAACTTTGATAGTCGGTGATTTAACTATCAAAGAAACATCCATACAATCAACAGTCCTATTTCCCAATGGAAATTCTATCAATCAAGCATCAAACAACACTGGGCCCTTTTTGTATTAGTTCTTTATTACATTATCATTTCCAATTCCCATTTTCCACCTTTCGTGTTCTTTCAAAGCTCTATTTTCTCTCTTGATTATTGGAAAACATTTCCAATATATATAATTCCTTTATTGAGAAAATATCTTTTACTCCAGTCAGAAAACATTTCTAAATCCTTTGAATTAACTGATGTTATAAACATCGTTATTATAACTCAAATCATAAATCATTCGTTAACTAACGATATCACTAACCAACCCTTGCTATCGAGCCTTAACCATTTCTCCGTCAATAATGCAGTCAGTCAAGTTGGGGTATAATTACCTCTCAGACCTTAACTGAACGACATTCTTAACTTTGAAATAGTCAGAGCTCACAATTTTAAACCAAACATTGCTTACACGACTCTCGGATTTGATCTACGAACACACCT
The DNA here is from genome assembly GCA_030737875.1 of Allium sativum. Lineage (NCBI taxonomy): Eukaryota > Viridiplantae > Streptophyta > Magnoliopsida > Asparagales > Amaryllidaceae > Allium > Allium sativum. Next base: position 660,381,527 of record CM060920.1, read on the forward strand.
TCTTTATAAAAATATTGATTATAACGGTAACGTTATAATCGCTGTCTTCAAATGTTTGGTTTATAAAACATTGCTTCAACAACAGCGTTAAAACCGCTGTCTAGCATTATAGAACACTTATCATAACCATAGCATTAAGATTGCTATTAAAACAGTTATTATAACGGCAGCGTTAAAATTGCTATTTAGATTTATCAAAACATTTATTATAACAGCAGCGTCTAAAATTGCTGTATAGATTTACAACATCTATTATAACAACAGCGCTAAAATCGCTGTTTAGTTTTATAAAAGCATTTCTTACAAAGACAGCGTTATGATTGTTGTTTTGAATAAAATACCGTGTGCGACGCACACGCTTCCGTTGTTCATTTTAAAAGATAGTCAAAATGTCTGGATTTAAACAATGCAGACATTTATCATTCTATTCGTCGAAACCCATAAGATAAAGAGTATATAAGGATAAAAATCCGGTTTCCACCTTCTTTACAACAAGATTTCTTCCTTGTATTTTTTTATTCCAAAAATCCAAAATGTTTAACACAAAACCGTCTGCTGTGTTCTTCCCTTATAAATATTTCACTTGCAAAATACTTCCTTTGAACCATTATCCACTTAAATCCTGAATATATTTCTTTTATATATAATCTTTTGATTTCGTACTTATACATATTCTCTTAAACCCCAAATTCTATTTATAACTTCTATTCAGAATCTTTCAAACAAATCTGATTTTATTCCAATCATTAAAAATCTTGTTTATGATTTCCTTTATAATCCGCTAAGTTCAAATCTCATCTCAAATATTGATTTCAAATCTAATTTCCACTTTTCCATATAAATTTAAATAAAGCCTTTATATTCAATTTATTCAATGATTATAAACTCGTTTAAAAACAACTTCTTCTTTTAATAAAACAAGTTTCTACTTTTATTTTTTTACTCCATTCAAAATTTAATTTTTCCTTTGGAAATAAATTTTCTTTTGAAATTTCAATCGCTTTACTATATTTGAAATTATTTTACGGTATTTAAAATACCAAATTTCTAGTGTCATGGTGATTCAACATAGCACAACCAATCATAGTATACACATCACTATAAATAACGAACGGTAATATAAATGTTGAGGAACCCAGTTGGGCCCCTCCAACCTGTTTTCCCTGCATCCACAGATGTTAATAACATCAATATGAAATATCAGAACTAAAGATCAAATCAACGATGTAATCATATCAACCAATTTTATCAACTATTCAACCAAGCAACCATTGCATAGTATAAAATAAAATTTAAAATTTCGTTTATAAAAATATAAACGAAGCAGAGTTAGTGAGTTTACTCACCTCGATTGCAGTTGACGATTCTGCTTTGTTTTGTTAAAATCAAACAGCGTTTGATTTCACGAAATACCAGTAGCTTTGTTCACATCGAAATCAATTCCTCAACGAAGACTTTGTCGCAATAATTCCAACGTGACCAGTCACGTTCAATGCACTATAATCGGTTATAAGCCGTCATCATCGGTTATCACCCACTGTAACATCTTCAGCTCACCACCACGCCCGCACCAACCATTTAAAATGCGTCATCAGACTTCTATTTTCAAACTGAATTTGTTCGTACACACCACGCACCCAGAAGCAAAGTGCTGAACTTCTTTAATCATTGTTCACCCCCACACTATTGTTCTTCACTATGGTGAACATTTTCCATCACTTCTCCTCAGTGAAAACACGAACTACATCCCCTTCTCCCGTATCTTCCACGTCCCACAATATTACATTACCAGTATATCCTTAAAAGATTACTGCCCTCAATAACAATACCCAACGTTGAACTCACCCAATTATATTTTGAACCCAGACTTTTATCTCCTTTTAAACCTGCTACATCTCTCATTCCTCCTTAAAGTATACTCCCAGTTCCATTCAAGACCGCCCATTTACTCTGAGAACACATTTCTTGCTTACAGGAAACCCAATAGCAATAATGATTTCTCCTTAATCACTTTTATCAGAACCAAATACACGTTAATTAGTTCTCATGTAATCAGCCTTACCAGAATCCGATCAATGATGTCTTCAACGTCCAGGCATCAATTAAACTTCGGCTTCTTCCCAAACACTCCACTTAATTCATGGTATCCACCTTCTCACAGTAAAAAAAATAAACTGAACTTCACCCCATGCTGTCGAGACTACCCCATGTCCAGAAATTTTGGTTCGAACTCCTCCTATTCAAGCTACCAGTACTGGCGGCTCTTCCGATCGGAGATTCTCCGACCCTCCATCTATAAACGCGCCACCACCATAGCCATCCATCTCCGTCGACGACCATGCCAAGCCACTCAGTATCAACTCGCGGGTCCTCAGCCACCCCTCCTCCGTTTCCAGTTAAGAATCCGATGCCCAGGAGTTGATGCTCGAATTTTCGTGGACTTCTGAACATGTCGCACTATTTATAGATAGATGGGTTTGAAGTATAAGAAGATAGAAAGCTTCACGGATCAAGATTTGTTCGATCCTGTTTAGTTTTCGATTTGATTTGGTTTTTAAGAAGCATTCGAATGAAAATAGGGAACGAAAAGAAATGAATTTGGGGCCTTAGGGATTAAAATGATGGGTCTGATTTATACAAGTTGATAACTTGGGAATCACGGTGTTCAAAATACCTTGATACGCACGGAAACCCTTTGCTTGGCAGGCACACTACTGTGAAAACGTGGAGAGCACGGTTCAATTCTATTGACAATACACACAGTTGTTATTATATAATATCATTATATTATAACGAAACTTAGCGGTAAAGTATCAAGTAAAACTAACCACAGTAGACTTCTGTCTACTGATAAAAAAACTAATCTTGGTGTAAAAAGGTATTCTGAACCCAACGGAACAAGTTTCGTCGAATTCTGACATCGTATGAAAAAATTTCCTTTATAAAACCAGAAATGAACACGCGTTTAAATTTTTCACGATCACCAGATAAATCAAATCAACTCGAAACTGCGAACACCGACAATAACTTTTCGATACGAACCCAACGGCACTAGTTTCGTCGCATTCTGAGACTATTGCCCCGGTAGGCCATTTTTAACGCGCACCGCACTGCCCTTCTGAACATCAAATTTGCCGATCTCTAAAAATAACAAATTATATTTCAACCCTGACTAAAATTGACGATACGAACTCACCGGAACTGGTTTCGTGGCCTGATTTGATCGTCTGTTCAAGTTACACTCTAATATCCCTTTATTCAGTTGAATTAATTTAATTGCACTGAACGAGCGTTTACGGCTACCGTGGTTACATACGACATCGGTTTTCCACGCCACTCACCACCGTACAATAATTTAACAATACGGTCCCAATGAAACTGATTTCGTCGAAATCTGAGTCCGTTTGCAAAACGGCTATTTTAACACGTATAATTTAAATAACGATTTTCCACAGCGACTATTTCAAAAATTTGATTTGACCATAACTAACAAATTATAACACGAAATCTAGATTTTTCTCTTTCATATGAAAATTATAATCAATACGGTTCCAACGTGTCTTGTTTCACAGAAATCCGACTTATATCGGATCCTGTATTCTCAGTTGAAGTTCAAAACTCCATATTACGAACTGCAGCGCCATTTCAAGCTCGATTTATATTATAATTAAATTAACTTTAAAATTTTACTATATAAACGAATATATATTTTAAATCCATTCAAAATCCCAAATAAATATTTAAAATAATAAATTAAATTAAATATTTGACTACCAAAAATACGGGTCGTTACAATACGAAACATTCCATGTAAGACACTTGTAAAGATGCTAGTTAGGTGGTGCAGAGCAAGTAGATCTCATAGAAATATTTTAATGGCAAAGCAGAGGAATCTTGTTATGTTTGATAGGAATCTTACGAAATTATACTTAGTTTATCTTGAATGGGAACCTTGCGATGTTACTTGACAAAAATCACATCATGTTAACCTTAGTTATCTTGCCTGTTGCTTATCTTGTCATCATGCCTATGTTTACTTTCAGTTTACTCATGCCATATTATCCTTAACTATTTTTATGCTGAAAGTCACTAGGACTTACTCAGTCTTTATGACTGACCCGTTTTGTTTCGCCTCGTTTTCTTCCGTTTCCCCCCTCCCCAGGTTTGGAGGGTGGGAATACAACTTAGCTCGGACCTTATCAAGCTCCAAGGCTCTTTCATGCAAGGCTTGGATTTTTCTTGCCTGTGGCTTGCTTTGCTTTATTGGGGAATACTATAACTTATTTTTATGCTTCTTTGTTTTTGAGCAAGACAGATATTTTAACTGTGTAATTGGGTATTGGAAGTTGATGGGCTTTTATTGTAAACAATCATATTTAATAAATGATTTTAAGTACTTCCACTTTACTTTCCGTTGTTTTATATATGTCTGTCTTGTAATATTTCTGTTCCAGTACCCGTAATGCTCCATTGAAGTTAAGGCATTCCCTTTGTGAGTGACCTTAATGGATGTGGGGTGTTACATTTGGTATCAGAGCAGAAGGTTACCAGACTGGGCATAAGTTCTCAAAAACCTTTTGAACTAGTTTTCAAAACATTTACAAAGAAGCAAATTTTCAAGAAAATTTTGTTTTAATTAAAAGGCATATTCCCCAAAGCCATATGCACTATCTTTTGATTCCCTCTTGAAATCTCTCCTCTCTCTCTTTTCACCATAATTTCGTAAGCATCCGTCATATGTCGGAGGGCAAAGAAGTGCCCAACCTCCATCTGTAGCCGCCGTAGTTCCATCTGCGTCTAATCTTATTTCAAGTTGTGTAGAGTTGCCGTGCGTTGGAGGTAGCTTCGAAGGACTTGTCAACAAACTATACAAGGACAGTAAGAACAAGAGACTAGTTGTTATAGCTTAATCCACGAAGGAGGAAAAAGGTGAAAGGAAAGAGGCCAAAGTGAAAGAATAGTAGAACCCATGACAAGAGAGAGTATCTTTAGTACGGTAAGGAGGAAGTGTAGTTAAGTATTATAGGACAAGAACAAGAGCAAAGGACAGGATCGTCGAGAGGGCAATTATATGCTCTCACTACTAGCGTACCTAAGGGAGGTGGTAACGTTACCGTTATAGGTTTAGCTTTTCTTTTCTATCATCCCGCTAGAACTTTGTTTTTGTACATCACATCCTTTTAATTCTGCTTCGATAGTTGAGTCTCTGCACTTTAGTACTAGCGTATTAGAGGATCCCAATTTTTTGTCTCAAATCCTGTTGGGGAATTGGCTCATTTATTCATGATTTGTTTGGATTTGAGAATGTCTATACTAGGTACTGAGCTTAGAAGGAATTCTTATGATTTTTGGGCTAGGAGTCGATTCTAGGGATGGAGTGGTTATCCAATAAGGGTGCCATTCTCGGTTTTGAAAGGAGGGTAGTTATACTCTTGACTTACCTCGGTAATGCCCTCGAAGTCTAGTGTAACACTTAGGGTTTTTGCCATGCTTAGTTACCTAGAATCTCTAGATACATTTATTGATCCGCTCGAGTAGTGTTAGCCACTAAGGCGGATGGTTCATTTCACTTATGCATGTGATGTAGAAAATCGCCTTAGTAAGTACATTTAGCAACATGGTTGACATTTGTTTATTTTCAAGAGATAATTCATCTATGTGGAATACCTTCTAGTAAGTGAACGAGATCCAAGATTCACTAGTGAATTTTGGAGAGCTTACATGGAACCCTCAGTACACAGTTATGTTTGAGACCGAGTATACTAGAGGGAGAATAAGTGTAAGTGGAACGGGAGGCAATAGTGAAATAAGTTCCAACTCGTATTTGGAAATAAGAATCAAGGAGCTATGAAATTGTGAAGTTAAAGACGGTCAAAGCACAATGGAGTTAAGCTCAAGGAAATGCGACTTATAAGATTGAAGACTAGATTCGCGCATCACATCTCTTTTTAAGAGTATATTCTTGATTCTTTTTTCTTATAGAGCTTACTTGCATGCTATCTTTTTTGTTTATCCTCTCGGTCCCATTCTCAATCCAATTTCTGTTGCAAACCCCATAGGGAGTATGACTCATCTGTTAGTTTTACATGTTGGGGCTTGAGGGTGTCCGTTGGGTTAATTAAACCTTTTGGGTTTTATAGGATATGGGTTGGTTTTAGGAAGGGATTTCTTGTGACCTAAAAGGAGTCCATCATGCTTAGTTTCCTAGAATCACATATATATTGGTTGGGTTGAGAATTTCTTTGGGTGTCAGTCTGATGTTGATTTCGGTCTTCGGGGCTGGTGCTTAGGGAATTCTTCTCCTAATCAGTATATATGTGACGTAGATTTCCAGCTTTGATGGGCGCAGAGTTTTTACTTGCTTCTATCATTCGACTATATCTTTTGGTTGGAACAGTTGGGTGTAAACATGTGTTTGAAACATGTTATGATTGATGGTTGCAAGTGGTTGCTAGTGGTTGCTCGTGGATGCATATACACGCACATTAGGCACTAGATCGGCTCAGTCACCTTTCATATTGCATATGCAAGAGTGTTTACCCTTGTTTGTGGATGAAATTGAATGTGTTATCATATGGATGTTGCATATGGATGGATGATTGTGCACACATATAGTGTTTATATGACTAGGACTATTTGCATACATGTTGGACTCATGACACTAAACATATTTTTGCATTAAGAGGATCAATCAGGCCTGATCATTTACATTAGATAAGGAACATATACACACACTTCTCGCATATGTTCATATAGCATTATAAATCTTTTAAGGACAATGATTGCTAGTGAGTGATGTTTTGAGTAGATGGATGATGGATGGTAGGACACATTCTTCTTAACTTGAATATTTCGGGGACGAAATCTTTTGAGGGGAGAATGTAACAGCACGAATTTTTATAACATGTTAATACAAGAATCAAGGCAGAATTAAATTTCAAAATAAGAATCAAGGGAAACGAGTTGCGCCATTGCGTTTGTCTCGAAATTCTGCTTGAAAACGAGTCCGAGTTTGCGAGAATCGGAGTCTGTATGAGAGAGATATGACCCTCTGAAGTTTCAGGATTTTCCGAATCGAAAACAGCTCGAATTCGAATTCAAATTTCGAATTCAAAACCCAGAAAAGGCTGGGCGAGAAATTTCCCGCCCGGTACCCAGGCCGACTGGGGAGTCGACTGGGCATTCGACCCCCAAGACCAGGTCGACTGGGCAGTTGACCAGGGTGTCGACCTGGTCCCCGAGCCCACTTTTGGGCCTGGGTGCATCCTGATGTTTCTAGTCTCGTTTTCTATCCAGATTCGTATGCCTAATCCTATATAAACCCCCTGATGCCTAAACCCTAATTCACTACAACATGTCTAGCCACCATTATACTGCTAAAATCCCTCTTGGTCATGGCCGCCGTCTCTAATCTTCTTCTTAAGCTTTCATACGCAATCCAATGCAAAGATGAAGACTTCTACAACAATTCAAGGGGATGAATCAACAACTCTACAATGTCTCTACATCGATTTCAGTTCTTAATTCGCTAGCCATGCTATGTAAGTTCTAGTTACTTTTTAGATTAAAATACTTAATTTTAATATGGCTATGGAATAAAGTGTAATTGGATATAAGCATGTTTATCAATTCAGATCTATTCATGTTTACCTTTGAACCTTGAGTTTTGAGACTTTTTCGTCTCCATTCTTATGTCTAGTTCATGCTCTATTCAGTCATTGTAAATCAATTTCTTAGATTCATGTTGATATTATTATCAAGATCTAATCTTTATGCCTATCATGACGATCTATGATGTTTTCTCCCTGATCTTGTTTCATTGCAACTTCTACCTCCCCCTATTTATTTTCCTTTGATGAACCTAGGTCAATTTCGGACCTAGGCCTAAACTGCGATTTATGTGCGATTGGATATGGGGAAAATACCGTGACATTGCCAAGTTAGATATATGTGTGTTTGTAGAATCGAAGGCATAATATAGATTTGGATAATTGGGTATTGCCATTAAAATGGTAATTGTAAGAATTGGGATTGGCATATGTAATTTTTGCCTAGAACTGGATATGTGTAAATTGAGATAAAAATTAACATACGTATAAAACGGCATGAACTGAACATATGTAGATTTGGTATGAATTGGGCATATGTAAAACTGATATGTAATCTAGAACTTGGGCATATGTTAATTATGTGAGATTTGTAATTGAAACACATATGATAATTTATGTCTTGAAAAGGGGCTAATATGAACATGCCTAAGTGGGTTTTGGGTAGTTGGCATGTAATAGCCTTAAAGGAGGGATAAATATAAATTGAGATAAGTTGCCTTTAATGGCATAAGATAAATTGTGATAAAATTGGTATGATTTTGCATACCATTAATTGATGAACATAATTGAGTCAATTATGGACATCGTTAAATTAGGAATTAATTAATAATTTGAATAAGGAAATTATTAAGACTGGGGTAAAAGATTATAAGCGATAATCAATGCTTAGGACACGAGGTTGGACTCATTTGTGACGTAAAACTGCCCGGACCCGCCCGACGAATCCAGTAGTCACAAATGGTAGCCCAATGTGAGAGGTCCTAGGCCGAAATTAAAAGCATAACAGTTGTAAAGACACGAGGTTAGACTCTTTTATGGTGTAAGACTGCCCGGACCCGCCCGGCAAATCCAGCTGCCATAAATGTCAGTCTAATGTGAGAGGTCTTTATAGGGTTACGGCGTTAATGAATTAAGAAATAATTAACCAGATAAACATGTGGTGGGACATGGGGGTTAAGTGGGTGACATGTGGGTGACATATGAGTGACATATGGAAATACGAATAGTAATACTTAACCAACATAACATGGTAATTAGACCTGTAATAACCCGGAAAATGTGAACCAATTTAAAAATTTTAAAAATTGGTTATTACCAAAGAATTTGAATAATTGAAATAGCATATTTCAATAAAATAAAGAATTGGGTATAGTATTGCAATTTGAAATTTTGAATACAAACTTTGTCTGACTGTGTAGGGTGGAAAATATGACGGATTTTAGCGAAACTGAAAATATTTAAATCTGTATATGAATACCTTTCTAACGAATCTGAAAAATCGAAGTTTCATAGCGGGAATCAAAAGTTATGGCCAAATGAATTTTCAGAAAGGTCGCTATATAGCATATATAGCCCTTGAAAATTGATATTTTGCATACGACCTCGGAATTCGACGAAACCACTTTTGTTGGGTCCGGGATGTCAAATTATTGCTAAGTTTCAAATTTCATAATTTTTGAAGCTAGTATGTGAGCGGGGCAAAAGAAAATGTGATTGGTCAATTTCTGTTAAAATGGGTAGACCTAAAAAGGGCCGTTTTTCAAACGAGCTCAGAATTTGACGAAACTAGTTTTGTTAGGACCGTTTCGTCAAAACAAAGCAAGATTTATTTTTCTAGAATTTTTCGATTCAGTTTGTGGCCCTGACAAATTGAAATGTATGTTCCAATTAAATATTGAATGTTTTATATTTTAATTTGAAATATAACTGACCGTAACAGTCGAATTGGCCAACGAAACATATCCCATTGTGTCCGGAATGGGGTTATTTAGCTAGGGGCGACAGTCATTGGGTTTGATTTCGAGTTCGTTTGTGAAAACACTATTTAAAATTTCCTATAAATCTTCGACCAATAGGATTTTTCCTTTATAAAAAAAATATCTCGAAAACCCTAGCCGCCTCAGACGATTTCGACGGTTCCTCGAGCTCGAAGCTTCCCATCGTTTTTGCCGCCACCACAGCCAGTTTTGCCGCCACCTCCAGTTGAAGATTCTGATCGCCTCCCTCCCCTCTACAAATCAGAACAAGCCTCGTCGAAAACCATCGATCGTACGCGTCGAATTTCCAGGAGGAAGTCAGCCCCTTTGGAGCGCCACCGCGACCTGCTGGAGCCGCCGAGTCAGACACCACCACCACCGATCGAGAGCTGATTCGTAGCCCTTCAACGTCGCTGGGCCTGATCGGAGCAACAAGGTACGGTTTGATTTTAAAGTCAAAACCTAGTTTTGAAAGTTTAAAAACCTTTCAGCTTCGAAATTCTGAAATGAAAATAACACTATAAAGCGTTGCAAAACTTTGAAAAATAATATCTTTTTCGTTCTTTAACGAAATTTGATGAAACAGGAGACACCGTGACCGCAAGGAGGCTCTCTACATTCTAGAAGAAGCCGCGGATTTTTCTGATCTTCCCACGATTTTTAGCACTGCAATAACCAATGTGAGGAATCTAAACTAAATTGTGTGAATGGAAATCGCGTTGTATAAATTATATAAGAGAAGTGTAAATTATATACGCATTGTATACCTCATGTACATGTGTTGTATAAGTTATATTAGCGATGTATAAATTATACAAGCGTTGAATGAAACATATATGCTTTAAATTGTGATGAAAAATACCTTTGTGGTTGAAAAATACCCTCTTGTGGTTGAAACAAATTAGAATAGGATTGTGGAATTGAAAATAAAACATGCCGCCTGCGTGCGAACTAGATGCATGATCCCCATTGTCAAAAATCGTGAGGTTTTAAGGTAGAGCGAGGAGTCGTACTAGGGACGGTCCCGGTTTTAACTACCCTGCCGTTATGCTGCTGAAATTTTCTGAAATATACATGTGTTAGAATAATTTTCATTCGTTGAAATAAATTACATATGTTGAAACAAATAGATTTAGCGATAAAAATCACATTTTTATATATATACGAACTATAGAAAATATTCATGTGTTGAATATTATTTGAATTTAAACAAATAGCTTTAGCGATAAAAATCACATTTTTATATATATATATACAAACTATAGAGAATATTCATGTGTTGAGTTGCGATTCATTCGTTGAGTTGAAATTCATGTGTTGAATGTTATTTGAATTTAAACAAATAGCTTTAGCGATAAAAATCACATATGTATATATATATATATATATATATATATATATATATATATACGAACTATAGAGAATATTCATGTGTTGAGTTGCGATTCATTCGTTGAGTTGAAATTCATGTGTTGAATGTTATTTGAATTTAAACAAATAGCTTTAACGATAAAAATCACATTTTTATATATATACGAACTATAGAAAATATTCATGTGTTGAGTTGCGATTCATTCGTTGAGTTGAAATTCATGTGTTGAATATTATTTGAATTTAAACAAATAGCTTTAGCGATAAAAATCACATTTTTATATATATACAAACTATGGAGAATATTCATGTGTTGAATTGAAATTCGTTCGTCGAGTTGAAATTCATGTGTTGAATGTTATCGTATTTTAAAATAAAATGAATAGACAATAAAAACTACATTTTTATTGTGAATATGAAGTGTTAAAAATATTCACGTGTTGAATAAATATTTTTGATGATAAAAATATTTCTTTTATCATGTATACGCTTTGATAAAAATACACACGTGTTGAAATAAATAATAGTTTGCTAGAAATATTATTATTGGCTTTGTTCTGCATATATATACATGTGTTGAACAGGAAAAATGGATTAGCTGTAGAGTAAAGAAATTATTTGCGTACCCGACAAATAGATAAGCCTTGATGAGTTGGCTGCGCAATTTTATTTTTATATCAACTCCTGTGAATGCCATTGGATGCGGAGTGCTGGTTATTCTGTGTAAAATAATAAATATCGCCATAGGATAGTAATAATTAATTTTGAACTACATTACATGGCATACTTCTTGACGATAGGCATACTTCATCATATTTCACATAAGCAATTGGAGCTTGTGTGACGAGGTGGAAGATTTACCATACGAGCGAGAGGCTTGTATGGCGATGATTATATACTACAGGTTGAACTGATGACTGATATGGACTCTATAAAATATAACGATAAATTACCAGATTAATTAAAACCCCACACGGGTCTGGAGTTGACAATAATCACGTCTCTCTAGTTATTAGATACGGCACATGGACTATTTATTTCCACACGGAAACGGGGTGACGAGAATTTATTCTCTGGAGTGATTATCTATACATGCTCCCTCGTAAACACCAGAATATATCACTATAAATATGTGAATGCTTTTTAGGATTTATTGGGTACCTAACACGGCCCAATAAATTTCCAAACCCCTCCCCATACAAAGGAGGTTATGGCGAAATTTTTTGAAATATTAAGGCGTTAGTGAAATATTTGAAGTGAAAACGAAGTTGAAAATATAGAATGAACTATAGTTGGAATTATAGAATGAACTATATTTATATATATAAATATAAATATAATTAAAGGGAATTGAAGCCGTGCAGTTCATGTTTCGGAATCGTAATTTGAAACGATTAGTACGAGAAATCCGACCATCGGATTTTCCCGAAACCGCAACCGCTGGGTTCGCCTTGGAAATATCTTCCCAATGGCACCAACCTTGTAAAAATCCAACGGTTGGATTGTCGGGAATGTTTAATTCAAATCTGAAGAAAAAAAGCGCCAGAATCGTTTATATTTATATAAAAATATAAATATTATTAAGTTAAATCGAATAACGACGCTACAGTTCGAATTTTGAAACCGTAACTTCAAATGACTAGTGTGGGAGATCCGACCGTTGGATTTTCACGAAACTGGAACCGTTGGGTTCGCTTTGGGAATATCTTTCCACTGATATAGACTTTATAGAAATCCAGCGGTTAGATTTCCCGATATGTGTAAAACAAATTAGGGGAAAAACAGCGCCAGTGCCACGACACGACCTGAAACATCGTTTAATTAAATATGGCCATTTTTAAACAAATAAAAATGGCGAAAAATCGTTATAAAATATTATAAGCAACTTAGATTGCAAATAAACCAATTGGGCTTGAATTGTTTGACATTTGATGGTTGTACGTGCTTGACACGAAAATAACACTAAAGAACTGAAAGATGGATGTCGAATAATATAACCATGGAAAGAATCGATTTAAATTCTAATTACGTGAATTGTTTGAAAAGGCCGAGCTAACCCTCATTTCAAATAATTTATCGAGCGATTCAAATTGGAAAATGCAAAGACGATTCAAGACCGACGATCTTCGTATCGGTTGGTTGGGCGCTGCTGAGGTTCCTGACCGGAGTAGCTACCGTGAAGGAACGGAAGTAGTAGCCGTCTGAATGTATGTGTTGATTGGACGCATATACTAGGAATTGATGCCTCCGGTTTCGTTCAGACCCAGAACGGACTTGTAAATGAACTGTGTGTCTGACATTGGATTTTGTTCTACACTGATTGATCTCTGTTAAATATATATCTGTTTGGCGGCGGAGAATTTATTCTTTTGCTTAACGCCCTTCTCTGAGACATACGAGCTCAGAGGTTATATATCAATGGAAATCAATCGTATGGAGTGGACTGCCTATGTGGCATGCTAAAATGCTGTGATCAAGGCTTCTGTTGCAAAGCAAATTCTTGTGGATGATGATCAAAGCACGGTCTACGTGGCCTGGTTTTGTGTATAGCGTGGATTCGCGAGCCTCACACCCCGGTATGAGTTAAAAACGGGATACGGACTGCAGGGAGAGCACGACGTTTCTTTCTAGCTATGGTGGTGTCAGTGACTTACCAGCCCTGACATTTATATCTATTTTTCACCTATGTCGTTGTTGGAATGCGAGGCGCCTCGATTATAGGTCTGTAAGGACCGGGAAACGTGTGTTCAGGAATAACTAATCCTTAAACGTAAGAGAGGACCGGCCCTGAAGATCTAGGGTTACCCAGAGTGTGTAGTCCTGAGGCATTTGCTAGAATGTCTTGAAGCGGAGAGGAGCTTGCCCCTTGCCTCGACTCATGACGGAAATCCAATTTCCAATACGAAATGACGGACTCGATTGTAGAACTAGTATGGCGACATAGTGGTATGGGGCACTTATGCCGTCTATGATTGATATTTATGATGATGTTCGTTTTTGAAACATATATGCACTAGTAATAATATCAAATGAGTTTGCTTTATACGTATTAAGCATATTTGGCCATTATAAGGTAAAACTCTATCCTCCGGCTTGCGTTGCATTGTATGATGGGACTTGAGTCTTATAATGGCTTCATTCTTTTCAAAAGCATTGCGTTGTTTTAAAGAATTTATTTTGTTTTAAATGTACTAGCAATCACTGGAGTAAACCCGTTCCACGAAAGTGGCGTGGTCCTATGATTTGCTTATTACTATTGTTTAAACTGTTAAATAGAATCCTCATACCAGTCCCCATGACTGACTCGTTGTTTGTTTCAATTTGCAAACGCGGGTGCCCTTATTTTCACACGGGCAGCCTAGCTCACAGGTGATAGGTTGTTTTTGGTTCTGCACTGTTGCATAGAGTTCATTTTGGCTCATGCCGAGGCTGACTTCACAGAGATGACTTTGACATTTTCCGCCATTATTGTACTTATATTATGATTCCGCCACTGGCGATGCAGACTGATTTACTTTTAGTATTTATTATCGTATGTATATGTACCGCCTTCGGCGATGTAGACTGATACCCTTATTATGTCTCACTGCATGTATGTATTACGTCTCTGGCGATGATGACTGATCACTTCCCTTTTTATTTACTAAGTTATATCCGACACTGTGCTATTCTGATGTTGTTACATGTTGTGATTCCGCTGTCATATCCATGTAAAATTATTCTATTTATTGTTTTTGCTATTATCTGTACTCTGCTATGATGATTAATGTGTTATATTCCAATGATTATCCTTAATACCGCCCCTCGGATTTTGGGATCATCTCAAGACCAGTGGATAGGGTTAAGTAATATGATTAAACTAAGAACACTTAACCAATATGGTATGAATGGGTGGGTTAAGTAATATGATTAGGCTAATGACACTTAACCAATATGGTATGAGTGGGTGGGTTAAGTAATATGATTAGGCTAATGAAACTTAACCAATATGGTATGAATGGGTGGGTTAAGTAATATGACCAGGCTAATGACACTTAACTGTTATGACATGAATGGTTGAATTAAGTAAATCTTAATTAATGCCTAAGTGGGAATGATAACTTATAGAATAAAGTAAGTTAGGCGGAACAATAGATAAGAGGAGATAACTTATGTAATAAGGAAAGATGTGCTTCATTGTAGATTAAGCAATATGTAAAGACAAGAATGAATTTACAATTGAAGGCGACATAGGATAATCCCCTGAGTATCAATCTGATGTTGATTCCGGTCTTCGGGGTTGGTATTAAGGGAGTTATTCTCTCTCTCCAGTGTGTTTGTAAGTTAAGGGGTACTTGGTTGTAAAGATTGAACAAGAACATGTTATTGTACCATAACAGGGGTTAATGTGTGAATCATAGAAATAACATGTTGTGGGCTTATTAATGGACTTAGTATAGTTCAAATTAAGAATTGAATTAATAAGCAAGTTAAAGGTTGGTATAAATGGAAATAACCAAGTTAAATGATAAGACTGATGAGGTAGCACAAGCGCATAGTTAATGGATAGACATAGGGTCTAATGGCAGATAAAGCCAAGGCACTTGGTTAAACCCATACGTAGGGGGTAATATGAATGACATGTAAAATATAACCTATAAGCACTTAACCAAGATAAAGCATGTATTAAGACATGAGGATGATGTAGGGGTTAAGTGGAGGACATGGGTAACATGTAAGACATAACTGGTGTACACTTAACCAAAATTTAAGCATGTAGGTGGACATGAATAAGAAGGGGTTAAGTAAGAATTACTAGAGGGGACCAAGCATAGGTGGGAAGCTTGTGTCGAGGAAAGGGGACCCTTTTCAGACCAGTAGCCCATTACGTATCTTTGTGAGCTCGACCCATGTCGAGGACGGGACACGCATACTGGGTTTGATTATAAGAGGTCAAAATGGGTTAGCGGAGGCGACGCTAGTCTAACGTGTTTCATAAGCGTGTGTGGACCCGGGCTGGTAGGTAAGACGTTGTTGCATCGTGTAGGTATAAGCCGTGCATCCTCAAGTTGTATCGGGTTGCCGCTTTAGGGGAGTGATACACCCCACTGTGGGGCCAGCACGGGTATCTACGTGTTAGGGAGCCGATCGCATGGGGGTTGGTGGGTACACCTAGTGGAGATAGGGGCAGGCGGCAACTATGTAGTCAGCTAGGGGTACATAAGACTAGTATTATGATTTACACCTAGTGGAGATAGGGGCAGGCGGCACCAAGGTAGTCAGCTAGGGGTACGTAAGACTAGTATTATGATTTCTAAGTAGTGGGTGGGATCACCTTATTATATAACACGGGCTACTAGTTGGGACACTAGTAGGGGGTCAGGATCCTTGTTACAGGGGACACTAGTTGGAGTACTAGTAGGAATACGAAACATTCCATGTAAAACACTTGTAAAGATGCTAGTTAGGTGGTGCAGAGCAAGTAGATCCCATAGAAATATTTTAATGGCGAAGCAGAGGAATCTTGTTATGTTTGATAGGAATCTTATGGAATTATACTTAGTTTATCTTGAATGGGAACCTTACGATGTTACTTGACAAAAATCACATCATGTTAACCTTAGTTATCTTGCCTGTTGCTTATCTTGTCATCATGCCTATGTTTACTTTCAGTTTACTCATGCCATATTATCCTTAACTATTTTTATGCTGAAAGTCACTAGGACTTACTCAGTCTTTATGACTGACCCGTTTTGTTTCGCCTCTTTTTCTTCCGTTTCCCCCTCCCCCCCAGGTTCGCAGGGTGGGAATACAACTTAGCTCGGACCTTATCAAGCTCCAAGGCTCTTTCATGCAAGGCTTGGATTTTTCTTGCCTATGGCTTGCTTTGCTTTATTGGGGAATACTATAACTTATTTTTATGCTTCTTTGTTTTTGAGCAAGACAGATATTTTAACTATGTAATTGAGTATTGGAAGTTGATGGGCTTTTATTGTAAACAATCATATTTAATAAATGATTTTAAGTACTTCCACTTTACTTTCCGCTGTTTTATATATGTCTGTCTTGTAATATTTCTGTTCCAGTACCCATAATGCTCCATTGAAGTTAAGGCATTCCCTTTGTGAGTGACCTTAATGGATGTGGGGTGTTACAATGGGTGTGGGCGGCGGCTTCCTCCCTCCATCGATCTCATTTTTTTATTCTGTAATGAATTGAATCGGTCAACAGGGGAGGGAGGGACTTAAGAGGAAAAGGAGGTGAAGGGGAATATATTTAATTATTATTTTAATTTTAAAAAGCAACCTTTTCATTCGAACTCGAAACGAGACCCACCGCCTGTCGTCCATAGCTAATTACCTAATTCTGAACACAATGGGATATGTATCATAGGCTGATTCGATCGTTTCTATCAGTTTCCGTCAAAATCAACATATAAATCTGTATATTGAATTTGAACGCGCATTTCAATTTACTGGGGTCACATACTAAATCGAAAAATTCCCGAAAAATATTTTCTAGCTTCGTATTGATAATACGGTCCTAACAAAACTAGCTTCGTCGAATTCTGAGACCGTTTGAAAAATGGCCATTTTCCAGTCGATTAAAATCAACTGAAACTGGTCAAACGCGTTTTCCTTTGCCACGCTCACATATTGATTCGAAAAATTACGAAATTCGAAACCTAGCAATAACTTAACATCACGGATCCAACAAAAGTGATTTCGTCGAAATCCGACGTCGTTTTCAAAATTCCCATTTTTAAGGGCCTGAATTCCATAGCGACTATTCAGAATTTTCAACTGGGCATAACTTTTGACCCCCGCTATGAAATCTTGATTTTTCGGATTTGTTGGAAAGATATTCTCAATTAGATTCTAATATTTTTGGTTTCACTAAAATCTGGTTTATTTTGCACCCGGTACATTCATTTGAATTTTGAAATCGAATTATCGAACTACCGCGCCATTTTCAATTCCTTTTATAATTTAAAATAAATATTTATATTCTATCGTCGATTCAAACGAATATATACATTCGAATTATATTCAAAATAAATTTCTCGTCGATATTATTTAAAATAATTCATTTTAAATAATCAAAATTCGCTAAAATTGCCAAAATAAAAATTTTTAATTGGCCCAGATTTCCGGGTTATTACAATCTCCCCCACTTAAAACTTTTCGTCCCCGAAAAGGAACAAAGCCGAAAGTTTCGCAAATCAACTCAACTTCCAGTGTTTTCACTACATCTTAAGTTCTTCAACTTTTCAGTTTCTAAGAACTTTTCATATTTTTCAAAAATTTGGCTAACACCCTAAATTTTTGAAAAATTTCGCCATAACCTCCCCTGCACCGGGAGCACTGGGAAGATCTTGAAATTGCCATACAGGTCTTCTGATCTCAAAGAGAAAAAGAAAAATCCAATCGGCTCATAAAATCATCATCACCCAAACAAAACAGTAAATTATGGTAAACATGTACCTATTTGTCGGGCAAACAATTTTATTCTTCTGCTCTAGCCTCTTTGCTATGACCTGTTCAATGTAAGTACATGTATATGCAAGCAAATGCGACAAATTTCCAATACAATTCACTGTTTGATTCAATTTGGCTATATGGTACAAATTTTAATTAATCAACCAATAATCAACAACACAACCATCAATCAATTAGTTGATTAGCTTTTCAAGTTCATAACTTTGATATACAGTCAAAAAATCAGATTTTTGATGCCAAATCACAACAATAAGCCCTATTTAGTTTCGATTCTCACACCAGTCAAGTGGAAATATATAGAAATCTCACTTTCGAAACTCGAAAATAAATATTGGCGATGGTGCCCCGTCACCAGAATTATCCCCGGGCACTAGAGTGTGATTCTATAACTATCCAATACATTAAAACTTCGAATACACGTTTGCAATACATATATGCAAAATCTCTATATATTGGATTGTCCAAATTCATATAAATAATCAAATACAAGTAATTGATTTAAATTTTCAAAACAAACTTGTTTTCAATTTTAAAAATATACTCTTCACACTCGTTCTAGGATACTACTGATCCCATCTCTAACGAGTCATTCTAATTGGATTTTACTAATCCATTTTCTGATGAATCCTTTCGTATGGTTCTAATGTGTCTTGTTCTCTGAGCTTTGTAAACCAAAGCTCTGATACCAACTTTAAAACCCGTAACTTCCCCAGTGAGGGAAGTGCGGATAGTTCGAGGACAAGCCACAGAAGAACACAGATGGGAGAACATTTCGTTGTTTATTACAACAATTCCATCAGAACACAAGAATATACAGAGTATAAATGAATATTACACAGAAATATTAGAGATTTAAATTACATTTAAATACATAGCAGCGGAAAATAATACAATACACAACTGAAGGGGATATATGAATACAAAGCTTTCCGGATATCGTTCCAGCTGTAAACCAGGATCCTGTGAATATAAATCTGCAAAACTAAAACTACTAGCTGCCACGTCAAAATAAGGGCCCCCAGAGTTTAGGTTAAAACAATAAACTCCAAGTCAGTCATGTGACTGGTGTGAGAACTAAAACAGTTAATCTTTATTTTTAAAGTTAGGAAAATCAAGGGACCGCGCCGTATAACACAGAACGGGTTTCCTCCCAAGAATACCAGTGCATAAAACAAACAGCGCAATGCTAAATAAAGAAAGATGAAGCTATTATAAGACCCAGGTCCTATCACACAATGCAACGCAAGCTGGGGGATAGGGTTTTCCCTTATAATAGCCAAACATGCTTAGTACGTTTAAAACAAATCATTTGATACTATTATAAGTGCAAAGTGTCTGAAACAACTTCAAATAATAAGTATCAATCATAGACGGCATGGGTACCATATATCATGTCGCCATACTAGGCTCTACAATCAAAACCGCAAATGTCACGTATTTGGAAATTGGATTTCCATCCGTGAACTGAGGCTAGGGACCGTCCTCAACGTCTTCGATACTCTCTAGCCCGAGCCTCAGGGTCAGAGCGCATCGACCCTTGGATCGTCAGGGTTGGTCCACCGATGTGGATTAAAATGCCTGAACACTACATTTCCCCGCCCTATGGGGCGTAAATGAGCCAACGAATGGCTCCATTGGTTCGAGAACGACCAATATATCCGAGGCGCCTCGCAACAGCAACAACCACATAAGTCAAACTCGTCAGGGCGTGTAAAACCACTGACGCCACTTCTAACTAGAAAGAAACGGATGTCCTCCCTGAGGTCCTCTCCCGTTTTTGGTTCACCACCGGGTGTGAAACTCGCGAAGTAAACGTTACACAAAGCTACGCCACAAAGGCCATGCTTCGATCATCATCCACAAGACTTTGCTTTTCAACAGAAGCCTTGATCATTTGCATCTTAGCATGCCACACAAGCAAACCACTCTATGCAATTGATATCAGTCACACCGAATGAAATCCGATGTCAGACACACAGTCCATTTACAAGTCCGTTCTGGGTCTGAACGAAACCGGAGGCACCTAGTACCCCGCATATCCATCGATCTCCAAGTACGTCTGGACGATCACCAACTGTTTCCATCTTCTTGGGTGTACATCCCAATCAAGATCGTCAGTAATCACCCAAACGACGTGAAGACCTCCGGTCTTCGACCACCGTCTTCATCTTCGACTTATCGTCGTATCAGTTATTCAGAATGGGATAAACTCGGTCTTTCCGAATAACTCGCGTATATTATAAACAAGTGTAGCACAAACACAACATACGGCTCATTCCAATTCATCGTTCACTAACCGTAAATTAACAAGAGAATAATTCCCCAAACATTAACCCTGAAGGCCGAAACCAACATCAGATCGATATCCAGAAAACCATTCTGCTTAGCTAACCGACAGTTAGTTTCTAAATTTCACATTCATAGGGAATGGTTCCCATTAATTTTATCAAAGATAAATTCCAAGAATTTATTCTTTAATCTTCTTTTGAATATCGATTCAACTAGTCGGGATTAACGAACCTTACCGAAGTAATCATTTGTTTTAATTTCCCAATTCCAACCTATTCATCCCATAAAGTAAAACTGGTTATACTTCATATCTAACACCACGGTGCTATCGGTAAATTCAATTATCATTTCACGTCTAAATCTAATTAAAGATTTAACTATCGCCTAGAGAAAAACTGGTGATACTCCATTCTCGATCTTTTCAATCTAATTAAAGATTCATTAAAACTCCACTTAGTTTTAATCTTTAACTGGGTTAAAGAATCGGTGTCATTTAAAACACGGTTCACGATAAACCCCAAAATCACTGTAACGGCTGGAAATTTTCGACTCCTCGAGAGTCGAAAATTCCGAGATGTTAGTAAAAGAAAGTAGAGGGTGAGAAAGAAAAGATAGAACTAATAGAATAGAAGAAGAAGAAGAACTTACATCATCAGAGTAAACACGAATCTCGCAGCGGAATGAATAAAATATAACATAACTTTGAAATACAAATCAGTACTCGTATATACATACCATTTCAAAGTACAACACTTAACAACACAGCGGAATAATAATAGCTATAATCCTGAAGCCTCCTGCTCCAAGCTCTCCAAATGTATCTGTAAAATCCCGACTGCTTGACTGCCCGTACAAATTTAGGCACCCAAGAGATTAGGGAAAACAAACAAAATAAACTCCGGGTCAGTCATGGGACTGGTGTGAATAAAACTCCAACACTTGGTTAAATAAATGATATCTTTCTGATATTATAATAATGTATAAATACAAATAGATATCAATCTAGCAGAACGCTTGCATCTCGCGTTCCACATGCATAGTATACAAATAAAACCATGAGCGCTTATTGGAGATTGGATTCCAACAGACAAGGTATGGGAGCACCTTCCGATCAGTGTACTCTAGAGGAGATACACTAGGGTTCAACAAGAACGTCTTGCAACCCGGCCACACATGACCGTCCACTCATTTAGCTTGAGTGTAACGAATATATTATCACCGATGGTTGGGATCAGCAACCATCCTTCCCGATAAGGGACAGCATTGAAATAGATTATAAAGAAGTACAATTGAATATTCTCTAGATGGTGATAATACACCCTGCTTGGGTATGGCCCAACTAGCCATGCTGCCTAGCCCAACTTCTGTTATTTCCCGGTTGTGAGGTTTTGAGGTCACGTTTATCACTTTGACAGATTATTTCTTCAATTACTTTGAATGCCACATCGTCATACCCGCCAAATCATTATCGATTTCTCAAGGCATCACGGGTATAAAAGCTAAGAGAAACGAATTTCTCTGCCACCAACGTAATACGTTTAAAGAGATCAACATATATGATTCGTTAAAAAAACTTTGTCAGACACTCGTCCATATACGTTGTTCTGGGACTGAACAAACCGAAGGCTCTATTCAGTGAATCCATCCTACCTAGGCTTTTCACAATAGCCCTTGCACTTCAATCCGTCTTCAATTATCTTCAGTGTACTTGATTCACAACGTTTATGCTAATACGGAGTGGTTCTTCGGATAATAATCCAACCGGTCTCTCCATATTAACAACGTAAAAATGGTCAAACCTTTGATAGTATGTGATTTAACTATCAAATGAAAACATGTCGGTGTACAAACAACGATCTTATTTCCAAATGGGAATTCGATCGATCAATCATCATATGTTCATATGTTCATATTTCCTTATTTCATATATTTAGAAAATATATGTTATTAATCATTGGAAAACATTTCCATAGATTATTTTCACATCACTATTATTTCGCAACTATCAGTCCCTAACTGTAACTAGTATGAGAACAATTCTCTAAGTATCAATCCGGAAGGTCGAAACCAACATCAGATCGTCACTTAGAAAACCGTTAAACTTACCCTCTCCAGTCAGTTTCTGAGTTTGCTTAACTCTATTTCTTAAATTCTTATCATGAAAACATTTCATTTTCTATGTTTAGAAAACATATCTGACTATATTTGGAAAACGTTTCCAAAACTCATTTACGGATTTCCAATGAACGTTGTATAAAACATCGTTTCGCTTAATCCATTTCTCGCTTATTCCTTAACTTTATTCCTAATCAACCTTTTAGATCGAACCACAACTATTCCTTTGTTAATTCTGAAGTCAATCAAGTTGGGGTATAATTACCTCGCAGACCTTAATTGAACAACGTCCTTTACTGTGAAATAGATGAAGCTCATCACTCACTTTTTACAATCATCTGTTTACGCAAATTCTCGGATTCAGGTTACGAATCCACTTCTTATATGACAACGTTTGATTATAACTATAACGTTATAATTCCTACCCCTAAAATATCGAACCTAAATTATAAATTTATTTCCTAACTCGAATAATTTAACAGACACCTAATTTCTAAATCAATAACTAAATCTTGATTTAAACCCTGGAAAGTAAATAGTACTTTCCTGAATTCGCTATAATCGAATTCGACGTATAACTCTCTTTCGAGAAATCTCTATTCGATTAACTCTCCCTTTTTAATAACTTATATTCGATAAACTCTATTTCGATTAACTTCTATCGAATAACTAATATTCGAATAACTCTTCTTGGTTGGCTCTATTTCATTAACTCTTATCGAATAACCAATATTCGATTTTCTTAAATGTGTCAATTCTTATCGAATAACTAACATCCAATTAACTTAAATGGATTTACTCTTATCGAATAACTTTTTCGATTAACTTAACTTGATTTTCTTAACTCGATTATCTCAACTCGATTACTTAACTTAACCCAAATCGATTAACTCAACTCTAATCGATTAACTTAATTTGATTTACTCCTTCGAATAACTAATTCGAATAACTTAATTGATTAACTCCTTCGAATAACTAATTCGATTTAACTCTTCTCGAATAACTAAATTCGATTAACTCAAATTGAATAACTAATATTCAATTAACTCTTACGTGTTTAACTCTATTCGAATAACTCTAATGTGTTTAACTCTATTCAAATATCTAATTCGAATAACTCATTTCGAATAACTAAATTCGATTAACTCTTTTTTATAACGTTTATTCTTTTCAAAAGATTTCCTTTTTACAACGTTTATCCATTTAAAGATTTACTTTTTACAGCGTTTATCCATTTATAAAGATTTACTTTATCGGTGTTAAAAACAATTTCTACTTCTCTATATAAGTTCAAACTTATATATCCCATTTATCAAACAATAAATATTTTATTTAATTTATAAAACATTATTTATAAATTAAATCTTCTTACTTTATCTGTTAAAAATAGATTTCCTATTTAATATCTCCTTAAAATCCATATCGTGTTATACTTATGTGCGAAGCACGTGTTTAAATCTATCCTTGTATAATTCTATTTATTTTCCAAACAAGTGTTCCTTTATTTATTCCCTAAATAAATATTCCTTTATTCCATTTATTTATAATCTAAATAAATGTTCCTATATTTATTTCCTAAATAAATATTCCTTTATATACTAATTCATTTATTTTCTAAATAAATGTTTCTATTTTATTTCATTTATTTTCTAAATAAATGTATCCTTTTTCATTTATTTATTTCCTAATTAAATAAATGTTTTCATTTTATAAAATCCTATCGATTTTATAAATAAGATTCATTTTCAATATAAACATTGAAAATCCCCTTATCAACATTCGGTATGTTATGGTATTCAACCATATCAAATCACGATGTTCAATATCGTCCAAGCACATATAATTTCCCACAGATTTTATAACATATCATATAACAATATATGAAAAACAATAAAATAACTGTTGAGGAATCCAGTCGGATTCCTCCAACCTGTTTCCCTGTATCACAGATGTTAGACAATATAGATAACATCACTTTCAGTTCCATATGATATATTCTATTAAACTGAATCAATATAGAAATTTAACTAACTAACTAGCAGTTCAATCAACCAATCAACACACAGTCAAACAGACAATTTTAACAGTTTTAACAATGCAACATGAAATTATAAACTGTTCAGAGTTAGTGAGATTTACTCACATTGGACGATCATCGTTAATAACGATAACCATCGCTTGATTCCAACAGACAATTTATTTTGTTATAAATTGTAATGAGCTCCTATGGACTTCCAGTCAGTTCCATCGTGTAGTGTCCGTCCATACGATCCTGTCGGATCTTGTTTCGTCTAAATCTGATACTGTATGAGCAACTTATGAGATTTTACAAGTTTGTACCAATATTCATTTTTAATAATACTAAAACTCAATTGGGCCTTAACCTTCTTTTATTTCCTTGGCCCATGCAAATACAATTCAGCCCGTTCAAACTAACACCGCTCCATTTCTTATCCTTCTTCCCGAAATTCATCAACGCAAACTCCAGGCTTTCACCACTCCGTCGATTTCAACGACCACAAATTTCCATTTCGACAGCACATTTCCTCTTCTCTACTCGAGTACATCTCCTCCATCATCATTTTGCCAAGCTTGACATCACCATTCTAGTCTCGTTCTCCGCCGTGACCTCTAGCAAAAACATCGACATCAATATCCCTTGTTTACCCAGAAATTTTCCTACGAGCTCTACTCCGTACCCCGAACTCGAAAGCATTACCCAGTTCACCTATCAAAGCCTAAATCTTCCTCCAGATGAAACCCTAGAAACGCTGATTTATTTCGAATGCCAGAAGAGACAAATCGCACCTTAGAGAAAGCCAATCAGATCGAAGCTTTCGAGTAGAGAGTTATAATGGATCCAAGGTTATTGGATTTCGTACGGTTTTTGATTTCTGAGGGTAGCGATTTTGGTTTGTTTGAGATAGAACTGGCAGCTCTAAACGATGATGATAATTTATATAAGGGAAGGCTTCGTTTTTCTGTGTTAGAAAAGGGGTTGAGCATGGAGAGTTAAGCACCAGTGAAAACGAGGATATATATACTTTGATCGACTTGGACGATGGGTCTCCATGTTCGCCGAAAATAAAAGAGTCCGGCTGAGAATAACGGCAACGTGGTGTTGTTTAGGTCTAGTAAAGTTAGGATATTTTGCTTATTTTATTTTTAGATAATTATTTAAACCATCATCTAATCTATAAATTTATATAGTTACGTAACGCTACAGACAGAAATAAAAACACCATCGTGACGAGCGAGGTGTCCCGACTCCAGAAATATAATAATATCGGTAGGTTATGTCATATTGTGGAACCCGAAAATATAGATACAGGGTGCAAAACACTCCAATATAAAAGTTTCTTATTTAATTAATTAAAAATTACTATAAAATTCTAAAAATTAAATTATCGATATGTCTCAATAGAACCACGTCTAAATTCAAACCCTGTATCAAGTTATATTGAAAAACCCTTTTATATCGTATATAAAGCGGCACAAATTATAAAGGAATTCCACAGCGACTTTTCTAGAATTTGATTTGGACATAAATCAAAATCTACACGACAAAATCCCGATTTTTCTCTTCCACTAGAAAGATATACTCCACCAGCTCCACACGTTTCTTGTTTCACTGAAATCCGGCTTAAAATGAATCATGTACATTCAGTTGAAGTTCAAATCGCCAAATTGCGAACTGCCGCGACGTTTCAGGTTCGTTTTAATTATAGTTATAAATTATAAGTTCGAACGTTGTACTTTAAGTTATCGATATCACCAAATCGATATATAAATAATTAAATAAATTAATTATTCGACAGCTAACAAAACGCGCCATTACAGACTTCCCCCCTTAAAATAATTTCGTCCTCGAAATTGCTAAGTTAGAAAAATGCTACTAACTCTACTAACTAGATTTAAAAATCCTTTTTTTGTTTACCTCTAAATTTCAATTTTGACTGGACTCATTTAATTTTAATTAATTTATTATTTCATTTCCGACCAACTAAAATTTTCAAAAATTCTGAAAATTTTCTAACACCTTAAATTTTCGAAAAATTTCGCCATAACCTCCTTTGTATGCATCAATACGTTAAACCGCAACTCGCCTCTCTAGGCCTCCTCCAATCCAAAAGGAAATCAAAATAGCCAAGCGGCTTGCCAATTCGGCTCATAAAATCCAAACTCATATATGGTATAAACTTGTACCTTTTTGTCGGGCATTTAACTCTATCCCTTTCATCTGCTACAACTTCAACATATACCAATGTTATCCATTCCAATTGATCTCCAATCAGTTCATATCCTCAAATCCAAATCAAATTTCATTCGAACTCTAATATCAAATTCCAAATTATTGACTTATCAATTTGGTTCCATTCTAGATTATCTCTAATCCAATTCAATTTTATTTAACTCGGTTCAAGTTAAATTTCAATTTATTTTTACCATCTCATTTTATTTAACTTTATTAGTTAAATTTTAATTCCAGAACTTAAGTTCCTGGGTTTCTTTCAAATCAATTTGAAATCATAATGCCAATTCAAAACCTTTGAATTTCTAAACAACTTGTTTTCTCAAAACAATTCAAAAACAAAACCTTTGGTAGTAATCCGTCACTTAGAACTCAGAAATGAACGCTAATGATGTAGCTACACTCATCAGGGTTATTTTCCAGTGATACAAGTGAGTTTAATAGTATATTTCTTTTCAAAAATCATTTTAAACCTTTTCATTTTGAAATACATTTCAAATATTTTTCACACTATTTGAAAACATTTCAAAATCTCCCAGGAACTTAAAATTTTCTTATTTTAAATTCCAAATTCTGATTTAAATTCATATTTAATTCAAACTATTTCATATATTACATTCATATGAATTCTGATTGGTCATTTATAACCATTTCACCCTTTTATAATCTTATTCGATTATAATAACAACCAACACAATCAATATACTATAATAATTTCAAGATATATATTTCTTCTATAAACAAATATATTTTGGGAAAAATTATTTCATTTACCCTCTTTCAAAACACACCATGACGGTTCATCGTATTCGAGTGTTTAGTAACCCTTATCGATACAGTGGATCAAACTGATCAACCAGAATTCATAAGCCACTCAACCAATGAGTCTCCACAATATAAAACCATTTTATATTGAATAACAATTACACGCTCATATATATACACTCAAACTCAATCTAGGATATTACTAATCCCATCTCTATCGAGTTATGCCACAGAGCCAAGGTAATCACTTAACTTAAGCTCTGATACCAACTGTAACGGCTGGAAATTTTCGACTCCTCGAGAATCGAAAATTCCGAGATGTTAGTAAAAGAAAGTAGAGGGTAAGGAAAAAAAGATAGTGCTAAAAGAATAGAAGAAGAAGAAGAACTTACATCATCAGAGTAAACACGAATCTCGTAGCGGAACGAATAAAATATAACATAACTTTGAAATACAAATCAGTACTCGTGTATACATACCATTTCAAAGTACAACACTTAACAACACAGCGGAATAATAATAGCTATAATCCTGAAGCCTCCTGCTCCAAGCTCTCCAAGTGTATCTGTAAAATCCCGACTACTTGACTGCCCGTACAAATTTAGGCACCCAAGAGTTTAGGGAAAACAAACAAAATAAACTCTGGGTCAGTCATGGGACTGGTATGAATAAAACTCCAACACTTGGTTAAATAAAGGATATCTTTCTGATATTATAATAATGTCTAAATACAAATAGATATCAATCTAGCAGAACGCTTGCATCTCACGTTCCACATGCATAGTATACAAATAAAACCGTAAGCGCTTATTGGAGATTGGATTCCAACAGACAAGGTATGGGGGCACCTTCTGATCAGTGTACTCTAGAGGAGATACACTAGGGTTCAACAAGAACGTCTTACAACCCGGCCACACATGACCGTCCACTGATTTAGCTTGAGTGTAACGAATATATTATCACCGATGGTTGGGATCAGCAACCATCCTTCCCGATAAGGGACAGCATTGAAATAGATTATAAAGAAGTACAATTGAATATTCTCTAGATGGTGATAATACACCCTGCTTGGGTATGGACCAACTAGCCATGCTGCCTAGCCCAACTTCTGTTATTTCCCGGTTGTGAGGTTTTGAGGTCACGTTTATCACTTTGACAGATTATTTCTTCAATTACTTTGAATGCCACATCGTCATACCCGCCAAATCATTATCAATTTCTCAAGGCATCACGGGTATAAAAGCTAAGAGAAACGAATTTCTCTGCCACCAACGTAATATGTTTAAAGAGATCAACATATATGATTCGTTAAGAATACTTTGTCAGACACTCATCCATATACGTTGTTCTGGGACTGAACAAACCGAAGGCACTATTCAGTGAATCCATCCTACCTAGGCTTTTCACAATAGCCCTTGCACTTCACTCCGTCTTCAATTATCTTCAGCGTACTTGATTCACAACGTTTATGCTAATACGGAGTGGTTCTTCGGATAATAATCCAACCGGTCTCTCCATATTAACAACGTAAAAATGGTCAAACCTTTGATAGTATGTGATTTAACTATCAAATGAAAACATGTCGGTGTACAAACAACGATCTTATTTCCAAATGGGAATTCGATCGATCAATCATCATATGTTCATATTTCCTTATTTCATATATTTAGAAAATATATGTTATTAATCATTGGAAAACATTTCCATAGCTTATTTTCACATCACTATTATTTTGCAGCTATCAGTCCCTAACTGTAACTAGTATGAGAACAATTCTCTAAGTATCAATCCGGAAGGTCGAAACCAACATCAGATCGTCACTTAGAAAACCGTTCAACTTACCCTCTCCAGTCAGTTTCTGAATTTTCTTAACTCTATTTCTTAAATTCTTATCATGAAAACATTTCATTTTCTATGTTTAGAAAACATATCTGACTATATTTGGAAAACGTTTCCAAAACTCATTTACGGATTTCCAATGAACGTTGTATAAAACATCGTTTCGCTTAATCCATTTCTCGCTTATTCCTTAACTTTATTCCTAATCAACCTTTTAGATTGAACCACAACTATTCCTTTGTCAATTCTGAAGTCAATCAAGTTGGGGTATAATTACCTCGCAGACCTTAATTGAACAACGTCCTTTACTGTGAAATAGATGAAGCTCATCACTCACTTTTTACAATCATCTGTTTACGCAAATTCTCGGATTCAGGTTACGAATCCACTTCTTATATGACAACGTTTGATTATAACTATAACGTTATAATTCCTACCCCTAAAATATCTAACCTAAATTATAAATTTATTTCCTAACTCGAATAATTTAATAGACACCTTATTTCTAAATCAATAACTAAATCTTGATTTAAACCCTGGAAAGTAAATAGTACTTTCCTGAATTCGCTATAATCGAATTCGACGTATAACTCTCTTTCGAGAAATCTCTATTCGATTAACTCTCCCTTTTTAATAACTTATATTCGATAAACTCTATTTCGATTAACTTCTATCGAATAACTAATATTCGAATAACTCTTCTTGGTTGGCTCTATTTCATTAACTCTTATCGAATAACCAATATTCGATTTTCTTAAATGTGTCAATTCTTATCGAATAACTAACATCCGATTGACTTAAATGGATTTACTCTTATCGAATAACTTAACTTGATTTTCTTAACTCGATTATCTCAACTCGATTACTTAACTTAACCCAAATCGATTAACTCAACTCTAATCGATTAACTTAATTTGATTTACTCCTTCGAATAACTAATTCGAATAACTTAATTGATTAACTCCTTCGAATAACTAATTCGATATAACTCTTCTCGAATAACTAAATTCGATTAACTCAAATTGAATAACTAATATTCAATTAACTCTTACGTGTTTAACTCTATTCGAATAACTCTAATGTGTTTAATTCTATTCAAATATCTAATTCGAATAACTCATTTCGAATAACTAAATTCGATTAACTCTTTTTTATAACGTTTATTCTTTTCAAAAGATTTCCTTTTTACAACGTTTATCCATTTATAAAGATTTACTTTTTACAGCGTTTATCCATTTATAAAGATTTACTTTATCGGTGTTAAAAACAATTTCTACTTCTCTATATAAGTTCAAACTTATATATCCCATTTATCAAACAATAAATATTTTATTTAATTTATAAAACAATATTTATAAATTAAATCTTCTTACTTTATCTGTTAAAAATAGATTTCCTATTTAATATCTCCTTAAAATCCATATCGTGTTATACTTGTGTGCGAAGCACGTGTTTAAATCTATCCTTGTATAATTCTATTTATTTTCCGAACAAGTGTTCCTTTATTTATTCCCTAAATAAATATTCCTTTATTCCATTTATTTATAATGTAAATAAATGTTCCTATATTTAGTTCCAAAATAAATATTCCTTTATATTCTAATTCATTTATTTTCTAAATAAATGTTTCTATTTTATTTCATTTATTTTCTAAATAAATGTATCCTTTTTCATTTATTTATTTCCTAATTAAATAAATGTTTTCATTTTATAAAATCCTATCGATTTTATAAATAAGATTCATTTTCAATATAAACATTGAAAATCCCCTTATCAACATTCGGTATGTTATGGTATTCAATCATATCAAATCACGATGTTCAATATCGTCCAAGCACATATAATTTCCCACAGATTTTATAACATATCATATAACAATATATGAAAAACAATAAAATAACTGTTGAGGAATCCAGTCGGATTCCTCCAACCTGTTTCCCTGCATCACAGATGTTAGACAATATAGATAACATCACTTTCAGTTCCATATGATATATTCTGTTAAACAGAATCAATATAGAAATTTAACTAACTGACTAGCAGTTCAATCAACCAATCAACACACAGTCAAACAGCCAATTTTAACCGTTCTAACAATGCAACATGAAATTATAAACTGTTCAGAGTTAGTGAGATTTACTCACATTGGACGATCATCGTTAATAACGATAACCATCGCTTGATTCCGACAGACAATTTATTTTGTGATAAATTGTAATGAGCTCCTATGGACTTCCAGTCAGTTCCATCGTGTAGTGTCCGTCCATACGATCCTGTCGGATCTTGTTTCGTCTAAATCTGATACTGTATGAGCAACTTATGAGATTTTACAAGTTTGTACCAATATTCATTTTTAATAATACTAAAACTCAATTGGGCCTTAACCTTCCTTTATTTCCTTGGCCCATGCAAATACAATTCAGCCCGTTCAAACTAACACCGCTCCATTTCTTATCCTTCTTCCCGAAATTCATCAACGCAAACTCCAGGCTTTCACCACTCCGTCGATTTCAACGACCACAAATTTCCATTCCGACAACACATTTCCTCTTCTCTACTCGAGTACATCTCCTCCATCATCATTTTGCCAAGCCTGACATCACCATTCTAGTCTCGTTCTCCGCCGTGACCTCTAGCAAAAACATCGACATCAATATCCCTTGTTTACCCAGAAATTTTCCTACGAGCTCTACTCCGTACCCCAAACTCGAAAGCATTACCCAGTTCACCTATCAAAGCCTAAATCTTCCTCCAGATGGAACCCTAGAAACGCTGATATATTTCGAATGCCAGAAGAGACAAATCACACCTTAGAGAAAGCCAATCAGATCGAAGCTCTCGAGTAGAGAGTTATAATGGATCCAAGTTTATTGGATTTCATACGGTTTTTGATTTCTGAGGGTAGCGATTTTGGTTTGTTTGAGAAAGAACTGGCGGCTCTAAACGATGATGATAATTTATATAAGGGAAGGCTTCGGTTTTCTGTGTTAGAAAAGGGGTTGAGCATGGAGAGTTAAGCACCAGAGAAAACGAGGATATATATACTTTGATCGACGTGGACGATGGGTCTCCATGTTCGCCGAAAATAAAAGAGTCCGGCTGAGAATAATGGCAACGTGGTGTTGTTTAGGTCTAGTAAAGTTAGGATATTTTGCTTATTTTATTTTTAGATAATTATTTAAACCATCATCTAATCTATAAATTTATATAGTTACGTAACGCTACAGACAGAAATAAAAACACCATCGTGACGAGCGAGTTGTCCCGACTCCAGAAATATAATAATATCGGTAGGTTATCTCATATTGTGAAACCCGAAAATATAGATACAGGGTGCAAAACACTCCAATATAAAAAGTTTCTTATTTATTTAATTAAAAATTACTATAAAATTCTAAAAATTAAATTATCGATATGTCTCAAAAGAACCACGCCTAAATTCAAACCCCATACCAAGTTATATTGAAAAACCCTTTTATAACGTATATTAAGCGTCGCAAATTATAAAGGAATTCCACAGCGACTTTTCTAGAATTTGATTTGGACATAAATCAAAATCTACACGATGAAATCCCGATTTTTCTCTTCCACTAGAAAGATATACTCCACCAGCTCCACACGTTTCTTGTTTCACTGAAATCCGGCTTAAAATGAATCATGTACATTCAGTTGAAGTTCAAATCGCCAAATTGCGAACTGCCGCGACGTTTCAGGTTCGTTTTAATTATAATTATAAGTTCGAACGTTGTACTTTAAGTTATCGATATCACCAAATCGATATATAAATAATTAAATAAATTAATTATTCGACAGCTAACAAAACGCGCCATTACAATCACATTTCAATCAGTCCCTAACCGTAAATTAGCAAGCGAGCAATTCCCTAAGTATTAACCCCGAAGGCCGAAACCAACATCAGATCAATACACAGGAAACATTCAACTTAACTAATCTCCAGTAGTTTCTGATTTTCTTAAATCCTTTGGGTCTAAAAACAGTATTATTGAAGATACCGTTCACGACAACCCAAAATCACATTTCATTAATTGTCGGGTTAAAGAACAAGTGTTATTTAAAACACTGTTCACGATAAACCCAAAAATCAATATCAATTCAATTCCAATTAAATATTATTTAATTGGTACACTTCATTAAATCTAAATAAAAAGATTTAATCTTTTCTTCAGCTGGGATTAAGAACAGTGTTAATGAAGACACCATTCCCAACAAACCCAAATCACATGCGATATTAAATATGAGGCTCTGAATAGAAAATATATCGGCTTATATTCAAAATCAAATTCTATGACCAACACACATCGTATTGGAAATAACGATATATATATATATATATCTTTCAAATTCCCATAACAATATCTGTATCATCACGAAATCCAACATCGAAATATTCCGAAGACAATTTCGATTCAAATCCATTACAATATAATTATTGGAAATTTCGGTTATTTTCAAAACCATTTCAAATCCAGTTTATTTATTTCAAAAATAAATGAATTATAATTTTAGTTCAAAACTAGTTCATTTCGATAAAAATCTATTTTTATCTTTTCAAATATGGAGTTTTTCATCCCAATTCTTTCTAAATCATTTCTTATGATTTTACACAAATTATTACTATTTTTAATAATTTTATCAAGGCCCGTACAGTCGATTTCCATCAACGACCATCAAACTGCACTTACAGCGACCTTTTCCAAATTTGATTTGGACATAATTCCAAATCCAACCGTTAGATTTCTAATTTCTAATATTCATTGGAAAGCTCTTTTCGATACGAACCCATCGGTTCTGGTTTTAGGAGAATCCGGCGGTCGGATCTCCCGCAATATCCATTTGAAGTCAATGGTCGAAATTCACGAAAAACCGCAGCGCGACGCGTTCTATTCAGGCCATTCTATATATATAATATATATATTATATATATTTCATCGATTTCCTTTCAAAACGTATTTTATAAATCGTTTTTAAATTCGTTTTCAAAACAGTTTCAACATTATATTCAATTTCAAATCAAAATTGAATTTTGCCTTATAAATTCATTTCAAATT
Organism: Allium sativum; assembly: GCA_030737875.1. Taxonomy (NCBI): domain Eukaryota; kingdom Viridiplantae; phylum Streptophyta; class Magnoliopsida; order Asparagales; family Amaryllidaceae; genus Allium; species Allium sativum. The sequence continues at coordinate 660,416,291 of CM060920.1, forward strand.
GATTTCAATTCAAATTGATTTCTGATTCAATTTCAGTTCGTTTTCAATTCGATTCAATTTCAATTCGAATTCATTTATATTCAATTTCTATTCGAATTCATTTCTATTCAATTTAATTCGAATTTCAATTCTTTTCAAAATATCAAATTTTGAAATCACTTTCGATATTCATTATAAAATGAATAAAATCGAAATAAATATCGATCACGTCAAAATGGCGTCAATCTAATCAACATGGCTTCACATATTTCTATTTTCAAATATTCTATTTCAAATATTTCTTTTTCAAAACTGGAATGAGGCTCAATCAATTACCATATAATGTTAATTATATGGATTTTCTACAACACATGTATACAGTAACAACGATGAATAATCAACCATCATCCAAAGTGCATTCTACACTGTATAAGCATCGAATATAAATATTTAACGCTTATAACAGTCTATCAATCAATCGATCGACATACAACTAACTATTGGGATTAGTGTATGTCATATATCATCCCAATACCCATGTGGGGTTTCAAACAATCAAACACAGATTTTATTTGTGCAGTTGGGCGATGTGTAAAATTTATCGTCCCAATCAGTATCAGTCAAATGTGTGTATATAGACAAATCGCCCGATTTGTTTATTTTTATTTCATTTCATATACACATTAAAAATTCTATTTTTAACTATAAAATATTTTCAACTATATAAATATTTTATTTTATTTCACATCACACAATCAACTACACATCAAAATCAAACAACCAAGCATACAAGTCGTCCATGGTCTGTGGACGACGGGTGTCGGGTGCTACTAAACACTGTCTACATCCTAGTATATATTTCAACTAGAAATAAATTTAAAAGTGAGAACTTCTCACAGAAGGTTCCACTCCGCCGTGCTTTGCTTTTGAACTGCTGAACTGTCTGGATTTGACTGAAATTCCAATGCAGTCTTTTCACGCTATTCAAATAAAAATTATATTTTTATTGCTTCATTCTAACAAATAAAAATCATATTTTTATTTCAATACCTATATAAAAATCGTACTTTTCTCTTTCATAAAAAATGAATATATATATATATATATATATATATATTTATAACGTTATACCCATATACATTAAAACTAAAAAGAAATAAATGTAAAATAAAATAAAATCAAACTCACATTTTTTTTCCAGAGGCGGGGGGTATTCTCTGTAATTGGAAAGGGAGTAGCGAGGAGGGGGAGTCGAGATCGGAGAAGTAGGGGGTGGATGATGCGGCGAGGCCAGGGGGGCGGTCACGGCTCGGCGGCCTCGGAGCTCTAGGGGGAAGCGGCTAGGGCTTGGCAACGGGATTGGGGAATTTAGAGGAGAGAGAAGCGCGTGGGGGGGGGGGGGGGCGTACTGGCGAACGGCGGCCAAGCTTGGGGTGGCGGAGCGATGTGTGTGGGAGGCGGCTTCCTCCCTCCATCGATCTCCTTTTTTTATTCTGTAATGAATTGAATCAGTCAACGGGGGGGGGGGGGGGGGGGGGGACTTAAGAGGAAAAGGAGGTGAAGGGGAATATATTTAATTATTATTTTAATTTCAAAAAGCAACCTTTTCATTCGAACTCGAAACGAGACCCACCGCCTGTCGTCCATAGCTAATTACCCCCATTCCCAACACAATGGTATATGTATCATAGGCTGATTCGATCGTTTCTACCAGTTTCCGTCAAAATCAACATATAAATCTATATATTGAATTTGAACGCGCATTTCAATTTACTGGGGTCACAAACTAACTCGAAAAATTGTCGAAAAATATTTTCTAGCTTCGTATTGACGATGCGGTCCTAACAAAACTAGTTTCGTCGAATTCTGAGAACGTTTGAAAAATGGCCATTTTCCAGTCGATTAAAATCAACTAAAACTGGTCAAACGCGTTTTCCTTTACCACGCTCACATATTGATTCGAAAAATTACGAAATTCGAAACCTAGCAATAACTTAACATCACGGATCCAACAAAAGTGGTTTCGTCGATATCCGAGGTCGTTTTCAAAATTCCCATTTTTAAGGGCCTGAATTCCATAGCGACTATTCAAAATTTTCAAATGGGCATAACTTTTGACCCCCGCTATGAAATCTTGATTTTTCGGATTCTTTGGAAAGATATTCTCAATTAGATTCAAATATTTTTGGTTTCACTAAAATCAGGTTTATTTTGCACCCGGTACATTCATTTGAATTTTGAAATCGAATTATCGAACTACCGCGCCATTTTCAATTCCTTTTATAATTTAAAATAAATATTTATATCCTATCGTCGATTCAAACGAATATATACATTCGAATTATATTCAAAATAAATTTCTTGTCGATATTATTTAAAATAATTCATTTAAATAATCAATATTCGCTAAAATTGCCAAAATAAAAAATTTAAATTGGCCCAGATTTCCGGGTTATTACAATCTCCCCGACTTAAAACTTTTCGTCCCCGAGAAGGAACAAAGCCGAAAGTTTCACAAATCAACTCAACTTCCAGTGTTTTCACTATGGCTTAAGTTCTTCAACTTTTCAGTTTCTAAGAACTTTTCAAATTTTTCAAAAATTTGGCTAACACCCTAAATTTTCGAAAAATTTCGCCATGACCTCCCCTGCACCGGGAAAATCCCGAAATTGCCATACAGGCCTTCTGATCTCAAAAAGAAAAAGAAAAAGCCAAGCAGCTAGCCAATCGACTCATAAAATCATCATCAACCAAACAAAATAGTAAATTATGGCAAACATGTACCTATTTGTCAGGCAAACAATTTTATTCTTCTGCTCTAGCCTCTTTGCTATGACCTGTTCAATGTAAGTACATGTATATGAAAGTAAATGCGACAAATTTCCAATACAATTCACTGTTTGATTCAATTTGGCTATATGGTACAAATTTTAATTAATCAACCAATAATCAACAACACAACCATCAATCAATTAGTTGATTAGCTTTTCAAGTTCATAACTTTGATATACTATCAAAAAATCAGATTTTTGATGCCAAATCACAATAATAAGCCCTATCTAGTTTCGGTTCTCACACCAGTCAATTGGAAATATATAGAAATGTCACTTTCGAAACTCGAAAATAAATATTGGAGATGGTGCCCCTTCACCAGAATTATCCCCGGGCACTAGAGTGTGATTCTATAACTATCCAATACATTAAAACTTCGAATACACGTTTGCAAGACATATATGCAAAATCTCTATGTATTGGATTGTCCAAATTCATATAAATAATCAAATACGAGTAATTGATTTAAATTTTCAAAACAAACATGTTTTCAATTTTAAAAATTTACTCTTCACACTCGTTCTAGGATACTACTGATCCCATCTCTAACGAGTCATTCTAATTGGATTTTACTAATCCAATTTCTGATGAATCCTTTCGTATGGTTCTAATGTGTCTTGTTCTCTGAGCTTTGTAAACAAAAGCTCTGATACCAACTGTAAAAACCCGTAACTTCCCCGGTGAGGGAAGTACGGATAGTTCGAGGACAAGCCACAGAAGAACACAGACAGGAGAACATTTCGTTGTTTATTACAAAAATTCCATTGGAATACAACAATATACAGAGTATAAATGAATATTACACAGAAATATCAGAGATTTAAACTACATTTAAATACATAGCAGCGGAAATAATACAATACACAACTGAAGGGGATATACGAATACAAAGCTTTCCGGATATCGTTCCAGCTGTAAGCCAGGATCCTGTGAATATTAATCTGCAAAACCAAAACTACTAGCTGCCCGTGTCAAAATAAGGGCACCCAGAGTTTAGGTTAAAACAATAAACTCCAGGTCAGTCATGTGACTGGTGTGAGAACTAAAACTGTTAATCTTTATTTTTAAAGTTAGGTAAATCAAGGGACCACGCCGTATAACACAGAACGAGTTTCCTCCCAAGAATACCAGTGCATAAAACAAACAGCGCAATGCTAAATAAAGAAAGATGAAGCTATTATAAGACCCAGGTCCTATCACACAATGCAACGCAAGCCGGGGGATAGGGTTTTCCCTTATAATAGCCAAACATGCTTAATACGTTTAAAACAAATCATTTGATACTATTATAAGTGCAAAGTGTATGAAACAACTTCAAATCATAAGTATCAATCATAGACGGCATGGGTACCATATATCATGTCGCCATACTAGGCTCTACAATCAAAACCGCAAATGTCACGTATTTGGAAATTGGATTTCCATCTGTGAACTGAGGCTAGGGATCGTCCTCACCATCTTCGAGACTCTCTAGCCCGAGCCTCAGGGTCAGAGCGCATCGACCCTTGGATCGTCAGGGCCGGTCCACCGATGTGGATTAAAATGCCTGAACACTGCGTTTCCCCGCCCTATAGGGCGTAAATGAGCCAACGAATGGCTCCATCGGTTCGAGAATGACCGATATATCCGAGGCGCCTTGCAGCAGCAACAACCACATAAGTCAAACTCATCAGGGCGTGTAAAAACACTGACGCCACTTCTAACTAGAAAGAAACGCATGTCCTCCCTGAGGTCCTCTACCGTTTTTGGTTCACCACCGGGTGTGAAACTCGCGAAGTAAATGTTACACAAAGCTACGCCACAAAGGCCGTTCTTCGATCATCAACCACAAGACTTTGCTTTTCAACAGAAGCCTTGATCATTTGCATCTTAGCATGCCACACAGGCAAACCACTCTATGCAACTGATATCAGTCACACCGAATGAAATCCGATGTCAGACACACAGTCCATTTACAAGTCTGTTCTGGGTCTGAACGAAACAGGAGGCACCTAGTACCCCGCATATCCATCGATCTCCATGTACGTCTGGACGATCACCAACTGTTTCCATCTTCTTGGGTGTACATCCCAATCAAGATCGTCAGTAATCACCCGAACGACGTGAAGACCTCCGATCTTCGACCACCGTCTTCATCTTCGACTTATCGTCGTATCAGTTATTCAGAATGGGATAAACCCGGTCTTTCCGAATAACTCGCGTATATTATAAACGCCTCATTCCAATTCATCTGTCACTATCCGTAAATTAACAAGAGAATAATTTCCCAAATATTAACCCCGAGGCCGAAACCAACATCAAATCAATATCCAGAAAACCATTCTGCTTAGCTAACCGACAGTTAGTTTCAAATTTTCACATTCATAGGGAAAGGTTCCCATTAATTTTATCAAAGATAAATTCCTTGAATTTATTCTTTAATCTTCTTCTGAATATCGATTCAACTAGTCGGGATTAACGAACTGTAATGACCCGCATTTTTAGCTGTTGAATAATTAATTTATTTAATTATTAAATATTGATTTATCGATATCGAGAACGTGAATTAAATAATATTGAATATTTAATTAATATAATAATATAAATAATTCTGAAATAATCAGAATTAGCTGAAATGGCAATATAGTGTGAACTGAACAATTTAAAAGTATATAATTCAGTTTGGAGTTGAATAATATTAACGAATATATTATATAAACGACAGTTTGAACGTATAATTATATTATAATTAAAACCGAGCTTGAAATGGCGCTGCAGTTCGTTAATTGGCGATTCAAACTTCAACTGAATATACAGGGACCGTTTGAAGTCGGATTTCTGTGAAAAAAGAAACGTGTGGAGCTGGTGGAGTATATCTTTCTAGTGGAAGAGAGAAATCGGGATTTCGTTGTGTAGATTTTGATTTATGTCCAAATCAAATTTTAGAAAAGTCGCTGTAGAATTCCTTTATAATTTGCAACGCTTTATATACGTTATAAATGGATTTTCAGTATAAACTGAATATCGATAAATTTAAAATCTGAAATATCAAACTGTATATTCTGATATGATATTCTGGAGCGGTACGATATCATATGTGAAGATATACGAGAATATTAATTTATTTATATTAAATTTAATAATATTTAAATATATTTATATATTTAAACGATCTGTTCAGCGCTTGAAAAATAGCTAGTTTTGCATACGACCTCCGTTTTCGACGAAACCGGTTTTGTTAGATCCGCAATGTCAAATAGTTGTTAGATTTCCAGTTTCATGATTTTTGAGCCGCTATGTGGTCGTACGGATTTTTAGAGTGTAGAAAACGAATATAAAACAATAAAATAAAATATCTCAACATTTTCTAAGGACTAGAAATGGCCACCCAACACCTTGTACAGCCACAACTCTCAACAACCCTCCCTGTATAAGCATGAAACAATCCGCCGTCCTCATTTCTTTTTACACAGCAAAAATATCGGGAGAAAGTAAATCAAAGGAAATACAAAGAAAATTCCTTAAATCACTACATATATGTATTGGTAATCCTTATCAAACCCTCTTCAAACTGATGAGCACTTCAATGAGCTCGACACCTTCTTTGTCGCTGTATCCTAAGAGCCGCCGTGACCTAGGGTTTGTAGTTCCAAGAATTTTAAGCATCGATCTTTTAAATGGAGTTGTGATTTGTGTTTGTGGTTGGAAGCCGCATCGTTTGTGTGAGTATTTGGATTTTCGGAGATCAAAACCATCGGTACCTGGGGGATAAGCACTTCGATGGAAACTGCTAAGGGGCTTCGAGCTCGTCGATTTTGGGAGGAGGAGGTAGTAGATGTGAAGGGAGGAATTATCATAATTTTTGTTTAATTCGAAGTGGAAGAATGGAGGAGTTAGGAGTGGATGTTCAGCCATGGGATTTACCAGTGATGGAGCGACGGGTTGGTGCTCAAAACAGGAAGAAGAAGGATATGTTTTAAAGGGGCCGTTGTTTATCTAATTGGGCCGAAGTGGAAAGGTTAAGCCCAAGTCCTTTTTAAAGAATTCAAGTTATTTTTCTTATTTAAATTGTATTAACTTGCTTAAGCGATAACTTGGCCATACAATATCAGATTTACAAACCGTAAGTTGTGTCGGGATCGTGTGGACGAGCACTCCACAATGAGACTGACCGCGAGTCAATCCGAGCTAGTTACAATTTATGGAGAAATAAATTGTCCGTCGTAGTCAAATGAACGCAAACCGTTATTCAACGATTAACGCGCAAATGTGAGTAAATCTCACTAACTCTGAACAGTTTATATTTTCATGTTGTATTTTTAGAACTGTTAAATATAGACTGTTTGACTGTGTGTTGACTGTTTGATTGAACTGCTAGTTAGTTAGTTGAATTTCTATATTGATTCTGTTTAGCAGAATATATCATATGGAACTGAAAGTGATGTTATCTATATTGTCTAACATCTGTGATGCAGGGAAATAGGTTGGAGGAATCCGACTGGATTCCTCAACAGTTATTTTTATTGTTTTTCATATATTTTGATATATGATGTGAATTATAACCTGTTGTTGATTGTGTGTGTATGGACGATATGAACATCGTGATTTGGTATGATTGAATACAATGACATAACAAAATGTAGATAAAGGAGATTTTTCAAAGTGATATTGAAAAAGAGATATTTATAAAGTGGAATATTTATAAATAAGAAATGTTTATAAATTGGAATATTTATAAATAGGATATATTTAAAAAGGAAATAACTGCAAATCATTTTCTTTTTGACTGGAAAGGGCTTGTGTAGCGGTTTGGGGATTTTCCCGATGCTCCCGATACAAAGAAGGTTATGGCGAATTTTTCCGGGAATTTAAGGAGTTAGAATATTTCAAGAATAAATTTGAAAAGGAAATATTTGTAAACCATTTGCAAATAGAATTGGAAAGGAAACATTATAAAAAGGAAATCATTTTTTTTAAGTGTAGAACCGTTATTTAAAAGTAAATCTTTTCAAATGAATAAAACGTTGTTAAAAAGGGAGTAATCGAATATGGTATTCGAAGTTAGTTTAATCGAATATGGTATTCGAAGTTAGTTAACCGAATATATTATTCGAAAGGGGTTAGTCAAGTCGAGTTAGTCAGTTAGAGTTAAACAGTTAGAGTTAAACAGTTAGAGTTAAACAGTTAGAGCTAAACAGTTAGAGTTAAACAGTTAGAGTTAAAACAAACATAGTTCTTCAGGATGAGTTGCCATTTAGCACGACTGCTAGCGTAATTCACAGGGCTATAAATAGCCTACGGTGGTCGGATATTTCCTGAGGGAATCAGGCGTAACCATTGTGATCGCTGCGATCTAGAGTTGAGCGAATGGAGTTAATGAATATAAAGTTAAGCAAAATTAGAATCTGACTAGAGATTAATAAGTTGAATGATTTCCTGGGTATCGATCTGATGTTGGTTTCGGCCTTCGGGGTTTATACTTAGGAAGTTGTTCTCTTGTTAGTTTATAGTTAGAGTCTGATAGTTGTGGAAGGATAGTGATACGTAAATAAACAATGGAAATGTTTTCCAACGTTGATAACAAATATTTTCTAAATATAGAAAATAAGGAAATATGTATAGATATACATGATGATTGATCGATTGACATTCCATTTGGAATTTAGATCGTTGTTTGTACACGGACATGTTTTCATTTGATAGTTAAATCACAGACTATCGAAGTTTTGACCATTTTAACGTTGTTAATATGGAGAGACCGGTTGGATTATTATCCATAGAACCACTTTGTATTGGCATAAGCATTGCGAATCATATATGCCAAAGTTAATTGAAGACGGAGTAAAATGCAAGGGCTATCCTGTGTACAGAATAGTGCCTTCAGTTTGTCCAGTCCCAGGACAACTTGTATGGACGAATGTCTGACATAGTATTCCTAACGAATCATATATGTTGATCTCTTCAACGTATTACGTTTGGTGGCGGAGAAATTCGTTTCTCTTAGCTTCATACCCGTGATACCGTTAGGGAAATCGATAATGATTTGACGGGCATGAAGATGTGGCATTCTAAGTGAATGAAGATATGATGTGGAAATATATGCGTAGCTTCTAGCCTCACATCCGGTAAATGACAGAAATCGGGCAGGCAGCATGGCTAAGTCGGTCGCACCGAAGTAGGGTGTATAATCACCTATCTAGAGAATATTCATTTGCTTCTTTAATCTATAAATGCTGTCCCATATATATATATATACGGGAACGGTTGCTGATCCCAACCGTTGGTGATGTACATTCGATACACTCAAGCGAAATGAGTGGTCGGTCATGTGTGGCTGAGTTGCAAGATGTTCTTATTGAACTCCAGTGTATCGTTCCTAGAGTACACTAATCGGAAGGTGATTCCATACTTTGTCATAGTTGGAAACCCAATCATCCAATACGTGCTTGCGATTTTGATTGTATACTATATATGTAGAACGTGAGATGCAAGCGTTTCTGCTAAATTGATATCTAATTGTATTTAGACATTATTATAATATTAGAATGATATTGCTTTGCAAAGATATTTGGATTCTCATAAGGGAAAAACCCGTTCCGTATTCACGGCGTGGTCTTATGAGATATCATATACCTATTTTAAATGATTTGATTTTACTCACACCAGTCCCATGACTGACCCGGAGTTTTTTTTTTCCTAAACTCTTGGGTGCCTAAATTTGTACGGGCAGTCAAGTAGTCAGGATTTACAGGTATACTTGAAGAGCTTGGAGCAGGAGGCTTCAGCAGTCGATAACTATTATTTGTTCCGCTGTGATATTATGTGTTGTACTCTGAAATGGTATGTATATACAGTTATAACTTGTATTTCAAAAGTTATGTTATATTTTATTCGTTCCGCTGTGAGATTCGTTTTACTCTGATGATGATGATGTTCTTCTTCTTCTTCTATTCTAAGGTTCTACCTTATCTACCCTCACCATCTAATTTCTTTCATAAATTACCGGGATTTTTCGATGTTTTGGTTATTGACGTTGAACTTACGTCGATAACCAAAGTCGCCGAAAATCTGGGTCGTTACAGTTGGTATCAGAGCTTATGTTTTAGTGATCGGACTTAACTCTGTGGCGTAACTCAGTAGAGATGGGATTAGAAATATCCTTGATTGAGTTGAGTGTATATATATACAAGAGAGCGTATATGTTATTGAATATAAAATGGTTTTATATTGTGGAGATTTATTGATTGAGTGGCTTATGAATTCTGGACGATCAGTTTGATCCACTGTATCGGTAGGAGTTTTATAAACACTTGAATACGATGAACCGACATGATATGTTTTGAAATTAATATAGTATATTAGTTGTGTTGGTTGTTAGTATAATCGAATTAGATTATAAAAAGATGAAAGGGTTATAAATAGCTAATCAGAATTCATATAAGTAAAGTATATGAAGTAAGACGAATTAAATCTGAATTTAAATCAGATTGGAATTAAAATAAGGAAATTTTAAGTTCCTGGGAGATTTTGAACTGTTTTCAAAATGGAAATGTTTAGAAATGATTTTTGAACGTGAAATAGTATTGAACTCACTTCAATTACTGGAAAATAGATTCTGATGAGTGTGGCCACATCATCGGTGTTCAATTTCGAGTTCCAAAGTGACGGATTACTACCAAAGGTTTTGTTTTTGAATTGTTTTGAGAAAACAAGTGTTTAGAAATTCAAATGTTTTGAATTGGTGTTATGATTTCAAATTGATTTGAAATGAACTCAGGAATTTAAGTTCTGGAATTAAAATTTAACTAATGAAGTTAAATGGATTAAAATGGAAAAAGTGAATAAATAAATTTGAATTTAACTTGAAATAAGTTAAATGAAATTGGATTGGATTATAGAATAATCTGAAATGGGATTAAGTCGATAACTTAAGAGTTGGAATTTGATATTAGAGTTTGAATGGAATTCGACTTAAGTATAAGCGAATGATTTGGTTGAGAACCAACTGACAGGAGTTTGATTGGAATGACATTTATATATGATGAGTTGAGTAACAGATGAAAAGGGATATAATGATACGCCCGACAAAAAGGTACAAGTTTATTTTATATATGAGTTTGGATTTTATGAGCCGAATTGGCAAGCCGCTTGGCTGTTTGATTTTCTTTTGGGTTGGAGAAGGCCTAGAGAGGCGAGTTGTGATTTGACGTATTTGCCGGAACAAAGGAGGTTATGGCAAAATTTTCCGAAAATTTAAGGCGTTAGAAAATTTTCATGATTTCTGAAAAATTTGGTTAGTCGGAAAGAATTAATAATTTAATTGAAATTAAAATGGTTCAGTTGAAGTTAAAGTTGAAGTAAACCAGAAGATGTTTGAATCTAGTTGGTAGAGTTAATAACATTTTTCTAGCTTAGCAATTTTGAGGACGAAATTTTATTAAGGGGGGAAGATTGTAATGACCCGCATTTTTATCTGTTGAATAATTAATTTATTTAATTATTAAATATCGATTTATTGATATCGAGAACATGAATTAAATAATATTGAATATTTAATTAATATAATAATATAAATAATTCTGAAATAATCAGAATTAGCATAAATGGCAATATAGTGTGAACTGAACAATTTAAAAGTATATAATTCAGTTTGGAGTTGAATAATATTAACGAATATATTATATAAACGACAGTTTGAACGTATAATTATATTATAATTAAAACCGAGCTTGAAATGGCACTGCAGTTCGTTAATTGGCGATTCAAACTTCAACTGAATATACAGGGACCGTTTGAAGTCGGATTTCTGTGAAACAAGAAACGTGTGGAGCTGGTGGAGTATATCTTTCTAGTGGAAGAGAGAAATCAGGATTTCGTCGTGTAGATTTTGATTTATGTCCAAATCAAATTTTAGAAAAGTCGCTGTGGAATTCCTTTATAATTTGCAACGCTTTATATACGTTATAAATGGATTTTTAGTATAAACTGAATATCGATAAATTTAAAATCTGAAATATCAAACTGTATATTCTGATATGATATTCTGGAGCTGTACGATATCATATGTGAAGATATACGAGAATATTAATTTATTTATATTAAATTTAATAATATTTAAATATATTTATATATTTAAACGGTCTGTTCAGCGCTTGAAAAATAGCTAGTTTTGCATACGACCTCCGTTTTCGACGAAACCAGTTTTGTTAGATCCGCAATGTCAAATAGTTGTTAGATTTCCAGTTTCATGATTTTTAGAGCCACTATGTGGTCGTACGGATTTTTAGAGTGTAGAAAACAAATATGAAACAATAAAATAAAATATCTCAACATTTTCTAAGGACTAGAAATGGCCACCCAACACCTTGAACAGCCACAACTCTCAACAACCCTCCCTGTATAAGCATGAAACAATCCGCCGTCCTCATTTCTTTTTACACAGCAAAAATATCGGGAGAAAGTAAATCAAAGGAAATACAAAGAAAATTCCTTAAATCACTACATATATGTATTGGTAATCCTTATCAAACCCTCTTCAAACTGATGAGCACTTCAATGAGCTCGACACCTTCTTTGTCACTGTATCCTAAGAGCCGCTGTGACCTAGGGTTTGTAGTTCCAAGAATTTGAAGCATCGATCTTTTAAATGGAGTTGTGATTTGTGTTTGTGGTTGGAAGCCGCATCGTTTGTGTGAGTATTTGGATTTTCGGAGATCAAAACCATCGGTACCTGGGGGATAAGCACTTCGATGGAAACTGCTAAGGGGCTTCGAGCTCGTCGATTTTGGGAGGAGGAGGTAGTAGATGTGAAGGGAGGAATTATCATAATTTTGTTTAATTCGAAGTGGAAGAATGGAGGAGTTAGGAGTGGATGTTCGGCCATGGGATTTACCAGTGATGGAGCGACGGGTTGGTGCTCAAAACAGGAAGAAGAAGGAGATGTTTTAAAGGGGCTGTTGTTTATCTAATTGGGCCGAAGTGGAAAGGTTAAGCCCAAGTACTTTTTAAAGAATTCAAGTTATTTTTCTTATTTAAATTGTATTAACTTGCTTAAGCGATAACTTGGCCATACAATATCAGATTTACAAACCGTAAGTTGCGTCGGGATCGTGTGGACGAGCACTCCACAATGAGACTGACCGCGAGTCAATCCGAGCTAGTTACAATTTATGGAGAAATAAATTGTCCGTTGCAGTCAAATAAACGCAAACCGTTATTCAACGATTAACGCGCAAATGTGAGTAAATCTCACTAACTCTGAACAGTTTATATTTTCATGTTGTATTTTTAGAACTGTTAAATATTGACTGTTTGACTGTGTGTTGACTGTTTGATTGAACTGCTAGTTAGTTAGTTGAATTTCTATATTGATTCTGTTTAGCAGAATATATCATATGGAACTGAAAGTTATGTTATCTATATTGTCTAACATCTGTGATGCAGGGAAACAGGTTGGAGGAATCCGACTGGATTCCTCAACAGTTATTTTATTGTTTTTCATATATTTTGATATGTGATGTGAATTATAACCTGTTGTTGATTGTGTGTGTATGGACGATATTGAACATCGTGATTTGGTATGATTGAATACAATGACATAACAGAATGTAGATAAAGGAGATTTTTCAAAGTGATATTGAAAAAGAGATATTTATAAAGTGGAATATTTATAAATAAGAAATGTTTATAAATTGGAATATTTATAAATAGGAGATATTTAAAAAGGAAATAACTGCAAATCATTTTCTTTTTGACTGGAAAGGGCTTGTGTAGCGGTTTGGGGATTTTCCCGATGCTCCCGATACAAAGGAGGTTATGGCGAATTTTTCCGGGAATTTAAGGAGTTAGAATATTTCAAGAATAAATTTGAAAAGGAAATATTTGTAAACCATTTGCAAATAGAATTGGAAAGGAAACATTATAAAAAGGAAATCATTTTTTTAAAGTGTAGAACCGTTATTTAAAAGTAAATCTTTTCAAATGAATAAAAAGGTTTTAAAAAGGGAGTAATCGAATATGGTATTCGAAGTTAGTTTAATCGAATATGGTATTCGAAGTTAGTTAATTGAATATATTATTCGAAAGGGGTTAGTCAAGTCGAGTTAGTCAGTTAGAGTTAAACAGTTAGAGTTAAACAGTTAGAGTTAAACAGTTAGAGCTAAACAGTTAGAGTTAAACAGTTAGAGTTAAAACAAACATAGTTATTAAGGATGAGTTGCCATTTAGCACGACTGCTAGCGTAATTCGCAGGGCTGTAAATAGCCTACGGCGGTCGGATGTTTCCTGAGGGAATCAGGCGTAACCATTGTGATCGCTGCGATCTAGAGTTGAGCGAATGGAGTTAAAGAATATAAAGTTAAGCAAAATTAGAATCTGACTAGAGATTAATAAGTTGAATGATTTCCTGGGTATCGATCTGATGTTGGTTTCGGCCTTCGGGGTTTATACTTAGGAAGTTGTTCTCTTGTTAGTTTATAGTTAGAGTCTGATAGTTGTGGAAGGATAGTGATACGTAAATAAACAATGGAAATATTTTCCAACGTTGATAACAAATATTTTCTAAATATAGAAATAAGGAAATATGTATAGATATACATGATGAATGATCGATTGACATTCCATTTGGAATTTAGATCGTTGTTTGTACACGGACATGTTTTCATTTGATAGTTAAATCACAGACTATTGAAGTTTTGACCATTTTAACATTGTTAATATGGAGAGACCGGTTGGATTATTATCCATAGAACCACTCTGTATTGGCATAAGCATTGCGAATCATATATGCCAAAGTTAATTGAAGACGGAGTAAAATGCAAGGGCTATCCCGTGTACAGAATAGTGACTTCGGTTTGTCCAGTCCCAGGACAACTTGTATGGACGACTGTCTGACAGAGTATTCCTAACGAATCATATATGTTGATCTCTTCAACGTATTACGTTTGGTGGCGGAGAAATTCGTTTCTCTTAGCTTCATACCCGTGATACGGTTAGGGAAATCGATAATGATTTGACGGGCATGACGATGTGGCATTCTAAGTGAATGAAGATATGATGTGGAAAGATATGCGTAGCTTCTAGCCTCACATCCGTTAAATGACAGAAATCGGGCAGGCAGCATGGCTAAGTCGGTCGCACCGAAGTAGGGTGTACAATCACCTATCTAGAGAATATTCATTTGCTTCTTTAATCTATCAATGCTGTCCCATATATATATACGGGAACGGTTGCTGATCCCAACCGTTGGTGATGTACATTCGATACACTCAAGCGAAATGAGTGGTCGGTCATGTGTGGCTGAGTTGCAAGATGTTCTTGTTGAACTCCAGTGTATCGTTCCTAGAGTACACTGATCGGAAGGTGATTCCATACCTTGTCATAGTTGGAAACCCAATCATCCAATACGTGCTTGCGATTTTGATTGTGTACTATATATGTAGAACGTGAGATGCAAGCATTTCTGCTAGATTGATATCTAATTGTATTTAGACATTATTATAATATCAGAATGATATTGCTTTGCAAAGATATTTGGATTCTCATAAGGGAAAAACCCGTTCCGTATTCACGGCGTGGTCTTATGAGATATCATATACCTGTTTTAAATTATTTGAGTTTACTCACACCAGTCCCATGACTGACCCGGAGTTTATTTTGTTTTCCCTAAACTCTTGGGTGCCTAAATTTGTACGGGCAGTCAAGTAGTCAGGATTTACAGGTATACTTGAAGAGCTTGGAGCAGGAGGCTTCAGCAGTCGATAGCTATTATTTGTTCCGCTATGATATTATGTGTTGTACTCTGAAATGGTATGTATATACAGTTATAACTTGTATTTCAAAAGTTATGTTATATTTTATTCGTTCCGCTGTGAGATTTTTGTTACTCTGATGATGATGATGTTCTTCTTCTTCTTCTATTCTAAGTTTCTACCTTATCTACCCTCACCCTCTAATTTCTTTCATAAATTACCGGGATTTTTCGATGTTTTGGTTATTGACGTTGAGCTTACGTCGATAACCAAAGTCGCTGAAAATCCGGGTCGTTACACGAACCTTACCGAAGTAATCATTTGTTTTAATTTCCCAATCCCAACCTATTCATCCCATGAAGTAAAACTGGTTATACTTCATATCTAACACCACGGTGTTATCGATAAATTCAATTACCATTTCACGTTTAAATCTAATTAAAGATTTAACTATCGCCTGGAGAAAAACTGGTGATACTCCATTCTCGATCTTTTCAATCAAATTAAAGAATCATTGAAACTCCACTTAGTTTTAATCTTTAACTTGGTTAAAGAATCGGTGTCATTTAAAATACGGTTCACGATAAACCCCAAAATCACATCACATTTCAATTAGTCCCTAACCGTAAATTAGCAAGCTAGCAATTCCCTAAGTATTAACCCCGAAGGCCGAAAACATCAGATCAATACACAGGAAACCATTCAACTTAACTAATCTCCAGTAGTTTCTGATTTTCTTAACTCCTTTGGGTCTAAGAACAGTATTATTGAAGATACCGTTCACGACAACCCAAAATCACATTTCATTAATTGTCGGGTTAAAGAACAAGTGTTATTTAAAACACTGTTCACGATAAACCCAAAAATCAATATCAATTCAATTACAATTAAATATTATTTAATTGGTACACTTCATTAAATCTAAATAAAAAGATTTAATCTTTTCTTCAGTTGGGCTTAAGAACAGTGTTAATGAAGACACCATTCCCGACAAACCCAAATCACATTTGATATTAAATACAAGGCTCTGAATAGAAAATATATCGGCTTATATTCAATATCAAATTATACGACCAACAGATATCGTATTGGAAATAACGATATATATATCTTTCAAATCCCCATAACAATATCTGTATCATCACGAAATCCAACATCAAAATATTCCGAAGACAATTTCAATTCAAATCCATTCCAATATAATTATTGGAAATTCCGGTTATTTTCAAAACCATTTAAAATCCAGTTTATTAATTTTAAAAATAAATGAATTATAATTTTAGTTCAAAACTAGTTCATTTCGATAAAAATCTATTTTTATCTTTTCAAATATGGAGTTTTTCATCCAAATTCTTTCTAAATCATTTCTTATGATTGTACACAAATTATTACTATTTTTAATCATTTTATCAAGGCCCGTACAGTCGATTTCCATCAACGGCCATCGAACTGCACTTACAGCGACCTTTTCCAAATTTGATTTGGACATAATTCCAAATCCAACCATTAGATTTCTAATTTCTAATATTCATTGGAAAGCTCTTTTCGATACGAACCCATGGTTCCGGTTTTAGGAGAACCCGACGGTCGGATCTCCCGCAATATCCATTTGAAGTCAATGGTCGAAATTCACGAACTGCCGCAGCACGACGCGTTCTATTCAGGCACTTCTATATATATAATATATATATTATATATATTTCATCGATTTCCTTTCAAAACGTATTTTATAAATCGTTTTTAAATTCGTTATCAAAACAGATTCAACTTTATATTCGATTTCAAATCAAAATTGAATTTTGCCTTATAAATTCCTTTTAAATTCATTTCAAATTGATTTCAATTCAAATTGATTTCTGATTCAATTTCAGTTCGTTTTCAATTCAATTCAATTCGAATTCATTTATATTCAATTTCTATTCGAATTCATTTCTATTCAATTTAATTCGAATTTCAATTCTTTTCAAAATATCATATTTTGAAATCACTTTCGATATTCATTATAAAATGAATAAAATCGATATAAATATCGTTCACGTCAAAATGGTGTCGATCTAATCAACACAGCTTCATATATTTCTATTTTCAAATATTCTATTTCAATTATTATTTTTTCAAAACTGGAATCAGGCCCAATCAATTACCATATAATGTTAATTATATGGATTTTGTACAACACATGTATACAATAATAACGATGAATAATCAACCATCATCCAAAGTGCATTCTACACTCTATAAGCATCGAATATAAATATTTAACGCTTATAACAGTCTGTCAATCAATCGATCGACATACAACTAACTATTGGGATTAGTGTATGTTATATATCATCCCAATACCCATGTGGGGTTTCAAACAATCAAACACAGATTTTATTTGTGCAGTTGGGCGATGTGTAAAATTTATCGTCCCAATCAATATCAGTCAAATGTGTGCATATAAACAAATCGTCTGATTTGTTTATTTTTATTTCATTTCATATACACATTAAAAATTCTATTTTTAACTGTAAAATATTTTCAACTATATAAATATTTTATTTCATTTCACATCACATCACACAATCAACTACACATCAAAATCAAACAACCAAGCATACAAGCCATCCATGGTCTGTGGACGATGGGTGTCGGGTGCTACTAAACACCGTCTGCATCCTAGTATATATTTCAACTAGAAATAAATTTAAAAGTGAGAAGTTCTCACAGAAGGTTCCACTCTGCCGTGCTTTGCTTTTGAACTGCTGAACTGTCTGGATTTGACTGAAATTCCAATGCAGTCTTTTCACGCTGTTCAAATAAAAATTATATTTTTATTGCTTCATTCTAAAAAATAAAAATCATATTTTTATTTCAATACCTATATAAAAATCGTATTTTTCTTTTTCATAAAAATCGAATATATATATATATTTATAACGTTATACCCATATACATTAAAACTGAAAAGAAATAAATGTAAAATAAAATCAAACTCACATTTTTTTCCAGAGGCGGGGGGTGTTCTTTGTGATTGGAAAGGGAGTAGCGAGGAGGGGGAGTCGAGATCGGAGAAGCAAGGGGTGGATGGTGCGGCAAGGCCAGGGGGGTGGTCACGGCTGGGCGGCGTCGGAGCTCCAGGGGGAAGCGGCTAGGGCTTGTCAACGGGATTGGGGAATTTAGAGGAGAGAGAAGCACGTGGAGGGGGGCGTACTGGCTAACGGCGGCCAGGCTAGGGGGTGGCGGAGCGATGCGTGTGGGCGGCGGCTTCCTCCCTCCATCGATCTCCTTTTTTTTATTCTGTAATGAATTGAATCGGTCAACGCAGGGGGGAAGACTTAAGAGGAAAAGAAGGTGAAGGGGAATATATTTAATTATTATTTTAATTTTAAAAAGCAACCTTTTCATTCGAACTCGAAACGAGACCCACCGCCTGTCGTCTATAGCTAATTACCCCCATTCCGAACACAATGGGATATGTACCATAGGCTGATTCGATCGTTTCTATCAGTTTCCGTCAAAATCAACATATAAATCTATATATTGAATTTGAACGCGCATTTCAATTTACTGGGGTCACATACTAACTCGAAAAATTCTCGAAAAATATTTTCTAGCTTCGTATTTATAATACGGTCCTAACAAAACTAGTTCCGTCGAATTCTGAGACCGTTTGAAAAATGGCCATTTTCCAGTCGATTAAAATCAACTAAAACTGGTCAAACGAGTTTTCCTTTGCCACGCTCACATATTGATTCGAAAAATTACGAAATTTGAAACCTAGCAATAACTTAACATCACAGATCCAACAAAAATGGTTTCGTCGAAATCCGACGTCGTTTTCAAAATTCCCATTTTTAAGGGCCTGAATTCCATAGCGACTATTCAGAATTTTCAACTGGGCATAACTTTTGACCCCCGCTATGAAATCTTGATTTTTTGGATTCGTTGGAAAGATATTCTCAATTAGATTCTAATATTTTTGGTTTCACTAAAATCCGGTGTATTTTGTACCCAGTACATTCATTTGAATTTTGAAATCGAATTATCGAACTACCGCGCCATTTTCAATTCCTTTTATAATTTAAAATAAATATTTATATCCTATCGTCGATTCAAACGAATATATACGTTCGAATTATATTCAAAATAAATTTCTCGTCGATATTATTTAAAATAATTCATTTTAAATAATCAAAATTTGCTAAAATTGCCAAAATAAAATTTTTAAATTGGCCCAGATTTCCGGGTTATTACATTATTGGAATAATAATGAGGAGTTTCTGGTAAATTTACTGCATATTAAATTTAAATTATTCTATTTAATTAATATGTTATTTAGAATAATACATTTATTTAAATTTAAATGTATAGGCCCAGTCTAAGAGATATGCAGCTAGCAGGAGCAAGAATTCGGTAACGCATCTAGGTGGGTCCATGTCGTTTCAACACCAACGCAAGGATATGGTATATTTTGTGATTGCACAGTTTAAAATTTTAATTTATAACTTGTTAAAATTAATAGTTGATTTAACTTTAAGTATGCATGCTTATTTCAGGAGAGAGCGCGTATGGCTCTTATGTCGTACTGGGATGTTTTCGAGCATACACATGCATTGAGTCAGACTGACGACACATGCTCAGTTTCGTATAGTTAGGACCATAATGATAAGGCGCGTGAGAGATATGTAAGTATAAAATATTTAAGTTGGACTTATAATTTAATTAAAATAGTGTAATCTAAATTCATTTGTTTTTTGTTTAACAGGAGAGATTTCAGGCATAAAGGGCGCAGTTACTGGAATCTACTAAGAGGACTGAGTTAACCAAGGACGATGAGGACATGATATTTGATGCTGTCATGGATCCACCTACCCGGAACAGACGATATGGTTATGGAAATCTAGAGGTAATACTAAAATTTATAATAAAAACTCAAATGTATTCAAAATGCTTTTAGGAAATACTGAAAATCTGAAATTATATACAAATTACAACATCACAGCAGATGTATCAAAAGGCACAAGACAAGGAAGTAATCACATAGCTGAAAGTAGAGATTGCAGAGCTTCATGAGCGTGATCGTCGCCATGAAGAGCAGATGGAGCAGCTTAACCAGTAGTTGGCAGAGTTCATTGTCAAGCACGGTACGCCACCTTCATCTTCTGGTGGAAAGATTTGATCATGTTAACTTGTTTTGGTGACATCTATGTTTTGAGAGTTGGTGAGGCTTGCTACATGATGATGGTTGTACATATTGGTTTGGACACGATGTTATGATGGTTCGGTGATGGTATGGTTTGGACATGGTGTTGGTTATGACTGGTTTGGACATGGTATGTAGAATCATGATGTATTGGCGATGTTTGGTTGTTGTATTATGTAAATATTGGTTAATGTTATGTGATTTGTGTTTGATTTTTTTTCATGTGTTTGGTTGTATATGTGGTTGAGCCTGAGTTATATGCTCGATATGGAGAAGTTTTGGTGATTATATATGTGGTTGTGGCTGGAAGTGGCAAATCTGAAATCTGAAAAAAGAAACAGCCAGATTTCCAATGGTGAGCAACGGAAATCAATGGCTTATAGGTCCACCATTTTCAACGGCTTTGAACGTCTTCCAACGGCCTATTTCCAACGGATTTCAACCATTTCCATTGTCCCTTTGGCCATAAAGAAAGGACATGTGACCAATTATAACAGTTGGAAGCCGTTGGAAAGAAGTCGTTGGTTGCATTGGAAGTCGTTGGAAGCTATTGATCCTTATACCAATGCCTTGACCAACAGCCTCCAATGGCCCCTGGCCATTGGTAACAATTGTTTCTCTTTTAGTGATATTTCGTTTATTATTGAGCTATGCTACTTGGTAGTGAAAATGGAAAAACCATAGTTTCCTAAAAACTAAAGTTATATATACATACAACTTTGGTATATATATACTTAGAGAGATAATTTTCGCTCAAAACTGGATATTAAATAAGCAAAGTATTTTTATATACTTATTTTTAAGATTAATCATTCATCTAACAACAACTTGTCAAATCCTAAATAGTTTACTGCCATCAACAGTAGCTTCAAAGACCTCATCAACCACCAAAATATCCAAAATAGAACATGTTCATACAACCACTACAATAACACCCAAAATGTAAGATCCCAAAATTTTCAGTCATTTAAATTGGAATATTTAAATATATTTTATAGATTATACTAGAAATATAATGGATTTTTATATTTAATTTATTTAATAAAATGGAGTTTGAACGTTAAAATTTATAATATAATTAAAACGAGCTCGTAACCATGTAGTAGTTCGTAATATTGAGTTTTGAATTTCGGTTGAATATACATGTTTGCTCCAAATTTGGGATCAAACACCAAAGGTGTAAATCTACACTTCACCTATTCAGTAAGAATATGGAACCGCGAAATCGCAAAATAAATGGATAACAGCAAGTAAGAGCACAAAGTAATTTTTATAGTGGTTCAATTCTCTATGAATCTTCGTCCACTTTCAATCCATTCTCATTATGATATTCAAGCTTACAACATATGAATTTTCCCTAGTTACAATCATTTCTCTCTTTTTTCCTTCCTTATGATCTAATTTCACTTGAATTTGGTGCAGAAAATGAAGAGATCTTTTAGCTTTGTGATGAATCTTCAACCACTTGTGTGCTTTGATCCTTTTCCATGATCTTCATAGACTACGTAGTGAATTAGCATTCAATTTAGGCTTTGGAGAGGACCAGAGATCGTTTGAATGATGCTTGAGAGACTTGTTATGTAGCTTGAATGAGATTGAAAGAGTTTAGATTCAATTGTAGAAAGCTCTAATGATCATTGATTTAGATTTGATCTTCATGAAGTTAGAAAAGTGTTCTTAAATCCATGGAAGCCATTAGAGAAGTTGTAGATGATCTTTGAATTTGAAGGAGTTTCCTTATAGTCATCAAATTTTGGTCCCCCTTCTCAAGTGAATTATGAGGGGTATTTATAGTAGTGTTCAAGGGGTAGTGGAAAAGTGGTAAATTACCTGGTACAGCTGTCAAACGGTATGTTTTCTGTGCCATAAGGTTTTGAACGGTATGGAGCTTGCGAGATAACACTTGTGGTATGAATGAAATAGCAGTACCAACTCATGCGGCATGAATTAATGCGGGATGACATCATTGTTTAATTGTCTACATGCTTATGCGTCATGGCGTATGTATATTGTGCCTTATGGAGCAGTCTTAACGACATGTTTAAAGGCCTTAACGGTATGGCTCCATCGACATGACTTTCATGCGGTGATTCAAGGTCCATCTCGTATAAACGACATATCCTATGACTCGAATTGTCTTGTATGCCTTCAAACCGTGATAACGACTTGCATTTTCATGATCCTCCCACCGTATTAACATGTAGTAATTGTATAGCCATACGAACAGCAAAATGGTTCTGACGACATGCGACATGCTTTTGCGATATGAATTCTCATGGCATGATTTCAATGCCTTGGTTTAAGGAGACTTGGTTTCTGCTTTATAATTTGCGATATGGATGATATGTACGCCATAGAATATTCCCCATACAATATTTGTGAAGTTTGTACTTTAGCTTAGCACCATGCGGGATGAAGCTTAGACGATATGAACACATGTCGTTATCGGCGACTTAAATGGAGCGCATGACTTGTCTTATATCTTATGTCATGTTAACGACTTAGAACAATCTCGCGTCAGTGACTTAAAGTCATGTCGCGTGGATGACTACAGGATCCATGTCGCAGAAACGACTTGAGTCAGTCATGTCGTGTTTCATCATCCGTAAATAATTCTTAGTTCTGAACCGCGTTTTAAGAATAGGGTTAACATTTGCCCCTCGAAGCTTGTATTTCTTGCTTGTGAGGAATGCGGGCTTCCAAATGAACACAATTTGCGTTGAGGTCTAGTCGTAGCTTTTTGTTAGCCACGGCAAGTCATGTTTTATTGAGTCTTTATCAGTCCTCTCCACATGAAGTATTTTGGATTCCATACCCGTGCTTGGGCTAAAATTTAACACTTGTCGTGTCTGAGATTTTCAGACACTACGCAAGTTAAGTGGTTAATGTTCAAACCCCGTTTACAATCCAGCTTGATTGATTCGGTCATCCGGAAACTTTTGCCACTCAATTAAACTGATTAGTCCAAGCGTCGATAATTTTATAAGGAGTGCCATTTGAAAGGACTTTGGTTAAGACCTCAATTTTTGTCGTTATTGGATCAGGTGCTTCCTAATTCTGACGATCAATTGGGTGCCCCCGGAGAGGTCTTTGGTTAGAACCCAATAATCTGCCGTGTTTGAAATGATTAGATGTCACGTGAACTAATTAGAAGTCTGACATTCTTCACATCTGAAGTAATCAGATGTTACGCAAATGGATTTTCATTCTTCACGTTTGATCATATCAAACGCTATGCAAAGGGATTTTCATTCTTCACGTCTGATGATATCAAACGCTATGCAAATGGATTTTCATTCTTCACGTTTGATCGTATCAAATGCTACGCAAATGGATTTTCATTCTTCACGTTTGATCATATCAAACACTACGCAAACGGATTTTCATTCTTCACGTTTGATCATATCCAACGCTAGCAAACGGATTTTCATTCTTCACGTTTGATCATATCAAACGCTACACAAATGGATTTTCATTCTTCACGTCTGATCATATCAAATGCTACGCAAATGGATTTTCATTCTTCACGTCTTCTCATATCAAATGTTACGCAAATGGATTTTCATCTTCACATTTGATCATATCAAATGCTACGCAAATGGATTTTCATTCTTCACGTTTGATCGTATCAAATGCTACGCAATTGAATTTTCAGTCTTCACGTTTGATCATAACAAACGCTGCACAAACGGATTTTCATTCTTTAAGTTTGATCATGTCAAACGCTATGCAAATGGATTTTCATTCTTCACGTTTGATCATATCAAACGCTACGCGAATTGATTTTTATTCTTCACGTTTGATCATATCAAATGCTACGCAAATAGATTTTCATTCTTCACGTCTGATCATATCAAACGCTATGCAAATGGATTTTCATTCTTCACGTTTGATCATATCAAACGCTACGCAAATGGATTTTCATTCTTCACGTTTGATCATATCAAACTCTGGTCTTGGCGGCTGTCATATCGTTTTGCGGGGCGGCCATCAGTCCCTTTGTCAAATGCTCGACTTAGCA
This sequence comes from Allium sativum, assembly GCA_030737875.1. NCBI lineage: Eukaryota > Viridiplantae > Streptophyta > Magnoliopsida > Asparagales > Amaryllidaceae > Allium > Allium sativum. The sequence goes on from CM060920.1 coordinate 660,441,039, forward strand.
TGCTATCCTGGTTTAGGAATTGAAGCTCTGAACCTCCCACTTAGGGAAGTGCCGCTTCGATAAAATTTTCAGCTCTCGTGCTTGTTTGTCGTGGAGCTTGCTCTCTATTTGAATCTTTGCAACTTTCCCATTCACTTTTCAAGGCAGTGCTTTTCCTATTTTGCATTTGTACATGTTGATATTTACAACATTCGGCTCTTGAGCTAGCGTTGTTGGGGTCGCGATGTTTTAGGAACAAGCGCTTGACAAATGGCCTTCAATATGAAACCATCTTTTAAGAAAGTTTTGATTTGACATATAACTTTACAAGCAGGAAATTCATTCAAACAGATATGCTCTTAGTCATAGAGCTAATGTTTAGTGCATCACTTGCAGATTATTACAAACTATTTACATGAAGTTTTGAATATAACAGAAAGTAAAACGCGAAGTAAAGCATGAACTAAAGCGAGAAATAGAGCATGAAGTAAAAATGTAGCGACGTTGATCGCTTATTCCGAGCCATTGAAATTGGAGCACCATCAGCGTTTATCAGTTGATGATCAGTCTTGGCATGATTTGAGTAGAGGCTATATTGCTTGGACCAGACTGATCATTTGATGCCCCTTGCCCTTGGGGAGCAGCAAAAGGATTCATGGCTTGTGGATTCTTTACATACTGCTGTAACCTGTTTTTCTGATCAATTCGTTAATGAGGTTCTTCAGATGTTGGAACTCATTGGTATTATGACCAGGTTCGTTGTGAAATCTGCAGAATTTCCCCGAGCTTACTGCTTTGTTACTTATCCTTATCGGATTTGGCTCTGCATACTCTTCAGAATTCTTTGTTGCAAGATAGATATTTTCAGGGGTTTCATTCAAAGGTGTTAGCTCTGATGAGTTGAAAAGGCGAGATTTCTTATTAGTCTTGTTGTTGTTCCCATCATTGGTTCGCTTTTGTCCCTGATTATTCTTTTGGTTAGATTGGATAGCCGTATTTTTAGGAGCTTCAAGGAGTTGATTGCCATCAATGACCTGAAGGGGTATAGGGTTGCCGTCTACCTCATGTACTCTTCTGCCTTCTTATAGAACTTGTCAAGCGTAGTCAGTTCCTTCATCTTTATCCATCTTCCGAATTTGCTTGTTTTGTCTATAGCGTCGAGTAAAGCCATGAGAATTATGTGTGGCTCTGGATTCCTCACTTCAGACAAGGCAACATTGAATTGACTGAGGAAGGCTTTGACAGTTTCTCCTGGATTCTGTTTCATCGCCGAAAGTGTTATAGCATCCTTGGCTTTTGTAGCGTACAGGCGGAACTGCTCCTTGAATTTTTTGGTGAGGTCAAAGAACCGATCGATGGATTTGGGTGGCAGCTTTGTGAACCATAATGATGCAGCACCTTCTAAGTAGAGAGGAAAGTATGTGCATCTCATCTCATCGGTTGCTTTAGCTGCACTCATATGCCACTCATATTTGAATAGGAAGTAGTTCGGATCAACGAGACCACTGTACGGAGGCAAAGTGGGAGGATTGAACTTTTTCGAACATTCTGCTTCAAGGATTCTTTCAGTGAATGGAGTCCTATCGGGAGAGAAGTCCCATTCTCTTTCATTGTCCTTTCCAGCTTGATTCTTTTTCATGGCTCGCTGTATCACATCCGAAATGTATTCTTCTGTGCTATGGCGCTCTGTGAGGCTGAGCTCTTTATCAAATGTTCTTCTAGGCATATGATCTCGATTAAAGAGCTTAGGCCATTTGCCTTCTCGACGAAGAGGTGCCCTCGTGATAGGATTGGTAGCTTTTTGAGCATTCACTTCGGAATTGTTCTAAGCTTTTGATTTCAATCCTTCGACATAAGCTTCATCCCCGTCACTTGCCCCATCATAATCATCTTCCATATTGTCATTGCAGTTATGATCGGAAGCAGACGATTTGCCATTCTCCTCGAGATCCACATGCACTTTTGGAGGGGCTTGAATTGGTTGAGCATTTAGAACAGCGTTCATTTTTTCCATTAGAGCATCATTAGCATCCATCAAAGTTTTATTTGAAGTTTCAATTCGGCGGTTCATGTTGGCAATAGCGGCATTTAGTTCATTTCTGATCACATCAGCTCCACTTATCGAGTTTTCACCAACATCGAAACGGTTAGTAAGTGGTGTCTCTTCATTAGCAACATCATCGGCTTCTATCACGGTTTTGCTAACGGTCTTCTTAGACTTTGCCATGATTTCATAGAAGGATGCAACTTAGAGCTTTAATGCAAGGATCTCAACTTTGAGAGAGTGCGAGAAGAGGTAGGAGATGCAAGCACCGCCCCACGGTGGGCTCCAAATGTTTGCTCCAAATTTGGGATCAAACACCAAAGGTGTAAAAGCTACACTTCACCTATTTGATAAGAATATGGAACCGCGAAATCGCAAAATAAACGGATAAAAGCAAATAAGAGCACAAAAGAATTTTTATAGTGGTTCAATTCTCTATGAATCTACGTCCACTTTCAATCCATTCTCATTATGATATTCAAGCTTACAACATATGAATTTTCCTTCATTACAATTATTTCTCTCTTTTTTCCTTCCTTATGATCTAATTTCACTTGAATTTGGTGAAGAAAATGAAGAGATCTTTTAGCTTTGTGATGAATCTTCAACCACTTGTGTGCTTTGATCCTTTTCCATGATCTTCATAGATTACATAGTGAGTTAGCATTCAATTTAGGCTTTGGAGAGGACTAGAGATCGTTTGAATGATGCTTGAGTGATTTATTATGTAGCTTGATTGGGATTGAAGGAGTTTAGATTCAATTGTAGAAAGCTCTAATGATCATTAATTTGGATTTGATCTTCATGAATTTAGAAAAGTGCTGTTGAATCCATGGAAGCCATTAGAGAAGTTGTAGATGAGCTTTGAATTTGACGGATTTTCCTTGTAGTCATCAATTTTCGGTCCCCCTACTCAAGTGAATTATGAAGGGTATTTATAGTAGTGTTCAAGGGGTAGTGGCAAAGTTGTAAATTACCCGGCACAGTTGTCAAACGGTATGCTTTCTGCGCCATGAGGTTTTGAATGGTATGGAGCTTGCGATATAACACTTGTGGTATGAATGAAATAGCAGTACCAACTCATGCGGCATGAATTAATGCGGGATGACATCATTGTTTAATTGTCCACATGCTTATGCGTCATGGCACAGGTATTTTGTGCCTTATAGAGCAGGCTTAATGACATGTTTAAAGGCCTTAACGGTACGGCTCCATCGACATGACTTTCATGTGGTGATTCAAGGTCCATCTCGTATGAACGACATATCCAATGACTCGAGTTGTGTTGTATGCCTTAAAATCGTGATAACGACTTACATTTTCGTGATCCTCCCACCTTCTTAACATGTAGTAGTTGTATAGCAATACGACATGCGACATGCTCTTGCGATATGAAATCTCACGGCATGCTTCAATGCCTTGGTTTAAGGAGCTGCGACTTGGTTTCAGCTTTGTAATTTGCGACATGGATGATATGTACGCCATGGAATATTCCCCATACAATATTTGTGAAGTCTTTACTTAAGCTTAGCGCCATGCGGGATGAAGCTTAGACGATATGAACACATGTCGTTATCGGCAACTTAAACGGAGTGGACGACTTGTCTTATATCTTATGTCATGTTAACGACTTAGAACCATCTCGCGTTAGTGACTTAAATTCATGTCGAGTGGATGACTGCAGGATCCATGTCGCAGAAAAGACTTAAGTTAGTTATGTCGTGTGTTATCATCCATAAATACTTCTTAGTTCTGAACCGCGTTCTAAGAACGGGGTTAGCAATACAAGATCCGATATGAGTCGGATTTTTGCGAAACAAGAAACGTTAGAATCTAATAGATAATAATTTTCTAATGAAAGAGAAAAATCGAGATTTTAGCTTATAAATTTCAAGTTATGTCCAATTTAAATTTTCAAATAGTTGCTATGGAGTTCATTAATAAATGATAATGTTTAATTAATAAATATGAAGTAATTTCTATATATTTGGACACCGTTTTAATCCGAATTTTTGAATATTGAGTTTTAAGATCTATATTAGTAAAGTCTGAAGCTGTATAACATTCAATTTGAAAATATATACGATGATATCAATTTGTTATCATTAGATTGAGTTGTTTTGAATTAAATATTATTTTATCTATATTATAAGGGCCTTAGAAATGATTATTATTTTTTCACAACCTCCATTTTCGACGAAACAAATTTTATTGGAATACGTGTAGCTAATTATTGCTATATATTTCTAGTTTGGAGTCAATCAAAGTTATTTTGTTGGCGGACGAAATTAAATGTGAACCGATAGATAAAGTAGAATTAAAATAACGTTGTTTTTGCAAATGGAGTCGGATTCTGGCAAAACGAGTTTCTTTGGGTGCGCAGTATCAAAACGTAGCAGTGCGTCCATTTTTCGTTGCATTTAGAATTCATGTATGGCGATACAAATATAATGCATAATGATAATTAATGATAAAATAAAATGTACCATTCAAATTAAATTATTGATAGCCTACCCTATACAGGCCTAATCTATGTTTTCATTCTTAAGCCTTAAGAAATTATATAATCATACCCTATGTCTACCTGCCTAAATAAAATGTATAGCCCATTTTATCAACACACACATGCTAGTCGTTTACCTTAGCCTACTCTGTTTATTTTCTTTTCAAACATATGCATACAAGTGCAATTAGAAAGGTATATAAATGCTAGTTAAAATATAGCCTTTCCCTAACCTATATTCCAGCAGACTACATATACACTACACACGCTAGCAGACCAATTTTCAAAGCTGGCACAGGCCGTATGAGTTGAAAATACAACACTTGCCTATTTTGTGTACATTGTAAAGACAAACATTGTGTAATGTAAAAACCGATATATAAAAATAAGATATTTGTTTTAGATTCTTGCAACTTTAAGAAAGCAATAATATAGCTCTCCGTGAAGCAGGCTGAAAATGTGCACATTTAAACTTATTTCACCCACATTTATAGTGCTTGAATATTGTCACTAATTAGAATAATCCAACTATATTATTTCAAGACAATATTATTTGTGTATCCTAAGACCATCCCCAATGCGGGGTGGGTCATAGAGCAACCCACCCCCAATGGGGGGTCACCACGTCCCTTCTGGGTTGCTTTGGCAACCCCGAAGGTTGCCAAAGCAACCCGGTTGGTTGCTTTGGTAAAGCAACCTTAGCCGGCATATTTAAAGCCTGCTAAGGTTAGCCTACTTTAAATAAGCCGGTTAAGGTGGAAAAAGTTTCCACCTTAATCGGCTTATTTAAAACTGGATAAAGGGGCTGGAATTATTTCCTCCCCTACCTTAGTCGGCTTTAAATAAGTCGGCCTGGAGCAACGCCTATTTTAAGAGTCATTTTCAAAATCATTTTCAAAATACTCAAGTTTCTACCTATGGCCATAACCCCACATTTCAACAATCCCATAGCAATCAACCTTATTCATCTCCTAGCAGCCAACAACAATCGACCTTTCCGAATACTTCTCCTAATATTTACAGAAATTTGAACTTGTTATATGGTGATAATAGCGCTGAAAATGACGGAATGCGAATTGATATCAATGAGATTCCTAATAGATCTACCACTCACCTGGTGGAAAAGGTTGCGAAAATGGTAAAATGGTCACCTATTGAACAACCCGAATTGGCTTTTTATTGGATTGAGTGTTCCAAAGATAACCGAAAGACAGAAGTCAAAGTGAAAGTTCGTTTTGGCATTCAGTTTGTAAATTATTCAATGGTCGAAGTCCGCACAAGCCTCTTAGATTGGTTGACTCTTTGAAGCAATCATAGAAGAAAATCAATTCTAGTTGCCGACGTTGGAACAAGATAATGCCTGCGTTGATTAGTAGACAAAAAAGTGGAGCAAATGACATGGATCTGGTATGAGATAATGGCCGCGTTGAACGAGGAGGACATGGATTATTATGCAGCTTAGCAAATGAATTGTATATGTCTGTATCAAACAACCAACCGTTCAGGTTGCACAATCGTCATGGCATACTTTCTCGGGAAGAAAAATGGAGCAAAGTGCGTCAAGAGCATACAACACAGCGATTTATGCCACTCATACTGACAGAAGAAGTTAGCCCCAGATGCTTAAATTCACAAGAAGACACCCCTTTTACAACTAGTTCAGATGGTAGGCCACCAGGAAAGTACAAAGTGAAAAAAAGGCCACAAAAGTTTACAGCCAGTATTACGAGCAACTTGACGGACGTATGGCAGCTGCGCGGGAATCGACTGACCAGTACATGGAAACAAAGGAAGCATCTACAATAGAGAGAAGAGATAGAGAAGGGGAAAGACAACGACGACATGAAGAGCTTCATCAAACGAGAATCAACGAATTAGAGTTAAGAAAATCTGAGTTAGCTCGACAACAAGGTGCATATGATTTTGCTCCTATGAGTGTCAAGCTAGTTGATCTAAATCCAATACAAATGAGGTATATGGAAAAGCGACTCGAAGAGTTCGAGAGACGTAACGCAGATTAGGTCGTTTCATTGTTAGGTAATGTTGTAGTTTGATTTTAGCTGAGTTGTAGATGTTGTTGTTTTAGTTTTTTTAGTTCCATTGTTTTAATTCATGTTTTTAATTATGTTGTATTAGCAGGTGTATTGCTTAAAGTTGAATGAACATCAAGTTGTAACCATATTAGAAAATTATCATAACAAATCAATATATAGAAGTATAGTTTGCAGTAAAACAAAGCATACAATCATTGATTTAAAATAAAATAGAGACTACCCATACGTACTGACACTTGAACTTCGATAATATGGGTTTGACTCTAAACATTAATTGCTTAATGAACAATTGGTTTCCCGCATGTTCCCAGTAGTGCTCTGCTAGCCCTTCTCGTAATTCTAGATGAGCATGTGGATCTCGTTTAATGACCCGCATTGGCAGAGGTATAATAATTTATTTATTTAATTATTTAAAAGGTGATTAAAAGGATTTATTGGTCATGGAATTAAATAATGGTTAATATTTAATTTAAATAATAAATTAAATAATATATTTAATTATGAAATAATCAGGATTGGCAGAAATGACGATATGGTGTGAACCGGATCATCTGTGATATTTAATTCAGCTTGGAATTGAATTTGAATCATGAATATATTTAAATAACGAAGTTTGAACGTAGAATTATAATATAATTAAAATCGAGATTGAAATGGCGCTGCAGTTCGTAAATAGGCAATTCGAACTTCAACTGAATGTACATGATTCGTTTTAAGCTGGTGGAGTATATCTTACTAGCGGAAGAGAAAAATTTGGATTTCGTCGTGTAGATTTTGATTCATGTCCAAATCAAATTTTAGAAAAGTCGCCGTGGAATTCCTTTATAATTTATAAATGAATTATTTATATTTTAAAAAGGATATTCAATATAAATGGAATATCGGGTTGACCCAGAAGTGAATATCAAGTTAGAAATTCATATAGGAGTTTTATGAACTGTATGGTATTCCACTGTGAATATAGACGATAATATTTATTTTTAAATATTAAATTTAGTTATATTTAAATATATTTATATATTTAAATGGGCTATTCAGAGCTTTGAAAATAAGCCACTTTTGCAAACGAAGTCAGAATTCGATGAAACCAGTTTCGTTGGGACCGTAATGTCAAACTCTAGTGGAATGTCAAGTTTGGTGATTTTTGGGTATCATATGTGATTATAGGAATTTTTATTCAATATATACACATAGAAATTGCTTATAATAAATTAAAATAATCAATATAAAAATATTAAAAATCCTCTATAAATATCCTTCCTACCCTTAAACCCTAGTTACATTTTTCTTTTGCTCATTGCGATTTTTTCCGCCGTAGCTTTTTATCCAGGAAATAATTTCGATCTTCGAAAATTCTCAAACAAATGAAATTCCATAAATTCCAAAGTTCATATCTTTGAACTCGTAGGGGATTGCTCTTCATTTCTGTGTGCTTGTTATTTGGTGCGAACATGGTTGGGTGCGATGGATTTCTACAGCAGGAAACTAGGGTTCATTGATTCAGTAATTTGGGGCTATAAATTCGAGTAGAGGTCGTTTGTTTTGGATTTTTGAGATCAAATGGAGTGCGTTGGTAAAGTATTGTGATTTTCGGTGATCGAAAATGTCACGAGCTGTAGTATACATCGTGAGATGGTTTTTCGACCCGATTGCGAGAAGAATGATCGAGTCCCTCAAAGTGTGGATGGACAGATGGAGCTCACGACGAGAAGATCCGTGGTGTCATCAGTTTGGATTATCGCGAGGTGAAGAGGGATTTGTGGTGATTAGAAGACACGGTCATGGCATTTGTAAATGAAATGAGGAGCACGGTGGAATTTCTTAGTTTAGGGAAGAAGCATTCGAACGGGTTAGGTATTTGTTAAGGAGGATGGGTCGTATCATAGTGGTGAGGCCCAATTACTTAATGGTTATATAGTTAATTTAAATTCAATTTGTATATTAATTCTAAATGTCATAACTATTTCGTACGATATCAGATCACGAACCGTAAGTTGCGTTGGTACCGTATGGACGGGAGCTTCACAATGAAGCTGACTGGAAATGGATTGGGACTCATTTGAATTTACGACGAATTAAATTGTTTGATCCAGATCAAACAAATAGTTTATCGTTCTTTAACGATGAACTGCCAAAGTGAGTAAATCTCACTAACTCTGAACAGTTTGTAATTTCATGTTGTATTTAAACAACTATTATATATTGGCTGATTGATAGTGTATTGATTGTTTGATTGAACTGCTAATCAGTTAGTCGAATTTCTATATTGATTCTGTTTAATAGAATATATCATATGGAACAAAAAGTGATGTTGATTTTATTGTGTAACATCTGTGGATGCAGGGAGACAGTTTGGAGGAATCCGACTGGATTCCTCAACAGTTATTTTATTGTTTTCATATATTGTGATATATGACGTGATTTATAATCTGTGGTTGATTATATGTGTATGGACATAGTGGACATCGTAATTTGACATTTTAAACACCATAACATACCTAAATGTTGATAAGGGAATATTTTCAAAGTGATATTTGAAAATAAAATATTTATAAATGGAATATTTATAAATAAGAAATATTTATAAATATGAATATTTATATATAGGAGATATTTAGAAAAAGGGAAAATGTTATAAAAAGGAAACTGTTATAAGAAGGAAATCATTTTAAAGTGGAGAACCGTTACTAAAAGTAAATCTTTAAAAATGAATAAACGTTGTTAAAAAGGAAATCTTTATAAAGCGAATAAAGGAGTTAAATCGAATATGGTATTCGAAAGGAGTTAAATCGAATATGGTATTCGAAAGTAGTAAATCGAATTAGTTATTCGAAAGGGGTTAGTCGAGTCGAGTTAGTTGAATAGAGTTAATCGAATATTTGTTATTCGAATAAGAGTTAACCAGTAAGAGTTAATCAATTAGAGTTAACCAGTTAGAGTTAAACCAGTTAGAGTTAATCAGTTAGAGTAAATCGAACTAGGGTTATTGAAATGGAGTTATCGAATATTAGTTTATTCGAATAGAGTTAAGGGAAAGGAATTATCGATTATTAGTTAATCGAAAGGATTTATCGATTATAGTTTAATCGAAAAGAGTTATCGATTAGTTTAATCGAAGTGAGTAATCAAATATAGTTTATTCAAAAGGAATTGTCGAATTTGGTTATTCGAAGGAGTTATCGAATTTAGTTATTCGATGGAGTTAATCGATTAGAGTTAAATCATATGAGTTAATCGAATATAGTTTATTCGAATAGGAAGTAATAGGAGTTAATCGAATATAGTTTATTCAAATAGAATCAATTGAGTTAATCGAATATAGTTTATTCGAATAGAGTTAAAGGAGTTATCAAATATAGTTTATTCGAAAGGAGTTAAGCGAAACGAGTAAATCAATAGCGTTAATCCAATAGCATTAGTCCAATAGAGTTAATTCAATAACGTTAGTCCAATAGAGTTAATTCAATAACGTTAGTCCAATAGAGTTAATCCAATAGCGTTAGTCCAATAGAGTTAATTGATAAGGGTTAATCGAATAGAGTAAATTGAATAGAGATATCGAATATACCTTATTCGAAGGAAAGAATTATCGAATAAGAGATAATTCGAAGGAGAGTTACGTAAGGAAGTTGTTAAAGAATTAAAAGGTGAACTTTGTCTATTTCAAGGTTAGAAACGTTGTTCAGTTAAGGTCTGAGAGGTAATATTACCCCAACTTGATTGACTTCATTGTTAATTAAGGAATATTTAAGGTTCGATAGTGAAGGTGGGTTAAAGGAATTTAGTTAATAAGCATAATGGTTTGAGTTGGCATCGCGATGGTTTGTTTAAACATCTGTCTAAGTCCAACGAAGGAGTGTTGGAAATGTTTTCCAACTAAGAACCAGAAATGTTTTTCTAATATAGAAAACAAGAAATGGAATGTTTTCCAATGGTAATAACATATATTTTCTAAATTTAGAAAATAAGAAATGTTGAATATAGGGAAACAGGAGATAAGTAAATTAATGAAATAAAGAGATAAATGTTGAATGATGATTGATTGATAGAATTTCCATCTGGAAATAATATCGTTGTTTGCACACGTATTTTTCTTTGATAGTTAAATCATAGACTATCGAAGTTTTGACCATTTTAATGTTGTTAATATGGAGAGACCAGTTGGATTATTATCCAAAGAACCACTCTGTATTGGCATAAGCGTTGCGAATCATATATGTCAAAGATAATTGAAGACGGAGTAAAGTGCAAGGGTTGTCCAATTTATAGAATAGTGCCTTCGGTTCATCCTGTTCCTGGATGACTTGTATGGATGAATGTGTGACAGAGTATTTCCAGAAAGGTCACGTACATTGATTTCTCCAACCGTACCAAGAGTGGAAGCGGAGAAGGAAACTTCTTTTAGCTAACACATAATGTATGGTTGAGGACGTCAATTAGTGATTTTCGATGGATCTGACAATGTGGCATTCGAAGTGAATCTGATGTGATGATGAAGCGTAACCTCAAGCCTCATCAACCGGTAAATGACAGAAATCGGGCAGGCAGCATGGCTAAGTCGGTCGCTCCGAAGTAGGGTGTATAATCACCTGATCTAGAGTTTCATTTACTTATAAAAATCTATTGTTGATGCTGTCCCATTCGGGAAACGGTTGTTGATCCTAATCATTGGTGATATACATTCGATACACTCAAGCGAAAAGAGTGGTCGGTCATGTGTGGCCGGGTTGCAAGATGTTCTTGTTGAACCCAGTGTATTCCTTTCAAGAGGTACACTAGCGAAAGGTGGTTCCATACATTGTCATTATTGGAAATCCATTTCCCAATACGTGCTTGCGGTTTTGATTGTATACTATATACGTAGAACGTGAGATGAAAGCGTTTCTGCTAGATGATTATTATATTGTGGTTGATAGACATTATTATAATATCAAAAGGTTTTTGATATAAAGATATTTTGGATTCTCAAAAGGGAAAAACCTGTTCCGTTATACGACGTGGTCTTATGAGATATCGTTTACTTGTTCGAACTGTGTTTAAACTGTTTTACTCATACCAGTCCCATGACTGACCCGGAGTTTATTTTGTTTTGTTTCCCTAAACTCTTGGGTGCCTAAATTTGTACGGGCAGTCAAGTAGTCGGGATTTTACAGATATACTTGGAGAGCTTGGAGCAGGAGGCTTCAAGATCATATAGCTATAGTTTATATTCCGTTGTGTTGTAAGTGTTGTACTCCGATAAGTGCTATTGTATACATAACTGTTATATTTCAAAGTTATGTTATCTATTATATGTTATTCGTTCCGCTATGAGTTTCGTGTTACTCTGATGTTGTGTTCTTCTTCTTCTTCTTCTTTTCTAAGTTTCTATCTTATCTATTCTCACCCTCTCAATTCTTTCATTTATGACCGGTATTTTTCGATGTTTTTTAGTCATCATTGAGTTTATGGCGATAACCAAAGTCGTCAAAATCCCGGGTCATTACAGTTGGTATCAGAGCTTAAGTTAAGTGAATTACCTTGGCTCTGTGGCGTGACTCAGTAGAGATAGGGTTAGTAATACCCTAGATTGAGTTTGAGTGTATATATATGAGTGAACGTATTTGTTATTGATATAAAAATTTGTTTTATATTATGAAGATTTATTGGTTGAGTTGTTTATGGGTTCTGGTCGATTAGTTTGATCCACTGTATCGATAGGAGTTTATAAACACTCGAATACGATGGGTCGACATGATATGTTTAGAAAAGAGGGTAAATTAAAATAAGTTTACCCAAGGTATATCTTGATATAGAGAAGATATATATATATCAAAATTTTAATATAGTAGATATATTGGTTGTTATTATAATCGAGTAAGATTATAAATTAAATGGTTATGTAAATAACCAATCAGAATTCATATAAGTGAAATATATGAAATCAGATGAGTTGAATCTGAAATTTAAACCAGAAATTGAACTAAAATTCTGGAAAATTGGATAAGTGTTTGTAAATGGATTTGGATTAAAAATAAGGAAAATTTAAGATCCTGGGAGATTTTAAATTGTTTTGCAAGCAGTGTGAATTATATTTTGAAATGAATTTCAAGGTGGAAATGGTTTTATAGTACTGAACTCACTTCGATCGCTGGAAAATAGATTCTGATGATGACAGCTGCATCATCAGTATTCATTTTCGAGTTGTAAGTGACGAATTACTACCAGAGATACTGTTTTGAATTTGTTTTGGGAAAGACAAGTTGTGTTGAATTTCAAAATAGGATTTTTAATATGGAATGGAAATAGAAATTGAATATAGAAATTCAAAGGGAGTTTGAATATATGAAATTCAATGGAATTGAAATAGAGTTTGAATATAGAAATTCAAATGGAATTCAAATATAGATTTTGAATATAGAAAATATAAAGGAATTCAAATATAGGATTTGAATATAGAAAGTGAAATGGGATTTGAATATAGAATTCAAAAGGGATTCAAATATAGAATTTGAATATATGGAATTTGAATATAGAAATTCAAATGGGATTTATGATATATAGAATTTGAATAGAAATTGAATAGAATTAACTAAGTCGAAGAGGAATTAGTTAATCGAGTTTTGAATTTGAAGTTGAACTTTGAAAGGTGAATTGGATTTGTAAATGGATATTCGAAATCGAATATAGAACTTAAATTTGAAATTTGGATTCAAATTAGTTAATGAGCAAGTTAAAATATATTTGAACATGTCATGTTCAAATATAAAAGTAAAATAGACTAAAGAGTTAATTAACACATTAATTAACGAATTGAGTTAAAACGATCATGTATAGTTAAAATAGATTGGGCAAGTATAAATATACATAAGATAGGTATGGAAAAGGTATGAAGGTATATAAATAGAATGCTCAACGAAAAGGTATGTATTTAATTCATATATGAGATTTTATGCACCGTATCGGCTAGCCGCTTCGCTTTTTCTTTTTCTTTTGGATTGGTGAGGGCCATGGGATGCTATTTGAAATATCCCGATGCTTCTGGTACAACGGAGATTATGGCGAATTTTTCCGGGAATTTAAGGAGTTAGAATATTTTTAAGATAACTTGATAGTTAGAAATCAACGTATCGATATATATATAGAAGTCGATAAGGAAACGTACTTAGAAATAGAATAGTGAAATCAAAAAGGAAGACTAAGAATAAAATCTAGTAAGAATAGAAAGAGGAAGCATATACGTGTTTAAAAGTGAATAAGTAGTTGTATGGTATTGATTATTCGAGTAAGTAGTCATATCTGTTTTGACGTTATAAATGTTATTCAGTCAAGGTCTGAGAGGTAGTTATACCCCAACTTGATTGATTTCATTATTAACAAATAAATAGTAAGATTTCAGGCTCAAAGATCAATGTTGAATAAGAGTAAGTTGAATATAGTATTTGGGTTGTCGTAACGATGTTTTACACAACATCCGTTTTAACTCAAATAAGTGTAAGCTTGGAATTATAATAAAGAATATTTCCTAAGTATAGAAATAAACGAGATCGGAAAAGAGATAAGTAATTGGAATATTTTCCAATTATAAATAGCATATATTTTCTAAAAGTTTATAAAATAAAGGAAGGCGATATTCGGAAATGTTTTCCAAATAACATAAAAGGCCAATATGGTTATTGAAAATATTTGATTAACAAATATTGATAAAGAAATAGAGAAGTGATTTAACTAATGGAATATTAATTAAGGGCTCAATGACATGTTCAAAAGGAAAATTTGATTTTTGAAAAGAGTAAACTGTTTAAAAACTCCTAGGGAAAGACTGTTTGAATTAAAAACAAATTTAACAGAAATTTGTGAAAGCAAAATTGAATTAAAGTAAAGCTAGTAAATTGGTAACTGAGGTTGAATTAGAATGATATCAAGACAAATTGGATTGTGAGATTCAAATTTGAAGTTAATGGGATATTCAAGTTAAGAGTTGGGAATCGAGAAGAAACTCGAGTTGAAATGATATTTGGCTCGGATATAAGCGAATGGTTGTATTGTGGATAAAAGCATATTGGAATTTGATTAGGATGACCCTTGTATCCGCTGAATTGATAACAGGTGAAAAGGATATAATGATATGCCGACAAAAGGTACAAGTTTATATTTCTATTGGATATAAGATTTATGAGCCGAATTGGCATGCCTCTTGGCTGTTTGATTTTCTTTTGGGTTGGAGAAGGCCCAGAGAGGCGAGTTGGAGTTTGACCGATTGACCAGTACAAAGGAGGTGCTGGCGAAATTTTTCAAAAAGTTAAGTTGTTAGAAAATTTTCAGGATTTTTGAAAATTTTCATTGATAAGAATTAATTAATTATTTAATTGAAATTAAAGTGGTGCAGTTGAAACTGGAGTTAAAGAAGTGAACAAATAAGTTCTAACCAGTAGATAGGGTCGACTTCTAGCTTTAGAAATTTCGAGGACGAAATTATTTTAAGTGGGGAAGAATGTAATGACCGGCATTGGCAGAGGTATAATAATTTATTTAATTAATTATTTAAAAGGTGATTAAAAGGATTTATTGGTCGTGGAATTTAATAATGGTGAATATTTAATTTAAATAATAAATTAAATAATATATTTAATTCTGAAATAATCAGGATTGGCTGAAATGACGATACGGTGTGAACCGGATTATCTGTGATATTTAATTCAGCTTGGAATTGAATTCGAATAACGAATATATTTAAATAACGAAGTTTGAACGTCGAATTATAATATAATTAAAATCGAGCTTGAAATGGCGCTGCAGTTCGTAAATTGGCAATTCGAACTTCAACTGAATGTACAGGATTCGTTTTAAGCCGGATTTCTGTGAAACAAGAAACATGTGGAGCTGGTGGAATATATCTTTCTAGTGGAAGAGAAAAATCGGGATTTCGTCGTATAGATTTTGATTCGCGTCCAAATCAAATTTTAGAAAAGTCGCTGTGGAATTCCTTTATAATTTATAAAGGATTTATTTATATTTTAAAAAGGAATTTCAATATAAATGGAATATCGGGTTGACCTAGAAGTGAATATCGAGTTAGAAATTCATATAGGAGTTTTCTGAACTGTATGGTATTCCACTGTGAATATAGACGATAATATTTATTTTTAAATATTAAATTTAATTATACTTAAATATATTTATATATTTAAATGGGCTATTCAGAGCTGTGAAAATAAGCCAATTTGCAAACGAAGTCAGAATTCGACGAAACCAGTTTCGTTGGGACCGTAATGTCAAACTCTAGTGGAATGTCAAGTTTGGTGATTTTTGGGTATCATATGTGATTATAGGAATTTTTATTCAACAGATACACATAGAAATTGTTTATAATAAATTAAAATAATCAATATAAAAATATTAAAAAATCCTCTATAAATATCCTTCCTACCCTTAAACCCTAATTACAATTTTCTTTTGGTCAATGCGATTTTTTCCGCCGTAGCTTTTTATCCAGGAAATAGTTTCGATCTTCGAAAATTCTCAAACAAATCAAACGAAATTCCATAAATTCCAAAATTCATATCTTTGAACTTGTAGAGACTTGCTCTTCATTTCTATGTGCTTGCTATTTTGTGCGAACATGGTTGGGTGCGATGGATTTCTACAGCAGGAAACTAGGGTTCATTGATTCAGTAATTTGGGGCTATAAATTCGAGTAGAGGTCGTTTGTTTTGGATTCGTGAGATCAAATGGAGTGCGTTGGCAAAGTATTGTGATTTTCGGTGATCGAAAATGTCGCGAGCTGTAGTATACAGCGTGATATGGTTTTTCGACCCGATTGCGAGAAGAATGATCGAGTCCCTCAAAGTGTGGATGGACAGATGGAGCTCACAACGAGATGATCTGTGGTGTCATCAGTTTGGATTATCGTGAGGTGAAGATGGAGTTGTGGTGATTAGAAGATGCGGTCATGGCCTTTGTAAATGAAACGAGGAGCATGGTGGAATTTTTTAGTTCGGGGAAGAAGCATTCGAACGGGTTAGGTATTTGTTAAGGAGGATGGGCCGTATCATACTGGTGAGGCCCAATTACTTAATGGTTATATAGTTAATTTAAATTCAATTTGTGTATTAACTTCTAAATGTCGTAACTACCTCATACGATATCAGAATCACAAACCGTAAGTTGCATTGGGACCGTATGGACGGCAGCTTCAAAATGATGCTGACTGGAAATGGATTGGGACTCGTTTGAATTTACAGCGAATTAAATTGTTTGATCCAGATAAAAAAACAGTTTATCGTTCTTTAACGATGAACTGCCAATGTGAGTAAATCTCACTAACTCTGAACAATTTATAATTTCATGTTGTATTTTTTAGAACTGTTAAATATTGGCAGATTGACTGTGTATTGACTGTTTGATTGAAGTGCTAGTCAGTTAGTTGAATTTCTAAATTGATTCTGTTTAACAGAATATATCATATGGAACTGAAAGTGATGTTGATTTTATTGTGTAACATCTGTGGATGCAGGGAGACAGGTTGGAGGAATCTGACTGGATTCCTCAACAGTTATTTTATTGTTTTCATATATTGTGATATATGACGTGATTTATAATCCGTGGTTGATTATATGTGTATGAACGATATTGGACATCGTAATTTGATATGTTAAACACCATAACATACCGAAATGTTGATAAGGGAATATTTTCAAAGTGATATTTGATAAAATATTCATAAATGGAATATTTATAAATAAGAAATATTTATAAATTGGAATATTTATAAATAGGAGATATTTAGAAAAAGGGAAAACGTTATAAAAAGGAAACTGTTATAAGAAGGAAATCATTTTTAAGTGGAGAACCGTTACTAAAAGTAAATCTTTAGAAATGAATAAATGTTGTTAAAAAGGAAATCTTTATAAAGCGAATAAAGGAGTTAAATCGAATATGGTATTCGAAATGAAACATCCCACCTCCATTAAGGTCACTCACAAAGGGAATGCATTAACTTTGGTGGAGGTTTATAAGTAAAAGCCACAGATAAACTCGAGACAGATATAAATACACATATTTTAAACAGCGGAAAACCAAATAGACTTTTATTTCATCAATACGTGTTCAAAACAAAACATTCCATAATTGTCTCAAAATACTTCCAACATTACAACCTCATAACTGTCTTGATTATTAAAGAAGCATAAAACACAAATAAAGTGACAAAAATCCCCATAGTGATATCAAAAGCCATAATCTGAGCAAGAAAGATCCAAATCACACATCTACGGTCTTGGAGCTTGTACATAGCCTGACTGAGCTGAGTTGTTTCCTCCCTGTGGACCTGGGGGGGGGAGGGGAACGAAAGAAAAGAAGACGAAAAGAAAATAGAGTCAGACATAAAGCCTGAGTAAATCTAGTAACCCTTCAGTATGTGAATAAGAAAAGAGCATGATAGATATATACTGAAAACAGGAAAGTGTCACAAGCTAAGGAAGTGTCGATTATACTATCGCACCCATACTATATCTCTGCACCTACTTGATTTTATTCCAATTGGCTCCCTATGGTGAGGGTGAGGTGATCCCCATTATTATTAAAAGATTGGCTCCTACTCGCGTTAACATGTTTCATACGGCCCCCAAGAATTGTAGATACCTATGCCGGTCCCACCATGGGGTGTATCAAGACCCATGGTGGCGGCCCCGACACAAATTCTAGAAGGCATAGGTTATACTACTTGTGTCCCCAGTGCCCTGGTTGTCTGCTTCGGAGTGTGTGCATGCCCGCACCCTGTTAGACATGCACTGTGCACCCACCGCTGTCATTTGACCGCTTACAATCAGCCCAGTAATCGTGCCCCACCCTGCCTAGATTCAGGGTACCGTTGATACCTAACTTGGGTTACTGCTAAAATGGGTCCCTTGTTACCAGGATTTTCTAGTCAAACATGTTATGTGGTTAAGTGTCTGTATTTACCTAACCCCACACATTAATTCTTGTTAACATGTTGAATTTGGTTAAGTGTTATAGTTGACTTAACCCTACCATCTGTCCTTAGCCTCTTAGGAGCACCAGACCACTCACATTAGACAGGTATTGCTACGGTTACTGGATATGCCGGTCGGTTCCGGGCAGGTTTACACCGTAGCTCAGTCTAACCTCGGGTCATTATTGGGCTCTGTTAGACCAAAAAATGGTCCTAACACCCAAATTATCGTATTTAGAGCATTGGATATGAAGAAATAACTGAAAAAATAAGAGAAAAGCAAGACAACAGGGTTTTTATAGTGATTCGGCGTTAGCAAGTCTACGTGCACTTCATATTTTCTCATTTCACTCATAGATTACAATTACAATGAATATTGTCTTTCAATCACTTGAATTCAATGAATAATTCTCTCCGAATCCATTGAATTTATTGAGGAAGATGGTGGCTATTCATGGAGAAGTGTTGGCCATGGCAGCCATAGATAAGGAGATGCCAAAAAGTCCCCTGAAAATGCCCTCAGAAGGTGTATTTATAGCTGTAGGAAAGCTCCTGGGAGGACTGGTTCGTGATGGGGTACGTGGCAGGCGATCCAGAAAAATAGGAGAGCCAGTAGCCTTGAGAATAGGTCAAAACAAGCTGCGTGTGAACAGGTCTGAAGGTCGGATCGCGATCATATGGTCGGATCGCGGTCATGGGTCGGATCGCGGTCATGGGTCGGATCGCGGTCATGGATCGGATCGCGTAGGCAAGGGCGGATCGGATCGCGTAGGCAAGGGCGGATCGGATCGCGGTCATATGCCAGCTTACACCCGTTCACGGAAATGGGCGTAACTTTCAAACCGTAAGTCCGATTGAGCCAAACCAAAGCTCAAACTGAAGCTAATTCAAAGGGCTACGAGTAGATCCAAATGAGGTCATTTGATAGGGGTTTCGGGCCAGTTTATACTGATGTTGTGATTTTGACCTAACTGCCTTGTGTCTTCTGATGATGCTTCCAATGCCGGAGAGCGATGTTATCCAGAGATTCCATATGAGACAGCATTTACCCAGGGGTGTGTCAACATGATCTTTGCTTTGGGTAGCCTGGTCACAAAGCAGGCTAACATTTTGACCCCAAAGTACATCTTATCGAGGATGAGATGTGCTTTGAATATGTTGAGCTAAATCTTTCTAGAATATCATTTGTCCTTGAGAAGGCTTTATCCAATTGTTACATTGCTTCCATTGGAGCTAATCAGGCTAAGTTCTATGAGAGGAGTATTCGAGACGATCAAGAAATTGTTTAAACCTTGTCAAATCAAAAGATCTAACTCATCCGTCAGAAGTCATGCTAAATTGTCGGCTCCCGAGCGTGATCCTACACGCATAGGTCATCGCCAAACAACATCATCACTCTATGCAAGCCAAGCGCGTGGTAGGGTTGGACTTTCTTTTACATATGAGTCAATAAATAAAGTAGCCACCCAAATCATGGGGCGATGTAAGAATCTTTGGGCTCTAAGCTAACAACTGGACTGTTGGGATAAAGCACATCAGAATTAACATATGAATTTGTCATTTCTACTCAAGTTTGGACTAGTCTGATATCTTGATATTGATTCAGGATCTTAAAATCGCATTGAATCGTAACAGAAAGGAATTCAAAAGCCATGATCACTCTGGATCGTAGTCAAGAGAATCCACAATTGTTATGGATAATTTCTTAATCCAATATTCACATATGAAGTAGTTAGTAAGGGATATTGTTAAAATTATGTAGACCAGTGCCTATAGGATCATCACCATCGTGAGGCAGTAGATATGTTTGTCATACCTTCCATTTGGTGTAGTTTAAGTCTTTAAGTTCACATTCGATCCACAAGCTAGCTCGCTTGGTCGGCAAAGATGAGTAAGATTGTACCCCGGAGGCATGACATACATGTTTTGAATCCCATTTCATGCTAGGATTGTCTTCAAAGTTAGTCTATGAACCGACACTTTTGCTCTCAGTGCCATCGGAGGACAAGCGAGGTCAGTACTTATGCCCCCAGTATCGATGGGGGTTGAGTTGAGTCAATAAGACATTTAATCTTGAAGATTTTATACTTCCTGTCATTGCATCTAGTAAGAGTTGCAAGTTCAGCAATCTTAGTCAACCCAGATCATTCTGTACTGTTTCTCAATTTAGCAAAAATTGGAATTGTAAATGCGAATGGTTGAACCACATTTGCTTTGATATCATCTCTTCTCTTTAGTCAGGTAGTGAGGATTGCCTCATCGGGCATCAGCGACTTCGGTTACTCTCATCAGATCGGTTGTGGAGTCAAGTAAGGTTATTGAATGCGAGTGAATAAATGTCGTTATGAAGTTAGTTGGGCCCCACCGTTTATGCTTTAGCCTAGTCCGAAATGGTTATCACAGTCTTATTGAGTCTCTTTCTCATGCTCGGTTCAATTGTGCTTGACAAATAAGATCATGGGCTCAATAAGTGGTATAGATTCACTTTGGAATTTCACATTCTTGTCATTGTTTTCCAGGGCTTTTCCTTTGTCCTTATCAGTTCGGGAGTCGGATGATGCTCCATCCATTATCATAAAAGCATTGAGATTTTCTATCTCGACATTAACACCTTCTTATCATAGAAGTATGTCCACCTCAGGGTTGAATTCATCAATGCTTCTAAACAACTCTCGTTAGAGAGAAAATTTAAAGTCCGGGGGAATAACAGGGGATCCTGACGTCCCACGTGTGAGGGCTGTAATTGTTGTTATCCATATCATCTCGAGAAGTGCCGCCTCTCAAGAGGCGCCGAATTAGACTAGCGAGCAGGTTGCCATCAAAGAATTGATGCACATTATCAAGATCCTGGCTGGTGCCCCCAGCATCGAATCTGAGATTACAAAAGGGGTCTTTGCTGATTTCTTGTTTCCACATCGATATTGCCCCCGGGTCATGGTTCGAGTCATTCGACCTGACCGGGTTCCTGTTTTTTGAATTGTTGTGTTCTTTCTTAGAGCCGAGTATGAAATGTCGCACGAGTATTCATTCGAGTTGGAGTTAAAACTGGTCGTGCATGATCTGAGTTTGTTGTGATTCTTGCATTCTCATCTAGGAAGTTGCAGGTAGCCGTTCCATCCCCCATGTTTCCATCTACGACGTTCTGAATCGAAGCTGCACGTTGTGTGATTGTTGATTGGTTCGTGTTCATCTCGGGTGTTCCCACTTGCTTTCTGCATGAAGGGAGAGGTTGGAGGTGAAATAGTTGCATCTTGTCCAATTGCTGTATGGGATATATCCAGCCTTATATGAGCTTCCCATTCTAGAAGTCGGTTGGGATCAGCATATGGACATTGTCTTTGCATTTGTTTCTTGGTCCTCAAGGGGGCCTGTTAGGATCACAACACAAGTTAAACACAGGCACTTAAGTTATGCCGTTTGTAAATATTTTCAATAACCATGGCCCCAGTTATAGGGTAAGTGCGAAAGACATGCGGTCGGATCACTTCCCTTTCGAATTCAGACATATATATATGCGAAGAGGAAGTCACTTTCAGAATTCAAGCGATCATACTATCCAAGCATGGATTAGGACGTGCTTGGGACGGTACAAGAAGCCTATAATTCATAAATGTCCAGAATTCCACGATTACGTCGAATCGTATTAAGGCCAAGGAATCAATGATCGCTCAAGATCGTACTAAGGTAGGATAGACATCAAAAAATCTCAGGGCCTCTCCAGGTCCTTCCAGTTGCGAGTATGAAGTTGTATAACATGTCGCTGAACAATTCACTATCCAGGCTTCTTTTTCTGTCGTCGCCATGAGTCGCATAGGCAGCTTAGAATTATACGCCTACGTCATCCTTCTGGACGCGGCCCTTTAGTTATTCCCTACTGGTCTGCTGTTGTTGTGCGAGTTCGGATCTCGCATTTTGCCCAGCTTTGTTTTGTGAGCCTGTACTTAATGAATGAAATTCCATTTCTTTTTGTACTGTTGTGTTCGTGTGCTACCCCCCATTCCCGGAAACGAGAGGTTCGAGCTCCATTTTCATTCTTGGTCCCAGTCGTGTGACAGGATAGGATCCCTTGAGTGGCATATGTCGTCATGCATTTATACTCTCCTGATCCTTCAGCGGAGCAGAAATTATGGGGGGTGCTGAGTCTCCAGCACCTTTCTCAGCGCTTAATCATAGACGCTTTTATACTCTCCTGGCGGTCGCCAAGGTTAGAGTTCGAACTCAGTTGTTCTGTCGCTCCCCGATCCTTCAGCGGGGTAAGAGTTCTTTCTCAGCGCTCAATCGGAGACACTTTTATACTCTCCTGGCATTCGCCAAGGTTAGAGTTCAGACTCAGCTATTCAGTCGCTCCCCGATCCTTCAGCGGGGTGAGAGTCCTTTCGCATTATCCTGTACCTGCGAGCATTCCATAATTAGTTATGCATTTAAACATTTGAAACGCAAATAAGCAAACAAGTCATGAAACATTATAAGTTATCAGTGCAACTTATAAGTGAAAGAGCAGTAAAGTAGTATGTATGTATAGGTATGCCCCCAATCAATCATTAACTTAGTACCTGGCTAGGTCTTGTTGAGGATTGATTAGGACCATAACTGTGTTGCCCCCATGTCCGGACATGGAGGATTTGGGATCAGCTTCCATCCTGCGCCCCCCCCCAATCCTTTAACGGGGGAGGAATTTTCCCGTGGCGCTAAGTCTCTAGCGCTTTTATACTCTCTCGATCCTTCAGCGGGTTAGAGTTGCTGGGGCGCTGAATCTCTAGCGCTTTTATACTCTCCCGATCCTTCAGTGGGTTAGAGTTCGAGCTCGGTTCATGATCTGCTCAACGATCCTTCAGCGGAGCAGAAGTTCTCAGCGCTAAATCATAGACGCTTTTATACTCTCTCTCGACTCTAGAGAGTTAGAGTTGGGAATCAGCTGTTCCATCGCTCCCCGATCCTTCAGCGGGGTAAGAGTCCTTTCTCAGTGCCAAATCATGGACGCTTTTATACTCTCTCTCGACTCTGGAGAGTTAGAGTTGGGACTCAGCTGTTCCATCGCTCCCCGATCCTTCAGCGGGGTAAGAGTCCTTTCTCAGTGCCAAATCATGGACGCTTTTATATTCTCCTGGCGGTCGCCAAGGTTAGACTTTTGCTCAGGCGGCTCCGATCATGGTACACCGCCATGCCTTGTGGACGTCATCTTCGCGTCCTTTATACTCTCTCTCAGCTCTGGAGAGTTAGAGTCACGGATCAAGCAGTCTGCAATCATGCACGCTCATCAAACTCATCCTAGGTTTACATTTTAATCCAAGCTCCAAGGATTAAAACCAGTCGGACAAGCAGTTGGAGCATTTGCCAAGGCTTTGAGTTCCTCCGAACAGTCTACGGGAGGAATGGTTGGCAACAGACTTCGGGTACCTGCATTATTCACACCGCACGAGTTAGTCACGTCAGTAACTCGGAAAGCATGTGAAGGAAAATTTTATGATTGAAAAGTAAACAAATTAAGAGGCAGTGTTGCCTCCTTTATTTGAATTCATGTAATCTGGTGGCATCGAGCATAGGATCGAGCCATGTAGGTGGTCACACCGCGTCCATCTGGAGTCGGACTATGACTTTGTAACTCAATGATTCATGTTCAATTGTCTTGTGGTCTGCCACGTGTGAGCCAAGGATTGGATGGTCATCCCGGATCCACCTTGAGCTATACAGCATTCTTTAGACGAAGAGCGTGGCTTTGTAAACGAGCAGTTCAGTCGAGCTCGTTATAGTATTGCTCTATGGCTCTATATGCGGGTGTTACAAGTTTGATCGGTAGCAAATCCTGGATACCTACACCATCCACATATTAATTCATCTGAGTTAATTACATCAATAACTCATAAATCATGCAAATATAAGAGTCATGGTTATAGAATAATCCTGTTAAAGGAATGAGTATCATTCTGAGTGAAAAATGGCGTTGCATATTCATTGCAGGTCCATTTTACTTCGCCCTATCTCTGTCAATAAAGGGCTGCCAAAGTCCTTTAGTTGATGAGGGGTATCTTTTCAGATTATCATGGGTGTTAGGAAGTCATGACTGTATCGCTAATGGTAGCACATCGTCGCATTGGTGCTAAGAAATAGGATAATGCTGCTGGTGAGATAATCATATCCCACCAATTTGCTGATATGCCTTCGATTCCATATTGGGGGCAAGAATTAAATACTCAATTTGCTAATCTTCGGGCAAGAAAAAGGCAGTTGGCGGTGCAAACTCCTGATGTGTCAGCTTTGAATTGGATGATTTATTCTCGAGCGATTCATGCTCAAATCTCTAGTTGCCCCCAGCGTCCGGGGAATGAGTTTGCTTGACATATAGTCGATGAAAGGAGTGGAAGTGTGAATCTTCACTTTCTAGCTTCAAAATGTCGTTCATCAGAAGTTT
The DNA here is from genome assembly GCA_030737875.1 of Allium sativum. Classification (NCBI taxonomy): domain Eukaryota; kingdom Viridiplantae; phylum Streptophyta; class Magnoliopsida; order Asparagales; family Amaryllidaceae; genus Allium; species Allium sativum. The sequence continues at coordinate 660,465,981 of CM060920.1, forward strand.
CACTCATGTACATCTCCCATTTAACGGGAAGTTGACTAGTGATTTTGACGAATCATTCAGGGCAGCGGATTTAGCAATGAGGCTCATTGATGTCTATCTCGGAGCAACCTTCCAAGGAAAATAAGCCATGTCGCCTTGCACGCCTTTCACTTCACCTTGTTAGATGCATTCTGTGCTGTAGGAAGTTCATCACGGGGTTATCCATGAATCTCTTCCGGGTTCGGTCTCCAACGCTGGATCAACTTCCATCTGATCAATGGTTGTATTTTATAGTGTCTTGATAGGGATCATCTCTATCTTTTCTAGATTGTCGGACCCTTCTAACTTGGTCAGATTATCCGCCTTCTGATCTTCTGCTCGCAGGACATGAGATATGTTGTAACGTTCCAATTCGTCCAACAACCCTTCTTCTGGTTCTAGGTAAGCTGCGAGTGGTGGTTCCTTCGTCTGGAATTCCTTTCGAGCCTGGCGAACAACAATGTGAAAGTCAGAAAATATGCTTAATGCCACTATTCCCAACTCCTTAGCGAATTTCAATTCGATAATCAGGGTGACGTCTTCGGAGCCGTTGTTAGTAGCGGAGAATTTCAACCGCAAGGCATAGTAAATTGACCGCCCTTTAGGGGTTATTAATAAGACACCGGCGTCGGACAGTCAATCATTCTTTGCACCGTCTGATTACATCTTCCAGGTGCATCTTCTACATCTGCCACATCCTCTTCGGGAGTGGTACATTCAGCGATGTAGTCAGTTAATGCTTGCCCTCGTATGGACTTCTTTAGGAGGGAGTTGAGATCAAACTGGTTTAGCTCTATGTCCCGATTTCAAGCAATTTTCCAGATGCCTCAGGTCGTTGCAGCACCTGTTGTAGCAGTTAGTGAGGGTGCATACCATCGGATGAACTTGGAAGTAATGGGGGAGCTTTCTTAGAGCAACCAGCAAGCTGTAGACGAGTTTTTCAATCTTTGGGTATACCACAACTACTTTCTTGCTCACATTATTGACTAGTTTTCAGACCTTATCCTCCTTACACACAAGTGGTGCCAACTTTCATGCCAAGCTTCAGACGCCTGTAATTCTTTGTTGTTCATGGCTAACTTTGAGGCCTTTAGGTTCATTCCAGATATTGAACATCTCTGTCAGATTCGAAACGTGGTAGGTTGACCGCTCGGACTCCATAAGACTATCACCTACATGGACTTCCACGGGCCTTGCACTTTGGTTGTGGACCATACAACTCAGTAAGCGCTGGTTAGTTGCCTCGGCATCCTTCAGTCCGAAGGCCAATTCCATATAACAGTACAGTTCAAGGTCAATGATAAAACATGTTTATTCATGATCAGGCACATGCATAAGAATTTGGTTGTAAGCTGCGCACACGTCCATGAGAGGGATACATTCACGTCTAATCATTGAATCCACAAGCTGGTCAATTCTGATTGATGGGAAGCTTCCTTTTGGGCGAACTTTGTTCAAATCTAAGTAATCAATGCGTGTGCGCCATTTTCCATTAGCGTTCTTGACAAGGACAGGATTTGATATCCAAGCGGGATGTGTGGCACATCATATAAAACCATTGCCTCTCAACATTCCGACTTCCTCTTTCATGGTAGATGCTTTCCCTGGATCGAGCATACGTCTTGTTTGCTTGGCAAGAACACACTTCAGGTTTATTCTCAACAAATGACTCATAAACTATGGTAAGATCCTGCGAATATTAGCATAGGTCCAAGGGAACACATCCAGGTTCGCCTGTAGAAAGCATGTCAGTTCCTTCGTTCGGAAGAGGTCTAAATGAGATCTGATTTCAAGACCTTAGTCAGGTCGGCGTCACCAATCGGTACACGTGTAATTGCGTCATTAGATGTCACCCTTCTGCATCCCGAATGATGATTCTTGCTGGGATCTAGATCTTCAGACAGATCCTTGGGCAATTCTTTTTGTGATGCTCCCATTATTCGCAATATTGACACCTCCTTCACACTCCATTTCGTCTGGAGGGGAAGCGTCCTTGGGATTCAGGCCATCTCTACTGCGTAGCATATTCCATCCAGCCAAATAATCGGCTTCTCCAATAACTTGGTCACCATAGACCATTCCCGCTCCATCTTTGGTTGGCCTATTTAGCACTAGGCACTAGGGTGCAATGTAGGCTCTAAATTCTGTTGGAGCTGGTTTGTCTGAACCTTGATCAGATGAGCTTGAACATCATAGCATAGCTTGTGAGGCTTCAAGTAATGTTCATATATCATGTCACAACTGTTGTATGAAGTGGAGAGCTAATGGTTGATTCATATTTGCGTTGATCTCGAGCTCTCGTCTCTTGACCAAGGTCATATAGTGGTTGGTGAGCAGTCAATTTTGCTATCATCCGGGCAAGGATCCCTAGGTCCAATCATGGTTTGCAGTGATTCAACTGGTATCTGAGTCTGGGCACCAAAGCGTGTTGATCCAAACCTTATTCGATGGCAATCAATCTTTGTTGTTGGGTATCCCATTATTGAGAATCATGGTCATTTGGATCTTCTGAGTCATCTTCAGAATAGTGTCCGGATTGTTCTATGTCAACGTCGTCTGGCATCCCAACTGTTGGATAGGTTTAAGTCACGTGAACTAGGTGATCACTACTTGTTCAGGAACATCATCGGTAGATAGAGGTCATGGCTTCTGGAGGAATTCTAATCGTTGCCATTCCGTTGTCAAATTCTTTGACAATCCATTTATTCTTTATTGACAAGCTTTGATGAATGCTGTTGGCCAACATATATGTTGAGCTGAAGATGAGCCATGCTCCGAGCCAAAGGCGAGGCCGTGCTCCGAGCCGAAGACGAGGCCGTCAGCGGGTCCGGGCGCAGCGCCGGCGGGGGTCCGGGGCCCCGCAGTCCCGACGGCGATTCGCTACTGTGGGTACCGCACGATTTTTTCGATTTTGGAACATGGATCCTTTTCTGAAATGATCTGAAAATTGTATTTTTTCCAAAAATTGTCACTTTTTTGGATCGGGTCGTGACCCTTGTTCGTCGTCATTTTTCCGGGTCGCGGTTCGCTACTGTCCTCCGGTTCGTGGTCCAGCTTGGCGATCGGGATACTCCAACCTTCCAGCTTCGGATCGGTTCGTGGTCTTCTCCAGTTCGTGGATATGTTCACAACAATTGCTCCAGGTCGGGTCGTGGAAGTATCACCGGGTCGGATCGCGACTTCCTTGCTCGGTCGGGTCGTGGGTTCATCTTGAGACCGGATCGTGGTCTCCCCGCGATCCGCGATCCACGATCCGCGATCCACGATCCGCGATCCGCGATCCGCGATCCACGATCCGCGATCCGAGATCCGCGATCCCCTCGACCTGCTCCAGCACATTTTCTTTATTATCCTCATTTGGTCGGGAAGCTTGTGAACCCTTAGCTTTTTTTCGAAGGTATGAAGCTCTGATTTTCTGAAATCAACGAAATAATCAAAAATGGTAGAAACACAGACTGTTTTCTTCGAACTTTCAAATCCAAATAATGAATAACAATCTGATAGGCTGAGAATTCAATTCTCAGCGAAAGCACCAAAATGTTAGACCAAAAAATGGTCCTAACACCCAAATTATCGTATTTAGAGCGTAGGATATGAAGAAATAACTGAAAAAATAAGAGAAAAGCAAGACAACTGGGTTTTTATAGTGATACGGCGTTAGCAAGCCTACGTACACTTCATATTTTCTCATTTCACTCATAGATTACAATTACAATTAATATTGTCTTTCAATCACTTGAATTCAATGAATAATTCTCTCCGAATCCATTGAATTTATTGAGGAAGATGGTGGCTATTCATGGAGAAGTGTTGGCCATGACAGCCATAGATAAGGAGATGCCAAAAAGTCCCCTGAAAATGCCCTCTGAAGGTGTATTTATAGCTGTAGGAAAGCTCCTGGGAGGACTGGTTCGTGATGGGGTACGTGGCAGGCGATCCAGAAAAATAGGAGAGCCAGTAGCCTTGAGAATAGGTCAAAACAAGCTGCGTGTGAACAGGTCTGAAGGTCGGATTGCGATCATATGGTCGGATCGCGGTCATGGGTCGGATCGCGGTCATGGATCGGATCGCGTAGGCAAGGGCGGATCGGATCGCGTAGGCAAGGGCGGATCGGATCGCGGTCATATGCCAGCTTACACCCGTTCATGGAAATGGGCGTAACTTTCAAACCGTAAGTCCGATTGAGCCAAACCAAAGCTCAAACTAAAGCTAATTCAAAGTGCTACGAGTATATGAGGTGAATAGATCCAAATGAGGTCATTTGATAGGGGTTTCGGGCCAGTTTATACTGATGTTGTGATTTTGACCTAACTGCCTTGTGTCTTCTGATGATGCTTCCAATGCCGGAGAGCGATGTTATCCAGAGATTCCATATGAGACAGCATTTACCCAGGGGTGTGTCAACATGATCTTTGCTTTGGGTAGCCTGGTCACAAAGCAGGCTAACAGGCTCAATGCTTAACCACCCACATTGGATAGGTATTGTTGTGACTACTGGACAATCGGGCGGGTCCGGGCAGGTTTACATCACAACTCAATCCAACCTCGGGTTAAGCATATCGTGTTTTCTAAATTTACAAATTTTATTACTTCTATATGTAAATGTCATATCTATTATTTTTTGCTATAACAAATCATATCGCTTTAAGTGTCATTGTCATTGGCATGTGCCAACCATGCCAACATATATTTTCAATGTACTACACCCAACGTTGTTACCCCCATTTGTAACGTTCGCAACATTATAACAAATGTTGGACTCGACACAATTCAGCCCAACTTTATAAACGTGAGAAAAAGGGGAAATCAATAACATGTAATATTTTACAACATATAAGGGTGTGTGGCGCATGAACTTGTAATTTAGCGACTCAACTAACATATAATATGGGACATGTGAACTTGCATTCAAATCAAAGTATAACTAAGTAGGTGACATATGAAATGGCATAGTTTAGGCTAATACAAACTTGTGTTTAAACATGTTGAACTTGGCATAATGTCAAACACAAAACTAGCATGATACATATTCACCAAAAGGTCCAATTATAACATTTAATCACATAGCCTATTTCAACATGAACTTGCATAGTTTATGAAACCCAAACGATACTTAACATAGATCCAATTGTACTTGTGAATAAACATGAACTTGCATAGTTTATGAAACCCAAACGATACTTAACATAGATCCAATTGTACTTGCAAATAAACATGAACTTGCATAGTTTATGAAACCCAAACGATACTTAACATAGATCCAATCATACTTGCAAATAAACATAAGAATGATATCATAGGTTTTGGGTCATGTAGGCATAAAAGATCTATAACATGTTTACATAAATTCTAACTTAGACTAAGGGATTATATATATAATCCATGCCATCTACATGTACATAAAGGGATCAAATTTCTAGTTTTTGCCACAACTTGCTATTGCTATTACTTTCATATACAAATATCCAATAGGTTTTCATCAATCAATTAAGTCCACAAATATCAATAAACAAGTCATGACAGAATCATTACAATACATAGAATTTATGCAATATAACAACAAAATTCTATTTTAATTTACATCGAATTTCATCACAGTTTTTATTCATATTCTGAAAGGTCACTATACTTACAACGAATGCAGAATCTTGAATTCTGGATTCTGAATTCTGAAACTGAGATGCGCTACTTTGGGTAGACTAACGTTGCATTGATTAATTTTGACTAAACTTTTATCTTCTTCTTAATTTGATTCGTCTCTAAGCTTTAGTGTTGGCTTGTCTCTAGGCTTTCTAATTGACGGCCATTCCTAGTTCCTTTCAAGTAGCAAGACGGCTTTTGTATTCTATTATTTGTGTGAGTTTAGGGTTAGACTTAAGTTTTATTTATAGAATTTCAATCTAATTAGAGCCGTCGATGAAGCTAGAGTGAATCCAGACCATCCATCTAAAGAGAAGCCAATCAGAAAGTGAAATGTAAGCCCTAGTGACTCAGCCAAGCCTCAGAATTCGACCAGACCCTGACCAGGCCAGCCAGGACCTGACCAGCAGGTCATTCTGACCTAGGCGCACTTGGCAGGTGCGCCAGGCTAAAAATGTACTGGCGCACTTCCAAGTGCGCCAGTTCAACTTTGTTCTGGCGCACTTCCCAAGTGCGCCAGTGCATTCTGACCCGTTTTCTGGTTTTTCTGCCCAACTTCGTTCGTCCATATCTTCTTTATACGATATCCGTTTTATGCAAACTTGGACTCTTTATCAAGCAGAATTTCGAGATGAACGCAATGTGTAGACCATTTCCCTTGATTTCATCATTTATAATTAATTATATTTTAATCTGTTAAGCTTAATGTTATAGGATTCACGGGGTGTTACATTCTCCCCCCCCCCCCCTTTAAAAGGATTTCGTCCCTGAATTCTTCAAGTCTAGGAGAATGTAAGTCCTAACATCCAATCGTCCATCTACTCAACCAACAAACACAGGCATCCATTGTCCTTAAAAGACTTCTAATGCTTTATGATTTATATGCACGGTGTGTGTATATGTCTTTAACTAATGCAAAATCATACGGTCTACTGATCTAGTTGACCTCCTTAATGCAAATCATGTAAGTGTCATGAATTCATCATGTATGCAAATTTTTCCTTATTCATAGTTCTACATAAGTGCGCAACCATCAATACAAATGCGACATCCATATGACAACATATCAAGCTCCAACCATGTACAAATATGAATACATATATGCATATGCAGTATGAAGTGATTGAGCCGATCTAAGACCTAGGTTGTTTGTGTATATGCATCCACGAGCAACCACTAGCAACCACTTGCAGCCATCAACCATAACATGTTTCAAATACATGTTTACATCCAAAGGTGTTTCTACCTAAGGATAAAGGATAATGTCGAGGAGATATACCTAAAAAGATAGATACAAGCACAACTTAAGGAAAAAGAGAGGTCAAATATGTACCCTCAAAAAGAAAAGGGTAGGCAGCACGTATTTTGTCCTTAGTTTCCCAAGTCGCATCTTCCTCGGCGTCGCTCCACTGAACTTTAACGAGTTTGACTTCGCGGTTGCGCAGCTTTTTAACTTCAGTTCCTAAGATGCGGGTTGGAACTCTCCTCATAGTTGCTTCACGTTCCACTTCGGCTTCTTCTAAAATGCTCGGTTCCACCACATCCGTAGACTTATGCAAACACTTCCGAAGGTGAGATACATGAAAGATGTTGTGAACTCCGGCCAGTCTCTCGGGTAGCTCTAATCTATAGGCCATCTACCCAACCTTCTCGATGATAGGAAACGGTCCTACAAATCTTGGTGCTAGCTTTCCTCCGGATCTAAAGCAAACGATGTTCCTTAAAGGTGATACCTTAAGGAAAACCCTGTCCCCAACCTCAAACTCAAGGTCGGTCCTTCTTTTGTCGGCGTAGGATATCTGTCGGTCTTGGGCAGTCTTCATTCTCCTACGTATCAAATCCACTTTCTCCGAAGTCTCTCGAATCATGTCTGGCCCAAGTATAAGCTTATCTGTAGACTCGCCCCAACAAGTTGGTGATTTGCACGGTCTTCCATACAAGGTTTCGAAGGGTGCCATGCCGATGGTAGCTTGGTAGCTGTTGTTGTAGGCAAATTCCACTAAAGGAAGGTGATTGTAATGACCCGTATTCTACGCCTCATAGGATCGTAGGATATTTATTTCTTTTACATACGAAGTCGTATAGTCATGTAACTTTGGGAGACGACTATTGGGGTCATTTCCCTTGTTCATGATTTTTCCCGATTTTTAAATGACCATTTTACCCCTAGTTATCACTGTTTTGGCCATAACATTTGACTGGAAAGGAATTTTGACCTGAAACCACTTCCATCGGCTCCGGTTGATGGTTTCTCTTTCGTAGAGTGGTCACATTAGCCAAACGGACTCATCGTTTGAGAGATATGGCTGAAACAAGTTTCAGATGGTGAAAAACAGCTTAATTGGGCTTAATCGGGTGATTAACAGCAAGGCCCAAAGGGGAATTTCGGGATTAGGAGTTTAAAAGGGCTGTTAGGGTTTGGAAAATACCATTTTCTCATTTTTCAGCCGTCACTATTCATTCCTCTTAACCTAGCCATGGCCTCCACCCTCTAAATCTCTTCAAAACACTTCTTAATTACTTTCTAATTGAAGATTAGGCTTAGCAAACATCAAATCAAGGAGTATTAGCACGAGAACCGAGGTAGAGCTGTTGTGTAAGATTGGGAACAGCGCCAAATCAGAGAACATTTCAGTTTTGGGGTTTTAGTTGTGGCCAAGGTGAATGATAGCATCGTTTTGACACTAATTACAGTTAATTAAGGGTGATTAGTGAAGATTAGCGAATTTATACACTGATAAATTCTGGAAAAATGTTTAGAAATTCTTAAATAATGTTTTATGCCTCTGGTTGAAATTTGGTTCGACTTGATTAAGTTTTGTTAACCCTATGATTAGATTTGCTTAAAAATGCTTAAGGGAAAATAAGGTGTTTTGGGCACATTTGATCCATTTTGACATATGAATTCATTGTTTTGGTGTTTGTGGTTAGTTTGCTATGTTGATATGACTATTTAGGATGATTTGTGATTGATAAGTATGGTTAGATTTGTCGAAAACGTCGTCGAATGGCGTAAACAAGTTGCTGGAAAGAGTTGCAGAAAGTTGTGCCGGGTTTCCGATCGGATTGGGTATGGGCTCGGATCGGGTAGGGAGCTGGGCAAGGAATCCGACCCGAACTGGAATCTGGCACAAAGAAGGTTAGCAAGAAGGAAGGCCACTGCTTTGAGTTGGAGTTGGACGGGGGGATCGGATCGGAGCTACGGAGCAGGATCGGATCGGAGTAGGCCAGAGAACGAGTCGGATCGGAGGAGGCAAACGAGGGGGATCGGATCGGAGCTACAGAGCAGGATCGGATCGGAGTAGGCCAGAGAACGAGATCGGATCGGGGCAGGCAAGCTGGAGCAGGAGGGACGAACCGAACCGACTGGAGCGTGACACCCGAACCGAACCGCACGCAGGAATACACCATGGAGTATTGCACCGAACCGAACCGTGTTATACGTATATATCCGAACCGAATCGAATTCAGGACCACTTCTATGCGACGACTCTTTTGAAGACCAACTCCAATTCGATCAAAACCCGAGATGCAAAGGAAGTCCAAATGAGGAGCTTTGACTCAGGATCCAGCTGGGAACCAATGAGTGGGCTTCATGGTTGGGCTTTGCTGCGGGACGCGTGCCAAGGGGCTATCGATGTCTATAGCTTTGGACCACTATGGTAGGAGGTACGGAGGCGGATTCAGGGCCATCATGGCATCGGTAGAACCAAGGGCTATGACCAATGAAGGGGGTCATTGAAATGTTTGGTCATGACTCCATGTGTTTAGCTTGGTCACAGCAGGGTTTCTACAAGTCGGGATTCGTCGTTACCTCAATTTGTCTAGTGTTCTAAAGTGGTAGATATCGTACGCTTTACGCACTGAGTGAGAGATGTGAGGATGGTTGCTATGGTTGATCTGGTTGCTATCATTATGACATGCACACCCCACCCCCGTATTCTTTACACTATTTATTATGGCATCTTAGAGTACTGTACGGTATGTGGTACTAACTCTTTGGTTACAGGTCCAGGTTCATGTATGGTTTAGTATACTTGTTATTATTCGATTTATATGCTTATCGCTCATACCAGGCTTTATGTCTGACCCAGAGTTTTATGTCTCCTCTTATTACTCTAGGTGCTCACACGAGCAGACTAGAGACAGGTTAGCTGGTGATGCACGGGTAGATGATCCGGAGACGAGCAGGAGGCTTCCACGTAATATATATATAGTATTCTCCCTGTGTTGTTGAAGATCACTGCTTGGGCACTGGTGGTGCATCTTCTACTTTAGTTTTCTTTTGTTAAGAGACAGTAAATTTGGAAAGTTGTAATAAGCTGTATTTGGATTTCCGCTGATCTGATGTTGACATTGATTATTAGTTATCAGCTTATGCACCGTCTCGCCTGTTTTATGTCAAGTATGTTATTATTATATTTTATCCCATGCGCTGTGAGACATTCTACAGGTTCCTTGACTAGTTCGTTCTCTTCTTTCCTTTCCTTGGCGAACGTTCCGTGCTAGTCGGGCATGTGTACAGCGCACTTCCGGAGGAAATGCAGGCTGGTGCTGGGAGGGCCGTCACAGTGATCCTCCCACGTCCCTCCAAAGTCAAGAACACAAAGTCTTAAAAGATCCTCCAAAACTCTATTCACCCTTTCCGTCTGACCATCGGTTTGGGGGTGATAGGCCGTGCTCAAACATAACTGTGTGCCTACAGCTTCTTGCAGACTCCGCCAAAACTCACTTGTGAAGATAGGGTCTCGGTCACTAATAATGCTAGAGGGTATCCCATGAAGTCGAACTATTTCCTTGAGATAAAGAGATGCTAGAGATGCGGCAGTCCTTCTACTCTTGGTAGGTATAAAATGGGCGCTCTTAGTAAGCCTATCCACTACTACCCAAATGCTAGTGTTGCCTCTCCTCGACCTAGGTAGTCCATCAATGAAGTCCATTGAGATGCTATCCCACTTACAATGTGGGACCTCTAAAGGATGAAGTAGTCCTCCAAGCTTCTTCTGTTCTGCCTTGACCCATTGGCAGGTCATGCACTTAGAAACGAAATCTGCCATGTCTTGTTTCATGTCGTTCCAAAAGAAAGTCCTTTTTATATCCTTGTACATCTTATCACTGCCAGGGTGTATAGTCATCTTGGAATGGTGAGCTTCTTCGAGAACCTTCTTTTTCAACTCCCTTGCTTGTGGGACGCATAATCTTCCATCTCGCCTTAGTCAACCCTTATCATCGATGGCGTACCTACTGAGGTGACTAGAAGTCTCACCCCTATTAAGTTTATCAATCACATCAACAAGCTGAGGGTCTTCACGTTGTGCAGCCCCTATTGAGTCCAAGAGAGTAGGACGTACTTCGAGAGATGCTAATGAACCCGGTACAAAATCCGAGGAGGGCCCAAAGTTAAAACTGGATATATACTCCAAGCTTTGCCTCTTTACGAAGAGCGGGCTTAAGGTCAGTTTCTTTCAGCTCAACGCGTCTGCTACTATGTTGCCTTTGTCGAGAGTATAGGAAATTTCAAAATCATACGAGGCAAGAAACTCCATCCATCTTTGCTGCCTCAAGTTAAGATCCTTCTGCGAGAAGATATATTTCAACGATTTATGGTCAGTGTATAATTCGAACTTCTCAACTAGGAGATAATGGTGCCAAGACTTAAGCGCAAAGACGATGGCGGCTAACTCGAGATCGTGGGTTGGGTAGTTCTTTTTATGAACTTTCAATTGTCTTCCACTATAAGCTACTACCCTTCCTTCTTGCATTAGAATAGCGCCTAGTCCCGTTCCACTTGCATCCGTGTATACTGTTGTAACACCCCACCTCCACTAGGATCACTCCTTAGAATGTGCTAGCTTTGGAGGGGCGTTATTGTGAAGGTAAACATGCACAGAGATATAGCAAGACAGAGTATATAAAAATAAATATAAGTAAAGCAGCGGTAGCAGATAAAAACCCATCATCATCACAGAAAAACCCACATAGTCAAGTACATAATATCAAAATGTCATGATCCAAAATACAACTCCAGTCTAGATACGTGATAACAAAATACATAGTAAACATCAGTACTAATCCCCAGAAATAAAAGATAAGCCACAGCTAGCTCAGATCCATACATGAGCTATCCAACAAGCAAGTCAAAGATCCACTAAGCAGATGTAGTCCCTCCCTGAGAACCTGTGGGGGGGGGGGGGAAACGGAAGAAAAGAAGCGAAAGAAAACAGGTCAGTCAAAAAGACTGGTAAGCCCTACTACGATCAATCTATAAACTAATAAAGTTAACAGTATGATGGAAACTGAGAGGAACATTCTGGCAACAGATAAAGGTGACATCACATAGACGAGATTAATCTTTGCACCACAGTGTACTAGCAAACCCACAAAACAAATCTTGATCCCTTAGCCCAAACTTTGGCCCAATAACATGAAGTGACCTTAGTATAAGGCCCAGCCCAACGGTCTAGTCGATCGGCTCCCTATAAACCTAACACGTCGAGTGTTGGTGTCCATACGGCTCACATGGATGTAGTCAGACTGCGCTGGGTCCACCTTTGGGTGTATCAAGCCCTCGGGTGTCAACCCCAGACACCTAAGCAATAATGCACAGTCTAAGCCTACTGGTACCCGTGCCTCGAGTTTGTCCAACATCGGACTACGTGCACGTCCGTAGCCCGCCGGACCCGCACCGCTGTACCACTCAGCCGTCGCTTTGGTCGCTTACATCAGTCCAGTAATCGTGCCCCGCCCTAACCTAGCTATAGGGTTGTAGTGATACCGAACTGGGATTACTGCTGGAACAGACCACGTTGCTAGGGTTTCTAAGAGGGTTAAGTGTGGTTTTAACCCCTCACTAAACCTGGATTAGATTAGCTAAGTATAACCACTTACCCCCATCTAATCCTCGCATCCCCATTATTGGTTAAGTATTAGTGGGCCATGACTTAACCCTAATCATGAGGCATTAATTACTTAACGCACCCAACCTCTCACATTAGACATCCGTGGTTACCTGGGAAGATTTACACCACGTCTAGGTCTAACCTCGGGTCTTATGGTGCAACATGACCAACTACCCACATTAGACCCCACGTTGTGGTTACTTGGGAAGATTTACACCACAACTAGGTCTAACCTCGAGTTGGCCATATCATGTTATCTAATGTCATGTCCACTTCAAAACATATTTACAAGTTAACATATACTTGGGTAGACCTAACTTAATAGGTAAATTCCCAAGGGGTAGACCTAACTTAATAGGTAAATTCCCAATCTTTTAGTTTCATGTATTTTTAAGTTTACCCAAACCCTCCCAACGTCATTATCTCGCTTACATATTCGTCATAACGTATAAGGGTATAAAAGGTAACTTGGCATAACATACATGGTGAACTTCACATGTCATAATAAACATGCATACATGTTAAACTTGCAAATCATGTCATGGTGAATTCGCATAAACATGCATAGCTTATTAATTATGCATAACATGGTAAGGTGAACATGCATAATCCATTAAACTTGCATAACATGGTAAGATGAACATGCATAATCCATTAAACTTGCATAACATGGTAAGATGAACATGCATAATCCATTAAACTTGCATAACATGGTAAGATGATCTTGCATAAACATGCATAACCCATGAAACATGTAGAACATGACATAATAAGCTCGCATAAGCATGCATAACTTGTGAAACATGTAAAACATGGCATAGAAATCTCGCATATGCATGCATAACTTATGAATCATATAAAACATGACATAGTGAGTTCGCATAAGCATGCATAATCAACTAAACTCACATAAATCTCAACTTTCACCAAGCATTAACTTTAAAGTTTGTAAAGTGAAGGTAAGAGGGCTTACAAATATAAACAAGCCACAAATCCACCAAATAAGATGAAGAAGCCCTTTTAAAAACCAAAACAAAGCCTCAAACAAGAAAACCCTTTTGCAAAATCCCAAAAACACAAACTTTAGCAAATCAAACTTGCATCTTAATGAAGTATGCAAGTTATTAAGCATTCATACAACATAGAAAAGGTTGTATGATCATCATATCATCATAGGATTAAACTTTGAGGAAGGTGGAGGCTAGGGATTTTAGATGGAGGCCATTTGAGGTTTCAATTTGGCATAGTTTAGTTGCAAGATTGATTAATGAGGCTTTAGGGTAGGATTAGGGGTATATTTATAGAGAATTAGAGTGTTTTAGGCCCTAGGATTAACCCTAGATTAGGTTTGGCCCGTCAGATCTTAGAATTCTCCAGAACCAAGCCACTTGACCCAACCCCAATTAGAAATGGTGCACCAGGCTGGGCTGCCTGGGCACCCCCTGTCGACAGGGCTGTCGACAGGGCAGTCGACACCCTGGGTGCCCTGTCGACATGCCTGTCGACATGGGCCCCCTGGCGGGAATTTTCCCGCCTAACCCTGATTAGCCCAAATCCCTGATTTTAATTTGAAATTTAAATCTGTTTTTAGCATGGAAATTTCTGAAAACTTCAATGGGCCTTAACTGGGTCATACGGACTCCGATTTTCGAAAACTCGGACTCTATTTCGCGTATTTTTCCGAGACGATCGCAATGGCATAGCCCGTTTCCCCTGATTCTGATTTTTAAATTTAATTCTGCCTCGATTTATGTTATAACAGTTTATTGAAAATATGGGTTGTTATATTCTCCCCTTCTTAAAGGATTTCGTCCCCGAAATCTTCAAGTTAGGAAGAACATATCCTACCATCCAACATCCATCTACTCAAAACATCATCCACGAGCAACCATTGTCCTTAAAGGATTCTAAATGCTGTATGAACATATGCAAAAGTGTGTGTATATGTACTTATCTAATGCAATGATCAATGCAAAATATGTTAGTGAAATGTATCCATATGTATGCAAATCCCTAACATAATGTATAATAACTACATGCGTGCTCAATCATACATCCATATGCAACATCCATGTGATTGCATACAAATTTCATCCAAGAATATGCATAAACACCCATGCACATGCAATATGAGGAGTGTGTGAGCCGATCTAGTGCCTAATGTGTATCATGCATCCACGAGTAACCACCTGCAAACACTTGCAACCACTTGCAATCATCAACCATAACATGCTTCAAACACATGTTTCATCCAAAGGGTTTCTACCTAAGGTTCTCATGACAAGCTTAGCACGATGACTTAGATAAATATGGATTGCAAAGAGAAAGATATACTAACAAAGGGAAGAGATTGAGAGTGTACCCTCAAAAAGGAATGGATAAAGCCCACGCATCTTCTCCTCGGTTTCCCAAGTTGCGTCCTCTTCGGCTTCACCCCATTGCACCTTCACCAATCTGACCTCACGATTCCTTAGCTTCTTGGTCTCTGTCCCCAAGATACGAATCGGAGCTTTCCTTAAAGTTGCTTCTTTCTCTACCTCCACGTCTTCAAGCATGCTAGGCTCAACCACCTCAGCGGACTCATGCAGGCACTTTCGGAGATGCGAGACATGAAAGACATTATGCACTCCGGACAACTTCTCGGGCAATTGCACTCTGTACGCCATCTTCCCAATTCTCTCAATGATGGGGAAGGGCCCAACAAATCTCGGTGCTAGCTTCCCAACAGCTCCAAATCGGACCACATTCCGCAAAGGAGAAACCTTCACGAAAACCTTGTCCCCAACCTCAAACTCCAATTCGGACCTTCGCCTGTCAGCATAGGATTTCTGCCGGTCTTGGGCCGCTTTCATCCGTCTTCTAATCAACTCAACCTTCTCGGATGTATCCCTAATCATGTCGGGTCCAAGTATAAGCTTATCCGTGGATTCCCACCAACATGTAGGTGACTTGCACGGCCTCCCATATAAAGCCTCAAAGGGTGCCATCCCTATGCTCGCCTGATAACTGTTGTTGTATGCAAACTCGACAAGAGGGAGATGGTCTTCCCAAGCACCACCAAAATCTAGAATGCAAAGCCTCAACAAGTCCTCAAGTACCCTATTCACCCTTTCTGTCTGGCCGTCTGTTTGTGGGTGATAGGCCGTACTCAGGTTCAACTTCGTGCCCATAGCCTCCTGCAAGCTGTTCCAGAATTGACTAGTAAAGATGGGGTCTCGGTCACTGACTATGCTGGAAGGGACCCCATGTAGTCGCACTATCTCACGAAGATATACTGATGCTAGTCCAGATGCTGTCCTTTTGCTCTTTACTGGGATAAAGTGAGCACTCTTCGTGAGCCTATCTACAATGACCCATATGCTCGTATTCCCCTTCCTGGACCTTGGAAGCCCATCAATAAAGTCCATAGAAATGCTCTCCCACTTCCATAGCGGGACCTCTAGCGGATGTAATAGCCCACCAGGCTTCTTCGACTCAGCTTTTACTCTTTGACAAATAACACATCTCGAGACAAACTCCGCCACATCCTTTTTCATTCCGGGCCAGAAGAAAACGCGCTTCATGTCCTTATACATCTTATCACCCCCTGGATGTATGGTCATCTTGGAGCGATGTGCTTCCTCGAGAACTTTCCTCACCAAGTCTTCTACCATCGGGACACAAAGCCTTCCTTCTCTCCTCAGCCAACCCCTATCGTCTATAGAATATCGAGCAAGGTGACTAGATGTCTCCCCTCGAACCAGCTTATCCAAGATCTCAATTATCTGAGGGTCTTCCTTTTGCGAAGCCCCAACTTGATCTAGGAGGGTAGGCCTGAGCTCTAACGATGCCAAGGAACCGGTCACCGACTCCATTGCCAAAGAGAAATCAAAGGTCGCTAAGAACTCTAAATTCTTCATCTCAACAAACAGAGGACTTAGTGTCAACCTTTTCCTACTCAACGCATCCGCTACAACATTCCCCTTGCCAGGGGTATAGGATATCTCAAAATCATAGGAAGCCAAAAATTCCATCCATCTCTGCTGTCTTAAGTTCAGATCTTTCTGCGAAAAGAGATACTTTAAAGACTTATGATCGGTATATAGCTCGAATCTCTCTCCCAGAAGATAATGACGCCATGCTTTGAGCGCATATACAATCGCTGCTAGCTCTAGATCATGAGTGGGATAATTCCTCTCATGTACCTTAAGTTGCCTTCCACCAAAGCATATAACTCTGCTCTCTTGCATCAGAACGGCACCCAATCCCGTGCCACAAGCATCAGTGTACACGGTAAATATCTTACCACCATCGGGTAAGGCTAGAACTGGTGCAGAGGTAAGGGCTCTTTTAAGTCTCTGAAAAGCAAGCTCACAATCCATATCCCAAGCAAAGACTAAGTTCTTCTTCGTCAACTTAGTAAGAGGAGCGGATATCTTTGCGAAGTCTTTAATGGACTTCCGATAGAAACCCGCAAGACCCAGAAAGCTTCTCACCTCGGTTGCATTCCTTGGAGTCTTCCAATCCTGAACTGCAACCACCTTAGCGGGATCTACTGCTAAGCCTTGCTTGGATACGATATGCCCAAGAAATCTGACTTCTCTTCTCCAAAAGTGGCACTTGGAGAACTTGGCTTTTAACTGGTGTGCTCTGAGTGTATCCATCACCTCTACTAGGTGCCTCGCATGCTCTTCCTCATCCTTGGAGAAGACCAGAATATCATCAACAAAGACCACGACAAACTTATTCAAAAACTCCCGAAACACCCTACTCATCAAATCCACAAAATATGCGGGTGCATTCGTCAAACCGAACGGCATAACCAGCCATTCAAAGAATCCGTCTGGAGTTCTGAATGCAGTCTTGTCTATACTGTCTTCAGCCACTCTGAGCTGATGGAAACCCGTAGCAAGGTCAAGCTGAGAGAAAACAGAAGCACCAACAAGTTGATCAAAGAGATCATCGATTCTTGGTAACGGGTGTCGGTTCTTCTTAGTTAGCTTATTCAACTCTCTATAATCCACACAGAGTCGGAGAGAGTCATCTGCCTTAGTTGCAAACACCACAGGCGCTCCCCATTCGGATATACTCCTTCTGATGAAGCCCTTATCAAGCAATTCTTTCACTTGTTTGCTCAACTCCCGTCTCTCACGCGGAGCCATATGCCGCACGGGCAAAGAAACAGGCTTAGCATTATCTACCAGGTAGATGCGAAAGTCAATCTCTCGTTTAGGGGGCAACCCCTTAACTTCTTCAAACACATCTGGATAATCTCGGACCACCCTTACAGACTGAAGGGCCTCCTCTGATGAGTCGAGAGATTCTAGATAGCATAACATGACGGGATTCTTCGGATTGCATGAAATCTCTAAGGTGTTGCCCAGGCGAGTCACAAGCCTTACAACCCTATGCTCACAATCCAGAATGGCTCCATATCTAGACAGCCAATCCATGCCCAAGATCAATCCGTATCCCCTGAAACCTAGAACATACACACTACACAAGAACTCAACGCTGAGTATAAAGATTCTTAGATCCTCACATACCATGGATAGATGAGCAGAACCCCCAATGGGATTCGAAACACAAACGAGATCATCCACTAAGCTAGTACTGAGGTGCAAACTATCAACCAGATCAGATGAAATAAAGCTATGTGATGCACCGGAATCAAACAAGGTACGTACCGGAAGGTCAGAGATATAAACAAGGTTCTCAACAGAAACACTACCTCTCTCGGGAACTGAAGCGGCATTGAGAGCATGAACTTGCCCTCCTGAAGATCCAGCCTGTCCTTTCTTCTTTGGGCAGTCTTTGCTGAAGTGCCCAGCCTCTCCACAAGAAAAGCATCCACCATTAAGCTTCCTCTTCTTCTTCCTGCAATCTTTAGCAAAATGCCCAGCTATGCCACAGTAATTGCACTTCCCCTTGCCTTTGTTGTTGCCCTTCTTGTTCTTATTCTGATCTCCTTGACTGCTTTGACCTTGGTTGCCTTTGCCTTGAGAATCAGCCTTCTTTGCCTGAGTATCGCCTGACTTGACTTCCTTCTTTCCCTCTCCCTGAAGCAGAGCCATATTGACCAAACTCTCGAAAGTGGCTCCATGCGGAATATGTGACATTGCCAAGCCCTGTAGCGGCTCATTCAATCCCCTGGCAAATCGAAGAGCCCTCTTCTCCGGGGTGTTTACTAGATCCAAACCAAAGCGGGCCAGCTGATTGAACTTGTTCACATATTCCTTGACAGACATATCCCCTTGCTTTAGTGCAATGAACTTCTCCATTTGTAAATTTGCTTCAGCTGAAGATAGAAACTTGGTCACAAATCTAGCCCTCAAATCGGCCCAAGTCTCAACGGGCCTCGTCCCATTGGTGACCTCCCACCAATAGGCCGCCTCATCCTTCAGAAGCCATATGGTCAATAAGATCTTCCTCTCGTCATCTATTCCAAAAATGGCAAACAAGTCCTCCGTGTCCTTCAGCCAATTCCTAGCTTCAACGAAAGATTCTGTGCCTAGAAAATTCTTGCCCCCCATTGCTTTGAAGTCTTTACACACCTTTGTAAACTCAATCTGAGGATGCTGAGGGGGAGGAGGAGGAAGAGGAGCCTCAGCAACGGGAGGAGGAGGAACATTAGCAACGGGAGGGGGAATATTAGCTGCTGGAGGAGGGGGAGCAGGGACCACCGGAGGAGGGATATTAGGGGTAGGATTCTCAACCACAGGAGGGGGAGTGGGAGTAGGGTTGGCGGGACCAGCAGCCGCCCTAGCTTCTAGGAGTCTCCTATACCAGAGTGGTACGTTCACTCCATCTGGGACGTCAAGATTCTCAGCCATACTGAAACAAGAGATAAGATAAGATTAGGTCAAGGGAACGAAGGATAACGCTGATGGCTTTTTGGGGATTAGCCTTAAAATAATCTAGACTTTATTTTGGAAAATACTTAGTAGGTTTTTGAAAATAGTTTTTCAAAAAGGGTTTTTTTTTTTTTCAAAAGTTTTTGTTCAATCTTGTTAACCTCGTGCTCTGATACCAAATGTAACACCCCACCTCCACTAGGATCACTCCTTAGAATGTGCTAGCTTTGGAGGGGCGTTATTGTGAAGGTAAACATGCACAGAGATATAGCAAGACAGAGTATATAAAAATAAATATAAGTAAAGCAGCGGTAGCAGATAAAAACCCATCATCATCACAGAAAAACCCACATAGTCAAGTACATAATATCAAAATGTCATGATCCAAAATACAACTCCAGTCTAGATACGTGATAACAAAATACATAGTAAACATCAGTACTAATCCCCAGAAATAAAAGATAAGCCACAGCTAGCTCAGATCCATACATGAGCTATCCAACAAGCAAGTCAAAGATCCACTAAGCAGATGTAGTCCCTCCCTGAGAACCTGTGGGGGGGGGAAACGGAAGAAAAGAAGCGAAAGAAAACAGGTCAGTCAAAAAGACTGGTAAGCCCTACTACGATCAATCTATAAACTAATAAAGTTAACAGTATGATGGAAACTGAGAGGAACATTCTGGCAACAGATAAAGGTGACATCACATAGACGAGATTAATCTTTGCACCACAGTGTACTAGCAAACCCACAAAACAAATCTTGATCCCTTAGCCCAAACTTTGGCCCAATAACATGAAGTGACCTTAGTATAAGGCCCAGCCCAACGGTCTAGTCGATCGGCTCCCTATAAACCTAACACGTCGAGTGTTGGTGTCCATACGGCCCACATGGATGTAGTCAGACTACGCTGGGTCCACCTTTGGGTGTATCAAGCCCTCGGGTGTCAACCCCAGACACCTAAGCAATAATGCACAGTCTAAGCCTACTGGTACCCGTGCCTCGAGTTTGTCCAACATCGGACTACGTGCACGTCCGTAGCCCGCCGGACCCGCACCGCTGTACCACTCAGCCGTCGCTTTGGTCGCTTACATCAGTCCAGTAATCGTGCCCCGCCCTAACCTAGTTATAGGGTTGTAGTGATACCGAACTGGGATTACTGCTGGAACAGACCACGTTGCTAGGGTTTCTAAGAGGGTTAAGTGTGGTTTTAACCCCTCACTAAACCTGGATTAGATTAGTTAAGTATAACCACTTACCCCCATCTAATCCTCGCATCCCCATTATTGGTTAAGTATTAGTGGGCCATGACTTAACCCTAATCATGAGGCATTAATTACTTAACGCACCCAACCTCTCACATTAGACATCCGTGGTTACCTGGGAAGATTTACACCACGTCTAGGTCTAACCTCGGGTCTTATGGTGCAACATGACCAACTACCCACATTAGACCCCACGTTGTGGTTACCTGGGAAGATTTACACCACAACTAGGTCTAACCTCGAGTTGGCCATATCATGTTATCTAATGTCATGTCCACTTCAAAACATATTTACAAGTTAACATATACTTGGGTAGACCTAACTTAATAGGTAAATTCCCAAGGGGTAGACCTAACTTAATAGGTAAATTCCCAATCTTTTAGTTTCATGTATTTTTAAGTTTACCCAAACCCTCCCAACGTCATTATCTCGCTTACATATTCGTCATAACGTATAAGGGTATAAAAGGTAACTTGGCATAACATACATGGTGAACTTCACATGTCATAATAAACATGCATACATGTTAAACTTGCAAATCATGTCATGGTGAATTCGCATAAACATGCATAGCTTATTAATTATGCATAACATGGTAAGGTGAACATGCATAATCCATTAAACTTGCATAACATGGTAAGATGAACATGCATAATCCATTAAACTTGCATAACATGGTAAGATGAACATGCATAATCCATTAAACTTGCATAACATGGTAAGATGATCTTGCATAAACATGCATAACCCATGAAACATGTAGAACATGACATAATAAGCTCGCATAAGCATGCATAACTTGTGAAACATGTAAAACATGGCATAGAAATCTCGCATATGCATGCATAACTTATGAATCATATAAAACATGACATAGTGAGTTCGCATAAGCATGCATAATCAACTAAACTCACATAAATCTCAACTTTCACCAAGCATTAACTTTAAAGTTTGTAAAGTGAAGGTAAGAGGGCTTACAAATATAAACAAGCCACAAATCCACCAAATAAGATGAAGAAGCCCTTTTAAAAACCAAAACAAAGCCTCAAACAAGAAAACCCTTTTGCAAAATCCCAAAAACACAAACTTTAGCAAATCAAACTTGCATCTTAATGAAGTATGCAAGTTATTAAGCATTCATACAACATAGAAAAGGTTGTATGATCATCATATCATCATAGGATTAAACTTTGAGGAAGGTGGAGGCTAGGGATTTTAGATGGAGGCCATTTGAGGTTTCAATTTGGCATAGTTTAGTTGCAAGATTGATTAATGAGGCTTTAGGGTAGGATTAGGGGTATATTTATAGAGAATTAGAGTGTTTTAGGCCCTAGGATTAACCCTAGATTAGGTTTGGCCCGTCAGATCTTAGAATTCTCCAGAACCAAGCCACTTGACCCAACCCCAATTAGAAATGGTGCACCAGGCTGGGCTGCCTGGGCACCCCCTGTCGACAGGGCTATCGACAGGGCAGTCGACACCCTGGGTGCCCTGTCGACATGCCTGTCGACATGGGCCCCCTGGCGGGAATTTTCCCGCCTAACCCTGATTAGCCCAAATCCCTGATTTTAATTTGAAATTTAAATCTGTTTTTAGCATGGAAATTTCTGAAAACTTCAATGGGCCTTAACTGGGTCATACGGACTCCGATTTTCGAAAACTCGGACTCTATTTCGCGTATTTTTCCGAGACGATCGCAATGGCATAGCCCGTTTCCCCTGATTCTGATTTTTAAATTTAATTCTGCCTCGATTTATGTTATAACAGTTTATTGAAAATATGGGTTGTTATAACTGTGAACATTTTGCTTCCATCTGGCAAGGTCAGAACTGGGGTTGTTGTGAGAGCCCTTTTTAATCGTTGGAAAGCAAACTCGCAGTCCAAATCCCAAGTGAACGCCAGATTCTTCTTTGTTAGCCTTGTGAGTGTAGATGAGATTTTCGCGAAATCCCTAATAAACTTTCGGTAAAAACCAGCTAGCCCAAGAAAGCTTCGAACTTCGGTTGCATTTCTTGGTGTCTTCGAATCTTGCACTGCCACCACTTTCGCGGGGTCCACGGCCAACCCTTCTTTGGACACTATATGCCCAAGAAATCTTACTTCTTTTCTCCAGAAGTGACATTTGGAGAATTTGGCTTTTAGTTGATGTGCACGGAGAGTATCCATGATTTCTCTCAGATGCTGAGCATGTTCTTCCTCATTCTTTGGGAAGATTAAGATATCGTCTACGAAGACAACCACGAATTTGTTGAGGAATTCTCTGAACATCCTGCTCATTAGGTCTACGAAATAAGCGGGTGCGTTTGTCGAGTCGAAAGGCATGACAAGCCACTCGAAGAAGCCGTCTGGGGTTCTGAACGTTGTTTTATCAATACTATCTTCAGCTACTCTTAGCTGATGGAACCCAGTTGCCAGATCAAGTTGGGAGAAGACCGTTGCACCTACAAGCTAATCAAACAAATTGTCAATTCGGGGAAGAGGGTGCCTATTTTTCTTGGTCAATTTGTTTAACTCCCTATAGTCGACGCAAAGGCGAAGCGAACCGTCCGCTTTGGTTGCGAACACCACTCAAGCACCCCATTCCGAAATGCTCCGTCTAATGAACCCTTTTTCGAGAAGTTCTTTAACCTGCTTACTGAGCTCCTTTCTCTCCCTTGGAGCCATGTGTCTGACAGGTAAAGCTACAGGCTTTGCGTTATCCACAAGATATATGCGGAAGTCTATTTCCCGCCTCGGAGGTAAGCTTTTCACCTCCTCAAAGACATCCGGATATTCCCGGACGACTCTTACTGATTGCAAATTCTCATCAGAAGCATCAAGCGACTCTAGATAACTAAGCATAACAGCATTCAAGGGATTACAGGAAATTTCTAGAGTGTTTCCAAGCCGAGTCAAGAGTCTAACTACTCTTTTCTCACAATCAAGAATGGCACTATTACTGGATAACCAGTCCATGCCTATGATCAAACCATATCCTGAGAAGCTCAAGATAAAGGCATTACAACTAAACTCAACGCTGAGAATAGAGATTTTCAAACCCAAACAAACCATTGACAAGTAAGCGGAGC
Organism: Allium sativum; assembly: GCA_030737875.1. Lineage (NCBI taxonomy): Eukaryota > Viridiplantae > Streptophyta > Magnoliopsida > Asparagales > Amaryllidaceae > Allium > Allium sativum. The sequence continues at coordinate 660,489,702 of CM060920.1, forward strand.
CCCCAATTGGATTTGAAACTACTAAGGGATCTTCTACCATACTAGTGTCTAGATGCAGAGATTCTACTAAGGCAGATGAAATAAAAGAGTGCGATGCGCCAAAGTCAAAAAGTGTACGAACTGGATGATCGTAAAGATAGACTACACTTTCTACAGAAATATTACTACCTCGTTCCTGCTGGGGTGCCACCAGTGCATGAACCTGACCCCCTGAAGTGGATCCGACTTTTTGTCCCTGCCCTTTCTTCTTTGGGCAGTCCTTAGCTTGGTGCCCAGTCTCTCCACAATGAAAGCAACCACCCATCTTCGCCTTTCTTTTCCGGCAGTCTTTTGATATATGGCCCACAATACCGCAGAAATTGCACCTTCTCTTCTCACGGGGCTTATTGTTCTTCCCTCCTTTCTTGAAGTCTGTTTTCTTTGCTTGTAGACCCTCTTTCTTCTCTTCCACCTTAGTTTCTTTCTTGCCGTGGTCTTCCTCGTGCAGCAACGACATGTCCACCAAACTTTCATAAGTTGCTCCCGTGGATACATGGGTCATGGCAAGGCTGTGTAGAGGCTCATTCAAACCTTTGACGAAGCGAAGCGCCTTCTTGTGTTGGGTGTTTACTAAGTCTAGCCCAAATCTGGCCAGCTGATTAAACTGATTAACATATTCCCTGATCGTCATACTTCCCTATTTCAGAGTTAGAAACTTTTCCATTTGCAGGCTTCTTTCGGCTTGGGAGAGGAATTTCATCTCAAACCTTGTCCTGAAGTCTTCCCATGTTTCCACCGCCCTCTGAGCATTGGTAACTTCCCACCAATAGGAAGCTTCATCCTTAAGCAACCATACCGCTAGTTGTATCCTTTGCCTGTCATCAACCCCCAAGATGACAAACAGATCCTCAGTCTCCTTTAGCCAGTTTCTTGCTCCTACAAAGGATTCTGTCCCATAAAAGTCTTTTCCACCCATAGCCTTGAAGTCTCTACATGTTTTTGCGAAGGCATTTCCACGAGGAGGTGGTGGAGGAGGAGGAACCGCGGCCACAGGAGGAGGGATGTCTGCTGGGCCCGCGCTATTGGCCCTTGCTTCTAAGTACCTCCTAAATCAGTCGGGTATCGGCACTCCTTCTTGAAGGTTAATGTCCCCAGACATGCTGAAAAAGAAAGGAAAGATTCAAAATGAAGGATAGAGAGAGATAGTACATATGGCTTTGGGGGATTTTGTCTTTTATAAATATAACACTTTTTCTTGAAAAATGCTTCTTTAAACTTTCTTTTTGAAAACAAATTCCAAAACTTTTATCTTGCCTGGTAAACCTATGCTCTGATACCAAGTGAAACACCCCACCTCCATTAAGGTCACTCACAAAGGGAATGCCTTAACTTTGCTGGAGGTTTATAAGTAAAAGCCACAGATAAACTCAAGACAGATATAAATACACATATTTTAAATAGCGGAAAACCAAATAGACTTTTATTTCATCAATACGTATTCAAAACAAAACATTCCATAATTGTCTCAAAATACTTCCAACATTACAACCTCATAACTGTCTTGATTATTAAAGAAGCATAAAACACGAATAAAGTGACAAAAATCCCCATAGTGATATCCAAAGCCATAATCCGAGCAAGAAAGATCCAAATCATACATCTACGGTCTTGGAGCTTGTACAGAGCCTGACTGGGCTGAGCTATTTCCTCCCTGTTGACCTGGGGGGGACGAAAGAAAAGAAGACGAAAAGAAAATATAGTCAGACATAAAGCTTGAGTAAATCTAGTAACCCTTCAGTATGTGAATAAGAAAAGGGCATGATAGATATATACTGAAAATAGGAAAGTGTCACAAGCTAAGGAAGTGTCAAGTATACTATCGCACCCATACTATATCTCTGCACCTACTTGAGTTTATTCCAACTGGCACCCCATGGTGAGGGTGAGGTAATCCCCATTCTTATTAAAAGATCGGCTCCTACTTGTGTTAACATGTGTCATACAGCCCCCAAGAATTGTAGATACCTATGCTGGTCCCACCATGGGGTGTATCAAGACCTAAGGTGGCGGCCCCGACACAAATTCTAGAAGGCATAGGTTATACTACTGGTGTCCCCAGTGCCCTGGTTGTCTGCTCCGGAGTGTGTGCACGCCCGCACCCCGTTAGACCTGCACTGTGCACCCACCGCCGTCGTTTGACCACTTACAATCAGCCCAGTAATCGTGCCCCACCCTGCCTTGTTTCAGGGTACCGTTGATGCCTAACTTGGGTTATTGCTGAAATGGGTCCCTCGTTACCAGGATTTTCTAGTCAAACATGTTACATTGTTAAGTGTCTGTATTTACCTAACCCCACCCATCAATTCTTGTTAACATGTTGAATTTGGTTAAGTGTTATAGTTGACTTAACCCTACCATCTGTCCTTAGCCTCCTAGGAGCACCAGACCACTCACATTAGACAGGTATTGCTACGGTTACTGGATACGTCGGTCGATTTCGGGTAGGTTTACACCGTAGCTCAGTCTAACCTCGGGTCATTATTGGGCTCAATGCTTAACCACCCACATTGGATAGGTATTGTTGTGACTACTGGACAGCCGGGCGGGTCCGGGCAGGTTTACATCACAACTCAATCCAACCTCGGGTTAAGCATATCGTGTTTTCTAAATTTACATATTTTATTACTTCTATATGCAAATGTCATATCTTTTATTTTTGGGTATAACAAATCATACCGCTTTAAATGTCATTGTCATTGGCATGTGCCAACCATGCCAACGTATATTTTCAATGTTCTACACCCAATATTGTTACCCCCATTTGTAACGTTCGCAACATTGTAACAAATGTTGGGCTCGACACAATTCAGCCCAACTTTATAAACGTGAGAAAAAGGGGAAATCAATAACGTGTAATATTTTACAACATATAAGGGTGTGTGGCGCATGAACTTGCAATTTAGCGATTCAACTAACATACAATATGGGTCATGTGAACTTGCATTCAAATCAAAGTATAACTAAGTAGGTGACATATGAAATGGCATAGTTTAGGCTAATACAAACTTGCGTTTAAACATGTTGAACTTGGCATAATGTCAAACACAAAACTAGCATGATGTATATTCACCAAAAGGTCCAATTATAACATTTAATCACATAGCCTATTTCAACATGAACTTGCATAGTTTATGAAACCCAAACGATACTTAACATAGATCCAATTGTACTTGCAAACAAACATGAACATGCATAGTTTATGAAACCCAAACGATACTTAACATAGATCCAATTGTACTTGCAAATAAACATGAACTTGCATAGTTTATGAAACCCAAACGATACTTAACATAGATCCAATCATACTTGCAAATAAACATAAGAATGATATCATAGGTTTTGGGTCATGTAGGCATAAAAGGTCTATAACATGTTTACATAAATTTTAACTTAGACTAATTGATTATATATATAATCCATGCCATCTACATGTACATAAAGGGATCTAATTTCTAGTTTTTGCCATAACTTGATATGGCTATTAATTTCATATACAAATATCCAATAGGTTTTCATCAATCAATTAAGGCCACAAATATCAATACACAAGTCATGACAGAATCATTACAATACATAGAATTTATGCAATATAACAACAAAATTCTATTTTCATTTACATCGAATCACATCACAGTTTTTATTCATATTCTGAAAGGTCACTATACTTACAACGAATGCAGAATCTTGAATTCTGGATTCTGAATTATGAAACTGAGATGCGCTCCTTTGGGTAGACTAATGTTGCGTTGATTAATTTTGATTAAACTTTTATCTTCTTCTTAATTTGATTCATCTCTAAGCTTTAGTGTTGGCTTGTCTCTAGGCTTTCTAATTGACGGCCATTCCTAGTTCCTTTCCAGCAGCATGACGGCTTTTGTATTCTATTATTTATGTGAGTTTAGGGTTGGACTTGAGTTGTATTTATAGAATTTCAATCTAATTAGAGTCGTCGATGAAGCTAGAGTGAATCCAGACCATCCATCTCAGGAGAAGCCAATCAGAAAGTGACATGTAAGCCCTAGTGACTCAGCCAAGCCTCAGAATTCGACCAGACACTGACCAGGCCAGCCACGACCTGACCAGCAGGTCATTCTGACCTGGGCGCACTTGGCAAGTGCGCCAGGCTAAAAATGTACTGGCACACTTTCCAAGTGCGCCAGTTCAACTTTGTTCTGGCGCACTTCCCAAGTGCGCCAGTGCATTCTGACCGTTTTCTGGTTTTTCTGCCCAACTTCGTTCGTCCATATCTTCTTCATACGATATCCATTTTACGCAAACTTGGACCCTATCTCAAGCCGAATTTCGAGACGAATGCAATGGCGTAACCCGTTTCCCTTGATTTCATCATTTATAATTAATTATACTTTAATTTGTTAAGCTTAATGTTATAGAATTCACAGGGTGTTACACGAAAGGAGTTAAATCAAATATGATATTCGAAAGTAGTAAATCGAATTAGTTATTCGAAAGGGGTTAGTCAAGTCGAGTTAGTTGAATAGAGTTAATCGAATATTTGTTATTCGAATAAGAGTTAACCAGTAAGAGTTAATCAATTAGAGTTAACCAGTTAGAGTTAAACCAGTTAGAGTTAATCATATAGAGTAAATCGAACTAGGGTTATTCAAATGGAGTTATCGAATATTAGTTTATTCGAATAGAGTTAACGAAAGGAATTATTGATTATTAGTTAATCGAAAGGAGTTATCGATTATTAGTTAATCGAAGGAGTTATCGATTATAGTTTAATCGAAAAGAGTTATCGATTAGTTTAATCGAAGTGAGTAATCGAATATAGTTTATTCGAAAGGAATTATCGAATTTAGTTATTCGAAGGAGTTATCGAATTTAGTTATTCGATGGAGTTAATCGATTAGATTTAAATCATATGAGTTAATCAAATATAGTTTATTCGAATAGGAAGTAATAGGAGTTAATCGAATATAGTTTATTCAAATAGAATCAATTGAGTTAATCGAATATAGTTTATTTGAATAGAGTTAAACGAGTTATCGAATATAGTTTATTCGAAAGGAGTTAAGTGAAACGAGTAAATCAATAGCGTTAATCCAATAGCGTTAGTCCAATAGAGTTAATTCAATAACGTTAGTCCTATAGAGTTAATTCAATAATGTTAGTCCAATAGAGTTAATCCAATAGCGTTAGTCCAATAGAGTTAATTGATAAGGGTTAATCGAATAGAGTAAATTGAATAGAGCTATCGAATATACCTAATTTGAAGGAAAGAATTATCGAATAAGAGATAATTCGAAGGAGAGTTACGTAAGGAAGTTGTTAAAGAATTAAAAGGTGAACTTTGTCTATTTCAAGGTTAGAAACGTTGTTCAGTTAAGGTCTGAGAGGTAATATTACCCCAACTTGATTGACTTCATTTTTAACTAAGGAATAGTTATGGTTCGATAGTGAAGGTGGGTTAAAGGAATTTAGTTAATAAGCGTAATGGTTTGAGTTGGCATCGCGATGGTTTGTTTAAACATCTGTCTAAGTCCAATGAAGGAGTTTTGGAAATGTTTTCCAACTAAGAACCAGAAATGTTTTTCTGATATAGAAAACAAGAAATGGAATGTTTTCCAATGGTAATAACATATATTTTATAAATTTAGAAAATAAGAAATGTTGAATATAGGGAAACAGGAGATAAGTAAATTAATGAAACAAAGAGATAAATGTTGAATGATGATTGACTGATAGAATTTCCATCTGGAAATAATATCGTTGTTTGCACACGTATTTTTCTTTGATAGTTAAATCACAGACTATCGAAGATTTGACCATTTTTACGTTGTTAATATGGAGAGACCGGTTGGATTATTATCCAAAGAACCACTCTGTATTGGTATAAGCGTTGCGAATCGTATATGCCAAAGATAATTGCAGACGGAGTAAAGTGCAAGGGCTGTCCTGTTTACAGAATAGAGCCTTCGGTTCATCCTGTTCCTGGATGACTTGTTTGGATGAATGTGTGACCGAGTATTTCCAGAAAGGTCAAGTACATTGATTTCTCCAACCGTACTAAGAGTGGAAGCGGAGAAGGAATATTCTTTTAGCTAACACATAATGTATGGTTGAGGACGTCAATTAGTGATTTTCGATGGATCTGACAATGTGGCATTAGAAGTGAATCTGATGTGATGATGAAGCGTAACCTCAAGCCTCATCAACCGGTAAATGACAGAAATCGGGTAGGCAGCATGGCTAAGTCGGTCGCTCCGAAGTAGGGTGTATAATCACCTGATCTAGAGTTTCATTTACTTCTGAAAATCTATTGTTGATGTTGTCCCATTCGGGAAACGGTTGCTGATCCCAACCGTTGGTGATATACATTCGATACACTCAAGCGAAATGAGTGGTCGGTCATTGTAACACCCCACCTCCGCTAGGGTCACTCACCAAGGGAATGCACTAGTTTTGGAGGGGTCTTATCGAGATTACATCACAGAATTATCACAAGATAGAACATTAATAAAAAAAATTTAAGTAAACAGCGGAAGAATTTATGAGCAAAACAGAACTTCATTTTATTCCAAAATAAACCATGTCTCTTACAAACATTTCAAATAACTTCATTACAACTGTCTTGTAATAATAGCCAAAGAAGCAATAACTTAAAAACAGAAAAACAGCTTATTCCCCAAGTGCAGTAAAAAGAAGTAGCCATAGCAAACCGTACATGCTGAGCCAAAGCAAGTGATATCCAAGCTAAGAGCTAGTGTTTCCTCCCTGAGAACCTGGGGGGGGGGGGAAGAAAGAAAAAGAGGTGAAAGGAAAAGGGTCAGTCATAAAGACTGAGTAAGTCCTAGTGACTTTCAGTGTAAAAATGGTTAAAACAACCTGTCATGTATGAACTGGAACTAAACTTAAGAATGGTGTCAAGGTGAACAAGATATACTAAGGTGATCAGGATAAGTCAAGACAAGTCAAGTAAAGCATCACATGTTCGAGATTCGTTGCATCGACTTTACTAGTGTACTAGGCCTATGTCACAAGTTAGTCATGAAATAAATCCCACGGCCCAATATCATGAAATGACCCTGAAACGGGGACTGACCCAAGTACGGGGTCCTACGGAGCGATTATCTAGTCGATCGGCTCCCTACAAGTTCTAGCTCGTCAAGTGATTGTGTCATACGGCTAATCACGAATGTAGTCACCTGTGCTGGGTCCACCTTCGGGTGTATCAGCCCTAGGGTGTCAACCCCTGACACGATTCAAGATGCACAGATAAATCTACGGATACCCAGTGTCTGCCCCGGAATACGTGCACGACCGTAGTCCACCGAACCTACACTGGCATACCCCACTGCCGTCGTTCACCTCTTACAATCAGCCCAGTAATCGTGCCCCACCGGCCTAGCCCCAGGGTACCTTGATACATCTAGAGGGTTACTGCTGAAAAGGGTCGTGTCTAGGGTTTCGCCTACAGATTAGGTCATGTAATTCGTGACCTAACCCGCCTAACCGATTAAGTCATGTAATTCGTGACTTAATCCTTTTCCAGTCTAGTCATGTCAAGATGGTTAAGTATGTCATTTAAATTCGTGACTTAACCCGCCTACGTGTCATGTCAAGTTGGCTAAGTGTTGTCATGTCAAGTTCATGACTTATCCCTACAAATCATGTTCAAGTTGGTTAAGTTGTCTTTTCATGTTCATGACTTAACCCTAATTGGAATTAATTGATTCGTTAATACACCGAACCACTCCCATTGGATCCTATTGTTCGTAGCCATTGGATTTGCCGGGCGGTTCCGGGCAGGTTTACGCTACGAACTCAACCCAACCTCGGGTTTCAAGCGCGATGTGACCAACTACCCACATTGGATCCTATTGTTTGTAGCAACTGGATTTGCCGGGCGGTTCCTGGCAGGTTTACACTACAAACTCAACCCAACCTCGAGTTGGCCACTTTCTTGTTTTCTAAAGTCATGCCCATGTTCTTATCAGATTCGTGCTATTTTCATAGCATGTTCATATGTCAATTTCGTGCCCAACTAAGGCATGTTTCAAGGAATGTTCAAGTCAAGTTTTTTGTGCCATATTTCATGTTTTACTTATGCCAAATTTCACGATTTATGATTATAATCAATTCAAGTTTTGCCTATTCTATCCAATCGTATTCCCAACGCATATAAACGTACTTTGTTCACAAGCATAAACAATTCAAGAGATAAAGGGGAATAACACCAAACATGTGATAGGCATATGTGACAATTCCACCATCACTTGCATAATAAACAGGCTATAACATATCACATGGTTTCAATACTAGCAAGATGATAACTTGGCATAGTAATGGTTCCAACTTAGTTCAACATGATGAATTCAACTTTACATCATAGACATAATAATCATTGCGGGCATAATAATAATTTTATTACAAACATGAAACATTAAAGGCATGGTAATTCTGATAGGCATAGTGGATTCCAATTTAGTATTCTTAACATAATGATTCTCATCTAGCATTATAAACATAATGATTCCAACTTTTCATCATGACCTAGCAATTCCCAATTTGTCATTAGCATGATAGGTATATTAACATCACAGGCATAGTTTCATTAATATCATAGACATGGTTTAATTAGTATCATGGGCATGATTTTAATCAACATGAGGATTTCAATGAACATAATGATTCCATGGACATGTATTTGTTCAACTTGAAATAAAATTAAGCCCAAGTGATTCATAACAACATCAACATCATGATAAGTTTAACTTGCAACATTAACATAGTAATATTCTCAAATTTTGATTCAAAGTTAAACAATATAAACATGGATTAATAATAGTTCCTAAATCCGGTTTCAATTCATAGCATGTCCACGTTATTTCAACGTTTTTGCCTAAAAAGTGACATAGAACTTAAAATATGAAGCAAGCAATCCAAATCAAAACTTTAAATCAAATAGCCCCAAATCCATTGTCTAAAGCGTCGTAGTTGTTGTAGCTTCTAGCTGTAGCCTTCAAGAATCATCCTTCGTCTTCTTTAATTTTTTGTTCTATGTATTTTTAATTTAGATTTCTAGGTTTAATGGCGGATGCATGAGTGCTAAAATGAAATAGTCTGATTTAGGCTAGGTCTTAGGTTCTTTAAATAGTTGTAGGCAACTCATTTAGGCCATTAGATCAACCCCAGAGTCAATCCGGACCATCAAAACACATACCGGGCTTCAAAAATGGGTTCTGGGCCAAACAAGGCCGACCAGGTCGACCTGTACAGAGGGGTCGACTCTAGGGTCGACTTGGCCTGGGGAGGTCGACTCTAGGGTCGACTTGGTTCTGTCTGCCAGAAAGTCTGCTGAAACTTGTTTTGGCCATATCTTGGTCATACGGACTCCGATTTTCGAAAACTCGGACTCTATTTCGCGTATTTTTTTTGAGAGGAATGCAATGGTGAAGTCCATTTTACCTCATTCCTGATTCTTAAATTAATTATCCTTATTTTACTATTTTTTCCGTTACACACACCGTTACCGAACTAATTTTTTTTCTCTTCCAAATATTAATTAATTCTTCTTATGCATCACCATTATTTACCTATCTAAACATATTTTTATATATTTTATTTCATTTTTAATTATACCTTGATTTCTTGTTTTCACATGTTGTTAAAATTCGGGTTGTTACATTCTCTCATCCTTAAAGGATTTCGTCCCCGAAATCTGCAAGTTAAGAAGAATGTGTCCTACCATCCATCATCCATCTACTCAAAGTAACATCCACAGGCAGTCATTGTCCTTAAAAGATTTCTAATGCTATATGAACATATGCAGAAAGTGTGTGTATATGTTCCTTATCTAATGCAAATGATCCGGCCTGATTGATCTTCTCAAATGCAAAATATGTTTAGTGAAATGAATCCAATATGTATGCAAAAATTTTCCTATTATAATTCATAATTTCTATATGAGTGCTCAAACATTCAATCATATGCAACAACCAAATGATAGCACAACCAAGTTTCCAAAATAAACACTCATGCATATGCAAGTATGAAACTGTGACTGAGCCGATCTAGTGCCTAATGTGTATTCATGCATCCACGAGCAACCACTTGCGACCACTTGCAACCATTTTGCAATCATAACATGTTTCAATTACATGTTTACATCCAAAAAGATTCTACCTATGGTTCTCAAGATAGGATCGAGGAGATAACAAGATAAAACAAAGCATCTAGAAAAAGAAGTTAAAGATGTACCCCGGAAGGTCCGGTCTGCTTCTTAGGGCAGTCCTTGCTGATGTGTCCAGTCTCCCCACAATGAAAACATTCACCTTGCTTTCTCTTCCTCTTTCTACAATCCTTGGCTAAGTGCCCTTCCGTACCACATAAATTGCATTTCCTTTTATCACGTGAGTTGTCGTTCTTTCCTCCTTTCTCGGAGTCTACCTTCTTATTCTGAGAATCGTTGGGCTTGACCTCTTTCTTGCCCTTCTTATCTTCCTCATACAGTAGGGCCATATCTACCAAGCTTTCAAAGGTCGCCCCCATGGGCACATGAGTCATGGCCAAACCATGTAGTGGCTCGTTCAAGCCTCGTGCAAAACGTAGCGCCTTTTTCTGAGGAGTGTTGACTAACTCCAATCCGAAGCGAGCAAGCTGATTGAAACGGTTCACATATTCTTTAACTGTCATATTTCCTTGTTTAAGGGCCAGAAACCGTTCCATTTGGAGACTCTCCTCTGCCGATGACATTAACTTAAGCCCAAATCTCCCTCTAAAGTCCGCCCAAGTCTCAATGGTCCTAGTAGTGTGACGGCAAGGAATTTCGCTCGGTCCGAACCAGTCGCTAAACCGATCCAGGCCGTTCGAAATGCCCTATCGTTTGAGAACAGGACAAAACAGAACGCATACAGAAGAACATTTCATTGTATATTACAACAATGCATCAGATTACAAGAATATACAGAGTAAAAATGAATATTACACAGAAATATCAGAGATTTAAATTACATTTAAATACATAGCAGCGGAAAATAATACAATACACAACTAGAAGAGATATACGGATACAAAGCTTTCCGGATATCGTTCCAGCTGTAAACCAGGATCCTGTGAATATAAATCTGCAAAACCAAAACTACTAGCTGCCCGTGTCAAAATAGGGGCACCCAGAGTTTAGGTTAAAACAATAAACTCCAGGTCAGTCATGGGACTGGTGTGAGAACTAAAACAGTTATTAATCTTTATTTTTAAAGTCAGGTAAATCAAGGGACCACGCCGTATAACACGGAACGGGTTTCCTCCCAAGAATACCAGTGCATAAAACAAACAGCGCAATGCTAAATAAAGAAAAATGAAGCTGTTATAAGACCCAGGTCCCATCACACAATGCAACGCAGTCGAGGATAGGGTTTTCCCTTATAACAGCCAAAGAATGCTTGATACGTTTTAAAACAAATCATTTGATACTATAATAAGTGCATAGTGCATAAAACAACTTCAAATCATAAGTATCAATCATAGGTGGCATGAGCGCCCCATCCCACTATGTCACCATATATAGGTTTACAAATAAAACCGCAAAGTCACGTATTTGGAAATTGGATTTCCGTCTATGAACCGAGGCAAAAGATAGTCCTCAACCGATTCGAGACAATCTAGCCCATGTCTCAGGATCAGAACGCATCAACCCTTTAGATCGTCAGGGCCGGTCCACCGATGTGGATTATTATGCCTGAACAATACGTCTCTCCGCCCTTTGGGGCGTAAGTCTGGTCCGTCAGCCGACCAGAATGCATTCGGCCGAAACCGATATAACCGAGGCGCCTCGCAACAGCAACAACCACATAAGTCAAACTCGTCAGGGCGTGTAAAACCACTGACGCCACTTCTAGCTAGAAAGAAACGCAAGTCCTCCCTGAGGTCCGTCTCCCGTTTTTGGTTCATACCGGGTGCGAAACACGCGAGGTAAACGTTACACAAAGCTACGCCACAAAGGCCGTGCTTTGATCATCACCACAAGACTTTGCTTTTCAACAGAAGCCTTGATCATTTGCATCTTAGCATGCCACACAGGCAAACCATCCTATGCAACCGATATCAGTCACACAGAATGAAATCCGATGTCAGACACACAGTCCATTTACAAGTCCGTTCTGGGTCTGAACGAAACCGGGAGCACCTAGTACCCCGCATATCCATCGATCTCCAAGTACGTCTGGACGATCACTAACTGTTTCCATCTTCTTGGGTGTACAGCCCAATCAAGATCATCAGTTATCACCCAAACGACGTGAAGACCTCCGGTCTTCGACCATCGTCTTCATCTTCGACTTATCGTCGTATCAGTTATTCAGAATGGGATAAACCCGGTCTTTCCGAATAACTCGCGTATATTTTAAATAAGTGTTACACAAACACAACATACGCCTCATTCCAATTCATTAGTCACTAACCGTAAATTAATCAAGAGGATAATTCCCCAAATATTAACCCCGAAGGCCGAAACCAACATCAGATCAATATCCAGAAAACCATTCTGCTTGGCTAACCGACAGTTAGTTTCTAAATTTCACGTTCAAATCTAATTAAAGATTTAACTATCGCCAGGAGCAAAACTGGTGATACTCCATTCTCGATCTTTTCAATCTAATTAAAGATTCATTAAAACTCCACTTAGTTTTAATCATTATCTGGGTTAAAGAATCAGTGTCATTTAAAACACGGTTCACGATAAACCCAAAATCACATTCATTAATTATCGGGTTAAAGAACGAGTGTTATTTAAAACACTGTTCACGATAAACCCAAAAATCAATATCAATTCAATTCCAATTAAATATCATTTAATTGGTACGCTTCATTAAATCTAAATAAAAAGATTTAATCTTTCCTCTACTGGGTTCAAGAACAGTGTTAGTGAAGACACCATTCACGACAAACCCAAATCACATTTCATTAATTATCGGGTTAAAGAACAAGTGTTATTTAAAACACTGTTCACGATAAACCCAAAAATCAATACCAATTCAATTCCAATTAAATATCATTTAATTGGTACACTTCATCAAATCTAAATAAAAAGATTTAATCTTTTCTCAACTGGGTTCAAGAATAGTGTTGGTGAAGACACCATTCACGACAAACCCAAATCACATTCCATTAATTATCGGGTTAAAGAACAAGTGTTATTTAAAACACTGTTCACGATAAACCCAAAAATCAATACCAATTCAATTCCAATTAAATATCATTTAATTGGTACACTTCATTAAATCTAAATAAAAAGATTTAATCTTTTCTCAACTGGGTTCAAGAACAGTGTTAGTGAAGACACCATTCACGACAAACCCAAATCACATTCGATTAATTATCGGGTTAAAGAACAAGTGTTATTTAAAACACTGTTCACGATAAACCAAAAAATCAATACCAATTCAATTCCAATTAAATATCATTTAATTGGTACACTTCATTAAATCTAAATAAAAAGATTTAATCTTTTCTCAACTGGGTTCAAGAACAGTGTTAGTGAAGACACCATTCACGACAAACCCAAATCACATTCGATTATTCAATACAAGGCTCTGAATAGAAAATATATCGGCTTATATTCAATATCGAATTCTACGACTAACAAATGTCGTATTGGAAATAACGATATGAATATATATCTTTCAAATTTCCATAACAACACCTGTATAATCACGAATTCCAACATCGAAATATTCCGAAGACAATTTCGATTCAAATCCACTCCAATGCAATCATTGGAAATTTTGGTTATTTTCAAAACCATTTCAAATTCAATTTATTTATTTAAAAATAAATAGAATTATAATTCTAGTTCAAAACTAGTTCATTTCGATAAAAATCTATTTTTATCTTTTCAAATATGGAGTTTTTCATCCCAAACTTTCACAAATCATTTCTTATGATTTTACACAAATTATTACTATTTTTAATAATTTTATCAAGGCCCGTACAGTCGATTTCCAACAACGGCCATCGAACTGCACTTACAGCGACCTTTTTCGAATTTGATTTGGACGTATCTCCAAATCCAACCGTTAGATTTCAAATTTCTAACATTCATTAGAAAGCTCTTTTCGATACGAACCCAACGGTTCCGGTTTTAGGAGAATCCGATGGTCGGATCTCCCGTAATGTCCGTTTTAAATAAATGGTCGAAATTCGCGAACTGCCGCGTCGCGGCGCGTTCTATTCAGGCCATTATATTATATATATAATATATATAATATATATTTCATCGATTTCTATTTAAAACGAATTATATAAATAGTTTTGAATTCGTTTCAAAAACAATTTCAACTTCATTTTCAATTCAAATCAAAATTGAATTCTTCTTTATAAATTCGTTTTAAAATTCATTTCTATTCAATTCAAATTTCAATTCAATTTGAATTCATTTCAATTTGTTTTCAATTCAATTCGAAATCGTTTTCAATTCAATTCATTTCGAAATCGTTTTCAATTCAATTCATTTCGAAATCGTTTTCAATTCAATTCATTTCGAAATCGTTTTCAATTCAATTCATTTCGAAATCGTTCTCAATTCAATTCATTTCGAAATCGTTTTCAATTCAATTCATTTCGAAATCGTTTTCAATTCAATTCATTTCGAAATCGTTTTCAATTCAATTCATTTCGAAATCGTTTTCAATTCAATTCATTTCGAAATCGTTTTCAATTCAACTCATTTCGAAATCGTTTTCAATTCAATTCAAAATATTCGATTTCGAAATCACTTTTCAATATTCATTTTTAAGATAAATAAAATCGATATAAATATCGTTCACGTCAAAATGGCGTCAATCTAATCAACACGGCTTCATATATTCCTTTATTTTCAAATATTCTATTTCAAATATTTCTTTTTCAAATATTTCTTTTTCAAATATTTCTTTTTCAAATACTGGAATGAGGCCCAATCAATTACCATATAATGTTAATTATATGGATTTTCTACAACACATGCATATATCAACAACGATGAATAATCAACCATCATCCAAAGTGCATTCTACACTGTATAAGCATCAAATATAAATATTCAACGCTTATAACAGTCTGTCAATCAATCGATCGACACACAACTAAACAATCGGGATTAGTGTACGTCAAATATCATCCCAACACCCGTGTAGGGTTTCAAACAATCAAACACAGATTTTATTTGTGCAGTTGGGCGATGTGTAAAATTTATCGACCCAATCAATGTCCTTCAAATAAGTGTACATAAACAAACCATCTGGTTTGCAAATGAATATTTTATTTATTCACATTCACGTTAAAATTTATATTTTTTTAACGACAAAACATTTTATTTCAACATATGAATTTCTCTTCAGTTCATTCTTTAAATAAAATGATATTTTTATTTTTCTAACATATTTTAGAAAATTTCGGCGGCATAACGGCACGATACTAGAAACGGGACGAGGCCTAGCCTTATCCCCGGACTAGTGAAGGCCCACGCCATTCACACATCAATCAAATCAATTTCATTATGCAAACCACAAAATTTGGAGTAAGGGTCTAACCTAGCCTTACTCCTTCGCCTTATAACGGCGCACGTCTAATCCTAACCAATTTATCGATTCGATTTTTCACACCACAAACCACATTCAAACCAATATCACAATCAATAACCAAACAGCCAAACAAACAAGTCCATGGTCTGTGGACGATTGTGTCGGGTGCTACTAAGCACCGTCTGCATCCTAGTATATATATAACTAGAAAAATAAATTGAAAGGTGAGAAATTCTCACATATAGCTATCCAACCATCTCGACTCTTCTTTTGCAGGAGTCTTCGTCGTTTCGCCTTTTTGTCACCTTCGTTGCCCAAGGCCACTATATATATAAAAATTGAATTTTTATTTCTTCTACCCAATAAAATTTCGCCTTTTCTATTTTAAAAATATGATCTTTCCTATTCAAAAAAAAAAAAATCGAATTTTTATTTCTTTTTCAAAATCAAAGTATTTTGTATTCCCTAAACAAAGCTTTAATCATTTTAAAAACAAGCTATATGTATTTTAAAAATCCTATTTTTTTTCCAACAATGCTAATTTTTATATTTAAAATCAATTCCAAATTATATTTTAAAACACTTCAAGTTTATACTTTCTTCCATGCCAATTTTATTCTTTTCAAAGACAAAGATTTTTATTTTATTAGTAATGCAAATTATTACCTTTCAAGAGACAATGTATATTTTTCTAAACAAAATAGATGTATATATTTTTCTAAACAAAACATATGTTTATATTACAAAAGAAATCCTATTTTTATATTGCTACCCAATATATATATATATAAAATTATATTTTTCACCTTATTTTTACAAACTTATTTTATTTTTAAAAGGAATGCTATTTTTTTCTTAAAAACAAGGTCTATTTTTTCCTTTTTAAAACGATGTACCTTTAAGCAACCATGCAATACATATCATATATATATATATATATATATATATATATATTTTTTAAAATAATTGATATGAAAATTTGAACTTTAATTAAAATTAGAAGAATTACACTTCCTTAATCACTTAATTACATACATTAACAATGCTTAGAGAAAGAAATATACGCTGCAGTCTTCATCTTCTTTCTGCCGTCCTCCTGGAACCTTCTTCGATGGCTAGGGTTGGTCATCGCGCCTCCACGTCGCAGCTTGGGTCTGATCAGAGTACATCACCTCGTCGAGCATCACGAGCTGCTCCTCCGCCAGTCCCCAGCGTCGAACTCGATGCAGCTCCGCCCCTGGAAATCGCGCCCAAGCGCCAGGACTTTGGACCCCAAATTCGAGAGTAGAGAGGGGGTAGGGGCTCTAGGAGGGGGTGCGACGTCGGTCAAGGGGGGGAAGAACGTCGGCGGCTCCGTCGATGGGTTAGGGCAGCTCGATTTTCTCTTTTTTTTTTTATTTTTTTATTTCTGATTAATGAAATTCTAACGGGGGGGGGGGGCCAGCGTATAATATGGGAGAGAAGATATTTTTTTTATTTTTATTTTATTTTATTTTATTTTAATCTCCATAGTTGACTTTTCTTTTGAAGTCGAAACGAGACCCACCGACCGTCGCCCATAGCGTTTTACCCCTATTCTGAACCCAATGGGATATGTATCACAAGCTGGTTTGATCGTTCGAATTAGTTTCCGTTGAATTTACATTTAAATCATTATATTGAATTTTAAACGTACCTTTCAAATTACCGGGGTCACATATTAACTCTAAAAATTCCAGAAAAATATTTTCTAGCTTCGTATTGACGATACGGTCCTAACAAAACTAGTTTCGTCTAATTCTGAGACCGTTGGAAAAATGGCCAATTTCCAGTCGATTAAAATCAACTGAAACTGGTCAAACGCGTTTTCTTTTGCCACGCTCACATATTGATTCGAAAAATTATGAAATTTAAAACCTAGCAATAACTTTACATCACGGACCCAACAAAACTGGTTTCGTCGAAATCCGAGGTCGTTTGCAAAATTGCTATTTTTAAGGGCCTTATATATATAAAAATATATATAAATTCCACAGCGACTATTTCTAATTTTTAACTGGACATATCTTATCATTTCTAAGATGAAATCTCAGTTTGTTAACTTCGTTACAAAGATATAGTTATGCAGATTCAACTATTTCTTGTTTCGTTCAATTCTGACTTATATTGAATTCTGTATATTCATTTGAAATTAGAAATCGAATTTTCGAACTACCGCGCCATTTTCAATTCCTTTTATAATTATATATAATTATATATATTCTAACGACGACGCGTATAATATATACGATCGAATTCTATTCAAAATAAATTTTTCGTCGATATTATCTAAAATAATTCATTTTAAATAATCAAAACTCGCTAAAATTGCCAAAATAAAAATTTCAAACTGGCTCGCATTTTACGGGTTGTTACAATCTCCCCCACTTAAAACTTTTCGTCCCCGAAAAGGAACAAAGTCGAAAGTGGTTTGATTATTCAACTCTACGTTCGATCTGGCTTCCATTCTTTAACTTTTTAGTTTCTGAGAATTTTCAAAATTTCAAAAATTTGGCTAACTCCCTAAATTTTTGAAAAATTTCGCCATAACCTCCCCTGCAATGGGAGCATCGGGGAATTTCAAATAGCTTCCCCGGTCCTTCAGATCTCAAAAAGAAAAAGAAAAAGCCAAGCGGCTAGCCAATAGGCTCACAAAATCATCATCACCCAAACAAAACAGGAAATTATGTAATAAACATGTACCTATTTGTCGGGCAAACAAATTTTATTCTCTGCTCTAGCCTCCTTGCTATGACCTGTTCAATGATATACATGTATATGCAAGCAGATGCGACCAAATTTCAATATAATTCAATATTTGATCCAATCAGGCTTAATGGTTAAAAATTAGCAAACAACTAACAAACAACACAAACATCAATCAATTAGTGAATTAGAGTTTCAAATCCATAATTTTGATACATATACAAAAATCAGATTCTTGATGCCAAATCACAACAATAAATCCTATGTAGCTTTGGTTCTCACACCAGTCAATAGGAAATATATAGAAATCACACCTTCGGAGCACGAACATAAATATCGATGATGCCATGGTCATTATCAACATCATCTCCGGGCGACTAGAGTGTGATTCTATATCTATTCAATATATTAAAACTTTGAATATACGTTTGCAAGGCGTATATGCAAATTCTTTATATACTGAATTGTCCAAATCTATATAAATAAATAATCAACTACGAATAATTGAATTAAATTTTCAAAACAAAATTTGTTTTCATTTTCAAAAATATACTCTTCACACTCGTTCTAGGATACTACTGATCCTATCTCTAACGAGTCATTCCATTGGATATTGCTAATCCAATATCTGATGAATTCTTTCGTATGGTTCTAATGTGTCTTGTTCTCTGAGCTTTGTAAACCAAAGCTCTGATACCAACTGTGACGGCAAGGAATTTCGCTCGGTCCGAACCAGTCGCTAAACCGATCCAGGCCGTTCGAAATGCCCTATCGTTTGAGAACAGGACAAAACAGAACGCATACAGAAGAACATTTCATTGTATATTACAACAATGCATCAGATTACAAGAATATACAGAGTAAAAATGAATATTACACAGAAATATCAGAGATTTAAATTACATTTAAATACATAGCAGCGGAAAATAATACAATACACAACTAGAAGAGATATACGGATACAAAGCTTTCCGGATATCGTTCCAGCTGTAAACCAGGATCCTGTGAATATAAATCTGCAAAACCAAAACTACTAGCTGCCCGTGTCAAAATAGGGGCACCCAGAGTTTAGGTTAAAACAATAAACTCCAGGTCAGTCATGGGACTGGTGTGAGAACTAAAACAGTTATTAATCTTTATTTTTAAAGTCAGGTAAATCAAGGGACCACGCCGTATAACACGGAACGGGTTTCCTCCCAAGAATACCAGTGCATAAAACAAACAGCGCAATGCTAAATAAAGAAAAATGAAGCTGTTATAAGACCCAGGTCCCATCACACAATGCAACGCAGTCGAGGATAGGGTTTTCCCTTATAACAGCCAAAGAATGCTTGATACGTTTTAAAACAAATCATTTGATACTATAATAAGTGCATAGTGCATAAAACAACTTCAAATCATAAGTATCAATCATAGGTGGCATGAGCGCCCCATCCCACTATGTCACCATATATAGGTTTACAAATAAAACCGCAAAGTCACGTATTTGGAAATTGGATTTCCGTCTATGAACCGAGGCAAAAGATAGTCCTCAACCGATTCGAGACAATCTAGCCCATGTCTCAGGATCAGAACGCATCAACCCTTTAGATCGTCAGGGCCGGTCCACCGATGTGGATTATTATGCCTGAACAATACGTCTCTCCGCCCTTTGGGGCGTAAGTCTGGTCCGTCAGCCGACCAGAATGCATTCGGCCGAAACCGATATAACCGAGGCGCCTCGCAACAGCAACAACCACATAAGTCAAACTCGTCAGGGCGTGTAAAACCACTGACGCCACTTCTAGCTAGAAAGAAACGCAAGTCCTCCCTGAGGTCCGTCTCCCGTTTTTGGTTCATACCGGGTGCGAAACACGCGAGGTAAACGTTACACAAAGCTACGCCACAAAGGCCGTGCTTTGATCATCACCACAAGACTTTGCTTTTCAACAGAAGCCTTGATCATTTGCATCTTAGCATGCCACACAGGCAAACCATCCTATGCAACCGATATCAGTCACACAGAATGAAATCCGATGTCAGACACACAGTCCATTTACAAGTCCGTTCTGGGTCTGAACGAAACCGGGAGCACCTAGTACCCCGCATATCCATCGATCTCCAAGTACGTCTGGACGATCACTAACTGTTTCCATCTTCTTGGGTGTACAGCCCAATCAAGATCATCAGTTATCACCCAAACGACGTGAAGACCTCCGGTCTTCGACCATCGTCTTCATCTTCGACTTATCGTCGTATCAGTTATTCAGAATGGGATAAACCCGGTCTTTCCGAATAACTCGCGTATATTTTAAATAAGTGTTACACAAACACAACATACGCCTCATTCCAATTCATTAGTCACTAACCGTAAATTAATCAAGAGGATAATTCCCCAAATATTAACCCCGAAGGCCGAAACCAACATCAGATCAATATCCAGAAAACCATTCTGCTTGGCTAACCGACAGTTAGTTTCTAAATTTCACGTTCAAATCTAATTAAAGATTTAACTATCGCCAGGAGCAAAACTGGTGATACTCCATTCTCGATCTTTTCAATCTAATTAAAGATTCATTAAAACTCCACTTAGTTTTAATCATTATCTGGGTTAAAGAATCAGTGTCATTTAAAACACGGTTCACGATAAACCCAAAATCACATTCATTAATTATCGGGTTAAAGAACGAGTGTTATTTAAAACACTGTTCACGATAAACCCAAAAATCAATATCAATTCAATTCCAATTAAATATCATTTAATTGGTACGCTTCATTAAATCTAAATAAAAAGATTTAATCTTTCCTCTACTGGGTTCAAGAACAGTGTTAGTGAAGACACCATTCACGACAAACCCAAATCACATTTCATTAATTATCGGGTTAAAGAACAAGTGTTATTTAAAACACTGTTCACGATAAACCCAAAAATCAATACCAATTCAATTCCAATTAAATATCATTTAATTGGTACACTTCATCAAATCTAAATAAAAAGATTTAATCTTTTCTCAACTGGGTTCAAGAATAGTGTTGGTGAAGACACCATTCACGACAAACCCAAATCACATTCCATTAATTATCGGGTTAAAGAACAAGTGTTATTTAAAACACTGTTCACGATAAACCCAAAAATCAATACCAATTCAATTCCAATTAAATATCATTTAATTGGTACACTTCATTAAATCTAAATAAAAAGATTTAATCTTTTCTCAACTGGGTTCAAGAACAGTGTTAGTGAAGACACCATTCACGACAAACCCAAATCACATTCGATTAATTATCGGGTTAAAGAACAAGTGTTATTTAAAACACTGTTCACGATAAACCAAAAAATCAATACCAATTCAATTCCAATTAAATATCATTTAATTGGTACACTTCATTAAATCTAAATAAAAAGATTTAATCTTTTCTCAACTGGGTTCAAGAACAGTGTTAGTGAAGACACCATTCACGACAAACCCAAATCACATTCGATTATTCAATACAAGGCTCTGAATAGAAAATATATCGGCTTATATTCAATATCGAATTCTACGACTAACAAATGTCGTATTGGAAATAACGATATGAATATATATCTTTCAAATTTCCATAACAACACCTGTATAATCACGAATTCCAACATCGAAATATTCCGAAGACAATTTCGATTCAAATCCACTCCAATGCAATCATTGGAAATTTTGGTTATTTTCAAAACCATTTCAAATTCAATTTATTTATTTAAAAATAAATAGAATTATAATTCTAGTTCAAAACTAGTTCATTTCGATAAAAATCTATTTTTATCTTTTCAAATATGGAGTTTTTCATCCCAAACTTTCACAAATCATTTCTTATGATTTTACACAAATTATTACTATTTTTAATAATTTTATCAAGGCCCGTACAGTCGATTTCCAACAACGGCCATCGAACTGCACTTACAGCGACCTTTTTCGAATTTGATTTGGACGTATCTCCAAATCCAACCGTTAGATTTCAAATTTCTAACATTCATTAGAAAGCTCTTTTCGATACGAACCCAACGGTTCCGGTTTTAGGAGAATCCGATGGTCGGATCTCCCGTAATGTCCGTTTTAAATAAATGGTCGAAATTCGCGAACTGCCGCGTCGCGGCGCGTTCTATTCAGGCCATTATATTATATATATAATATATATAATATATATTTCATCGATTTCTATTTAAAACGAATTATATAAATAGTTTTGAATTCGTTTCAAAAACAATTTCAACTTCATTTTCAATTCAAATCAAAATTGAATTCTTCTTTATAAATTCGTTTTAAAATTCATTTCTATTCAATTCAAATTTCAATTCAATTTGAATTCATTTCAATTTGTTTTCAATTCAATTCGAAATCGTTTTCAATTCAATTCATTTCGAAATCGTTTTCAATTCAATTCATTTCGAAATCGTTTTCAATTCAATTCATTTCGAAATCGTTTTCAATTCAATTCATTTCGAAATCGTTCTCAATTCAATTCATTTCGAAATCGTTTTCAATTCAATTCATTTCGAAATCGTTTTCAATTCAATTCATTTCGAAATCGTTTTCAATTCAATTCATTTCGAAATCGTTTTCAATTCAATTCATTTCGAAATCGTTTTCAATTCAACTCATTTCGAAATCGTTTTCAATTCAATTCAAAATATTCGATTTCGAAATCACTTTTCAATATTCATTTTTAAGATAAATAAAATCGATATAAATATCGTTCACGTCAAAATGGCGTCAATCTAATCAACACGGCTTCATATATTCCTTTATTTTCAAATATTCTATTTCAAATATTTCTTTTTCAAATATTTCTTTTTCAAATATTTCTTTTTCAAATACTGGAATGAGGCCCAATCAATTACCATATAATGTTAATTATATGGATTTTCTACAACACATGCATATATCAACAACGATGAATAATCAACCATCATCCAAAGTGCATTCTACACTGTATAAGCATCAAATATAAATATTCAACGCTTATAACAGTCTGTCAATCAATCGATCGACACACAACTAAACAATCGGGATTAGTGTACGTCAAATATCATCCCAACACCCGTGTAGGGTTTCAAACAATCAAACACAGATTTTATTTGTGCAGTTGGGCGATGTGTAAAATTTATCGACCCAATCAATGTCCTTCAAATAAGTGTACATAAACAAACCATCTGGTTTGCAAATGAATATTTTATTTATTCACATTCACGTTAAAATTTATATTTTTTTAACGACAAAACATTTTATTTCAACATATGAATTTCTCTTCAGTTCATTCTTTAAATAAAATGATATTTTTATTTTTCTAACATATTTTAGAAAATTTCGGCGGCATAACGGCACGATACTAGAAACGGGACGAGGCCTAGCCTTATCCCCGGACTAGTGAAGGCCCACGCCATTCACACATCAATCAAATCAATTTCATTATGCAAACCACAAAATTTGGAGTAAGGGTCTAACCTAGCCTTACTCCTTCGCCTTATAACGGCGCACGTCTAATCCTAACCAATTTATCGATTCGATTTTTCACACCACAAACCACATTCAAACCAATATCACAATCAATAACCAAACAGCCAAACAAACAAGTCCATGGTCTGTGGACGATTGTGTCGGGTGCTACTAAGCACCGTCTGCATCCTAGTATATATATAACTAGAAAAATAAATTGAAAGGTGAGAAATTCTCACATATAGCTATCCAACCATCTCGACTCTTCTTTTGCAGGAGTCTTCGTCGTTTCGCCTTTTTGTCACCTTCGTTGCCCAAGGCCACTATATATATAAAAATTGAATTTTTATTTCTTCTACCCAATAAAATTTCGCCTTTTCTATTTTAAAAATATGATCTTTCCTATTCAAAAAAAAAAAAATCGAATTTTTATTTCTTTTTCAAAATCAAAGTATTTTGTATTCCCTAAACAAAGCTTTAATCATTTTAAAAACAAGCTATATGTATTTTAAAAATCCTATTTTTTTTCCAACAATGCTAATTTTTATATTTAAAATCAATTCCAAATTATATTTTAAAACACTTCAAGTTTATACTTTCTTCCATGCCAATTTTATTCTTTTCAAAGACAAAGATTTTTATTTTATTAGTAATGCAAATTATTACCTTTCAAGAGACAATGTATATTTTTCTAAACAAAATAGATGTATATATTTTTCTAAACAAAACATATGTTTATATTACAAAAGAAATCCTATTTTTATATTGCTACCCAATATATATATATATAAAATTATATTTTTCACCTTATTTTTACAAACTTATTTTATTTTTAAAAGGAATGCTATTTTTTTCTTAAAAACAAGGTCTATTTTTTCCTTTTTAAAACGATGTACCTTTAAGCAACCATGCAATACATATCATATATATATATATATATATATTTTTTAAAATAATTGATATGAAAATTTGAACTTTAATTAAAATTAGAAGAATTACACTTCCTTAATCACTTAATTACATACATTAACAATGCTTAGAGAAAGAAATATACGCTGCAGTCTTCATCTTCTTTCTGCCGTCCTCCTGGAACCTTCTTCGATGGCTAGGGTTGGTCATCGCGCCTCCACGTCGCAGCTTGGGTCTGATCAGAGTACATCACCTCGTCGAGCATCACGAGCTGCTCCTCCGCCAGTCCCCAGCGTCGAACTCGATGCAGCTCCGCCCCTGGAAATCGCGCCCAAGCGCCAGGACTTTGGACCCCAAATTCGAGAGTAGAGAGGGGGTAGGGGCTCTAGGAGGGGGTGCGACGTCGGTCAAGGGGGGGAAGAACGTCGGCGGCTCCGTCGATGGGTTAGGGCAGCTCGATTTTCTCTTTTTTTTTTTATTTTTTTATTTCTGATTAATGAAATTCTAACGGGGGGGGGGGGCCAGCGTATAATATGGGAGAGAAGATATTTTTTTTATTTTTATTTTATTTTATTTTATTTTAATCTCCATAGTTGACTTTTCTTTTGAAGTCGAAACGAGACCCACCGACCGTCGCCCATAGCGTTTTACCCCTATTCTGAACCCAATGGGATATGTATCACAAGCTGGTTTGATCGTTCGAATTAGTTTCCGTTGAATTTACATTTAAATCATTATATTGAATTTTAAACGTACCTTTCAAATTACCGGGGTCACATATTAACTCTAAAAATTCCAGAAAAATATTTTCTAGCTTCGTATTGACGATACGGTCCTAACAAAACTAGTTTCGTCTAATTCTGAGACCGTTGGAAAAATGGCCAATTTCCAGTCGATTAAAATCAACTGAAACTGGTCAAACGCGTTTTCTTTTGCCACGCTCACATATTGATTCGAAAAATTATGAAATTTAAAACCTAGCAATAACTTTACATCACGGACCCAACAAAACTGGTTTCGTCGAAATCCGAGGTCGTTTGCAAAATTGCTATTTTTAAGGGCCTTATATATATAAAAATATATATAAATTCCACAGCGACTATTTCTAATTTTTAACTGGACATATCTTATCATTTCTAAGATGAAATCTCAGTTTGTTAACTTCGTTACAAAGATATAGTTATGCAGATTCAACTATTTCTTGTTTCGTTCAATTCTGACTTATATTGAATTCTGTATATTCATTTGAAATTAGAAATCGAATTTTCGAACTACCGCGCCATTTTCAATTCCTTTTATAATTATATATAATTATATATATTCTAACGACGACGCGTATAATATATACGATCGAATTCTATTCAAAATAAATTTTTCGTCGATATTATCTAAAATAATTCATTTTAAATAATCAAAACTCGCTAAAATTGCCAAAATAAAAATTTCAAACTGGCTCGCATTTTACGGGTTGTTACAAGTAGCGTTGGTGACTTCCCACCAATAAGAAGCTTCCTCTTTCATGAGCCACGCCGCCAACTGTACTTTCCTATTGTCCTCTACCTCAAAGATAACAAACAAGTCTTCGGTTTCCTTCAACCAATTCCGTGCCTCAACAAAAGTCTCAGTTCCTAGGAAATCCTTTCCGCCCATGGCCTTAAAGTCCTTGCATATCTTTGAAAAAGCGGTTTCTCGCGGAGGTTGAGGAGGATGAGGAGGAGGATTGGCTGGGCCTGCCACATTAGCCCGAGCCTCGAGGAAACGATGGAACCAAGTGGGTATATTGACACCCTCGGGAAGATTAAGATCGTCGGCCATGGTAAGCTGAAAACGAAAAAGGAAAAAATTCAAACGAGGAAACAAAGATTATGCTAATGACTATTTGGGGAATAGCCTTTTAAAATAAACCAACTTTTCTTGAAAAGTGCTTCTTTGTAAATGGTTTTGAAAATAATTCAAAAGGTTTTCAAAACTTTTGCCCAGTCTTGGAAACCTTCTGCTCTGATACCAAATGTAACACCCCACCTCCGCTAGGGTCACTCACAAAGGGAATGCACTAGTTTTGGAGGGGTATTATCGAGATAACATCACAGAATTATCACAAGACAGAACATTAATAAAAAAAAATTAAGTAAACAGCGGAAGAATTTATGAGCAAAACAGAACTTCATTTTATTCCAAAATAAACCATGTCTCTTACAAACATTTCAAATAACTTCATTACAACTGTCTTGTAATAATAGCCAAAGAAGCAATAACTTAAAAACAGAAAAACAGCTTATTCCCCAAGTGCAGTAAAAAGAAGCAGCCATAGCAAACCGTACAAGCTGAGCCAAAGCAAGTGATATCCAAGCTAAGAGCTAGTGTTTCCTCCCTGAGAACCTTGGGGGGGGAACGAAAGAAAAAGAGGCGAAAGGAAAAGGGTCAGTCATAAAGACTGAGTAAGTCCTAGTGACTTTCAGTGTAAAAACGGTTAAAACAACCTGTCATGTATGAACTGGAACTAAACTTAAGAATGGTGTCAAGGTGAACAAGATAGACTAAGGTGATCAGGATAAGTCAAGACAAGTCAAGTAAAGCATCACATGTTCGAGATTCGTTGCATCGACTGTACTAGTGTACTAGGCATATGTCACAAGTTAATCACGAAATAAATCCCATGGCCCAATATCATGAAATGACCCTGAAACGGGGTCTGACCCAAGTACGGTGTCCTACAGAGCGATTATCTAGTCGATCGACTCCCTACAAGTTCTAGCTCGTCAAGTGTCCGTGTCATACGGCTAATCACGAATGTAGTCACCTGTGCTGGGTCCACCTTCGGGTGTATCAGCCCTAGGGTGTCAACCCCTGACACGATTCAAGATGCACAGATAAATCTACGGATACCCAGTGTCTGCCCCGGAATACGTGCACGACCGTAGTCCACCGAACCTACACTGGCATACCCCACTGCCGACGTTCACCTCTTACAATCAGCCCAGTAATCGTGCCCCACCCGGCCTAGCCCTAGGGTACCTTGATACATCTAGAGGGTTACTGCTGAAAAGGGTCGTGTCTAGGGTTTCGCCTACAGATTAGGTCACGTAATTCGTGACCTAACCCGCCTAACCGATTAAGTCATGTAATTCATGACTTAATCCTTTTCCAGTCTAGTCGTGTCAAGATGGTTAAGTATGTCATTTAAATTCGTGACTTAACCCGCCTACGTGTCATGTCAAGTTGGCTAAGTGTTGTCATGTCAACTTCATGACTTAGCCCTACAAATCGTGTTCAAGTTGGTTAAGTTGTCTTTTCATGTTCATGACTTAACCCTAATTGGCATTAATTGATTCGTTAATGCACCGAACCACTCACATTGGATCCTATTGTTCGTAGCCACTGGATTTGCCGGGCGGTTCCGGGCAGGTTTACGCTACGAACTCAACCCAACCTCCGGTTTCAAGCGCGATGTGACCAACTACCCACATTGGATCCTATTGTTTGTAGCAACTGGATTTGCCAGGCGGTTCCGGGCAGGTTTACACTACAAACTAAACCCAACCTCGAGTTGGCCACTTTCTTGTTTTCTAAAGTCATGCCCATGTTCTTATCAGATTCGTGCTATTTTCATAGCATGTTCGTATGTCAATTTCGTGCCCAACTAAGGCATGTTTCAAGGAATGTTCAAGTCAAGTTTTTTGTGCCATATTTCATGTTTTACTTATGCCAAATTTCACGATTTATGATTATAATCAATTCAAGTTTTTCCTATTCTATCCAATCGTATTCCCAATGCATATAAACGTACTTTGTTCACAAGCATAAACAATTCAAGAGATAAAGGGGAATAACACCAAACATGTGATAGGCATATGTGACAATTCCACCATCACTTGCATAATAAACAGGCTATAACATATCACATGGTTTCAATACTAGCACGATGATAACTTGGCATAGTAATGGTTCCAACTTAGTTCAACATGATGAATTCAACTTTACATCATAGACATAATAATCATTGCGGGCATAATAATAATTTTATTACAAACATGAAACATTAAAGGCATGGTAATTCTGATAGGCATAGTGGATTCCAATTTAGTATTCTTAACATAATGATTCTCATCTAGCATTATAAACATAATGATTCCAACTTTTCATCATGACCTAGCAATTCCCAATTTGTCATTAGCATGATAGGTATATTAACATCACAGGCATAGTTTCATTTATATCATAGACATGGTTTAATTAGTATCATAGGCATGATTTTAATCAACATGAGGATTTCGATGAACTTAATGATTCCATGGACATGTATTTGTTCAACTTGAAATAAAATTAAGCCCAAATGATTCATAACAACATCAACATCATGATAAGTTTAACTTGCAACATTAACATAGCAATATTCTCAAATTTTGATTCAAAGTTAAACAATATAAACATGGATTAATAATAGTTCCTAAATCCGGTTTCAATTCATAGCATGTCCACGTTATTTCAGCGTTTTTGCCTAAAAAGTGACATAGAACTTAAAATATGAAGCAAGCAATCCAAATCAAAACTTTAAATCAAATAGCCCCAAATCCATTGTCTAAAGCGTCGTAGTTGTTGTAGCTTCTAGCTGTAGCCTTCAAGAATCGTCCTTCGTCTTCTTTAATTTTTTGTTCTATGTATTTTTAATTTAGATTTCTAGGTTTAATGGCGGCTGCATGAGTGCTAAAATGAAATAGTATGATTTAGGCTAGGTCTTAGGGTCTTTAAATAGTTGTAGGCAACTCATTTAGGCCATTAGATCAACCCCAGAGTCAATCCGGACCATCAAAACACATACCGGGCTTAAAAAATGGGTTCTGGGCCAAACCAGGCCGACCAGGTCGACTTGTACAGGGGGGGTCGACTCTAGGGTCGACTCTAGGGTCGAACTGGCCTGGGGAGGTCGACTCTAGGGTCGACTCGGTTCTGTCTGCCAGAAAGTCTGCTGAAACTTGTTTTGGCCATATCTTGGTCATACGGACTCCGATTTTCGAAAACTCGAACTCTACTTCGCGTATTTTTTCGAGAGGAACGCAATGGTGAAGTCCATTTTACCTAATTCCTGAATCTTAAATTAATTATCCTTATTTCACTATCTTTTCCGTTACTCACACCGTTACCGAACTAATTTTTCTTCTCTTCCAAATATTAATTGATTCTTCTTATGCATCACCATTATTTACCTATCTAAACATATTTTTATATATTTTATTTCATTTTTAATTATACCTTGATTTCTTGTTTTCACATGTTGTTAAAATTCGGGTTGTTACAGTCTTGTGTGGGCGGGTTGCAAGATGTTCTTGTTGAACCCAGTGTATTCCTTTCTAGAGGTACACTAGCGAAAGATGGTTCCATACCTTGACATAGTTGGAAATCCATTACCCAATACGTGCTTGCGGTTTTGATTGTAAACTATATATGTAGAACATGAGATGAAAGCGTTTCTGCTAGATGATTATTATATTGTGGTTGATAGACATTATTATAATATCAAAAGGTTTTTGATATAAAGATATTTTGGATTCTCAAAAGGGAAAACCCGTTCCGTTATAGGGCGTGGTCTTATGAGATATCGTTTACTTGTTCGAACTGTGTTTAAACTGTTTTACTCATACCAGTCCCATGACTGACCCGGAGTTTATTTTGTTTTATTTCCCAAACTCTTGGGAGCCTAAATTTGTACGGGCAGTCAAGTAGTCGGGATTTTACAGATATACTTGGAGAGCTTGGAGCAGGAGGCTTCAAGGTCATATAGCTATAATTTATATTCCGCTGTGTTGTAAGTGTTGTACTCTGATAAGTGCTATTGTATACATAACTATTATATTTCAAAGTTATGTTATCTATTATATGTTATTCGTTCCGCTGTGAGGTTCGTGTTACTCTGATATTGTGTTCTTCTACTTCTTCTTTTCTAAGTTTTTATCTTATCTATTCTCACCCTCTCAATTCTTTCATTTATGACCGGTATTTTCCGATGTTTGGTTAGTCATCATTGAGTTTATGGCGATAATCAAAGTCGTCAAAATCCCGGGTCATTACATCTCGGACCTCTCCCAGTCATTCCCAATATTCTGCAAATGTTTTTGGGTCCTTATATGGTTTTTTTCGTAAATTCCACTGTTATGTCCGGGTAGTTTTGAAGCTAGAGATCATATCCTCCTTGTTCTTCTTCAACAATCATATTTTGTAAAATAATACAACGGTACATGATGTTAGCTATAACTGCTTTATCATGGCAGTTTACTTCCTTCCAAAGTATATGAAACCTACCTTTTAGTACTCCAAATGCTCGTTCAACATCTTTCTTCAAAATCTCTTGTTGTTTCGTGAACAAGGCTTCTTTTGCATTGTTCGGTGTTTTGTATGCTTGCACGAGCGTCTTACATTTTGGATAAATTCTATCTACAAGATAATAACCAATATAATGATCCTTGTCTCCAATTTTGTAGTTGCACAAAGGTGAAAGGTCATCGTACAAATCGTTAAATAAATATGACTATCGCATTACATTAATATCGTTTAGAGAACCAGGAATGCCAAAAAAGGCATGCCATATGTAAAGGTCGAACGAAGAAACAGCTTCTAACACTATTGTAACTTTTTTTCATATGACCCCTGTATTGTCCTTGCAATGCCACATGACAGTTTTTCCATGTCCAGTATCCAAGCTACCCATCATACCTGGAAATCCACGTTGAGCTCCCATTCCTAATTGTCTCGCAATGTCATGAGGTGTTGGAGATCTAAGATACTCTTCACCGAACTCACGTACGACGGTTTTGAAATTTTGTTTCATACATTGTACTGACGTTGACTCCCCAATTCTTATTTTTTCGTCCAGTGAATCAGCAAAACTATCATAGGAAATCACACGTAGTGCGGTCGTAACCTTCTAAAGGGGTGAAATCCCCAATTGGTTAACGACATGTTTTCTATGTGTGAAAACTATGTTGGTTTTGGAAACTTTGTTAAGTACTCAAGTAAATACCATTTTTGACATACAAAATCTTCGATGGATTGCCTTTAAATACTAGACAATGGATTGCCTTTAAAATACCTATTAATTTGGCATTGAAAATTTTGTAGAAGGTTCATTGGGAGATTGGGAAATATGTGATGAACAAATGAAAAAAAAATTGATGAGTACGAGCAAAACCAAGATCACCAAAACGAGGTAGGGTTCATGCCGGACACACAAATAAACGAGGCGCGCGAAGAGGTTCCTTGTCTTCATTTATGAGATATAATGCCATGACCTAATCGATGTGTACAAGTTCAACCAGTTCGTTTTAACCATAGAGCCTCTTCTTCCTTAGCTTCAACTAATGTAACGGCTTGAAATTTCCGACTCCTCGAGAGTCGGAAATTCCGAGGACGTTAGTGAAAGAATTTAGAAGGTGAGAAAGAAAAGATAGAACTAATAGAATAGAAGAAGAAGAACATCAGAATCATCAGAGTAACACGAATCTCACAGCGGAACGAATAACATATAATATATAACATAACTTTGAAGTACACAGTTATATATATACAATAGCACTTATCAGAGTACAACACTTACAACACAGCGGAAATAACTATAGCTATAAAATCTTGCAGCCTCCTGCTCCAAGCTCTCCAAGTATATCTGTAAATCCCGACTACTTGACTGCCCGTACAAATTTAGGCACCCAAGAGTTTAGGGAAAACAACAAAGTAAACTCCGGGTCAGTCATGGGACTGGTATGAGTAAAATAGTTAAAAACAGGTATAAGATATATCATAAGACCACGCCGTGAATACGGAACGGGTTTTTCCCTTATGAGTATCTGAACAACTTTGACAAGCAATATCATTGTGATATTATAATAATGTCTAAGTACAAATAGGTATCAATCTAGCAGAAACGCTTGCATCTCACGTTCTACATACATAGTATAAAATCATAAACCGCAGGGCACTTATCGGAGAATGGATTCCAACAGACAAGGTATGGGAGCACCTTCTGAATAATGTACTCTAGAGGTGATACACTCAGGGTTCAACAAGAACGTCTTGCAACCCGGCCACACATGACCGCTCACTCATTTAGCTTGAGTGTCGCGAATATATTGCCACCATGGTTATAGGCCA
Source organism: Allium sativum (assembly GCA_030737875.1). Classification (NCBI taxonomy): domain Eukaryota; kingdom Viridiplantae; phylum Streptophyta; class Magnoliopsida; order Asparagales; family Amaryllidaceae; genus Allium; species Allium sativum. Next base: position 660,522,481 of record CM060920.1, read on the forward strand.
TCAAACCGTCATCCGAAGATACAGAATCAAAAAGAAGTATAAATATGAATATTCCCTAGATCGGTGACAATACACCCTGCTTGGGAATGACCCAACTAGCCATGCTGCCTAGCCCAACTTTTGTTACTTCCCAGTGTGAGGCTAGAAGCTACGTCTATCTTCAGAACATCTGATCACCATTCACTTTGAATGCCACATCGTCATACCCGCCAAATCACAAATTGACTTATCCAAAAATAACACGGGTATATAGCTAAGAGAAACGAATTCCTCCGCCACCAAACGTGAATACGTTTGAATAGATCAACTTACGCGATCCATTGGATATACTCTGTCAGACCTTCTTCCATATACGTTGTCCTGGGACTGGACAAACCGAAGGCACTATTCAGTACATCCATCTTAGTCACTGTTATCTAAGACTTATACAATAGCCCTTGCACTTTACTCCGTCTTCCATTTATCTTTGGCATATATTGCTCGCAACGCTTATGCCAATACAGAGTGGTTCTTTGGATAATAATCCAACCGGTCTCTCCATATTAACAACGTTAAAATGGTAAAAACTTTGATAGTCTGTGATTCAACTATCGAATGAAAACATGTCGGTGTACAAACAACGATCTTATTTCCAAATGGAAATTCGATCGATCAATCATCATATGTTCATATTTCCTTATTTCATATATTTAGAAAATATATGTTATTAATCATTGGAAAACATTTCCATAACTTATTTTCACATCACTATTATTTCACAACTATTAGTCCCTAACTGTAACTAGTATGAGAACAATTCTCTAAGTATCAATCCGGAAGGTCGAAACCAACATCAGATCATCACTTAGAAAACCGTTCAACTTACCCTCTCCAGTCAGTTTCTGAATTTGCTTAACTCTATTTCTTAAATTCTTATCATGAAAACATTTCATTTTCTATATTTAGAAAACATATCTGACTATATTTGGAAAACATTTCCAAAACTCATTTACGGATTTCCAATGAACGTTGTATAACACATCGTTACGCTTAATCCATTAATCGCTTATTACTTAACTATATTTCAAATCAACATTTTCTATCGAACCACAACTATTCCTTTGTCAATTCTGAAGTCAATCAAGTTGGGGTATAATTACCTCTCAGACCTTAATTTAACAACGTCCTTTACTGTGAAATAGATGAAGCTCGTCACTCACTTTTTCCAATCATCTGTTTACGCAAATTCTCGGATTCAGGTTACGAATCTACTTCTTATATGACAACGTTTGATTATAACTATAACGTTATAATTCCTACTTCTACAATATCTAACCTGAATTATAACTTTTTCTCCTAACTCGAATAATTAAACAGACACCTAATTTCTTAATCAATAACTAAACCTTGATTTAAACCCTGGAAAGTAAATAGTACTTTCCCGAATTCGCTATAATCGAATTCGACGCATAACTCTCTTTCGAGTAATCTCTATTTGATTAACTCTTCTTCGAATAACCTATATTCGATTATCTCTCTTCGAATAACTCATATTCGAAATCTCTCTCTTTCGAATAAACAATATTCGATCTCTTTCTTTCGAATATGCTATATTCGAAAATCTCCTTTCGATTTACTAATCGATAACTCCTATCGATCAAACTAAAATCGATAACTCCTTTAACTCTATTCGAATAATTAATATTCGACTAACTCTTTTGGATCGACTCATTTGATTAACTCCTTCGAATAATTAATTCGAATAACTTACCTTCGAATAACCAATATTCGATTTACTCTAACTCGATTAACTTAATTCTAATCGATTTACTCCATTTCGATTCAACTTAATTCAAATCGATTAACTTAACTCAAATTGATTTACTCCTTTCGAATAACTAAATTCGATTTAACTCTTCTCGAATAACTAAATTCAATTAACTCAAATTGAATAACTAATATTCAATTAACTCTTACATGTTTAACTCTATTCGAATAAGTAATTCGAATCACTCTAATGTGTTTAACTCTATTCAAATATCTAATTCGAATAACTCATTTCGAATAACTAAATTCGATTAACTCTTTTAACTTTACTCGAATAACTATATTCGATTAACACCTTCTTCGAATAACTATATTCGATTAACTCTTCGACTAACTCCTTTGGATTAACTGACTTCGAATAACTCCTTTGGATTAACTAACTTCGAATAACTCCTTTGGATTAACTAACTTTGAATACTCCTTTGGATTAACTAACTTCGAATAACTCCTTTGGATTAACTAACTTTGAATACTCCTTTGGATTAACTAACTTCGAATAACTCCTTTGGATTAACTGACTTCGAATAACCCCTTTGGATTAACTAACTTCGAATAACTCCTTTGGATTAACTAACTTCGAATAACCAATATTCGATAACTACTCTTCGAATAAATAATATTCGGTAACTCTTCTCAAATGAATAACATTTGATTTCTCCACTCGAATAAACTATATTCGATTACTCTTCCCTCAAATACACTATATTTGATAACTCTACTTCGGATAAGTGATATTTGACAACTCTACTTGATTAACTCTACTTGGATAACTCTAACCGGTCAACTCAACTGGTTTAACCTAACTGGTTAACTCTAACTGGTCAATTTTAATTGATTAACTCAAATGGTTTAACCTAACTGGTTAACTTGTCTCGATTAACTGAACTAATCCACTTAGTTTAACTTAGCTAATTCACGTTGATTAACTCTAACCGATTCACTTAGTTTAACTCAACTAATTCACTTAGATTAACCGCTTAGTTAACTTAACTAATTCACTTCGATTAACCACTTAGTTTAACTTAACTAATTCACATCGATTAACCACTTAGTTTAACTTAACTAATTCACATTGATTAACTCTAACCGATTCACTTAGTTTAACTCAACTAATTCACTTCGATTAATCACTTAGTTAACTTAACTAATTCACTTTGATTAACCACTTAGTTTAACTTAACTAATTCACATCGATTAACCACTTAGTTTAACTTAACTAATTCACATTGATTAATTCTAACCGATTCACTTAGTTTAACTTAACTAATTCACTTCGATTAACCACTTAGTTAACTTAACTAATTCACTTTGATTAACCACTTAGTTTAACTTAACTAATTCACATCGATTAACCACTTAGTTTAACTTAACTAATTCACATTGATTAACTCTAACCGATTCACTTAGTTTAACTTAACTAATTCACTTCGATTAACTCGACCAATTCACTTGGTTAACTCCTATTTATTTAACAAATAAATATCTCCTTTAGTTTAATTCTATTTATTTAATCTCTAAATAAATACCCTTTATAATATTCTATTTATTTAATCTCTAAATAAATATCCTTTATATTTGTTCTAACGAATATAATTCCTTTATATTTTGACTATTAAATATATCCTCTTATATTCGATTAACATATATATTCCCTTATACTGATTTACAAATAAAACTCTTTTATATTTGTTTTACCAACTATATTCCTTAATATTCAAAAATCCTTTTTCTTATATATATATATAAAATCCCTTGATTTTATATAAATAAACTATTTTCAAAATATACTTTGAAAATCCCCCTCCTACAGTCTGGTATTTCTCATGGTCTTCAACACACCATATAACAACGATAAATATCGTCCCACCACACATAGTCATACAGATTATATACTTCACATTATATATCACACTATAAAAATCACAGTAAAATACTGTTGAGGAATCCTGTTGGATTCCTCCAACCTGTTTTCCTGCACCACAGATGTTAGATAATACAACAACATCGATTTCACTTCACTGTGAAATATTCTGATAGCAGAATCAACATATGACTATTTAACGGTTTATATATATACGTAAATATATATATAAAATCTCTACTAACTGACTAGCAGTTCAATCAAACAGTCAACACACGGTCAAATAGTCAAACAGATAATATTTTAACAGTTCTAAGAATACAACGTGAAAATAAAACTGTTTAGAGTTTGTGAGATTTACTCACCTTGGCGCGTTAACCGTTAAATAACGATTTGCGTCAGTTGATGGAACCAGCGTTTTAATCCATCTAACCTTGTGATGAGCTCCAGTTCGCTCCAAACCAATTCCAGTACAGATCCATCCATTCGAAATTCGACAATTGTTCGGTCCAACCTTTCAAGGTCCACACCCGCCGTCTTTTCCATGATTTAAACTCCTTGTTTCCGGTAGCGGTTTCAACACTAATTTTGCTTTATTTTCTTTTAGTGTATTTTATTTTCTTTGTTTTCTCCAAACACTTAAAACTTCATAATGATCACACTCTTCTCATGGACTATCACCTTGCCTTGTATTGCCAAGTAAATCAACTCGTGAACTACCATGCTGGTTTAATCCGTTCGTTACTTCACATTACTGTTTATCATCTTTCCACTCTCCGTTATAACTTTTGCTTCAAAACGATATGCCTCCCCTCACCGAGACGTTGTTTCATTTTTGTATAGCACGTACAACAATAGTTTTCTTGACACATGCATGGTTTCTGCTTCATCACACCAAACCGAGACCGCCACTACCCTTGACAGCTTAACTGCTCCAACGTTGACTGCCATCATTGAAATTAAACACCTCTCCTTCCATCAAACTTGCCTGAATCCGCAAGCCTCAACACAACAGCACCATTACGGTCACTGTACTGAACGCTGCCGACACCTGGAACTGCCTCTGACCTCACCAACGCCACCTCCTGGCCTTACACTTCCTTTCCCCAACACTGCTTCAAACCCGATGCTTCTTTCTTCACGTTAAAACAGACAGAATACTCCTCATTGTTTTAAACCGCTTCTACATAGGTTCGCCATCCCCACTTCTTTACAGTAACCCTTCCCAACTCCCTTCCTCCATGCAGAGAGCCGTACTCCTCCTTTCCGCGTTCGCCATGGTTGGCTAGAGCCTACCCGACTCCTCTCATCGCTTCGCCTAACAAGGATCCACCATTTGCCTGTGAGCTCGGTTTATTTAGTGCTGAGATCTGCTCCATGCGTTCTTGTATATATTAATGTTTTAGAATTTATAGGATTTTATTCGAATTGATTTGATTTTATGAAGCTGCGGTTTAGTTTTGATGGAGAACGAATGGCGGCTTGTTTTGATTATAGAAGAACGATTTTAGGTTACAACGTTTCCCTTTTAAAAGCTTTAAGTTTGAAGGTGTGTCGCAGTGGACACCAAGTATGTTTTTCTGCGGTTAAGAAAGGGTTGACGAGTAGATTTATTTGTGTGGTTACAAACAAGGGTGATGAGCAGCTTTATTTGTGTATTTGTTCATGGCTTGGGGACTATTGGCATTAACCATTTGATCCTCCATTCGGTTCTTTAGAGCATCTATGTTCTGGATATTTTTAATAACAAAATATGTGTACTCTGTTACTTAAATTTTTGTTCATGTCGGGCCGCTACAGACAGAAGTAAGAGTACAGTCGTTCTCAGTGAGGTGTCACGATCCCATAAATATAATAACATCGGTAGGTTGACTCATATTATGAAACCCCAAAATCGCTGATTAAGGGTGCCAAATACTCCAAATAAAAAGTTGCTTATTTAATTAAATAAAAATTACCATAAAATTCTAAAAATTAAATTATCGCTATGTCCCAAAAGAACCTTGTCTGAATTCACACCCGATATCTAGTTATTTTGAAATAACCGTTATGGCCGATAAACGATTCTATAGCGACTATTCTGAAATTTGATTTGGACATATCTCAAAATCTACACAATGAAATTCCCATTTTTCTCTTCCACTATAAAGATATATTCCACCAGCTCCACACGTTTCTTGTTTCACAGAAATCCGGCTTAAAATGAATCATGTACATTCAGTTGAAGTTCAAATCGCCAATTTGCAAACTGCCGTGACGTTTCAGGTTCGTTTTAATTATAATTATAAATTATAAGTTCGAACGTTTTACTTTAAGTTATCGATATCGCCAAATCGATATATAAATAATTAAATAAATTAATTATTCGACAGCTAACAAAACGCGCCATTACAACTAACGAATATTCTACGGATGAATTACTTATCCTAGTGAAAGCGTATTTGAAGTTAAACGTCGAGATACGTTACTGATTAAAGGATGTGGCGCTTTAAGCCATAAAGAGTTTTGGGTAATGATCGCAAGATTACATAACAACCACCATAGGTGCCCATTAGAAGATCAACATCTGAAATCCATTTAGCTCACCATAATTTTGTAGAAACTTACGATCTTTACCATACAATTGTCCACATAGTGGAAGATGAAGACATACTTCAAGCATCTCAAGAAACTTTTGATTCTCGTTACCTGTCTAAACACGGGACGGATTTCGTGGGTCACAAAGCATACAATCTTCTCTATAGTTGGCTAACCCGAACTCGGGATCAGTAGGTTTATACTGAAGGTTTTTGGCGTATGTGTCCTAATTTAAATTTTCTATGTTCTAGCTACAGTTCGCTATAGTTTATGGTCTAGCTTGTTGTATCCTAATTTAAATTTTCTATGTTGAGTGTAATGTTGCTCTTTATATGTTTTTATTTCCAGCTTGTTGTATCCTAATTTAAATATTCTACTTTGGGTGTAAATTTGCTCTTTATATGTTGTTATTTCTAGCTTGTTGTATCCTACTTTTAATTTTCTATGTTGGTTGTAATGTTACGATGCTTAAGTGTCAACAAATCATTCACAACTAAGAAGCTTGCAACAACAACAATTACAACATTAAATACCAAACTACAATCATACAAACTACAACAACTCAACAAACAAACATCAAATTCAAAGTAAATAGAAAAACAATAAGATAGTTTCCATGTACACCTACCATGGACGTGGGAAAAATCCAGCTCTAGCTGCATCAGCAACATTCTTTTTTAAGCATCTTATTTCGGATTGCGTTTCTAGTGCATATTGAACTCCACGTTCGCACATCGGAGGGTCAATCCATTGCTTAAAGTAACAACAATTAATTTCATCTTGAAAAACCTTATAGTCCTCGTAGGCTGCACAACCGAAAAATCGACAACTTGCATTTTTTTCGTTTTTCGAAACAACCACGACCGATTCTTCTCCACAACAACATAACGGGTTGGATCCACCCAAACCTAGTGGCTTGACATCGTGCCCTTCAGCTACCCTTTCTTTTCTAGGTCGTTGATTTGATACCGCTTCAAAGCTATTTTCCCATTTGTCCATGGTGGAGCCTACACTTTCTTCTCCCCGTTTCGACATACACCGATAAGACAACTATACTATTTTCTTTTCAAGTAGAAGTCTGAAATGGTGAAAAGGAAGTAGGAGGCAGCTGGAAGAATAGAAATTGCAAGTGAGGGTTTAGCCTTGTAACAACCCGGAATTTGGGGCCAATTTAAAATTTTCATTTTAGAGATTTTAGGGGTGTTTAAATATTTAAAATAAATTATTTCAAATAAAAATGAATGTAGATTTACTTCGAGCAAAGTTAATGCAGATATATTCAAATAAATTACAATAAGAATTAGAAATAGGATGGCAGTTTGAAAAGTCAAACTTGAACTTTGACTAATTACCCAGGGTGGAGAATAAACCGGATTTTGTTGAAACGAAAATATTTGAATTTGTTAATGAATATCTTTCTAACGAATCTGAAAAATCGAAGTTTCATAGCAGAAATCAAAAGTTATGGCCAAATGAACTTTTAGAAAGGTCGCTATAGAGAATATATCGCCCTTGAAAATCGGCATTTTGCATACGACCTCGGAATTCAACGAAACCATTTTTGTTGGGTCCGAAATGTAAAATTATTGCTAGGTTTCAAATTTCATGATTTTTGAAGCTAGTATGTGAGTGTGGCAAAAGAAACTGTGTTTTGTCAATTTCGGTCAAAAATAATTGACTGAAAAATAGCTATTTTTCAAAAAGTCTCAGAATTGAATGAAATTAATTTTGTTAGGACCGTAGTGTCATAAGGAAGCCAAAAATAATTTTTCAGGATTTTTCTGAGTTAATTTGTAGCCCCGGTAAAATTATTTGTACGGAAAAATTAGAAATAAAGGACTTAAATATTAAAACTGAAAAATGGGGGTCAAGATGATCTTTTGGGCTAACGGGACAGGTCCAAATGAGTTCGAAACGGGGGCTAAATGGTATGAACGGTAGTCGTTGGGCCTAAATTGGAGTTCGGACAAAAACGGGCTTTATCGGGCTAATTAAATTATTAAATAAGGATTAGGAAAACCTAATATAATATTATATAATCGCGTGAACAATGTTTTCTTCCCCAACCTGTCGGTTTTCAGCCGCACCATAACCCATTACCATTCAAAACTTCAAACCTTGATTCCTCTTCCAATTCTTAACGAAATCCTTCGTGTAAATACACGTTTCGAAGAGATTTTTGAGCTCTTTCTTCTCCAACAAGAATCACCACCTCTCATCGACCGTAGCCACCGCCACAAGCTTCTAAAGCCGCGGCCTTTGCGCCTCCACCACGCCACCCACAAGCCGCCGCACCTTCTCCAATTCCCGTTGAAGATAGCCCTCTCGTAGCTCTCCAATCTCCAACAAACCGTTCGTAAAACAGTCAAACGTAGCTCGAGTTATCTCGATTCAAAGTTTTGAACTTTAGGTAAGGTTTATTTCAGATTTTGCGACGCTTTTAAATGTCGCAGTGTCAATTGTTAAAGGCTGAATTTTGATTTTTCATATGAATTTGTATTCGAATCGTTCAAGATCTGAAATCTATTTGAATACGAACACTGAATCGGATCGAGCCTGAATCTTCTTCTCAGACCAGACCACTGTGAGAATTTATTTTTAATTTAATTTAATTTATTTAATTATTATTTCCATGACTATTAATAGTAGATCTAATTTGACATGATATCTAAAACATAGATCTGAAATGTTCATACCGTATGATATTGAATCTGAATTGCCTATAATGACATGATATTAAATTTGAAATTTTATCGTTAAATATGAATTGATTGATTAATTAGAATTAATTATGAGTTAATTTATTTAAATCCTGCCTTGTTGATTTTCCATAAGCCAGGTTAAACCTCATCTTGTAAATTGCCTTAAGGTTAATTATTGGATTTGATCATGTTGGTTTGTTTTGGATGTTGTTGTTATGGGATTTGACATGAAATACGATAAGAATATTATTGAACATTGAAATGAGGTATGGCATTTACATTGAAATTTTGGATGAAATTAAAGTATGAAATTTAGTATGAAATTAAAGCATGGAATTCAAGTATGCAATTTTGTCTGGAATTAAATTATGCAATTTTGTATGGAATTAAAGCATGGGATTTTGTATTGAATTAAAAATGAAATTTCCAATAGGTTAAGAATGGAATTTTCAAAATGTTAAAACTAAAATTTCCAATATGTTAAAGATGGAATTTCCAATATGTTAAGAATGGAATTTTCATTGTAATTGGGAAAAAGTATATTTTGATTTAGTGATGAAACATGGAATTACACTATAAATGAAATTACACAAATTTTTAATGTGATTATATATAAGAATTTTCACCGTAGGCAAAATTTACATTTTTCTTAATGTAAATATATATGAATGTTCACCGTAGACGAAATTTACATTTTTCTTAATGTAAATATATATGAATGTTCACCGTAGATGAAATTTACATTTTTCTTAATGTAAATATATATGGATGTTCATTGTATACAAAATTTACATTTTTCTTAATGTAAATATATATGAATGTTCACCGTAGACAAAATTTACATTTTTCTTAATGCAAACTATTAGAATATTCACCGTAGGACAAAGTTTATATTTTTGTTAATGTAGATAAAAGAAATATTCACCATATGGAAAGTTTACATTTTATTTAATGTAAATAAAATAAGAATGCGACAAGAATGAAAGTTTACATTTTATTTAATGTAAATAAAATAAGAATGTGAAATGGAATATAAATTTACATTTTTGTTAATAAGAATTTCACCGAATGAGGAATTTACACTTTTATTAATATAAATATATAGAATTTCACCGTATGTTAAAATTTACATTTTTCTTTGTAATTAAAAGGTGAAATTCATCGTTTGTCAAAATTTACATTTTTATATGTAAATTATAAAGTGAATCAACGTTGAATGTTAAGAATCATATTTTTACAATGTAAATTAGTTGTAGTGTTTGCATTGTAATTAAAAATCATATTTTTACAATGTAAATTAGATGTAGTGTTTGCATTGTAATTAAAAATCATATTTTTACAATATAAATTAGATGTAGTGTTTGCATTGTAATTAAAAATCATATTTTTACAATGTAAATGAGATGTAGTGTTTGCATTGTAATTAAAAATCATATTTTTACAATGTAAATTAGATGTAGTGTTTGCATTGTAATTAAAAATCATATTTTTACAATGTAAATTAGTTGTAGTGTTTGCATTGAAATTAAAAATCATATTTCTATAGGTAATTTAAAGATTTTGAGTGTATCAAAATTTACATTTTCAATGTAAGTTAAAGAATGAAGCTAGGATGCGGTAATAGTACTTTCATTTGTCAAATGAGTTAAAAATTTGGTGAGTGTCGGTAGTTGTGTAGGGCGTTGTTTTAACCAAACGACGTTATTGCGATTCCATGATTATATATATATTAATATAATTAAAATTAAACGAATAGGGCGCGGTAGTTCGCGTTTTGAAATCGTACTTTTAAATGACTATACAAGAAGATCCGACCATCGGATTTTCTTGAAACTGGAACCGTTAGGACCGTCTTGGAAAAATCTTTCCAACGATATATATTACGTTAAGATCCAATGGTTAGATTCTGAGAAATGTGAAATTCAAAATTGTTCGAAAGCAGCGCCATAGTCGCCATGGACTTAAGGCGTCGTTATATTAAAATTTAATTATTTTAAATAATTAATATGGGAATAAATCGTTAATAATAATTATTAATGTATAAGAAGGATTTTAAAATATATATACGTATGTATACGAGGATTATTTGGAAAGACCGAGTTCTCTCAATCTAAATAATCAAACGACGTATAAAGATGGTGAATGAAGACCGTAAATCTTCCCTCGAATGGACAACGATCGAGGCCTTGACTTGATTTGCTCCCAATTCAAAGGTCATGGTCATTGCCCAAACGTACGTGTTGATTTCACGGGTTAGGCTTTCGCTCAGACCCAGAGCATAAGCTATTAAATGGATTGTGTGTCTGACATCATACTCTATCAAATATCACGTTATTGATCTTTTGTCGAAGGTATGGATGTTTGGTGGCGGGGAATTTATTCTCTTGCTTAACACCTATTCATATATTTCGGCAAAGGGTTGGTAGTATGGTATGGGGTGATGATGTGGCACGCTAAGGTGCATATGATCAAGGTTTTGTTGAAAAGCAGGCCTTGTGGGACGAACAAAGCATAGCCTGTTTAGGCATAGCTTTGTGTACAACGTGACTTCGCGAGCCTCACACACCGGCGGAGTCTAAAACGGGAGAAGGGAACGCAGGGAGAGCAGCACGTTTCTTTCTAGATAGAGTGGTGTCAGTGACCTACCAGCCCTGACATTTTACTTATGTGGATGATGGAATGAGGCGCCTCGGATAGGTCCTATAGGACTGGGAAACGTGTGTTCATGAATAACTAATCCATAACTCGTATGGCGGACCGGCCCTGCAGGATCCAAGGGTTCACTACGGGGAATCCTGAGACATTAGCTAGAGTGTCTCGAATCGGTAGGAGCTCCTCCCTAGCCTTGACTCATGATGGAAACCAAAATCCAAATACGACCCTACGAATTTGATTGTATTACTAGTATGGAGGCATAGTAGTATGGGATACTATTCTTCATAGGATTTCTAAATTTACTTTGAAATGTTTTAATATATTAATAATATAAAACTCGTATTTGCCGTATTTATCATGTTTAATCACTATAAGGTAAAACCCTATCCTCTGGTGTGTGTTGCATTGTGTGATGGGACCTCGGTCTTATGGTGATTCCATTTTTCTAAAAAGCATAGCGTTGTTGTACGATTTACTTATCATTTATTCTGACACTTTTATGCACGGCAACCCATTAGAGTAAACTCGTTCCGCATTAGCGGCGTGGTCTTTGGATTTGCCCTATTAATAGTGATAAATTAGATAAGAATTCTCACACCAGTCCCACGACTGACCTGTAGTTTGTTTCACCTTTTTGCAAACTCGGGTGCCCTCCTTTCTACACGGGAAGCCAAGTAAACAGGTTATCTTTCGCTTGGAGCCTTTCCTTGGAGCTGTTTATTATTTCTCTTGGATTTGCTAGTGGAGAGGTGATGACTAGGAGTTTGAAGACTTATCAATCGCTGCTCTTACATTTTTCTCTTTCTTTTTATTTCAGACATGAAACTTGGTTTATTCCACGTGTTTGAGTTGGAGTTGGAACTTACCTCTTTTCTGCGAATTTGATGTAATAATGTAGAATTCTGTGACTGTGGATTTTCTGTGGATTGATGACATTATATTTCCGCTGCTATGATGTTGTTACTCTATGAATTTCCCACGCTATTTTGTATCTGTGATATGTATTATTGTATTTATGTTGTATTCCAAATGATCATCTCTTACTTTCACCTCGTGGAAGTTTGGGGTTATCACAAGCCGGCTTCATAGAAGCCAATATATATAGAGAAATACAGGATCCTCCCCAACCACATATAATTTAAACATTTCACTACATAAAGGAGTTATAAAACAGGGGTCGTCCCCAACCACATACTATGTGGTGTGTACGACATACCAAGATGTGGCAGAAACATGCTTACATTGGACATGGCAATATAGTGTGCATTGTCAGCATATAGTGTAGATTCTCTATCATGGCTACAATGTACAGTGAAGATTCTCTATCATGGATTTTTTGAGCATTGGACCATGCATAATGTTTTTCTTAATTTAATTTAGTTCACCTTTTACTTTATGCCCTCATCCACACATTACGTGTAGAAGTGGTCATCCCTATGTTATTTATATATGGCTTGTTTCCTAGTCATTTACTACCTCAATTGTTTATTACTCATACAAAATGACTTCTTGGCCATCATCTACGGACTCTGATGAAGCACGATATGAACAGATGAGACTACAGGAGCTTGCAGATGAATTTCAACATCTCAACCTAATGAAACCTCACAAGGAGAAACCGTATGACCAGGTTAATGTGCATCCTCCACATGAAGCCGCAATACCAAATGTTCAACCATCGTATGAATGGCCGATCACTCAACCAGAAGAAGAGTTCACGTTGTATCGAATACCTTATGTTCAAATTTCAGGAGCTTGCTATTGCGGTTATGCGGTTGAAGTTGTGGTTCGAGAAGATGGCAACAATATCGATCGCCGCATGAACAAGTGTCCATCATATCCGAATGGATGCAATTTCACAGAGTGGATAGATGAACCTTTGTGCCTACGGGGAATAACATATGCAAACAAACTCGAACGAGAGATTGAACGGCTCCAGAACGTTATGGAACAGTTACGGGTTAACCATAATTATTAGATGAAGTAGCACTTCTGCAGACTCACTTGAGATCGAAAGTATCAAGTAGTTTGCTTAAGTAATTGTTTCATGCGTCTTCTTAGATGTTTTAGTTGGTATCTAGTGTCAGAACTTGTGATATCTTCATGGTTTGTTGTATCTATATGCTTTATGTTAGTTATTAAAAAGGCTCCCTTTAGATTGAACATGAAATTTCCGATTTGAGAATACTCGGTAATAACAAGTATTTATTATCGTCGACTATATCCAAATGGTATAATATATTTTAATCAATATGGGTTTATAACACAGCATTGATATTTTAGAGATGTACTACATCTAAGTTATTTAAAATTTCTACTTAAATAATATAAAATAACGTTATAATTGTAAAACGCTTCCATAGCGACTATTTTAAATTTTCATTTGACCATAACTTACGATATATATATATACGATATATATATATATATATATGGTAAAATTCTTATTTTTCTCTTTTGGTAGAAAATTATAATATAAAAGATTGAAACATTTCTTGTTTCACAAAATTCTGACTTCAAATGGATTCTATATATTCAATTGAAGTTCAAAACCCCAAAATACGTACTACCGCGATGTTGCAACTTTGTTTTAAATTAAATATAAATTTAAACGTTAATTAATCATTGACTAAACGAATTCCATATTAAAAATCCATAAATATTTCGAATAATTTTTTTAAAATATGTCTACAAAATTAACGAACAAACACGAGATTACATATAACAACACAACTGTTACACATAAGAACGTACAAGTAGATTACAAATAAAGATAATACAAGAACGAAACATACAGACGAATAAGCTACTAAAAAAGACAACACAATAAAACAAGGATACAAGCTAATACAAGTACAAACATAAATCTGAATAAGCTACTAAAAGGGACAACACCATAAAACAAAGATACAAGCTAATACAACATGAATGTTTAGTACATTAGCTACAGCTAATCATCAGACAGATCCACAGGTTCCATCTCCACATCCTCATCATCTTCAACTCCTGCGTCGCCTCTCGGTCCATGCCGATACCGCTTCTCATCAGCAGTCGTAAGCTCGTTATTACGAGCAGTCAACTCATCTAGACTCCTTCGGTGCTCAAGGTACGTTACTTGTCGAAGTCCTAGCGTCATCCGATAAAGATCCTCATTAGAAAATACAGATGGATCTGGATACTGCGTCACCATTGGTCATGGTATATCGATATATCTATCATACCCGGATGTAGTGCGTATGACAACAGTCCAAGCGTAGTCTGGCATCTGTGGAGCCTGTGGAGAAGGTGGAGCCTGGTAAACCTGCGTGCTTTGTGAAATGTCATGAATGATAGAGGGAACAAGCCCACTTCGAAGTACGGAAGGTCCAGGCAAATCAACTGATGCAGCATGCACAAAACTCCCTGTGTGAGGTGGGGTGTAATATTGCCGCCAAAAAGAAATATAATCCCTACCAGTAAGAATGATATCACTAGCTGGCCACCACTCCTCTGCGTGCTCCTGTAAAGCACTAGTAGTATAAACCGTAGGAGTAGCTGTATGTGGGTGTGGATCATCAAGAACAACATCCCCAGCATATATTTGTCTCCAACAACGTTCCCCTAAATACTAGAAGTAGCCTAAACTAGGAGGACATGAAACTAATGGAAAGCGTCTTCCCGCAAGATAAAGAGCATGCACCATGGTGGGATCAGCAAGAAAAGATGAACCATTAAAGGGATGCCAAATAACTACCTCTTGTGTCATTCGAAGCTCAATCTGATTGTGAGCTACAACAAAAATATGCCGTGCCTGTCCTCCAGGCACCTGTCTACGGTTACTAACAGTCCACACTCGTACTCTAGGAAAGTAAATGGCTAATGATGGATTCACGGTAGGAAAAGACATAATGTGGAAGTACTTGTAATACTAGTATTGCAAAATGTAACACCCCGTTATTCTATGACATTCAGATTCTCAAATTAAAGTATAATTAATTTTTAAAAAGAAAAATTAAAAGAAAAAGATCCATGCAGATTGTTTAATTTAAGTATTGTAACTAACATGAAAAAAAGAGGTAAGGAGAGAACAATAATTATTATTGTTCTAAGACTTATTAACAAAAGCCTCTGTAGCTCAGTTGGTTAAGGCATTGGATTGGTAGCATGGAGGTCGGGGGTTCGAACCCCGGCGGCTGCATAATTTTTTATCTTTGTTTTAGAGAGGGCCAACTAAACATGCAAATATATGTACGTATACAAATTCAAAATTTGAAAGGATAAGAACGTACATATAAGGAAATAAAGAAAATATATATATACATATGAGAAATATAAATATATATATATATACAAAAATATATGTATATGAAAGATAAAATTCAAGATAAGGCTACAGTCAATGAAATATGGCAACATCATTTGAATTTTGAAAATAAAATGAAAGTTGTGTGTATATATATAGGCGTAAAATGGTCGTTAGAGGAATTGTATACATATAAGAATATTTCATGTGAATAAAACAGTTAAATAAATTCCAGAAATTCAAAAGTTTGAAAATCAAACTTTTACGCCAAAATAGCTTATGGGACCCAATGCTGACTCAGCACTGCGTGTATGATAAGGTTTGGCTAGATTCATCTACGTACCTGGACTATTTTCTTAACTAGGTTCAATGCTAACTCAGCGCTGCGTGTACGATAAGGTCTTGAGCAGCTATATAAACAGCCCTAGTCTTCATTCTCTTTGCACCAATTCTCTTCTATCCTTATGCTGCTAAGATTCATGGCTTCTTCCCCTCCTCTAAATTTTCTTAAATAAATAAAATAAAATATGATTCAAGACGAGGAGATGCTGCTAAAAGACTTTTAAGGAGGGATTCAAATCAAAGTTTCAAGTGAAGAATTCAAAGGCTAGCTCAAACAAGTTTCAAGCAACGACGCACGAATCATAGCCACGCTTTCCTTCTTTTCTAGATCTATTTTCTGTAAGTTGGTTATTTCTAGATCTGAATATTTTGTTTTATTTGTGACATGAAATTAAAGGAATAAAGGAATATGCCAAATCTCTCTCTCTCTCTCTCTCTTCGAATCTGTGTTTATACTCTTGGACTGAATTAAGAACTGTTATGATTCGAGGACAAATAAGACTGTAACCGTGACTATGACTATAGAACTGTGGCCTTTGAAAGCATATGCCTTTGGACTATGACATAAGCCTTTGATTTTGGGACATATAAACATTGCCTATGACAATGACTTATGACTATGGGAATTATTTTCCTTTTGGACTATGAACATCGCATATGACTATGGACATTTCCTATGACTGTGACTGTGACTACAAGGATTATTTCCTTGACTAGGTCTATACCTTTGATTTGGACATAAACTATTACTTATGACATAATGAGGACAACTGTGATTTTGACACCCATGATTTATGATTAGGAAAATATTGCTTTAGTTTTGTGATTGAGAAGTTGGGTCTAATCCCAATTATTTATTCTACCTATTCCTTGGTTTTTCTTTGGTTTTAAGACAGTGAGAATTTACCTATTAAGTTAGGTCTACCCACGTTCTTGAACTTATTTTGCCCATTCTTTGGTTTTAAGACAGTGGGAATTTACCTATTTAGTTAGGTCTACCCATATTCTTGAACCTACATTGTTATCCAAACCTTTTTATGCCAATTATTCCTTCTTCTCATTTTGATTCATTCCCTTTTTATCTACGAATCTAGATTTATTTATAATCTAGGTTGAATCACGATTATTCGAACGGTGGGAATGCGATTTGGGGAAAAACATGGAAATGAATATGAACGTAATTGTAAACTTGGAAATTGGCATAATTTGGAATATGTATTATGACATGCTTATTAAAATGAAAACGGAGAAATTTGACATGGATTAGGGAATATGTGATTTTGACATATTAAATTTAGCGTTAGTAAGTAAGCTAAATTTTAGGCATAAAATGTAAACTAGAAAAATAATTCTAGTTTTGCCATAAATTGTGAATTAGGATGTTAAACCAAGATTGGGTTAATTAAGGTTGATTTGGAATAAGTATATTAGCACAATTTTGAATTTATTCATAATTGTGAGCAATTGTCATGTTTAGAATAAATTATGGTTAGCGACACTAAATTTGGTATAATTTACATACCAAAAAGTATAAATATGATAAATAAGAGAGAATGGGCCATAATAATAAATGTGACAATGTACATTAAAAGAGTAGTAATGAAATAAGTAAATTAGGAGTAATTTACTTATAGAATTCGTCATAAATGTTAAATTGTTCATTTACCACAAAATATGTAACTTGGTTAAATTTTGGCCATAAATTATAAACTAGGATATTTAATCTAGTTTCGGCAATGAAACAGGAAATGGCCTAAACTGCATGTTGGGTTAGAACTTGGGCCTAGAATATAAGTATACTAGTAGGCTTGACAAATAAATATAGGCCAAATTTGTCTAAAAGGGGGAAATGGGCTTTTGAAATAAATTGTTAACAATTTATAAACAAAAGAAAAGTATTTTGATAACACCCCTTTTTATAACACATAGACCAGAAGGTTCTAGGGTGACAGAGAGGATAGTGTCTAGGCTTGGGTTTGGAAAATACAAGTTTCCTGCCCTCCCTGGCTATCCCTAACTGATCCGAAGGACGGGATGGTTGTTTTCAAAACCAGATTTGGAAATTTATCAAAAACCCTTTGAACTTAGAAAACACGAATATGCCTAACCCGAGGTTAGACTGAGTTGCGGTGTAAACCTGCCCGGAACCGACCGACACATCCAGTAACCGCAGCAATATCTGTCTAATGTGAGAGGTTGCGGCTTTAATTTATTAATTAAAGCTAGAACAAGAATGGGAGGGTTAAGTCCATAGGAACATTTAACCGACTTAACACAGTTAAGCTAGAATGGGAAGGTTAAGGAACACTTAACCAACTTAGCACAGTTAAAGCTAGAATGGGAGGGTTAAGTCCATGGGAATACTTAGCCAAATTAACATGTTGACTAGACTAGAAGGTGGGGTTAAGTAAAGTTAATACACTTAGCCAATTTAACATGTTAATTAGACTAGAGGTTGGGGTTAAGTAATACACTTAGCCAAATTAATATGTTAGCTGGACTAGACCATAGGGTTAAGTAAACTTGAATGCTTAACCATCAGAATATGATAAATGAATAGGGTTAAGTAAAAAGCATAAAGGGATAACACTTAACCAGTGTAATAGGATAAGGGAAGAGGGTTAAGATAGCTTGAATCGACTAAAGACACTTAACCAACCCAACCTGGCGAGAAAGAAAACTAAATAGTAAACCTCAGTAGAAAAAGGGACTAAGTAGTAAAACTTAGTTAAGAAAACAAGGAATTTGGAAACTAAGTGGTAAACCTTAGTTAGTAGAACTAAGTAGTAATTCTTAGTATAACACGAAGGAGCGGACATCCATCTGGTTTTAAGAAGGCTCCAACGAATTGGGTTACGAAGCCCGAGGCTTCGAGGGGACGTGAGGGTACTCTTGGTATCCCTCTGTGAGGCTGCAGATGATCATCCTGGGCTCACAGAGGTTAAGGTCTGCGTTAGAAGAACCGAGGGTATGCCTTGGTTGCAATATATATATGTGGCAACCTAAAGACTAGGATGGACCAGCGTGATTCGGCGAGAAGACGGTAGCCCTGTGATAGCAACTCGTCGTCTACCATCCATCTTGAGTCAATCGAGATACGTGAAGCGGAAAGGCGGAGAACTCCAAAAGACCATATACTTGCTATCTAGTTATGGTTGCGGATGGCCATAGGATAGTGGGGCACCGGGGGCCGGCGTATAGTTCTCATTTTACAAGGTGTGCCTTTCATTAGCTGAGGGAGGGGTCAAGTGGGACCATAGCCACTGGAATAAAAACAGACCTTAGCATCTGCATCGGCAGATATCCGAAAGCTCCCGACCGAGTTCTGTATTCCTTGATTTGCCCTGTCACAGGACTCGGATCGCACATTACAGGACATGTGCATCTAGACAAGCGATAACGATTCGCGACACATGCGTGGGGAAGCCTAGGAGCATATACCACTCTAGGTAGTGTGTCCTAGACTTGGGGGGCATTGTTCGACAAGTAGCGTAATCCCTAGTTGGACTAGGTGGCATAAACCCAGAACTCGAAAAGCGTTCAGCAGATAGCGTAAAACTATAGTTAAATCTAGAAAGCACTTGATAGAAAACCCTAGACTAGATCTAGGTAATAAATAATAAATGTATGCCTGAAGACAATGGAAACTACAGGGGTTGGGATCACGTTATCGTTACTAGTTGAACACTAGTTAGGTGGTGCAGAGATATAGAAACCAGTATAACAAGGAAATAGCGAAGCTGCGAAAGTATTAGAGCGTATCCAGTTTATCTTAGCATATCTTGTGACTACCTTCTCTAATCTTGTTGACCCTATCGTCATGGTGTAATCTTGTATTCAGTTAATTCATGTCGTTTTGTTTTCCATGTTCACATGCTAGAAGTTACTGAACTTACTCAGGCTTTATGTCTGACTCTGTTTTTCTTTCGTCTTCTTTTCTTCCGTTCCCCCCCCCCCCCCAGGTAGTTGAGGAGGGAATAGTATAACTCAGGATTAGACTGGACCGTTGCTCTTTCCCAGCTTGAAGATTTGACAAAGTTGTCTTTGGATTCTCTTCCAGATGCTATGGCTGGCTCTTGCTACATTGGGGAATATATAAATGTATTTTCATGCTTCTTTATTTTATAAAGACAGATGATACTCTGATATTGTAAAAGAATCTTGTACAGACTATTTTATCAATAAAGCAAAGTTCTATTTTCCACTGTTTAATAATTTTTCTGTCTTGTAATTTATCTGCATCTTTTACCCAAAATGCTCCACAGAACTTAGTGCATTCCCTTTGTGAGTGACACTAATGGACGTGGGGTGTTACACGTGGTATCAGAGCTGAAGGTTACCAGATCAGATAAAGGATTTGAAAAATTATTTTCAAAACGGTTTTTAAAGAAGCATTTTCAAGAGAAAAGATTTGTTTTAAAGACATATTCCCCAAAGCCATACGCACTATCTTCTCTTCCTCTTTTTAAATTCTTGTCTCCTTCTTTCTTGAGTCTCTGGGGCTCCTGGCTTTCTAGGAGGTAACCTCATCGAAGGGCAAAGTAGTACCCGACTTCCATCCATAGCCGTAGTTGTTTCATCTACGGGAAGTTTTCTTTCGAAACTTATAGGGTTTTCCGGACGATGGAGGCAGTTTTCGAGAGATTTGTCAACATGACTACACACGGAAGGGGATGAGTAGTTTGGCTAAGGAGCATAACCCTAGGATAAGGAATTCATGGATGTAGACTTAGCACACGAAAGAGGAAGAAATTATAAAACTTAAGACAAGAGGAAGTATCTTTACTATGGTATGATAGGGCATATAATTAAGGACAAAGGACAAGATTTTCAGAAGGGCGAGTACATGCTGAGCGTACCTAGGAGATAGGTGGTAAAAGTTTCTCTTGCAAGAATCTAGTTTTTCTGTTCGGATTTAGCACTTCGCATTTGTTCATATTTGCTTCCATAGTTGAGTCTCTGCACCTTAGTACTTGTATAGTAAGAAGATCCCAATCAGTCTCAAACCCAGTGGGTGGTTCGACCCATTTATTTTTGGTTAGTAGGGGTTTGAATAGCTATCGAGTTTGCTTATATCATATCACGTAGATTGTCTAAAGGAGATATTCCTTGGGTGCTTGTCTGATATTGGTTTAGGCCTTTGGGGCTTGTACTTGAGGAATGTCGAGTTCGACTAGGATGGTTTGCGTGAGAGATGGATAATTGTGGCAGGCGCTCTAAAAAGCGCGTAGTGACCTTTTGACCCTTACAATTATGGCATGATGGATAAGATAGGAGGAGAGACCTCTGATCATACTAGTATATACACTTGGTTGACATTTGTTCATTTTGGAGATGGAGCTTAGAAACTTCACAATCGTGGAGTAAAAATTGGTTAAGATACAGTGGAGTAAAGCTCAAGAAGGCTAGATACTAGCAACATACCCTTTTTCTTAAGGGTGCATCCTTGATTTCTTTATTTAGGAGCTTTACGCATAGTTGTTTCTCTCTTTCCAAAGTATATCCTCTAGATCGAATCTGCGATCTTTAGGTAGAAGCCAATGGATGTAAACATGTATTTGAAACATGTTATGGTTGAATGGTTGCAAGTGGTTGCAAATGGTCGCTCATGGATGCATATGCATACGTATTAGACACTAGATCAAGTTCGAACGCTTTCATATAGCATTTACATATATGCATTTGTTTGTAAGTTGAACTTGATATGATATCATATGGATGTTGCATATGGATGTATGGTTGTGCACGCATGTAGTATTTACATGACCGGGGATGTTTGCATGCATGGTTGGACGCATGGCACTAACATGATTTGCATTAAGGAGGTCAACTGAATCAGTAGACCGCCTGATTTTGCATTAGATAGAGACATATACACACACTATGCATATGAACATGAAAGCATTAGAAATCTTTTAAGGACAATGAATGCCTGTGATTAAATGATTGAGTAGATGGGTGATTGGATGGTAGGACACATTCTTCCTAACTTGAAGATTTCGGGGACGAAATCCTTTTAAGTGGGGGAGAATGTAACACCCCGTTATTCTATGACATTCAGATTCTCAAATTAAAGTATAATTAAGTTTTAAAAAGAAAAATTAAAAGAAAAAGATCCATGCAGATTGTTTAATTTAAGTATTGTAACTAACATGAAAAAAAGAGGTAAGGAGAGAACAATAATTATTATTGTTCTAAGACTTATTAACAAAAGCCTTTGTAGCTCAGTTGGTTAAGGCATTGGATTGGTAGCATGGAGGTCGGGGGTTCGAACCCCGGCGGCGGCATAATTTTTTATCTTTGTTTTAGAGAGGGCCAACTAAACATGCAAATATATGTACGTATACAAATTCAAAATTTGAAAGGATAAGAACGTACATATAAGGAAATAAAGAAAATATATATATATATATATATACATATGAGAAATATAAATATATATATATATATATACAAAAATATATGTATATGAAAGATAAAATTCAAGATAAGGCTACAGTCAATGAAATATGGCAACATCATTTGAATTTTGAAAATAAAATGAAAGTTGTGCGTATATATATACGCGTAAAATGGTCGTTAGAGGAATTGTATACATATAAGAATATTTCATGTGAATAAAACAGTTAAATAAATTCCAGAAATTCAAAAGTTTGAAAATCAAACTTTTACGCCAAAATAGCTTATGGGACCCAATGCTGACTCAGCACTGCGTGTATGATAAGGTTTGGCTAGATTCATCTACGTACCTGGACTATTTTCTTAACTAGGTTCAATGCTGACTCAGCGCTGCGTGTACGATAAGGTCTTGAGCAGCTATATAAACAGCCCTAGTCTTCATTCTCTTTGCACCAATTCTCTTCTATCCTTATGCTGCTAAGATTCATGGCTTCTTCCCCTCCTCTAAATTTTCTTAAATAAATAAAATAAAATATGATTCAAGACGAGGAGATGCTGCTAAAAGACTTTTAAGGAGGGATTCAAATCAAAGTTTGAAGTGAAGAATTCAAAGGCTAGATCAAACAAGTTTCAAGCAACGACGCACGAATCATAGCCACGCTTTCCTTCTTTTCTAGATCTATTTTCTGTAAGTTGGTTATTTCTAGATCTGAATATTTTGTTTTATTTGTGACATGAAATTAAAGGAATAAAGGAATATGCCAAATCTCTCTCTCTCTCTCTCTCTCTTCGAATCTGTGTTTATACTCTTGGACTGAATTAAGAACTGTTATGATTCGAGGACAAATAAGACTGTAACCGTGACTATGACTATAGAACTGTGGCCTTTGAAAGCATATGCCTTTGGACTATGACATAAGCCTTTGATTTTGGGACATATAAACATTGCCTATGACAATGACTTATGACTATGGGAATTATTTTCCTTTTGGACTATGAACATCGCATATGACTATGGACATTTCCTATGACTGTGACTGTGACTACAAGGATTATTTCCTTGACTAGGTCTATACCTTTGATTTGGACATAAACTATTACTTATGACATAATGAGGACAACTGTGATTTTGACACCCATGATTTATGATTAGGAAAATATTGCTTTAGTTTTGTGATTGAGAAGTTGGGTCTAAACCCAATTATTTATTCTACCTATTCCTTGGTTTTTCTTTGGTTTTAAGACAGTGGGAATTTACCTATTAAGTTAGGTCTACCCACGTTCTTGAACCTATTTTGCCCATTCTTTGGTTTTAAGACAGTGGGAATTTACCTATTTAGTTAGGTCTACCCATATTCTTGAACCTACATTGTTATCCAAACCTTTTTATGCCAATTATTCCTTCTTGTCATTTTGATTCATTCCCTTTTTTATCTACGAATCTAGATTTATTTATAATCTAGGATGAATCACGATTATTCGAACGGTGGGAATGCGATTTGGGGAAAAACATGGAAATGAATATGAACGTAATTGTAAACTTGGAAATTGGCATAATTTGGAATATGTATTATGACATGCATATTAAAATGAAAACGGGGAAATTTGACATGGATTAGGGAATATGTGATTTTGACATATTAAATTTAGCGTTAGTAAGTAAGCTAAATTTTAGGCATAAAATGTAAACTAGAAAAATAATTCTAGTTTTGCCATAAATTGTGAATTAGGATGTTAAACCAAGATTGGGTTAATTAAGGTTGATTTGGAATAAGTATATTAGCACAATTTTGAATTTATTCATAATTGTGAGCAATTGTCATGTTTAGAATAAATTATGGTTAGCGACACTAAATTTGGTATAATTTACATACCAAAAAGTATAAATATGATAAATAAGAGAGAATGGGCCATAATAATAAATGTGACAATGTACATTAAAAGAGTAGTAATGAAATAAGTAAATTAGGAGTAATTTATTTATAGAATTCGTCATAAATGTTAAATTGTTCATTTACCACAAAATATGTAACTTGGTTAAATTTTGGCCATAAATTATAAACTAGGATATTTAATCTAGTTTCGGCAATGAAATAGGAAATGGCCTAAACTGCATGTTGGGTTAGAACTTGGGCCTAGAATATAAGTATACTAGTAGGCTTGACAAATAAATATAGGCCAAATTTGTCTAAAAAGGGGAAATGGGCTTTTGAAATAAATTGTTAACAATTTATAAACAAAAGAAAAGTATTTTGATAACACCCCTTTTTATAACACATAGACCAGAAGGTTCTAAGGTGACAGAGAGGATAGTGTCTAGGCTTGGGTTTGGAAAATACAAGTTTCCTGCCCTCCCTGGCTATCCCTAACTGATCCGAAGGACGGGATGGTTGTTTTCAAAACTAGATTTGGAAATTTATCAAAAACCCTTTGAACTTAGAAAACACGAATATGCCTAACCCGAGGTTAGACTGAGTTGCGGTGTAAACCTGCCCGGAATCGACCGGCACATCCAGTAACCGCAGCAATATCTGTCTAATGTGAGAGGTTGCGGGTTTAATTTATTAATTAAAGCTAGAATAAGAATGGGAGGGTTAAGTCCATAGGAACACTTAACCGACTTAACACAGTTAAGCTAGAATGGGAAGGTTAAGGAACACTTAACCAACTTAGCACAGTTAAAGCTAGAATGGGAGGGTTAAGTCCAGGGGAATACTTAGCCAAATTAACATGTTGACTAGACTAGAAGGTGGGGTTAAGTAAAGTTAATACACTTAGCCAATTTAACATGTTAATTAGACTAGAGGTTGGGGTTAAGTAATACACTTAGCCAAATTAATATGTTAGCTGGACTAGACCATAGGGTTAAGTAAACTTGAATGCTTAACCATCAGAATATGATAAATGAATAGGGTTAAGTAAAAAGCATAAAGGGATAACACTTAACCAGTGTAATAGGATAAGGGAAGAGGGTTAAGATAGCTTGAATCGACTAAAGACACTTAACCAACCCAACCTGGCGAGAAAGAAAACTAAATAGTAAACCTCAGTAGAAAAAGGGACTAAGTAGTAAAACTTAGTTAAGAAAACAAGGAATTTGGAAACTAAGTGGTAAACCTTAGTTAGTAGAACTAAGTAGTAATTCTTAGTATAACACGAAGGAGCGGACATCCATCTGGTTTTAAGAAGGCTCCAACGAATTGGGTTACGAAGCCCGAGGCTTCGAGGGGACGTGAGGGTACTCTTGGTATCCCTCTGTGAGGCTGCAGATGATCATCCTGGGCTCACAGAGGTTAAGGTCTGCGTTAGAAGAACCGAGGGTATGCCTTGGTTGCAATATATATATGTGGCAACCTAAAGACTAGGATGGACCAGCGTGACTCGGCGAGAAGACGGTAGCCCTGTGATAGCAACTCGTCGTCTACCATCCATCTTGAGTCAATCGAGATACGTGAAGCGGAAAGGCGGAGAACTCCAAAAGACCATATACTTGCTATCTAGTTATGGTTGCGGATGGCCATAGGATAGTGGGGCACCGGGGGCCGGCGTATAGTTCTCATTTTACAAGGTGTGCCTTTCATTAGCTGAGGGAGGGGTCAAGTGGGACCATAGCCACTGGAATAAAAACAGACCTTAGCATCTGCATCGGCAGATATCCGAAAGCTCCCGACCGAGTTCTGTATTCCTTGATTTGCCCTGTCACAGGACTCGAATCGCACATTACAGGACATGTGCATCTAGACAAGCGATAACGATTCGCGATACATGCGTGGGGAAGCCTAGGAGCATATACCACTCTAGGTAGTGTGTCCTAGACTTGGGGGGCATTGTTCGACAAGTAGCGTAATCCCTAGTTGGACTAGGTGGCATAAACCCAGAACTCGAAAAGCGTTCAGCAGATAGCGTAAAACTATAGTTAAATCTAGAAAGCACTTGATAGAAAACCCTAGACTAGATCTAGGTAATAAATAATAAATGTATGCTTGAAGACAATGGAAACTACAAGGGTTGGGATCACGTTATCGTTACTAGTTGAACACTAGTTAGGTGGTGCAGAGATATAGAAACCAGTATAACAAGGAAATAGCGAAGCTGCGAAAGTATTAGAGCGTATCCAGTTTATCTTAGCATATCTTGTGACTACCTTCTCTAATCTTATTGACCCTATCGTCATGGTGTAATCTTGTATTCAGTTAATTCATGTCGTTTTGTTTTCCATGTTCACATGCTAGAAGTTACTGAACTTACTCAGGCTTTATGTCTGACTCTGTTTTTCTTTCGTCTTCTTTTCTTCCGTTTCCCCCCCCCCCCCCCCCCCCAGGTAGTTGAGGAGGGAATAGTATAACTCAGGATTAGACTAGACCGTTGCTCTTTCCCAGCTTGAAGATTTGACAAAGTTGTCTTTGGATTCTCTTCCAGATGCTATGGCTGGCTCTTGCTACATTGGGGAATATATAAATGTATTTTCATGCTTCTTTATTTTATAAAGACAGATGATACTCTGATATTGTAAAAGAATCTTGTACAGACTATTTTATCAATAAAGCAAAGTTCTATTTTCCACTGTTTAATAATTTGTCTGTCTTGTAATTTATCTGCATCTTTTACCCAAAATGCTCCACAAAACTTAGTGCATTCCCTTTGTGAGTGACACTAACGGACGTGGGGTGTTACACAAAATCTCCCAAATACTGGTAACCGAGGCAATCTTGGGCCTAACGACGCATTAATGATCCAAAAACTTATACAAGTATGCTAAAATATGTGTCCCCCAATCATACACGGTCGGACTGCAATCGAATGAAAACTCATCAACTACCGCCACATAACCAGAAGGCAGTGTGCTTGACGGATTTGTAAAAAATAAAATTCCCATCATATACAAAACAAATAACCGGGCAATGTCCAAATGGTGAACTCTAGGATGCATACTTAATAAATTCTGGATTGCTTGTCTAATGAAGGAGCATCTAATATGGAAATTAATGGTGATACCATCATGTAAATAAAGATGTGGAAATAAATTACACAAAAGTGTGTAGTCCTGAAACCGCTCATCGTATGGCAATGTACCCCCTTAGCCAATGGCAGGACCAGTAAGCATAGAAAAGTCTAGTGAAGTGATTCCCATCTCCCTAAACAAAAGTGGAATGTATGAGTTTTTTTTTCACCAACAAGCTGCCAATGCACCATACAATTGAAAATCGTTATTTAAAAGGTGTTCGATAGCTATTTAACGGATATTAATTAATTAACAATGAAAATAATAAAAAATGTATATATGAATGTAGATACGACGAGAAAACGTACTCAAAAAATCATCAAACCCAATAGTACGGAGAAACCCATGAATAATAGCCTCTATTTCATACTCATGAATCTGTCTGTATAGACGAACAAAACCAGTCCAAGACCTATGCATTCGCTTGCGTCGAGCCTAATATTACGAACAACACTTATTTAATAATTTTATGACCGACATTAAACAGGTAAATATTTAAAAAACAAAACTACCGATGCGTCAACTAATGTGTTGACGTGCTCCTTAGTACCAGACAACTCACGAAAATTGGCCAATTGTTTATCTGGTCTTGAATTCGGGTCCTTATGAGACTCAACAACCATCTGCTCACTTCATCTGGCACCACGTCTTCTCCTAACCATCGGCATTTCAGGACCTCTGGTACCCTCAGTCGGTACGTTCTCCCCTGCCGGTATGCGCTCCTCGGCCAGATCCACATTCCTGCTTCGGCTTCTGCTCCCTCGCAAGGCTTTCCGCACATGTCGCATTTTTTTCTATGGCTGAAAGTGGGTTTGGAGAAGGAAGAGACGGCGGAAATGGGGATGGAAGAATTAGGGTATACCACTGGCTTCAGCAAAGCCGGTATATAACCCTAATCCATTATCCGGCTTTATTAAAGCCGGATAATCGTGTAGTGTGGATTTAATTCCACACCACACCACGGATCGCAATCCAACGATCGGGGATTGCGATCCATGTGATTACTTTATCTGGCTTAAAAAAGCCGGATAAAGTAATCAAACCAAGTCCCCCGTGTTGGGGTGAGTTGCTTTGGTTAGAGGATCGATTAGAAATTCCCTAACCCATAGCGTTGGGATGCACTAAGTCAATAGTGGTTGTAACAGTGGTGATAGAAGCAAAAATATTTCTTCTAAGCTCTACACACATGAACTTAGGAATAGTCAAAAGATTAAGTTTGCATTGATACATTTAGATAACTATATCAACAATATAACTAAGACAATAGTCACAGACATTATAATGCTAAGTGATAACAAATATCATATCCTGTCTTCCCACGTGTAGAAGATGGGCCTCGCAAGCTTTAAAGAAAAAAAAGTACATATGGAAGACCAGCAAAAGACGTTGGGAAACAATGGGGTAGTGGCATGGTTCTGGAACGGAGTTATAGGAAGCGTACATGCCGACTATTGGATGGTGGAGTTCAGACGTAGGCGAATGGGGAGAAGCTGTTATAAACGGTTAAACCGGCCTAATCGCGCTTAATAATTTAACATAAGTAAGATTATTTATATTTTAAGTTATTAATAATATTACTGTGGACAGAATTTAACGTGACCATATGTACATATGACCGTATATAGTTTAACGACTAAGTTTAACATCATATAATTGGTATTAATTACCATTAAAGTCTCTCCGTTCAAATATTGTTATAGAGATCTATAGAGACTTTGCTTGGCCCACTTGTTAGTAGTGAATACAGTAAAAAGCCCATTTTCAATTATGCCTGGTCGATAACTAGACCCAACGTTAGAATAAAATATTACCAGTATTCGGCTACTCCAATATGGGACTAGATTGCTTTATGTATGTCACCAAAAATCTACTCAGACTCTTCATTGGCAATGAGATTTACTGATTTCTACAAATTGGATGTTTGAAGCCCCATCCGTTCATTTTACGAAGTTGTTCTCTGAACGTGCTTATACAACCATGTTTTGCATGATCGGTTTATTGTTTGGCATGTTATTGCCCGTAGCAGACATGATTTTTCCAAACATTTAAATAAGTTTGGTACCATATTTAAAACGTTCAAATGACATTCAATCATTTTACCGTATAAGTGATTAATGTTATATTTAATTAAGTCTTTAGTTTGATTAAATAAAACTGTGACCTTATAATTGGCATAATGTGCCCACATGTTAACAGATTCGGACAAAATAGAAGATTTTGAATCATCGTAACAAGCGCTTTATTCTGGAACAGATTTGGACATGGTTGGATGCAGCTGTTATTTTTGGTTAAATTAAAAACATGTTTAATTTAATTGAAACCAATCGTTATCTAGACGAATGAAACCCAAGGTGAGTTCAACTCACTCAGTTTATTCTGTTTATAATTTATATAAACCGGGGTTTTATTTTGTATGAATATTTGCTAATGATTGATGAGTGGATGATTGATTGCATGGATGCCGATATTTTTAAATATTTATTTATTAAATTAAATGTTGTTTAATTTAATTGAAATAAATTGCTATTTTAGCGATTATATTCTGAACAAGATAACTTACCTTGTTGATTACATTATTAATAATATAAATGTATTTAATAAAAAACTAGATGTTTGAATGGATGTTGTTGATTGATTGTTGACCATTATTAGTTAACTATTTATTTTCGTTTATTGTGATAATATATATGTATTGTTTGTTGTATTGAAAAAAAATCCATTGTGATGCAGGGAAGGACAGTTTAGGGGAATCAAACCGGGTTCCTCACTATTATCGATAATGTTCATCAATATGATATATATTGTTATTGGATGCGGAATGGACTGATATTTCACGGTTTAGTACTTTAGTGGACATTTGCCTCTTTAGTACCATCGATAAAAAAAAGTTATAAATGGAAATGTGTTTATCAAACCGGCATTAAAAACCAATTTCTTATAAATAAGATTTGTAAATGTTTCAAACTAATGAAATAAATTATAACGTGGTTTATAAACGTAAGAAATGACCTGAATGGAAATTGTTTAAATTAATTATATTAGCTAGCTGGAATTAGTTAATAAATCAACAATGCTTTGAGTTGACTATTTTAAAGTCGATTTTTATTTTAATGACCTTAAAAGAAGAATTAACTATTTTAATAATAGTAAATGGTGAAGTAAATAGATTTAATATCTTATTTAAATATTTATTTATTGGTTTGTTTAGATTAACGAATAAAAGTATATTTTAAAGATAACTAAGTGGAAAGCGTAGGATATATTATTATAATCAATATTGTTTCATAAAAGAAGTAGATTTTTTAAACTGAATCCAAGGGTTATAAGAAATAAAGGCTGGTTAGTTTTTTTAGTTGTAAACTCTATCTATTTCGAAGTTAATAATGTTGTTCAGTTAAGGTCTGAGAGGTAAGTATACCGCAACTTGATTGACTTCATTGTTGACTAAGGAATGGTCAGGTTCGATAGTGAGGGTTGGATCAATGAAGTAAGCTAACAAGGGTTAAGGGTTTTAAAGACCGTGTTTAAGTTGAATAGTGGAATAGAAATGGAAATGACTTCAAATATTGAAAGATATAAGAAGCTTAATTTATCGATGGTTATTTAAAGAGGCCAAATGATGCTAGATATTTAATTAGTGAATTCATTTTCATTTTTTGGATGGATGGTTGTTTTATTTTGATATTTAAATAACCGAGTATCAAAATCTAGCCAACGATCGTTGGTTCGGAAAGACCGGGATTGATTTTATATTGGAAAACCATTCCGACCAGCAAATACGAAAACATGAAAGATGCTAATCAAGATGAAGAAATTGAAGACCGTGAATCTTCATAAGTGGAAGGATTACTTGTCGAATATACTCTGGATTGCAACCAGAGGAATTTTGACGTGATTCGTTCGTAAGTGAGATTTTGCGGATTTGCAAGGACTACCCGCTATTGATCCTTTGAATGCAGTAGGAGGGTGCCTTCGGTTCATCCTGTTTCCTGAATGACCTGTATGGACGAATGTCTGACATAGTATACCTAATAGATTATGGGTTGATTACCTCAAGCATATTTACATTTGGTAGCAGAGGAATTCGTTTCTCTTAGCTTTATGCCTGTATTATTTTTAGGGAAATCAGTTTGTGGTTTGAAGGGTTTGACGATGTGGCATTCAAAGTTAATGGTGGTGTGTTGTTCTAAAAGAGAACGTAGGCTCAAGCCTCATCAACCGAAAAATGACAAAAATCGAGCAGCCAACACGGCTAGTTGGGTCATTCCCAAGCAGGGTGTATTATCATCAATCTAGAGAAAATCCTTATTTATTCTTCTTTTGATTTTGTACCTCCGCGGATGGATAGTGGGCCCTTAAAGTTGTTGGGTGATAATACATTCGCTAAACTTAAGCTAAATGAGTGGGCAGTCATGTGTGGCCGGGTCACAAGATGTTCTTGTTGAAACCTAATGTATCCCCTCTAGAGTACACAGATCGGAAGGTGCTCTCATACCTTTTTATATTTGGAATCCAATCTCCAATAAGCGCCCGCGGTTTTTGATTTTATACTATATATGTAGAGATTGAGATGAAAGCGTTCTGCTACTTGGTTATTTACTTGATTTACATCACTATTATAATATCATAGTAGTATTGATTTCAAAAAAATTGGTTATAGTAAGGTAAAAACCGTCATTGTTTATGTGTGGGCTGGTCTTACTATTACCTTTCTTTTAAAAGTTTTCCAAAGTAAAGCAATATAAATGTTATAAAAACTTAGTGAGTTTTCTTATGCTGGTTTACTAGACTGATCTGTGGCGTTTGTAATGCTCGGGTTAACCCGAGTTACAGGTTCAGATTATCAGATGCGGTGAAGTTCATAAATGAGCTGGAGGAGTCCAGACATTGACACATATAATACTATTCAGTTGTGTGAAGTATTTGAGGACATGCTGTTATAACTATCCATATGTGTTAGGTGTTTACTATACGCTGATGATTGTGAGTATTATTTCAAGTTCTCAATAAAGTTATTTTTGTATTATATTTTATTCTACTGCGATGAGAGACTCTGTGTGATGTCAGTTCTTCTTATTATTCTATTCTGATTTTTCTATCTTATCTTTCTCTCACCCTCCAACTTCTTTATCTTAACTTTATGCTTTTCTGTATAACTTGAGTTGACTGTGGTAGTTAAATGTCAGCTTAAATTATTTAGAAAAGTGAGACGTTACACAAAAAACGACAGAAACACCCAAGATAAAATCCTAACCCTAGTCGAAGCACTAACAAATGACCACCCTAACACCAGTTGAATAGTAAATAGGAAAATCCCCAACCAACACCAAAAACCAATCAAGCTCATGGAAGAGAAAGATAAAGCATATATGCAAACTAACCTCAGGTTATCACCAAGCGGTGGAGGGTAGCTCGATCTAGATCCAAAACAACCACAAGAATTAAATCGACAACGGGTTTTTATGCAAAGGAGCATGAGAGGGATTGCAAATGAAGGTCAGATAATAGAGCGAACGATAGATATCCATAGAACGACTGGAGTCTGCCGAAGTCACGGAAAAAAACCCTAGAAAAAGATGGTAGGAGAGAAAGAAATCGAGAGACAGGGCCACCACGGGTTGAGGATAAAAAATGGAAGCATGATATTGTAGAAAAGATGTGAGGAGTGGAAGAAGAGAGATCCAGATTTGAAAAAAAAATGGGGTTTAAATTATGGATCAATGAGCTCGCTCCTAACATATATACAGGGAAAGCTAAGGAAGAAGGAGAGAGGAAAACCGAAATGATAGAGGAAGGGAAAGAGGGATATAAAATAGGGGCAATGGAGAAAAAGGGAATAAACCTAGTCTCCATGGATGTTAAGAGCAGGATGTATTTTTCATAGTCATCTTAGATCGAAATTTCAACCTATTTAGGGTATTTGGAGATTTCGGAAATTAGTTTACAACAGGAAGGTAGATGTGGAGAATGTTATTAATGTTCATGACATCAATAATAAGGCAAATTTCCGCTTGAAATTTTCACGATAGAGCCAAAAGAATTTTAAGTTTGGATCCAATTTTTCGGATGTTGGCTAGAATAGAGACCCCTGCATATGTTAAGGAAAAATATCACACAATGAATTTTTAAATGCAAACAGGAATAGAAATTTGTGTTATACATAAGTTGTAATAATTTATGTCTACACAAGCTTTTTTTTAATATTTTTAAAATTTATGTAGTTTATATATTTTGACCATATTTAACCTTTATAATATTAAGATATGTAAAAATAGCAATTATGATATGGTAAATTATATTCATACACCTTTAATTGCTTTACCTAAACCATAAAAAAATTAATACAATTAAAGAAAAAAATACCCTTATTAAATTAAAGACAGAAATACACTTATTTAAAAATAATTAAAATTAAAGAATGCAAATTTGATACATCCACATCATATATAATTGGCAAAATTTCATACATAAAATAACTGAAATTTCTATGTCTTATCAAGTGAACATAATTTATTTTCCATCGAAGCATTAAATTTTATTTATATTATTTTTAATTATATTTATATATACTTATTTTTTACGTTTTGCATTTCAATTTGATAAAAATAAATTTTCAAATTAAGTACTAAAATTAATATGGTTCATGGAGTACAATTTTTATTTTTATTTTTTACAATATTTAAATTAATTTTTAATTTAAAATCAAAATTTAAATATTTTAACATTCTGTTATTCAAAATTTAAAGTTAAATTTTGATATATGAATAACTGAATAAATATAACTTCAATTAAGGATTTGAATTTGAATTTGAATTGCAAAAGTGAATTCACCCATTTAAGAAATCAAGGTTCCTTCGTTCGATCGATGCATGAGAGAAAGATACTAAAATGAGACAATTATTTATTTTATAGTAACCTAAGGATAGTTTAGTAATACGTATGGTATATACTAAGAAAAAGGTAGTGTATATAATTTAAGAAAAAATAATAATGTATGTAAGGAAATTTACGATGTACAAATAGAATTTGCCTTATACTAAATAGTTGTCATCAAGATTATTA
Source organism: Allium sativum (assembly GCA_030737875.1). Lineage (NCBI taxonomy): Eukaryota > Viridiplantae > Streptophyta > Magnoliopsida > Asparagales > Amaryllidaceae > Allium > Allium sativum. Next base: position 660,557,169 of record CM060920.1, read on the forward strand.
GTATTTATTCGTAGTGGAAGTTTTGTGGTTTATACTGTGGCCAATCAAAAGAGACTATGTGGATTGAGGCCACAAAAGAGATCACATGGATTGAGATTTGTACCATTAGATTTGATTTAAAATGAGCTGTTAAATTTATAGCCGAAGAGGATGGTATGATTGCATCTCTGCAACAAACTAGAGAAAATATGTTTTAGTCATTCTTGATGATGACATATTAGTGTGAAACTGTGAAACATTTTATAAAAAATTAAAGTTAAAACTTTTGTAGTCAATTGTTTGAAAAAAACAATGTATGATAAGTTATTTACTAATAATGATTATTTAATATTAATAATTTACAATTTAATTATTCTTTATTAATTCATTAACTATTAATTATTTCATATTTCAAAATAATTATTAATAATTAATAAAGAAATGGTTTTACAAAAAATATTGCTAGGATATGTGAATGAAATCTTCAATTCAAAAAAAAATGCTAGAATATACTTTTTTGACACATCATCACATGACTCAGCATTATTTTTAACGAAAGGCTAAAATGATATGAGAAAAATGTAGGGGCTAATGACAAAAAAAACTTCCCCTTTTATATATGTGTAGATAATACATTTTACCAACCTGTAATTATTGGTAGATAATCATCCTTCAATAATTTTATAATAATAACAGTATTTACCAACCAATAAATTTTACCATTGAATATTGGTAGATAAAGGTTCTTTTTATGTACCCGTATTTATTGGTAGGTAAATATCAAATTTCTTGTAGTGTCCCAAGTTTTGACTGTAATATTTTTAAGCCTCGTTCAAAGTGTAGGCATTTGAATGCACATCTAGTCATCTTGAAATGCATGTTCAGTTGTTAATAGCTAACTGAACAGTGAATTGGGTATAATAGTTTGAGTAAAAATCAAAAGCGCAAACGCAAAATATTCCTAAATTATTAGAATTTATTTGGTAGAAGCATGGCACAAACTCAAGTCCAAATGCCATTATAAAGCAAAATTCTCTTAAATATGTTACAGAAGTGGTTCACTTAACCTTATTTTCACCTCCATGCTTCCCTGTAAATGCAGATTTTTAGCTTATTTTTGCCTCCACCGTTGCTTTATCTTTCCTTTTTAGTTCCCCACACAGTTCTTAATTTGTAATCTACTACGGTTTTTAATTAAATCACGCTTAATCTTCTATAGATCCCCAATCCCGCTCCATTAGCTCTACTCTACTGCTGCAAATTTTTATTTTTGACTTGGCCTTTTTTTTTTGCACAAAGTTGTTGCTTGACGTGCTTGGAGGTTGACTTTGGTTTATTTAGTGTTGTTGGGAAGTTTTCTGGAGGTCTAATTTTTAAAGTTTCGTCTTGTGTTACATTGGACTATGTTCAGATGATATTGGCTCTTAGAGGTCATAAGTTTGCATTCCCTTAGCACTGGCAGTTGTTATTTGGCATCCTCAGTTGGCATTTTCCTGTACAAAATCTGATAGGTCGTGATCTCTATAATGTAGCGTTAAAGTTCCTTGTTTTTTCAGAGTTAGTTAATGTTTTGAGTTCTTGTCTGTTTTGACTTCACTTTGCGTATTGTTTAGACTACCTAATGCAGCTTGTTGTGGAAACTTGTAGCATAGACTTGTTGTCTATTTTAAGAACTTTAAGCTAGTTTAGGTTGCTGAGGTTGTCACCTTACATATATCTATTTCACTGTAAAAGGGTTATTGCCACTAAAGCTAGTTTTCCAATAAAATAATAATACTTTATTTTGTTCACCAAAAAAACTTGTTAATATTTATATGTCGATGAGAAATTACATGGGTAATAGGAAATTTATAAATGCAAAATGTTCAAGTTAAGTAAGGTAATGTTGAGAGAATTAATTCTACATTTTCTAATACCAAGTTTTAAACTCTGAGGCAAATTGAAAATCATTTCATTACATTTCTACCTTAGGTTAGCATGAAATATAGAACATTGCTTATGGTATAGTGGATTCAAAATCAAACCACAGTATTTGGAAAGATTAAAAAATTTAACAGCCTAAAAATAAAGTAGAAATGAAATTAAAGCAAAATTTCTAAATTCAATAAAATTAAAGAAAAATTCAATAAAATTAAACAAAATACTTCTGCATTTTGGAACATCCAACGTAGATTTAAAGATAACAATTTATGACATTCAAAATGTTTGAAGTTCACAAGTTTAGAGACAAAAATCTAGTAGTGATCAAATTTCTATAGAGGTTTGATTGTTTAATTACAAAAAAAAATCATGGTTTAAAATTTGAAGCTACAAGGTTAAACTTCGACCCAAACTCAAAGCCATTGGAATAGAGTTTCAAATGAAATTTTTTTATACTAAAAATATTAAAAGAAATAGTTATACATTTGCAATACATCTTTAAAATTTAAAAATTAAATTCAATAATATTAAAAATAATAATTCCACATTTTGAAATGACAAATTTTAGATTGGGATTCAAAATTGTTGACACTCAAAATGCTTAAAGGTCAAAAAGCCTGATCTCTAATCAAAATTTAGAAAGGTTTGAGTGTGAACATGCCCAAAAATTTCATTGTTGAAAATTTTGAAGTCAACTATAAATCCAAGAGCTAAATGTTCATATTGTCTATGTACAGGAGAACCGCAGAAGTTGAAGTTATTAAAAAATGAAAAATCAAAAATTTAAATTACAATGCTTTCAAAGTTGATAATCTACATTTCAAACCACCACTATCACAAAGCACATAACTACAATTTACGTTTAGAAGGCTTCTAAGGTGAATAACAAGGAGAAAAATGAATCTACCTTTAAATAGAGCATGAAATACAAAATATTTCTTAGATTACAGTGAAATCGAAATTAAACTAAGGTCCCATTAAGACTTATGGTTTCTCTAGAAGAAGCACGATAAACCAAGGTCATAGTCAGACCTATGGTTTCTTAAGCGTACAATATTAGAAATGGAGAAGAATAATTTTGAATCAATTAATGTTCGAAAACACGTTTAGCATACATTAAAGAAAACCTACAATGTATTAAAGTAAGGATTAAAAATTGTTGAGAAACATGGATATATTCTGTAAGAACAAAACCCCTAAATTTGAAGCTACTTTAATAGAATATTAAATGCCGGAACTTTTCATTTTATCAACATTAAAGGCAACGAGCTTACATTTTAAACTGTGAAATTTTAAACTACCAACAATAAAAAAACCAAACGTTCTAAATTAAAGTAAAATTAAATAGAATAATTCTTCAGAGTGAAACATTAAAAAAAAAAAAAAATAATTAGATTTACAGTTTGAAATACATACATATAAAAGGTTTGGTGCTCAAAATTTGTCATAATAAATATTTAGTAAGGTTTTATTGTTTACTCCCAAAAATTTTAATGGATCCAAATTTTGTGGTTTCAAAATTCAAAATCCAAAAGCTAAACACTGAAATCTGATGACCATAAGTTAAAAAAATGAAAAATACAAGAATTGAAAGTCTTAGAACGAAAAGCCTTTAAATGAAGTAATATTAATGATAATTATTCTACATATTTAAGTTTGAAATTAGACACTAATTTTTTTCAAAATGAAAACACTAATTTTAAAGCTATTCTGATAAAATTTCAAATGTCAAAGCTTTTTAAGTTTACATATTGTAGGTACAATAATCATACATTTTAAATATATCTTCAATTTTTTTTAAAAGAAAAAAGTTCAAAGCTTCTAAATTATGTTATTAAACATTTTGTAACATTAAATTTAAAATTTAGATATCTAAATTGATGTCATTTAAATATTTACAGTTTAAAGGCTTAACGCTCTTAATATGCCATTGATGAAATTATATAATGATTTGAGTGTTTATGTAGCGACCCAAAAATCGACGCCTTTCGAGTTGACCATAAACCACACAAGTCCGATCCAAAACATAGAAATTATCGTATCGTTATGAGAATACGACACATCAGAACAGATCATGAAAGAATATTTCATTGCAATTACGACATTTTTTCATCAGAGTACAACATATCAGAGCATAAATAAATAATATACAGTGGAAAAATATCAAAGATTTAAGTTACAAAGCAGCGGAAATATAAATATATATAGTGGAAGACTTTGAATAATCCAAAGCATAGCTCTAGCCATAAACCAGGATCCTATTTAAAAATATCTGCAAAACTACTAGCTGCCGGTGTGGAAAATATGGGCACCCAGAGTTTAGGTGAAAACAATAAACTCCAAGTTAGTCATGGGACTGGTGTGAGAACTAAAAACAGTTATTAAACTTTATTTTAGAGTTGGGTAAATCACAGGACCACATCGTATGACATGGAACGAGTTTCCTCCGATGAATACCATAAAGCAAAACTTGCAATGCTAAAGAAAAGAACAATGAAACTATTATAAGACTCAGGTCACATCACACAATGCAACGCAAGCCGGAGGATAGAGTTTTACCTTATAATAACCAAACATGCTTGGTATGCGAAATTTATCTTTTACTATTATAAGTGCATAGTGTAGAAATCAATTTCAAATATAAATGCATCAATCCTAGACGGCATAGTACCCCATCCTACTACGTCGTCACATGCGTTTACAACTAAAACCGTAAAGTTTCGTATTAGGAAGTTGGATTTCCATCATAATGGCTACTGATTCGAAAGATTACTCACAAAGTGTATTCCCATGACTTACTGGAAAACACTGTAATACACATTTGCACTATATCCGGGATTACGAGTATCATTGCGGCTTACATCCAAGGCTTTGGAAAACACCGCTTACTCTATCCCTTTGGGAATCAGGTATAAGACCTATCCCTTTTAAGTGTGGAGCGACCACTCCCAGCTCATCTCGGTCGACCGAATATGTGACAAACCTAAAAGTTGTCCTCAACCCGAAGGTTGTCTATCCTTATCTCGAATGTATACTGATCTAACCATCTGTTCACCAACATACCAGTGTGTGAGGCTCGTGAATTAACACTACACAAAGCTACGCTATATTAAATCTATGCTTTGATAATCATCCACCAATTCTTGCTTTTTAACAAAAGCTTGGATCTATCTTCCCGCAGCACTCAGCATGACACATTGTCAGTATATACCATATTATTGATGTCTACCGACATATAACCTCTTAGCGCATACGTCTAAGATAAGGTTGTTAAGCAAGAGAATAAATTCTCCATCCCCAAACAAATAAATATTTAGCAAAGATCAACGAATACAATACAAAATACAATGTCAGACATACAATCCATTTGAAAGTCTATTCTGGGTCTAAATGAAACCGGAGGCACCTTATTCCTCATCTCATATGTCCAATATAGGAGAGAGGCCCTCGCATTTCCAATCGATCTCCAAGTACATCTGGACGACCACCACTTATAACCTCATCTTGGGTTACACCCAAATCGAGACATCAGCAATAATCCAAACAATGTGAAGATCTTCGGTCATAAACCACCATCTTCAATATCTTAGACTTTTAATCATCGTATCAGTCATTCAGAATGGGTTAAACCAAGTTTTTCCGAATAACTCGCGTATCTTAAAATCAGTTGAAATATAAACACATCATACGCCTCATTCCAATTAAGAATATTCTTTTTTTCAAATATTCTTATCTTTGGGAAAGGTTCCCATTTATTTTATCAAAGATTATCTCTTTTAAACTAATTGTTTAATCCATTACTCGGGAATCATTTCAAAAGATTTTACAATATCCATTCACCGTATAAACCAGATTAAGGTTTATAAAACTAGTCAGGATTATCGAGTCTTACTAATGTAATCATTCATTACATTATCCCAATCCCAACCTATTCGTCCCATGGAGCAAAACTGGTAGTACTCCATATCTAACACCCATTGTGTTATCGGTAAATTTAATTACCATTTAATGTTCAAATCTAGTTAAATATTTAACTATTGCACAAAGTAAAACTGGTGGTACTCCATTCTCAAACACTTCTTGAATTTGGTAAATTTAATTACCCTATTCCCATTTAAATTTAATTAATGATTCATTAAAATTCCATTTAGTTTCAATATTTAAAAATTAGTATTTAATGACTATTCAATCTTAAGAAATTATTTCATGTCTTTTACTGGGTCAAAGAATCAATGTCATTTAAAACACAGCTCATAATAAACCCAACACTACAAGAAAAAGCTGATTTTGCAATAGCATAATCCGTTGGTAATCCGTCGTTTTATGGGCGTTAACGACGGATTACCTGCGGATCCAATGGTCGGTAAATTTCAGGACGGTATTTGTGTCAATCTTTTGCGACGGATTTTTACGTGAGTTCTCCGAACATTTTCTATCATTTCTTTCAATATAAAATTTTAATTTTAAATTATTTTAAAATTTATTTACCGATGTTTTTGCGACGGATATGTATTTTTGAAAAATTATTATTTATAAATATCCGTTGGTTATCCCTTGCTAATTAACAAGGGACTTGTGACGAAATTTATTTTATTTAAAATATTTTTGTCGATAATTTGTCGGTAAACCCTTGAGGATTAGTGACGTATTTTTGTTTATGTGAACATTTCAGCTAACATCATGTAACAACCCGTATTTTGATAACGTGTTATAACCATAAATCTAGGAAGAATTAAATTTTAAAATAAGAACCAAGGGAAACGGGTTGCGCCATTACATTCGTCTCGGAATTCTGCATGAAATCGAGTCCAAGTTTTTGAAAATCGGAGTCCGTATGACCAAGTTATGGCTCCCCAAAGTTTCATAAATTTTCATAGTTCAAAACAGTTCGAATTCGAATTCAAATTCGAATTTCGAAACCTAGACAGACTAGGCGGGAAATTTCCCGCCTAGCACCCCAGGTCGACTGGGTAGTCGACTGAACAGTTGACACCACTAGGACCAGGTCGACTGCGCAGTCGACTTGGGTGTCGACCTGGTCCCCGAACCTGGTTTGGGCCTGGTTGCTCCTGCTTGACCCTGTTGGCTTGTTTGAGGGCCTGTGACGATTTTTGGCGGTTCAGATCGATTCTAGGGTTCATCCTATGGCCTAAACTAGTTGTTGCAACTATAAAAACACCCTAAGACCTAGGCTAATCTGCAACAAATCTTTCTAACACCATTATGCTGCTAAGTCTCCTCTTGAACCATGGCCGCCGCCTCCAACTTGAAGCTTAAACATTCAAACTAGATCCAAATCGAAGGCCAACGTTTCTACAACAATTCAAGGGAATAGATCAACATCTCAACAATGATCCTATGACAATTTCAGTTCTTAGTTCTCAAAAACCACGATCTGTAAGCCCCAGTTACTCTTAGATCTAAACTCTAAACTTAATATGGACATGTGTAAATTGAAGTTGAACATAAACATGATAACTACTTGAGACCTACTCTTGTATATCTTTGATCTATGACTATTCCTTTTTGATCTATTATTTTAGATCTACTCTTATTCACCCTAGATCTATTCACCTTGAACCTAGTACCGTTCATATTGAACCTTGATTTGTGGAATATTGATAAGAACTTGAATTAGGGGCATATTCATGTCATAACCTAAACCCTATCATTATTTTAACATGCCTGTGATGTTGTGATGTTGAAACTATTGCTAGTCACAAGTTGAGCATTATCATCTTATGTCATTTATTACTATGTTTATCACCCTATTTCATATGCCAGTGATGTTATGATCATATCTCAAGTTACACCATGCTTGCCTTGAAATCGCCTTTGCCACTTTATACCCATCCTTGTTATGTTATTCCCTAGTTACATCTATTGCCTTGATTCGAATTCGCGAGCGTTGGGGATGTGATTTGGGTAGTTTAGGAAAACCTGAATTTAGTATGAACTTGAAAACATGAATATCGTTATAACTTGAGCTTGGATAGGAACATGAACTTGACATGAAATTATACTTGAAAATATGAATTTGGGACATGACACTTAGATAACTTGAACGTGGCCAACTCGAGGTTGGGTTGAGTTTGCAGTATAAATCTGCCCGGAACCGCCCGGCGAATCTAGTAACTGCAATAGGACCCAATGTGAGTAGTTGGTCATATCGCACTCGAAACCCGAGGTTAGACTAGGTTATGGTGTAAAACTGCCCGGACCCGCCCGGCACATCCAGTAACCATAACCAAGTCTAATGTGAGAGGTTAGGGGTGCATTAAGTAAATTAATGCCACTGGATAGGGTTAAGTCATGGACCACTTGAATATACTTAACCAATTTGACACGTTGATTTGATAGGGTTAAGTCATGAACCGCTTGAACACACTTAACCAACCTGACACATGATTCGTAGGACTAAGTCTTGAACTAGAACGACACACTTAGTCAATTTGACATGACACGTAGATGGGGTTAAGTCTCGATTTTAAGTGACAACTTAACCTGCTGAACGAAACCCTGGTTACGCGGTCCTTTTCAGCAGTAACCTACTAGATGTTTCACGGTACCCTGGGACTAGGTAGGGTGGGGCACGATTGCTGGGCTGATTGTAAGCGCCCAGAACAACGGCTGAGTTGGTGCGCCATTGTAGGTTCAGGCGGACTAGGGTCGTGCACTTAGTCCAGAGTTGAAAAAGCGGGCATTGGGCACCAGTAGGATTATCTGTGCATTCTGGATTCGTGTCGGTGGTTGGCACCCTAGGGCTTGATACACCCTATGGTGGACCTAGCACAGGTGACTACATTCGTGATAGGGCCGTATGACATAGTCACACGACAAGCTAGACTTGTAGGGAGCCGATCGATTAGATCATACCGTTGGACTCCGAATTGGGTCACTTCATGATATTGGGCCAAGGGATTATTTCTTGATTTATAGTTGACACGGGATTAGTATACCAGTATAGTTGGTATGGCGAACCTTGAATACGCAATGTTAGACTTGAATTATCTTGTTAGCTTGGTTATCATGTCAGACTTATCATCATTCCTATGTTTAATTCCAGTTTATTCATGTCTTGTTAACTTTACTAGTTTCTATGCTGATAGTCACTAGGCCTTACCAGTCTTTTTGACTGACCCGTTTTCTTTCGCCTCTTTGTCTTTCGTTCCCCCCCCCCCCCCCAGGTTCTCAGGGAGGAAACTCTAGCTCTTATCTTGGACTTTGCTTGCTTTCTGACAGCTCATGTACGGTTTGGTCTTGAGCTATGCTATGGCTGCACTCATGCACTTTTTGGGGAATAATATTTTACTTATGTTGTTTTAAGTACTTAGCATCTTTAGAACTTGATGTAATGAAATAATGACTTGGCATTTTGATGTAAGAGGTTTTGACTCTATTTTTCAGTAATGAGATTTGGTTTTAAAGTTTATATCCGCTGCTTTATATACTCTATTTTATCTATGTTCTGTCTTGTGTTATCTCTGTGCCTGTTTACTAGATAATACCCCTCCAAAACTAGGGCATTCCCTTTGTGAGTGACCCTAGTGGAGGTGGGGTGTTACATTTGGTATCAGAGCAGAAGGTTACCAGACTGGGAAAAAGTTTTAAAAACCTTCTAAAACTATTTTCAAAACCATTTATAAAGAAGCATTTTTCTAGAAAAGTTTTATTTTTAAGAAAAGGCTATTCCCCAAAAGCCATTAGCACTTTCCTTTGTTTCCTCGTTTGAATCTTTTTCCTTTTCGCTTTTCAGCATGTCTGATCTTAACCTTCCTGAGGCAGTACCCATACCTGGCTGGTTCCGAAGAAACTTGGAAGCTAGGGCCAACGGCGCGGGCCCGACAAATATCCCTCTTCCTCCTCCCCCGGTGGCCACGGTTCCTCCTCCTCCTCCTCCTCCGGGTATCGCCTTCGCCCAAATATGCAAGGACTTTATAGGAATGGGCGGCAAGAACTTCGTTGGAACTGAAACCTTCGTTGAGGCGCGAAACTGGCTAAAAGAGACTGAAGACTTGTTTGTTATTTTCGATATGGAGGATCATAGGAAAGTTCAGTTGGCAGCATGGTTGTTGAAAGAGGAAGCTGCATTTTGGTGGGAAGTCACCAACGCTACCAGGCCAATTGAGACTTGGGCAGACTTTAGAGAGAGGTTTGGGCTTAAGTTTTTATCATCCGCAGAAGCGAGCCTTCAGATGGAGAGGTTCATGGCACTCAAGCAAGGGGACATGTCAGTTAGTGAATACGTAAATAAGTTTAATCAGCTTGCTCGGTTTGGTTTGGACTTAGTCGACACGGCTGAGAAGAAGGCTCTACGCTTTGCTCGAGGATTGAGCGAGCCACTCCACACTATGGCCATGACTCATGTACCCATGGGGGCGACCTTTGAAAGCTTGGTGAATATGGACCTACTTCATGAAGAAGACGAGAATGGCAAGAAGAAGGTCAAGGCGAATGAGTCTCAAGACAAGAAGGTAGACTCCGAGAAAGGAGGAAAGAACAGCAACAACAAGAATAACAAGTCACGTGAGAAAAGAAAATGCAACTTCTGTGGAATTGATGGGCATATAGTCAAGGACTGTAGGAAGAAGAAGATGAAGATAGGAGCATGTTTTCAATGCGGTGAAACTGGACACATCAGCAGGAACTGCCCTAAGAAGCAAGGGCAAGCCCTGCAAGAAGGACCTTCTAGGGGTACATCTTTAACTTCTTTTCCCTAGATACTCTGTTTTATCTTGTATATCCTTTCGATCCTGTCTTGAGAACCTTAGGTAGAATCCTATGAATGTAAACATGTATTTGAACCATGTTATGCTTGATGTTTGCGAATGGTTGCAAGTGATTGCTTGTGGTTGCATAACACACATTAGGCACTAGATCGGCTCAGACACATTTTCATATTGCATATGCATGAGTGTTTATACTTATTTATGGATGAAACTGAATGTGTTATCATATGAATGTTGCATATGGATGAATGTTTGTGCACACATATAGTGCTTACGTGACTAGGATTTGTTTGCAGACATGTTGGAATCATGACACTAAACATATTTTGCATTAGAAAGATCAATCAGGCCTGATCATTTGCATTAGATAAGGAACATATACACACACTTTCTGCATATGTTCATACAACCTTAGAAATCTCTTAAGGACAATGTTTGCTTGTGGATGATGTTTTGAGTAGATGGATGATGGATGGTAGGATACGTTCTTCCTAACTTACAGATTTCGAGGACGGAATCCTTTAAGGAGGGGAGAATGTAACAACCCGTATTTTGATAACGTGTTATAACCATAAATCTAGGCAAAATTAAATTTTAAAATAAGAACCAAGGGAAACGGGTTGCGCCATTGCGTTCGTCTCGGAATTCTGCATGAAATCGAGTCCGAGTTTTCGAAAATCGGAGTCCGTATGACAAGGTTATGGCTCCCCAAAGTTTCAGAAATTTTCATAGTTCAAAACAGTTCGAATTCGAGTTCAAATTCGAATTTCAAAACCCAGACAGACTGGGCGGGAAATTTCCCGCCCAGCACCCCAGGTCGACTGGGGAGTCGACTGGGCAGTCGAAACCCCCAGGACCAGGTCGACTGCGCAGTCGACTTGGGTGCCGACCAGGTCCCCGAACCTGGTTTGGGCCTGGTTGCTCCTGCTTGACCCTGTTGGCTTGTTTGAGGGCCTGTGACGATTTTTGGCGGTTCAGATCGATTCTAGGGTTTATCCTATGGCCTAAACTAGTTGTTGCAACTATAAAAACACCCTACGACCTAGGCTAATCCACAACAAATCTTTCTAACACCATTATGCTGCTAAGTCTCCTCTTGAACCATGGCCGCCGCCTCCAACTTGAAGCTTAATCATTCAAACTAGATCCAAATCGAAGGCCAACGTTTCTAAAACAATTCAAGGGAATAGAACAACATCTCAACAACGATCCTATGACAATTTTTGTTCTTAGTTCTCAAAAACCACGATCTGTAAGCCCCAGTTACTCTTAGATCTAAACTCTAAACTTAATATGGACATGTGTAAATTGAAGTTGAACATAAACATGATAACTACTTGAGACCTACTCTTGTATATCTTTGATCTATGACTATTCCTTTTTGATCTATTATTTTAGATCTACTCTTGTTCACCCTAGATCTATTCACCTTGAACCTAGTACCGTTCATATTGAATCTTGATTTGTGGAATACTGATAAGAACTTGATTTAGGGGCATGTTCATGTCATAACCTAAACCCTATCATTATTTTAACATGCCTGTGATGTTGTGATGTTGAAACTATTGCTAGTCACAAGTTTAGGATTATCATCTTATGTCATTTATTGCTATGTTTATCACCCTATTTCATATGCCAGTGATGTTATGATCATATCTCAAGTTACACCGTGCTTTCCTTGAAATCACCTTTGCCACTTTATACCCATCCTTGTTATGTTATTCCCTAGTTACATCTATTGCCTTGATTCGAATTCGCGAGCGTTGGGGATGCGATTTGGGTAGTTTAGGAAAACCTGAATTTAGTATGAACTTGAAAACATGAATATCGTTATAACTTGAGCTTGGATAGGAACACGAACTTGACATGAAATTATACTTGAAAATATGAATTTGGGACATGACACTTAGATAACTTGAACGTGGCCAACTCGAGGTTGGGTTGAGTTTGCAGTATAAATCTGCCCGGAACCGCCCGGCAAATCCACTAACTGCAAACAATAGGACCCAATGTGAGTAGTTGGTCATATCGCACTCGAAACCCGAGGTTAGACTAGGTTATGGTGTAAAACTGCCCGGACCCGCCCGTCACATCCAGTAACCATAACCAAGTCTAATGTGAGAGGTTAGGGGTGCATTAAGTAAATTAATGCCACTGGATAGGGTTAAGTCATTGACCACTTGAATAAACTTAAACCAATTTGACACGTTGATTCGATAGGGTTAAGTCATAAACCGCATGAACACACTTAACCAACCTGACACATGATTCGTAGGACTAAGTCTTGAACTAGAACGACACACTTAGTCAATTTGACATGACACGTAGATGAGGTTAAGTCTCGATTTTAAATGACAACTTAACCTGCTGAACGAAACCCTAGTTACGCGGTCATTTTTAGCAGTAACCCACTAGATGTATCACGGTACCCTGGACTAGGCAGGGTGGGGCACGATTGCTGGGCTGATTGTAAGCGACCAGAACGACGGCTGAGTTGGTGCGCCATTGTAGGTTCAGGCGGACTAGGGTCGTGCACTTAGTACGGAGTTGAAAAAGAAGGCATTGGGCATCAGTAGGATTATCTGTGCATTCTTGATTCGTGTCGGTGGTTGGCATCCTAGGGCTTGATACACCCTATGGTGGACCTAGCACAGGTGACTACATTCGTGATAGGGCCGTATGACACAGACACCCGAAGAGCTAGACTTGTAGGGAGCCGATCGATTAGATCATACCGTTGGACCCCGAATTGGGTCACTTCACGATATTGGGCCAAGGGATTATTTCTTGATTTATAGTTGACACGGGATTAGTATACCAGTATAGTTGGTATGGCGAACCTTGAATACGCAATGTTATACTTGAGTTATCTTGTTAGCTTGGTTATCATGTCAGACATATCATCATTCCTATGTTTAATTCCAGTTTATTCATGTCTTGTTAACTTTACTAGTTTCTATGCTGATAGTCACTAGGGCTTACCAGTCTTTTTGACTGACCCATTTTCTTTCGCCTCTTTGTCTTTCGTTCCCCCCCCCCCTCCAGGTTCTCAAGGAGGAAACTCTAGCTCTTAGCTTGGACTTTGCTTGCTTTCTGATAGCTCATGTACGGTTTGGTCTTGAGCTATGCTATGGCTGCACTCATGCACTTTTTGGGAATAATATTTTACTTATGTTGTTTTAAGTACTTTGCTTCTTTAGAACTTTATGTAATGAAATAATGACTTGGCATTTTGATGTAAGAGGTTTTGACTCTATTTTTCAGTAATGAGATTTGGTTTTTAAGTTTATATCCAATGCTTTATATACTCTATTTTATCTATGTTCTGTCTTGTGTTATCTCTGTGCCTGTTTACTAGATAATACCCCTCCAAAACTAGGGCATTCCCTTTGTGAGTGACCCTAGCTGAGGTGGGGTGTTACATTTGGTATCAGAGCAGAAGGTTACCAGACTGGGCAAAAGTTTTATAAACCTTCTGAAACTATTTTCAAAACTGTTTATAAAGAAGCATTTTTCAAGAAAAGTTTTATTTTTAAGAAAAGGCTATTCCCCAAAAGCCATTAGCACTTTCCTTTGTTTCCTCGTTTGAATCTTTTTCCTTTTCGCTTTTCAGCTTGTCTGATCTTAACCTTCATGAGGGAGTACCCATACCTGGCTGGTTCCGAAGATACTTGGAAGCTAGGGCCAACAGCGCGGGCCCGGCAGATATCCCTCCTCCTCCTCCCTCGGTGGCCACGGTTCCTCCTCCTCCTCCTCCGGGTACCGCCTTCGCCAAAATATGCAAGGACTTTATAGGAATGGGCGGCAAGAACTTCGTTGGAACTGAAACCTTCGTTGTAGTGCGAAACTGGCTAAAAGAGACTGAAGACTTGTTTGTTATTTTCGATATGGAGGATCATAGGAAAGTTCAGTTGGCAGCATGGTTGTTGAAAGAGGAAGCTGCATTTTGGTGGGAAGTCACCAACGCTACCAGGCCAATTGAGACTTGGGCAGACTTTAGAGAGAGGTTTGGGCTTAAGTTTTTATCATCCGCAGAAGCGAGCCTTTATATGGAGAGGTTCCTGGCACTCAAGCAAGGGGACATGTCAGTTAGGGAATACGTGAATAAGTTTAATCAGCTTGCTCGGTTCGGTTTGGACTTAGTCAACATGGCTGAGAAGAAAGCTCTATGCTTTTCTCGAGGATTGAGCGAGCCACTCCACACTATGGCCATGACTCATGTACCCATGGGGGCGACCTTTGAAAGCTTGGTGAATATGGCCCTACTTCATGAAGAAGACGAGAATGGCAAGAAGAAGGTCAAGGCGAATGAGTCTCAAGACAAGAAGGTAGACTCCGAGAAAGGAGGAAAGAACAGCAACAACAAGAATGACAAGTCACGTGAGAAAAGAAAATGCAACTTCTGTGGAATTGATGGGCATATAGTCCAGGACTGTAGGAAGAAGAAGATGAAGATATGAGCATGTTTTCAATGCGGTGAAAGTGGACACATCAGCAAGAACTGCCCTAAGAAGAAAGGGAAAGCCCCACAAGAAGGACCTTCTAGGGGTACATCTTTAAGTTCTTTTCCCTAGATATTCTGTTTTATCTTGTATATACTTTCGATCCTGTCTTGAGGACCTTAGGTAGAATCCTATGAATGTAAACATGTATTTGAAACATGTTATGCTTGATGTTTGCGAATGGTTGCAAGTGGTTGCAAGTGATTGCTCGTGGTTGCATAACACACATTAGGCACTAGATCGGCTCAGACACATTTTCATATTGCATATGCATGAGTGTTTATACTTATTTATGGATGAAATTGAATGTGTTATCATATGAATGTTGCATATGGATGAATGTTTGTGCACACATATAGTGCTTACGTGACTAGGATTTGTTTGCATACATGTTGGAATCATGACCCTAAACATATTTTGCATTAGAAAGATCAATCAGGCCTGATCATTTGCATTAGATAAGGAACATATACACACACTTTCTACATATGTTCATACAACATTAGAAATCTCTTAAGGACAATGTTTGCTTGTGGATGATGTTTTGAGTAGATGGATGATGGATGGTAGGATACGTTCTTCCTAACTTAGAGATTTCGGG
The DNA here is from genome assembly GCA_030737875.1 of Allium sativum. Lineage (NCBI taxonomy): Eukaryota > Viridiplantae > Streptophyta > Magnoliopsida > Asparagales > Amaryllidaceae > Allium > Allium sativum. The sequence continues at coordinate 660,572,900 of CM060920.1, forward strand.
GACGAAATCCTTTAAGGAGGGGGAGAATGTAACAACCTGTAACACCCCACACCCGCTACGGTCACTCACTAAGGGAATGCCATAACATCGGTGGAGTATTTTAAGTGAATATAGAACAGAAAAATTACAACAAGACAGATATAAGTAATACTTGAGAATTTAAAACATCATTTCATTTCAGCGGAAAGTAAAACATGTTTGGTTACACCAAAACCATAAATAAGAGTCAAGTACATAATATCCATCCTGATAAAAACGAAAGTACATAATCCCACTACATAACCTAATAGCCATAATAGAAAAGATAAACTGAGCTTTACATCCACGGTCCAAGCTCCAAAAGATAGATAAAGCAGTCTGATCAAAGCCCACTAGTGCTAGGCCCACTCTGAAAACCTGAGGGTTGGGAAAAAGATAAAGAAACAACGGGGTCAGACATAAGTCTGAGTGAGTCCTATAACCCTAACAATACAATCATTAAAGTAATTAGGGTATGATATAAACAAGGTACGGTACCTCTGGGGATAATGACTACACTAAGTAGCCAACTAAACACAGGACGTACTAAGATAACCGAAAAGATGCATTTATCCACCCAAGGATAATTACTGGATTACACCACCACAGATCTACCCACCCAAGGGTAATTCCTACACTGCACCACACCAGTCATTCCTAACTTAAAGGTTGATCCCACCCATGGACTTATAAAATTAACTTAATAGTTCTCGCGTACCCCTAGGTGACTAAGTAGACGCCACGGGGCCCTACAATCCACTAGGTGTACACACTACTCCCCATTCGATCGGCTCCCTAACGTAGATACCCGTGCTGGCCCCACCGTGGGGTGTACCATTCCCCAACGTGGCAACCTGATAAAACTAACGGTGCACGGCTTATATCTACACGATGCAACAACGTCTTATTTACCAGCCCAGGTCCACACACGCATATGAAACCCGTTGGTCATGCGTTGCCACCGCTAACCCATTTTGGCCTCTTATAGTCAAGCCCAATATGCGTGTCCCGTCACTCGACTAGAGTCGAGCCCACTAAGATACGTTTGGGATATTGGTTGAAATGGGCCCCCACAAGCAACCAACTAAGCTTGTTATTTTATCTAGTGTATCCCACTTAACCCCTTTTATAATCATGCCCACCTACATGTTAAGGTTTGGTTAAGTCATCTAATCATATATCAATTGCCACTTAAGGCACCCACTAGATTTCCACATGCCACCCAAAGCACTTACTTAACCCTTTACCCATGTTTAATTACATGTTCCTCTTTGGTTAAGTATTCTAATCGTATTTTCTATTGCCACCCAAGGCAACCCACTAGATTTCCACATGCCACCCAAGGCACCCACTTAACCCCTCATGTCCCTCTACATGCTAATATGGTTAAGTGTTTCTTAATTAATTAAGATCATGACCTCATAAAGACCTCTCACATTAGACCATCTTTTATGACTGCTGGATATGCCGGTTGGTTCCGGGCAGACTTCTGTCATAAAAAGGTCTAACCTCGTGTCTTTACTTTAATCACGTATTTAATTTATGACTAAGACCTCTCACATTGGGCCAATCATTTGTAGCTGCTGGATGGCCGGTCGGTTCCGGGCAGACTTCCGCTACAAAAGGGTCCAACCTCGTGTCTTAGTTGATTAATTACACCTAATTAATCACCCCCATAATTTGAATTAATTATGCCTAATTAATTACACATTTTTAAGAATATGGGGAGACCTAACTCAATAGGTAAATTCCCAATTCCATAGTATGGGTAGACCTAACTTAATAGGTAAATTCCCAACTCCATAATATGGGTAGACCTAACTTAATAGGTAAATTCCCAATTACGTCCATTTAATTTGTGGTATGATTAATCATACCCATTTCACATCATTTTATTAACATGCATATTAACCCCATCGTTCCCCACGTAGTTTGTTCTCATAACACGACATAATAAAGGGAAGATTCATCACAAAGGTCATGGGTTTAGCCAACATAGCATGTAACTTTATCATGGGTTCAAAAGGTGTCAACTTGCATATATGAACATACATTAAACCCAACTAGTATTTAACCCAAACTTGCATTATGCATATCATAAAAGAGACAACTTGCATATGAACTTGCACATAAACTTGCATATGAACTTGCATCATAACTTGTATATGAACTTGCATCATAACTTGCATATGAACATGTATCATAACTTGCATATGAACTTGCATCATAACTTGCATAAACACATTGATTCCACAAACATAGCCATATCTTATCATATCCTATCATAATCAATTTAACAATTGATTGTTAAGTCTATAGAAACTCACCACTAAACTCCAATAAGCAAACCCTTGCCACAAATCACCCAAAAACTCTAGCCTTGAACATAAAGCTTGCAACTTGATGATGAATGCAAGCCAATGATCACTCATACAACTCAAAGATGCTTGTATGCACATGAAAGCCTTCATAGAAATAGTTTCGAAATAGGATGGAGGCTAGGGTTTTGAGTGGAGGCCATGATCATAGAAAATTTTGGCATAGTTTAGTTAGGAGATAGGATTATGACCATTTAGGGCTAGCTTAGGGTCTTATTTATAGGATTAGGCAAGTGTTTTAGGCCATTAGATTAACCCTAAATTAGATTAGGACCCTTAGATTTCGGAACCTTCCAGAAACCAGCCCTAAGACCAAGCCCAAACCCCAAGCTGGTGCACCAGGCCAGCCAGAAAGCTGTGCAGGTTTCTGGCTCGACACGGGCGCACTTCCCAAGTGCGCCAGTGTAAAAATGTGTTGGCGCACTTCACAAGTGCGCCAGTGCATTTTTGTGTTGGCGCACTTCACAAGTGCGCCAGTGCATTCTGGCTAGTTTTTCGGTTTTTCTGCCTAACTTCGTTCGTCCATATCTTCTTCATACGGACTCCGATTTTCGAAAACTCAGACTCTATTTCGCGTATTTTTCCGAGACGAACGCAATGGTGCAACCCGTTTCCCCTAATTCCCACATCTGGGATTAGTTATTCTTTAATTTGTGAATTTTCGCATTAACCGAAATTCGGGGTGTTACATTCTCCCCTCCTTAAAGGGTTTCGTCCCCGAAATCTCTAAGCTAAGGAGAATGCATATCCTACCATCCAAACAACCATCTACTCAATCCATCAAACACGGGCATCCATTGTCCTTAAAACAGTTTCTAATGATGTATGAGCATATGCAAAAAGTGTGTGTATATGTTCCCTATCTAATGTATGAACATATGCAAACCATGATAGTGCCATGCATCCATTATGTATGCGAGAGAACCCTATCGACACATACAATATCTACATGGGTGCACAATCATTCACCAAAATGCATCATCCATATGATAACACAATCATTATACATCCATAAATATAGCTTCCTACACACAATTTTATGCAATATGCCATATGAAGTGATTGAGCCGATCTAGTGTCTAGAGTGTGTGTATATGCATCCACGAGCAACCACTAGCAACCACTTGCATCCACACGCATCCATCAAACATAACATGTCTCAAACACATGTTTCAACCATAGATTTACCCTTTCTAAAGGTCATAGGTACTAGCGAGAGGATGTACTAAAGATAAGATAAGTACTAGACAAGCGATAAAGGAGAAGTTAAAAGACATACTCTCAAAAAGAAATAGGTACAAAGAACGCATCTTCGCTTCCGTCTCCCAAGTAGCATTGCTTTCGTCATCTCCCCATTGCACTTTAACTAGCTGAACTTCTCTGTTCCTCAACTTCCTAGTTTCTGACCCAAGGATGCGAGTAGGAGCTCGTCGAATCGTCGCATCACGCTCTACCTCTACATCTCTAAGCAAGCTCGGCTCTACCACCTCTGCGGTCTCATGTAAGCACTTCCTCAAATGTGATACATGGAATACATCATGAACACCACTAATTCTGTCGGGCAACTCCACCCTATATGCCATTCGTCCAATCCTTTCCTTAATAGGAAACGACCCAACAAACCTCGGTGCTAACTTCCCAACGGACCCAAAGCGAACAACATTTCTCAATGGAGATACTTTGACAAAAACCATGTCCCCAACCTCAAACTCAAGATCCGTCCTTCTCCGATCCACATAAAATTTCTATCTATCTTGCGCTGCCTTCATCCTTCTTCGAATCAAATCAATCTTCTCTGAAGTCTCTCTAACCATATCTGGCCCAAGCAAGATCTTATCCGTAGATTCCCACCAACATGTAGGAGATCGACAAGGCCTTCCATAAAGAGCTTCGAAAGGTGCCATGCCAATACTAGACTGAAAGTTGTTATTGTATGCGAACTCCACCAAAGGAAGATGTTCTTCCCATGTACCTCCAAAATCCAAGATACAAAGCCTCAAGAGATCTTCTAAGATACGGTTCACCCTCTCGGTCTGACCGTCCGTCTGAGGATGATATGCGGTGCTCAAACACAACTGAGTCCCTACCGCCTCTTGCAAACTTCTCCAAAACTCACTAGTGAAGATAGGATCTCGATCACTCACAATGCTGGATGGTACGCCATGCAATCTAACAATCTCTCTAACATAGACTGAAGCAAGCCATGGAGCGGTCCTCTTACTCTTCACGGGTATAAAATGGGCACTCTTGGTAAGTCTGTCTACCACAACCCAAATTCCCGTATTGCCCTTCCTCGATCTCGGTAACCCATCGATGAAATCCATCGAGACACTATCCCACTTCCATTGCGGAACTTCCAATGGGTGTAGCAACCCACCGGGTTTCCTTTGCTCCGCTTTAACTTGTTGGCACACTAAGCATCTAGCCACATACTCGGCCACATCTTTCTTCATACCGGCCCAGAAGAAAACTCTCTTCATGTCTTGGTACATTTTGTCTCCACCGGGATGAATAGTCATTCTTGAACGATGTGCATCATCCAAAATAGCCTTCTTCAAACCCTCATCTTGTGGTACACAAAGTCTACCGTCTCTATGCAACCATCCCCTATCATCTATGGTGTATCTACCCAAATGGCTGGACGACTCCCCCCTTATAAGCTTCTCTACCAACTCAACCAACTGTGGGTCGTCTCGCTAAGCCTTGCCAATCCGCCCCAAAAGAGTAGGCCTAACCTCCAAAGAGGCTAGCAAACCGGGTACAAAGTCAACGGAAGGTCTAAAGTCAAACATAGAATTAAACTCCAAGCTTCGCCATTCCACGAACAATGGACTCAAAGACAGCTTTTTTTCTGCTTAAGGCGTCTGCCACCACGTTACCCTTGCCAGGGGTATACGCTATCTCAAACTCATAGGATGCTAAGAATTCCATCCACCTTTGTTGTCTTAAGACAATGCGCTCAAAGAGTCTCCAACACTTCCCTAAGATGTAGGGCATGCTTTTCTCCACTTCTAGAGAAAATCAGGATATTCTCCCATGCAAAATCGTCACAACTATCCATCTCTCACGCAGACCACCCTAGTCGAACTCGACATCCCCCAAATGCAAGCCCCAAAGGCCTAAACCAATATCAGACAAACACCCAAGGGATACCTCCTTCGAATTCAGACGACCTACGTGAGATGATACTAGTAAAAACGGCTAAATAATTAAGCCCTTGTCCAACTCTGGATGTCCTTGCCAGTCTCGCTCCAAAACCACCGTTTATCCCATAACGGGCTTTGCTCAACCTATTGAGCACATACGAAAACTTATTTCGCTCCTAGAAAAGACCAAGATGTCATCCACCAAGATCATCACGAACTTATTTAGGTACTCCCTGAACACCCTTCTCATCAAATCAACAAAGTATGCGGAGGCGTTCGTCTAACCAAATGGCATCACCAGCCACTCATAAAACCATCCGGAGTCCTAAAGGCAATCTTCTCTATACTATCCTCAGCCACTCTCAACTGACGAAACCCCGTGGCTGAGTCCAACTTGCGAAAATACTGAGGCGCCAACCAACTGATCAAAGAGATCATCAATCCTCGGCAATGGGCGTCTATTCTTCTTTGTGAGTTTATTTAGTTCTCTTTAGCCTACACAAAGTCTGAGGGACCCATCCGCCTTCGTAGCAAAAACTACTGGAGCACCCCACTTCGATATACTTTGTCTTATGGACCCCTTCTCAAGCAACTCCCCTACTTACTTATGGAGTTCCCTCCTCTCGCGAGGAGCCATGTGGCGCACTGGTAAAGATACAGGTTTAGCATTGTCTACCAGATATATTCGGAAGTCAATCTCCCGCTCCGGAGGTAAGCCCTTCATCTCCTCAAACACATCCGAGTATTCCCGGACCACTCTAACAGATCGCAAACTCTCGACCGACGTGTCAAGCGATTCTAGATAACTTAGCATAACAGATTCCATGGGATTACAAGAGATCTCGAGAGTGTTACCCAAGCGGGTCATAAGCCTAACAACTCTCCCTTCAAAATCAAGAACGGCACCCCTACTGGATAACCAGTCCATGCCCAAACTAACCCATAGCCCGTGAAGCCCAAAAAGCATCACATCTAAACTCAACGCTAAGTATAGAAACTTTCAAACCCAAACACATCATGGAGCCCCAATTGGGTTTGAAACAACTAAGGGATCATCTACCAAACTGGTGTCTAAGTGCAGTGACTCAACTAACAATGATGAGATAAACGAACTCGATGCGTCAGAATCTAATAAAGTTCGAACCGGATAATAAAGAAATCCAAATTCCAACCTAGACGGTCCTATCCCCATCTGGTACACTAGCCGCGAGGGAATACAACTACCCTCCAGGAGATTCCATACCTTGCCCATGCCCCTTTGGACAATCCTAATACGGTGTCCCATTCCTCCAAAAGGATAACTACTCGCCTTCTTCTTCCCATTCTCCACTCGTAACCTCCCACCAATGAGGTTTCATCCTTCATTAACCAAACAACTATTTGAGCCTTCCTCCCATCGTCTATCCAATAGATGCCTACCAGTCCTCCTCCTTCTTGAACCAACTTCTAATCCGACTAATGTCTAAGTCCCTTGAAGTGGTTTTCCGTTCTTATCTATCTTAGAAAGGTCATCTATACGCGGAGGGGAAACTCAAAACGAGAGAGGAAGAGATTCAAAACGGAGAATTCGAAAGATATAGATATGGCTATTAGGGATTATGCTTTTCTTTCAAAAACTTTTCTCTTAAAAGACATGTTTCTGAAAATACTCCTTTCAAAAATATTCTTAGAAAATAGTTTTTCTAAAATTTTTATCTGTTCTGGTAACCTTAAGCTCTTATACCACGTGTAACACCCCACACCCGCTACGGTCACTCACTAAGGGAATGCCATAACATCGGTGGAGTATTTTAAGTGAATATAGAACAGAAAAATTACAACAAGACAGATATAAGTAATACTTGAGAATTTAAAACATCATTTCATTTCAGCGGAAAGTAAAACATGTTTGGTTACACCAAAACCATAAATAAGAGTCAAGTACATAATATCCATCCTGATAAAAACGAAAGTACATAATCCCACTACATAACCTAATAGCCATAATAGAAAAGATAAACTGAGCTTTACATCCACGGTCCAAGCTCCAAAAGATAGATAAAGCAGTCTGATCAAAGCCCACTAGTGCTAGGCCCACTCTGAAAACCTGAGGGTTGGGAAAAAGATAAAGAAACAACGGGGTCAGACATAAGTCTGAGTGAGTCCTATAACCCTAACAATACAATCATTAAAGTAATTAGGGTATGATATAAACAAGGTACGGTACCTCTGGGGATAATGACTACACTAAGTAGCCAACTAAACACAGGACGTACTAAGATAACCGAAAAGACGCATTTATCCACCCAAGGATAATTACTGGATTACACCACCCCAGATCTACCCACCCAAGGGTAATTCCTACACTGCACCACACCAGTCATTCCTAACTTAAAGGTTGATCCCACCCATGGACCTATAAAATTAACTTAATAGTTCTCGCGTACCCCTAGGTGACTAAGTAGACGCCACGGGGCCCTACAATCCACTAGGTGTACACACTACTCCCCATTCGATCGGCTCCCTAACGTAGATACCCGTGCTGGCCCCACCGTGGGGTGTACCATTCCCCAACGTGGCAACCTGATAAAACTAACGGTGCACGGCTTATATCTACACGATGCAACAATGTCTTATTTACCAGCCCAGGTCCACACACGCATATGAAACCCGTTGGTCATGCGTTGCCACCGCTAACCCATTTTGGCCTCTTATAGTCAAGCCCAATATGCGTGTCCCGTCACTCGACTAGAGTCGAGCCCACTAAGATACGTTTGGGATATTGGTTGAAATGGGCCCCCACAAGCTACCACTTAAGCTTGTTATTTTATCTAGTGTATCCCACTTAACCCCTTTTATAATCATGCCCACCTACATGTTAAGGTTTGGTTAAGTCATCTAATCATATATCAATTGCCACTTAAGGCACCCACTAGATTTCCACATGCCACCCAAAGCACTTACTTAACCCTTTACCCATGTTTAATTACATGTTCCTCTTTGGTTAAGTATTCTAATCGTATTTTCTATTGCCACCCAAGGCAACCCACTAGATTTCCACATGCCACCCAAGGCACCCACTTAACCCCTCATGTCCCTCTACATGCTAATATGGTTAAATGTTTCTTAATTAATTAAGATCATGACCTCATAAAGACCTCTCACATTAGACCATCTTTTATGACTGCTGGATATGTCGGTTGGTTCCGGGCAGACTTCTGTCATAAAAAGGTCTAACCTCGTGTCTTTACTTTAATCACGTATTTAATTTATGACTAAGACCTCTCACATTGGGCCAATCATTTGTAGCTGCTGGATGGCCGGTCGGTTCCGGGCAGACTTCCGCTACAAAAGGGTCCAACCTCGTGTCTTAGTTGATTAATTACACCTAATTAATCACCCCCATAATTTGAATTAATTATGCCTAATTAATTACAAATTTTTAAGAATATGGGGAGACCTAACTCAATAGGTAAATTCCCAATTCCATAGTATGGGTAGACCTAACTTAATAGGTAAATTCCCAACTCCATAATATGGGTAGACCTAACTTAATAGGTAAATTCCCAATTACGTCCATTTAATTTGTGGTATGATTAATCATACCCATTTCACATCATTTTATTAACATGCATATTAACCCCATCGTTCCCCACGTAGTTCGTTCTCATAACACGACATAATAAAGGGAAGATTCATCACAAAGGTCATGGGTTTAGCCAACATAGCATGTAACTTTATCATGGGTTCAAAAGGTGTCAACTTGCATATATGAACATACATTAAACCCAACTAGTATTTAACCCAAACTTGCATTATGCATATCATAAAAGAGACAACTTGCATATGAACTTGCACATAAACTTGCATATGAACTTGCATCATAACTTGCATATGAACTTGCATCATAACTTGCATATGAACATGTATCATAACTTGCATATGAACTTGCATCATAACTTGCATAAACACATTGATTCCACAAACATAGCCATATCTTATCATATCCTATCATAATCAATTTAACAATTGATTGTTAAGTCTATAGAAACTCACCACTAAACTCCAATAAGCAAACCCTTGCCACAAATCACCCAAAAACTCTAGCCTTGAACATAAAGCTTGCAGCTTGATGATGAATGCAAGCCAATGATCACTCATACAACTCAAAGATGCTTGTATGCACATGAAAGCCTTCATAGAAATAGTTTCGAAATAGGATGGAGGCTAGGGTTTTGAGTGGAGGCCATGATCATAGAAAATTTTGGCATAGTTTAGTTAGGAGATAGGATTATGACCATTTAGGGCTAGCTTAGGGTCTTATTTATAGGATTAGGCAAGTGTTTTAGGCCATTAGATTAACCCTAAATTAGATTAGGACCCTTAGATTTCGGAACCTTCCAGAAACCAGCCCTAAGACCAAGCCCAAACCCCAAGCTGGTGCACCAAGCCAGCCAGAAAGCTGTGCAGGTTTCTGGCTCGACACGGGCGCACTTCCCAAGTGCCCCAGTGTAAAAATGTGTTGGCGCACTTCACAAGTGCGCCAGTGCATTTTTGTGTTGGCGCACTTCACAAGTGCGCCAGTGCATTCTGGCTAGTTTTTCGGTTTTTCTGCCTAACTTCGTTCGTCCATATCTTCTTCATACGGACTCCGATTTTCGAAAACTCAGACTCTATTTCGCGTATTTTTCCGAGACGAACGCAATGGTGCAACCCGTTTCCCCTAATTCCCACATCTGGGATTAGTTATTCTTAAATTTGTGAATTTTAGCATTAACCGAAATTCGGGGTGTTACACAACCCGTATTTTGATATAGTGTTATAACCATAAATCTAGGCAGAATTAAATTTTAAAATAAGAACCAAGGGAAACGGGTTATGCCATTTCGTTCATCTCGGAATTCTAAATGAAATCGAGTACGGGTTTTCGAAAATCGGAGTTTGTATGACCAAGTTATGGCTCCCCAAAGTTTTAGAAATTTTCAGAGTTCAAAACAGTTTGAATTCGAGTTCAAATTCGAATTTCAAAACCCAGACAGACTGGGCGGGAAATTTCCCGCCCAGCACCCCAGGTCGACTGGGAAGTCGACTGGGCAGTCGACACCCCCAGGACCAGGTCGACTGCGCAGTTGACTTGGGTATCGACCTGGTCCCCGAACCTGGTTTGGGCCTGGTTGCTCCTGCTTGACCCTGTTGGCTTGTTGGAGGGCCTGTGACGATTTTTGGCGGTTCAGATCGATTCTAGGGTTTATCCTATGGCCTAAACTAGTTGTTGCAACTATAAAAACACCCTAAGACCTAGGCTAATCCACAAAAAATCTTTCTAACACCATTATGCTGCTAAGTCTCCTCTTGAACCATGGTCGTCGCCTCCAACTTGAAGCTTAAACATTCAAACTAGATCCAAATCGAAGGCCAACGTTTCTACAACAATTCAAGGGAATAGATCAACATCTCAACAACGATCCTACGACAATTTCTGTTCTTAGTTCTCAAAAATCACGATCTGTAAGCCCCAGTTACTCTTAGATCTAAACTCTAAACTTAATATGGACATGTGTAAATTGAAGTTGAACATAAACATGATAACTACTTGAGACCTACTCTTGTATATCTTTGATCTAGGACTATTCCTTTTTGATCTATTATTTTAGATCTACTCTTGTTCACCCTAGATCTATTCACCTTGAACCTAGTACCGTTCATATTGAACCTTGATTTGTGGAATACTGATAAGAACTTGATTTTTGGGCCTGTTCATGTCATAACCTAAACCCTATCATTATTTTAACATTTATGTGATGTTGTGATGTTGAAACTATTGCTAGTCACAAGTTTAGGATTAACATCTTATGTCATTTATTGCTATGTTTATCACCCTATTTCATATGTCAGTGATATTATGATCATATCTCAAGTTACACCATGCTTGCCATGAAATCACCTTTGCCACTTTATACCCATCCTTGTTATGTTATTCCCTAGTTACATCTATTGCCTTGATTCGAATTCGCGAGCGTTGGGGATGAGATTTGGGTAGTTTAGGAAAACCTGAATTTAGTATGAACTTGAAAACATGAATATTGTTATAATTTGAGCTTGGATAGGAACATGAACTTGACATGAAATTATACTTGAAAATATGAATTTGGGACATGACACTTAGATAATTTGAACGTGGCCAACTCGAGGTTGGGTTGAGTTTGAAGTATAAATCTGCCCGGAGCCGCCCGGCGAATCCAGTAACTGCAAACAATAGGACCCAATGTGAGTAGTTGGTCATATCGCACTTGAAACCCGAGGTTAGACTAGGTTATGGTGTAAAACTGCCCGGATCCGCCCGTCACATCCAGTAACCATAACCAAGTCTAATGTGAGAGGTTAGGGGTGCATCAAGTTAATTAATGCCACTGGATAGGGTTAAGTCATGGACCACTTGAATATACTTAACTAATTTGACACGTTGATTTGATAGGGTTAAGTCATGAACCGCTTGAACACACTTAACCAACCTGACACATGATTCGTAGGACTAAGTCTTGAACTAAAACGACACACTTAGTCAATTTGACATGACACGTAGATGGGGTTAAATCTCGATTTTAAATGACAACTTAACCTGCTAAACGAAACCCTAGTTATGCGGTCCTTTTCAGCAGTAACCCACTAGATGTATCACGGTACCCTGGGACTAGGCAGGGTGAGGCACGATTGCTGGGCTGATTGTAAGCGACCAGAACGACGGCTGAGTTGGTGCGCCATTGTAGGTTCAGGCGGACTAGGGTCGTGCACTTAGTCCGGAGTTGAAAAAGCAGGCATTGGGCATCATTAGGATTATCTGTGCATTCTTGATTCGTGTCGGTGGTTGGCACCCTAGGGCTTGATACACCCTATGGTGGACCTAGCACAGGTGGCTACATTCGTGATGGGGCCGTATGACACATACACACGACAAGCTAGACTTGTAGGTAGCCGATCGATTAGATCATACTGTTGGACCCCGAATTGGGTCACTTCACGATATTGGGCCAAGGGATTATTTCTTGATTTATAGTTGACACGAGATTAGTATACCAGTATAGTCGGTATGGCGAACCTTGAATACACAATGTTAGACTTGAGTTATCTTGTTAGCTTAGTTATCATGTCAGACTTATCATCATTCCTATGTTTAATTCCAGTTTATTCATGTCTTGTTAACTTTACTAGTTTCTATGCTGATAGTCACTAGGGCTTACTAGTCTTTTTGACTGACCTGTTTTCTTTCGCCTCTTTGTCTTTCGTTCCCCCCCCCCCTCCAGGTTCTCAGGGAGGAAACTCTAGCTCTTAGCTTGGACTTTGCTTGCTTTCTGACAGCTTATGTACGGTTTGGTCTTGAGCTATGCTATGGCTGCACTCATGCACTTTTTGGGGAATAATATTTTACTTATGTTGTTTTAAGTACTTTGCTTCTTTAGAACTTGATGTAATGAAATAATGACTTAGCATTTTGATGTAAGAGGTTTTGACTCTATTTTTTAGTAATGAGATTTGGTTTTAAAGTTTATATCCGCTGCTTTATATACTCTATTTTATCTATGTTCTGTCTTGTGTTATCTCTGTGCCTGTTTACTAGATAATACCCCTCCAAAACTAGGGCGTTCCCTCTGTGAGTGACCCTAGCGGACGTGGGGTGTTACACATCATTCGTTGGCAATTTGTAGCTATTCCCTGATATGCCTATATATACATATGTGTATATATATATATAATCCAATTGTGAATGCTGAAATAAATAGCATTTCAAAAAAGAAAAATTAAATTTGCCAACGATATTATTTTTGTACCGAGAAGAACATTCATAATCACATACAAAAAAGAACATCCATAGTCCTTCATTAATTCATACACGAAGTTGAATTACGATCAACAAAACTATTTAGCTGTTGCCAACATTATCCTATATACAAACGCAAACAATTTCGTACTAATTCCACATAATATTATATTTACTCTAAAATAAGTCTTAATATACATGACCAATCTATGAAGACGACGAGGACCAACACAAAACTCTATCACAACCCCTAAGCATTGCCAGCATCTTTGTCATTTGTGCTTTAATGCTTTCCCTGTATTGCTTATTCTTCCTCGAGCCTTTGGGCATAGAAGAAACTGATTAGTTCACTATTGAAGGTTTGGGAAAAAAATTTGATAGTGGGACAATCTTGGAAGAACGAAAAAATGCAACCATGGATGTGGAACTCGTAGTCCAACCAAAATCACTTTGTTGATGTCGTGTCCTTGTTTTAGTAGAGCTAGTTCTCCAAACTAGAAAATGAACAAAGTACATGTGAAAAATGGAGTAGACATTACGTGTTGACTTGTTTTTGTGTGTGTTACAACACTTAATATTCATGGGAATCAATAAACATAAGAATAACATACCTGATGATCTTACAAATTCTTTAACTTTTGGTCGAGCGGACAATGCTTTCTAAAGCTGTGATCTTGCTGCGTGTGGTGAAGCTCCAGGCCTGTATTTGTCAAACAACTAGCAAACTATACCAAAACACGACTATACAGAAGAAATTCAGCATGAAGTAATGATTATCATGCTAACATTACTAGTTTTGCTAAAGCTTAGAAAAATATTCATAAGGCACAAAAAGGTTTAAGTGCAAGTAGAACTCACGTCCTGCATTTTGGGGTTTCCAAAATTTTGGTTGACATGTTTAAAATCTAATATCACATAAGCCTACTTAGTGAATTTTTTTATCTGAGGTAGATGAACCCTTTTTAAATATGAAAACACTGCTATTATACACCATGAAACTGGTCCAAACTATGAATTAAGGATAATACAATGCAGTACACTTAACAGGTTGGCTTATTTTCTCGCAGTAAGCATTACTAAGTACATAATAGGAGCAATAAACAGTCCATTTTAATTGTGGACCGTAAAGGTCCATATGGATGGCTTTCAAGACTGTATTTTATTGTGCTTTTCTCAAAGAAAAATTGTTAATTTTGATAACGAAAAATTAACTACTTTTACTTTTTTTTGACTTTATTTACAAAACAGAATATCTTAAGTGAATCAACTAATATTATGAAACAAACAAAGTTATCTTTAGAAAACAAAGGCCTTCTAAAAATTGTATCAATATCAGTTAAAACCTTTTAAATAAATACCTAAAGGAAAAGTGTGAAAATTGGATTCATATCATTAGTTAAAACAGGTTATCAATAAAAACAACCCAGTTAAATTAGAAAATATTGCTCCCATTAGCTATCCAAAATACTGTATCCATATCAGTCCATAGTCAGGCATTGTATTGGTAGGACTACCAAAAAAGAGTGCATCAAGGTACACATAAACGGCATTCTTTACAAACTGAACATGTTGAGTCAAATTATAAACACCTATATTTAAAAGAAAGTGACAAAACGTTCACACTATCAAAGGATTTCAAGCAAAATATTTAATATATATACTAATCCATATAAATAGTTACCAACAACTAAATTTGCTAACATACCTGATTTGTCTTTGAACCTTCACTATGAACAAGTGAACAATCCAAACAGTGTCTTCTACATTACTCGATCCTTTCATAGGTATAAACGTTGCACCTAAGAAAAATTCTTTATATCCTGGAGGATGAAGCTCCACCTAAATTTTTCTTCATAACATGAATCAGAACATACTTTCAGCTAGCATTCATTTATGTATCACTTAACACGTTGTTATACCTGCTTCCTGAGAACAACCAAAGACTCTGTCCATCATTATTCATGTCAACATCATTATAAAGACAACAAATTACCCCTAATACATCATATTAAATAAGATTGATTAAAATTACAATTATTTTGTTAAATATATAACCTAAACAAATTCAGATTGGTATGTCATATTTATTTCATGTTCAACATGACCAGATTCAAATTATTGAAAATGATTTAGCTGCTTTTAGTTTTATTAATTTTAAGGCTGGTACTTTATTTTGAACATAATTTTTAAATTTATTTGATTGGTAATCTATATGAATGGAATTTGCGAAATCAAATTTGTTTCCTATTTAAAATAATGAACATTATCAACATGCATGCTCAAGAGCTCAAATGATTTCCCTACTTTGCAATATATAACAAAGATGCATATCAAAATTTACTTGCTATTGATACGTTTTAATGTTCACCTGAGTAGTTAGATTGATTCCTATATGTGCTGATACAAGGAATTCTTTATAGCTTTTCAAGTCAGTAGAGATAAATGTCCCTGAACCTTTTGAAAAGGTCTAGCTGATTTATACTCCATAACTGTTGTGGTACATGGTGACCCATGCATCTTATTTCAAACTAGCTGGATTGTTTGATTTAATAAATCATTTTTCCTTCTTTCAGGCTCAATGCTCGATTGATAAACTGCCATTGGATTGTTTAATTTACTGAAAGTAAATTTTTGTTCCTTTTTAAAACTACCTGCATTGATGAGGAGCTTGCATTGTGATGAGCAGTGATTCTTACCAAGGTTAGGAAAAAAATTCTTACTTTTTATTATTCTCTTACAATTGTGCTATTTTCGGTGGGCAGTTCTTTTTTAGTGTCTACTATATTTGTTATGCTTTGATTCTTGAACTTATGTTACCAGACTTTGCCATACCATAAAAACTAATTCTTATTGTAAATCAAGGTTTCAAATCACGAAAATCTCGGCTGAGTTCTCGTTTTTGAGATCAAGCGATTTGAAACAACAAATGTTGTTCATATCTCATTTGAACTGAATCTCGGCCGAGATTCGAAACAACCAAAGATCTAAATTTTTTTCCCGTGTTGAAGAAACGTATGTGTTGCGTGACTATTTTAGATATTTCCTTTATGTTCAAATATGAGATATGCAGCTAACTTAATTATATCCAAATTCTCAATTAATGGTGATAATTTTGATAATGTAGTATTAAAATCCTAAATTCAGTGATTGCCTATCAAGAAATAAAATTCAATGATTTTAACTTCCTAAATTCAAAAATCAATAGAAGGAAAAAAGCCCTGTCGACTTGGGAGTCGACTTGGTTGGACCCAAGTCGACAGCCCTGTCGACTTGGCTGTCGACTTGGTCCAGCCGGGCTGTTTAGCCTGGTGCACCATTTTGAGATTGTGTTGAGCTTGGGGGCCAGATTCGGTTTTAAGGGCTAAGATTGCAACTAGGGTTTAATCCTATGGCCTAAAACACTTGCCTAATCTATAAA
Source organism: Allium sativum (assembly GCA_030737875.1). Taxonomy (NCBI): domain Eukaryota; kingdom Viridiplantae; phylum Streptophyta; class Magnoliopsida; order Asparagales; family Amaryllidaceae; genus Allium; species Allium sativum. The sequence continues at coordinate 660,589,655 of CM060920.1, forward strand.
TAAGGCGCTAACCTAGCCCTAAATCATCATTAATCTATCCTACAACTAAACTATGGCAAAATCAATCCTCTCATGGCCTCCACTCTCTTCATAAAATTCCTAAATAAATTCCTAAGTGATTTTCCATGCATACAAGTGTTTTCAAACTTGTATGAGCATCATTAGCTTGCATTCAAGTCAAGTTTATATATTTGCATCATAAAGAAAGAGTCTTGATCATTTTGGCTCAAGGGTTTTGCTTGCATTTTGGGTTTAATTGATTTCATAAGGGCTTTGTCATATTTTTGTGACTTCTTAAGCATTGTAAGCCCTATTCTACTTTCATACTTAAACTCTAAAGTTAAATGTATGATATGCACGTTTTCTATGATGTAATATGCAAGTTTATCATGTTATGCAAGTTTTCTATGATGTAATATGCAAGTTTATCATGTTATGCAAGTATGCTATGATATGATATGCAAGTTCATCATGTTATGTTATGCAAGTTTGATATGCAAGTTGTCATATGATATGCAAGTTATGCTATGCAAGTTTGGGTTGAACATTTTGTTCATGCTATCATGTTATGCAAGCTTATCTTGGGTTTATGAACATAAAGCTTCAAGCGTTATGCCAAAGGTTGCATTTTGGCAACATGTAAGTTATCATATCTCTTATGATAACTTGCATGTGAGGCTAAATGCGAACTTATGGCCATTTCTACATGTCATTTATCACCATGTATCACCAATATGCTAAGTTTGGTTTTATGCATGCTTTTGAGGCCAAAATATGTAATATGCAAGTATATGAACACATGAACATTTTATATGCCACCATGTTAAACTTGTGGCTTCAACACCTTTATGTCATGATTATGCCAAGTTCCCTCTTTCTATCCTTTATGCGCTATTGTGATATGTAAGCGATGGGATTGCGTTTGGGGGTTGGGTAAACTTAAAAGACATAAAAACATAAGCTTGGGAATTTACCTATTAAGTTAGGTCTACCCATTGGGAATTTACCTATTAAGTTAGGTCTACCCAATTGCTTGAAAACTTGTAACATGTTTTGGAAACATGATGGACATGACACTTAGAAAAGATAAGTGTGGCCAACTCGAGGTTGGGTTGAGTTTGTAGCGTAAACCTACCCGGAACCGACCGGCTTAACTAGTTGCTACAAACAATAGGACCCAATGTAAGAAGTTGGTCATATTGTACCTTGAACCCGAGGTTAGACCAAGTTGTGGTGTAAAGCTACCCGGACCCGCCCGGCTTAACTAGTAACCACAACAAGGTCTAATGTGAGAGGTTAAGGCGCATTAAATTAATTAATGCCTCGTGATTAGGGTTAAGTCATGGTCCACTTAGTACTTAACCAATTTGGGCTCGGTAGATTAATCGGGGTTAAGTCGTGAACTCATCGTTACACTTAACCAAGTTAATCCATGATTAGCAAGAGGGTTAAACCGTACTTAACCCATTAGAGAAATCCTAGCAATGGGGGCCCACTCCAGCAGTAATCCCAAGATAGTATCATCATGACCCTAGGGACTAGGCTAGGGTGGGGGCACGATTACTGGACTGGAGGTAAGTGACCAAAAGCGACGACAGAAGGTACGCCGGTGTAGTTCTGGGCGGACCATGGTCGTGCACATAGTCCGAAGCCGGGGAAATCATGCACGGGTACCAGTAGATCGAGACTGTGCACTCATGTTTATGGTGTCCAGGGGTTGCCACCCTAGGGCTTGATACACCCGACGGGAGACCCGGCACAGTCTGACAACAATTATGTTTGGGCCGCATTGACACCAACACGTGACGAGTTAGGCTTAGGGAGCCGATCGACTAGACCGTTTTGTTGGACCTTGTATTAGGGTCATTTCATGTTATTGGGCCAAAGCTTGGGCCAAGGGATCAATATTTGTTTATTCAAGACATGTTAGTTTACTAGTACACCTGTGGTGCAAAACCTTAATCCTGATTATGCGATGACACCTTTATCTACCTTGTTAGTTAGTCATCATGCTAGTATGTAGTTATCCTTATGTTTCATCTCAGCTTTCATCATGCCAGTTAACTTTATCGGTTTACATTGATTGTAGTAGGGCTTACTTAGTCTTTTTGACTGATCGGTTTTCTTTCGCCTCTTTTCTTCCGTCCCCCCCCCCCCCCCAAGGTTCTCAGGGAGGGAATATTGGAGCTTAGCTGGATTTCTGACCGTTTGCTTGTGGGATTTAGCTCATGTACGGTTCGACATGAAGCTAGCTATGGCTATCACTTCTTTTGGGGATTAGTATTTATGTATTTCAGTTTTTCAGTTGATGTTGTTTTATCTAGACTTGTTTATTTGGAAATTTGACATTATGTTGTACCAGACTGGTTTTGAAATGGTTTGAAATCTTCCGTTGTTTTATCTATGTTATTTACTCTGTTTACATATATACATATGTTCTTGTTCTACCTTGATATATCATTATGCATGTTTACCTGATTCAAACGCCCTCTAAAGTCAGAGTGCTTGCAAGAGACACCCTGGCGGAGGTGGGGTGTTACAACATTTATGCTCTTGTACAGAATATATGCATGTATTCATGCGCATATTCAGAAATCTTCGTCCCTTTTAAATTTGTTGCACACATGCTTGCATATATACATAATAGTTGCATTCATGTATGCAACTTCTCGTAACACATGAATCTCAGTTCAACTTTGTATGCATACATGTATGCAACTATTGGTAACAGTTGCATACATGTATCGATATATTGGTCCAGATTTTCAAAGTAAAACACTGTATGAATATATGCACCTATGTATTGTACTATAGGCAATAGTTGCACAAAAGTATGCAACTTTTTTTTTCCGTGGACTCCTGGGGACGTTTCCAGAATTTAGAGTTATATATATATATATATATATATATATATATATATATATATATATATATATATATATATATATCAGAGCACCTTTTTTTGTACTAAAGGGAAAAGGAGGAAGTTCATGGTCTAGAAGGCGAAAGGGAGGAGAAAAAAAGAGCGGCAGCTTAAAATAGGGGTCGGGTTTGTAATCAAACTTTGGGAGGGACGTGGCTTGAATTTTGAAATGTTTTAGGGATATGAGCCTAATTTTCACTATTGAATTTACAATTAAAATTGAACACGCGTTTAAATATACTATGCTTACATACTAATTCCAAATAACTTGAAATTTTAAACCTGGCAATAATTTGATGTTACGAATCCAACAAAATAAATTGTTTGAAAACGGAGGTCATTTGCAAAATGTCTATGTTTGAGGGCTTAAATAATATTAAAATATTAATAAATTCCATAGCGATTAATTTAAATTTGAATTGGTCATAACCTACAATTTATAATATGAATCCTAAAATTTTCACATTCGTTAGAAAGATATAATTAAATAGATTCAAACGTTTCTTGTTTTACTGAAATCTGATTTTTATTGCATTCTATACATTCAATTGAAATTCAAAACTAAATATTCATACTACCGCGACGTTACTCATTCGTTTTAAATTAAATTTTAAATTTATACGTTTTGACACGTTTTGAAATAAATTTCTAGTCGTTAATTATTAAAATAACTATTTAAAATATTTAAAATCCATTAAAATAAATTAAAAATAAATTTTAAATTGGTTCCAAAAATCAGGGTTATTACAATCTCCCCCACTTAAAATATTTTCATCCTCGAAAAGGATGGCAGTACCGAAGATCGTTTTCTTAACCAACTCAATCTTCGTCTTAGCTCAAGTTTTTCAACTTTTCAGTTCCTAAGAACCTTCCAGTTTCTTGAAATTTGGCTAACGCCTTAAATGTTCGAAAAATTTCTCCATAACCTTCTTTGTACGGGTTGATTGGGACAACTACATCTTGCCTCTCTGGGCCCTCATCAATCAAAAAGAAAATCAAAAGCCAATTGGCTAATAAAACCATCATACCCAATTAATACAATTAAAATGTACCTGTTTGTCGGGCATACAATTTTATTCCTCTCCTCGACTTCTAACCAATAACCTGTCCAATATATATATATATACACACACACATATACATATATATGTATGTATGTATGTATGTATATCTGATTCCTATGAATTCCAAAATTAATTCAACATTATATTTGATTTGGCTTAATTTTACCTTTCATTTCCATATTGGTTTTCTTATTCCTAATTTATTTAACTTCAATGTTAATTTTTAATTCATTTCATTCACTTTTCAATTAGTTTGATTTAACTTTTCAATCTGTTGAACTAATATTAGTTAAATTTTAAAGCTCAAATCATTTCCAATTACTTATTTAAATTAGTATAAGTATATTTCGACATTTCGAAGTTTGAAAATAAACATTGATGATGTTGCAATCATCATCAGAATCATCCCCAGGCGAATAGAATGTGATTCTATATCAATCAAGTATATTTTAGACTTCGTATATACGTTTGCAAGGCGTATATGTAAAATCCATATATACTCGATAGTCCAACCTTGGCGTTAGTTTTATTAAAATAATCAAGTATTTTATCCATATACATTCAAAACATATTTCTTTTTATATTCGAAATATAATATTTCAAAATAAAGTTCATTTTCATGAATCTGAAAATTCCTTGGGTGCTTGTCTGATATTGGTTTAGGCCTTTGGGACTTGTACTTGAGGAATGTCGAGTTCGGTTTGGATGGTTTGCGTGAGAGATGAATAGTTGTGGCAGGCACTCCAAAGAGCACGTAGTGACCTTTCGACTCTTATAGTTACGGCATGGCGGATAAGAGGGAAACCTCTAATCATCTTAGTATGTATACCTGGTACCGTGATTGACATCTGTTTATTTTGGAAATGGAGATCCGGAACTTCACAATCGTGAAGTTAAATTAGTTAAGATACAGTGGAGTAAAGCTCAAGAAGGCTAGATACTAGCATCATACCCTTTTCCTTGAGGGTGCATCCTTGATTTCTTTGTTTTAGGAGCTTTACGCATAATTGTTTCTCTCTTTCCAAAGTATATCACCTAGGTTGTATCTTCGATCCTTAGGTGGAAGCCAATGGATGTAAACATGTATTTGAAACATGTTATGGTTGATGGTTGCAAGTGGTTGCTAATGGTTGCTTGTGAATGCATATGCATACGTATTAGGCACTAGATCAGTTCAAACGCTTTCATATTTCATTTACAGATATGTATTTGTTTGTAAATTGAACTTAATATGTTATCATATGGGTGTTGCATATGGATGAATGGCCGTGCACACATATAGTATTTACATAACTAGGGATGCTTGCATACATGGTTGGACACATGGCACTGACATGACTCGCATTAAGGAGGTCGACTGAATCAGTAGACCGCCTGATTTTACAGTAGATAAAGACATATACACACACTATGCATATGAACATGAAAGCATTAGAAATATTTTAAGGACAATGAATTCCTGTGACTGAATGGTTGAGTAGATGGGTGATTGGATGGTAGGACACATTCTTCCTAACTTGAAGATTTCGGGGACGAAATCCTTTTAAGTGGGGGAGAATGTAACTCCCCATAATTCTGTAACAGTAAGATTCACAAATCAAGGCAGAATTAAATATTAAAATCAAAATCAAGGGAAATGGGCTGCGCTATTGCGTTCGTCTTGGAATTCTACATGAAATCGAGTCCGAGTTTGCGTAAATAGGAGTCCGTATGAGGAAGATATGGCCTCCGGAAGATTCAGCGAAGTTCAAATTTCGAAACAGGTCAAGTTCAAAATTCAAATCGGACCCAGATTGGGCTAGGCTGGAATTTTCCCGCCCAAGGCACCCAGGTCGACTGGGTAGTCGACCTGGGGGTCGACCCCCCCCCCCCCGCTTTTTCTAGCTTTCTGAACCTGATTCGTTTCTCTGTATCCGGACGCCCTTCTGACCAGATTCGTGGACTTCTACACTATATAAATAGCCTTGGTCTTCTTCTCTATTCACAATTCTTTTCTATCCTTATGCTGCCTCTAAGAAATAAGTAAATAAGTGAGTAAAATAATATATATAAAATAAATCAAGACGAGGAAATGCTGCTAAAATATTTTCAAGAAGAGGTTCAAGTCAAGCTAGGATTCAAGAGGAGGTTCAAACGAATTCAACGACTGTTTTTCTACGAATCATAGCAACGCCATCTTTCTGTTCTAACCTAATTTCTGTAAGTCAGTTATTTTTAGATTTGAACGTTTTTCTCTGTTCGTGACATGAAATTAAAGGAATACAAGAATATGCCAAATCTCTCTCTCTCTCTCTCTATTCGAATCAGTGCCTATACTCTTGAACCTAATTAAGAACTGTTATGATTCGAGGACAAATAAGACCGTGACTATGAAACTATGGACCTTAAAACCATATGCCTATGACTATGAACATTTGCCTATGACTATGAACATTGCCTATGACTATGGACATTACCTATGAGTATGAACATTGCCAATGACTGTGACTGTGACTATGAGGATTGTTTCCTTGACTAAGTCTTTGCCTTTGATTAGGAAATATAAATTATTGCCTATGACATAACAAGGACATCTGTGATTAAACACCTGTGATTCATGACTAGGAAAGTGTTGCTTAAGTTTTGTGACTATGAAATTGGGTCTAAACTCGATCATCTATTCTGTCTATTCTTGGTTATCTTTGATTTTAGACCTTGGGAATTTACCTATTAAGTTAGGTCAACCCATGTTCTTGAACTTACGTCCCTATTCTGTCTATTCTTGGTTTTCTTTGGTTTTAGACCTTGGGAATTTACCTATTAAGTTAGGTCTACCCATGTTCTTGAACCGACGTCGTTATTCAACCCTTTTTATGCCAGTTAGTATGTCTATCTGTTGCATAGCATCTTTGGTTCATTCCCTATTTTCTACGAACCTAGCTTTATTTATAATCTAGACTGAATCACGATTATACGAACGGTGGGAATGCGGTTTGGGCAAAATATGAAATTTACTAAAAACGTAGTTTAACTTGGAAATTGGCATAAATTGGGAACATGTATTATGGCATGTTCATAGAAATGCAAATTGGATAAATTTGACATGAATTATAGGATCTGTAATTTGAGTCTAGTATTGACTTGTAAATCAAGCATTTACATGAGCTATGAACTAGAATAATAAGTCTAGTTTGACGTGAACTGTAATTAGAATGTTAAATCAGGATTGGATTAGCTAATTTGGCATAATAAGTATATTGGTATAAATTTGAAATTGTCCATAATTGGGAATAACCGTCAGGTTTAGCAAAATCATGGTTAGTGACACTTAATTGGTATAGTTTACATACCAAAAGGCATAAATATGATATAGAGGGGAAAATGGGCCATATGAATAAATGTTGATAGTTTACATTAAAAGGGTAATTAGGAAATAAGTAAATTAGGAATAATTTACTTATAGAATTTGGCCTAAATGAGGAAATGTAAATTTAGACAAATTAAAGGTTTATTAACGACATCTCTTTTAATGGTACACCAGAAAGTTCTAGGGTGACAGAGAGGATAGTGTCCAGGCTTGGGTTTGGAAAATACAAGTTTCCTGCTCTCCCTGGCTATCCCTAACTGATCCGATGGACGTGATGGTTACTTTCAAAACCTAATTTGAAAATTAATTAAAACCCTTTGAACTTAGAAAACACGAATATGCCTAACCCGAGGTTAGACTGAGTTGCGATGTAAACCTGCCCGGAACCAACCGGCACATCCAGTAATCGCAACAATATCTGTCTAATGTGAGTGGTAGAGGCTTTAATTTATTTAGTTAAAGCTATAACAAGAATGGTAGGGTTAAGTTAACCAAGACACTTAACCAGTTCAACATGATAACTAAACCGATGCGTGGGGTTAGGTTCAGACTGACACTTAACATAGTTAAGCTAGAATGGGAGGGCTAAGTCCATAGAGACACTTAACCAAATTCAAGGTAGCAAGACAAGATTTGTTGGGGTTAAGTAAAGTTAATACACTTAGCCAAATTAACATGTTAACTAGACTAGAGGTTGGGGTTAAGTAAAGTTTAACACACTTAGCCAAATTAACATGTTAACTAGACCAGAGGTTGGGGTTAAGTAAAGTTTAATACACTTAGACAAATTAACATGTTAACTAGACCGGAGGTTGGGGTTAAGTAAAGTCTAATACACTTAGCCAATTAGATATGTTAGCTGGGCTAGACCGTAGGGTTAAGTAAACTTGAACACTTAACCATCGGGTTGTGATAAAGGAATGGGGTTAAGTCTAAAACATGAAGGGATAATGCTTAACCATTTATAATAACATGTTAGTTAAAACAGACGGGCAAGGTTAAGTTAGAAAGGAACACTTAACCAACACAGGGTGAATGGGTAGGGTTAAGTAATAAATACTTAACCGATATAACTTGGTTTGTGGTAGGGTTAAGTCAACATGAGTTATTGATAACACTTAACCAGTTTAACAGGGTAAATGAGGAAGGTTAAGTTAGCTTGAATTGACTATGACACTAAACCAATCCAAATTGACGGGAAAGAGAACTAAGTAAACCTTAGTCAAGAAAATAACGATTCTGGAAACTAAGTGGTAAATCTTAGTTTGTAAAACTAAGTACTAATTCTTAGTATAACACGGGAAGGAGCGAATGTCCGTCTGAGTAGAAAGAAGGCTCCAACGAATTGGGTTACGAAGCCCGAGGCTTCGAGGGGACGTGAGGGTACCCTTGGTATCCCTCTGTGAGGTTGCAGATGATCCTCCTGGGCTCACAGAGGTTAAGGTCTGCGTGGAAGAACCGGGGGTATGCCTTGGTTGCAATATATGGCAACCTAAAGACTAGGATGGACCGACGTGATTCTACGAGAAAACGGTAGCCCTGTGATAGCAACTCGTCGTCTACCATCCATCTTGGGTCAATCGAGACACGTGAAGCGGAAAGGGGGAGAACTCCAAAAGACCATATACTTGCTATCTAGTTATGGGTGAGGATGGCCACAGGATAGAGGGGCACCGGGGACCAACGTATAGTTCTCATTTTACAAGGTGTGCCTTTCATTAGTTGAGGGAGGGGTCAAGTGGGACCAAAGCCACTGGAATAAAAATAGACCTTAGCATCTGCATCGGCAGATATCTGAAAGCACCCGACTGAGTTCTGTATTCCTTGATTTGCCCTATCACAGGACTCGGACCGCACATTACAGGACATGTGCATCTAGACAAGCGATAACGATTCGCGATACATGCGTGGGGAAGTCTAGGAACATATACCACTCTAGGTAGTGTGTCCTAGACTTGGGGGCATCGTTCGACAGGTAGCATAATCCCTAGTTGAACTAGATGGCATAAATCCTGAATCCGAGAAGCGTTCAGTAGACAGCATAAAACTCTAATTAAATCTAAAAATCACTTGATAAGAAAACCCTAGATTAAGATCTAGGTAATAAATAATAAATGGATGCCCGAAGGCAATGGAAAATACAGGGATTGGGATCACGTTATCGTTACTAGTTGGGACACTAGTTAGGCGGTGCAGAGATATAGAAACCAGTATAGCAAGGAAATAGCGAAGCGGCGAAAGCATTAGAGCATATCCGGTTTATCTTATCTTAGCATACCTTGTGATTATCTTGACTAATCTTGCTGACCCTATCATCTTGGTGTTATCTTGTATTCAGTTAATTCATGTCGTTTTGTTTTTCCATGTTCACATGCTAGAAGTTACTGAACTTACTCAGGCTTTATGTCTGACTCTGTTTCCCTTTCGTCTTCTTTTCTTCCGTCCCCCCCCCCCCCCCCCAAGGTAGTAAAGGAGGGAATAGTATAGCTCAGGTTAAGTTGGACTGCCACTCTTTCCCAGCTTGAAGATTTGTCAAAGTTTGCTTGGATTCTCTTTTCAGATGCTATGGTTGGCTCTTGCTAAAATCGGGGAATATAAATGTTGTTTTTATGCTTCTTTATTTTGTAAGACAGATGATACTCTGATATTGTAAAGAAATCGTTGTACAAACTATTTTATCAATAAAGCAAAGTTTTATTTTCCGCTGTTTAATTTCTGTCTGTCTTGTAATTTATCTGCATCTTTTACCCTAAACGCTCCACAGAACTTAGTGCATTCCCTTTGTGAGTGACACTAACGGACGTGGGGTGTTACATTACTCATATAAGATATTGCTAATTCTATCTCTGATGAACTCTTTCATCTCATTCTAATGAATCGTATCCCCGAGCTTTGTAAACCAAAGCACCGGCAAGACCTATAGCGACCCGAAAATTGTCACCCTTTGAATCGACCATAAACTACACAGGTCCGATCCAAAATACAGAAATCATCGCATCGTTATGAGAATACAACGCATCAGAACAAATCACAAAAGAATATTTCATTGTTATTACAACAATTTTTCATCAGAGTACAGAATATCAGAGCACAAACAAATAATATTCAGCGGAAAAATATCAGAGATTTAAATTACAATGCAGCGGAAATATAAATATATATAGTGGAAGACTTTGAATAATCCAGAGCATAGCTCTAGCCATAATCCAGGATCCTGTTTAAAAATACCTGCAAAACCAAAACTACTAGTTGCCCGTGTGGAAAATATGGGCACCTAGAGTTTAGGTGAAAACAATAAATTCCAGTTCAGTCACGGGACTAGTGCGAGAACTAAAGACAGTTATTAAAATTTATTTTAGAGTTGGGTAAATCACGGGACCACGCCGTATGACATGGAATGGGTTTTCTCCCATGAATACCATAAAACAAAACTCGTAATGCTAAAGAAAAGAAAATTGAAGCTATTATAAGGCTCAGGTCCCATCACACAATGAAATGCAAGCCGGAGGATAGAGTTTTACCTTATAATAACCAAACATGCTTGATAGGTGAAATTTATCTTTTATTATTATAAATGCATGGTGCAGAAATCAATTTCAAATATAAATGTATCAATCCATGACGGCATAGTACCCAATCCTACTATGTCGTCATATAGGTTTACAACTAGAACCGTAAAGTTTCGTATTTGGAAGTCGGATTTACATCATGATACCTACTGATTCAAAAGATTATTCACATAGCGTATTTCCGCGGCTTACGTCCAGGGCCTTGGAAAACACTGTAATACACGTCCACATAATTGAAAAGTCGGGTTGTGCACGACTTATGCAGGATCTATAATATGGCTATGCGGAATATGATAACAAACCTTAAATGCAGTAAAGTAAAGTAAAGTAGAGTAACGACACCAGGATTTTTATACTGCTTCGGACCTCCAGTCCTACGTCCAGTCCCGAAGCTTCTCTTCGGCTTTTCACTAAACAACACCCTCGCTTCACCCGGAGGAACAGGTTCACAACTACTTGATTTACGGGCTACAAGTTTACCCACTTGATTTCACGGGCTACAAGCTTACCCACTTGATTTACGGGCCACAAGCTTACCCACTTGATTTCACGGGCTACAAGCTTACCCACACTGGACAATTACAAGAGTTTGACTTCTGATTGTGTTCTTCTTTCAACACTGATTTGCCAACGATTGAGTACACCCTTCCTATAATCTTATCCTCAAGTATATTATTTGAATGCAAAGATTTAAGGAAGAAAGATTGCTTGTTGAATCAAATGATATAAAACTGATTCAAGGATTCAACAAGTATTAAATATTTGAGAGAGCTTTTAGAATGCAAGAGAGTATAGAGTTAAGATCAGAAAATAGAAGAAGATTCGGTGATTTGAAAGTATGATTTCAAGTCTATTTATAGTGTAGAATAGTTGCATTCCTTCATGAAGAGTTTCTATAAAGAGTTGTGTCCATTTCTCTTGAAATTGAATAGAAATCTCTTCACAAAAAGAAGCATCCTTTCAGAAAAATTACAGCAGGAAAAAAGGTCGACAGGTCGAAATTAACAGGTCGACAGGAATTTGAAAAAATAGCCGTTATGCACAAAAGACAATAGGAACGGTCGACAGGTCCTTTTTGGGCGGTCGACCTCGGTCCACAGTCTATATCACTCTGCACTCTTTCCCGGTCGAAGCCTGGACCGTTTGGGCTTTTTCTGTGACTTTTCAATTCCTCAAATATACAGATTTCAGCCCCAGCTAATTTCAGTTTCTAAATTGTTTTGTGCATTCGTGTTATACTTTGAGGATAGATTTTAACATAAATCTAACACGACTCCATACCTACATATATATAATCTTAGCTCCATGTCATGATTTCCATTGATCTTCACTATGATCTTTATTGATTTCCACTTTGATAAATGTGAATTCAGCTCGTCAATGATCTCTATTTCTATGTTGTCATTAATCAAAATCTTGTGTATCAACATTCTCCCCCTTTTTGATTGATGACAACATCTTGCATATATTTTTGAGATACTGAGTAGCTCCCCCTGAATATATGCTTATATATTTCTATCTCCCCATGTCCAAAAGCTTTCTGCACATTTTGTTAGTATATATAATAAAAACTTACTGTTTCCTGTAACAAAATGTTAGTGCATATAAAATGAATGTTTATATGATACATGAATATATATATATATATATATATGCATATTTCTCCCCCTTTGTCATCGATTAAAAAGAATAAACATCATGATAGAACAGTAATCGAACATAAGACATAAATTAAAGTACCTTCGGGAGATATTGGATCATGTGCAATTTGATAAACTGAATTTTGTTTTCAGAGACATTTGGAGAAATCAAAATCGCCTTCCTTTTATTGTGGTGTACCTGCAAAAAAAGTAGAATATATATACTTTGGTACCCACTTGCTTTGTTTGGGTCCATGGGTTAGATGGAAGGTAGCCATACCCAAGAGGGTTTAATGGAACCTTTAAAGATAAAATTTTCATTATTAACTACTGAATCAAAATAATCATCAATATATTTTTCTCTGTTTCTCCAATCTACTGGAACCCAAATACTTAAGTAATCTCTTTTGATATTCCTTTTCATACTTCTAGATCTATTATACAGATCTCTAGTCATAGAAGTATTCGAATTTCTATAATAATTGGATCTAGGATGAGCATTAGTACTAGCAGTAATATTTTTATTGTACATGAAAGCATATCTAGTACTATTTCTAAGATTAGTTTTATTATATCCTAAACCACTTTTGTCATGTAAAGGTCGAGATCTAGATAAAATCATATTTAAATCATTTTGACCTTTATTAAATTTTGTGAACTTATTTGCACATTTATCAAATTTATTTCCAAAGTCGCTATTGACATTTTCAAAAGAAATTTTGTTATTCTTTAAATCATCAATTTCCTTATTTAATTCAGAATTTTTCCTTTTTAAAGTACCATTCTCAGTTTTGAGACCTAAAATTTGAGATTCTGAATTATCTAAAGAAGATTGAAATTTTTCAACATTTTCTTTTGATTCAGAGATTGCTTTTTGCAAAATATTATTATTAACTTTTAAAGTCTCGCATTCTTTAGATAATTCCAAATTCTTTTCAGTTAGAGCTCCATTCTCTTTTTCAAGAGACGAAATTAAAGAACTAGAATTATTTAAAGAATCTTCTAATGATTTATTTCTATTTTGCAAAAGATCGATTTCCTTTAAAAGAACATTGTTTTTATCTTCTAGTCGCTCATTTTCTTTTTGAAGGAAATCTTTTTGAGAAACAAGCTCTTCTAAGGTATTTTCAAAACAATTGGTTTGTTTTACCAAACGATTGTTTTCTTCTTTTAATTTGGAATTTTCTTGCTTGTAATTTTTTGACATAGCTAAAACGACTGTATTGAGTTTCAATAATTTTTCATGGTCTAAAAAAAGATCTTTATATAATGAATCTGTACATACCGATTGTGATCTGACTTTAGCCATGAGACATTTACTTCCTTGCTCTCTTGATTCCGCTTTGTTGCTCTTCCATTTTCTAAATCCTCGACTAGATTTCTTTATCGCCATTTGTTCTAGGATGTTGTTACGATCTCTAGAACACCAGGCTCTGATACCAATTGAAAAGTCGGGTTGTGCACGACTTATGCAGGATCTATAATATGGCTATGCGGAATATGATAACAAACTTTAAATGTAGTAAAGTAAAGTAAAGTAGAGTAACGACACCAGGATTTTTATACTGGTTCGGACCTCCAGTCCTACGTCCAGTCCCGAAGCTTCTCTTCGGCTTTTCACTAAACAACACCCTCACTTCACCCGGAGGAACAGGTTCACAACTACTTGATTTACGGGCTACAAGTTTACCCACTTGATTTCACGGGCTACAAGCTTACCCACTTGATTTACGGGCCACAAGCTTACCCACTTGATTTCACGGGCTACAAGCTTACCCACACAGGACAATTACAAGAGTTTGACTTCTGATTGTGTTCTTCTTTCAACACTGATTTGCCAACGATTGAGTACACCCTTCCTATAATCTTATCCTCAAGTATATGATTTGAATGCAAAGATTTAAGGAAGAAAGATTGCTTGTTGAATCAAATGATATAAAACTGATTCAAGGATTCAACAAGTATTGAATATTTGAGAGAGCTTTTAGAATGCAAGAGAGTATAGAGTTAAGATCAGAAAATATAAGAAGATTCGGTGATTTGAAAGTATGATTTCAAGTCTATTTATAGTGTAGAATAGTTGCATTCCTTCATGAAGAGTTTCTATAAAGAGTTGTGTCCATTTCTCTTGAAATTGAATAGAAATCTCTTCACAAAAAGAAGCATCCTTTCAGAAAAATTACAGTAAGAAAAAAGGTCGACAGGTCGAAATTAACAGGTCGATAGGAATTTGAAAAAATAGCCGTTATGCACAAAAGACAATAGGACCGGTCGACAGGTCCGTTTTGGGCGGTCGACCGTTTTCTTGCTGTGGACCGGAGAACCTCGGTCTATATCACTCTGCACTCTTTCCCGGTCGAAGCCTGGACCGTTTGGGCTTTTTCTGTGACTTTTCAATTCCTCAAATATACAGATTTCAGCCCCAGCTAATTTCAGTTTCTAAATTGTTTTGTGCTCTCGTGTTATACTTTGAGGATAGATTTTAACATAAATCTAACACGACTCCATACCTACATATATATAATCTTAGCTCCATGTCATGATTTCCATTGATCTTCACTATGATCTTTATTGATTTCCACTTTGATAATTGTGAATTCAGCTCGTCAATGATCTCTATTTCTATGTTGTCATTAATCAAAATCTTGTGTATCAACAATAATATCCAGGATTATGAGTATCACTCCGGCTTACGTCCTGGGCTTTGGAAAACACCGCTTACTCTATCCTTCTGGGAATCAGTTATAAGCCATATCCCTTCTAGGTGTGAAGCGACTATACCCACCTCATCTAGGTCGGCCGAATCCGTGACAACCCTAAAAGTTGTTCTCAACCTGAAGGTCGTCTATCCTCATCTCGAAATTATACTGATCTAACCATCAGTTCACCATCATACCGGTGTATGGGCTTGCCAATTAACGTTACACAAAGCTACGCTATATTAAAGCTATGCTTTGATTATCACCTACCAATCCCCTCTTTTCAACAAATGCTTGGATCTATCTGATCGCAACCCTCATCATGCCACATTGTCAATCTATACCATACCATTGATGTCTACCAATATATAACCTCTAAGCTCGTACGTCTCAGATAAGGGTGTTAAGGAAGAGAATAAATTCTCCACCACCAAACAAATATAAATTTAGCAGAGATCAATGAATATAGTACATAATATAATGTCAGATTGCAAGTCCGTTCTGGGTCTGAAAGAAACCAAAGGCACCTCATTCCTCATCCCATATGTCCAATATAGGAGATAGGCCCTCGCATATTCGGTCGATCTCCAAGTACGTCTGGACATCAACCACTTATAACCATTGTTTTAAAAAAAAACCTCAATACTCGCCTCAAGGCTCGCCTCGAAGAAATAAGAGATAAACCGCCTTGAGGCTTATTCCACGAGTCTTTTTACCTCTAAGGCTTACGCCTCAAAAATTTGAGGCATACAAAACGCATAAAGCTTACGATTCGCACGCCTCAAGCAGTTGAGGCATATGACTTAAAAACATGTTTATCTTTAGTTGCAGGTATTGACATAGATAAATGTCATTAAACTTTAATTATTTAATGGAAACAAAAATTATTGTATAATATGTGTAGACAAACATTTTAAATTAATGTAGGTTTACCTGAAAAGCCCTTGTTTAGTTGGTTCCTAACTTCTATTGTTGGCTAGGTTAATTTAAAATGAATAAACGGAATGTTGCATGAAAGTGGTTAAAAGTTAAGTATATGTATTGCTATTTTTCTCTACCTAAAAGGCTTACACCTCAATGCTTTGAGGCTTACGCCTCGCCTCACGGACCCGAAAACGCCTCTCTTACGCCTTTTGCATTTTAAAAAATAACTTATAACCTCGTCTTGGGTTGTACACCGCAATCGAGACATCATCAATAATACAATCGATGTGAAGATCTCCGGTCTTAAACCACAGACTTAAATACCTTCGACTTTTAATCGTCGTACCGGTCATTCAGAATGGGTTAAACTAAGTCTTTTTGAATAACTCACATATCATAAAATCAAGTGAAATATAAACACATTATACGCCTCATTCCAATTCAGAATATTCTTTTATTCAAATATTCTTATCTTTGGGAAAGGTTCCCATTAATTTTATCAAAGATTATCTCTTTAAACTTTTTGTTTAATCCATTCCTCGGGAATCATTTCAAAAGATTTTACAATATCCTTTCACCATATAAACCAGATTAAGGTTTATAAAACTAGTCGGGACTACGAGTCTTACCGAAGTAATCAAGCAATATATTATCCGAATCCTAACCTATTCATGCCATGAAGCAAAATTGGTAGTACCCCATATCTAATGCCCATTGTGTTAACGGTAAATTTAATAACCATTTAACATTCAAATCTAATTACAGATTTAACTGTCACAAGGTGTAAAACTGGTGGTACTCCATTCTCGAACACTTCTTGAATTTGGTAAATTTAATTACTCCATTCCAATTTCAATTTAATTAAGGATTCATTAAAACTCGATTTAGTTTTAATCTTTAAAAATCATTATTTAATGATTATTCAATCTTACGAAATTAATCATGTCTTATACAGGTCAAAGAACCAGTGTTATTTAAAACATAGCTCACGATAAACCCAAAATCATCTTCCATTTAATATGGAACCTTCATGGAAATCTAATCACTATATAATCGATATAAATTTCAGTATCAGACATATACTTTTCAAATTCCATAAATTGTAATGCTCTTCCTTTACAGAAGCTCATTTTGTTTATTAAATCGAATTCCATTCAATTCCAATTTAATATACTAAATTGGAAAATTTTACTTTGGAAAATTCCATTAAATCTTAATTAAAATATTTATAAATTCCAAATCAGATCTTCACCGTTAATTGAGTTTAAGAACTAATGTTTTTTAAAACATCGTTCACAATGAACCCAAAATCAACTTTCATTTACTTCCAATATATATTTATTAATTGGAAAACTTCATTAATCTAAATTAAAAGATATATGCTTTTCTCAATTGGGTTTAAGAACAGTGTTATTAAAGACAACATTCATGACAAACCTAAAATCCAATTTAATATTAAGTGCAAGGTTCTGAATATAAATCATATCGGCTTATATTCAACATCAAATTCTGAAACCAATAGATATCGTATTGAGAATAACAATATCTATATCTTCCAAATTCCTTAACGATATCTGTATAATCATGGAATCCAATATCAAAATATTCCGAAGATTATTTCCATTCAAATTCATTCCAATTCATACATTGGAAAAATTCTAGTTATATAAAACCATATAATTGCTTTCAGTTCTTTACTCAAGTTGATAAACAACTTATTTAGCTAAAAATATCTTTCATCTTTACCAACGTAGAATATTTCATCCAAAATCATTCCAAATCATTTATTATGATTTTACCTAATTTATTTATATTTTTAATAATTTTATTAAGGCCCTTACAGTCTGTTTCCAATATCGTCCACCGAACTGCGTCCATGGCGACCTTTTTCAAAACTAGTTTGGATATACTTTAAAATCTAACTGTTGGATTTTAAATCTCTTATTTTCATTTGAAATAACTTTTCGATACGAACCCAACGAGTCCGGTTTTAGGAGAATTCGATAGTCGAATCTCCCGTTACGTCAAATCAAAGTTACGGGTTGAGGTTCGCGAACTATCGCTAGGCGATGCGTTCTATTCAAGCCCGAATTTGATTTATAAATAAAAATAAAATCGAATAAGCTTCCAAAATAATTTATAAATATCATAAATTATGCACAACTACCATTTGAAATTTTATTTCAATCTTTTACTTCAAAATCAAACATCTCATTTTAAACCATTATATTATATATAATAGATTTCAACAATTTCCGTTTAAAACATATTTTATAAAACATTTATAATTTTGTCTAAAACGATTTCAACTGCCACTTCAATTGTAAATCAAAATTGAATGTCCCATATTATTATAATATCAAAATAACAATACTTCCAAAATATTAGATTTTGAATTCCATTTTCTCAATATTCATTATAATTTTATAATCTTTGTGTCCATCCAAAATCAGACATCAAAAACATATTTTGATTCTTCATTGAATATGATATTAAAATATTTGTTATTTCTGGATTAAAACGAGATTCAATCAATTACCATATAATTTTATTTATATGGATTTCATACATCACATGTATTCAACAATAATTATAAACAATTATTAAACATCCACTTCACATCTAGAGTGCATTTACAACTATATAAGCATTAAACAATTAAATAACGCTTATAAAAGTTTGTCAATCAATCGGTTGACATAAATTAAATCCAAGGGATATGTTTGAATTAATTATCATCCCCAAACCTATGTGGGCTTTTCAACCAATAAATAATTAATTAATAATTTATTTATTTATTTCAATCTATTATTTAAATATGTGAACATAAACCAGTCGGTCGACTTGTAAATGGATGTTTAATCCATTTTCAACTACCAAAAATAATTTAACGTTGTTTTAGTATGATAATTATTTCAAAATCATCATTCACAACAAAACATAAATAATCATCCAATGCCATTTAAGCCTCCATAAAGTGTCCATCCACATTGTTTGAAATACGAGTGTCGTATATTCAAACAATGCTTCTAATAACAAATAAACTCGGTGACTAGTTCATGTGTTGAACTGAAGTGATATCGCATGTAACAGATAAAAATCCACATAAGCAATTAATATGTTTCCAGTCATAAAAATAAATAATTGTACAAAATACTTGAGTGAGAGAGTTCTCACATTGGCTAGTTCTGAAATCATTTAAAACGATTGTTTTAATTAAATTAAACTGTTCATTTGATTTAATCAAAAATTCCAAGTAGCTTAGTATTAATCCCAATTAGTTCCATTGCGAAGTACTCATCAAGAGGATTCCAACGGTACCTGACATGTCCAATTCTGACAATGTAGAAATAAGATATTAATTTTTAAATGTTGGATGCTATTTAAATTAAACTAACTTAATTATATTTCTTAATCACCATATTAATGTAAACCTTCCTCCACCATTCTCTGTTTTCCCCGTAACCCTTGGTTCCCCCATTCTTCACAAAATCGCAAGCCCCATGTGGCCACTGACCATCGATCAGAGCAAGCTACACCGTCACCCATCGCAAGAGCCACCACCGCCAGGAATTCGGTTGAACTCGCCCCCCTCCCCCCATTCATCTCCAAAACTGCTCCAAATGCCGAGCCTTCAAGCAGCGATTTCAAATAAAACACAAGATGAAAAATCATCTTTTCGGTATCAATTTGAAGAGCTTACAAGTATCTATAATTTTTGTTTTATGAGTTTCAGCTGAAATCATGTGGATTAAGAGAAATTAAGAATTAAATTGGTAACATTTCGGTCATTAAATCCCTAGGTGGTGGCGTCCTACGATAGTGAAACTAGGGTTTGCTTAAAAATAGGTTTATATATATTAATATTTAATTCTCTAATTAGTTCCTTTGCGTTCGAACTCCAAATGAACTCCAAAGACTTTCGCCCTTAACCAAGTACCCTCATTCCGGACACAATGTGATATGTTTCGCTAGCCAATTCGATCGTTTCGATCAGTTTTTATCAAAATTAAAATATTGATCAATATAATGTTTAAAATTGTTTTTCAACATACATTTTTATTTATCACGACCACATATTGACTCCAAAAATTACAAAATTTGAAATCTCGCTTTGTTTTATGAATACTGTTCTAGAAAAATTAAGTTTGTCGAATTTGGAGATCATTTGAAAAAATTGCCTTATAACTAGCTTATTCAATTTACAATTAAAATTGAAAACGCGTTTAAATTTACTACGCTTACATAATAATTCCAATTGACTTGAAATTTTAAACCTGGCAATAATTTATCGTTCTGGATGTAAAAAAATTAATTTTGCCGAAAATGGCGATCGTTTGCAAAATGGCTATTTTTAAGGGCTTAAATAATATTAAAATATTAATAAATTCCATAGCGATTATTTTAAATTTTGAATCGGTCAAAACTTATAATTTATAATATGAAATCTAAAATTTTCACATTTGTTAGAAAGATATAATTAAATAGATTCTAACGTTTCTTGTTTTACTGAAATCTGATTTATATTGCATTCTTTACATTCAATTGAAATTCAAAACGAAATATTCAAAGTACCGCGACGTTACGCGTTCGTTTTAATTTAAATTTTAAATTTATACTTTCTAACACGTTTTAAAATAAATTTTTAGTTGTTAATTATTAAATGACCATTTAAATATTTAAAATCCATTAAAATCAATTAAAAATAAATTTTAAATTGGTTCTAAAATTTAGGGTTGTTATGGTTTATGTATAAAAAGAATTCATTGGTTAAAGTTGTAAAACTTCGAATTTTAAAAATATTGAAACTAAACAATCAAAAGTTGAAGAGTATGAAATACAAAAGTTAAAGCTATTAAACACGAGAAACCAAAATTTTGAATTTCAATGCTTAGATTACTAAACTACATTTTGAACCATGAAACTGAAACCATGTTAATTAAAAAAAATTATCCTACATAACTTAAATACAAATAATTAAAAAAATCTTCGACCAAATACAACTTTTTCTGTTTTTTTTTTTAAATCTATTTGCTTCTTAAAAACAGCTAATAATTAGGGGTGTAAATCGGGCGGACCAGACCGGACATTTTGGTGTCCGAACTCGGACCGAATTTGATATCGGACGGGTACATGTCCGACTCGTTAACTATTGAACAATACATTAATTGTTCGAGCTCGGTCCGAAAACTTTAAATTTTTTCCGAGTCCGGTACGATGTCCGTCCGATATGATAAGTTACTGATGTATTATGCACGCTTCGTGTGAGAGGAAGAAATTGAATATTAAATAAATCATATTATATTTAGGCAGTTCTATTTTCATGTCAGATGTGCGTGGGGAAAATAAAATATGCTGCATGCGTTTACATGAAAAGGCGACGGTACTAATTGTTCTATTTTTAGCAAATCATCCTTTTCCACAAATCATCCTTCTGACCTTTTCCAACGCATGCTATTAAATAGGCACAATTGATGTGCATGCGTTTAAATAGCGGAGTACCAATTCAATTGTTCTATTTTTGACAAATTACCCTTTTTCCAATGCATGCAGCTGGCATCATGCTATTAAATAGGCACAATTTCCTATTCTTACCAGATCTGCAATAACTATGCAATGTTATCGGACAATTTCGGTCGGACATACATATGTTCGAACTCGAGTTCGATTTTTGAGTCGGTCAAAACCAAATGTTCGAACTCGGACCGCTACTCAATCGGACCGAGCAACGGTCGGACAATTTTTCGGGTCGGACTAAATCGGACAGCGGACTGTCCGGTTCGTTTTACAGCCCTACTACTAATCTCCAGTATAGTATTAAATGTTTACGTCACATATAATAGAATAGATGCATGATTAAATTTGTAATGAACAAACATGTAATCTATTTGAGGAAATCATTGGAAATTTGCAATTAGGATAATTTTCATGCTATCAATTCAATTAAAACATATCATCGATAAGTTAATTTTCTGTATGGTAACTAAAACTTTTGAAACTATTTTAAAAAAAACAAAGCATTTAAATTTCAAAAATCACAAAATGTAAAGTGAAAAGCCTTTTTCCCCAATGAAAATCAATATGTGAGTACCATAAATTTAATTTGACGCAAAAAAATATTTGAGAAATACAGGTTTTAAAGGAAACACAAAAGTCCATAAAGAACAACTCTTAAAAATCCGGAAAATGAAAATTAAGTTAGCAATAAAATAAATTTTTGTCGAAGCAGCAATTCCAAAATTCAATATCAGTAAATTCAACATCAGAAATTGAAAAACTCATAGTAGTTCAAGAAGCATAACAATTTTAAACTATTATGCGACAAATAGATGAACATCATCATGAATATTTCTACAAAACAAAATAGAACAAACATAGTGGCTCTTTATTTAGAAATTATATTAAAATATACTCACTTCGACATGCCATACCAGTTAATAAGTGAACGATGATCCCAATGTAATAATTCAGCAATCAACATTAACTAAACTAAGACGAAAAATGCAGTACCAAAATTAAATATAAAATGAAGAATTAAAAAAATACCAAAAGCATATGAAAAATGTCACAAAATCAATTTTGAAAGGGTCTGTTAAGCACTTACCTGAACCGAGTGGATATCGGCCAGTGAAGCAACAATCAACGACAGGTGAACAACTGATATAAAGAGGAGACTTGACATGGCTCTGCATTTGAAGAAAAATCAAGCAGGTCGGAAAGAGAACAATATAGAGAAGAACAATTGTTCTACATATATAAGTTTGAAATTATATGCTATTATTTTAGAATGAAAGCCCCAAATTCAAAGCTACTCTAATAGACATTAAAATGCCAAAGCTTTTAATTTTACAATCATTAAGGACTACGATAATACATTTTGAAATACAACATTTTAAACTAAAATAAAATAAAAAATAAATCTTTTAAATTCAGTTAATCTAGATTATGAAACATCAAACTTATGATTTAATTTTTGACATTGAAATTGATTCAAAATATTTTAAGATCAGAGCATTAACCTACTTAATATTCCAATTGATATAATTTTATAGTTATTTGAGTGTTAACATGCCATAAAAAATTATGGCTCAAAGTTGTGAAGCTTCAAATTTAAAACATTTGTAGAATGAGGAACAAAAAAGTAGAAGCTACTAAGAAGGAAAAGTCAATATTTCAAATTTCAATGCTTAAATTAATAAGCTACATTTCAAACGATGAAAACAAAGTTCATATTAATTCCATAAAATTATGCTGCAAAACTCAAATACCAATAATTTTTTAAATCTTAGGTCAAATAACACTATTATTATTAGTGTATTTCCTTCTTCAAGATAACTATTAATCTTCAGTATACAATTAAACGTTTATGTTACATTACATATAATAGAGTAGACACATAATTAGATTTCGTAATGAACAACAAACTGGTTTATTTGTTTGAGAAAATCATAAGAAAATCACAGTCAGTAAGGCTTTCATGCCATCAAGCCAATTAAAATATATTATTGATAAGTTAATCGTGTAGGAAAACTAAAACTTCTTAAACTACTTTAAAACAAAGTATTTAAAGTCAAAACATCTTTGGTTGTAATGCGAAATGCCTTTCTTACAGAGAAAATCAATATGTAGATCGCGGAATTTTAATTGAACGTGAAAAAATAAGTGGATTATAAAGGTTTCAAAGAAAATACAAAAGTTTTAAAAAAATGTAGCGCAAAAAAATACTAAAATTGAAAAAGCCAAATTAAATCAGCAACAAAATACAATTTTATCAAAGAAGTAATTTCAAAAATTCAATATTAGTAAATTCAACATCAGAAATTTGAAAAGATAGTAGTTCCAGAAGCATAATAATTTAAACGACTATGTAAGAAGTATATGAGCATGATGTATACATATTTCTATAGAATAAAAAGAATTAACAAAAAATACCACAACTACATAAACGAACAGTCAAAAATTCAATTCTTAAAGGGAAGGGCGTGAGAAACTAAAAGAAATAGAATGTTACTAAAGGGTTTGTTCAACATATCTGAATAGGATGTAGTAAGTTCTGTTTAGTGATATTTTTCATCAATATGTAAAAACATAACTAATCTATTAAATAATAGTAAAGCAGAAGAATTTCAAGCTCTCTCCTTAATTCTCTCAAATCTCTCAATTCTCCTTAATTCTCTCAAATCTCTCAATTCTCCTTAATTCACTCAAATCTCTCAATTCTCCTTGATTCACTCAAATCTTCCAATTCTCCTTAGTTCTCTCAAATCTCTCGAATCTCATTAATTCACTAACATCTCTCATTTTTCCTAATAACTCTGAAAACAAATCACGATCTCCCCAAAAAACTGAAATAAACTTCTCTTCTGTGATTCAATTTTCTCCTTCCAGCCCTAAAACTGCTTTTTACCAACGTTCTTCTCTTCGATTGCGTCACGGCTGCCGATCCTACCAGCAACCCTGCCGCGTACGCTTCTAATAACCTCCTTCACCGCCGTGGTTAAATCGTATGCTAGATTGGATTTCTCTGCTACGACTCACAGGTGCGTACCTCGCATTCTTCAATTTTTTTCTTACCGAAGATTAGATTTTCCCTAATTATATAATTTTTATTCCTTTTATTCTCCTTATTCTCATCGTCTTTAAACTGCCTGAAGACATTTCCTATCTAAAATTTGCAATATTTCTACTCTGATGCTCCAACTCTACTATTACTATTTAACCAACACCTCTGTACGCAAATTATGTTCCCCTTTAATTTTGGATTACCTTTTTCTCATGATGTTAGGATAATTTGTTGTGTTATCTTCTTCCGTGCAGAAACAGCACGCCCACTTATCCCTTCGTTTTTCTGATTTCCAGCCTTGGTTCTACACTGCTATGTTTTCCTATCCAAGGTTAGTTTCTAGCTCTGCTATCCTGCCAATTCAGTATAAACAAAATGCCTTTTTGTAATTTCTACATGCCTTGGTTCTATAAAATAACCCCTTCAACAATCTTCGGACTGATAACCTATCCCATCAACAAACTGCATTAATTAGAATGTGGGTATACCATTAACGACTCATTTGCATCACCTTGGTTCATATTTCTTACCTTTTTAATGTTGGATTGAGGAAATATAATATGTGATCACTTGTGCAGATCGTATGGTTTTTTGGCTACAACAACAATGTAGGAAATTGAATTGATAACTTTGTTGCTCGCAGCAATTTTTTAATTTTTACGTATTTTGATCAAGTTCCAGGAAATGTATTTACTACCGTACAATCATATGTTTTGCTGACATTCAAAATATTCGATAACTTGTAGTTAACCATCCTGTTTTGCTCCGCATCACGTAGAATGAATGCAAAATTTTCTGCTCAGTGGAGAGGAACAACGATGCAAAACCTGTAAAGGTGTTCATACAGAGTTGTACACCAATTTAACAGGTATATATTTTAACATTTCCATGTTTTGTATTGTGCGTGATCTATTACTCTTTGATCCCTATTTTGTTAATTCCGCTATTTATATCGATTCCTATATTTCTATTTTAGTAAGTGCGTGTTGTTCTGTAATAACACTGTACCACCATTGTATATGATTGTATGGCGCCGACAGTCCATGATTATCTTGAACACGGTTAATCCAATGTAAAATTTGTATATTTGGTTTATGGTGATTTAGAAAGAAAAAAAAAATTCTCATGCAATCTGAAGGACTGTACAATAAGATACATGCCGATGCCCATCTTTGCCTTGCATGCTAAGCACCAACAACGTTACATGTTTTTACTTTAAAATTTAAGCCCTTTTAGCCATGTCTTCATGGTTTTTTTTCTCTGAAATCCAAGCTTCTTGTGGTTAATAACTACTTATAGCGCAAGAATTGATACCACCTGCCCATGTACAATTTGGATGTAAAACTAAGATATATTATTTACCTGAACTGCATGATTTACATGTAGAACTGATTATGATTCTCAGATTATAAGCATGATTTGCTTTGGTTCTACTAAATAAAAAATGAAAAAACAACATTTTTGTGGTGGATGATACTTGAGCAATCTTCTCTTTGCATAGTCTGATATTTTGAATAAAACTTCGTCTTCATGCTGATAAACTTAAGGAAAACTGTGCAATATTTATTGTAATAGATAATTTGATCGCATGATTTTTGTTGTCAAATAAATTTTTTGAGCCTATATCGTAGTAATAATATAGCTGCAAAAAATTGAAACCACATAACAAATAAAATTTGCAATAATATGCTAAATACTTATAAATTTAGGGTTAAATGGTAACTTTTATAAAGGCACGTAATCTACAATGAGTAATTGACAGTTGCAAACATGCTAAACTTTGAAATAAATCAGACAATTAATAGTTATTAAGTTGATTGTCTTAAGAAGTAGCATTAATTATAGTTTTGTTCTATATATGATTATTAATTCTAAATATGAGCATATACCAATCGTTTAGCATTTATCCAAATTTAGCATATGATTATCTATCGGGTAACATGAACAAATGTAAATGTTGAATCTGAATTTGAGTTTTCAGATAGTCATACTGAAAAACAAATTCCTATAAAGATAAACAGTTGTGTATAATTTTAATAACTCTGGGAATAGATAATTCCCTCCTGATAAGAATGCATCAAGCTTAATGGCAACTTAGCTTGGCATGCATGCATGTCTTTTATGCTCAGGTACAATGAAAATGCATTGGTTATTATAAAGCCAATATTCGTAGAGCCTCATTGTAAACCTTCCACATATCTATAATTCCTATTTTCACAATTATACTTTGCAATTGCTATACAAGATCCTTTTAGTATCACCATTTATGGTCATAATCCTAAAATCACAAAAATGTATTAGGTGATTGCTTATTTTACAATTCAATTGTCTATCGTATTCCTCTTCCCGTATGATCACACTACCATCACCTTGTAAGCATGTTTATTTTTTAAATGCAAGATGCACCTAACTGGAAGTCTAACAATGAAAGATGCATCTAAATGGTCGTCTAACAAGGCATTGATGAAAAAGTTCAATAAACGAGGAATGCGTACTGAGCTAAGAAATTGAAATAATTGTTTATATGAAAATATTTTATTAATTTCAAATTTGTTTGTAGTATTTTGAATAGCTGTCAGTGATTCACATACATTAATAAATCAATGCGAAATATGTCTAATTTGGAAATAATATTAATAAATAAAAAACCGATACATCAAAAATGAGAAATACAGTAGGTAATAAAATACATGAAAGGAAGTACAAGAAATAAAATATGAAGATTACAAATAAAATATTGGTTTTTAAAAATATGTCAATTCAAGGATTTGCAACAACGGAATGGGTCCTCGAGAGGGCGACAACCAACCTATGAGAGAAAGCAGGAATGACGTTGATGTAGATGGCAGTTGACATGGTTGGTCAAATCGCATGGGTCTACAAACAGCGACATCAAGCTATAAGTTCAGGTGGAAGCCCCATCGACAAACTCTACAGGTCATCATTTTTTTTTTTTTTGTGCAAAATATCATATTTGTAGTCATATGGTTATTTCTATTTTCAAACATGGTTTTTTTTTTCCTTTTTTTTTTAAATACATGTTTATTTATTTTACTCATACTATTACAATAATTTTTTTATAGCATTATCATTTACTATATGTTTTGAAAATATTATTGCTTATTATTTAATATAGGAAGAACAATCATTTTGACGTGATCATCACATCATTCCAAAATTGTTCATTCATCTTATGTAGAAGAAGCATACATATTTTCTCTCTTGATCCATTGCAATTTCCAACATGTCAGATATATCGAATATTTTAACTGGTCTAACAATGGCTGCGGACACACTCTAAACAATTGGATGCATTGCCAAATATAATACCTTACATCTTTGGATGTTTCTTTAAATTTACATACTTTGAGGCCATGTTGGATAATTACATCCAACTATAATGATGTTTATGTTGAAATGAGGATACGTTTGATCCCAGTTGTATGAATCAGATTTTATAAATGAAAATATCATTACTCTAGAATGATAATGAATCAAAAAAAATTATGGTTATCAATTCACAAATAAAAGGAATAACTATGATTCAGCTATTTAATCATCATTTGTACTCAATTTTTATAGATATGCATGCTTTGAGTTTAACATATAAACTATTATACAGAAGTTTGATTATGTGTGCATTATGCACACACAATTTGGCTTTCATCAATTGTAAGTATTAAGATCATGTGTGCATTATGCACTCACAATTTGGCTTTCATCATATGATATATATATATATATATATATATGGGCTGAACATTGCTGCATTATGGATTATTGGCGAGTTCCATCAATTTTGCTTCCTTCCAGTGGAACTCACATGATAAAGCTGACATGTATATTTAGGATTTTCTCCTTATGTTTATGCTTACATTTTTTTAGCATTACTTATGTATGTAATAATTCGGCGATTCAACTGCATAGCTAGAAAGGTACATGTATAAAATTTGATAGTGAAGTAGGACAAGATGAATAAGCAATGTAGCAAACCTATGAAGAAGGTGCAATACAATTGTATTTTCATATGTGCTTCTATTAAAGTTAAAAAGGAGGGAAGAAAATATTACGAGAAATAAATGTATGATTTCTTACTTTCATCTGATTTTTTTGTATGTTTATTACATGTTTTGCTCAAACGTTTTTGTTTTCTTTCCCTTTAAGTGTAAGCGTTACATATTAAATTTAATTTATGAATTGCAAAGTAAAAAGGACACATGTGGGTATTTCCTCTGGAATGACTTAGCGTTATTTGCATCAAAAAGACACATGTGGTTGTTAATGTCTCAATAAATATAGATCCATGTATCTATATTTCTCACGAAATCTCAAATTTAAAGTATTTAATAATCTATATATCCATCATATATGTATGCACACATACGAATAAAAACCACAATAAAAAATTTGTGTTTAACTACATGGATATACAGGTCACATACTATATTTATGTACGCAAACAATAATAACATAGTTGATTTTGTAAATCAACTATAATCATTTATGTACATAAACAATAAATTTATCACACACTACATTGGAAAATTCTATTTTTAACTTCAATTAACTTCATATTAAGATCTCTATAATTTTTACAAATTTCTTCTCAGTTTATTCATATTATTCGCTCTTAATTCAATATATTTTAACTAATTCTATAAATTTAAATTTAACATGTTTAAAAGACATAAGTTAAATAATATATATTACTTCATATGAAACAATTAAAATATGTCATTTTCAACATGAATATTTGCTTACAGTAATAAGAACAATAAAATTGTTGTTTTACTTCAGAGAAATATAAGTTACATAACACATACCATATATAACAAGAATAATAATAATTTATAGTATACTTATTTTGTTAGATTCATTGTATGTTGTACAACAAAATTCCAATTATGGCATTAAAAGTTTAAATATTATATTTTATAATATTATCGTGTGCAACACACGGGTTACACACTCGTAACTAAGGTATATGTGAGGGGAAAAAAACAACTGTTAATGGAATTATGATCTTGCACTTTTTTTTGTAAATGTAATAATTGGTGGCTTAACTTGGAGGCCACTGGTACGTGTACGAATATTTGAAAGACAACTTTCATCCTGTATTATCGCTTTGTGAACTTATGTGACACGACTGTGACCGCTAAGAGTGCAAAATGTAAGTTGAGTTTCAGAACTAGAAGAAAAAGCCATCTGTTAATTTATTAGCGAATAACCTACATGTTAGCTCAATAAACACCAAAATCAAAGGCTATCATTTGAATTTTAAATAGGCATTTACAATGTTAATTTTTCTCAATTAACTGAGAATCTCCCCTCTCCATTTCTACAAACGTTAAGTCACTGATCTATTATGTCATGGTAATTGTAAAAAAAGCAATTGAAAGTAGAGACAACGTGTAAACATGTATTACACGGTACTGAACACCAAACTCATAAGTGCAGTGTCGGAGGTGATGAATACATATGAAATAGGAAAGGATAAAGGTGAAGTAAGGATTATGGTATAAGGAATGTTAACGTAAATCTAATATGCCCCTTCATTTATGTACATGCATTCAATCATCTAAGTTACTTCATATTCAGGGCGGGTTCGACCACATGGGTTAATATTTGATAGGGTACCTTTTTAGTAAAAACACTGTGCAGATGAGCTAAAATCTGGTTAACAAAACTGCCCTCTTTAAGGTTTAGATAAAAATTTGCCTTTGGAAGGTATTGAACCAGTGATCACCAAGTTAGACACAAGTTTGTACCACTAGACCAAGTCATTTACTTAATATTCAAAGCAGTAACCTCATATATATGTAACTTATACTATATCTCCTTCTCCATCATCCACCACTTTGTTGCCCCTTCCGGTGGGTTGCCCCAGGCGACCGCCTGGCCAGCCTAGTCCCTAAACCGGGCCTGTTCATATTATAAGGTAATTAAACTACATACCTTGGAGCTACCATGAACACAGCGTTAGGTATTTCTTCAAATTTGTAATTATTGGATACTCTGAATCTGGAGAAACAATGACACAAAACTCGTTTTAGAATTAAACAACCAAATAAACATCAACTGAATACAAAATTGCTTAGTGCATTACCAAAATAAATCTTTGTAGAGCGCATGTCCACTGGTATGTGAATTATCTTTACAAATACCAATTTGGATGATGAATTAGCATCATCCTTGCATCTAATTTCTTTTAAAAATAAGGCATCGCTACTTATCGATACAAAGACAATTTTTTTGACCTATAAATCTATAATGCTTTCTAAATCCATCGTTAAAACTTACCATCGTTTGTGTTTACTATGAAATGCAACCAAGTTCTATACACAGTGATAAAGATGTCCACCATCCTGGCCAGTCTACCAAAAATATATGAAAATCATTTTTCATGTTTAACATAACTAAATAAAAAAATGTTTCAAAGTTAAATCCATGAGGAATTTACTATTTAGGTATAATTATGCATTTGGTGCCTTAAATCCATGTTACTCATTAATAATGAATATATTCATTTACAGCCAATAATTCTTCTGATCCCAGAGGTATGGTCGAATTTAGCATTTAACAACATGCTTCTAATTTAAAATAAAATAGAGTTGTAGTGGTTTAAAAGGTCGACTGGAAAGGTTGAAACTTATAAATTGAAACCAATGAGAAAATAGATTATCGTAATGGCCTCCACCATCAATGTTTCAGAAGAGAAAACGAAATTAACAGAAATTAAAGTCAATTTGTGATAATTGGAAGAAAAGAGTCCATTTTTGCTAGGGAAAAGAGAGAGAATTGGGAAGATGCGTAACAACTGTTGCGCTCAAATCCAAAATGGAACTACAAATAAAACGACACCTGTAATTCAGAGAAAAGCATGGATTCTTCTTTCCTATATAAAGTAATAGACTACAAAATTCTAAAATGTACTCAACATTTTTATAGTTACAATCATTTTATAGCAAAATAGCAGTTTCTGTAGAAAATTAATGGCAGATTAATGTTTAATTCCCGATAAATAACTTATTGAATAATAAGAATTTAATTTGAGAAAATATTTATTTGCTTTTGTCCAAATATGTAGTAATGAATAATATAAAGTGAATTGATAAAATGTAGGTTTATAGTGAATGATATTGTAAATTTATCTTAACAGTGACAGATTTGTAATTTAGATACCCTTCTTGCCACCATTTATAAGACGTACGCCTCCTGCCCTGTTTGACTCATAGCTTGTTGCAGCTTCTTCAATATCATGCTAGCAATAAATCAGTGTAAACTTTGTTGCATCAGCATGGCTCCAGCTCTACCGTTTATCATGCAAGTTTAAACACTAACATTGCAGTTTAGTAATTGGTTGTTGCAAACTGAAAATACATGCTGATGTGGCAAAATAAGTCCTATGTATTTGTTTCAATTAGACAGAAATGAAGCTTGAGTTAAGCATGCATACTAAGACCACCCAACCATTAAAACTTGTGGCAAAAAAATTTAATTTCGTAAAAGTACACGAAGATTACAACAAAAAAAGCCTTAAATAAGATCTAGAAATTGTAGATATCATAGATATAATGAAATCATTTAATAAGTTTGTTATGACATTACAATATGCCAATAAATTAACATTTACCAATTACTAAGCATCGAATGCACTACTGCTAAGCTTTGAATTTACTAATGTTGTTTTTCGTAAAATTTATACTGTATTAAGACCATTATCATGTATCATAAAATGGCAGAATTAAGTTTGTGGACCGAATTGGGTAGGAAAAAAAAATTGTTTATGTACACAATATTACAACATATACGCCAAAAATTTAGTAGGAAAACATTCATACGGCAAGATTAAAGATGTGATTATATATATATTACAATTACAAAGTTCATCAATGAAAACATAATATGTTTCTGTAACAACCCAAATTCCGACAGACTGAATTTTTTTCAAAAATCCCAATCTATCGAAACGAGTTGGCTTGCCTGGTATCCTACAGAAAAGATAGAGATATAAAATATATTAGAGCTCAGAAAATATCTCACAGCGGAATGGATAAAATATAATATAAAAAAATATAGCCTTACCGTAGTAATAATACTGTCTAACCAGTATCCAAAGCTATTATATCTGTGTCATAAACCTAACCTGTGAGTGTGTCATAAGAAGGGTATCAAAACAAAAGTTTTGGTGACTGGATTAAATTACAGAATAAAAATAACCCTACATGTACCGTTCAGTCATGTTACTTATTTATGAGGTTGCTTGGGTCAATAACACTCAAGGCTTTACGCTCATGTCGTACCCATCTACCTATCAGTGGATTAACCTAATATAACATAAATGTAGCTATTCCTAATATCAAGGTACCTCCCATGGTACCCTCTCGCACGGCCTACGTCGTCATGCCATAGAAGCTTACGCAACTCTTATCCTACGCTAGAGCGACGTACGGATCTCCGTATCAAAAGTTCTATATCAAGCTCGGTCTTAATATGAAGTAATGCCCTAACGTCTACGATACACCACCCGAAGCCATCATGCATGTATCTAGACCCTCACTCGTACGTACTGTCTGCCGTATCTGATGCCCTAACGTCTACGATACACCATCCAGAGCAGTCATGCATGTACGCAGAGCCTCACCCGTATGTACTGTCTACTGTAACATGAGTCTCGTAATAGGGTTGCATCCAATACACCAGTCGGGCATCGAAATACAAATATTCAGCATGATCTGCTTTTCACAGTGGCTATGGCCCCACCCAGGCCCCTTCTTCAACTAGTAACGACTACAAAAGCTAAGTGACATGCACATAATAAACAATCTAAACATCTAGCTGGCGTGTCCCTCAATCACCGTGCCTCGATAGTGAAAGGTTGATGGCGTATTGGTTTTAGCTCTAGTCTTTTCTCATCCCACTAACTGCCGATGACTAATACCCGACGATTACTATCCTTTATTTGGTCCTGACCAGCCTTTCTGCGGGGAAATCGTCGAATCACCACAATGTCATACCACCATAGCCTTTTTGACTGCCACTACACCATGCAGTCAAGGTATAGTCATCGGGTGGTAACGCACAGACCTAACCTCAGCGAGTACAGCCTGAGCATGCACTGCAACATAAAAGCACCACGGAGTACCCTACCACGACCCTCGGAAGCTGCGTGATTCCTTCTATTCCCTCAGAGCCAACAAGTAGAATATCAAGTAGAAGAATCGGATGGATGTGTTCCTCTCGTGCCTCTAGACAACACAATGATCTACCCCGTTAGGTTCTTCACCTTCAAACGTGCGGACTGGTCCAAGCGTATCACACCATCATATTATTAGATCCTACGTCTAATATTTTAATCATGCACTTGTCTTTTCTTATCATAATTCCAATTAACTCGATTGTTCACATTCTCTGTTATATTCAAGTTATCAAGTTTTCTCCAAGCCCCTTATAATTATAAGGAATGGGCCCCTTTTTGCTTATTAATTTCAATTCTACAACTTAAACTATTTAAGTTTATTAACAAGCCCATTTCATTCTTTTTTATTAACCATAACTTAGTTTAATACAACTTTCTGTTGTTCTTTACTTATTTACTTAGTTCTCTTAACTAAGGTTTATCAATAAGTTTTTTTCCATTTATTATAACCTACGTTATAAATTCTCACTTGTCCCTAGGACAAGCCAACGTATTATATAACATTCTCATTAATGTAAATAATTATAATAGGTTATTATCATTCCCTGTTCATTCCATTTCTTATACTGTTGTAACATCCATTCATTACAATTAATGTCATTTATTCAATTCCCGTTATGCACATATATTTATATATATTTAGGCACCAAACCTCTCACATTAAGTTGACTTCTTGTGGATGCTGGATTTGCCGGGCGGTTCCGGGCAGGCTACTACCATAAATTGAACTTAACCTCGTGTCTTAATACCATTTTATATATGTTTATGCACCAGACCCCTTACATTAAATTAACCACTTGTCGATGATGGATTTGTCGGGCGGTTCCGGGCAGGCTTCTACCATAACCTGAACTTAACCTCGTGTCTTAGTACCATTTTATGTATGTTTATGCACCGGACCCTCACATTAAACTAACCATTTGTGGATGTTGGATTTGTCGGGCGGTTCCGAGCAGGCTTCTACCACAAGTTGAATTTAACTTCGTGTCTCGGTGCAGTTACAATTTCCTTAATTACTGTAAAATTTTCCATCCAATTGGCACGTATATATTCTTCCAAATTTTACTGTAATTCGATTTACAACTTTTGACATAATAATATTCTCAAGCAAAAGTTCAGGTTTATCATAAATTCCACAATTACATCATTTACAATAATTTCCCATTTAGACGGATGTTTACACGGAAACATGCTTATGTGACATAAATGTTCTTAGCAGATTTAACCCTGAATTACCACAATTATTTGTAATTTCATTATAACTTGATTTACAACATCTAATTAATGGGTTCTTATAATGGTTCGATATACAATAGTAATCTTTAACATGTCCCAAATGGTTCTAATACACAATTTTCCATAAATATCAACTGTTTAGTTGATTAATTATAATGGGGAATACAAACGATAAATATACCATTATTTAAAATGGTATAACTTAGATCCACTTACCTAACAGATTTCCAATCCATGAATCTGATCTAGATTTGTTATTCCGTGGCATCCCTAACTAAATACATATTCAAAAATATCCACGAATTCTCAAATCTGTTACTAAAGAAGGAGGAAAAAAGAAAGAAACCTATGTAAACCAGATTCAAAGACTTACCTTACGCTTGTCAGAACTCTGAGCACCTATTTGCAGGCCTATACTCTTTTATCTTCAAACCATGAATTATAATTACCTAAAACAAATATTATATCTTTTTTCTAAAAAGATTTGAGGAGAAAAGAAAGTGGCAAAGCCTAGGCAACATCTCAGAAAATGTGAGATTTAGGCTAGGCCCTACTAGTCTATTTATAGGTGTACAAGAAAGTCTGAACCGTCGGATTCAATCCATGAAAATCCGAGTCAAACATGTCACCAAAATACACGTCAGAAACAGATATGGATCGCGCCTGGGTCGACCCGTTGGTCGACCTGTCCGCCAGTGGGTCGACCCATGAATGATGGGGTCGACCTATGTGGGTCCAGGTGCACTATTTCTCATGTTGTTTGGCTGAGTTTAATGTTTTTATTTGAACGTTCGATTATATTTCCATTTTTCTTGCTTTGGTTTATATTATGCCTTATATACACCATTACTAGGTTTAAATTTCATTTGTATACACACATATATATAGACATAGCTTCCCAATTAATTAATTTATTGATATCTTTCGCATACGTTCTTCGTTTTGGCATGTCATATAACAAAACGAATCAGAAAGTCACCACGAATGCATTAGTAAATGTCTCGGGGTCAAATTTTGAAAATAAAATCTTTTATATTTTCCTTTTTGTTCTTAATGCAAAAATGGGGGATGCTACAATTTTTGTATGTAATATAATAATCATTGGTATTTGTAATCAACTTGAAAGTAACTGGTTAGAATCGTAAACACTGATCTGTTGACATTTTTGAAGATACCATAGGTTCCCCTTCTTTACATCCTGGGTTGATGAAGAAAAAACATTAAAATGTTAGAACCGCAAAAAAAATTCACATTCAGATGCATTTAAATAATCATCTAATATCATGAGTTTACATCAAAAATTAATTCAAGCTAATTGGTTGAATGCACTATAAAAAATTAAGAAAGTTACCTTGAAGAAGGCTAATGTTGTGCATCCTTCACCGCTGACACGAGTCTTTCTTAGCCATTAAGGACATTAGTTGGAACAGTCACAATCAGGCTGCAAGCTGGTAGTAAGTATAAAGAAGCCGACTAATGTACGATAGACACAACCTCCAAATTAATGCTCCAACTAACAGAAAATTATACATAATATATCACCAAAAAAGGCGCTTAGAATTATTTCATATGTTTATGACAGAAAAAAAATGATAACATATTATGCAAGGATATAGGATCATTATATTTATCGAACAACCAATGCATGCCCTATCAATTGTTTTTTCCCTGTCTAGAAAACCAATTGGTCGACACTATTAATAAACCACCTGAGCTTGATAGAAAGTACCAGGTAAAAAAATTTAGTCATGTAATTAGCATAAAAATGATATAGAATTTGTACCATAGTTATATCCGAGTCCATAAAATTTTACAACCTAACACAATCAGCAAATATATAATCTATTTTTTAATATATGTTGCTAACTAATATGAATGTCAGCTGGGACTAAACTACAGGCAATTGTTTTCCCCCATATTTTAGTATATGCTTATTAAAGGATTGAATGAGAACACAACATGAATAAACTATGTGCAATAATATACCGTGTTGTCAAAATGTGAAAAGATAGCCAATGAAATATAACATCAACTACCAATATTAACGCTGAATCTAGAATCGGAAAACCAGAACATGAAGGATAAATGAATGAATAAAGTAGCCATTGCTTTTTTGCTATTATTCCACTTGTATATAAACATAAGAAGTATATCTATATATATGCATCACCAGAACTGCAAATAGTGAAAAAATGTTGTAATGATGTTTTGTAACATTGATGATGTATAATAAAACAAATATCTCATAGTTTTGTTAGGGTGGACATTGAAAAATGATTCAACAATGGAATGCTAATTACCAAAAAATGTTGCAACATAGATATAAACAGTTCAACTATTCCAAATAAGCATCTGCAAAATAAAAGAACGAAAAATGAATATGTATAATAGAAAAAGAGGAATTAACTTACCTGGTTTGGTATTTATTAATGATGGTCGACAATTTATGTAACATCAGAGGGTGTGAGCATGATGAACTATTTTAGTAGAAAGAGAAATATGTTTTTCCTTCTTCTCCATGCAACACATTCCCGAATTCTTCGCCTACTACAAAAACTGGAAAAACGACTAGGAAACTGATCAAAATTAACTCAATTAGCAAGTAAACTGTGCTGCGAAACGAAGTAAAAAGGTAATCGACGGTTAGAAATGGAAGTTGAGCAATGGATGTTGAGCACCATACTTATAAGATAACCGATTCAAGTTGATTATCTAGGCCAATGAAATGGGCTTTGTAGGCTGCGTATAATGGCTGCGTACTGTAATTGGTAGGTTTGTTAGGGCAGAGAGGGGTATTAAATCAGACAAAAAGGAAGGGGCAAAAATTGGTTGTGGAAGGCGGTAATGAAGGAGGAGTAGTGGGAACGGAATAGAGGGGAGTTCGAAGATGGAGGTTCTATGTTACTGGACGTTGATTTAGTGCCACTAAATAGGAATTTGTTGTGGAGGAGAAGCAAAGATCGATAATTTAGTAATGTAATGAAAATGGAGAAAATTTGGTGGTGGAATGAATTCTAAAATATCGAATGGGAAGAAGTTTGATTTAGGGCTGTATATCGGACAGGACAGTCCGTTGTCCGGCTCGGTCCGAAGCTATAAGGTGTCCGGTCCGTGTCCGTCCGATTCTCTTATAGGACAGAGCTTGGACACACTAGTTTTCTGTCCGATGATGTTTTTCTATTATATCGGACAGGACAATCCGTTGTCCGGCTCGGTCCGAGGCTATATGATGTCCGGTCCGTGTCCGTCCGAATTCTTATAGGACATAGCTTGGACACACCTCCGTCCGGTCCGACCCGACCCGTTCACACCCCTAGTTTGATTGTCGGTTGTGTGAGAAAAGAAAATGGAGAAGAAAGATAAGGCGTCAAAAAAGGGCATACGTGTCATAAACTAAATGACTTCGTTTCTGCTTTCCAGTATAACTAACAGATAGATATGGATTAAATCAAATAACTATTTTATCAAATAAAGATTGATAAACTAAAAAATCCAAAGATAATATTTTGATTCAACATTATTTTTCATACTTTCACGAATTATAAAGCAAGCAAATCAACATATATATAATGATAAAAAATGGTTTTTTAGTGGTTAACATGCATTGAATGTATATGTAATAACACAACAAAAATCACTATGCCATAAATGACCTAATGCAACAAAAATAAAATGTTGGCTCAAGCCCAAAAAATGTTGCCATCGGTCTTTGGCAACACTTTGCCAGTGATGCAATTTTCACCATTGCTGCAGACCTCAAAGGCAACATTTAGGCTATCCAAGGCAACATAGGAAATATTGTTGCAATAGAGCCATATTTGGGTCTATAGCAACACCCATAAGTGTCTGTAGCAACATTTCAAAATGTTGCTACAGATATTAACATTCTGAATCTTCGTGGGGCCCACAATGTGGGACCCACAGTTGAAGCTTCTTGCGTAATACCACATACAATAGTACTACAACTATTTCCATAAAATCACATACACCACTTGCATAAACCACCATTCGTAGATTCGTTTTAAAAAAAAAACAATAGTACACATCACAATTCATAGTCAACAACTTCAAAAGGATGAATCATGAAAAAGATTAAGAAGAAAATTGTCCATACATGTTATTTAACTTGGATGGTACTTCACTGCACTACATTACCATAACTATACACAAAACAATCCCAAACATGATCCAAGACAAAGAAACGCTCTTGCAATGAATTTTTCTCCTTTCTCATGTTATCCATATTTAACGCGCATTAAGGCCAACTCTACCTTCATATCTACCACAAATTCATCGTCTTTTTCCCTCTTTTTGTAACATCCTATCTTTTCGACCGCTTTAAGCCGGTAGTTAAACCACTCGAACCGCTCGAAACGACAGACTGGTGTTAGCTTTTGAGGTAAATAAAATAAATCACAGACATAAATACAGAGCAATATAATATCTCGCAGCGGAAAATAAATAATACAATAGTAGTTTATGAGGCTACTAAATAAAAATAAAAATTTATTAATAATATCAGAGTTACAAAATTCAATACATCGAAAGACTAAATATAGGAATGTATAATACAAAGAAAAAATAACCAGAACCAATAGATGGATATGATGTCATCAACAAGTCTCCATCTTCGAAAGGTGAAATCTCAATACTGAAATACTCGATCTGACCCGAACAATAATTCAAAAACAAAACATTCATATCAGGACTAACATTCTCATGGAAGTAAATACACTCAAATGAAATGTTCAATGAAGTGCATCAGTAACTTAAAGGATGTTTAGGATCACCATCCTCTAAGGATCCATTAAACTAGATACTGTATCATATAATACGCTATTCAAATAGTGTCTATGGTTAAATATAAATATTAAAATAGCGTAAGCGGGATTACATTTCTACCCTTACACAGTTTATAAACATTGTCGAAAACATTGCATATAAAACACCAGTAAACGGTCGGTGGATAGGGATGCACTACTATACAACAATGTTAAATCAAAATCGTAGGGGGCTCGATCAAGATAATATGACAATGCACAAGAGGAATACCCACGGTAGGATTCTACCGATGCATGCCCGGACCGGTGGTAACGCATAGCAACGACTATCGCCCACCTCGAAACACACTCCAAAATCAATGGTTCACACCAATCAAATCACAAAGTAATAGATATGGATTCAAAGAAGTGTGCCCGATAGGAGATGTGACCTCACTTAATCACGATATAATACCTATTTTAGTCATTTTAATTATGACCCGAAGGTCAATTGACATCCATCATCGATCTCTTTCTTCAAATCCAGAAATCTCCTCCAAATCAACCTACTTCATTCTCGATCTCTGTAACGTCTCACTTTTCAGTACAATTTGAACCGGCATTTAACTACCACAGTCAACCCAAATTACACAGAAAAGCAGAATGTTAAGAGAAAGAAATTAGAGGATGAGAGAGAAAGAAAGAAATATTAGAATAGAAGAATGAAGAAGAACATCAGAATCTCACAGCGGCACGAACAAAATATATAATATTACAACATCTCTATAAACAAATGGAAATCTTGTATGCATACCAATCATTAGAGTACAACATGAATCAGATATAGCGGAACAACTCTAAAATAACTAACGGTGAAGCCTCCTACTTCCAGCTTCTGAAACTCCAAGCGAAAATTAACCTGTCAAATATGTTCGGTCTGACCCGAGCACATTTTGAAGCAAAGCAAAAACACACGGGTCAGTCTGAAATACTTTCAGTGCTAAATTCACATCAGCAATCGGTTTAACTTTAGAAACCCTTTTTGAAACAAAATGATACTAGTAAGACCAGTCCACCCATAAACACGGACGGTTTTTATCTTACTATAACCTAAACCATTTTTGAAGAATAATATTTTTCTAATATTAT
This sequence comes from Allium sativum, assembly GCA_030737875.1. NCBI lineage: Eukaryota > Viridiplantae > Streptophyta > Magnoliopsida > Asparagales > Amaryllidaceae > Allium > Allium sativum. The sequence continues at coordinate 660,630,727 of CM060920.1, forward strand.
AATAGCGACTATCAACCAAAAATAAATAGTAATCCAGTGGAATGCTTGCATCTCACGCTCCATATACATAGTATATTATCAAACCCGCAGGCGCTTATTGGGATTTGGATTCCGACTATGACAACGTATGGGACCATCTGCCGATAGTGTATCTCTAGAGGCGAATACACTGGGTTCAACAAGAACATCTTGCAACCGGGCCCACACATGACTGACCTCTCATTTCGCTTGAGTGTATCGAATGTATATCATCAACGGTTGGGATTAGCAACTGTTTCTTGAAAAGGGACAGCGTCGGCAGATTAAAGAAGGAAATGGATTTTCTCTAGATAGGAGATTATACAACCTAATGGGAGCGACCTATATAGCCATGCTGCTTGCCCGATTTCTGTCATTTCCCGGTTGATGAAGCTTGAGGCTAGAATTTAACTTTTAAACATCTGTCCATCATTCACTTTGAATGTCACATCGTCAGATCCGCCAGATATCACTAATTGATGTCCACAAAAATACTCTTAGTTGATAAGCTAAGAGAAGGCCTTTCTCCACCACCAATTATGGTACGTTTGAAGAAATCAACGTACGCGATCCCTTTGGAAATACTCTGTCAGACATTCGTCCATACAAGTCATCCAGGAACAGGATGAATCGAAGGTACTCTCCTATTGCATTCAATATAGGAATCACTCCATGGATTAGTAGCGAGAAGTCCTTACACCCCGTAGATTCCAACCACGACAGAACCATAGTACATCTTTGGCTGCAGACCGAAGATTATTAGCAGTCCTTCTGTTTATGAAAATCAACGGTCTTCAATGCTCCATCCAAATCCCTCGCAGGTTGGTTTCGTACGTAATGTTGATTCGAAGTGGTTTTGGGTCTAGTTCCCATCCCGGTCCCTTCGAAACAACACGTCAAAAGGTCCAATATTATTTTATTGATAGTTGGTGTTTTAACTATCAATATCAACAAAACAATCATCCGATCAGATTGGTCAAATAGTACGACCAAGTATATTGGCAGCTCAGGTCCTCAGTTTAAAACTGTTCATCAAAACTCTTACCGAAACATTAAAAAACATTCCCTAGACTTAAAGTCGATTCCGTTTAAATATCTTGCCAATTCATCTTTCGTCTTGCCTTATGGAAACAATACTTCTCGTTTATTTCCACTTCGCTTTTATTCCCCTTTAAATTCTGAAAATATTGTTATAATTCCATCAATCATTTATTTCCTTAATTCTAGAAATATCCACACATTAATATATCGTTAAGTCACGAATATAATTCCATATCAATTCTTCTGTAGTAAAAACCCTGTTAAACGACCCATGCTTTATTATTTAAAACTCAGTGGCTTTAACTACTTAAAATCAAAAAATTTATTCCTATTTCAAAATCAATATAACCCTTCCATCTTTAACTATTTATTACTTAAATAAATATACTTTACTAATATTATTTCTATCTTCTAGAAAACAGTGTTATATAAATAGCCTATAGGTATAATTAACTATATTTCTCATTCGGACTAAACAATGTTGATGTACACTGTTTAATTTTAAAACTTATTGTATTGAATTCTATTTCAAATCTTGCAAATGAATTGCAAATGTTTTACGAGAATAATAACTCCTTTCCAAACTCCTTTACCGTTACAAACTAATACCTTTCCTCGATAATAGTGAAGTCAGTCAAGTTGGGGTATTCTATTTACCTCTCAGTCCTTAATCGACAACGTTCTTATCTCAGAGTAGATAGAAGTTCGTAACTTAAACCCATGCTCTTACACTATCGATCAAGTGTTACTTCCTATATTTTCATTTAAACTATGATTTCATGCATCATATCCTTTTCTTTATTTTCAAGTTCCACTTCGATCCTGCCATCTACTTAATTTGGTTCTTAAGTAAATGTTTCCTTAAAGCCCTCGCCTTAGTTTATAACTTCAAATCCACTTTTCCTTATAAACTTGGATTTTGCATACAAATATTTTACCCAAATCTCCTTTTGACATCGTTAAACAAATGGTTGGACTTTATAACTCAAACCCTTATTAACTTCTTTACTCAACGTACTTCCTTTTACACGTTTTACCATTCTTTCCTTTTTATTCCAATTCTAAAAAATCTTTTTTTTTAACCTCGAATTTTCTTTCATAACTCATTTATGATATTCAGATTTATAAAATCCCTTTTCCATAAGCCCCTTTCAAATTTTATATTCTCGTTACATCTTAAATGAAATCCATTCAAGATGTTATTATTTTAAATTAATAATTAACTTAGTCGTTAACTTAATCATTTGTCGAACAAAAGTGTATTACTTCATCATTAACTAACTTGTTAGTTAATGTAATAAATTTTATAAATAACCACTATTTAATAATTTCTTTAATAAAGTAGAAATAAAAGTTTATTTAGCTTTTAAACCAACCGTTAGGTTAAAATAATAAATCTCACTTAATTGTTTTCTTTTGGAACAATTAACTAAATTATTAACTGCTTGTTAATATATCACTTTCTCATGTATTTAACATAAGTTGTTATTTTAAACATCGTTTAAACATTTCTTTATAAACAAAGTTATAAATATCCATTTATTAAAAGTAAAATAAAATTTAAAAAAAACTTCGATTTAGTTTAAAATAATAATTTAATACTTAAAATACTTTAATCGCCTGACGCGAATTAACATATCAAACGATGGTTTCATACCATCTGCTGTCAATTTCTTAACCAACACTGATTGTTGATTTAAAACATGACCATCAGAGTTAACAACCAACGTCCATTCAACCATCGATAACTAAACAAGATTTAATATCTTTAAATAATAATTCATACTTAACAATATGAATCAATAAACAATATACGATTAATTTGAGGAATCTGGTTGGATTCCTCCAACCTGTTCTTCCTTGCACAATAGCTTATATCATCATTTAACACTAATTTAAGAAAGGTCATGTATCTGAATAGTCAGTTTATGACCATACACAAACAATCAACCAATAATTAAAAATGAACCATAGCAGCCATAGCGTCTATTCAGCCAATTTATACTTATTAATAATAAATATTAATAATATGGATTTAGCATATCAAAGTATTTCAGAAGTGTGAGAATTAACTCACCATTTTTGTGTTCGATGAGGTTGCGTCGTTTTATATAGTTTCAAACTTGAAACTACATAAAATTTCCGTGGTCTCAGAATTCCTCTATTTTAGTTCATACACGTCAGCACTGTGATTGCGAAACCAATGGATTTTGTTTCGTCCAATTCTGTTTATGAATGCGAAAGTTATATGTATTAAACTGTTTGATTTGAATTGAATTAATAAATAAATTAACGACCATCATTAATATTAATAAATAGATTATCAGCATAAAGTAATTACCTGTTAATTTCCTCTCTGAAAACCCGATGTCCATTACTGTTTAACCCAATTCCCTTTTTAGGATTAAAACCTGATATCCCCTTCTCAAACCCATCTCCCCTTATTTCTAAAGCTCGACCAATAAATCTGCTACCGCCGACGTCCTCTGATACCTGGAGCCCACCGCGACTTCCCCCATCCTTTCGTCTCACCAAACTACGCCATCTCCGGTGTTGACGCCCTCCAATACATCGCCAGAGACCAGAAAAACCCAATACCTGATTACACTCCTTTCTTCCACCGTCCACAGCATCATCGCTGGCGAACTCCAAGCGATCGCAACCTCTTCCTCCGACGTGCCGTTGACCTTGCCATCTACACTGACCGTCGCTAGAAACTCCGGTGCCCCACCATCGATGTAACAACCCACTCATTTAATGATAATGTATTTAAATATTTTATTTAAATATATCGTCGTTAATAGTTAATCAAACGTGTATCCAAAAAGTCATATTTTGAATATGGTTGAATTAGGACTCGGGATCACTTCCACTGAGTCGGATCAAAGTTTGCGACCTTTTTGACTATAAGCATCGATATATTCCGAGCTTCGGAAATTTGGCACCTTGGCTAGGGCTTGGTTGAGCTAGCCTAGCTCACTATATAACCCCCAAATCAGCCCCTCTTCCTCTCATACATTCCAAACACTCAAAAGAGGATAGAAATGGGGAGAGGAAAATGAAATTAGAATTCCTAAGGCTATGCCTTTCAATCTGGGGCTCAATTCTTGTGCAAATTCAATTCTATGACATGGGTAAGCTCTCTACTCTCCCTTTCTACCTTATGCTCCCCTTAATTTCGGATTTTCTATGATGTTATAACACCTATGTGCTTGCATATGTGTTAATGAGGTGATTTCGGAGGAGCAATTGATGAAAGAGAAGAGCTTTGCTCGTTTATGTGCTTGTTCTTCCTTGTTGGAGCTTGTTCTTGATATTCAAGAGCCAAAGGTGAGTTCTTCTTGAACTCACCTCTATGCCTCAAGCCATTAGCTTGTACAAGTGTAATTTAGTGTTCATACTAGTTTGCTTGTGCTTGTGAAATGGTTAGGTTAGTGTAACTTAGCCGATTTCATGTGTTTGTGTTTCATTGACTTGAAAATTATGATTCGAATTGTCCACACAATCTAATTCATAAGCTACTTGTTGATTTGGTGATATTGCGAAGCTCCGTTGTCACGCCGGCAAGTTCTAGGACTTCACAATTCACATATATCGTATTTGATTGCTTTGGTTAGATAATTTTGTCATTTTGGAGTTTATAATCAAGAACCATTGCAAATATCTTGTATGAATGTTTGTGCATGCTATAGGTGAATTTCTTGTGTGCACACAAGTCCTTATAATTTCCCTTTAGCATTGCCAAACCTTCGTGTTCTAGTTTAAATCACATACGATTGCTTTGGTTAGAGAATTAGTTCATTTTCGAATAGATAATCGAAATCATAGCAATCCTATATATATATATATATTTATGCATGTTTGTTTGGTGTTATAAGCTGCTTCGGCATTTTATTGAAGCTTCATTTTCAGTTAGAAACTGTTATAAGCCATCACCATTGATCTGGCCTCATCCGAGAGCCGTTTGCACCTCATTTGCTAAGCAAAAATTGCCACACTTCAGCTCAAACATCTGTTCGAGAGGGGGACAAACGTCTGTCCTTGTTTAGGAAGAAAAATAAATAATTTCTTCAGCTCAGACGTCTATCCAAAAATGGATAGATGTCTGTCCAAACTCTCAGGAAACAGTTTCTCGGCAACAGACGTCTGTCCTTGGGGTGACAGACGTCTGTCATTGAAAATCTATTGTTGACCAGTGGAGACCACGGTCAACAGTTTAGGCCCATCCAGGCTCTTTCTCGGCCGGAGCTCGGGCCGTTCGGACTTCGTTTGTGAACTTCAGCTTTATGAATTCACAGATTCCAGCAGCTCGATTCATCGACTTTGATTCTCATTTGATTCTTCCAATGTTGATCCTTCTTGGCCGATTAACATTTGTTTATGATGTGAATTGAATAAGTGATCATTCTAAAGCCCGCATGCTCTATTTTTTATATTGAATTTATTCGATACTCTTGTTATGATGATTCACGCCTCTAAAATGTGAATTATCAACTCGATATCCTTTGAGTCTATTCCGTTGTAGTTTAAAACCTTCGGGTGCTAGTTTGGGATTTTGATTCGTTCGTTGGCCGAAATTACAACCGTTATCCTTTTGATTTCCTATGTGTTGTTGTAATGTGGGTTTATGATTTTTGTGTTCCCTTCGCTACGACAACGGTTTTCTATGAATAATTGAACCACAATGGATAATGGGGTTTTATATTATTAATGGGCATCGAACCAACGTTTAATCAATTTTTAAATTCAAATCCTTTTAAAATAAATTCGGCTTCTAAATCCGGTTCTGATTCTATTGATTTATATATGATTCCTTATCCTATCGATCGGACGAGAAATTTAGTTTATTTACCTTGGTAAAACTGAGGACTATGACCCCTTATACGTTTACTTCGGCGAATAACTCTTGGACTCGTGTGTTCGAGCATGTGTGGTGATTTTCTCTGTTTTGAATAGAAACCAATTACGGATTCGTAAATATTCGAGAATAGCATGTGGTTATGGGACATGTCACTATTTCCTAATATTAACTAGCTCGGAGTAATTTCTATTCACGTGGATCGATGTGATCCTTTATGACTTGTGTTTTGTGGTCCTCGATCGCCCAAGCGGGATTTACGATTCTTGGATTTCACCTATAGGACTTCGATCCAATTTTCTATGATTTTCTATGATTTATGATGTTTACTAGGGATTTCGCGATTATGTGTTTTCTCTCTTCCGGGGTCGCGCCCCGGCTTCGTGGGGAGCTTCGGCTCAAACTTATGGGTTCTCCACCTAGAGATCGTATCTTATTTATGGACAGACCTGCCCTCTCTTTATGATGTTTTCTAGAGATTTCATGATTTATGTGTTTTCTCTCTTTTGGGGTCACGACCCGGCTCTGTGTGGAGCTTCGGCTCAAACATATGGGTTTGCTACCTAGAGATCGTATCTCATCTGTGAACAGCTCTACCCCTTTATGATGTCTTGATGATTTATGATCACTTGATGATTTATGATGACTTTGATGATTTATGATTACTTTGACGCGAAGCGCGTCAATCTGAGAAATGATTTACGATTAACTTTGATGTGATGGTCATCAATTTGATGTGTATTTGGCATTCCGCTGTCATTTCTTGTTGTGTGCTAATATTTGAATGTTGCATTCTACATTATCTAGGAGATTATTTAGAGATATTTGTGTGCTGTCATTCCATTGTCATTTCCTGATTGTGACGATATGCCATGTTCATGTCATCCTGTGTTATATCTCTTGTTATCTCGGTCTGTTTTATAAGTACAGCTAGACTGATCCGTTTATTGTTTATTTTCTTATAAATAATACTCGGGTCAGGCTGAGTCATTTTAGGTACTCCTCTGGGACTCCTCGCAGAATTGATCTTCCACTTTCAGCTTGCTACTCTGTCTCCGCAGTTTTATGTACTATTGTACCTATGACATTATCTATCGTCGTGTACATATTCTTTTGTAGACCTTGGTGCATGTATCTAATATTTTGGGATTAGTGGATCTTTGTTGACCACTAGCTTGTGTACATATTCTAGGTTTAATCATATCTATTCCGCCTTTGTGATATGATTGTTCTGTGTCTGGCTGTGAGATATACCATGTTTATATTGTTGTTGTCTATTTTATACTGCTTTTCAAATTACATATAGCCGTTGTGTAGTTGCCCTGTGTGCCGAATGGTCATGTCGAAATTTTAATCGGTATCGGAATTCGATGTGCATTCCTCACGTGGAGTAATCATACAATTGATCGTCCTTCACAAACCTCATTCTCCATTATGGTCCTTAACATTTCACTGAAATGAACTGGATGATAGTGGGTATAGAGGCGGGGCACTACAGTTTGGTATCAGAGTAACTTTCCGGAACAGTGTAAGATAGTATGACGATGGTATCGTCTTAAGCCTCTCTCGATAATCGTGCTTTTGGGTTTTAGTTAGAGTCTTAAGACCCGGCATAGCTTATCTTCCTATATGATTCCATTTTGATTGTATTCGCATCGTTTGAACTCAACTTGAGACTAACTTTTTCCTCCTTTTTCCTTAAAGAAGCAAAATAGTTGGTCGTAGCCGTGCAAGTGTCGGTTCACCCAGTGTACCTCCTACCGGAGGGGTAATTATGTCTCAAGTGTCCTGTTTTTAGTCTTGTAGAATAGTTATCAACTCATTCTCTTTCGGGTTGATTTTCTATAGTCTATCTAGGGCCCGTGTGCTCTAGTAGTGATTCTGTTTATTATTTGACTCGAGTCGCTAATCGATTTCCGTTTGGCCTTTTGTGTATCATACTTATCTTGTTGATCATTTATGATCCTTGTAGTTGATTGATCATTGGATATCTTTCCCGTGCGTTGTTATGCACATTGTAAGCGCCTTTGATCCTATTATTTTTTATTTCTAGTTAAGATTAATTCGTACATCGTTACGTACCTAGCCTGGTCTATTGATCACTTGTCGTTCAGTATGAAGATACCATGTCTTTTGTGACTAATCTACTCCCTTGTTTTCAGCTATATAGTTTTAGTTCGGTGTGAGATCACCAAGCCTTCGGGCTAAAACAACTCATTTGTTACCTCGTTGTGCCGGTGCGAGTCACCAAGCATTTGTGCTAAATTAACTCAACAAATGTGCAGTGATACAATTGTGTTACCTCGTTGCGTTCCAAACTCAAGATCAAGAATGAGGGAAAGCATCCCGCTTCTTGTGATCCCTCTTCTTGAAGTCAAGGTACGTGTCATTAATTTCTTAATGTCATTTACCATGTTCAGGGATTATTTCATTTATGTTCTTTTGATATACATCGATCGTGTTCTTTGTTATCAGAAGATATCGTTTGTGTTTTATTCGTAAGTTCATAAAGAAACTAGTGTGAACCCGTGCTTCGCACACGGGTATAGCAGAAATATCATATTTGCAGTAAGAGAATTAAAATATATTTTTAATAATAAAAATGTTCTATTTACCGAAAGCAATGTGAAATGTAGGTATAATTATAATATAAATATTAGCATAAGTACACAATCCTTGTTGACAGCAATAGGAATGAATGTTCTCAAACATATGTATTGGTGAAAAGTTCGAAAGTTTACATTGTACATGTCATTAGTAAAAAAAAAAGGCCAAATGCACTACGGTGAATTCGCAAATTCGGGTCCCCTAAAATATAAAGGCGTATCATGAAATAATGTTTCCGTTGCATGCTATATTGTTTGCTAAATAAAATCATATAAGTAGCAAACAAAAATGTGATATACATACGGTTGTGTTAACCTTAATTTTTGAATGAGTATGTGATACATTCGAAATATACGATTAAGTATCAACAAAGAGCTGGGTCTACAGAACTAAAATATAGGTAAATATACTTACCATTGTAGTTACGACAAATATGCAGACTTTACCCATAGTTGTCTAGCTTTATGATGGAAGCGGTGATAATAAATGATTAACAAAATATATACCTTAATAAACTTTAACTAATAATAATATGGTCATGAATTCACACAATTGTTATTTATAATTGTAGATCACCAATAAGTTAGGAATTTTCTTTTGCAACCAAAGAAGAAATTTTAGGAGCTATGTTGATTGAACTCCAGTTAAAGAGAAAAGCAAAATTTTACTTACACCAATATAAAAAATAAATGAAGATCCTTAACAATGAACCAAGATCTAACATAACATTCATTGACTATATATAAAAAATAATAACATACTAAAAAATTAACAATTGCATATAATTACGTACATAGTTGGCCATAATATATATTTCTGTAATTATATAAAAATATAAAGTTAATGCACCAAATTAATGTGAGCAAGTAAGTTACTAATAAATCATGCCAATAATCAAATTTGTTTCCACCATGTTTGTTAATATGCCAATATTTAGAGCTGTCAACGGATGCCTTCGGTGATGAATAGTGTCATATCCGTATCCGAAATTATTTTTCAATATCAGATATTCATATCCATTTAATTTTCAGATATCCGTATCCGCTTAATTTTCGGATATGGACGGATATTAGATATTTATCCGCTTCGCTTGTAATTAATAAATTTAAGAATATAAATAAAAAAGTTTGGATCAACATAAAATAATTTTTATGCTAATCTTTATAAAAATCTAGGAAATAAAGAAATGCGATGATGAAACATTGTTTTATACTAATATCCATATGCATATCCAAAAATGTTTCAAAATGAAACACTAAAACAACCATTTTTCACTAAAAATGGACAGAAATTTGTATCATAGTAATATCCAACAGTTGCAAGAAAATTTATTAACTTTATTTTTCTATTTTGAGTTCGGACGGATATTTTTCGGATACGAATACCAGTATAACCATATCCGTATCCGAAAAGCTTTTCGGATATCGGATATCTGTATCTGCTTTTTGGATAATGTCGTAATGGCGGATTTTTCGAATGCGAATTCAGACGGATATCGAATTTTTTGGGTATTCATTGACAACCCTACCAATATTTAGATTGTAATGCAAAATCTATAGCATAGATTGCTAAGAACATTTTTTGGTAATAAATTTGTATTTCAAATTTGCAGTCTAAAGCTTGCTTGTTATAAAAAGTGCATTAATTGCTAAGATCAATTACGATTAGATAACCCATGGACAGTTCAATATGCATAGATAATACATCTTCTTTATGTATGTAAATAAAGGCATCATACACATTTGCTAATATCAATAAAGCATTAATGACTTGAGGAACTTTGACCGATTGTCAAACAAAAGAAACATTAATAGATGCTTAAAGCTGTATGTTACACGTGGCCTCTAAAGAGAAAGAATATCTTAAGTCAAATTGTAGAAAAACTAAAAATATTAAGGTGGAAGCTGTACAAAACATTAATTCTCTTCACTGAATTCAACAACATTGCATATGGTGTAAATTTATATTACAATCTGAAGGACCTGCAATAATTGTTTCTAGATTATGTCTAAGAATAACCAAATTTGAAATTTTATTGAAAAATTAATTGCCTCAGTTCATCTTTTCAGCGTGCATACATTGTCATTTCAGCTTCCCTACTCAGTCTCAGTTCATCAGTTCACCAACACTTCTACATCTGCACATTTTACCTTACGTTTGCTACAATGTCAACATGGGCACGAACCACCATTCTGCACTGTCCTTTGCATTTGCTTATCTCCCTGAATTAAATTCATGCAACATGAAACACCATAATGCATTTGCAAACCATTAACTGAATGTTCCTCCAGGCTTTTTCTATAAGACTGAAATGTTTCAAAATGGCTTTTCTAACTTCAAATTTAAGAAGCATGCAACACCTTCTTTGCTCTTACTGAGCCATCTCCTGCTTTCGAATCTTCCCAATCTACTGCATATTGGCTATGATTTGTTTCCAAGACCGTTTGATCATGTTTTTGTATTTGGCTTTTATGGTTGGGCGAGGTTGCTAACGTCAATGATTGCAATATTATTAGTAATTTCTCTTTTTTCCTTTTCAGATTTAGTCAATCATCATGTTTTCAAGACGTTTGATCATGTTTTTGTATTTGGCTTTTATGGTTGGGCGAGGTTGTTATTAGTAATTTCTCTTTTTTCCTTTTCAGATTTAGTCAATCGTCATAGTGATGAACTACCATATTTGTATTAGCAAATTCCTATCAAACGTTGCTCTTTTTTCTCTTTGCATAACAATATAAGAGTGCTTTGCACTTAGGCGGCCCCACTCTTCCGGAAAAAATTACAATAAAAAGTTGAGCTCAATAAGGCATTGTTACGATATAGCAGCCCTAGTATGTTACTATGTATCAACGCAATGCTACACATTAGGATTGTAGCAGCTTGCATACATAAAATGGGAGCATTAACCAAAGTGTTATAGCTATAAATATACTGCTTGATGTGGACAGGTTACTTGTTTGTAAAATCCATGAATTAATGCACGTGTTGACATTGGACTTTTAAAATGGGTAAAAATCCCAAATTTCTGGATATTCTGCTAGCTATGATAATCATAAAACATCATAACAACAGATGAAATAATTTGGCTGATAAATGAAGGCATTACCAAAAGTTTAAAAAAAAAATCATAACGGAAATCTTTTATTTTTCTTATTCCAAATAGAAAATAGCTAGGTGTTCACACTTATGTATTTATTAGCGATAGTATGTATCAATACATTGTCACATATTAGGGCTGTAGCTCCATGCATCCGTAAAACGAAAGTAGAAACCCATGGGTTATAGCTACTAAAACATGGCTTGATGAGCGATAGCTTACTTATTTCAAAATTCCATCAATTACCGCAGGTGTTGACATTGTACTTTTAAAATGGTTGAAACTCCCTCATTTCTAAATATTCCGAAAATCATGATAACTATAAAACATCATAACGGCTAATTGAATAATTTTGTCTATTAAATGAAGGCCTTCGCAAATATTTAAAAAGAATCATAATAGGAAATCTCTTATTTTCCAATCTTCCCTTTTCACTTACTTGTTTCTTTTGATTCCTGTCCTTAATACTTCCCTCTTGCTGCTTTATAAAAAGACAAATTCATAGTGCTCCTTCCTTCTGTCACTTAACTGATTTTGTCAATTATCTATTGTTTTATATTATGCATAACAAATTAAGTGAAATAAAACCCAAAAAACTATCAAATAAAAGCCAACTGATTTTAGTTTATCCTTTTGATTTCAAGCAGTTCTTTTGGTTTTAATATTTTCTAAATTAGCTGAAAATCGGTAGCTAAATTAAATGCATTCTTTGTCATGTTTGCTATTTATTTCTGGGTTTTTTTTGGTTTGTTCCAAAATAATCTTAAAATCAATTCAAGTCTATGTTTTTGTAAAGAACTAATTGAATGTTATACCAATACCATGCTCAAGCTGGTTGAATTTTCTCAAATTTGATTGTATATCATGCTTTGCTTGATAAATAAATACACTTATTTCTATATATTCAAACAATCGTGATAAAAGAAATCATAATTGGAAATCATAACAACATAATTAAGAACAGAATATTCTCATATAAGAGCTTCACAAACCAATAAGCAAGATGAGAATAAAATAAATTCAAGATAAACATTAACAGTCCATGGCTTTGTATTTCTAAACAAAGAGAAATATGTACAAACATAAATCAAATTAAGCTTTCATATGTTATCCATTGCGTGCCATAATAATGAATATACATGAAAAATATAATTTTAGGAAGCACAACATCCATGAAATTCAAAATCAGTTTTTTAGTATAAATATGTATAGTAAATAAGATAGAAGTTTCGTGCAAAGTAAAATTGAATACATTATATATATTCCTTGCTATGTTTGTTATCTATTTCTGCTTTGTTTCATTCTTGTTCCAAAATAATTTTAAAATCAATTTGAGTCTGATGTGTTCGTGAAGAATTAATTGTATGTTATTTCAATATTGTCCTGAAACCAGTTGAACTTTCCTAAATTTGATTGTGTATCATTTTTTTCTTGATAATTAAATACTCTTATTTCTTGATATTCTGACAATCGTGACAAAAAATCACAATGGGAAATCAAAAACAATATAATTAAGAATAGAATACCCTCAAAAAAGATATTCACAAATTAAATAGCAAGATGAGAATAAAAGAAATTTAAGATAAACACTGACAATCAACAGCCTTATAGTCCCAAACATAAGTCAAATTTTTCTTTAGTACTATCCATTGTGAACAATAAAGAAAATGAATGTAGCTTCAAAAAATAATTTTAGGTAACTACAAAATCTGTGAAATTCATAATCATTTTTTAAGTACAAACAGGATATTAGATAAGATAGAAATATTATTATTACATACAACCAAAAACAATTTTTGTTTATAGATTACGGTGTTAAATAGATTGAAATTGCAATAGAACATAATAACAAACAAAATTATAAAAAGTGGAGAGCCCAAAGCTGCTGAAAACAAAATATCAATGTGAAACTGAATTTTTTTTCTTTGTGATAACTGCAAAATCCACGAATTCAGTAACACTTTTTTTCTTATATATTTACCAATTTAATATTCAATAAAGGTTGTTATTATCAGTGATTCATGTTTTTTTATTTGCCAATGGTGTATATTGTTTAAATGTCTTATGGTGCAGATCCATGTATATCTACTAAATATGTATACTTAATCAAACATTGTAATTAACTATTCAAAAGATAGGTGGTTGCATTCCCTTAGGACCTCCCCTTCCCTTACATTAGCACTTGACTCGAAGGACAATAAAAACATTAACACACAAAGTTCGATCCATATCTCGGTTACTGTCACGCATTTTTGATAGTAGGACTTGTTAAATTTGACTAACAATATGAACTCAACATGCACATGAGCTTTATGCATGCTGCATATGAACTACATGTTGTTAATATCCTTGTAAATGGTCTAACATAGGTTGCAATCAGACTTTCTTATCCCATTGTTGATGCATTATATGTTGTGCTTTTTCTAAATCTCTTATTCTATCATCAAATCCAAATTCACATTTAACATTGCAACAAATGAACAATACCACAACAACCAACTCAAATATTTCAACCAAGCAATTCAACTGCCAAAATATATAAATAACAAACGAAAGAGTAGATACAGTTGTGAGAAGGTAAAATCACCGAATTATGTGCGAAAATCTGTACTGCCGGTAACTTTGATAATTCGTCCTTAGCCACTTGTGACCAAAAATCAACACTCTGCATTTGGTTCATCATCTACGATAGCTGTGTCGAGCACCCCTAACCTCTGCCTTGCACGTTGTTTGATCATACATAAGCACGTAACTCCACCATCCGCTACTATCATTATCCTAAATCCCTAAACCATCGTCGTTCATTTCCCAAGTGTACGCGATTGCACAAAGCGTCACCGCACCATGTCGCTAAACTCGCTCAGTCATTGGCCCTTCGCCAATTGAGATACCAAGTCGCGCGTCAACTCCAGTCGCAACTTCATCTGCGAGCTCCCCTGCTGTCGATCGTTGCTTCAGGCTATAAACGCCTCGCGCTACTTTTCCAGTTTTGGTCGAGATTTTCTTTAGGGAAATTAGGGCATGAAAATTGGTTGTACGGTGCGGGCCTGCGAATAGCTAGCAATTATGATACGTTAGAAAAGGGTAAGCCCCCTAAACAGTGGGTAGAAGGAGAAGACGTGGACTGGGAAAGGCGGATAAGCTAGAAACTGGCGATGGCAAGGTAGGAAAAAAAATAGGCGGATGACTGGGAGAATGGAGATCTAGGGCTTGATTGTGTATTAGTCGTGGCATGAGAAGGCATGCGAAAAGAAGATTAGAGAGGGAGAGCGTACAGACAGATAAGGACGGGAAGGAGCAGAGGATTGGAGCGTGCTGTGGGAAAAGCAAAAAGAACGATTGAACTTACACTCCACGTGTCACGCCAAGAAATATTATATTGTAGGAGGCTGAGAGCTCTTCAAATATAACTCAGCTTTAATAGTATAGTATAGATTTATTTCCTTTATGCCATCCCGAATGATTTATTGAATTTTTATATTTTTCGCAAGATCTGCGTGAACGTTAGAAATTGTGAGGACTTTCTTGTGTTAACTTGTCCATCGGGTGCGTTAAGGATCCCGAATGAGATATAGGATGCTATGTTGTAGTTAGGAATTCCTAAACACCATTATGTGACAATCCGACATTCGAAATGATTCCTAAAATTAAAATTCACTCCTAACAAGTAAATCAAAATAATAATATTTTGGGTTTTTGCAATTTTTCGTAGTTGGTTGTTATTTTTTTAGATAATTTATTTCTAGATATCCTTGGTGCAATTCCAAGAATTTGAGTGGTTCAAGATTTCCAATTATAAACTATCTTGTATCTTTTCTTTGAGTAAATTAAATAACTCTAGGAACAACCCGAAAAGTTATTTATTTATGTCTCTTGTTTCTGGATTTCAGATCTTTGATTTTCGAGAATTCTTAGTGATTGAGAATCTCGTCTAATTCTTAATCCTTGTTTCCATTTGGTAAAGAGATTTTGTTAGTCTTGTGATTCCATGAGTCTCCTTATTTTCTCTTGCTCGAGAGAATAGGAATCCCGTGGGTGGAGGGAAATTTGAGTTTTTGCGATCCACGGCAAACTCAATAATTCCTTTCTTCGAATCTATGATCTAGTCGATCATCCGGAAGTGCTATAGTCAATTCACTTATGGACTTAGCTTGGCGTTGTTCTTAGAAACGAATATCGAAAGGATGAGCTCTTTTGATATTCATCACTTGTTTGTTTAAATCATTTAGGTTGACAGTTGTCTCCGCACGTTTGTTAACACTTGTCAATCAAATCTCTGGGGATTATGGTGTAACAACCCGGATTTTTACAACATGCTAAGACATGAATCAAGGCAGAATTTAATGATAAAGTCTGAATCAAGGGAAACAGGCTATGCCATTGCGTTCGTCTCGGAAAAATAGGCGAAATAGAGTCTGAGTTTTCGAAAATCGGAGTCCGTATGACCAAGTTATGGCCCGTCAAAGTTTTCAGAAAATTTCAAGTTCAAAAACAGTTCAAATTTGAATTCGGAATTCAAATTCAGCCAAGCAGAACAGGCGGGAAAAATTCCCGCCACCCCCAAGTCAACAGGGGAGTCAACTTGGGAGTCGACTTGGGAGTCGACACACCCCAGGTGGTGTCGACTGCCCAGTCGACACCCCTGTCGACTTGGGTGGTCGGCCAGTTTGGCCTAGGTGCACCTGACTTGTTCCTCAAGACATGTTTGGAGGCCTGTGACGGATTTTGAGGGCTCTGATCTATCCTAGGGTTAATCTAAGGGCCTAAACTACTCTTAATCTCTATAAAAATACCCCTAAGCCTACCCTAAACCATCACAAATCACTCATGCCACGAAGTGCTGCCCAAATGCCAAGTGATCATGGCCTCCATCTCCAATCCCTAGAGACAATGCATTCAAATCGGGTTCAAATCAAAAGGTGTAAGCTTCCTATGCCAAATCGAGGGTAGATCAACGTTGCTACGCAAGTTTCATGACGATTCTTCAACAAAGGAGCCACCTTTCTTCGTCAAGACGATGCATGATCCTTCCCTAAGCCTCGCTAGGTAAATTCTAGCTACTTGTAGATTCTAACGGTGGTTCTAATGTGACATGGAATAAAATGCGATGAAACATAAGTATGTTAGCCTATGTGAACCTAATTTTGCCCTTTTCTATGATCTATGACCTTGGGCTAAGTTTTAGCGACTTAATCATGCCACTCATGTTATGTTTCACCTAGTTTATCTTGTAAGTTTGAATCTTTATCTATGGAATGTTAGCATGAACCTTTGGGAACCATTTGACTTGTGAAACATTGGCAAAGACTTGACTTTGGGGCTTATGCATGTAAATGAACCCAAACCCCTTATGTTATCATGCATGTTTGTGGCCAAATTCCCTTATGATACTATGCATGTTTGTGGCCAAATTCCCTTATGATACTATGCATGCTTGTGGATAATCCCGTTGTGACATTATGCATGTTTGAGGCCAAAAACCCCTTATGATGCTATGCATATTTTGAGGCCAAACCCCTTATGATACCCTGCATGCTTGTGGCCTATCCCTTTTTGATATCGTGCATGTTTTGAGGCCAATATGTAGCATTGTATCCTTACTATGTTGACTCGCTTTTACTTGGGTTGGAAACACGATTTGGGGTAGGTTAGACAAGCGTGATTACGACATGATAATTTGACATGGGATTTCATGAAAATATGACACTCATGATACACCTAAGTGTGGACATGACATGTGGGGTAAACATGGGACTTGAAACTAGACACGTATGGGTTGTAAGTGTAATATGATACTAGACCAAACATGAAAGTGGCCAACTCGAGGTTGGGTTGAGTTTGTAGCATAAATCTACCCGGACCTGCCCAGCTTAACTAGTGGCTACAAACAATAGGACCCAATGTGAGTAGTTGGTCACATAGCACTTAAAACCCGAGGTTAGACTAGGTTGTGGTGTAAATCTACCCAGACCCGCCCGGCTTAACTAGTAACCACAACAAGGTCTAATGTGAGAGGTTAAAAGTGCATTAATTTAATTAATGCCACATGATAAGGTTAAGTGAATTTGATTAATGACACTTAACCGATATGACATGAACGGGTAGGTTAAGTTAAACCGGACTTGATCTTTTAATGACACTTAACCATATAAGACAATTTGGGGATGGGGTTAAGTAATTTACACTTAACTAATCCGACTTGGTAATTAGATGGGGTTAAGTAACTTAGACTTAACTAATCTAAACACGGTAATTAGATGGGGTTAAGTAACCTACACTTAATTAATCTAAACACGGTAATTAGATGGGGTTAAGTAACCTATACTTAACTAATCTAAACACGGTAATCCGATGGGGTTAAGTTAAACACTTAACCAATTTAAACTTGGTAATTCAATGAGGTTAAGTGACCAATACTTAACCAACTTAACATGATAATTTAATGGGGCTAAGTAACTTATACTTAGCCAATTATACATGATGATTTGATGAGGTTAAGTAACCTATACTTAACCAATCTAATATGCGGACCTGATAGGGTTAAGTCACAAGACCTTTTAAATAAACTTAACCATTGTAATACGATTAGTGGACGGGGTTAAGCTAACCCATACTTAACCAATCCAACTCGATAATCTGATGGGATTAAGATAATCTATGCTTAATCAATCTAACACGATAATCTGATAGGGTTAAGATAAACAAGTACTTAACCAATTCGACTTGATGATTGAATAGGGTTAAGTCATGAGCTTCTTGGTATACTTAACCGACTTGTAGGGTTAGGTCTTGGACTTGTATACTTAGCCAAATCTTGACATGATTCGTAGGCAGGTTAAGTCATGAACTTAAACGACAATACTTAACCCATTAGACAAAACCCTAGTTCAGGGGACTAGGTGGAAAGTCGGGATTAATAAGGATAACGGGAAAAGAAGCTAAGTGGTAAACCTTAGTTAAGGATAACTAAGTAATAATTCTTAGCCAAGGACATGGGACTAGTTCCTAAATAGGTGAGTAACCTGATACGGTAGGTCATCGCTTAGTATACGAGGAGGAGCAACTTATCTGACTTGGATAAAAAGCTCCAGCGAGCTGGAAGACAAAGCGGTAGCTTCGGGGGACGTGAGGGTACTCTTGGTATCCCTATGTGAGGTGGCAGATGGTCCATGAAACCTGGCCTCACAGAGGTTAAGGTCTGCGGTAGAAGAGCCAAGAGTATGCCTTGGTTGCTATGTGAGCGACCTAAAGACTGGGATGGATTAGCGTGGAGTCGACGATACTTGTTTTTGCCCTGGATAGCACGTCGCCGACTACCTACCATCTTTAGTCAATCGTGTACGAACGGAAAGGCAGAGAACTCCCAACAGACCATGTTCTTGCTATCGAGTCATGGGTGAGGTTGGCCAATAGGAAAGTGGGGCATAGTGGGGCCGGTATGTAGTTCTCATACATGATTTTTCTTGGATTGCCTTTCAGTAGTTGAGGGAGGGGTCACGTGGGACCATAGCCATGGATACAAAAACAGACCTTGATATCTGCATCAGTAGACGACTTAAAGCTCCCGACCGAGTTTCGTATTTCTCGATTTGCCCTGGCACGGAACTCGGATGGCACATTGAGATACATGTGCGTCTAGACATGGAAATGATTCACGATTTATACGTGGGACAAAGGGCGTGGTTGACGAGTGGCATAATCCCTAGTGGTCCTATGTGGCTTGAACCCAAACCGAGACACGGAAACGTTCATTAGGTAGCATAATCCCTAGTGGTCCTAGGTGGCATAAATCCTAAGTGAACACGCGATAGTAAGAAAACATAACCAGATCAGAGGTAGCAGTCCAAAACAACTTCAAGGATAAAATGGTACTACGTTCAGGTGGTATAGATTTACATGGGAAAGCCCGTACGGCCTACGGGAAAGGACTGAACTTATACATGGAAAGAAACATACAAGTTAGGAAAACCTACATATGCTAGGATGACATGGACCATTACATGACATTGGGCAAGGGACATTCATAGTTAACACATGACGCGGGTTGGGATACTAGTACGAGAGGTGCAGAGCAAATATGCATGATAAATACCTTGGGATGTTATACATTATAGATACCGTGGGATGTTATACATGATAGATACCTTGGGATAATATACTTGATAGAAACCTGACGATATGATACCTTGATTTATCTTGCACCGTAGACTATCATGATACCTTAGTTTATCTGGATACAGAAGTTCAGTCTGTTATCTTGGTTTAGCTTATCTGTCTTGTAGTCATCCTTATGTTTACTTTCAGTTTATGCATGTCATGTTACCTTTACCTGTTTTTATACTGGAAGTAGATAGAACTTACCAGTCTTTATGACTGACCCCATTTTCTTTCGCCTCTTTGTCTTCCGTTTCCCTCCCCCCTAGGTTTTCAGGAAGGAAATGATGTTGTTTAGTTCGGACCTCTTATGCTTGGAGGTCATCATGTATAGCTTGGTCTCCTCTTGGCTATGGCTGCTTCACCGCTTTATTTTGGGGAATAATTTATGGAAAGGTTTTATGCTTCTTTACTATTGCAAGACAGGCTTTTGATGTATTCTGATGTAAAAGGCTTTAGACCTTATTTTATAAGGTAATGAAATTTGTTTTACTTCCGCTGTTTTATATATGTTCTGTCTTGTAATATTTCTGTGCATGTTTACCTCGATAATACTTCACCAAACCTAGTGCATTCCCTTTGTGAGTGACCCTAACGGAGGTGGGGTGTTACATTTGGTATCAGAGCAGAAGGTTACCAGACTGGGCAAAAGTTAAAAAAAAAACCTTCTGAAAACTATTTGAGAAATCGTTTACAAAGAAGAATTTTTCAAGAAAAGTTTTTTTTAAAAAGCTATTCCCCAAAAGCCATTAGCACTATCCTTTGTTTCCTTGATTGAACCTCTTTTCCTTTCTTTCCTCCATCTGTAGTCACGGTAGTTTTAACTGCGACTAATCCTTGTCTAGCTACGTAAGTGTTTTCCCGTGCGGTGGAGGAAGTTCTCGAGAGACCTGTTACCGAAGTTATAAGAAGGGATAATAAGAGCAAGGATAAAGGACACGAGCTTAAGAATAAGCAACTTGTTGGTATGGCTTGATCCACAAAGGAAGATAAAGACAAGATCAGCGAAAGGGCAATTGTATGCCCTCATTTCTAGCGTACCTAAGAGGAATGGTACCGTTTCTGTTAAAGGCTTAGCCTTTCTTTTCTATCATCCCATCTAGACTTTGTTTTGATCATCGCATCATTTAAGTCTGCCTCGATAGTTAAGTCTCTGCACCTTAGTACTAGCATGGTAGAAGATCCCAATTTAGTCCCAAAATATGGTTGGAGAGTCGGTCCATTTATTCATGACTTATTTGGATTTAAGAACGTCTATGCCAAGTGTTGAGATTAGAAGCAATGCTTCTATTGTTGAGCTATGGATGGATTCTAGGGATGAGGTGGTGATCCAGTAATGGATGCCATTCTCGGTTTTGAAAGGAGGATGGTTAAACTATTAACTTGCCTTGGTAATACCCTCGAAGTCTCGTGTAACCTTTTGGGTTCTGTCACGGTTAGTTACCTAGAATCTCTTGATGCATTTATCGGAAATCTCTGATCCAATCGAGTAACGTCACCCAATAAGACGGATGGTTCATTCCGCTTGAGCATGGGTTATAGAAATCACCCTAGTAAGTGCACGTGGTAACATGGATTGGCATCGGTAAACGAGATCCAGAATTCACTAGTGAATTTTGGAGAGCTTGCATGAGTACGCAAATATGTTTGGGCCGAGCATACTAGGGAAAGAATAAGTGAAAGTGGAACGAGAGGCGATAGTGAAATGAGTTCCAACTCATACCTTGGAAATAGGAATCAAGGAGCTACGAAATCATGAAGTCAAAGGCGGTTAAGGCACAATGGAATTAGGATCAAGGAAATGCGGCTTAGACGCGCGCATCATGTCTCTTTTTAAGAGTATATCTTTGATCCTTGGTGCACCTGTAGAGCTTGCTTGCACGCTATCGCTTGGTGGATATCCTCTCGGACCTGTTTCTGTTGCAAACCCCGTAAGGAGTTTTTCTTGTTTATCTTCTCGATCCTAGCCTGGGAACCTTAGGTAGGACTCTATGGATGTAAACATGTATTTGAAACATGTTATGATTGATATGGTTGCAAATGGTTGCAAGTGGTTGCTCGTGGATGCGCGAATACACATTAGATACTAGATTGACGCGGTCACGTTTCATGTTGCATATGCACGAGTATTTATACTTGTTTATGGATGAAATTGAATGTGTTACCATGTGGATGTTGCATGTGGATGAATGGTTGTGCACACATATAGTGTTCATATGACTAGGACTATTTGCATACATGCTTGACTCATGGCACTAAACATATTTTGCATTAGAAAGATCATTCAGGCCTGATCATTGGCATTAGCTAAGGAACATATACACACACTTTCTGCATGTGTTCATAAAGCATTAAGTGTCTTTTAAGGACCATGGTTGCCTGTGGATGATGTTTTGAGTAGATGGATGATGGATGGTAGGATACGTTCTTCCTAACTTGGAGATTTCGAGGACGAAATCCTTTAAGTTGGGGAGAATGTAACAACCCAGATTTTTACAACATGCTAAGACAGGAATCATGGAAGAATTTAATGATAAATTCTGAATCAAGGGAAACGGGATGAGCCATTGCATTCGTCTCGGAAAAATACGCAAAATAGAGTCCGAGTTTTCGAAAATCGGAGTCCGTATGACCAAGTTATGGCCCGTCAAAGTTTTCAGAAAATTTCAAGTTCAAAAACAGTTCAAATTTGAATTCGGAATTCAAATTCAGCCAAGCAGAACAGGCGGGAAAAATTCCCGCCACCCCAAAGTCGACTGGGGAGTCTACTTGGGAGTCGACACACCCCAGGTGGTGTCGACTGCCCAGTCGACACCCCTGTCGACTTGGGTTGTCGGCCAGTTTGGCCTGGGTGCACCTGACTTGTTCCTCAAGACATGTCTGGAGGCCTGTGACGGATTTTGAGGGCTCAGATCTATCCTAGGGTTAATCTAAGGGCCTAAACTACTCCTAATCTCTAAAAAAAGACCCTTAAGCCTACCCTAAACCCTCACAAATCACTCATGCCATGAAGTGCCGCCCAAATGCCAAGTGATCATGGCCTCCATCTCCAATCCCTAGAGACTATGCATTCAAATCGGGTTCAAATCTAAAGGTGCAAGCTTCCTATGCCAAATCGAGGGTAGACCAACGTTGCTACGCAAGTTTCATGACGATTCTTCAACAAAGGAGCCACCTTTCTTCGTCAAGATGATGCATGATCCTTCCCTAAGCCTCGCTAGGTAAGTTCTAGCTACTTGTAGATTCTAACGGTGGTTCTAATGTGACATGGAATAAAATGCGTTGAAACATAAGTATGTTAGCCTATGTGAACCTAATTTTGCCCCTTTTCTATGATCTATGACATTGGGCTAAGTTTTAGCGACTTAATCGTGCCACTCATGTTATGTTTCACCTAGTTTATCTTGCAAGTTTGAATCTTTATCTATGGAATGTTAGCATGAACCTTTGGGAACCATTTGACTTGTGAAACATTGACAAAGACTTGACTTTGGGGCTTATGCATGTAAATGAACCCAAACCCCTTATGTTATAATGCATGTTTGTGGCCAAATTCCCTTATGATACTATGCATGTTTGTGGCCAAATTCCCTTATGATACTATGCATGCTTGTGGCTAATCCCGTTGTGACATTATGCATGTTTAAGGCCAAAAACCCCTTATGATGCTATGCATATTTTGAGGCCAAACCCCTTATGATACCATGCATGCTTGTGACCAATCCCTTTTTGATACCGTGCATGTTTTGAGGCCAATATGTAGCATTGTATCCTTACTATGTTGACTCGCTTTTACTTGGGTTGGAAACACGATTTGGGGTAGGTTAGACAAGCGTGATTACGACATGATAATTTGACATGGGATTTCATGAAAATATGACACTCATGATACACCTAAGTGTGGACATGACATGTGGGGTAAACATGGGACTTGAAACTAGACACGTATGGGTTGTAAGTGTAATATGACACTAGACCAAACATGAAAGTGGCCAACTCGACGTTGGGTTGAGTTTGTAGCATAAATCTACCCGGACCCGCCCGGCTTAACTAGTGGCTACAAACAATAGGACACAATGTGAGTAGTTGGTCACATAGCACTTAAAGCCCGAGGTTAGACTAGGTTGTGGTGTAAATCTACCCGGACCCGCCCGACTTAACTAGTACCCACAACAAGGTCTAATGTGAGAGGTTAAAAGTGCATTAATTAAATGAATGCCACATGATAAGGTTAAGTAAATTTGATTAATGACACTTAACCGATATGACATGAACGGGTAGGTTAAGTTAAACCGGACTTGATATCTTAATGACACTTAACCATATAAGACAATTAGGGGATGGGGTTAAGTAATTTACACTTAACTAATCCGACTTGGTAATTAGATGGGGTTAAGTAACTTAGACTTAACTAATCTAAACACGGTAATTAGATGGGGTTAAGTAACCTACACTTAACTAATCTAAATACGGTAATTAGATGGGGTTAAGTAACCTACACTTAACTAGTCTAAACACAGTAATTTGATGGGGTTAAGTTAAACACTTAACCAATCTAAACTTGGTAATTCAATGAGGTTAAGTGACCAAAATTAACCCACTTAACATGATAATTTAATGGGGTTAAGTAACTTATACTTAGCCAATTATACATGATGATTTGATGAGGTTAAGTAACCTATACTTAACCAATCTAATATGCGGACCTGATAGGGTTAAGTCACAAGACCTTTTAAATAAACTTAACCATTGTAATACGATTAGTGGATGGGGTTAAGCTAACCCATACTTAACCAATCCGACTCGATAATCTGATGGGATTAAGATAATCTATGCTTAATCAATCTAACACGATAATCTGATAGGGTTAAGATAAATAAGTACTTAACCAATTCGACTTGATGATTAAGTAGGGTTAAGTCATGAGCTTCTTGGTATACTTAACCGACTTGTAGGGTTAGGTCTTGGACTTGTATACTTAGCCAAATCTTGACATGATTCATAGGCAGGTTAAGTCATGAACTTAAACGACAATACTTAACCCATTAGACAAAACCCTAGTTCAGGGGACTAGGTGGAAAGCCGTGATTAACAAGGATAATGGGAAAAGAAGCTAAGTGGTAAACCTTAGTTAAGGATAACTAAGTAATAATTCTTAGCCAAGGACATGGGACTAGTTCCTAAATAGATGAGTAAACTGATACGGTAGGTCATAGCTTAGTATACGAGGAGGAGCAACTTATCTGACTTGGATAAAAAGCTCCAGCGAGCTGGGAGACGAAGCGGTAGCTTCGGGGGACGTGAGGGTACTCTTGGTATCCCTCTGTGAGGTGGCAGATGGTCCATGAAACCTGGCCTCACAGAGGTTAAGTTCTGCGGTAGAAGAGCCAAGAGTATGCCTTGGTTGTTATGCGGGCGACCTAAAGACTGGGATGGATTAGCGTGGAGTCGACGATACTTGTTTTTGCCCTGGATAGCACGTCGCCGACTACCTACCATCTTTAGTCAATCGTGTACGAACGGAAAGGCAGAGAACTCCCAACAGACCATGTTCTTGCGATCGAGTCATGGGTGAGGTTGGCCAATAGGAAAGTGGGGCATAGTGGGGCCGGGATGTAGTTCTCATACATGATTTTTCTTGGATTGCCTTTCAGTAGTTGAGGGAGGGGTCACGTGGGACCATAGCCACGGATACAAAAACAGACCTTGATATCTGCATCAGCAGACGACTTAAAGCTCCCGACCGAGTTACGTATTTCTCGATTTGCCCTGGTACGGAACTCGGATGGCACATTGAGATACATGTGCGTCTAGACATGGAAACGATTCACGATTTATACTTGTGACAAAGGGCATGGTTGACGGGTGGCATAATCCCTAGTGGTCCTAGGTGGCTTGAACCCAAACTGAGACACGGAAACGTTCATTAGGTAGCATAATCCCTAGTGGTCCTAGGTGGCATAAATCCTAAGTGAACACGCGATAGTAAGAAAACATAACCAGATCAGAGGTAGCAGTCCAAAACAACTTCAAGGATAAAATGGTACTACGTTCAGGTGGTATAGATTTACATGGGAAAGCCCGTACGGTCTACGGCAAAGGACTGAACTTATACATGGAAAGAAACATACGAGTTGGGAAAACCTACATATGCTAGGATGACATGGATCATTACATGACATTGGGCAAGGGACATTCATAGTTAACACATGACGCGGGTTGGGATACTACTACGAGAGGTGCAGAGCAAATATACATGATAAATACCTTGGTATGTAATACATGATAGATACCGTGGGATGTTATACATGATTGATACCTTGGGATAATATACTTGATGGAAACCTGACGATATGATACCTTGATTTATCTTGGCACCGTAGACTATCATGATACCTTTGTTTATCTGGATACAGTAGTTCAGTCTGTTATCTTGGTTTAGCTTATCTATCTTGTAGTCATCCTTATGTTTACTTTCAGTTTATGCATGTCATGTTACCTTAGCTGTTTTTATACTGGAAGTAGATAGGACTTACCAGTCTTTATGACTGACCCCGTTTTCTTTCGCCTCTTTGTCTTCCGTTCCCCCCCCCCCCCCCCCCAGGTTTTCAGGGAGGAAATGATGTTGTTTAGTTCAGACCTCTTATGCTTGGAGGTCATCATGTATAGCTTGGTCTCCTCTTGGCTATGGCTGCTTCACCACTTTATTTTGGGGAATAATTTATGGAAAGGTTTTATACTTCTTTACTATTGCAAGACAGGCTTTTGATGTATTCTGATGTAAAAGGCTTTAGACCTTATTTTATAAGGTAATGAAATTTGTTTTACTTCCACTGTTTTATATATGTTCTGTCTTGTAATATTTCTGTGCATATTTACCTCGATAATACTTCACCAAACCTAGTGCATTCCCTTTGTGAGTGACCCTAGCGGAGGTGGGGTGTTACATACGGACTCTTTGGTTTAATCTCATCTTGTTAGAGAAATTGTCTATTGCTTCTTTGATTAGTTACTGATGTTTGTGCGATTTGAGATTTTTGGCGGAAAATTATCTTAAATCATGTTGTTCCGAAGTGGTTAGTTGTGCACTACTTATCGATCATCTTCTCGATGTTTCTGATTTTCTAGAATTGATACTCGAGTTTTTGAACATTGTGAATTTCGTATAATTCCTAATGATTCGTCTTTATGGTTACTAAATGAGATTTAGTACCTGGTTAGAAATTGATATCCCTGAGTAGTTCACTGGTATTCCGTTACCAATATTTGATTATCGATTTGTAGATCATTTTTATTCCGTTACCAATATTTGTTATCGGTTTCTAGCGCATTGTTATTTTGTACCAAACTGAGAAAATTGATTATTTCTTCGAAAATTGCTTTCCTTAGCTAAATTCGTTGGAATCTCTGTGTTGTGCTTTTTTTGGTGTCAGCCACCTTGTCGCAAGACTAAAGTGCTTAGGTTTGATGTTCACTACATCATCGTGATTGAGTTTGGGAATGGATTAGTCAACCACCGAAATTTCCCATTTCAAATCCTAAGAGAAATATCTATTATTGATATCTCACATCTATAGGACGCAATCCTATTGCTCCTTAAATTCCAAATTAGATTCGCCTGGTTTTTGCGCATTCTATTGATTCTCATTCCCTTGAGAATCATACGACGAAAGGCGAGTCTATTTGAATTCATAGCGCTTATGAATTTTTCTGGAATTATTTTACCTGTTTGGGATGACTACCTTCATGGGTAATGGAATTCGAGATTGAAATCTAGTTTTTATGATCTTGCGGGACGAAATTGGGATTTCACCTAGCCGTTGGTGTGATCTTTAAATTTCGTGTCGGTTCTTGTGATAACACTCCGTGGTGTTATTTTTGGTTGTTACTCATTACTTCAATCTTAAGGAGTTGCGGGGACACAATTCTTTTAAGGGGGGAAGTCTGTAACAACTCGCTCATTTAATGATAATGTATTTAAATATTTTATTTAAATATATCGTCATTAATAGTTAATTGAACGTGCATCCAAAAAGTCATATTTTGCATACGGTTGAATTAGGACTCGGGACCACTTCCACTGAGTCTGGATCAACGTTTGCGACCTTTTTGACTATAAACATCGATATATTCCAAGCTTCAGAAATTTAGCACCTTGGCTAGGGCTTGGTTGAGCTAGCCTAGCTCACCATATAACCCCCAAATCAGCCCCTCTTCCTCTCATTCATTTCAAACCCTCAAAAGAGGATAGAAATGGGGAGAGGAAAGGGAAATTAGAATTCCTAAGGCTAGGGCTTTCAATCTAGGGCTCAATTCTTGTGCAAATTCAATTCTATGACATGGGTAAGCTCTCTACTCCTCCTATCTACCTTATGCTCCTCTCAATTTCGGATTTTCTATGATGTTATAACACCTATGTGTTTGCATATATGTTCATGAGGTGATTTCGGAGGAGCAATTGATGAAAGAGAGGAGCTTTGCTCGTTTATGAGCTTGTTCTTCCTTGTTGGAGCTTATTCTTGATATTCAAGAGCCAATGGTGAGTTATTCTTGAACTCACTTCTATGCTACAAGCCATTGGCTTGTACAAGTGTAATTTAGTGTTCATACAAGTTTGCTTGTGCTTGTGAAATGGTTAGGTTAGTGTAACTTCGCCGATTTCATGTGTTTGTGTTTCATTGAGTTGAAAATTACGATTAGAATTGTCCATACAATCTAATTCATAAGCTACTTGTTGGTTTGGTGATATTGCGAAGCTCCGTTGTCACACCGGCAAGTTCTAGGACTTCACAATTCACTTATATCGTATTTGATTGCTTTGGTTAGATAATTTTGACATTTTGGAGTTTATAATCAAGAACCATTGCAAATATCTTGTGTGAATGTTTGTGCATGCTATAGGTGAAGTTCTTGTGTGCACACAAGTCCTTATAGTTTCCCTTTAGCATTGCCAAACCTTCGTGTTCTAGTTTGAATCGCATTCGATTGCTTTGGTTAGAGAATTAGTTCATTTTCGAATATATACTCGAAATCATAGAAAACATATATATATGTTTGTGCATGTTTGTTTGGTGTTATGAGTCGCTTTGGCATGTTATCGATGCTTCATTTTCACTTAGAAAATGTTATAAGCCATCACCATTGATCTGGCCTCATCCGAGAGCCGTTTGCACCTCATTTCCGAAGCAAAAATGGCCACACTTCCGCTCAGACGTCTGTTCGGGAGGGGGACAGACGTTTGTCCTTGTTTATTAAGCAAAATAAATAATTGCTTCTGCTCAGATGTCTGTCCAAAAATGGACAGAAGTCTGTCCAAAAATGGATAGATGTCTGTCCAAACTCTCGGGAAACAGTTTCCGGACAACAGACGTCTGTCGTTGGGGTGACAGACGTCTGTCACTGAAAATCTACTGTTGACAAGTGGAGACCACGGTAAACAGTTTAGGCCTATCCAGGCTCTTTCTTGGCTGTAGCTCGGGCTGTTCGGACTTCGTTTGTGAATTTCAGCTTTACGAATTCACAGATTCTGGCAGCTCGATTCATCGACTTTGATTCTCATTTGATTCTTCCAATGTTGATCCTTCTTGGCCGATTCACATTTGTTTATGATGTGAATTGAATAAGTGATCATTCTAATGCCCGTGCGCTCTATTTTTTATATCAAATTTATTCGATAATCTTGTAATGATGATTCATGCTTCCAAAACGTGAATTATCAACTCGATAACCTTTGAGTCTTTTCCGTTGTAATTTAAAACCATCGGGTGCTAATTCGGGATTTCGATTCGTTCGTTGATTGAAATTACAGCCGTTATCCCTTTGATTTCCTGTGTGTTGTTGTAATGTGGGTTTATGATTTTTGTGTTCCCTTGGCTACGGCGACAGTTTTTCTATGAATAATTGAACCACAATGAATAATGAGGTTTTATATTGTCAATGGGCATCGAACCAACGTTTAATCAGTTTTTAAATTCAAATCCTTTTAAAATAAATTCGGTTTCTAAATTCGGTTTTGATTCTATTGATTTATATACGATTCCTTATCCTATCAATCAGACGAGAAATTTAGTTTATTTACCTTAGTAAAACTAAGGACTATGACCCCTTATACGTTTACTTCGGCGAATAACACTTGGACTCGTGCGTTCGAGCATGTGTGGTGATTTTCTTTGTTTTGAATAGAAACCAATTATAGGTTCATAAATATTCGAGAATAGCATGTGGTTATAGGACATGTCGCTTTTTCCTTATATTAACAAGATCAGAGTAATTTCTGTTCACCTGGATCGATGTGATCCTTTATGACGTATTTTGTGGTCCTTGATCGCCCGAGCAGGACTTATGATTCTTGGATTTCACCTATGGGACTTCGATCCAACTTTCTATTATTTTCTATGATTTATGATGTATACTATGGATTTCACGATTATGTGTTTTCTCTCTTCCGGGGTCACGACCCGGCTTCGTGGGGAGCTTCGGCTCAAACTTATGGGTTTGCTACCTAGAGATTGTATCTCATCTATGAACAGACATGCCCCCTCTTTATGATGTTTTCTAGAGATTTCATGATTTATGTGTTTTCTCTCTTCCGGGGTCACGACCCGGCTCTGTGGGGAGCTTCGACTCAAACATATGGGTTCGCTACATAGAGATCGTATCTCATCTGTGAATAGGTCTGCCCCTTTATGATGTCTTTATGATTTATGATCACTTGATGATTTATGATGACTTTGATGATTTATGATTACTTTGACGCGAAGCGCGTCAATTTGAGAAATGATTTATGATTAACTTTGGTGCAATGGTCATCAATTTGATGTGTATTTGGCATTCCGCTGTCATTTCCTGTTGTGTGCTATTATTTGAATGTTGCATTCTATATTAGCTAGGAGATTATTTAGAGATATTTGTGTGCTGACATTCCATTGTCATTTCCTGATTGTGTCGACCTGTCATGTTCATGTCATCTTGTGTTATATCTCTTGTTATCTCGATTTGTTTGATAAGTACAGCTAGATTGATTCGTTTATCGTTTATTTTCTTATAAATAATACTCGGGTCAGGCCGAGTCATTTTAGGTACTCCTTGCAGGATTGATCTTCCACTTTCAGCTTGCTACTCTGTCTTCGCAGCTTTATGTACTTTTGTACCTATGACATTATCTATCGTTGTGTACATATTCTTTTGTAGATCTTGGTGCATGTATCTAATATTTTGGGATTAGTGGATCTTTGTTGACCACTAGCTTGTGTACACATTCTTTGTTTAATCATATCTATTCCGCCTTTGTGATATGATTGTTTTGTGTCTAGCTGTGAGATATACCACGTTTATATTGTTGTTGTCTATTTTATACTGCTTTCCGGATTACATATAGCCATTATGTAGCTGCCTGTGTGCCGAATGGTCATGTCGAAATTTTAATCGGTATCGGTATTCAATGTGCATTCCTCACATGAAGTAATCATACAATCGGTCGCCCTCCACAAACCTCAATCTCCGTTATGGTCTACGACATTTCTCTGAAATGAACTGGATGATAGTGGGTATAGAGGCAGGGCGCTACAATCGAATCCCCGATCCAAAAACCCAAACTCAACAAATAAAAACACACAGCGCAACCCCTTCGCTTACTCAACGGCGCCACCCTTAGTTTCCCCCATCTTCACTTCCAGTTTCACACGAGGCCGAGGCGCCACTCCTAGCATGTACGCTGAAATTTCAGCAACTACATTACTATTCGAACCCAAAACTAGAAATGAAACTCTTGCTGTTGTGTGTTAAAACAAGTGTAGAAGCTTGCCATTTTGTTATGTTTTGAAACTTATTTTGATTATTGAAGTTTCGAAATACAAAGGGAAAAGCTGCTGTGATATTTTCTTTGGTTTTGTTTGAGTCAAGAAGAAGAAGATGGGTTGAATGGAAGGAAACAAACTGCGCCACTGTTTATATAGGCAAGAACTGGGTATTTTATATATGTTTTCCTCGTTTAGAGATACACTTGAAATCTGAAATTGGAACATGGTTTCAAGGCAAAATATCCCTTTCGTTAGCAGATTTCATATGCACGCTGTAAATGGCACATGGTGGATACCAGCAAAGATTGGATTGAAACAACATATGGCAGCGATATTTTGGTCTGAATTTGCAAGTATTAACAGAGATTTGCTTAAAGAGCAGTGACGATTCTGTCAGGAGGGGATAAGATCCATGTAAAGGTATGTTTTGAAGACTTTGCTTTTCCTTTGAACTGGTACGAAAGCAGTATGTCCTGCTGAGCTTTGGGTGAACAGTGTACTGAACTTGCACATGATATGTCATTTTGATTTTTTTGATGGGAACGAAGAAAGAGAGCATTAAGTTTTTTCTGCAGTACGTTGCATGTGCTAGGATTCACTTTAAACAGTTGATGATTTGCGGGTTCTTATATCCTACACATTCAACTATCATTCCGAGAACTAATGGCGGTGGCTACTGCACAAAGAACGCTCACTAAGGAGGTGAAACAGATCCAGCAGAAGAAAAAATCAAATTGAGTCCATGATTTTGGGAGAAAAATTATTAAACTGTGCTCAATTAAAGTTCACAAGAAAATCTTTGTAGTTGAACTTTGCATTAATTTTACATCTAATTATATTACTTAAGGTGCATGTATTTTTACGCATAGGAGATGACATATTGACAATGTGTTAATATAGAACTTTCCGAGAGTGATGATTGAAGTGCAGAGACATTGAAATGTGGTGCTTGTATACTTAATAATAATATTCTTGAAATGTCAGCTGATAAATAATACATGTGCGGTTGGGATTTTGGAGAACGATAAGCATATGGTTAAGAGAATACCCTACAAGATTTTTCTATTGATCAGGTGTAAAAAGATTTGATCGAAATTTTTGACCATGGTGAAGATAATAATGTAAAAGATTTGGCTAGCTATGACATATTTGAACAGTTTGAAAGGATTATAAAGAAGAGTTGTTTTGATTCTTTAGAAGCGACACTGCTTTTAATACTTAACATTTTAAATTCTAAGTTTAAACGATATTCAATATAATAGAAACCCTTTTTTATATATAATAAACTGTTATATTATATAAACGAATTCCACAGCGACTATTTGAAAATTTGGTTTGGACATAAAACAAAATTTATAATATGAAAACTCTAATTTTCTTCTTCATTAGAAAATTATTATCAAATAGATTCGGACATTTCTTGTTTCGAAGAAATCCGACTTGTTTTGAATCATGTACAACCAATTGAAGTTTAAAATGCTATATTACGAACTGCCGCGCCGCTGCAGCTCGCTATATAATTAAAATTATAAACTATACTTTTAAACAGCGTTTAATAAGCGAAATCGAAAATAAAATTAAATCTAAACATAAATAAATCCGCTTACGTTACCAAATCATATAACAGCGCAAATTTCCTCAATTTCGACTATTTCGAAATTAAATTATTATTTATATTATTTAAACAAATTAAAATTCAAATTAATTAATTCCAAACCATTTAAATTCAAATTGATATTTAAAACAAAATTAAATATTAATTTAGATAGCAAAAAGCTGGGTCGTTACATTCCTTCCCCCTTAAATAATTTCGTCCCCGAAATTGCTAAGGTAAGAAGAGTGCTACAAACCCATTATATTTCAAAATCCTATTTTAATTAAAATCTTCACTTTCTAAATCTTTAATTAAAAACAAATCCAAATAAAGGTTAATCGAAAAACAATTTTATTCGTATTACAAATATTTCCAATAATATTTGAAATTTTTCTAACACCAGGGTTTACTATTAGCCCTTAACGGATGGCAAGTGTTGAGCCGGTCATACGATTAGTGATGGTATCAAAGTAGGATTGCCGGTGATAGCCAAAGTCATGGATGATTGTTTTTCTTATACCGTCTTGTGTAGAATATTTGACGTCGAAGGAGATATCTCTTGGGGGCTTGTCTGATATTGGTTTAGGCGTCTGGGGCTTGTTCTTGGGAGATGTTAAGGTCGATTAGAATGATCTATGCTTGATAATTCATTGTTATGCATGAACCATTGAGTTTGAATGTTGCATGTAAAGGCTATCACTGTCTGATGAGGGGAAGACGGATGTGGGTTCTTCTCTATTGATGTTGGTAGATTAGTTGATTAATCTGCCTATTCTTATATACTTTAATGATGATGTTTGTTAGCTATTTTATCCCTCAATAAGACTATTGCCTGACTCAAGATTTTATGTTTCCCTCTTATTACCTTGGGTTGTTCATCCTGATGTGGATGGAAAGACCGAGTAGCAGGTGATAAGTGATATCTTAGTGAGGATGATGATGTTGATCGATGGCGAGCTGGAGGCCTATGTACCTGTTTTATTACTATCTAGTATTTCTGTTTCCGCTGCCGCTTTTGTTGATATATACTCTGAGAGATGTAGTAATGGCTTTTGTACATAAATATTGATATGGTTTAGGATGTATGGATATTCTGCTAGTTCATATGGAAGGTTTAAGTTTTTGTGCAATTGTACTTCACTATCATTACCTGTTTTATATGTTCTATTATGTTTTATCCTTGCGTTGTGAGTTCTACGACAGGTTTCGGTCGTATTATCATACCCCGATGATCGTCCACAGCTGCCTAGCACGTCATTCAGTGCATTATCCCTCTTATTTAGGCAGGAGTTGTGGATGGTCGTTACATGAAGCGCTTAACTTGCATAGCCAATTACCTCGTCCTTCCCTATACAAACAAATGTTGAAACCGTTCCGTCCCCTTTTCTTACCTTGCCCAATTTCTTGACTTACGAATTTGCAGTCCCAAGATTCGAAATTTTGAGTAGGTGGGTTCGAAATCGTGCCTTAACCATATGTACTTGAGGATGATGAAGTGTGATTTGAACTGAGATTGGAACCATCCCACGAATCAGACTCTAGATCGAACCTCGAATCGAAGTAGGAGTCGAATATCAAACTGAAGTTCAAGGAGATCGAAGCTGGGCTTCGGGTCGAGCACGAGATCGAGTTTGAGGGGGTCAAGATTGAACTGCTCTATCGGGTTCAGGTTCGAATTCGAGGCGATATTAGAGATGAAAGGTTGGAGTTAAAGGGAGAAGGATGGAAATGTGGGAGCGTCGGAAAATTTGCATCCCCAAGATGTGAAAAATCGCATCAGAGGGCTGCGAATTTTTACATCCTGAGAGATGTAATATTTCGCATCAGAGAGATGCGAAGTTTTTTCCTTTGAGGGATGCAAATTTTTGAATGGGAGAAGGGATTCGAATTTTAGGAGGGACAAGGGGATGCAAAATTTCGAGATGGGATTCGTAGATTTCCTGTGACTTTAGGGATTCGAAATTCGTGTCTCTTAAGGGGATATGAAATTCCATGTCCTTAAGATTTAAGCGATTTCGAGTCCCGTTCTAATTGCATCTTGTGTTCCTTCTTGAAGACTCGAATTCTTGGTAACCCACCTATGGATTTAGGTCATTTTTCTAGCGTTAAACGATTGAATCGATCCCTACGTTGAACATAATTGAGTCGACAATCCATCCTTGTACATAAGATTAGAGCATAAATTTGGACTGTGGACTCCTGACTGAACTATCAAACTTTAGATGTGTTCTTCTAATTCTAATCATGATGTGATCACGGCTCAATGTGAATCTGATGATATTGGTCGACGACGATGATGGTTACAGTCTTAAGGACTTGTATTCATTGTCGTGTCATAAGTTTTTATATTATCATTACACCAACACCTCATTGCGCTGCACGTACATGTTAGTTTACACCAACACGAGGGGTACGGGTTATACAATGCGATGTCTAATGAAACTGTATTGAAAGTATAACTTGCAATGGAAACAAGGTTATCCAAGCAAAAATAGACTTCAGAAGTCGAAGCCTCTCAACATCCGTTGTTCCATTCCAGATCGTCAAGCAGTACCGACAAGGAGAAGAGCAAGCTTGAGACCTCCGAAGAGTCTACTCCTTCCCAATCGATGGATTCACCAAAAGCACCCGACCGGGAGATGCGACCGAAAGGACTGCAACAGATGGTCAAGTTCTCGATTGATCCAACAACATAGGGTTGATCTGGAGCAATAGAGGAGGTCACCGAAGGAGAAGAGCATGTAGATATTATGGAGGAAGACATTCCTGAGGCGCTGTACAAAATGGCGGATGTTGTTATAGTCGATAATCCACCGAATTTGATGCCTTCGCATATGGACAAAACAATCGCATATGGACAAAACAACGATGAGGAGAATGGTGAAGCTGTTTATTATACCTCCAGAATGATACACTACCTAGAGTAGGCATGCGTGTACTTCTAAATGTGTGCCCCCATTTTGCAACTTCATCCGAGATATACTACACTACTTTCGGTTGGTGCCGCCACAACTTCATCCAAATGCATATGCTTTCCTCTTGGGTTCCTACGTCCTTCTCAAATAGTACTTGCATATTGAGACTACTAGAGAGGACATCTAGTAACTTTTCCAAATTAAAAAGGAGGACTACTAGTGCACCTTCCCTGTATTACCTATAAGCACTACCCAACACTCGGTTCATCTAGGGGAAGTGGAGGGATCAAGAGCAAATGACACTTTTTGGGTCTGAGAGTCAATGAAACATATTGGAGGGATCGAGCCATCATTCGCTTCAGGGGAAGCCGAGACTTGGGGGAGTCGTGAATATGTATTCTCTTGATCGGGATGGTCAAGATACACTCGTCCAAGAGGTCGCAGTGAAGGGCGCCTAAATTGAATACATATAAGTACTTGGTTAGGCTCAAAATGAGCCTTATAAAAGCTTGAAGAGGGCTATAATTCATATGATAGCACGTGCGCATTACTTATGATAGTTTCATGAATATGATTTAATGTTTGATTATTTTCATTTGATGGTACTTGGCCAGGCTCAAAGTGGGCCATATTAAAGCCTAAAGTGGGAAATAGATTAGAGTGGGCCATATTATAGCCTGACGTGGGCAATATCTTAAATGGGCTATATCATTTTAAAATAACATGTATTTTATGGTGATTTCATTTTATAATTTGATGTTTGATGATTTTAACTTGATCGGGAGGATCATATATTTATGAAGAGCAATTTGATTTCCAATCCATTCTTACTTTGGGATATTCGGTATTTTTGAGTGAACTACTCCCTTTAATGATGCTTTACCATTGTAAGGTTGCATATGATGATTTGGATGATTTCGGTATTGCAACAACCTTGTTAAATGAGAATGAGGTTACACTTAGCCTGGGGGCTAGTATAAGGGATTTATATGCATCCATTATATCGAGTTATGTGAATTTAAACCCATCACCTGTCATTGTTGCTTTGTTCTCAACTCTTTGGGTAAAAGAGTTCTTCATTTCATGTTTGTTTACTTTTCTACCTATAATTACTCACTGTTGACAAGATAGACCTCTGTGTGTTAATGCTCGGTCAGACTGAGCGCTTTAGGTACTATCTGAACTGCTGTTGGAAGGTATTACTACAGCTATGGGATACCCCTCTCTCCATTGGTTTTTTGTAATTAACCTTTTGAGTAGACTTTTGTACTTTGTCTCTATATTTTGATGTTGTACTGTATCTATATGACTCGATGTACCCTATTGTGGTTGTATACCACGTTTTAATGAAACTGTATGATTATATATGATATGTATATGAACCTGATGCTGAATGTTCTTTTTTGTGACATGAGTTATGTTGATTATTCGTCTTTGTTTTGAATTATATCCTAGACACTATAATATTGTGTTGAATAGAGATTAAGAGTACCGCTCCACGAAAAAAGGCAGCACATTTTAATGATTTTCGTAATGTCTATTTAATGCAGAAATTATGGATAGTTTCCCTTAACCAGCCCTATTCTCTACCCTAATAGACTACATTACCTAGTAATGCTCTTTATTATAGTGGGTCTTGGGGTTGGGAATTACAGCTTGATATCAGAGCTGAAGTTCAGAACAAAACATAATTAATGCAGGATAAAATACGAGCAAATATATTATATTAATATACAATATAAGTGGAACATCGAACTCCAGTGTTTTAACCTTCGGTTGAATCATGTTGGGTTATGTCTTAACTTCTTTTGTTGTGGGATTGGTAAAGTAAGGGAAGATACATATAGGAAAGGAAACTCATTTGAATTTCCATATTATCCCTTTAAACTCTACATACTCATATATATCATTGTTCGGATTATAACCTCATCTTTCTTCTGCTATTTGTTTTGTACCCTACCCTATTGTGATCCATGTCTGTTCTTATTTTCTTTCATATCTCTTATTGCTGGTAGTTGTCAGAGTAGTTATACTGGCATGGGACCAGCCCATCGTCTATATCCAGCTGACGTTCGTATGTCTATCGATCATTGGACTGAGCTAGTTTCCTGTCTTGGTCCTCCCATTGATATCCTTTCTAACCCTCGTCATATATCCAAGTATGCTCAGAATTGTTGTGACTTTTCCAGCTTAAGGCACCTTCTTTAATGGATCAAAAAGTGTTCTAACTATCGTGGGTTGGCTTAGTTTTTGTGAATGCATCCTCGACAAGATGGATTTGTACAGTCCATAGCGAGTTCATGTAGCAACGAGTATGCTACGAGGAAAAGCCCTCGATTGGTACGATACCTTGGCATCAGAGGTGGATGATGCTCTCTTGAGCTGGGCCAGATTCTATGATCTTTTTTGTCAGAAATTTGTCCTTGAAGTTGTGAACAAGTTCTTGACCGATAAGGTTAAGAGGATGCGTTTGATTGTTGACTCTTTTTCGTTCTCTTCTTATAAGAAGTTTAACAAGCATGCTCATGGTTCTTGCATTATCTCAGAGATCGGAGTGGCTCGACAATTACAGTATCGGTGTTTTAATTGTGGAACACCTGGTCACTTTGTTAGAGTTTGTCCACTACCTCCGATGTGCCGTTATTGCAGGGAAGATGGTCATGAGGTCTCTTCTTTCTCTAGGAGGCAGAAAGAGGCCAGTTTACGTAATCTTGGGTGATAGAAGCATCTAGTGGTCCATCCAAGCGTGCAAGTATCCCTTTCGTTTAAGTATCCCATCTTTATTTGTGATCCTTTCCTTTAGAACCTTTGTGATTAAATATAAGTCTCTATGCTATAGATTAATGTTGTGTTATATGTGAGTTGTATGATGCTAATCTTGACCAATCGAGCATTTTCATCTTCCTTTTGAGCATGGACTGTCATTAAGAACCCCGTGCTCTAATTAATCACTGCAGTTCCCCTCTTTTCTTGGTAGAGTGTAGTGTTCTTGGTGGGGATTCTAAGAGTAAGTAAGAGTTGGCTTACTCAATTTTGAAGTAATATTCTTTATTTTGTACTCTTTATGTTTGGGTCTGTTAGGTTTGCTACCTATACATGCAGTTAAACTCTTGCGGCGATCTCATTTATCATTTGTAAATAAGAGTCAATAGTTTTTCCTTATAGTAGTCTAGTAGGGGGTTTTGCAATCCTCAGAACCTTCGTGTATTCAATCTTAATATAGTCCCATGTCTAATTCTTTTATTATCTTTTCTTGTTATCAAATTTTATTGGTAAATGATTTTGTTGAGTAACCCTTGTGTTGTCATTTAGCAATTTAACTCTTGTCCTATTCGTGTATTCGTTCTTGCATGCGGTTCGAATGATCATGGAGTATTTTAAGGATTTTAGATGATACGCCTGATCAATGTTATCGATAAGAATCTCTTAATTGCTGATACGAGACGTTCGAACACATTTTTTAGGGGATGATGTAGAATTAATAAGAGTGCGTAGCAAAAGCTAGATGATTTATTTAGCTAAGCGCTAGATTAAAACTATAATTATTATATTAAAGCTTGCTTTTCATAATTAGAAAAGTATTAAAAGATAATTACAATAAAGAGTAATTGGAGATTATTTAATGATTTAGTGTGTCTAGACGTGGTTCAAGAATTCCTCGAGACAAGGGATGCCTTGGGTTGAATGGGACTCCAAAACTGCGTACGAGATATGTTAACTCATAATAATAATTAATATAAATTTTCCATTTAAAAATAGTTTTATAATTTTTCCAACTAAGAGACACTTTGAGTGGAAAGGGTTAATAATATTTGAATTTAAGATGTGAAAATTTTGGTATATCAAGAAATAAATTTCAAATAAAGTTTTTTTGAAAACAAAAATGTGTGATCTTCTGAAAAGAAGAGAGCACACATATATAATATAAAATAAAAAGGCTATAATATCCGACTACAGAACAAAAAGGAGATAAAAGCAAAACAAAACATGACTAAATGAATGTAAAGGAAAGTAAATAGATGAGCTCCGGACAAACCACCGCCCATCATACTTCAATATCGAATTCCGGCAAAGCCACCACCCGATAGTGAAGTATACCTACTCCAATACAAAAACTAGTCACTCCAAGCTAGATACAACATAAGAAGATAAAATAAAAATCCAAAAAACTCTTCGAACCCTCACACACAAAAAAAATATCGAAAGCAAATATCAACCACTAATCCAGATAGCTACTCACTAAGCTCCTCAGCTATAATCATCAACCTGAAACCTGAAAGAAACTAGGCAAACCGTAAGTAACTATCACATATATATATGGGTATATATGTACATATATATATATCAAAATATATGTATATATATCAAATAATATATATATATATATATAAATATATATATCCATACATATATGTGACGAAGAAATAAAAAGAAGAAGAGATAATCAAGCAACGCCAAAAAACAAAAATTAACAACAAATGCGAGATCTATTACATCTAAAATAACTATTGATTCTAATAAATAAACTCAAATTAAATCTAACCTTAGTCAAAAAACTCTCAAAACGAGATTCACTAAAAAACTTATAGTGCGAACTAGATATCCAATCCAGACAGTAATTAACAAACCTAATGATTAAATTATCAACAGAAACTGAAATAGAATGAAAAAAAAATCTCTGATTCCTCTCCAACCATATGAACCAACTAATGATAGTAACTAAAGAATCCAACACATATCTCTGCCTTGAATTATAAACAAATCTACAACAATCCCAATAATCAACACAGCTACTAAAAGAATTAAAACAACCAAAAACAAAAATCCTTAAAACCGTATTTAAAATATAATTGGTAATATTGCAAGAAAATAAATAAATGATCAACATCTTCATCCAAAAGACTACAAAAACAACACTTAATATCAAAAATAATATTCTTCTTTTTTAATAGCACAACCATATTAAGCTTCTTATGGATAATCAACCACATAAGAAATATAGCTTCAGGAGGAGAATTAGATTTCCATAGAAACTTAAAAGGGTACAAAGAAACGCCCGAAAAATTGGTAAAGTAATACATAAAATTAACAGAGTACACTAGACTCTTATCAAAACCCCAAATAATTCAATATCCATTCTCATCCAAATGATACAAAGCTAACTTAGCTTTTAGTAAGGCTGATTGCCTTAACATTCCCCCATCTAAAATATTATCAAATGTAAACTCCCATAGGGGATTCCCCTCTATAAACATTTATAATCAAAGCATTCTTGAAGCAGTTATTATTAAAAAGCTAACTAAATTCAATTTTAAGTGGCAAACGTGAAATCCAAGCATTATGCCAAAAGAAAGTAAGATTCCCCGAATATACAGTCAACTTAGAACCTAGATAAAATAAATCAAAACAATTCAAAATAGACTTCCAAAATAAGATAATCTATTAACCCAACTAAATCTAGAACCAATAATAAACTAACCCCAGAATAACAAAATTTGGAAACAATAATCTTCCATGTAGCCGACACATCTGGGCACCTAAATCTCCATAACCATTTGGCTAACAAGGAAGAATTAAAATTATATAAATTAATGATCCCTAGGCCCCCATCCTTCTCGGCTTTACAACAAACCTCCCAGTTAACTAAACATTTATAGCCTCTATAATTTGGAACACTAATCCACAGATAATTATGCCTGATTTTATCAATTTTCTCAATAACCCATTAAGGAAATCGATGAACGACCATCGAGTAAGTAGGAAGCATAAAACACTTAATTAACAAGTACTAATCTACCTGCTCTAGTCAGGAATCTGCTATTCCAACGCGATAATGTATTATTGATCTTATCAATAATAACTAACCAATCATCCTTCTTAAGTTTAGAAGGCTTAATCTTAAAGCCCAAATAATCAAAAGGAAATTTCATGATAGAACAGTTCAAGGTGCCACCAACCATAGACTCGACATTATCACGATCATTAATAACCATTAAAGCACTCTTATCAAAATTGATTCTGAGTCCAGATAACATCTCAAAACAATAAAGAGTAAAGTTTAGAGCAATAATATGCTTGGGCAAGTGAGAGGAAAATAATAATGCATCATCTGCAAATTGGAGAATAGATAATTCATTATTAAATTCCTCATTTCCGATATAACCTAAAACACCTAGCTCTCTTAATAATTCTAGAGAAAACATCAGCCGCTAAATTAAAAAAAAGAGGTGATAGGGGATCACCTTGTCTAAGACCTCTCTTAGATTGTATCTTCTTGTCCACAACCCCATTAACAACAATATTAGAGCAACCAGACCTAAGCAACAGCAAGATCCAGTAAATCCATCTGGCACTAAAACCACTAGCAAGACATAACTCGCAGATAAAATCCCAATCAATAGAGTCAAACGCCTTCTCAAAATCTAACTTCAAAATAGCACAAGAAAAATTATTTTTACAACAAACATTAATATACTCCTACACAGCGGCCACTCCGTCCACTATGTTTCTCCCTTTAATAAAAGCTGTTTGGGAACAATCAATAAGAACGTTTATCTTAGTACTAAGCCTATTAGCTAAGACTTTGGAAATAATCTTGACGGAGAAATTGATTAAGGAAATATGCCTAAAATCCTTTAGAGAATTAGAACCCTCTCTCTTATGAATAAGGATAACATTAGCAAAGTTAAAACTTCCTAATCGTAAATCCCCTCTATAAAAATCATTAAATAAGTTAATAATATCAAATATCAGGATCTCCCAAAATTGCTTATAAAAAAGAATAGGAAAACCGTCAGGTCCAGGAGCATTATCACTAGGCATATCACAGATAGCCTTCCAAATATCCCGTACAGAGAAAGGCTTGTCTAAATCAACTAACTCATCCTTAGAATCAGGCGGATAAATGTCATTCCATCTAACATTAATCCCTCTCTTAATCCTAGCACCAAAAATCTGCTTATAATAACTAGTAAAAGCCCCATTTAATTCCCTCTAAACTGTCACTTCCACATCATTAAGAAAAATAGAATGAATCAAGTTATCACGCCTCCTCTTATTTTCCACACTATGAAAGAACTTCATGTTGTTATCCCCCTCCTTAATCCATTGAACTCGGGCCCTTTGCTTCCACATGATCTCTTCTTTTTCTAAAATCAACTTGAGATCATTCCTAAGGTTAAAAAGTCTATCCCTCTCATTGGAATTAAGAATCCTGGACTCGCTAATTTTTTCACAATCTAACATCTCACACATAATCTTATCTTTCCTAATTCTAACACTACCAAAAGTATACTTATTCCAACGTTGGAGAATTTTTTTAACTAACCTAGCTTTGCAACAAAAATCTTCATAGAATTACCCCTATACAAATTATTAAAATAAAACAAGGAGTTCCACTTAACCGAAACTAGATTAATGAAATTTGAATCCAATAACCACATCTTCTCAAATTTGAAACTGTTACTAATAGAAATATTCGAGTCACATGAAAGGATGATAGGACAATGATCAAAATATAAAAAAGGCAAACCCTTAACTCTACAAATAGAGAAACTATTGTCCACCTTAGTACTAACAAAAAAAATCTATCTAAATAAAGCAAAAGAAGGACTATCTTTGATATTAGACCAAGTGAACGTTGTATTATTGAGAGGAATCTCAGTCAAATTATTATCTAAAATGAAATCATTGAATTCATCCATATCCAAGAAATCGCCTTCTCGAGGTGATCGCTCCCCTAAAAACCTAGTGACATTGAAATCCCCTCCTCAGAATCCATTGATTGGGGACAAGATTCCTAAAATAAGCACATTCAGCCCATAAGAGTCTCCTCTCAATTTTGGTATGAGGACCATACACATTAGATATATGCCCAGTAAAGAATTATTTGTTAGAGAGTCTAAAATGATGTGCAGAGAATATAACTTAGGAATCCCCTGAATTAGTCTAAATTGATTATATTTCCAACCAATCATAAGTCCCCTCGGCACTACCTATGGCCAGAAGACAAGCCCAATTACGAATGAGGGACCCACCAAACCTTGCACAAAAACTAATATCGAGGTTCTCAATTTTAGTCTCCTGAAGTAAAACAATATCAATATGAAAATCTTTAAAACAAGGTCCTAACCTTAGCACATTTTTTAGGATCATTTAGACCCCTAATATTCCAGCTAACAATCCTCAACATCTCAGAGAATTAACTCTGTCTAATTCCCTACTTTTAATGAAAACCGCATCTAACTCAATATCCGTAAAGATAAAAGCAGTACGTTAGCAAGATGAAATAACTAACTAGTTAAAAGGATACCTAAAGTAAAAGGAGTATAATCGCTACCGTAAACAGGAACCATACCTGAGCCCAAACCCAAATTGCTACTACTAGCATTCGAGCTCGGGATCCTACCTTGACATGAAGAGGAGCTATATCTAATTCTTGCGCTGCATCGGACCAATCCAGAACTGGGAGCTCCTCTCCTATGTCTCCCTCTCCTAGTCAAAGTAGTGGATACATCACTACTTGGTGAATTCCCTCCACTAACCTATTGCAAACCATCTCTAACCGA
The DNA here is from genome assembly GCA_030737875.1 of Allium sativum. NCBI lineage: Eukaryota > Viridiplantae > Streptophyta > Magnoliopsida > Asparagales > Amaryllidaceae > Allium > Allium sativum. The sequence continues at coordinate 660,675,376 of CM060920.1, forward strand.
AAAACTTAAGCCATCACCAGAAACTAACACCGAACAAGACATAACGTACTCCGATTGAAACACACTAAAACACAACCTCCAAAAAAAAAAGGAAAGAAGTCTCATACCCGACTCTCTCTTAAGCATTGTGCATCCATCCTTATCCATCAAACACATAAAACCGCACATACCAAAACTGACTGTCAACTCCATATGAACTACTGAATCTCCATTCTCATACACACTCCAACTACCAAAAGAACTACTGATAACAGCTCCATCCATGCAACCCAAATTCCCCACCACACCTACCCTAGCCAAATCAAACTCACCGCAGTCACAATAAGACAGACTGTCCTTCCTATCCATACCTTCTCTAACATCAACACCATGAATTCTATCCCCCATGTCCTCGTTCACATAACTCAATGCCAACAGCTTGTCTTGATCGTGTCTAAAAAATCTCATATCCTTCATTTTTCCTTTCTTTCCTAGTTTAATTCTGCCAACCTTAAAGCCTTTCCTCATCGATGAGGAAGACTTCGGAAATGCTACCTTCTGGTCCGCTGAATCACCACCTAACCCCTCCTTCCTTGAAGCCGCCTCTTCGTCAATATCTTCCAACATCCCAAAACTATTAAACAAACCAACATCCTCAGCCACAAAGCAGATGATCCCCTCCTCTACGCATGAATGTTGTTTAATTCTGGAAGGAGAACCCTCAATAGCACAGACATAATCATAACCACGCATATCCACCGAGTCAACCCCTGTCATCACATCCTTATCCCTCTCATTGACGATGATCTTACTATCATAACACTGTGATCCTTCGCTAATACCCAAACATTTAGGATAGAAGGGTCAAAGATCATCAGATCTAAGCACTGTATAGCCCATAGTTTCCTAACCAAACCCACCATTTCTTCTTCAAGAAACATCACTCCTTCATCAACTATACCCGACTCAGCAACATAAACCTTCTCTACCTGATAATCAACAGCACTACGATCACAATTTATAACAGTATTAATTGCATTGAAATGCATCAGTATCCCTTCCAACAACAGAAAAGCTTTCCTCTTATTCTTTGATGACGAATCCATATAGATCCTCCGCGATTTCAATATATTTAAACTGAACGAGAAAGCATGATCCTTTCTTTCCATCGGACACGGCAAAGGAGGAAACACATCATCGACAATATCCCTTTTACGCCACAAAATCCCATCGACAAGACCCTCCAATTGCCAACCCATTAGCAACATCAAATAAGCCCCATCGTTCTCCTTTTCAGGAAAATCCAAAATAAAAAGATCCAAAAGAGAAATCAATTTCTGACATATCCTTGAACGGTTAAAGTGCATAAGATCGAAAACTGATTTGCCTTTAAACATCTATGGACAACTAATCTTTCGATGGCCCATGCCTCCACAATTGAAACAACGAATTCCATTTCTACAATCCTTTGCTAAATGTTAAGAATCACCACATCTGAAACAAAATCGATCTCTGGTATTATTCCTTAGAAAAGAACTTTAAGACGAGGCTAAATTCCAATCAGAAGAAATAGGAAATGATTATATAATCACATCCGCATAAGAATGCAGAGAAAAAACCCTAGAATCGACTAAAGATGATGATGAATTTGAAGGAAGAAGACTGGAATTTTCGAAACATGAACTTGAATTGAAATGAGAATCCTCCATTTTTTGTGCAAATTCCGATCAACTTGAAAATATAATTTCAAATGAAGTTATATGAATTCTTGATATATATTTATATATAACAATAAATCGATGAATTAATATAGAGGTGCTCCATATGTATCAAGGTATTAAGGTTGTGAATACCTTAATTCAATGAAATTTGCAACTTTTGAAAGGTTAATCCAAAAGCGATGAATTTTCTTTTTTAGAGTACTTGTGTAATATTTTGTTATGGAAATAGTAATAAAACTCAACTGTTTAAAAGTAATGGATTAGTGAAAATCAAAGAGTAGTGCCTTTGTCACCTCTTATAAAAGGAGAATAAGAAAATTCCGGTGTTTTAAAATTTAATAATAATAATTCTTGAGCGACCCTTTGTGATCTTTTGTCATAGTGTTCATGCTTAAAGATTGTACCCTATGCATGTAGTATATCCACTCGTGTGAGTTTGGAGCCGTTAGTTGTGAAATTTCAAGGTTGATGTCCGTGGCCTTCATGAAAGAATTAATTGGTTATCTTGGTATTCATTATCCTATCAGATCTTATACCATCAAACTTCTTTTTCTTTGCCACTGTGACTTGGGGAATCAAGGTTTTGCCAAATGATCTATTTGTATGGAGCCAGGTGGGATAGACCCAATTATTATATCATTATTAATCTTGGGAGTTTTGTGGACCACCTACTTTAATGTGTAATCCACCACATCTAGAGGTAATTCTTTTCATGAATTAGCATGGACTTTGCTAAAATTATGCATCGGAGTTTGTATCGATTATTGTTTCGCTAAATTTTGATTTGGGACTAGAGTATAAATGTGTAAACTCCTAATTTTATGTGGTGGAGCTTTCTGTTATTCAGCTGTTGACCATGAATGGAATAAGCGGTGGATTGCCTTAAATCCTATACAAACTCAAAGGGATAGCATGAGCTTTGTTGGTTGTTCATTTTTCATCTAGTGTTTTCCTTTGGGGGATGAGGTGTTGTGTGAAAAATGAAAATTTGAGGTTGTGATAGGAAATACTCCCTATCTTTTAACCTGGTCCCCATTATGTCTTCGCTATAACCCTTCCTTGTTCATATTTAAAGAGTTCTTCATGCACCATGTTTTTTTTGTAAAGAAGAGTTGTAGTAGTCATGATGTTGCATTTCGAATTTGTCTTACGTAATAAATCTTTGATGAATTTCTTGAAGGTGGACATCGAACGAGAAACCTCCCTTCGATGTAAATTCTTGGTGATCTTGTTTTATCATTATTGTTCTTGTTTCTAATCACTATTTTGAAAGTGTGTCGAAGTTTTTTCTTTCACCTTTCCAAGCCTTAAGGATAAGAAATCCCTCATCTCGTGTATATCATGGTTCATGCATGTACACTATGTATATGCGCTTGTCCTTGTGATCGGTTCAGAGTGGTTGTATAGACTTAACCCTATGGACATTACGGGAAGCAATTTTTGTAGGGCGGAAGTTTGTAACAACTCGTGTTTTCAGGGATTACCTATTATAATAAATAATCATTAAAATATAAATAATTGGGTAAAAATTAAAGCTGAATATATCATTGATTTTATTATCTGGCTAGATTATCCGTGATAATAAGTAAGTGATGCTTGATGATTGGATTGTGGAATTTAATCATTTTTTGTTATTAAATCGAGGCTTGGATAATAAAATGTGGAATTTGAGAGTTTGGTGAAGCATGGGTCTTTTGGATAAAATTTGAATGATTTAACAGATTAGAAATATCAATCAAGGTTAATATACATTGTCAAATTAAAAAAATGGAGAGACTAGATATTTCCTTATGTGGTGATTAATGAGCTAAAACCATTTAAGTATGGTTGATGACAAAGAATGTAATATTGATTAATATTATGAATGTTGTAATTTTGGGTAAAATGTGCAATATTTTGAAAACCATAAAAGGATAAAATGATTGTAGTTGATTATAAATGTGAAAATATGTGTTTTATAAAGTTTTGATAGTTTATTTTTGTTAAAACAAAGATATTTGGAATATTTAGTGTACATGAAAAATAAATATTGCACAAGAATAAGTAAGATAAATGCTTTTGTGTAAATTTATTGTAAATTGTTAGTTTTTGTTTAAAATAATAATAATATTAAAGTTTTGAGATTAATAAGCTTAAAATTGTTTTAATAATGAGGTTAACAAATCTATTTAACATTTGTTGATGTTAAACTATAATTATTACATAAAATATTGGTGTATAACATGTGTTAGTAGGCTAATTAGTTGTTAATATAGTCTAATCTAGTGTTTTTGGATTTGATTAGGTACTTATTTGGATAACTAAGGGGTAGTAGGCTTAATTAGGTCATTAAAGGCCTAATAATTTTACTTAGACAAGGAGACTTCTCGAGAATAGAGGAGTACATACTTCTCCTCCTCAACATCTCCTTCTCTAGAAAGACTAAAACCAGAAAAATAAGAAAATTGCAAAATCCACTTCCCTGTAAATAAATTTGCCTTAATCCACTTGCAAATCTAAGAAAATAGTGTCTAGTCTTTCTATAGCAGCAGGTAAATCACTTTAAACTCGAAATCTAATCCAAGTTCTTTGATGTTATTGAGAACTCATTTTTATAGTGAAAATTTCTTTTTGCATGTGCCTGTAGATGTTTCTACAAGGAGAAAAGCTATCTTTGTAACAACCCGGAAAATCAGAACCAATTTAAAATTTTTATTTTGACACTTTTAATGGATTTTGAATATTTAAAATGATTTATTTTAAATAATAACGACTAAAAATTTATTTGTGACGAAGTTAGAACGAATAACTTTATTTTAATTATATAACGAGCCTGAAATGGCGCGACAGTTCGAAAATTTGATTTCTAATTTCAATTGAATATACATAATTCAATATAAGTAAGAATTGGACGAAACAAGAAATATTTGAATTTATTTAATCATATCATTCTAACGGATGTAAGAAAATGAGATTTCACTTTATAAATTGAAAGTTACGTCCAGTTCAAAATTTAGAAAAGTCGCTGTGGAATTTATATATATATTATATAATATATAAGCCCTTAAAAATAGCCATTTTGCAAACGACCTCCGTTTTCAATGAAACCACTTTTGTTCGATCCGGGATGTCCAGTTATTGCTAAGTTTAAATTTCCATAATTTTTAGAATCAATATGTGAGCATGGCAAAAGAAAACATGTTTTAATAATTTTAGTCAATTTGGATCAACCATAAAATGACCATTTTTTAAACGGTCTTCAAATTTGATGAAATTAGTTTTGTTAGGACCGTACCATCAAAACATAACCAGATTTATTTTTCTGGAATTTTTGGGGTCCGTATGTGGCGCCCGTTAATTGAAATGTGCATTTAATTTAAAATATATTGATTTATATTTTAAATTTAACGAAAACTGATCATAACGGCCAAATTGGCATATCCCATTGTGTTCGGAATAGAGTAATTAGTTATGGGCGACAGTCGTTGGGTTCGATTTTGGGTTCAGATGAAAAAGTGGCCTTTTGGAATTAAATTAATAAACAAATAAAATAAATATAAAAGGATCTAAACCTAAACCCTTCCTCCAAAAAGTTGCGCCTCGTTTTTAATTGAGAACCCCGTAACCCGCTGACCCCCTTTCCCGGTCGCACCTCGGCGGAGCGCCACCCAACTCGTCTGAGCGCCGCCGCTAGGCCGCGATGCCACCCCCTCCTCTGCGCCTCCTCCTCTCTTTTCCCTTCCTGATTCAAACCGTATCCTACCCCCCAAACCCCAAGAGCGCTACCACGCCCAAGATCCGCCTCCTGGAACATCGTCTGAGGAGCAACTACCACCCGCCACCTCCCACTGGCCAACGCTACCCCATGAGCACCGCCTCCCCCTCTAGAACCGCCAACAGCAACGAAGCCAGCTCCGTGATCCAATCAAAGTGAATTTTCTGATTTAATTATGATTAGAAAATATGATGTTTTTTCATGTTAGAAAGAATATAATTTTCAATGTTATAAAAATATGATTTTTAGCTAAGGAAAGATACGATTTTTATTTATTTAAAGATTTGATTTTTTTTAGCATAAGAAAAAAATAGGTTTTTATTGCATAATAGCAATGATTTTTCAATATAAAAAGATGAGATTTTTAATATGATAAAGGTTAAATTTTTATATGAAGGAAGTTTAGATTTTTTTTAACATAAAGTTTAGATTTTTATTAATATAAAAATATGATTTTTATATATGTAGAGAAGATAAAAATAGGATTTTTTGCTATGTTGAGTAGCGATAAAAATGTGATTTTTGTCTATGTAGCATTGAAATAAAAATGTAATTTTTATATGTAGTAGCATGAAAAGAATGAGATTTTTTGTACATATGATGGCAAGATAAAAATATGATTTTTATATATATGGTTTTGAAATATAAATATAATTTTTATTATGAAGATAACGATATGAAAAACGTGATTTTGATATGCATGACATTGGAATGAGAATTTTATATATATATATATATATATATATATATATATATAGCGATGGGAAAATCTAATTTTTATATAAGTAGCAATATAAAAATATATTTTTTATATAGAAAATAGCGTTATGAACATGGGATGCTTAAAATATAAACATTTATTTAAAAGGTAAATATCATAATTAAAATGTGATTTTTAAAAATAAATATCGTGGATTAAAAATATAATTTTCAATGTATAAACATCATATTAAAAATGTGATTTTTAATATAAATTTCGTGAAGCAGATTGCGTTGGAATCAAAACAGCGAATCTGAGTGAAAATTAGGAATGACGGAGTGGATCCCAAGGTGAGAACACCTCACTAAAATCATTTCTGTACAATTTTATAATTGCATATATGAAATGCTCCCCATCGTCCACAGACCATGGACGACTTGTTTTCTTGATTGTATTGTGTTGTTTGAAATTGTTAAGATGTGAAATGGATTATATAAAATATTCATATGTTGAGTAAAATATTTTATCATTAAGAATATAATTTTTAACGTGAATATGAATAAAATAGATATTCTTTTACAAATCAGGCAACCTGTTTGTGTACACCCATTTGACTGATATTGATTGGGACGATAAATTTTACACATCGCCCAACTGCACAAATAATATTCAGTGTTTGTTGATTGAATCCCCACACGGGTATTGGGATGATATACGACAAACACTAGTCCCAATAATTAGTTGTATGTCAATCAATTGGTTGACAGGCTGTTGTAAGCGCTAAATATTTATATTTAATGTTTATGTAGTTAGAATGCACTCTGAATGATGGTTGATTGTTTATCATTGTTGTTATATACACGTGTGTATGAAGTCCATATAAATAACATTATATGGTAATTGACTGTGTCTAATTCTAGTTCAGAAAGAATGAATATTTTAAAATAATGAATATTTTAAAATAATATTCAGTAAAAGATCAAAATCTGATTTTGATGTCCGATTTGGGATAGACACCAATATATTTAAATATATAAAGCCATGTTGATTAGATTAACGCCATATTTACTTGAATGATATTTATATCGATTTTATTCATTCCTATAACGAATATTGAAAATGAAATGATTTCAAAATATAATATTTTGAAAATATTATCATTTATATGTTAACGATATAGAATATTCAATTTTGATTTAAAGTTGAAAATGAAGTTGGAATCGCTTTTAGAACGAATTTAAAATGATTTATAACATACATTTCAAATGGAAATCGACAAAATATATAGAATATATAATTATATATATATATTAAATGGCCTGAATAGAATGCGCCGCGCCGTGACCGTTCGTGAATTTCGACCATTGACTTCGAATTGACGTTACGGGAGATTCGACCGTCGGATTATCCTAAAACTAGAACCGTTGGGTTCGTATCGAAAAGAGGTTTCCAACGAATATGAGAGATTTGAAATCTAATGGTTGGATTTGAAATTATGTCCAAATCAAATTTGTAAAAGGTCACCGTAAGTGTAGTTCGATGACCATTTATGGAAATCGATTGTACGGGCCTTGATAAAAATATTAATAAATTGTTTAGAATCATAGTAAATGGTTTGGAAAGAGTTGGGATGAAAAATTCCATATTAGAAAAGATAAAAATATTTTTTTGTCGAAATGAACTAGTTATGAACTAGAATTATAATCCAATATTTTTAATAAATAAATTGGATTTGAAATGGTTTTACAAGTTACTGAAATTTCCAATATATGAATTGGAATGGATTTGAATCGAAATTATCTTCGAAATATTTCGATATTCGATTGGGTGATTATATGGACATTGTGGAGGAATTTGGAAGATATATATAAATATCGTTATTCCAATATGATATTTGTTGATTTCAGAATTTGATATTGAATATAAGCCGATATATTTTCTACTCAGAGCCCTGTATTTAATACCAAATGGGATTTTGAGTTTATCGTGAACGGTGTCTTCACTAACACTGTTCTTAAAACCAGTTGAGAGAAGATTTAATCTTTTTATTAAGATTTAATGAAGTTAACCAATTAACTAATATTTAATTGGAATTGAATTGAATTGAATTTTGGGTTTGTCGTGAATGGTATCTTTAAAAATTCTGTTCTTAAACCCAATGGAGTTAAGAAAATTAGAAACTAACTGGAGGTTAGCTAAGTTGAATGGTTTCTTGGGTATTGATATGATGTTGGTTTCGGCCTTTGGGATTGATACTTAGGGAATTGTTCTCTTACTAATTTACGGTTAGAGACTGATGTAATGGTGTCTTCAGTAACACTGTCCTTAAATCCCATGTAAAAAGAATAAATCTTTTAATTAACATTTAAAGAAGAGTTACCAATTAATAAACATTTAATTGGATTTGAAACGGAATGTGAATTGGGTTTATTGTGAACTGTGTTTTAAACGATATTCGTTCTTTATCCCAATTAACAGAGAAATGTGATTTGGAATTTATAAATCTTTTTATTAAGATTTAAGAAATTGTCCAAAGTAAAGTTTTCCAATTAGTTAATATTTAATTGGAATGGAATGGAATTCGATTCGATAATAATCGAAGTGAGCTTCTGTGGAGGAAGACTATTAATATGTATGGAATTTGAAAGGCTTTGCCGTTATTTCAATTATATTATTGGTCGAATACGGAAATTTGTGTCGATTATATACTGATTTGTTTTTCCGTGAAGATTCCATAATTAATGGAATGAGATTTTGGGTTTATCGTGAACCGTGTTTTAAATGACATTAGTTCTTTAACCCAGTTAAAGATAAGATTAATTTCTTAACTTTGAATAATCATTAAGTAATGACTTTTGAGATTAAAACTGAAATAGAGTTTTAATGAATCTTTAATTATACTAGAATGTGGATGAGACAAATAAATTTACCGAACTTAGGAAATGATAGAGAATGGAGTATCACCAGTTTTTCTCCAAGCTATAGTTAAATCTTTAATTAGATTTGAACGTGTAATGGTAACTAATATTTACCGATAACACTGTGGTGCTAGATATGGAGTATTACCAGTTTTGCTCCATGGGATGAATAGCTTGGGATTGGGAAATATAATAAATGATTACTTCAGTGTGGTTCGCTAATCTCGACTAGTTTGGAAAACCTCAATATGGTTTGAAATGATATTCAAAGGAGGATTAAAGAATAAATTTAAAAGAATTTATCTTTTATAAAATTAATTGGAACCTTTCCCTAAGAATGCGAATATTTGAATAAAGAATATTCTGGATTGGAATGAGGCGTATGTTGTGTTTTTATAGCACACGTTTATTATATATGCGGGTTATTCAGAAAGGTCGGGTTTATACCCATTCTGAATAACTGATTCGACGATAAGTCGATGATGAAGATTGTGGTTGAAGACCTGAGGTTTTCACATCGTTTGGATGGTAACTGATGTCTTGATTGGGTTGTAGACCCAAACGAGGTAATGAGTAGCGATCAGCCAGACAAACTTGGAGATCGACTAGATATGCGAGGACCTCTCTCCTGTATTGGATATATGGGATAAGGAATAAGGTGCCTCTGGTTTCGTTTAGACCCAGAACGAACTTCTAAATGGATGTGTGTCTGACATCGGATTTCATTCTGTGTGATTGATAGACATTAGTTGCATAGCGTGAATTGCATGTGTGGCATGATGAGATGCAAATGATCAAGGCTTCTATTGAAAAGGAGAGTCTTGTGGTTGATAATCAAAGCATGGCTTTAATATAGCATAGCTTTCTACATAGCGCTAATTCGCGAGCCTCACACCCCGATGTGAACTAGAAATGAGAGAGAACTGCTGGGAGGACATGCGTTTCTTTCTAGCTATGAGTGACGTCAGCGTTTGCAAACCCTAACATTTTACTTATGTGGATGATGGAAAGCGAGGTGCCTTGGTTATATCGGTCACTGCGGTGCCGATGGATGTTGAGTCGTCTAGCTCATTTACGCCCCATAGGGCGGGGAAACGCATTGTTCAGGCATTTTAATCCACTACATGTGGGGCCCTTAAGATGCAAGTGCCTACCTGAGTCTAGGCCCTAAGACATGGTAGGCTAGATTGTCTCGAAGCGATAAGGACGATCCCTTGCCTTGGTTCACGATGGAAATCCAACTTCCAATATGACACCTTGCGGTTTTAATTGTAGAAATAGTATGGCGACATGATATATGCTACCCATGCCGTCCATGATTGATACATTTATATTTGAAGTTGTTTTCTTCACTTATAGTAATAATAAAAGATTAAATTTCGCGTATCAAACATTATTTGTCTATTATAAGGTAAAACCCTGTCCTCCGGCTTGTGTTGCATTGTGTGATGGGACCTGGGTCTTATAATAGTTTCATTGTTCTTTATTTAGCATTGCGCTGTTTGTTTTGTGCACTGGTATTCTTGGGAGGAAACCCGTTCCGTGTTATACGGCGTGGTCCCTTGATTTAAATAACTTTAAAGTAAAGATTAATAACTGTTTTACTTCTCACACCAGTCACATGACTGACCTGGAGTTTATTTTTTAACCTAAACTCTGGGTGCCCTTATTTTCCTCTCGGGCAGCTAGTAATTGGGTTTTGCAGATATTATATTCACAGGATCCTGGTTTATAGCTGAAGGGATATTCGGAAAGCTCTGTATCCATGTATTTCTTTCAGTTATGTTTTGTATTATTTTTCTACTGTTATGTATTTAAATGTAATTTAAATCTTTGATATTTTTCCTATGTACAATAATTATTCATACTCTGTATATTCTGTACTCTGATGTAAATTGTTGTAATAAGCAATGATATGTTCTTTTGTTTGTGTTCCGATTCTTCTTGTCCTCAAAGCAATCCGGGCTATCCTTTACGGGGAAGTTCGGGTTGCTACATTTGGTATCAGAGCTTTGGTTTACAGAGGTCGAGAAGAAGACACATTAGAACCGAACAAAAGAACTCATCAGAGGTTGGATTAGTAATATCCAATGAGAATAGCTCGTTAGAGATAAGATCAGTAGCATCCTAGAACGAGTGTGAAGAGTGTTGTTTTCAAAAATCAAATTTAGTTTAAAAATTTAAACCATATTATACGTATTTGAATATTTATTCTAAATTGATTTGGATAATCTAGTATATAAAGATTTTGCATATACGTCTTGCAAACGTGTATACAAAGCCTCAAATATACTGGATAGATATAGAATCACACTCTAGTTACTCGGAGATGATTCTGATAATTGAGATCTCATCATCGGAATTTATGTTCGAGTCTCGAAAGTGGGATATATATATATATATCCAATTGACTGGTGGGAGAACCAAGACTAGATATGGTTTATTGGTTGTGAATTGGCATCAAAAATATGATTTTTGACTATGCATTAAAGTTATGTGTTTGAAACGTTAACCATCTAATGGATTTGTTGGTTGTGTTGTTTGATTCTTAGTTTGACTAATAGAATTATTGAAACCAATTTGTGAATGATTGTTAAATTAGCCAAATTTAAGCCAATATTGAACTGGATTGAAATTGTTTGAAATTTCTTGCATATACATGTATATACATTGAACATGTCATAGCAAGGAGGCTAGAGAAGAGGAATAAAATTGTATGTTCGACAAATAGGTACATATTTATTGTTTTGTTTGGGTTCGGATGATATTGTGAGCCGATTGGCTTTTTCTTTTTCCTTTTGAGATGAGAGGGCCTATGTGGCGGTTTGGGGATTTTCCCGATGCTCCCGGTACAAAGGAGGTTATGGTAAAAAAAAATTGAAAACTTAGGGTGTTAGCCAAATTTTTGAAAAAATAGAAATTCTTAGAAACTGAAAAGTTGAAGAATGAGCGCTAGAAGGAAAGTTGAGTTGGTTAGTTAAACAACTTTTAGCTCCGTTTCTTTTTTAGGATGAAAAGATTTTAAGTGGGGGAGATTGTAACAACCCAGAAAATCGGAACCAATTTAAAATTTTTATTTTGGCAATTTTAATGGATTTTGAATATTTAAAATGATTTATTTTAAATAATAACGACTAAAAATTTACTTTCGACGAAGTTAGAACGAATTGTTTTATTTTAATTATATAAGAGCCTGAAATGGCGCAGGAGTTCGAAAATTCAATTTTAATTTCAATTGAATATACAGAATTCAATATAAGTCAGAATTAGATGAAACAAAAAATATTTGAATCTGTTTAATCATATCTTTCTAACGGGTTCAGAAACTGAGATTTCACTTTATAAATTGAAAGTTACGTCCAGTTTAAAATTTAGAAAAGTCACTGTGGAATTTACATATATTTTGTATAATATATAAGCCCTTAAAAATAGCCATTTTGGAAACGACCTCCATTTTCGACGAAACCACTTTTGTTGGATCCGGGATGTCCAGTTATTGCTAAATTTAAATTTGCATAATTTTTAGAATCAATATGTGAGCATGACAAAAGAAAATGTGTTTTAACAGTTTCAGTCAATTTGGATCGACCAAAAAATGGCCATTTTTCAAACGGTCGTCAAATTTGACGAAATTAGTTTTATTAGGACTGTATCGTAAAATCATAGCCAGATTTATTTTTTTCGAATTTTTGGGGTCCGTATGTGGCCCCGGTAAATTGAAATGTGCATTTGAATTTAAAATATATTGATTTATATTTTGAATTTAATGAAAACTGATCGTAACTGCCAAATTGGCTTGCGTGGCATATCCCATTGTGCTCGGAATATGGGTAATTAGCTATGGGCGACAATCATTGGGTTCGATTTTGGGTTCAGATGAAAAAGTGGCCTTTTGGAATTAAATTATAAATAAATAAAATAAATATAAAAGGATCTAAACATAAACTCTTCCTGAGAGAAGTCGCGTGTAATAACCTGGAAATCCAAGCCAATTTAAAACTTTTATTTTGGCAATTTTAGCGAATTTGATTATTTGAAATGAATTATTTTAAATAATAATGACGAGAAAGTTATTTTGAATAGAATTAGAATGAATATATTTATTTGAATCGCCGTTAGAATATAAATATTTTATTTTAATTATAAAAGGAATTGAAAAAGGCGTGGTAGTTCGATAATTTGATTTCAAATTTCAAATGAATATACAGGTTCTAAAATAAACCGGATTTTAGTGAAACAAAAAATATTTGAATCCAATTGAGAATATCTTTCCAACGAATCCGAAAAATTGAAATTTCATAGTGGAAATCAACAGTTATGTCCAATTGAAAATTCAGAATAGTCGCTATGGAATTCTGGCCCTTAAAAATGGAAATTTTGCAAACGGCCTCGGTTTTCGACGAAACCACTTTTGTTGGATCTGTGATGTCAAGTTATTGCTAGGTTTCTAAATTCGTAATTTTTCGAATCAATATGTGAAGCCGATGGATATGCGAGGTACAAGGTGCCTCCGGTTTCGTTCAGACCCAGAACGTACTTGTAAATGGACTGTGTTTCTGACATCGGATCATTCTGTGTGACTGATATCGGTTGCATAGAGTGGTTTGCCTATGTGGCATGCTAAGATGCAAATGATCAAGGCTTCTATTGAAAAGCAGAGTCTTATGGTTGATGATCAAAGCACAGCCTGTGTGGCATAGCCTTTTGTAGCATTGATTCGCGAGCCTCAGACCCCGGTTGTGAACCAGAAACGGGAGAAGGACCTCAGGGAGGACATGTGTTTCTTTCTAGCTAGAAGTGGCGTCAGTGGTTTTACACGCCCTGACGAGTTTGACTTTTATGGTTGTTGTTGTTGCAAGGTGCCTCGGATATATCGGTGACTATGTGAAGCCGATGGAGCCATTCGTTGGCTCATTTACGCCCTAAAGGGCGGGGAAACATAGTGTTCAGGCATAATAATCCACATCGGTGGACAGGCCCTGACGATCCAAGGCTTATCTGCGCGCTTGCCTGAGACTCGGGCTAGACAGTCTCGAATCGGTTGAGGACGATCCCTGGCCTCAGTTCGCAAATGGAAATCCAATTTCCAAATACTTGACTTTGCGGTTTTGATTGTAGAGCCTAGTATGGCGACAAGATATATGGTACCCATGCTGTCTATGATTGATATTTATGATTGAAATTGTTTTGACACTATACACTTATAATAGTATCAAATGATTTGTTTTGAACGTACCAAACATGTTTGGCTATTATAAGGGAATACCCTATCCCCCGGCTTGCGTTGCATTGTGTGATAGGACCTAGGTATTATAATAGCTTCATTTTTCCAAAAAGCATTGCGTTGTTTTGTTATATACACTGGTATTCTTGGGAGGAAACCCGTTCCGTGTTATACGGCGTGGTCCCTTGAAATATCTGATTTAAAGTAAAGTTTTAAATAATTGTTTTAGTTCTCACAACAGTCACATGACTGACCTGGAGTTTATTGTTTTAACCTAAACTCTAGGTGGCCTTATTTTGAAACGGGCAGCTAGTAGCTTTGGTTTTGCATATTTATATTCATAGGATCCTGATTTACAGCTGGAATGATACTCGGAAAGCTCTGTATCCGTGTATTACTTCTAGTTGTGTATTGTATTATTTTCTGCTGCTATGTAATGTACTGTAATCTCTGATATTTTATAATGTGTAATATTGATTTATACTCTGTATATTCTTGTATTCTGATGGAATTGTTGTAATAAACAATGAAATGTTCTTCGGTCTGCATTTCGATGTGGCTTGTTCTCAACTCAATCCGCGATTTCCCGTAAGGGGGATTTCGGGTCGTGTCATCGCGCCTCCTTTTTAATTGAGAACCCTGTAATCTGCTGACCCCCTTTCCTCGTCCCACCTCGTCGGAGCACCGCCAACCTCGTCTGAGTGCCGCCGCCGGGCCGCGATGCCACCCCCTCCCTCCTCCATGCCTCTTCCTCTCTTTTCCCCTCTTGATTCGAACCGTAGCCCCCCAAACCCCAAGAGCGCTGCCACGCCCAAGATCGGCCTCTTGGAACATCGCCTGAGGTGCACCCACCACCCGCCACCTCCCACTGGCCAGCGCTGCCTCCCCCTCTAGAACTGCCAGCAGCAACAAAGCCAGCTCCTTGCTCCAATCAGAGTGAGTTTTCTGATTTAATTATGATTAGAAAATATGATATTTTTTCATGTTAGAAAGAATATAATTTTATGTTATAAAATATGATTTTTAGCCAAGGAAAGATACAATTTTTATTTATTCAAAGATTTGATTTTTATTTTAGCATAAGAAAAAAAATAGATTTTATCGCGTAATAGCAATGATTTTTCAACATAAAAAGATGATATTTTTAATATGATAAAGGTTAAATTTTTATATGAAGGAAGTTTAGATTTTTTATTAACATAAAGTTTAGATTTTTTTTAAATATAAAAATATGATTTTTATATATGTAAAGAAGATAAAAATAGGATTTTTATCTATGTTGAATAGCGATAAAAATGTGATTTTTGTCTATGTAGCATTGAAATAAAAATGTAATCTTTTCATATGTAGTAGCATGAAAAGAATGGGATTTTTTATACATATGATGGCAAGATAAAAATATGATTTTTATACGTATGGTTTCGAAATAAAAATATAATTTTATTATGAAGATAACGATATGAAAAAGGTGATTTTGATATGCATGACATTGGAATGAAAAATTGATTTTATATATATATATATATATATATATATATATATATATATATAGCGAGGGAAAAATCTAATTTTTATATAAGTAGCAATATAAAAATATAATTTTTATATAGAAAATAGCATTATGAACATGGGATGCTTAAAAATATAAACATTGATTTAAAAGATAAATATCATAATAAAAATGTGATTTTTAAAAATAAATACTGTGGATTAAAAATATAATTTTTAATTTATAAACATCATATTAAAAATGTGATTTTTAATATAAATTTCGTGAAGTAGATTGCATTGGAATCAAAACAGCAATTCTGAGTGATAATAAGGAATGACGGAGTGGATCCCAAGGTGAGAACTCCTCACTAAAAATATTTTTGTTTAGTTATTTATTTTATAACTGCATATATGAACAGCTCCACGTCGTCCACAGACCATGGACAACTTGTTTGCTTGATTGTATTGTGTTGTTCGAAATTGTTTGTGATGTGAAATGGAACTTAATAAGGGTCGCATCCCTAAAACGAAACTTAGTTAGGCTCACATCCGTTCATAAACTTATTGTAAATTTAGTCCCTGTTTTTCGAAAATTCATAAAAAAAATTTAAAAAAAATATAAAAAAATCACGATAATTCGTATTTAAATTAAACATGTACTCGCCCAAAAATTCAGATCATAATAAAATCAAAACATGCATCAAAATCAAAAAAATATAGAAAACAACGAAAAATGCAGTAATTTGCATCAAATCATGCACATATTTGGAATACTTGCATTCATCTATGCAAGTATTTCTCTGTTATATTTTTACATGCAATACTTGCATACATGTGTGCAAGTATTTAAAATAGTTGCATACATGTATGCAAGTTTCTGCACACATTTTATTTTCACATGTAAATACTTGCATACATGTGTGCAAGTATTTCAAATAGTTGCACACATGTATGCAAGTTTCTGCATACATTTTCAACTAAAACAGCTTCAGAAATACTTGCATACATGTATGCAACTATTGGCAAAAGTTGCATACATGTATGCAACTATTTGCAAGTTTTAAATTCACACCACATCCCTGTAATGTTTTCTCTGTAAACCCGCCCCTATTTTAGCTGCCGCCTGGAATCTTCCGCCTGCCACTTTCCATACCTCCGCCTCTTTCGTTTTCTGTCCAAATTTTCAGGCGCTATCACTTAAAAAAAATATATTCTAAAATCTATAAATATTCTCGGAAGTCGACAGAAATTAAAAAAAAATGTTGCATAAATGTATGCAACTTTTACGAATAGTTGCATACATTTATGCAACTATTCGAATACACATGCATATATTTATGCACGCCTGTTTGAAAAATTACATACATGTATGCAGTTTTTCTATATAACTGCATACATGTGTGCATATATGTCAAAATATATGCAAACGTGAATAAGTTGCACGTAGGTATGCAGTTTTTAAATAAATGCATCAGTAGATGCATGTTTTAACAATATGTGCATACATGTATGCATTTATACTGCAGTTTTGACGCAGATTTGAAATAAATGCATACATGTATGCAACTAATCGATTTATATGCATGTTTTGATGCAATTTACTGCATTTCGTTGATTTTCTGTATTTCATGATTTTGACGTTGTTTTTAATGTTTTTTTGATCTGATTTTTTTCATGATTAATTGTTTTAATTAAATACGAATTTACATGGTTTTTTAATATATTTTTTTGTATTTTTTTGATGAATTTTCGAAAAATAGGGACTAAATTTACAATAAGTTTATGACCGGATGTGAGCCTAATTTTGAAACTTAATAGGGACCTGTAAAAAACGCACCCTTATATAAAATATTCATATGTTGAGTAAAATATTTTATTGTTAAAAATATAATTTTCAACGTGAATAAAATAAATATTCATTAACAAATCAGACAATTTGTTTATATACACCAATTTGACTGATATTGATTGGGACGATAAATTTTACACATCGCCCAACTGTAGAAATAATATTCATCGTTTGTTGATTAAAACCCCACACAGGTATTGGGATGATATATGACATACACTAGTCCCAATAATTAGCTGTATGTCAATCAATTGGTTGACAGGTTGTTGTAAGCGTTAAATATTTGTATTTAATGCTTATGCAATATAGAATGCACTCTGGATGATGGTTGATTGTTTGTCACCGTTGTTATATACACGAGTGTATGATATCCATATAAATAACATTATATGGTAATTGACTGTGTCTAATTCCAATTCAGAAAGAATGAATATTTTAAAATAACGAATATTTTAAAATAATGAATATTGTAAAATAATATTCAGCAAAACATGAACGATATGTATATAAAGCCGTGTTGATTAGATTAACGTCATTTTGACGTGAACGATATGTATATCGATTTTATTCATTCCTATAATGAATATCGAAAAGGAAATGATTTCAAAATATAATATTTTGAAAATATTATCATTTATATGTTAATGATATAGAATATTCAATTTTGATTAAGAATGAAGTTGGATTCGTTTTGAAAACGATTTATAAAATACGTTTCGAATGAAAATCAATGAAATATATAGAACATATATATTATACATTAGATGGCCTGAATAGAACGCGCTGCTCCGTGACCATTCGCGAATTTTGACCATTGACTTCGAATTGACGTTACGGGAGATCCGACTGTCGGATTCTCCTAACACCGGAACCGTTGGGTTCGTATCGAAATGAGGTTTTCAATGAATATGAGTGATTTGAAATCGAACGGTTGGATTTGGAATTATGTCCAAATAAAATTTGGAAAAGGTCGTTGTAAGTGCAGTTCGTTGACCGTTTATGGAAATCAAATGTACGGGCCTTGATAAAAATATTAATAATTTGTTTAAATTCATCATAATCTTCCACCCAATAGAGCTCAAGGTAGGTGCAATAATCTTCAATTCTTGCTGTTAATCCATTTTAGGTGAGTGAAACTCGCACCTTTCTAGTCTTCAGTGTTTTTTTGTTTAATCTGTAGCTTACGGTTAAAAAACATTGAATTTCCTTTAGTTGTTCATCCTTTTTCTAAGTTGTTGAAAACACAGCCAATGATCTAATTTGAGCTTCTATATCTTGCAATCTACTTGATAATTTGGGGTAAATACTTTTTCATGTTGTAGTATGATGTTTGTTGAGTCTAACTACAAAGTTTCATTCTATTCCAATCACTAAAAGTTGGTGAAATCAGCCATCAAAGTCAGGGGTTCTTTGTGAAAACGACCTGGAGCAAAGTCCGTAAAGTGGGTCGACCCACTTTTTACCTGGGTTGACCCACCTTGGTATTGGGTCAACCCACCTGAAGTAAATTGCGTAAAGAGCCTTATTTTGACTCATGTCTATATTTGTTGCTTCTTAGTGAAAATAGCACCTAGGTATAACTTCTGGGTATTATATCTCCCTCATTATTGGTCCATTTTGGAAGTTCCATTTTGGGTTGTAAAGATTGAGAATTTATCTGCATGTACGCAAATATTTAGACCAATCTCAGGTCGTTTGGTCACTTAGACCAGGTCCCAAGTTTGGACCTGGAGATGATTTTGGACTAGATCAAAATTCAGTACTAAGTCTAAGTTTGGAGCTTCATATCTTCTTCATATGATGTCAGAATTTAGTGATTCCTTTATCTTTTGAAATCCAAGTTATTCTCATTTGTGTTTATAAAATTTTAGTCCAATGGGAGATTGTAACGACCCAGATAATCTGAACCAATTTAAATTTTTTTATTGGCTAAAATAATGGGTTTTAAATATTTAAAATAAATATTTTAAATTATAGCAATGAAAAGTGAGTTTGAATCGACGTTTGAAAACGAATGTAATTAATTCTAATTATAAACAAGGCCAGAAATGGCGGTGTAGTTTCAAAATTTGAATTCAAACTTTGTCGGACTGTACCGGGTGCAAAAAAAAACGGATTTGAGTGAAACCAAAAATATTTAAATCTGTTAGTGAATACCTTTCTAATGAATCTGAAAAATCGAATTTTCATAGCGGAAAGCAAAAGTTATAGCCAAATGAATTTTCAGAAAGGTCGCTATGGAATTTATATAGCCCGTGAAATTGGCCATTTTGCAAACGACCTCGGAATTCGACGAAACCACTTATGTTGGATCCGGGATGAGAAGTTATTGCTAGGTTTCAAATTTCATAATTTTTGAAGCTAGTATGTGAGCGTGGCAAAGGAAAACGTGTTTTGATCAATTACAGTTAAAGTGGATCGACCAGAAATGGGCCTTTTTGCAAACGGTCTCAGAATTTGACGAAACCAGTTTTGTTGGGACCGTATCATCAAAACATAGCCATATTTATTTTTCTGAAATTTCTCGAATCAGTTTGTGGCCCTGGCAAATTGAAATGTACGTTCAAATCGAATATTGAATGTTATATATTTTAAATTGAAGAATAACTGACTATAAAAGTCGAATTGGACTACGAAACATATCCCATTGTGTCCGGGATGGGGGTAATTAGCTAGAGGCGACAGTCGTTGGGTTTGAAAAGGAGTTCGTTTAAGAAAAAACCTATTTTTGAATTAAATATTTATCGACCAATCACAAAATTCCTTTCATAAAAAAAAATCAACGCGTTCTCTCTCCCCGTAAGTCGATATACGGCGGAACCGTGCTTCCACCTTCTTTCCTCTTTTCCGGCCGCCACCTTTGATGCCAGGCCTTGCCACCACCCACGTTCGAGAGCCCCCCCCCCCCTCTTCAAATCCGACCAAGTCTCACCACCCCCCCTTCAAATCCGACCAAGTCTCACCACCACCATCGCGCCACCTGCGAGAACGACCTCCTCAAAGTTGCTCCCTTTCGACCGCCGCCACCACCGGTAGGGACCACCGAATCGCTAGCCACCACCACACGCGTGAAGCCCCTTCCACCCCCTACGCCGTCGCGCAACCTGATCGAGACCACGTGCTTCAGATTGAAAGAAAATCTAAGACCTAGTTTTGAACATCAAAATAAGGTATACGGCTGATGATTTTTGAACTGTTTTTACACTTTAAAGTGTTGCAAACTTTGAAAAATCATATCTTTTTGCTATGTGGTCGAAATTCAGTGAAACAAGAGACAGTGGACTCGTGTGGACGTCTTCTACCTTCTAGAAGAGACCGCATATTTTTCTGAGCCTTCTGCCATTTTTGGTGGAGTGGAACCCAATGTGAGATTCTAGTTTATAAACGATATAGAAAACGACGATGTATAAATTATATAGTCGATGTATGAGTTATATAAGCGTTGTACACCTCATGTATAAGCGTTTTATAAGTTGTACGTTCGATGTATAAGTTATATATGCGTTGTAAAAATTATATATGTGTTGAAAAAGAAGTGAATTGCTATATATATATATATATATATATATATATATATATATATATATATATATATATATACACGCCCCTCGTCCACAAACCATGGACGATATTTATTGGTTGTGATTGGTGTGAAAATTGATTGATAGTGAATGGTTGATTGGCATTGTTTGTGGTTGATATTGATTGATTGTGGTTGAAAAATACCCGTTTGTGGTTGAGAAATATTTGGTTGAATCCACATAGGATTAGTTTGTGGAAATGAAATAAATATACATGCTGCCTACGTGCGAACTAGATGCATGATTCCCCATTGTCAAAAACCGCGAGGTTTTAAGGTAGAGCGAGGAGCCGTACTAGGGGCGGTCCCGGTTTTAACTACCCTGCCGTTATGCTGCCAAAATTTTGAATAATATTCATGTGTTTGAATTATTTTTATTTGTTGAAACTATATTTATTCCTTGAATAGAAAACCTTCATGTGTTGAATCGATATTCATTCGTTGAATTGAAATTCGTGTGTTGAATGGTATTCGTGTTTTAAATATAAAAATCACCTTTTTATCTATTTATATAAACTATAGAAAACCTTCATGTGTTGAATCGATATTCATTCGTTGAATTGAAATTCATATGTTGAATGGTATTCGTGTTTTAAATATAAAAATCACCTTTTTATCTATTTATATAAACTATAGAAAACCTTCATGTGTTGAATCGATATTCACTCATTGAATCGAAATTCATGTGTTGAATGGTATTCATGTTTTGAAATAAATTATTTTATAATAAAAATCCTATTTTTATTACCTATATGAACTATATAAAATAATAGAGTTTGGAAATGAAACAATAAAAATCACATTTTTGTTATATAAATGAATTGTTAAAAATAGTGAAGTGTTGAAATAGAAGACAGTTAGATAAAATTATCATTTTTATCAAATGTATGAAAAGAATATAGCTTCGAAATCGAAGAATCGATATATATATAGAAATAGAATTAAAATAAATCGAATAACGACGCTGCAGTTCATATTTTGAAACCGTGATTTCAAACGATTATACCGGAAGATCCGACCATCGGATTTTCCTGAAATCACAACCATTGGGTTCGCTTTGGAAATATCTTTCCAACGGCACCAACTTTGTAAAAATCCAACGGTTGGATTGTCTGGAATGTTTAATTCAAATCTGAAGAAAAATAGCGCCAGAATCGATTATATTTATATATATAAAAATATAATTATATTTAATCGAATAACGACGATGCAGTTCGTATTTTGAAGTCGAAACTTCAAACGATTATACCGGGAGATCCGACCGTCGGATTTTCCCGAAACTGGAACAGTTGGATTAATTTTGAAAAGATCTTTCTAATGATGTAAATATTGTGAAGATCCAACGGTTAGATTTTTAGATATGTGTATATCAAATCTGAAGAAAAACAGCACCACGGTCGCGTTATGGCCTGAAGCGTCATTTTGAATAAAATGGCTATTTTAAAATAAATAAAAATAGCGATAAATCATTATAAAATATTATAAACGATATGGATGTTGAATTTAGAAATTAACTGAAGGTTGGCTAAGTCGAATGGTTTCTTGGGTATTGATCTGATGTTGGTTTCGGCCTTCGGGGTTAATATTTGGGAAATCACTCTCTTACTGATTGACGGTTAGTGACTAATGAATTGAAATGATGTGTGTGTATGTTAGTGTTGCACTTGTTAATCATATATGCGAGTTGCTCAGAAAGACCGGGTTTATTCCATTCTGAATAACTGAATCGACGATAAGAAATCGAAGATGAAGACGGTGGTCGAAGACCAGAGATCTTCACCTCGTTTGGATGGTAACCGAGGTCCTGATTGGGAGGCATCCCGAAATATGGATAATGAGTGGTGATCGTCCAGACGTACGTGGTGATCGATGGGTTTGCGAGGTATTTTGTGCCTCCGGTTTCATTCAGACCCAGAACGAACTAGCAAATGGACAGTGTGTTTGACATTGGAATTTATTCTGTGTGATTGATAGCCATCAGTTGCACGGTGTGCATTGCCTGTGTGGCATGCTAAGATGCAGTGATCAGGGCTTCTGTTGAAAAGCAAAGTCTTGTGGTGATGATCAAAGCACCGCCTGTGTGGCGTAGCTTTGTGTATAACGTGTAATCGCGAGCCTCACACCCGGGTATGAACCAGAAATGGGAGAAAGGACCTCAGGGAGGGCCTGCGTTTCCTCCTAGCTAGAAGTGGCGTCAGTGGTTTTACACGCCCTGACGAGTTTGACTTATGTGGTTGTTGCTGTTGCGAGGCGCCTCGGTTAAATCGGACGATCCGGGTCTGATGGAGTCATTTGTTGGCTCGCTTACGCCGGGGAAACGTAGTGTTCAGGCATAATAATCCACCTCGGTGGACCGGCCCTGACGATCCAAGGCTTGCCTGCGCGCTTGCCTGAGACTCAGGCTAGGCAGTCTCGAATTCGGTAAGGACTATCTTTTGCCTTGGTTCATGACGGAAATCCAATTTCCAAATACGTGACTGTGTGGTTTTGATTGTATACCTATATATGGCGACATAGTGGTATGGGGCATTAATGTCGTCTATGATTGATAGTTATGATTTGACATTGTTTTCAAAACATATAAACACTAGCAATAATATCAAATGCCTTTGTTTTATCTGTATCAAGCATATTTTGGCCGTTATATGGTGAAAACTCTATCCTCCGGTTTGCGTTGCATTGTGTGATGGGAACTGAGTCTTATAATGGCTTCATTTTTATAAAAAGCATAGCGAAGTTTAAAAGAAAGATTTGTTTTTAAAGCACTGGCAATACAATGGGGTAAACCCGTTCCATGAAAGTGGCGTGGTCCTGTGATTAGCCATATTATAAATGTTTTGAGTATATTTCTCATACCAGTCCCATGACTGACTCGTAGTTTGTTTCACTTTCAAACTCGGGTGCCCCTTTTTCTACATGGGCAGCCTTGTATTCAGGTTTAGCAGGTTCTTTCTGGATAGCTGGAGCTGAAGATGGATTCTATCATTTATCTCTTTTTATGTTGTTCGGCTCCTATTGTACATTATGTTTGTTTTCCACTATAGACATATATGTATAGTTGAACTGTAACACCCCATGTACATTAATGTCACTCACAAAGGGAATGCATTAACTTCTATGGAGCGTTTTAAGTGAATATAGAACAGAAAATCACAACAAGACAGATATGAAATAGTACTTGAAAATTTAAAACTTTATTTATTGCAACGGAAGGTAAATATGTTTAGTTACATCACCAAAACCCAAAGACTAAAGTCAAGTACATAATATCCATCTTGACAAAATCAGAGTACATAATATAAAAAGCATAATCCCATAAATAGCCATAAAAGAGATAGGTTGAGCTTTACTTCAGCAATCCAAATCCAAGTGCTCCCAAAGAGATCCAAATCAAGCTTCCCACCCTAAGAACCTAAGGGGGGGGGGAAGGAAGAAAAGAGGTGGAAACAAAGGGGGTCAAACATAAAGTCTGGCAAGTCCGATAACTCCAACGATATAATTATCAAAGTAACTAGGATAAGACATAAGCTTGGTAAATAAGGAAATGACTGTGAATTAATAGCATGACCAAGCAACCAAAAATAATAGGATGAGCAAAGATAACGTTAAAGGCGCTTCCTAATCAATATAGGGTAATTACTATACTCTACCGTACTGTATCGTACTGTACTGTACTAACACTAACTGCTTCCATACTAGTCACTCTAGAAACTTGATCCCTCTTGACTAAATAGAATGATGATAGCTTCGTGTACTACTAGATGTACCCACTATCCCCACTAGATGTACCCCTTCAATGGTAATTCCATGTACTCCTAGCTGACGTCATAGGTGCCGCCTGCTCCTATCTCCACTAGGTGTACCCCTTTAATGATAAATTAATAATGGTAGCTTCGTGTACCCCTAGCTGACTACATAGGTGCCGTCTGCTCCTATCTCCACTAGATGTACCCACTACCCTACCCCATTCGATCGGCTCCCTAACTCGTAGATACCCGTGTTGGTCCCACAGTGGGGTGTATCACTCCCCTAAAGTGGCAACCCAATACAACTTAAGGATGCACGACTTATACCTACACGATGCAACAACGTCTTACCTACCAGCCTGGGCCCACGCACGCACATGACCCCGTTGGACTTGCGTTGCCACCGCTAACCCATTTTGGCCTCTAACAATCAGGCACAGTTGGCGTGTCCCGTCCTCGACTTTGGTCGAGCTCACAAAGATACTTAATGGGCTACTGGACTGAAAAGGGCCCCCACCAAGCTTCCCACCTAGGCTTGGTCCCCTCTAATACATCCCACTTAACCCCATGTCCACTTACATGTATAAATTTGTTTAAGTGTTTTCTAATTTAACCTAGTCTCACCCTTTTGTTCAATTAACAGGTTGTATTGGTTAAGTCTGTGGGCCTATATACACAAATATTACCCACCTACCCAAGATTTACTTAACCCTCTCACTGGTTCAGAAATATTTAATTTACAGTTAAGTTTGTGGGCCTATCTGTACTAATATTACCCGCCTACCCAAGATTTACTTAACCCACTCATTCCGTATAACCCAGTTTACTTAACCCCCAACTTAAACTTAAGTTCTTACAATCCCTAGGGATCAGATTTGGTTAAGTAGTCCATTTCAGTTACCATGTCCATTTTTAATTAATTAATTAAAACCTTTCCCTTCATAGGTGTCAATACCTATTTTATCCAATAATTTGAATTACATGTCATAATTGTTTATATTCAAATTAGTCCATTTTTCTAATCGTATTTCTCATGACATCCACATGTCACCCACAAGTCACCCACTAGATTCCTCATGCCACCCAAGGCACCCACTTAACCCCCTCATGTCCCACTACATGCTTATCTGGTTAAGTATTTCTTAATTCATTAAGGCCGTAACCTTATAAAGACCTCTCACATTAGACTGACATTTATGGCAGCTGGATTTGCTGGGCGGGTCCGGGCAGTCTTACACCATAAAAGAGCTTAACCTCGTGTCTTTACAACTGTTACGCTTTTAATTTGGGCCTAGGACCTCTCACATTGGGCTACCATTTGTGACTACTGGATTTGCCGGGCAGGTCCGTGCAGTTTTACGTCACAAATGAGTCCAACCTCGTTACATAGGCTTTGATTATCACTTATAATCCTTTACCTCAATTTGAATTATTTTCCCTATTCAAATTATCAATTAATTCCAAATTTAACGATGTCCATAATTGACTCAATTATGTCCATCCATTTATGGTATGCAAAATTATACCAATTTCGTCACAAATTTATTATATGCCATTAATGGCCTTTTATCTCACTATTTAATATCCCTATTCAAATTCAAATTAATTTACATATATGACTCATTTACATTCCAATTCACATTTATTAACATAATATTTTCATCCCATATTTGGATTAATTATTCCTAATCAAATATGTTAATAAAATTCCAATTATCTTTATGACCATAATTCACATTAATTATGTCTATATATCACTTTACCAATTAATATTTCAATTTACATATATGCCTCTTTTAAGGCCATTACATGGCAATTCACATTTATTAACATAATCAATATTTTTCCCTATAACCCCCGCGGCGTCCATTCGCATAGAATATATGATAGACTAAGAAATAGTCTAACACATGGAAAAGGGAAAAACACCACATATTCACATAACATACAAAATAGGCCTAACTTGCATATGAGAATTTACCACATAACCTGCATAAAATCTTCAATCTAAACATAGGCCTAAAAGTATGAACCTACATGTTATGAAAAAGATTTTCATCACAAAACTTACATAGGCAATAACCAAAAACTTGCATAACATGATTCATATTCCAAACTCATATTTTTATATAAACGTGCATATGTGATTTATGCAACATAACAATGGTGTAAATTTGCCTCTAAATATACAAACTAGCATGTACAGATTTGGCATTTAACTTATGCATATCATAGCCTAACTTTTAATCTAAAATAGATGTCATAATATTTACTAACTTGCATGTGATTTATGTCTAAATCAACATCTAATCTAGCATACATACATATGATCTATCATATGAATCAACATAACCAAACTAGCATTTAAACAACATGATGATTTGATTACACGTAAGCCAATCGTAGAATTACAACATAGATCATAACTTTACAACATAGATGACAACATAAAATCATAGAATTTACAACATGTATGATAACATCACAATTTAACAACATAATCATATCATACGGTCAATAATTCACATAATATCCATATAATCCACAATTTTATCTAATCTTACTCAATTTAATAATTATCTTGATTAGAGAAATCGAACTTGCCTTTCGTGGTTAAAGAATTATGAACAATTGATCAAACTTGATGCAGAATTGTTGTAGCGACGTTAGTTGATTTGTTGTGGAAGCTCTAAGCTTAAATTAGGTTGAATTGATTAGCAATCTTCCTCTTTAGTTGGCGGCGGCTACACTGAGTTCCATGGCGACGACATAACGACTTTGGTTCCAATTTTAATTAGGTTTAGGGTTAGCATTAGGATGTATTTATAGGTGTAGGAAGTTATTTAGGACCATTAGATTAACCCTGAACCATGAGAACCAATCAAATGCAAAATCTCCATTTGAGCGAATCGGCCCACGGGTTGACAGCCAAACACCCTGGATTAACCCCTAGTCGACCCAGCAAGGCTCGGGTCGACCTCAAAAATGGGCCGGTTCGGTTATTCCCCCTCCCAATTCGTTGTTTTGAACTTTTTCACATATTTATTTATTTAATTTTTAATTTATATATATATATATATCAATATATATATATTTCTCTACGCAACCCATTTCACTTAATTCTTTTCTAAAAATTAAGTATACTTTAATTTGTGAATTTTAATGTTATAAAATTACGGGGTGTTACATTCTCCCCTCCTTAAAGGATTTCGTCCCCGAAATCTCCAAGTCAAGAAGAATGTATATCCTACCATCTAATCGTCCATCTACTCAACCATCAAACACCAGCATCCATTGTCCTTAAAAGACTTCTAATGCTTTAATGTTTATATGCACAGTGTGTGTATATGTCCATATCTAATGCAAAATTAGGCGGTTTACTGATTCAGTCGACCTCCTTAGTGCAATTCATGATAGTGCCATGCGTCCAATATGTATGCAAAAGATTCCTAATGATACATATTAATTCTATATGCGTGCACAACCATCCACCCGAATGCAGCAACTATATGATAATACAACCATTATACATCCATTTTACTAAATACATCCATATATATGCAATATGCAATATGAAGTGACTGAGCCGATCTGGTGCCTAATAGTGTGTGTATATGCATCCACGAGCAACCACTAGCGAACACTTGCATCCACTTTGCATCCATTATATATAACATGTCTCAAACACATGTTTCAACCATAGGATTTCTCTAACTAAAGGTCAAAGATACTAGCGAGAGGACATACTAAAGATAAGATAAGCACAAGCTAAGCGATGAAGGAGAAATTAAAAGTCATACCCTCGAATAGAAAAGGGTACAATGAACGCATCTTCTCTTCCGTCTCCCAAGTAGCGTTATTCTCATCGTCTCCCCATTGTACTTTGACTAGTCTGACCTCTCGATTTCTCAACTTCTTGATCTCCGACCCAAGAATGCATGTAGGAGCTCGTCGAATCGTCGCATCACGCTCTATTTCCACCTCTCTAAGCAAGCTCGGCTCCACTACCCCCGCGGTCTCATGTAAGCACTTCCTTAAATGTGATACATGGAATACGTCGTGTACACCACTAAGTCTCTCAGGCAACTCCCCTCTATACGCCATCTGACCAATCTTCTCCTTTATAGGAAACGGCCCTACGAAGCTGGGTGCTAATTTCCCAACGGACCCAAAGCGAACAACATTCCGTAATGGAGACACTTTGATAAAGACCATGTCCCCAACCTCAAACTCAAGATCTGTCCTCCTCTTATCCGCATAAGATTTCTTCCTATCTTGCGCTGCTTTCATCCTTCTTCGAATCAAATCAATCTTCTCCGAAGTCTCTCTAATCATATCGGGCCCAATTAAGATCTTATCCGTAGATTCCCACCAACGTGTAGGTGAACGACAAGGTCGTCCATAAAGAGCTTCGAAAGGTGCCATGCCAATGCTAGACTGAAAGCTATTATTATATGCGAACTCCACCAATGGAAGATGCTCTTCCCATGTACCCCCAAAGTCTAGGATACATAGACTCAAAAGGTCCTCTAGAATACGATTCACCCTCTCAGTTTGGTCGTCCGTCTAAGGATGATAAACGGTGCTCAAACATAACTGAGTCCCTACCGCTTCTTGTAAGCTCCTCCAAAATTCGCTAGTGAAGATAGGATCGCGGTCGCTTACTATGCTAGAAGGAACACCATGCAAACGAACTATCTCTCGGACGTATACAGGAGCTAACCATGGAGCAGTCCTCTTACTCTTCACGGGAATAAAATGCGCGCTCTTAGTAAGTCTATCTACTATAACCCAAATCCCTGTATTACCCTTCCTCGATCTTGGTAATCCATCAACAAAATCTATTGAGATACTATCCATGTGAACTCATCGCAACTATCCATCTCCCACGCAAGCCGTCCTATTCGAACTCGATATCCCCCAAGCACAAGCCCCAAAGGCCTAAACCAATATCAGACAAGAACCCAAGGAATACCTCCTTCGATTTCAGACAGTCTACGTGAGATGATACTAGCAAAATAAATAATTGTGCACTTAACCGACTCTGGCTGTCCTCGCCAGTCTTGCTTCAAAACCATCACTAATCACCTAACTGACTTTGCATTATCCCCTAGGCACACATGAATACCTCGTTCCTCTAGGTAAACCCCGCACTTCATCAAAGACGTCACTATACTCACGGACCACACGAAAAGATTCCAAATCACTGTTGGATACGTCAAGAGATTCTAGACAGCTAAACGTCACTGAACCCCTAGGTCACAAGAAATATGAGGGTCTTTCCATAATGAATCAATAGTCTAACAACCCTCCTTTCACAATCTAGGATGGAACCCCGCCTGGGTAGCCAATCCACCCCTAGAATCAAACTATAGCCCTTGAAACCAAGGACGGAGGCGTTGCATTCAAATCCAACGTCCAAGATAGACACCCTCAAATCCCGACAAACCATTGAAGGATGAGCCGAACCACCAAAAAGATTTGAGACTAGGATGGGATCCTTAACTAGACTAGTATTTAGGTGCAGTGTTTTCAACTAACGAAGCAGATACTAACGAGTATGAAGCGCCAGAATCAAACAAAGTTCGAACAGGATGATAAAGGAAACCAAATTTCTACCTGGATGGTCCTACTCCTATCAGGTATACCAGCCGTGAGAGAATATAACTACCCTCCAGAAGATCTTGTACTTTGCCCTTGCCTCTTTGGACAATCCTAATAAGGTGTCCTATTTCTCCAAAAGGATAACTACTAGCCTTCTTCTTCACATTCCCCATTCGTGACCTTCCACCAAGATGCGGTTTCGTCCTTCATTAACCAACAACTATTTGAGCCTTCCTCCCATCGTCTACCTTAAAGGTATCAACAAGCCCTCCACTTCCTTGAACTAACTTCTAGCCCGACAAACGTCTAAGTCCCTTGAAGTGGTTATTCGTCCTTCGTATGGAAGTCCCTATTTATCTTAGAAAAAGCATCTATACGTGGAGGGGAAATTCAAAAAGAGAAAGAGGAAGAGATTCAAAACGGAGAATCGAAGGAAAGATATATGGCTCTTGGGAATTATGTTTTTAAAACAAACCTTTCTTTCAAAAATACTCTTCTACAAACATATTTTTGAAAGTATTCTTTATAAAAATGCTTTTGAAAAATAGTTTCTCAAAATGTCTTATCTGTTCTGGTGACCTTCAGCTCTGATACCACGTGTAACACCCCATGTCCATTAATGTCACTCACAAAGGGAATGCATTAACTTCTATGGAGCGTTTTAAGTGAATATAGAACAGAAAATCACAACAAGACAGATATGAAATAGTACTTGAAAATTTAAAACTTTATTTATTGCAACGGAAGGTAAATATGTTTGTTTACATCACCAAAACCCAAAGACTAAAGTCAAGTACATAATATCCATCTTGACAAAAT
Organism: Allium sativum; assembly: GCA_030737875.1. Classification (NCBI taxonomy): domain Eukaryota; kingdom Viridiplantae; phylum Streptophyta; class Magnoliopsida; order Asparagales; family Amaryllidaceae; genus Allium; species Allium sativum. Next base: position 660,706,761 of record CM060920.1, read on the forward strand.
CAGAGTACATAATATAAAAAGCATAATCCCATAAATAGCCATAAAAGAGATAGGTTGAGCTTTACTTCAGCAATCCAAATCCAAGTGCTCCAAAAGAGATCCAAATCAAGCTTCCCACCCTAAGAACCTGGGGGGGGGGGGGGGAGGAAGAAAAGAGGTGGAAACAAAGGGGGTCAGACATAAAGTCTGGCAAGTCCGATAACTCCAACAATATAATTATCAAAATAACTAGGATAAGACATAAGCTTGGTAAATAAGGAAATGACTGTGAATTAATAGCAAGACCAAGCAACCAAAAATAATAGGATGAGCAAAGATAACGTTAAAGGCGCTTCCTAATCAATATAGGGTAATTACTATACTCTACCGTACTGTACCGTACTGTACTGTACTAACACTAACTGCACCCATACTATTCACTCTAGAAACTTGATCCCTCTTGACTAAATAGAATGATGATAGCTTCGTGTACTACTAGATGTGCCCACTATCCCCACTAGAAGTACCCCTTCAATTGTAATTCCATGTACTCATAGCTGACGTCATAGGTATCGCCTGCTCCTATCTCCACTAGGTGTACCCCTTTAATGATAAATTAATAATGGTAGCTTCTTGTACCCCTAGCTGACTACATAGGTGCCGTGTGCTCCTATCTCCACTAGATGTACCCACTACCCTGCCCCATTCGATCGGCTCCCTAACTCGTAGATACCCGTGCTGGTCCCACAGCGGGGGTGTATCACTCCCCCAAAGTGGCAACCCAATACAACTTAAGGATGCACGGCTTATACCTACACGATGCAACAACGTCTTACCTACCAGCCCGGGCCCACGCACGCACATGACCCCATTGGACTTGCGTTGCCACCGCTAACCCATTTTGGCCTCTAACAATCAGGCCCAATAGGCGTGTCCCGTCCTCGACTTGGGTCGAGCTCACAAAGATACTTAATGGGCTACTGGACTGAAAAGGGCCCCCACCAAGCTTCCCACCTAGGCTTGGTCCCCTCTAATACATCCCACTTAACCCCATGTCCACTTACATGTATAAATTTGGTTAAATGTTTTCTAATTTAACCCAGTCTCACCCTTTTGTTTAATTAACAGGTTGTATTGGTTAAGTCTGTGGGCCTATATACACAAATATTACCCAAATATTACCCAACTACCCAAAATTTACTTAACCCTCTCACTGATTCAGACATATTTAATTTACGGTTAAGTTTGTGGGCCTATATGTACTAATATTACCCACCTACCCAAGATTTACTTAACCCACTCATTACGTATAACCCAGTTTACTTAACCCCCAACTTAAACTTAAGTTCTTATGATCCCTTAGTTTGTGGGCATATATGTACTAATATTACCCACCTACCCAAGATTTACTTAACCCACTCATTCCGTATAACCCAGTTTACTTAACCCCCAACTTAAACTTAAGTTCTTACAATCCCTAGGGATCAGATTTGGTTAAGTAGTCCATTTCATTTACCATGTCCATTTTTAATTAATTAATCAATTAATTAAAACCTTTCCCTTCATAGGTGTCAATACCTATTTTATCCAATAATTTGAATTACATGTCATAATTGTTTATATTCAAATTACTCCATTTTTCTAATCGTATTTTACATGACATCCACATGTCACCCACATGTCACCCACTAGATTCCTCATGCCACCCAAGGCACCCACTTAACCCCCTCATGTCCCACTACATGCTTATCTGGTTAAGTATTTCTTAATTCATTAAGGCCGTAACCTTATAAAGACCTCTCACATTAGACTGACATTTATGGCAGCTGGATTTGCCGGGAGGGTCCGGGAAGTCTTACACCATAAAAGAGCCTAACCTCGTGTCTTTACAACTGTTATGCTTTTAATTTGGGCCTAGGACCTCTCACATTGGGCTACCATTTGTGACTACTGGATTTGCCGGGTAGGTCCGGGCAGATTTACGTCACAAATGAGTCCAACCTCGTGTCCTAAGCATTGAGTATCACTTATAATCCTTTACCTCAATTTGAATTATTTTCCCTATTCAAATTATCAATTAATTCCAAATTTAACGATGTCCATAATTGACTCAATTATGTCCATCCATTTATGGTATGCAAAATTATACCAATTTCATCACAAATTCATTATATGCCATTAAAGGCCTTTTATCTCACTATTTAATATCCCTATTCAAATTAAAATTAATTCATGTATGACTCATTTACATTCCAATTCACATTTATTAACATAATATTTTCATCCCATATTTGGATTAATTATTCCTAATCAAATATGCTAATAAAATTCCAATTATCTTTATGACCATAATTCACTTTAATTATGTCCGTATATCACTTTACCAATTAATATTTCAATTTACATATATGCCTCTTTTAAGGCCATTACATGCCAATTCACATTTATTAACATAATCAATATTTTTTCGCAAAACCCCCGTGGCGTCCATTCGCATAGAATATATGATAAACTAAGAAATAGTCTAACACATGGAAAAGGGAAAAACACCACATATTCACATAACATACAAAATAGGACTAATTTGCATATGAGAATTTACCACATAACCTGCATAAAATCATTGATCTAAACATAGGCCTAAAAGTATGAACCTCCATGTTATGAACAAGATTTTCATCACAAAACTTACATAGGCAATAACCAAAAACTTGCATAACATGATTCATATTCCAAACTCATATTTTTATATAAACCTGCATATGTGTTTTATGCAACATAACAATGGTGTAAATTTACCTATAAATATACAAACTAGCATGTATAGATTTGGCATGTGACTTATGCATATCATAGCCTAACTTTTAATCTAAAATAGATGTCATAATATTTACTAACTTGCATGTGATTTATGTCTAAATCAACATCTAATCTTGCATATATACATATGATCTATCATATAAATCAACATATCCAAACTAGCATTTAAACAACATGATGATTTGATTACACGTAAGCCAATCGTAGAATTACAACATAGATCATAACTTTACAACATAGATGACAACATAAAATCATAGAATTTACAACATGTATGATAACATCACAATTTAACAACATAATAATATCATACGGTCAATAATTCACATCATATCCATATAATCCACAATTATATATAATCTTACTTAATTTAATAATTATCTTGATTAGAGAAATCGAACTTGCCTTTCGTGGTTAAAGAATTATGAACAATTGATCAAACTTTATGCAGAATTTTTGTAGCGACGTTAGTTGATTCGTTGTTGAAGCTCTAAGCTTGAATTAGGTTGAATTGATTAGCTATCTTCCTCTTTAGTTGGCGGCGGCTACACTGAGTTCCATGGCGACGACATAACGGCTTTGGTTCCAATTTTAATTAGGTTTAGGGTTAGCATTAGGATGTATTTATAGGTGTAGGAAGTTATTTAGGACCATTAGATTGACCATGAACCATGAGAACCAATCAAATGCAAAATTTGCATTTGAGCGAATCGGCCCACGGGTTGACAGCCAAACACCCTGGATTAACCCCTAGTCGACCCATCAGGGCTTGGGTCGACCTCAAAAATGGGCCGGTTCGGTTATTCCCCCTCCTAATTCGCTATTTTGAACTTTTTCGCATATTTATTTATTTAATTTTTAATTTTTATATATATCAATATATATATATATATATTTCTCTGCACAACCCATTTCACTTAATTCTTTTCTAAAAATTAAGTATACTTTAATTTGTGAATTTTAATGTTATAAAATTACGAGGTGTTACATGAACTGTATTTGTACTAAGTATGATCCTGTATACTGTGTAACTCTGATGATTACTCTTATCTAGTATATTCTATTGTTCATTATCTGGTGTATTTATTTATTCATGTTCTGCTATTATCTGTTTCTGTGTTATATTCCATGGATTACCCTTGCCACCGTCAGTACGGGGTTTGGGGTCATCTCAATTTGGTATAAGAGCTTTGGTTAAGCTTAGTTCTGGAACATAACATATTAACGAACTGGTCAGAGATAGAACCAGTAGTGTTCTAGGACGAGTAACTCAGTACAGATAGGATCAACAATATCCTAGTATGAGTACAGCAGAATCAGAACAACTCGTTAGAGATGGGGTCAGAAGTGCCTCAGAACGAGTCGAGCGTAATATGTTTTTAAATAACGTATTTGTTATTATATATATAGTCTGGTTTATAAATATAATTTTTGAATATATAAAAGATATATATTTGAAAGGTTAAAAACAAATTGATTTTTGTTTGTGTTGTGTGATAGTAGATTTGATTAATTAAAATTGTTGACACGATAGTTAATTTAATTAATAAGAGAGTAATGGTAGAATTTATTTGGGTATATCACACATTGAACTGAGTAGAAAACAGATATAAATATATACATGTGCATTATATATGTTTGAACATGTAAATGGATAGCTGTTGAGTAAAGATTTTATTTGTGTGCCCGACAAATAGGTAAACCTTAATGAGTTGGATGCGAAATATTATTATATCAACTCTTGTGAATTCCATTGGATGCGGAGTGCTGGTTATTCTGTGTGTAAAAATAAATGTCGCCACAGGATAGTAACAATTAATTTTGAACTACATTACATGGCATACTTCTGGAAGATAGGCATACTTCATCATATACCACATAAGCATTTGGAGCTTGTATGACGAGGTGGAAGATTTACCATACGAGTGAGAGGTTTGTATGGCGATGACTATATTTTACAGGTTGAACTGATGACTGATATGGACTATTTAAATTGTAACGATAAAATTGCCAGATTAATAAAAACCCCACACGGGTCTCGAGTTGACAATAATCATGTCTCTCTAGTTATTAGATACGACACATGGACTATTTATTTCCCACACGGGACGAGGTGACGAGGATTTATCCTTTGGAGCATTTAAAATACACACTCCCTCAGGCTTTGACAGGGTGACGAGAATTTATTCTCTGGAGTTATTATCTATACACGCTCCCCTGTAAACACCAGAATATATCACTATAAATATGTGTATGCTTATTAGGATTTATTGGGTACCTAATACGGCCCAATAAATTTCCAAACCTCTCCCCGTAAAAGGAGGTTATTGCGAAATTTTTCGAAAATTCCGGGTGTTAGCCAAATTTTTGAAGAATTTGAAAATTCTCAGAAACTGAAAAGTTGGAGAATTGAAGCCAGATCGAACGTAGAGTTGATTAATCAAACCACTTTCGACTTTTTTCCTTTTCGGGGACGAAAAGTTTTAAGTGGGGGAGATTGTAACTACCCAGATAATCTGAACCAATTTAAATTTTTTTTATTGGCTAAAATAATGGGTTTTAAATATTTAAAATAAATATTTTAAATTATAGCAATGAAAAGTGAGTTTGAATCGACGTTTGAAAACGAATATAATCAATTCTAATTATAAACAAGGCCTGAAATGGAGCTATAGTTTCAAAATTTGAATTCAAACTTTGTCGGACTGTACCGGGTGCAAAACAAAATGGATTTGAGTGAAACCAAAAATATTTAAATCTGTTAGTGAATACCTTTCTAACGTATCTGAAAAATCGAATTTTCATAGCGGAAAGCAAAAGTTATGGCCAAATGAATTTTCAAAAAGATCGCTATGGAATATATATAGCCCGTGAAATTGACCATTTTGCAAACAACCTCGGAATTCGACGAAACCACTTTTGTTGGATCCGAGATGAGAAGTTATTGCTAGGTTTCAAATTTCATAATTTTTGAAGCTAGTATGTGAGCATGGCAAAGGAAAACGTGTTTTGATCAATTACAGTTAAATTGGATCGACCAGAAATGGGCCTTTTTGCAAACGGTCTCAGAATTCGACGAAACCAGTTTTGTTGGGACCGTATCGTCAAAACATAGCCAGATTTATTTTTCTGGAATTTTTCGAATCAGTTTGGGGCCCTGGCAAATTGAAATGTACGTTCAAATCGAATATTGAATGTTATATATTTTAAATTGAAGAATAACTGATCGTAACAGTCGAATTGGACTACGAAACATATCCCATTGTGTCCGCGATTGGGGTAATTAGCTGGAGGCGACAGTCATTGGGTTTGAAAAGGAGTTAGTTTAAGAAAAACCCTATTTTTGAATTAAATATATATCGACCAATCACAAAATTCCTTTCATAAAAAAAATCAACGCGTTCTCTCTCCCCGTAAGTCGATATACGGCGGAACCATGCTTCCATCTTCTCTCCTCTTTTCCGGCCGCCACCTTCCACGTCAGGCCTCGCCACCACCCACGTTCGAGAACCCCTTCCCCCTCTTCAAATCCGACCAAGTCTCACCACCCCCCTCTTCAAATCCGACCAAGTCTCACCACCCCCCATCGCGCCACCTGCGAGAACAACCTCCTCAAAGTTGCTTCCTTTCGACCGCCGCCACCACCGGTAGGGACCACCGAATCGCCAGCCACCACCATGCGTGTGAAGCCCCTTCCACCCCCTACGCCGTCGCGCAACCTGATCGAGACCACGTGCTTCAGATTGAAAGAAAATCTAAGACCTAGTTTTGAACATCAAAATAAGGTATACGGCTGATGATTTTTGAACTGTTTTTACACTTTAAAGTGTTGCAAACTTTGAAAAATCATATCTTTTGGCTATGTGGTCGAAATTCAGTGAAACAAGAGACAGTGGACTCGTGTGGACGTCTTCTACCTTCTGGAAGAGACCGCATATTTTTCTGAGCCTTCTGCTATTTTTGGTGGAGTGGAACCCATTGTGAGATTCTAGTTTATAAACGATATAGAAAACGACGATGTATAAATTATATAGTCGATGTATGAGTTATATAAGTGTTGTACACCTCATGTATAAGCGTTGTATAAGTTGTACGTTCGATGTATAAGTTATATATGCGTTGTAAAAATTATATATGTGTTGAAATAGAAATGAATTACTATATATATATATATATATATATATATACGCCCCTCGTCCACAAACCATGGACAATATTTATTGGTTGTGATTGGTGTGAAAATTGATTGATAGTGAATGGTTGATTGGGATTGTTTGTGGTTGATATTGATTGATTGTGGTTGAAAAATACCCGTTTGTGGTTGAGAAATATTTGGTTGAAACCACATAGGATTAGTTTGTGGAAATGAAATAAATATACATGCCGCCTGCGTGCGAATTAGATGCATGATTCCCCATTGTCAAAACCGCGAGGTTTTAAGGTAGAGCGAGGAGCCGTACTAGGGACGGTCCCGGTTTTAACTACCCTGCCGTTATGCTGCCGAAATTTTGAATAATATTCATGTGTTTGAATTATTTTCATTTGTTGAAACTATATTTATTCGTTGAATAGAAAACCTTCATGTGTTGAATCGATATTCATTCGTTGAATTGAAATTCATGTGTTGAATGGTATTCGTGTTTTAAATATAAAAATCACCTTTTTATCTATTTGTATAAACTATAGAAAACCTTCATGTGTTGAATCGATATTCATTCGTTGAATTGAAATTCATGTGTTGAATGGTATTCGTGTTTTAAATATAAAAATCACTTTTTTATCTATTTATATAAACTATAGAAAACCTTCATGTGTTGAATCGATATTCATTCGTTGAATCGAAATTCATGTGTTGAATGGAATTCATGTTTTGAAATAAATTGTTTTATAATAAAAATCCTATTTTTATTACCTATATGAACTATATAAAATAATAGAATTTGGAAATGAATTTTTTTACAATAAAAATCACATTTTTATTATATAAATGAATTGTTAAAAATAGTGAAGTGTTGAAATAGAAGACAGTTAGATAAAATTATCATTTTTATCAAATGTATGAAAAGAATATATATTTGAAATTGAAAAATCGATATATATATATATATATAGAAATAGAATTAAAATAAATCGAATAACGACGCTGCAGTTCGTATTTTGAAACCGTGATTTCAAACGATTATACCGGAAGATCCGACCATCGGATTTTCCTGAAATCACAACCGTTGGGTTCGCTTTGGAAATATCTTTCCAACAGCACCAACTTTGTAAAAATCCAACGGTTGGATTGTCTGGAATGTTTAATTCAAATCTGAAGAAAAACAACGCCAAAATCGATTATATTTATATATATAAATATAATTATATTTAATCGAATAACGACGCTGTAGTTCGTATTTTGAAATTGAAACGTCGAACGATTATACCGGGAGATCCGACCGTCGGATTTTCCTGAAACTGGAACCGTTGAATTCGTTTTGAAAAGATCTTTCTAATGATGTAAATTTTGTGAAGATCCAATGGTTAGATTTTTAGATATGTGTAAATCAAATCTGAAGAAAAACAGCGCCACGGTCGCGCTATGGCCCGAGGCGTCATTTTGAATAAAATGGCTATTTTAAAATAAATAAAAATAGCAATAAATCATTATAAAATATTGTATACGATATGGATGTTGAATTTAGAAATTAACTGAAGGTTGGCTAAGTTGAATGGTTTCTTGGGTATTGATCTGATGATGGTTTCGGCCTTCGGGGTTAATATTTGGGAAATCGCTCTCTTACTGATTGACTGTTAGTGACTAATGAGTTGAAATGATGCGTGTGTATGTTAGTGTTGCACTTGTTAATCATATACGCGAGTTGCTCAGAAAGACCGGGTTTATCCCATTCTGAATAATTGAATCGACGATAAGAAATCGAAGATGAAGACGGTGGTCGAAGACCGGAGATCTTCACCTCGTTTGGATGGTAACCGAGGTCCTGATTGGGAGGCATCTCGAAATATGGATAATGGGTGGTGATCGTCCAGACGTACTTGGCGATCGATGGGTTTGCGAAGTATTTAGTGCCTCCGGTTTCGTTCAGACCCAAAACGGACTAGCAAATGGACAGTGTGTTTGACATTGGAATTTATTCTATGTGATTGATAGCCATCAGTTACACGGTGTGCATTGCCTGTGTGGCATGCTAAGATGCAGTGATCAGGGCTTCTGTTGAAAAGCAAAGTCTTGTGGTGATGATCATAGCACCGCCTGTGTGGCGTAGCTTTGTGTATAACGTGTAATCGTGAGCCTCACACCCCGGTATGAACCAGAAACGGGAGAAAGGACCTCAGGGAGGGCCTGCGTTTCCTCCTAGCTAGAAATGGCGTCAGTGGTTTTACACGCCCTGATGAGTTTGACTTATGTGGTTGTTGCTGTTGCGAGGCGCCTCGGTTAGATCGGACGATCCGGGTCCGATGGAGTCATTTGTTGGCTCGCTTACGCCCCAAAGGGCGGGGAAACGTAGTGTTCAGGCATAATAATCCACCTCGGTGGACCGACCCTGACGATCCAAGGCTTGCCTGCGCGCTTGCCTGAGACTCGGGCTAGACAGTCTCGAATTCGGTAAGGACTATCTTTTGCCTTGGTTCATGACGGAAATCCAATTTCCAAATACGTGACTGTGCGGTTTTGATTGTATATCTATATATGACGACATAGTGGTATGGGGCATTAATGCCGTCTATGATTGATAGTTATGATTTGAAATTGTTTTTAAAACATATAAACACTAGCAATAATATCAAATGCCTTTGTTTTATCCGTATCAAGCATATTTTGGCCGTTATATGGTAAAAACTCTATCCTCCGGTTTGCGTTGCATTGTGTGGTGGGAACTGAGTCTTATAATGGCTTCATTTTTATAAAAAGCATAGCAAAGTTTAAAAGAAAGATTTGTTTTTAAAGCACTGGCAATCCAATGGGGTAAACCTGTTCCACGAAAGTGGCGTGGTCCTGTGATTAGCCATATTATAAATGTTTTGAGTAGATTTCTCATACCAGTCCCATGACTAACTCGTAGTTTGTTTCACTTTCAAACTCGGGTGCCCCTTTTTCTACACGAGCAACCTTGTATTCAGGTTTAGCTGGTTCTTTCTGGATAGCTAGAGTTGAAGATGGATTCTAACATTTATCTCTTTTTATGCTGTTCAGCTCCTATTGTACATTATGTTTGTTTTCCGCTGTAGACATATATGTATAGTTGAACTGTATTTGTACTAAGTATGATCCTGTATACTGTGTAACTCTGATGATTACTCTTATCCAGTATATTCTATTGTTCATTATCTGGTGTATTTATTTATTCTTGTTCTGCTATTATCTGTTTCTGTGTTATATTCCACGGGTTACCCTTGCCACCGTCTGTACGAGGTTTGGGGTCGTCTCAGAGATCGTTTGGGCATTCAAAACTTACCTGAAAGTCGCAACCCGAATTGATTGCAGTATGCATTTTTATGCCTTGATACTTGATTTTCAAGCAATTTTATGTAGTTTTGCGACTTGTTTTACTACTTTATTAACTTGGGAAACCAAGTTCATATTTTGAGTGATCCGAACTCTGGGTTTTGGGAAAATTTATGATGATTCATTATTGAGGTTTCGATAAACTTTTGATGACACTGGAACGGTTTTAGACTAGTTTTCAAATATATAAATAAATATTGATTTCACATAGTTTTTAGGCTAAAAAAGTTTCATAATTTTAGTTTTAAATCTAAGTAGCCTCTAGACAATAGTATAAAGTTATTTTCATAAATAAATGGATTTCATAAAGAAAGCAATCGATTTTGAGAAATCATTTTATAAATCATTTTAGAAAATCAAGTATTTTCCTATATAAAAAAATCACACTTTTCTGCAGCCTTCAAGAATGGCATATTGTATGTTAAATGACATCGTACGCTCCGTGTATGGGACATGATAGTATACGAAGTTGGTTAATTCCAGTATAGTTTGATTGAAGCCGAGGTCTTATTAAGGATGATACGATGTTTTCTATGTTTTTCTAGTGCGAAGTTGACGAGTGGATAGTAAACCAATCAATGAGAATGTGTGGTATGCGACACACTGTTGGCACTGTTTGGGTTATTAACTGAGAGTCAGTGACACATATCGAAGGGATTGAGGTAGTACTCGCTTTAGGGGAAGTCGGGGCTCGGGGAAGTCACGTATATGTATTCTCTTGATCGGGATGGTCAAGATACACTCGGCGAAGGGGTCATAGTGAAGGGCACCTAAATTGAATACATTTAAGTGCTTGAATAATCTCAAAGAGAGCCTTATAAAGCCAGAAGCGGGCTACAGCTCGAAGTGGGCTATAATTCATATGATAGGATGTGCACATTATTTATGATGATTTCATGATTATGATTTGATGTTTTTCATGTGATGCTATTTAGCCAAGCTCAAAGTGGACCATATTAATGCCCGAAGTGGGCAATAGCTCGAAGTGGGCCTATTAAAGCCAAAAGTAGGCTATATTGTTTTATAATAACACGTATTTTATGATGATTTCATTTCACGATTTGATGTTTGATGATTTTAACTTGATCGGGTCATATATTTATGAAGAGTTATTAGATTTCCAATTCATACTTACTTTAGGATTTTCAATGTTTTGGAGTGAAGTATTTTTTAAATGATGCTTTACCCTTGTAAAGTTGCATATGATGATCTGGATGATTTCGGTATCGCAACCACCTTGCTAAATGGGAATGAGGTTATACTTAGCCTGGGGGAAAAGTATTAGGGATTCGTATGCATCCCTTATATCAAGTTATATGAATTTAATACTATCACCTCTCATTATTGCTTTTTTCTCAACTCTGTGGGTAAAAGAGTTTTTCAGTTCATGCTTATTTACTTTTATACCTATTATTACTCATTGTTGACTACATTGACCTGTGCGTGTTAATGCTCGGCTTAGACCGAGCTTTTTAGGTACCGTCCGAGCTGCTGTTGGCAGGTATTACTACAGTTGTGGAATTCCCTTCTCTGCATTGGGTTTTTGTTGTAAACCTTTTGAGTAGACTTTTGTACTTGATCTCTATATTTTGACATTTTACTTTATCTTTATGACACGGTGTACCCTATTTTGGTTGTATACCAAGTTCTGATGACACTATATGAATGTATATTATATGTATATGTACCAGATGCTGATTATTCTGTAATGTGATGTGATTTATGTTAATTCTTTATATTTTTTCTGAATTATATTTTAGACACTATAATATTGTTTTGAATAGAGATTAAGAGCATCACTTTATGAAAAAATGGGTAGCATGTTTTAATGATATTCTTAATGTCTATTTAATGCAAAACTTATGATGATTGCCCTTAACCAGTCCTATTCTTCGCCCTAATGGGCGGCGTTGCCTAATATTGCTCTTCATTAGAGTGGGTCTTGGGGTGAGGCTTTACATATACCCCTACCAATCAACTCGCCATTCAAATCCCCTCCCATCGGCATCCTTTACTAGAGCTTCCCGACCCTAGTCCACCATTCCACCTTTCTCTTATAGTTGATCATCCCCAAAAGTCACGACATTATTTTTCTTGGAATCACCTCAAAAATTTCCTTCAGCATCTCATCCCCATATCAAATAATATGTCACCCTCCTAACTGCCTAACATTGCTTTAATCGCAAGCAATAGTAAACCCCTAACACCCATGTTAATAGCCATATACCATTGGCACCGAACTCCTCAAAACAAATTCGAACACCATCGGAAACCATACTAGAACGATGGCTATACCATGGCAAAAGCAAATCACTCAACTCTACGATTTTTAAATCAGGTATATATTTTGATTTGGAATTTTGATGTTACCTGAGATTACTATGACTTGCTTTTGTCTTACTGTCTCCTTATTTTCATTAAAATATTTTTTAATGATCGTTGCAGCATTTTTTAGCCATGATTAGAATTGTGGATGAGAAACAAGAAGGAAGAAGAAGATTAGAAGAAAATGATATGAAATGATGTAGGTTATACATAAGATGTGAGATATTATAAAAATAAAAATAATTAATAAAAAGACATAATTGCCCTTATTATCACTTCAAGCCAACTCACTCAAGTACAAGCATTTAATGTTGTATTGGAACTCTCTTTTTTGGCTTGTGCTAATGTACTTAAGGCACATTTTTCCAATAATTATTTAAATTAAGTATTTATTTATTTTGTTATCATCATATAGTAATTTTCTTTTAGTTAAAAAGTTAAATATATATTTTATAAAACATCACATCAAATTTTATATTATAATTTTTTATATAAATACTTTCTTATGTTATAAGTAAATACCAAATGAAGATATTTAAATTATAAAAATCTAAATTTAGATATATTTTTATCTCGTTTTACTATTAGAAATCAAAATCAAAGATCTTATAATTTAAAGTTTCTAATCTTATCATATATCATCATCATCATCATTATTGTTATTATTATTATATCAATATAAAAATTTACATAAATTTGTAATATTTCCAAAAACTTATTATACACAATTATATAACTTATAACCAAATTAACTAATTTTTAAACTATAACATTTAAAATGGTTATATACCCTCAACAATCATCATTTGAATGATATAAATATATTTCTTATTACAAACCTAGAGTTTAAAGGAATTTTAAATGACCAAAACTCAAAAAGAATATTTAAAATAAATTTAATATTCCCAAATTCAACCGATAAAATTTCGAGTTATTACAGTGTGTGTTTGTGTATGTGCATTTATATATAATATCTATATACATACATTAAGGTAACTATAACAACCGCCGCACACCATCAGTGTAGAACGATAGCTTAGAGAAAAAATAAGAGGAAAGAAAAGGAAATAGAATAGAAGAGAAGCGTAGCGACCCAGACTCCCCGGCCGACCTAAACTAAACAAGAAGGCGGACTGCTTTGAGAACACGACACATTAGAACACAAACAGCAGAACATTTCGTTGTTATTACAACAATTTACATCATAGTACAAGAATGTATCCGAGTATGAATAAATATTACATCGCAGAAAAACAATATCAGAGATTAATAATTACAGAACAGTGGAAATGAGATGCATAGATACAATGCTTAGTGGGAATACATCGACTAAAAAAATTGAAAGAAATACACAGATACAAAGCATTCTGAATATAGCTCTAGCTGTAATCCAGGATCCTGCCAAGTAGAAAACTGCAAAACCAAAACTACTGTCTGCCCGTGTGGAAAATAGGGGCACCCAGAGTTTAGGTTAAAACAATAAACTCCAAGTCAGTCATGGGACTGATGTGAGAACTAAAACAGTTATTAACTTTATTTTAAAGTTGGGTAAATCAAGTGACCACGCCGTATAACACGGAACGGGTTTCCTCCCATGAATACCATAAAACAAAACTCGCAAGGCTAAATGAAAGAACAATGAAGCTATTATAAAATTCAGGTCCCATCACATAATACTAGGCAAGCCAGTGAAAAGAATTTTACCTTATAATAGCCAAATATGCTTGATACGCAAAATTTATCTTTTATTACTATAAGTGCATAGTGTAGAAATCAATTTTGAAAATAAATGTATCAGTCCTAGACAACATAATACCCCATCCTATTATGTCACAATATAGGTATACAATTAAAATGGTAACGCTCATATTTGGAAGTTGGATTTCCATCATGATAGCTACGGATTCGCAAGATCGATCACGTAGCGTGATACTCAACGGCTTAGCCCAGGTCATTGGAAAACACCGTAATACACATCCGCACTATATCCAGGAAACAAGTATCACTACAGCTTAAGTCCATGTCATTGGAAAACACCGCTAACTCTATCCTTCTAGGAATCAGGTACAAGCCCTATCCCTACTAGGTGTGGAGCGACCACACCCAGCACATCTCGGTCGACAGAATCCATGACTACCCTAAAATTTGTCGTCTATCCTCATCTCGAAAGTATACTGATCTAACCATCAGTTTACTATCATACCGGTGTGCGAAGCTCGCGAATTAACTCTACACAAAGCTGCGTTACTTAAAGTTGTGTTTTGAACATCATCCACCAAGCTCTGCTTTTCAACAAAAGCTTGGATCTATGCATCTCAGCATGTCACACTGTCAATCCATACCATATCATTGATCATCTACCAATATATGACCTCTAAGCTCGTACTTCTCAGAGAAGAGTGTTAAACAAGAGAATAAATTCTCCGCCACCAAACCGATATATATTTAGTAGAGATCAACGAATACAGTATAAAGAAATACAATGTCAGACATACCATCCATTTTCAAGTCTATTCTGAATCTGAACGAAACCGAAGGCACCTTATTCCTCGTCCCATATGTCCAATACAGGAGAGAGTCCCTCGCATATCCGAACAATCAATAAGTACATCTGGACAACTACCACTATAACCCTTTCCCGGGAGCCAACCAATCCAAGGCATCTGTAGTAATCCATTCGATATGAAGATCGTTGGTCTTGCACCATCTTCAATATCTTCGAATTTTGATCGTCGTATCGGTTATTCAGTATGGGTTAAACCCGGTCTTTCTGAACAACTCGCGTATCTTATAATTAAGTGCTATAAAAACACATCCTACGCCACATTCCAATCCAGAATATTCTTTTATTCAAATGTTCTATTCACAATTTAAACCAATAAAGGTTTATCAAAC
The DNA here is from genome assembly GCA_030737875.1 of Allium sativum. Taxonomy (NCBI): domain Eukaryota; kingdom Viridiplantae; phylum Streptophyta; class Magnoliopsida; order Asparagales; family Amaryllidaceae; genus Allium; species Allium sativum. The sequence goes on from CM060920.1 coordinate 660,722,287, forward strand.
TAGCCAGGATTAACGAGCCTTACCAAAGTAATCATTCTTTTCATTATCCAAATCCCAACCTGTAATAACCCGGAAAATCTGAACCAATTTAAAATTTTTATTTTGGCAATTATGATGAATTTTGAATATTTAAAATGATTTATTATAAATAATGATGACGAGAAATTTATTTTGAATAGAATTAGAACGTATATATTTATTTGAATCGACATTAGAATATAAATATTTTATTTTAATTATAAAAGTAATTGAAAATGGCGCTGTAGTTTGAAAATTGAATTTCAAATTTCGAATGAATACACAAGACTCAAAATAAACCGGATTTTGGCGAAACCAAAAATATTAGAATCTATTTGAAAATATCTTTCCATCGAGTCCGAAAAATTGAAATTTCATAGCGGGAATAAGAAGTTACGCCCAGTTGAAAATTTAGAATAGTCGCTATGGAATTTTGGCCCTTAAAAATGGAAAATTTTTAAACGACCTCCGTTTTCGACGAAACCACTTTTGTTGGATCCGGGATGTCAAGTTATTGCTAGATACCAAAATTCATAATTTTATGAATCAGTATGTGAGCGTGGAAAAAGAAAATGTGTTTTGTTAGTTTCGGTCAATTTGGATCGACCAAAAAATGGTCATTTTTCTACGGTCTCAAAATTTGACAAAATTAGTTTTGTTAGGACCATATCATCAAAACATAGCTAGATTTGTTTTTCTGGAATTTTTAGAGTCAGTATGTGGCCCCGGTAAATTGAAATGTACGTTTAAAATTCAATATAATGATTTATATATTAATTTCGATAAAAACTGATCGAAACGATAGGATAGGCCAATGAAACATATCCCATTGTGTTCGAAATGGGGGTATTATGCTAGAAACGACAGTCAGTGGGTTTGATTTCGAGTTCGAATTAAAATCTAACTTTATAGAGAAATTAATTAATTAATATAAACCTTTTACACTAATCCCCCCATTTCCTTCCTCGTTCTTCCCATTTCCCCCGGCGGATTCTCAAATTCGGAAATAAAAATGGCAACGCCATTTCTATTGCAACCACCTCAGCTCGTCGCCACCCCCCCTCCCCCAAAGCTCCGATCACCTCCTCTCTTCTCCTTCCCTCTCCATCTTCGAAAGTGACGAGCACCACAACCTTCAAACCCACCGCCTCAGGCCTGCGTCACCGTGCCGCCGACCGCCGGAGCCCTCCTGCGCTGCCCCTCTCACCTGATGTCGCCGCCAGAAAGCCACCGCCGTGGTCCAATACCTGTGCGCCCCTCAGCCCCACCCCCTCTTCAAAAAAAAAATCGATGTGAGTTCGTATTGACAATATAAAGTTATAATTTATAGTATTTAAGGCTTTGATTTTTTAATTGTTTAAAGAATTGACTTTCAAATTGTTCAAAGCATTGATTTTTTTTAATTGTTTAAAGCATTGATTTTTAATTGTTTAAAGCATTGATTTTTAAATTGTTTAAAGCATTGATTTTTAAATTGTTTAAAGTACTGATTTTTTTAATTGTTTAAAGCATTGATTTTTAAATTGTTTAAAGCATTGATTTTTAATTGTTGAAAGCTTAGATTTTTAACATTGAAAGCTTAGATGTTTAACATTGAAAGATAAGATTTTTATATACATGAAAGGTACGATTTTTATATATACGAAATAGCAATTAAAAATATGATTTTTTATTGTAAAAATTAGATTTTTCAAAACAAAAAGATTGGATTTTTATTATATGAAAAGCGAGATAAAAATGTGATTTTTATATGTGAAATTGCGTGATAAAAATACGATTTTTATATATTTAGATTTGAAATAAAAAATACGATTTTTATTTAAATAGTAGCCGTATAAAAATGTTATTTTTATATGAATAGTACTGAAATAAAAATGTGATCTTCACAATATAAACATCATATTAAAGATGTGATTTGATTTATGTACAACGCGAAAAGATTGAGTCGGAATAGCGGGTAAATCCAAACGATCGTCCGCTAAAGAATGAAGGAGTGCATCCCAAAGGTGAGAACTCCTCATTATAATTTTCTTTACATAGTTATTTATTTTATAACTACATATATGAAATGTTCCCTGTCGTCCATAGACCATGGATGACTTGTATGATTGTTTAGTTTGGTTGATTGGATTGTTTGGTTGAATTTGGTCTGGGAAATGAAATTGAATTGATTAGATTGGTATGTGTATGGCGCAAGCCATTATTAAACTGGGGAAAAGGCTAGGCCTTATCCCGTTTCCAGTATCACGCCGTTACCGAAATTTTCTAAAATATGTTAGAACAATAAAAATGTCATTTTTATTGTGTAAATGAACCAAATAAAATATTTAATCATTAAAAATATAATTTTTAATGTAGATGGAAATAAAATAAATATTCACTTACAAAACGTCCGATTTGTTTATGTGCACTGATTTGACTGATATTGATTGGGACGATAAATTTTACACATCACCCAACTTCACAAATAAAATCTGTGTTTGTTGTCTGAAAACCCCTCACGGGTATTGGGATGATTTTGGACATACACTAATCCCAATAATTAGTTGTATGCTAATCGATTGGTTGACAGGCTGTATAAGCGTTGAATATTTATGTTTGATGCTTATGCAGTGTAGAATGCACTTTGGATGATGGTTGAAAGTGTTTGATTGTAGTTGTGTACATATGTGTATGAAATCCATATAAATAACATTATATGGTAATTGACTGTGTCTGATTCCAGTTTTGAAAGAATGAATATTTTAAAATAAAGATTATTTTAAAATAACGAATATTTTAAAATAATATTGATAAAAGATCAAAATTTGATTTTGATGCCCGATTTGGGATGGACACGAATATATTTAAATATATAAAGCCGTGTTGATTAGATTAATGCCATTTTGACGTGAACGATATTTATATTGATTTTATTCATTTTTATAATGAATATCGAAAAGGAATTGATTTCAAAATTGAGTGTTTTGAAAATATTATCATTTATATATTGATGATATGGAATATTCGGTTTTGATTTTTGATTTGAAATTGAATACGAAGTTGAAATCGTTTTGAAAACGAAGTTAAAATGATTTATAAAATACGTTTTAAATGGAAATCGACGAAATATATATAATATTTATATATATATAATGGCCTGAATAGAACGCACCACGCCGCGGCAGTTCGCGAATTTTGACAATTGACTTTGAATGGATATTATGGGAGATCCGACCGTCGGATTCTCCTAAAACCAGAACCGTTGGGTTTGTATCGAAAAGAGATTTCTAACGAATATTAGAGATTTGAATCTAACGGTTGGATTTGGAATTATGTCCAAATCAAATTTGGAAAAGGATCGAACCCGCATCGTTAGCTTGGAAGGCTAGGGGTTGCAGTTCGATGGTCGTTTATGGAAATCGACTGTACGGGCCTTGATAAGATTATTAAAAATTTAAATATTTAGTGTAAAATCCTTAGAAATGATTTGGAAAGAATTAGGATGAAAAATTACATATTTGAAAAGATAAAAATAGATTTTTATCGAAATGAACTAGTTTTGAACTAGAATTATAATCCAATTATTTTTAAAATAAATAAATTGGATTTGAAATGGTTTTAAAAATAACCAGAATTTCCAATATGTAAATTGGAAATGGATTTGAATCGAAATTGTCTTTGGAAAATTTCAATGTTGGGTTTCGTAATTATACGGATATTGTTATGGAAATTTGAAAGATATATTTATATCGTTATTTCCAATACGATATATGTTGGTCGTAGAATTTGATATTGAATATAAGTCGATATATCTTCGACTCAGAGCCTTGTATGTAATATCAAATAGGATTTGGGTTTGTCGTGAATGGTGTCTTCATTAACATTATTCTTAAACCTAGTTGAGAAAATGATTAAATCTTTTTATTTAGATTTAATGAAGTATAACAATTAATTGATATTTAATTGGAATTGAATTGGAATCGATTTTTGGGTTTATCGTGAATGGTGTTTTAAATAACATTTGTTCTTTAACACGGTAATTAATGGAATGTGAATTTGATTTGTTGTGAACTATGTTTTATTGACATTCGTTCTTTAACCCGATTTACAATGAAATGTGATTTGGAATTTATATATCTTTTGAGAAGATTTAAAGGATATTTTCCAAAGTAAAGGTTTCCAATTTAATAAAATAAATTGGAATTGAATGGAATTCAATTGAGTAATAATCGAGGTGAGCTACTGTAGAGGAAGACTGTTAATATATATGGAATTTAAAAGGCCTTGCCGTTATTCCATTTATATTATCGGTTTGATATGGAAGTTCACATCGATTATATATATTGATTTGTTTTTCATGAAGATTCCATTGTTAACTGGAATGAGATTTTGGGTTTATCGTGAACTGTGTTTTAAATGACATTAGTTCTTTAACCCTGTTAAAGATAAAATTTATTTCTTAACTTTGAAGGATCATTAAGTAATGATTTTTTGAAATTAAAGCTGAATTAGAGTTTTAATGAATCGTTAAATAGATTGAAAGGTGAATTTGATAACTGAAATTATCAAATTCAAGAAATAATCGAGAATGGAGTATCACTAGTCTTGCTCCAAGCGATAATTAAATCTTTTATTAGATTTGAACGTGAAATGGTAATTGAATTTGCCGATAACACCGTGGTGATAGATATGAAGTATTACCAGTTTTACTTCATGGGATGAATAGGTTGGGGTTGGGAAATTTAACAAATGATTACTTCGTTAAGGTTCGCTAATCCCGGCTAGTTTGGATAAACCATAATTTGGTTTGGATTGATATTCAAAAGAAGATTAAAGAATAAATTTAAAGAATTTATCTTTGATAAAATTAATGGGAACCTTTCCCAAAATATAAGAATATTTGAATAAAGGAATATTCTGGATTGGAATGAGGCATATGTTGTGTTTTATAACACTTGTTTATTATATACGTGAGTTATTCGGAAATGCCGGGTTTATGCCCATTCTGAATAACTGAAAGGACGATAAGTCGACAATGAAGACAGTGGTTGAAGACCGCAGGTCTTCACATCGTTTGGATAATTACCGATGATCTTGATTGGGCTGTACACCCAAGAGGAGGGAATCAGTTGTGATCGTCCAGACGTACTTGGAGATCGATGGATATGCGAGGTATAAGGTGCCTCCGATTTCATTCAGACCCAGAACGGACTTGTAAATGGATGTGTGTTTGACATCGGATTTCATTCTATGTGATTGATATACATCGGCTGCATAGCGTGAATTGCCTGCGTAGCATGCTGAGATGCAAATGATCAAGGCTTCTGTTGAAAAGCAGAGTCTTGTGGTTGATGATCAAAGCATGGATTTAATACAGCATAGCATTGTGTAGCATTAATTCGTGAGCCTCACAGCCCGGAGTGAACCAGAAACGAGAGAGGATTGCAGGGAGGGCATGCGTTTCCTTCTAGCTAGGAGTGGTGTCAGCATTTTACATGCCTTGGCATTTTACTTATGTGGATGATGGATTGCGAGGCGCCTCGGTTATATCGGTCGATCCGGGACAGATGGAGTCATTTGGCTCATTGACGCCCCATAGGGCGGGGAAACACATTTTTCAGGGTTTAAGTTTAATCCACTCCGTATGTACCGGCCCTGAAGATCCAAAGGTTACTCGAGCTCTAACTTGAGATACGGGCTAGAGCGTCTCGAAGCGGTGAGGACGATCCTTGCCTCGTTTTACAGATGGAAATCCAACTTCCAATACATGACATTTGCGGTTTTGATTGTAGAGCCTAGTATTGGCGACATGATATATGTTATCCATGCCGTCTTGGATTGATACATTTATATTTGAAGTTGTTTTATACACTATGCACTTATAATAGTATCAAATGATTTGTTTTAACGTACGAAGCATGTTTAGCTATTATAAAGGAAAACCCTATCCCCCGGCTTGTGTTGCATTGTGTGATAGGACCTAGGTCTTATAATAGCTTCTTTTTTCCAAAAAAAAAAACAATGCGTTGTTTTGATATATGCACTGGTATTCTTGGGGGGAAACCCATTCCGTGTTATACGGCATGGTCCCTTGATATATCTGATTTAAAGAAAAGTTTTAAATAACTGTTTTAGTTCTCACACCATTCACATGACTGGCCTGGAGTTTATTGTTTTAACTTGAACTCTGGGTGCCCCTATTTTTGACACGGCAGCTAGTAGTTTTGGTTTTGCAGATTTATATTCACAGGATCCTGATTTACAGCTGCAATGATATTCGGAAAGCTCTGTACCCGTATATTCCTTTCAGTTGTGTTTTGTATTATTTTCCGCTGCATTGTAACTTGTAAATCTCTGATGTTTAATAAATGCGTAATATTGATTCATACTCTGTATATTCTTGTATTATGATGGAATTGTTGTAATAAGCAATGAAATGTTCTTCTGTTTGTGTTCTGGTTTGTCGTGTTCTCAAAGCAGTCCAGGCTTTCCTTCACTGGGAAGTTCGGGTCCTCTCAGTTTAGTATCAGAGCTTTGGTTTACAGAGCTCAGAGAACTAGACACATTAGAACCATACAAAAGAATTCATCAGAGATTGGGTTAGTAATGTCCAATAGGAATGACTCATTAGAGATAGGATTAGTAGTATCCAAGAATGAGTATGAAGAGTGGTGGTATTTGAAAATAAAATTGAAAACAAATCTTGTTTTGAAAATTTAAACCTTATTCAATATATTTGAATGCTTATTTGTATTGAATTTTGACAATTCAGTATATAAAGATTTTAATATACGTCTGATCCACGTGTATTTGAAGCCTAAATATACTAGATAGATATTAAATCACGCTCTAGTCGCCCGGACATGATTCTGGTGATGCCCGGGCATCATCAGTAATTGTGTTAGAGTTTCAAAAGTGGGATTTCTATATGATTCCAATTGACTGGTGTGAGAACCAAAACCAGATAGGGTTTATTGTTGTGAATTGGCATCAAAAACATGATTTTCTGTATATGTATCAAAATTATGAATTTGAAAAGATAATCAACTAATTGATTGCTAATTGTTGATTTTGTTATGTGATTATTCATTTAAACCATTATGTGAAAGAAAGATAAATTTAGGCCAAATTGAACCAAATATTGAACTGTACTGAAAATTGGTTGGAAATGCATGCATGTACATATATATATATATATATGTGTGTGTGTATATATATATATATGTATATATATATGTATATCTATATATATATATGTATATATATATATATTTATGTATCCATTGAATAAATCATAGCAAGGAGGCTAGAGAAGAGGAATAAAATTGTTTGCCCGGCAAATAGGTACATGTTTATTGTATTTCTTGGGGTTTTTGATGATTTTATTAGCCGATTGGCTGGACGCTTAGCTGTTTATTTTTCTTTTTGGATTGGAGAGGCCTGTATGGCAATTTCAGGATTTTCTCGGTGCTCCCGTGCAGGGGAGGTTATGGCGAAATTTTTCGAAAATTTAGGGTGTTAGCCAAATTTTTGAAAAATTTGAAAAATTCTTAGAAACTAAAAAGTTGAAGAACTTAAGTCATAATGAAAAGAATGACAGTTGAGTTGTTTTGTAAAACAACTTCCAGCTTCATTCCTTTTCGGGGACGAAAAGTTTTTAAGTGGGGGAGATTGTAATAACCCAGAAAATCCGAACCAATTTAATACTTTTATTTTGGCAATTTTGATGATTTTTGAATATTTAAATGATTTATTTTAAATAATGACAACAAGAAATTTATTTTGAATAGAATTTGAACGTTTATATTTATTTGAATCAAAGATAGAATATAAATATTTTATTTTAATTATAAAAGGAATTGAAAATGGCGCGGTAGTTCGAAAATTGAATTTCAAATTTCAAATGAATGCACAGGATTCAAAATAAACCGGATTTTGGCGAAACCAAAAATATTAGAATCTATTTGAAAATATCTTTCCAACGGATTCGAAAAATTGAAATTTCATAGCGGGAATAAGAAGTTATGCCCATTTGAAAATTCAGAATAGTCGCTATGGAATTTTGGCCCTTAAAAATGGAAATTTTGTAAATGACCTCCGCTATTCGACGAAACCACTTTTGTTGGATCCGGGATGTCGAGTTGTTGATAGATGCAAAAATTCATAATTTTCTGAATCAATATGTGAGCGTGGCAAAAGAAAACGTGTTTTGTCAGTTTTAGTCAATTTGGATCGACCAGAAAATGGCCATTTTTTTAACGATCTCAAAATTTGACGAAATTAGTTTTGTTAGGACCATATCGTCAAAACATAGCTAGATTTATTTTTCTGGAATTTTTAGAGTCAGTATGTGGTCCCGGTAAATTGAAATGTACGTTTAAATTTCAATATAATGATTTATATTTTAATTTCGATAAAAACTGATCGAAACGATTGGATAGGCCAACGAAACATATCCCATTGTGTTCGGAATAAGGGTATTACCTTGGGACGACAATCAGTAGGTTTGATTTTGAGTTCGAATTAAAGTCTTACTTTATGGATAAATTAATTAATTAATATATATATAAACCTTTTACACTAACCCCCTCCCCCTCATTTCCTTCCTCGTTCTTCCCTTTTCCCCCGACGGATTCTCAAATACGGAAAGAAAAATGGCGACGCCATTTCCGCCTCCACCACTTCAACTCGTCGCCGCCCCCCTTTCCCTCCGCCCCCCCCAAAGCTCCGATCACCTCATCCCTTCTCCTTCCCTCTCCATCTTCTCTACGAAAGTGACAAGCCCCACAACCTTCAAACCCACCGCCTCAGGCCTGCGCCACCTTGCCGCCAACCGCTAGAGCCCGACTGCGCCACCCCTCTCGCCTGATGTCGCCGCCAGAAAGCTACCGCTGTGCTCCAGCACCTGTCCTCCCCTCAGCCCCACCACCCTCTTCAAAAAAAAAAATCGATGTGAGTTCTTTACTATTTTTCTTTCTGATCGTATTAACAATATAAAGTTATAATTTATAGTATTTAAAGCTTTGATTTTTTAATTGTTTAAAGCATTGATTTTTAAATTGTTAAAAGCATTGATTTTTATAATTGTTTAAAGCATTGATTTTTAAATTGTTTTAAGCATTGATTTTCAAATTGTTTAAAGCATTGATTTTTAAATTGTTTAAAGCATTGATTTTTTTAATTATTTAAAGCATTGATTTTTAAATTGTTTAAAGCATTGATTTTTAATTGTTGAAAGCTTAGATTTTTATCATTGAAATCTTAGATGTTTAACATTGAAACATAAGATTTTTATATACATGAAAGGTATGATTTTTATATATATGAAATAACGATTAAAAATATGATTTTTCATAGTAAAAATTAGATTTTTCAAAACAAAACGATCGGATTTTTATTATATGAAAAGCGAGATGAAAATGTGATTTTTATATGTGAAGTTGCGGGATAAAAATACGATTTTTATATATTTAGATTTAAAATAAAAAATATGATTTTTATTTATATAGTAGCCATATAAAAACATGATTTTTATATGAATAGTACTGAAATAAAAATGTGATCTTCACAATATATACATCATATTAAATATGTGATTTTATTTATGAACAGCGCGAAAAGATTGAGTTGGAATAGCGGGTAAATCCAAACCATCGTCCGCTAAAGAATGAAGGAGTGGATCCCAAAGGTGAGAACTCCTCACTATAATTTTCTTTATACAGTTATTTATTTTATAACTGCATATACGAACTGTTCCCCTTCATCCACAGACCATGGACGACTTGTGTGATTGTTTAGACCGGAGACAAGGCTAGGCCTTATCCTGTTTCTAGTATCGCACCGTTATGTCGCCGAAATTTTCTAAATTATGTTAGAACAATAAAAATAACATTTTTATTGTGTAAATGAACCAAATAAAATATTTAACCGTTAAAAATATAATTTTTAACATTGATGTGAATAAAATAAATATTCATTTACAAATCGGACAATTTGTTTATGTACACTAATTTGACTGATATTGATTGGGACGAAAAAATTTACACATCGCCCAACTGCACAAATAAAATCTATGTTTGTTGTTTGAAAACCCCTCACGGGTATTGGGATTATATTGGACATACACTAATCCCAGTAATTAGTTGTATGTCAATCGATTGGTTTACAGGCAGTATAAGCGTTGAATATTTATATTTGATGCTTATGCAGTGTATAATGCACTTTGGATGATGGTTGAAAGTGTTTGATTGTAGTTGTGTACATATATGTATGAAATCTATGTAAATCACATTATATGGTAATTGATTATGTTTGATTCCTGTTCAGAAAGAATGAATACTTTAAAATAACATTTATTTTAAAATAACGAATATTTCAAAATAATATTCAGCAAAAGATCAAAATTTGATTTTGATGTCCGATTTGGGATGGACACGAATACATTTAAATATATAAAGCCGTGTTGATTAGATTAATGCCATTTTGACGTGAACGATATTTATATCGATTTTATTCATATTTACAATGAATATCGAAAAGGAATTGATTTCAAAATTGAGTGTTTTGAAAATATTATCATTTATATATCGATGATATGGAACATTCACTTTTGATTTGAAATGAATACGAAGTTGAATCATTTTGAAAACGAAGTTAAAATGATTTATAAAATACTTTTTAAATGGAAATCGACGAAATATATATAATATATATATTATATATATATAATGGCCTGAATAGAATGCACCGCACCGCATTAGTTCGCGAATTTCGACCATTGACTTTGAACGGATATTACGGGAGATCCGACCGTCGGATTCTCCTAAAACCAGAACCGTTGGGTTCATATCGAAAAGAGCTTTCTAACGAATATTAGAGATTTAAAATCTAATGGTCGGATTTCTAGTTATGTCCAAATCAAATTTGGAAAAGGTCGCTATAAGTGCAGTTTGATGGCCGTTTATGGACATTGACTGTAAGGACCATGATAAAATTATTAAAAAAATCAAAAATTAGTGTAAAATCATAAGAAATGATTTGGAAAGAATTGGGATGAAAAATTCCATATTTGAAAAGATAAAAATAGATTCTTATCGAAATGAACTAGTTTTGAACTAGAATTATAATCCAATTATTTTTAAAATAAATAAATTGGATTTGAAATTGTTTTAAAAATAACCAGAATTTCCGATATACAAATTGGAAATGGATTTGAATCGAAATTGTCTTTGGAATATTTCGATGTTGTGTTTTGCGATTATACAGATATCGTTATGGAAATTTGAAAGATATATATTTATATCGTTATTTCCAATACGATATTTTTTGGTCGTAGAATTTGATATTGAATATAAGCCGATATATCTTCTATTCAGAGCCTTGTATTTAATATCAAATGGGATTTGGGTTTGTCGTGAATGGCGTCTTCATTAACACTGTTCTTAAACCCAGTTGAGAAAAAGATTAAATCTTTTTATTTAGATTTAATGAAGTATACCAATTAATTGGTATTTAATTGGAATTGAATTGGAATTGAATTGGAATTGATTTTTGGGTTTATCGTGAACGGTGTTTTAAATAACATTTGTTCTTTAACCCAATAATTAATGGAATGTGAATTGGGTTTGTTGTGAACTATGTTTTAATGACATTCGTTCTTTAACCTGATTTACAGTGAAATATGATTTGGAATTTATAAATCTTTTGGGAAGATTTAAAGGAGATTTTCCAAAGTAAAGTTTTCCAATTTAATAAAAAATTGGAATTGAATGGAATTCGATTGGGTAATAATCACGGTGAGCTTCTATAGAGGAAGACTGTTAATATATATGGAATTTAAAAAGCCTTGCCGTTATTCCATTTATATTATCGGTTTGATATGGAAGTTCACATCGATTATATATATTGATCTGTTTTCCATGAAGATTCCATTGTTAATAGAATGAGATTTTGGGTTTTTTGTGAACTGTGTTTTAAATGACATTAGTTCTTTAACTCCGTTAAAGGTAAGATTTAATTCTTAACTTTGAAGAATCAGTAAGTAATGATTTTTGGAAATTAAAGTTAAATAGAGTTTTAATGAATCTTTAAATAGATTGAAAGGTGAATTTGATAACTAAAACTATCAAATTTAAGAAATGATCGAGAATGGAGTATCACCAGTTTTGCTCCAAGCGATAGTTAAATCTTTAATTAGATTTGAACGTGAAATGGTAATTGAATTTACCGATAACACGGTGGTGTTAGATATGAAGTATTACTATTTTTACTTCATGGGATGAATAGGTTGGGGTTGGGAAATTTAACAAATTATTATTTCGGTAAGGTTCGCTAATCCCGACTAGTTTGGATAAACCATAATTTGGTTTGGATTGATATTCAAAAGAAGATCAAAGAATAAATTTAAAGAATTAATCTTTGATAAAATTAATGGGAACCTTTCCCAAAATATAAGAATATTTGAATAAAGGAATATTCTGGATTGGAATGAGGCGAATGTTGTGTTTAATAACACTTGTTTATTGTATACGCGAATTATTCGAAAAGTCCGGGTTTATACCCATTCTGAATAACTGAAAAGACGATAAGTCGACGATGAAGACGGTGGTTGAAGACCGAAGGTCTTCACATCATTTGGATAATTGCTGATGATCTTGATTGGGTTGTACACCCAAGAGGAAGGAATCAGTTGGTGATCGTCCAGACGTACTTGGAGATCGATGGATATGCGAGGTATAAGGTGCCTTCAGTTTCGTGTAGACACAGAACGGACTTGTAAATGGATATGTGTTTGACATCAGATTTCATTCTGTGCGATTGATATACATCAGTTGCATAGCGTGAATTTCCTATGTGGCATGCTGAGATGCAAATGATCAAGGCTTTTGTTGAAAAGCAGAGTCTTGTGGTTGATGATCAAAGCACGGCTTTAATACATTATAGCTTTGTGTAGCGTTAATTCGCGAGCCTCACATCCCGGAGTGAACCAGAAACGGGAGAGGACTGCAGGGAGGGCATGCATTTCCTTCTAGCTAGGAGTGGTGTCAGCATTTTACATGCCCTGGCATTTTACGTCTGTGGATGATCGATTGCTAGGCGCCTCTGTTATATCGGTCGATCCGGGACCGATGGAGTCATTTGGCTCATTGATGCCCCATAGGGCGGGGAAACGCATTGTTCAGGGTTTAAGTTTAATCCACTCCGTATGGACCGGCCTTGAAGATCCAAAGGTCACTCGGGCTTTGACCTTGGACACAGGCTAGAGCTTGTCGAAGCGGTGAGGACGATCCCTTGCCTCGGTTCACAAACGGAAATCCAACTTCCAATACATGTCATTTGCAGTTTTTATTGAAGAGCCTAGTATTGGCGACATGATATATGGTACCCATGCCGTCTAGGATTGATACATTTATATTTGAAGTTATTTTATAGACTATGCACTTATAATTGTATCAAATGATTTGTTTTAACATACCAAGCATGTTTGGCTATTATAAGGGAAAACCCTATCCCCCGGCTTGTGTTGCATTGTGTGATAGGACCTGGGTCTTATAATAGCTTCATTTTTCCAAAAAGCATTACGCTGTTTTGATGCATGCACTGGTATTCTTGGGAGGAAACATATTCCGTGTTATATGGCGTGGTCCCTTGATATATCTGATTTAAAGCAAAGTTTTAAATTACTGTTTTAGTTCTCACACCAGTCACATGACCGACCTGGAGTTTATTGTTTTAACCTAAACTCTAGGTGCCCCTATTTTCGACACGGGCAGCTAGTAGTTTTGGTTTTGCAGATTTATATTCACAGGATCCTGATTTACAGCTGGAATGATATTCGGAAAGCCATGTATCCGTATATTCCTTTCAGTTGTGTTTTGTTTTGTTTTCCGCTGCATTATAACTTGTAAATCTATGATGTTTAGTAAATGTGTAATATTTATTCATACTCTGTATATTCTTGTATTCTGATGGAATTGTTGTAATAAGCAATGAAATGTGCTTCTGTTTGTGTTCTGATTTGGCGTGTTCTCAAAGCAATCCGGGCTTTCCTTCACGGGGAAGTTCGGGTCATCTCAGTACCTATTCTTCCCATGGAGCAAAACTGGTAGTACTCCATATCTAACACCCAGTGTGTTATCGGTAATATTAATCAACATTTAACGTTCAAATCTAATTAAAGATTTAACTATCGCATGGAGTAAAACTAGTGGTACTCCATTTCGAACATTTCTTGAATTCGGTAAATTTAATTACCACATTCACATTTCAATCTAATTAAAGATTTATTAAAACTCCACTTAGTTTTAATCTCCAAAAATTATTATTTAATGATTATTCAAATTTAGGAAATAAATTCCGTCTTTAACCGTGTTAAAAAATAAATGTCGTTTAAAACATCATTCACGATAAACCAATATTCATCTTCCATCAAAATGGAATCTACAAGGAAATCATAACAATATATAATAGATATAAATTTCCATATCAGACTAATAATATAAATGGAATAACGACAAAGCCTTTTAAATTCCATATATAGTAACGGTTTTCCTTTACAGAAGCTCATCTCCAAATCGAATTCCATTAAATTCCAATTTAATATATTAAATTGGAAAACTTTACATTGGAAAATTTCCATTAAATCTTGATTAAAAGATTTATAAATTCCAAATCATATCAGCATTGTTAATTGGGTTAAAAAACAAAATGTTATTTAAAACACAGTTCATGCTAAACCCAAAATCCAATTTCAATTCAATTTCAATTCAATTCCAATTAAATTAATTAATTGGTAAACTTCTCTGAATCTTAATTAAAAGATTTGTTATTTTCTCAATTGGGTTTGAGAACAGTGTTATTTAAGACACCATTCACGACAAACCCAAAATCCAATTTGATATTAAATCAAGGCTCTGAATAGAAATTATATCAGCTTATATGCAATATTAAATTCTGAAACCAACAAATATCGTATTGGGAATAACGATATCTGCATCTTCCAAATTCCTCAACAATATCCGTATAATAACGGAATCCAATATCGAAATATTACGATGATTATTTCCGTTCAAATGCATTCAAATTTATATATGTTGGAAAATTTCTGGCTATATTAAAACCATTTCAATTCTTTTCAGTACTTTATTCTAGTTGTTAGCTAGTTCATTTAGATAAAAATATCTTTTTCTTTACAAGCATGGACTATTTCAACCAAAATATTTGCAAATCATTTATTATGATTTTATATAATTTATTCATATTTTTAATAATTTTATTAAGGCCCTTACAGTCGGTTTCCAATATCGGCCACCGAACTGCATCCATAACGACCTTTTCCAAAACCTATTTGGACATATCTTGAAATCTAACCATTAGATTTCAAATCTCTTATTATCATTCAAAAACTCTTTTCGATACGAACCCAATGGTTCCGGTTTTAGGAGAATCCGACGGTCGGATCTCCTGTTACGTCAATTCAAAGTCAATGGTCGAAATTCGCGAGCGGTCGCTGCACGGTACGTTCTATTCAGACCATTTAAATATATATAATATATTTCATCAATTTCCATTTAAAGCATATTTTATAAAACGTTTATAAATTCGTTTTAAAAACGATTCCAGCTTCCATTTCAGTTTTAAATCAAAATTGAATATTCCATATCATTATAATATTAAAATGATAATATTTTCAAAATATCATATTTTGAAATCAAATATTTTCGATATTCGTTACAAAATGAATAAAATCGACAAAAGAATCTGTTTGAGTTAAAATGGTGTACATCTACGTAACTTGGCTTCATATATTTCAATATTTTCATATCCATCCAAAATCGGAGATCAAAAATCATATTTTGATTTTTCATTGAATATTATTTTAAAATGTTTGTTATTTCTAAACTGGAATTAGACTCAATCAATTACCATATAATCTTGTTTATATGGATTCCGTACATAGCATGTATTCAAAAATAGTAATAATTAAATAGTCAATTCACATCCAGAGTGCAATTTACAACTGTATAAGCGTTAAATAATTAAATAACGCTTATAACAGTCTGTCAATCAGTCGGTTGACATACAATTAAGTCCAAGGGGGATGTGAATTAATTATTGTGCCCAGACCCGTGTGGGGTTTCAACCAACAACAATGAATTCAAATTAATCACTGATTAATAAATTTAACCAATTCTAATTTGATTCGAATTATTTTTCTAATTAACCAATTTTCACTGTTTAAATTATAAATGGATATTTATAATTTAATTTCAACTACCGCAATAATATTAACATTATTTTAAATATTTTGAACATCACAATCATAACACAATACAGTCAATTAAATCATCCATGGTTTTCAAACAACGGTGAGGTGAGCTAACAGGCACCGTACAACATTTTATGATAATTAAATAGATAAAAATCATCACTAGAAGTCTATATATATTTGTTATAAAAATAACTGTAAAAATTTTGAGTGAGAGAATTCTCACTTTTGGTTTCCACTCTGTCAATCTTTATTTGAAGATATTATTTTTAAACTAAATTAAACAGGCATTTAATTTAGCTCAAAATTTCAACTTGCTCCATTTCCGTTCTAGTCAGTTCCATGTTGTAGTGTTTTATGACACGATTCCAAGGCCATTTATTTCACGAAATCCTGACGCTGTTTTAAAAAGATATGACATTTAACACCTTTATTACATAAATACTTAAATAAATAATTAATAAATTTGATCAATTCCTTAACCAACTCTTTAATCCTCTTCCATCGTCTTCTGTTTTCACACGCTCCAGGTAATTCGAAGAAGGCCGCCTCCTTGGGTTCCATGTCGACCATCCATCATGTCGCCGGAGGTCGATTAGAATAGCCCACCTGATAGCCGCTTAAGCCACCTTTCTCCTCCTGGCCACATGGTGTAAAGACCCGGATTTTGAGCGACTTTGGTTATCGACATAAGCTCGATGTCGATAACCAAAACATCGAAAAATCCTGGTAATTAGTGAAAGAAATCAGAGGGTGAGGAAAGATAAGATAGAAAATTAGAATAGAAGAAGAAGAAGAACACAACATCAGAGTAACACGAATCTCACAGCAGAACGAATAAATATATTTCATAACTTAACTTTGAAATACAAATTTGTACTTGAATATACATGTCATTATCAAAGTACAACACTTACAACACAGCGGAAATAACTATAGCTATATGATCCTGAAGCCTCCTGCTCCAGCTCTTCTAGTATATCTGTTAATCCTGACTACTTGACTGCCCATACAAATTTAGGTACCCAAGAGTTTAGGGAAAACAACAAAATAAACTCCGGGTCAGTCATGGGACTGGTATGAGTAAAACAGTTTAAAAACAGTTCAAACAAGTAAACGATATCTCATAAGACCACGCCGCATAACGGAACGGGTTTTTCCCTTTTGAGAATCCAAAATATCTTTATATCAAAAACCTTTTGATATTATAATAATGTCTATCAACCACAGTATATATAATCATCTAGCAGAAACGCTTTCATCTCACGTTCTACATGTATAGTATACAATCAAAACCGCAAGCACGTATTGGGTAATGGATTTCCAACTATGACAAGGTATGGAACCACCTTTCGCTAGTGTATCTCTAGAGAGGAATACACTGGGTTCAACAATAACATCTTGCAACCCGGCCACACATGACCGACCACTCATTTCGCTTGAGCGTATCGAATGTATATCACCAACAGTTGGGATCAGCAACCGTTTCCCGAATGGGACAGCATCAACAATAGATTTTTAGAAGTAAATGTGTAATGACCCGCATTTTTAGAGATATATAATTAATTTATTTAATTATATAATTGGTGATTTAGAGAAGTTAATGATCGTTTAATTAAATAATATTGAATATTTAATTAATAATTTTAATATAATAATATATTATAATGTCGAGGTAGTCGGAAATAGTAGAGTTCACAACAGAATGTGAATTGAATAGTATACGAGATGTGGTTGAGTTTCGATTCAGAATATATTAACGTATATATGGAATCGACGGCGTTAGAACGTATAGTTTATAATATAATTAAAATCGAGCTCGAAATGGCGCTGCAGTTCGTAAATTGGCGATTCGAACTTCAACTGAATGTACAGGATTCATTTTAAGCCGGATTTCTGTGAAACAAGAAACGTGTGAAGCTGGTGGAGTATATCTTTCTAGTGGAAGAGAAAAATCGGGATTTCGTCGGGTAGATTTTGATGTACGTCCAAATCAAATTTCAGAAAAGTCGCTGTAGAATTCCTTTATAATTCGCAACGCTTTATTTACGTTATAAAAGGGTTTTCGATATAAATTGAATATCGATAAATCTAAAAATACGAAATATCAAAATATAAATTCTGAAATGATAGTCTGGAGCTGTACGATATCATATGTGAAGATATACGATAATATAAATTCATTTATATTTAAATTAATAATATTTAAATATATTTATATATTTAAGGGTCAGTTCAGAGCTTTAAAAATAGCCGGTTTTGCAAATGAAGTCGGAATTCAACGAAACTAATTTTGTTGGATCCGCAATGTCAAATAGTTGTTATATTTCCAGTTTCGTGATTTTTAGGGTCACTGTGTGGCCGTACGGATTTTTAGAGCGAAAAACACTCGATATTTTGACGGTTAAAAATACGCCGTGTGAGCAAACGGAGTCGGAATTTGACGAAACCAGTTTCGTTGGGACCGTAATGTCTAACCCTAGCTGCATGTCCAGTTTTGTGATTTTTAGGTATTGTGTGTGATCACACGGATTTTTAGAAGTCAGAAATGAATATAAATGATTTAATAAAATATTAAAAATAATGATATAAAAATATCTAAAATATCTACTCTTCCTATAAGTACCCCCAAATACCATTCCTTAAGACCAAATCCTCAGAATTTGCGCCGCTGCTCTTTTTCTTCAGAAAATAAAAACGTGAGTGATCTTCTTCCTCTAAAATCAAAAACAAATCACACAAATTTCTATAAATCGTATAACATATATATACGAGTTTGTGTGGAGGAAAGCTTCAAGTCTGTAGACTTAGATTCTAGTGCGATGCTACATCCTGAAGGTCAACTACTCACTGTCGTGAGTTCGGGCAGGGTCGCGAGTACGATAATGGAGGCCGGAGGCGGAGTCGACGGCGCAGATGGAGTCGGGGTGGCATAGGGAGTCGAGAGACAATGGCTATAGGTGGAACTCGATGCTGTTGGGTGGATGCTGCTTCCACGATAGAACTCGAGAGCTACAGGTCGATCTTCAAACGGTGACACCGAAGATGGAGCGAAGGTGACGAGCAGGTGCGTATTCGGGTGCTGAGTATTTTGGTTGTGGTTTCGACCTTTATTGGTGACCGATGTGGAGGAGGGGAGAGGTCAAAGGGTTGGTCAACGATGGAGGTATTGGGTATTTTTGGAGTTGATATTGGGGACGGTGGTAGGATTTAGCTCGAGTGGTGAAATTTTGGTGGACATCGGTGCTAAGACATGTCGATGACACCACAGTAGTTCGCGAGGAAGGGTGTCGACGGGTTTCAGTTGAAGGCGTCGGAATTGGTATTAAGGTGATAGGTAGAAAGAGGTTTTGAAGGGGAGTTTGACGATGGTGTCGGATGTTGGCACGGTGGTGTGAAGAAGGAGAAAGGGGCAGTCGAAAGTGCCATGGAGTTGTTTTGGGTTTACTGGAGCTCGGGTATTTGATCTGGAGGAAGAAAGGGGTAGTTGCGGTCATGGGCCTTCAAAATGGAAGGATGGGCCGATATTTTAGGGGGTGAGGCCCGTGTATAGATTATAATTTTAGTTTAATTTTATTTAAAAGTCTATGAACTTCGTATGGCAATATCTCGTTCATAGGTTATCAGATGGACAAACCGAAAGTTGCGTTGGGATCGTATGGACATGAGCAACAATGAGACTGACTGGAAGTGGATTCGAGCTCGTTTGAATTTATGGCGAAATAAATTGTCCGACTCAAATCAACGAACGCAAACCGATTATATAACGGTTAACGCGTCAAAGTGAGTAAAACTCACTAACTCCCCTAAATTTATATTTTAATATAAATTGTATATTTTCTGTATTTGACTGCTAGTTATGTACTGTTAATTTGGACTGTTAAGTTGTCTTGTTAAATTGGACTGTTAAATAGATTTGATTGAAAACGTAGATATAGTTATATATAGAAAACCGTCAATCAAATATGGATTCTGATTATCAGTATATTTCATGTTGGGATGAAATTGATGTATATTATACTGTGTAACATCTGTGGATGCAGGGAAACAGGTTGGAGGAATCCAACTGGATTCCTCAACGGTTATTTTATTGTTTTTCATATATTTCGATATATGATGTGAATTATAACCTGTTGTTGATTGTGTGTGTATGGACGATATTGAACATCGTGATTTGATATGATTAAATACCATGACATACCGGAATGTAGATAAAGGAGATTTTTCAAAGTGATATTGAAAAATAGAATATTTATAAAGTGGAATATTTATAAATAAGGAATATTTATAAATAGGAGATATTCGAAAAGGAAATAAATTCAAAACATTTCTTTTTGAATGGAAAGGCCTGTGTGGCGAGTTTGGGGATTTTCCCGATGCTCCCGATACAAAGGAGGTTATGGCGAATTTTCCCGGGAATTTAAGGAGTTAGAATATTTCAAGAATAAATTTGAAAAGGGAATATTTGTAAACCATTTACAAATAGAATTGGAAAGGAAACATTATAAAAAGGGAAATCATTTTTAAAGGGTAGAACCGTTATTTAAAAGTAAATCTTTTCCAATAAATAAAACGGTGTTAAAAAGGAAATCTTTATAAAGTGAAGTTAGTTAATCGAATATAGACATTCGAAAAGAGAAATCGAATATGGTATTCGAAGTTAGTTAATCGAATATAGACATTCGAAAGGAGAAATCGAATATGGTATTCGAAGTTAGTTAATCGAATATAGACATTCGAAAAGAGAAATCGAATATGGTATTCGAAGTTAGTTAATCGAATATAGACATTCGAAAAGAGAAATCGAATATGGTATTCGAAGTAGTTAATCGAGTATAGACATTCGAAAGGAGAAATCGAATATGGTATTCGAAGTTAGTTAATCGAATATGTTATTCGAAAGGGGTTAGTTTGTCGAGTTAGTCAAATAGAGTTAACCAGTTAGAGTTAATCAGTTAGAGTTAATCAGTTAGAATTAACCAGTTAGAGTTAATTAGTTAGAGTTAATCGATTAGAGTTAACACGAACTAGAATTAATCAAATATAGTTATTTGAGACAGAGTTAGTCAAACATAGTATTCAGGGTAAGTTGCCATCTTGTATGACTGCTAGCGTAATTCGCAGGGCTGCAGATAGCCTAAGGCGGTCGGATGTTTCCTGAGGGAATCAGGCGTACCCATTGTGATCGCTGCGATCTAGAGTCAAGCGAATAGAGTTAAATAGAGTTGTCGAATAATAGTTGTTCGAATGGAGTTAAATAGAGTTAGTCGAATATAGTTTATTCGAATAGAGTTGAATAGAGTTAATCGAATAGTAGTTATTCGAATAGAGTTAAATGGAGTTAAATCGAATATTAGTTATTCGATATGAGTAATCAAGTTAAGATAATCGAGTTAAGTTAGCAAGTTAAGTTATCAAGTTAAGATAATCGAGTTAAGTTAGCAAGTTAAGTTATCAAGTCAAGATGATCGAGTAAAGTAAATAAGTTCAGTTCGTCGAGTTAAATTAATCGATGTTAGTTTCTTCGAAAGGAATTAATCGATGTTAGTTTCATCAAAAGGAGTTATCGATGTTAGTTTCATCGAAAGGAGTTATCGATGTTAGTTTCATCGAAAAGAGTTATCGATGTTAGTTTCGTCGAAGGGAGTTATCGATTTTAGTTTAATCGAAGTGAGATTTTCAAATATGAGATATTTGAAAAGGGAAGAGTTAACGAATATTAGTTATTCGAAGAGAGATTATCGAATATCGTTTATTCGAGAAGGAGTTAATCGAATATAGGTTATTCGAAGAAGAGTTAATCAAATAGAGATTTCTCGAAGAGAGTTAATCGGCAAAATTCGATTTTATCGAATTCGGGAAAGTACTTATATTTTCCAGTGTTTAAATAGAGATTTATTTATTTATAAATAAATAAGTGTTAGGTTAATTATTCACTAATAAGAATAGAAGTATAATTAAAGTTAGATAATTCGAAAGTAGGGATTATAACGTTATCGTTATAACCAAAGTTTTAAATATAAAAGTGGATTAGTAAAATTGGATCCGAGAAAGGTGTAAAGAAGTTGTTAAAGATTAAAAGATAAACTTTGACCATTTCGAAGTTATAACGTTGTTCAGTTAAGGTCTGAGAGGTAATTATACCCCAACTTGAGTAACTTCCTTCTTAACTAAGAAATGGTAAGGTTTGATCGTAAAGGAGTTTTGGAAATGTTTTCCAAACGAGAAATCAAAAATGTTTTCTGATAAAAGAAAATAAGAATTTAGAATATAGGGAAACATGAGATAAGTAAATAAATGAACTAGATTAATGTTTAATGATGTTTGTTCGATATAATTTCCATCTGGAAATAATATCTATGTTTGCACACTTGTTTTTCTTTGATAGTTAAATCACATACTATCAAAGTTTTGACCATTTTAACGTTGTTAATATGGAGAGACCGGTTGGATTATTATCCAAAGAACCACTCTGTATTGGCATAAGCATCGCGAATCATATATGCCAAAGATAATTGAAGATGGAGTAAAATGCAAGGGCTATCCTGTTTACAGAATAGTGCCTTCGGTTTGTCCAGTCCCAGGACAACTTGTATGGACGAAGGTCTGACAGAGTATATCCAGTGGATCGCGTAAGTTGATCTGTTCAAACGTATTCACGTTTGGTGGCGGAGGAATTCGTTTCTCTTAGCTGTATACCCGTGTTATTTTTGGATAAGTCAATTTGTGATTTGGCGGGTATGACGATGTGACATTTCTGAGTGAATGAAGATGGATGTCTGACATAGTATTTCCAGACGGTCACGTACATTGATTTCTTCAACTATACCAAGAGTGGAAGCGGAGAAGGAAACTTCTTTTAGCTGTCACGTAATGTATGGTTGTAGACGTAAATTAGTGATTCTGATGGATCTGACAATGTGGCATTCGAAGTGAATTTGTTGTGATGATAAAGCGTGGCTTCTAGCCTCATCAACCGGTAAATGACAGAAATCGGGCAGGCAGCATGGCTAAGTCGGTCGCACCGAAGTAGGGCGTATAATCACCTATCTAGAGAATATTCATTTGTTTCTTAAATCTATCAATGCTGTCCCATATATATACGGGAACGGTTGCTGATCCCAACCGTTGGTGATGTACATTCGATACACTCAAGCGAAATGAGTGGTCGGTCATGTGTGGCTGAGTTGCAAGATGTTCTTGTTGAACTCCAGTGTATCGTTCCTAGAGTACACTGATCGGAAGGTGATTCCATACCTTGTCATAGTTGGAAATCCATTATCCAGTACGTGCTTGCGATTTTGATTGTATACTATATATGTAGAACGTGAGATGAAAGCATTTCTGCTAGTTGATATCTATTTGTACATAGACATTATATTAATATCAAAAGGTTTTTGATATAAAGATATTTTGGATTCTCATAAGGGAAAAACCCGTTCCGTTATGCGGCGTGGTCTTATGAGATATCGTTTACTTGTTCATATACCTGTTTTAAACTGTTTTACTCACACCAGTCCCATGACTGACCCAGAGTTTATTTGTTGTTTTCCCTAAACTCTTGGGTGCCTAAATTTGTACGGGCAGTCAAGTAGTCGGGTTTTACAGATATACTGGAAGAGCGTGGAGCAGGAGGCTTCAAGATCATATAGCTATAGTTATTTCCGCTGTGTTGTAAGTGCTGTACTCTGATAAGTGCTATTGTATACATAACTGTTATATTTCAAAGTTATGTTATCTATTATATGTTATTCGTTCCGCTGTGAGGTTCGTGTTACTCTGATGTTATGTTCTTCTTCTTCTTCTATTCTAAGTTTCTATCTTATCTATTCTCACCTTCTAATTTCTTCCATTAATTACCGGGATTTTTCGATGTTTTGGTTATCGACGTCGAGCTTACGTCGATAACCAAAGTCGCCGAAAATCCGGGTCGTTACAGTTGGTATCAGAGCTTAAGTTAAGAATTTCTTGGCTCTGTGGCGTGACTCGGTAGAGATAGGGTTAGTAATACCCTAGATTGAGTTTGAGTGTATATATACGAGTGCGTATTTGTATTTGATATAAAAATGGTTTTATATTGTGGAGATTCATTGGCTGAGTTGTTTATGAGTTCTGGTCGATCAGTTTGATCCATTGTATCGGTAGGAGTTACTAAACACTTGAATATGATGGGTCGTCACGATATGTTTTGAAAAGAGGGTAAATTAAAATATGTTTACCCAAGGTATATCTTGATATAGAGAAGATATATATATCAAAAATTTTAATATATTGGATATATTGGTTGTTATTATAATCGAGTAAGATTATAAATTAAAGGGTTATGTAAATAACCAACCAGGATTCATATAAGTGAAATACGTGAAATCAGATGAGTTAAATCTGAAATTTAAATCAGGATTTGGAATTAAAATAAGGAAATTTTAAGTTCCTGGGAGATTTTGAAATGTTTTCAAAATGGAAGTATTTAGTAATGGTTTTGAAAATGATATAGTATTGAAATCACTTGGGTCGCTGGAAAATAATTCCGATGATGACTGCGCAGTATCATCGGTGTGATTTTCGAGTTTCTAAGTGGTGGATTACTACCAGAGATTTTGATTTGAATTATTTTGAGAAAACAAGTTGTTAGGAATTCAAATGTTTTGAATTGGTATTATGATTTCAAATTGATTTGAAATAAACCCAGGAATTTAAAATTATGTAATTAAAATTTAACTAATGAAGTTAAATAAAATGAGATGGTAAAAATAAATTGAAATTTATCTTGAACATAGTTAAATAGAATTGAATTGGATTAGAGAATAATCTGTTATGGAATTGGGTTGATAAGTCAATAATTTGAAATTTGATATTGGACTTCGAATAAAATTCAGTTTGGATTTGAGGATATGAACTGATTGGAATTTGATTGAGATAACACTGGTATATACTGAGTTGACAGCATATGGAAGTGATAGAGTTGATATGCCCGACAAAAAGGTACCAGTTTATATTATATATGGATATGAGATTTATGAGCCGAATTGGCAAGCCGCTTGGCTGTTTGATTTTCTTTTGGGATAAAGAAGGCCCAGAGAGGCGAGTTGGAGTTTGAGATATTGACCAGTACAAAGGAGGTGCTGGCGAAATTTTCCGAAAATTTAAAGTATTAGAAAATTTTCAGAATTTTTGAAAATTTTAGTTAGTCGGAATGAATAAATATTTTAGTCGATATTAATTGGTTAAGTTGAAATCAGAAATTAGGGGTAAACAAATCTTAGGAATTTCAGTCGATAGGGTCGCCCCCTACCTTTTAGCAATTTCGAGGACGAAATTATTTTAAGTGGGGAAGAATGTAATGACCCGCATTTTTAGAGATATATAATTAATTTATTTAATTATATAATTGGTGATTTAGAGAAGTTAATGATCGTTTAATTAAATAATATTGAATATTTAATTAATAATTTTAATATAATAATATATTATAATGTCGAGGTATTCGGAAATAGTAGAGTTCACAACAGAATGTGAATTGAATAGTATACGAGATGTGGTTGAGTTTCGATTCAGAATATATTAACGTATATATGGAATCGACGGCGTTAGAATGTATAGTTTATAATATAATTAAAATCGAGCTCGAAATGGCGCTGCAGTTCGTAAATTGGCGATTCGAACTTCAACTGAATGTACAGGATTCATTTTAAGCCGGATTTCTGTGAAACAAGAAACGTGTGAAGCTGGTGGAGTATATCTTTCTAGTGGAAGAGAAAAATCGGGATTTCGTCGGGTAGATTTTTGATGTACGTCCAAATCAAATTTCAGAAAAGTCGCTGAAGAATTCCTTTATAATTCGCAACGCTTTATTTACGTTATAAAAGGGTTTTCGATATAAATTGAATATCGATAAATCTAAAAATACGAAATATCAAAATATAAATTCTGATATG
This sequence comes from Allium sativum, assembly GCA_030737875.1. NCBI lineage: Eukaryota > Viridiplantae > Streptophyta > Magnoliopsida > Asparagales > Amaryllidaceae > Allium > Allium sativum. Next base: position 660,748,489 of record CM060920.1, read on the forward strand.
ATAGTCTGGAGCTGTACGATATCATATGTGAAGATATACGATAATATAAATTCATTTATATTTAAATTAATAATATTTAAATATATTTATATATTTAAGGGTCAGTTCAGAGCTTTAAAAATAGCCGGTTTTGCAAATGAAGTCGGAATTCAACGAAACTAATTTTGTTGGATCCGCAATGTCAAATAGTTGTTATATTTCCAGTTTCGTGATTTTTAGAGTTACTGTGTGGCCGTACGGATTTTTAGAGTGAAAAACACTCGATATTTTGACGGTTAAAAATACGCTGTGTGAGCAAACGGAGTCGGAATTTGACGAAACCAGTTTCGTTGGGACCGTAATGTCTAACCCTAGCTGCATGTCCAGTTTTGTGATTTTTAGGTATTGTGTGTGATCACACGGATTTTTAGAAGTCAGAAATGAATATAAATGATTTAATAAAATATTAAAAATAATAATATAAAAATATCTAAAATATCTACTCTTCCTATAAGTACCCCCAAATACCATTCCTTAAGACCTAATCCTCAGAATTTGCGCCGCTGCTCTTTTTCTTCAGAAAATAAAAACGTGAGTGATCTTCTTCCTCTAAAATCAAAAACAAATCACACAAATTTCTATAAATCGTATAACATATATATACGAGTTTGTGTGGAGGAAAGCTTCAAGTCTGTAGACTTAGATTCTAGTGCGATGCTACATCCTGAAGGTCAACTACTCACTGTCGTGAGTTCGGGCAGGGTCGCGAGTACGATAGTGGAGGCCGGAGGCGGAGTCGACGGCGCAGATGGAGTCGGGGTGGCATAGGGAGTCGAGAGACAATGGCTATAGGTGGAACTCGATGCTGTTGGGTGGATGCTGCTTCCACGATAGAACTCGAGAGCTACAGGTCGATCTTCAAACGGTGACACCGAAGATGGAGCGAAGGTGACGAGCAGGTGCGTATTCGGGTGTTGAGTATTTTGGTTGTGGTTTCGACCTTTATTGGTGACCGATGTGGAGGAGGGGAGAGGTCAAAGGGTTGGTCAACGATGGAGGTATTGGGTATTTTTGGAGTTGATATTGGGGACGGTGGTAGGATTTAGCTCGAGTGGTGAAATTTTGGTGGACATCGGTGCTAAGACATGTCGATGACACCACAGTAGTTCGCGAGGAAGGGTGTCGACGGGTTTCAGTTGAAGGCGTAGGAATTGGTATTAAGGTGACGGGTAGAAAGAGGTTTTGAAGGGGAGTTTGACGATGGTGTCGGATGTTGGCACGGTGGTGTGAAGAAGGAGAAAGGGGCAGTCGAAAGTGCCATGGAGTTGTTTTGGGTTTACTGGAGCTCGGGTATTTGATCTGGAGGAAGAAAGGGGTAGTTGCGGTCATGGGCCTTCAAAATGGAAGGATGGGCCGATATTTTAGGGGGTGAGGCCCGTGTATAGATTATAATTTTAGTTTAATTTTATTTAAAAGTCTATGAACTTCGTATGGCAATATCTCGTTCATAGGTTATCAGATGGACAAACCGAAAGTTGCGTTGGGATCGTATGGACATGAGCAACAATGAGACTGACTGGAAGTGGATTCGAGCTCGTTTGAATTTATGGCGAAATAAATTGTCCGACTCAAATCAACGAACGCAAACCGATTATATAACGGTTAACGCGTCAAAGTGAGTAAAACTCACTAACTCCCCTAAATTTATATTTTAATATAAATTGTATATTTTCTGTATTTGACTGCTAGTTATGTACTGTTAATTTGGACTGTTAAGTTGTCTTGTTAAATTGGACTGTTAAATAGATTTGATTGAAAACGTAGATATAGTTATATATAGAAAACCGTCAATCAAATATGGATTCTGATTATCAGTATATTTCATGTTGGGATGAAATTGATGTATATTATACTGTGTAACATCTGTGGATGCAGGGAAACAGGTTGGAGGAATCCAACTGGATTCCTCAACGGTTATTTTATTGTTTTTCATATATTTCGATATATGATGTGAATTATAACCTGTTGTTGATTGTGTGTGTATGGACGATATTGAACATCGTGATTTGATATGATTAAATACCATGACATACCGGAATGTAGATAAAGGAGATTTTTCAAAGTGATATTGAAAAATAGAATATTTATAAAGTGGAATATTTATAAATAAGGAATATTTATAAATAGGAGATATTCGAAAAGGAAATAAATTCAAAACATTTCTTTTTGAATGGAAAGGCCTGTGTGGCGAGTTTGGGGATTTTCCCGATGCTCCCGATACAAAGGAGGTTATGGCGAATTTTCCCGGGAATTTAAGGAGTTAGAATATTTCAAGAATAAATTTGAAAAGGGAATATTTGTAAACCATTTACAAATAGAATTGGAAAGGAAACATTATAAAAAGGGAAATCATTTTTAAAGGGTAGAACCGTTATTTAAAAGTAAATCTTTTCCAATAAATAAAACGGTGTTAAAAAGGAAATCTTTATAAAGTGAAGTTAGTTAATCGAATATAGACATTCGAAAAGAGAAATCAAATATGGTATTCGAAGTTAGTTAATCGAATATAGACATTCGAAAGGAGAAATCGAATATGGTATTCGAAGTTAGTTAATCGAATATAGACATTCGAAAAGAGAAATCGAATATGGTATTCGAAGTTAGTTAATCGAATATAGACATTCGAAAAGAGAAATCGAATATGGTATTCGAAGTAGTTAATCGAGTATAGACATTCGAAAGGAGAAATCGAATATGGTATTCGAAGTTAGTTAATCGAATATGTTATTCGAAAGGGGTTAGTTTGTCGAGTTAGTCAAATAGAGTTAACCAGTTAGAGTTAATCAGTTAGAGTTAATCAGTTAGAATTAACCAGTTGGAGTTAATTAGTTAGAGTTAATCGATTAGAGTTAACACGAACTAGAATTAATCAAATATAGTTATTTGAGACAGAGTTAGTCAAACATAGTATTCAGGGTAAGTTGCCATCTTGTATGACTGCTAGCGTAATTCGCAGGGCTGCAGATAGCCTAAGGCGGTCGGATGTTTCCTGAGGGAATCAGGCGTACCCATTGTGATCGCTGCGATCTAGAGTCAAGCGAATAGAGTTAAATAGAGTTGTCGAATAATAGTTGTTCGAATGGAGTTAAATAGAGTTAGTCGAATATAGTTTATTCGAATAGAGTTGAATAGAGTTAATCGAATAGTAGTTATTCGAATAGAGTTAAATGGAGTTAAATCGAATATTAGTTATTCGATATGAGTAATCAAGTTAAGATAATCGAGTTAGGTTAGCAAGTTAAGTTATCAAGTTAAGATAATCGAGTTAAGTTAGCAAGTTAAGTTATCAAGTCAAGATGATCGAGTAAAGTAAATAAGTTCAGTTCGTCGAGTTAAATTAATCGATGTTAGTTTCATCGAAAGGAATTAATCGATGTTAGTTTCATCAAAAGGAGTTATCGATGTTAGTTTCATCGAAAGGAGTTATCGATGTTAGTTTCATCGAAAAGAGTTATCGATGTTAGTTTCATCGAAGGGAGTTATCGATTTTAGTTTAATCGAAGTGAGATTTTCAAATATGAGATATTTGAAAAGGGAAGAGTTAACGAATATTAGTTATTCGAAGAGAGATTATCGAATATCGTTTATTCGAGAAGGAGTTAATCGAATATAGGTTATTCGAAGAAGAGTTAATCAAATAGAGATTTCTCGAAGAGAGTTAATCGGCAAAATTCGATTTTATCGAATTCGGGAAAGTACTTATACTTTCCAGTGTTTAAATAGAGATTTATTTATTTATAAATAAATAAGTGTTAGGTTAATTATTCACTAATAAGAATAGAAGTATAATTAAAGTTAGATAATTCGAAAGTAGGGATTATAACGTTATCGTTATAACCAAAGTTTTAAATATAAAAGTGGATTAGTAAAATTGGATCCGAGAAAGGTGTAAAGAAGTTGTTAAAGATTAAAAGATAAACTTTGACCATTTCGAAGTTATAACGTTGTTCAGTTAAGGTCTGAGAGGTAATTATACCCCAACTTGAGTGACTTCCTTCTTAACTAAGAAATGGTAAGGTTTGATCGTAAAGGAGTTTTGGAAATGTTTTCCAAACGAGAAATCAAAAATGTTTTCTGATAAAAGAAAATAAGAATTTAGAATATAGGGAAACATGAGATAAGTAAATAAATGAACTAGATTAATGTTTAATGATGTTTGTTCGATATAATTTCCATCTGGAAATAATATCTATGTTTGCACACTTGTTTTTCTTTGATAGTTAACTCACATACTATCAAAGTTTTGACCATTTTAACGTTGTTAATATGGAGAGACCGGTTGGATTATTATCCAAAGAACCACTCTGTATTGGCATAAGCATCGCGAATCATATATGCCAAAGATAATTGAAGATGGAGTAAAATGCAAGGGCTATCCTGTTTACAGAATAGTGCCTTCGGTTTGTCCAGTCCCAGGACAACTTGTATGGACGAAGGTCTGACAGAGTATATCCAGTGGATCGCGTAAGTTGATCTGTTCAAACGTATTCACGTTTGGTGGCGGAGGAATTTGTTTCTCTTGGCTGTATACCCGTGTTATTTTTGGATAAGTCAATTTGTGATTTGGCGGGTATGACGATGTGACATTTCTGAGTGAATGAAGATGGATGTCTGACATAGTATTTCCAGACGGTCACGTACATTGATTTCTTCAACTATACCAAGAGTGGAAGCGGAGAAGGAAACTTCTTTTAGCTGTCACGTAATGTATGGTTGTAGACGTAAATTAGTGATTCTGATGGATCTGACAATGTGGCATTCGAAGTGAATTTGTTGTGATGATAAAGCGTAGCTTCTAGCCTCATCAACCGGTAAATGACAGAAATCGGGCAGGCAGCATGGCTAAGTTGGTCGCACCGAAGTAGGGCGTATAATCACCTATCTAGAGAATATTCATTTGTTTCTTAAATCTATCAATGCTGTCCCATATATATACGGGAACGGTTGCTGATCCCAACCGTTGGTGATGTACATTCGATACACTCAAGCGAAATGAGTGGTCGGTCATGTGTGGCTGAGTTGCAAGATGTTCTTGTTGAACTCCAGTGTATCGTTCCTAGAGTACACTGATCGGAAGGTGATTCCATACCTTGTCATAGTTGGAAATCCATTATCCAGTACGTGCTTGCGATTTTGATTGTATACTATATATGTAGAACGTGAGATGAAAGCATTTCTACTAGTTGATATCTATTTGTACATAGACATTATATTAATATCAAAAGGTTTTTGATATAAAGATATTTTGGATTCTCATAAGGGAAAAACCCGTTCCGTTATGCGGCGTGGTCTTATGAGATATCGTTTACTTGTTCATATACCTGTTTTAAACTGTTTTACTCACACCAGTCCCATGACTGACCCAGAGTTTATTTGTTGTTTTCCCTAAACTCTTGGGTGCCTAAATTTGTACGGGCAGTCAAGTAGTCGGGTTTTACAGATATACTGGAAGAGCGTGGAGCAGGAGGCTTCAAGATCATATAGCTATAGTTATTTCCGCTGTGTTGTAAGTGCTGTTCTCTGATAAGTGCTATTGTATACATAACTGTTATATTTCAAAGTTATGTTATCTATTATATGTTATTCGTTCCGCTGTGAGGTTCGTGTTACTCTGATGTTATGTTCTTCTTCTTCTTCTATTCTAAGTTTCTATCTTATGTATTCTCACCTTCTAATTTCTTCCATTAATTACCGGGATTTTTCGATGTTTTGGTTATCGACGTCGAGCTTACGTCGATAACCAAAGTCGCCGAAAATCCGGGTCGTTACAAAATGAAACTCTAGATCAGGTGATTATGCACCCTACTTCGGTGCGACCGACTTAGCCATGCTGCCTGCCCGATTTCTGTCATTTACCGGATGTGAGGCTAGAAACTACGCTTTATCATCACACCAGATTCACTTTGAATGCCACATCGCCAAATCCATCAAATCACCGATTGACGTCCTCAAACATACATTATGTGTTAGCTAAAAGAAGTTTCCTTCTCTGCTTCCACTCTTGGTACGGTTGGAGAAATCAATATACATGATTATCTGGTAATACTCTGTCAGACATCCGTCCATACAAGTCATCCCGGAACATGATGAACCGAAGGCACTATTCTGTAAATAGGATAGCCCTTGCATAACTCCGTCTTCAATTTCCTTTGGCATATATGATTCGCAACGTTTATGCCAATACATAGTGGTTCTTTGGAAAATAATCCAACCGGTCTCTCCATATTAACAACGTTAAAATGGTCAAAACTTCGATAGTCTGTGATTTAACTATCGAGTAAAAACAAGTGTGCAAACAACGATATTATTTCCAGAGGGAAATTTATATCGATCAAACATCATTCAACATTTATCTCATTATTTCATTAATTTACTTATCTCTTGTTTCCCTATATTCAATGTTTCTTATTTTCTAAATTTGGAAAATATACGTTATTAACAATGGAAAACATTTCCATTTCTTGTTTTCTTTATTAGAAAACATTTCTGGTTTCTTATTTGGAAAACATTTCCAAAGCTTCTTCATTGGACTTAGACAGATGTTTAAACAAACATCGCTATGCCAACTCAAACCATTTCCTTTACTGCCGAACCTTAACTATTCCTTAGTTAAAAACGAAGCCAATCAAGTTGGGGTAGAACTACCTCTCAGACCTTAACTGAACAACATTTTTAACTTTGTAATAGGCAAAGTTTACTTTATATTTCTTTAACTAACTTCCTTACTTAACCCTCCTTCGAATAGCTATATTCGATTGACTCTTTTCACTTAGCTCTATTCGATTAACCCTTATCAATTTACTCTATTGGACTAACACTATTGGATTAACTCTATTTGACTAATGCTATTGATTTACTCATTTCACATAACTCCTTTCGAATAAACTATATTCGATGACTCCTTTTACTTTCTTCGAATAAACTATATTCGATTAACTCCTTTTGCTTCTATTCGAATAACTATATTCGATTAACTCCTTTTACTTTAACTCAAATCGATTTAACTCTAACATTGATTAACTCCTTTTACTTTTACTCTAATCGACTAAACTAACATCGATTAACTACTTTTACTTTAACTCTAATCGATTAACTAACATCGATTAACTACTTTGCTTTAACTCTAATCGATTAACTAACATCGATTAACTTCTTTTAACTTTATCTCTAATCGATTAACTCCTTTTAACTTTAACTCTAATCGATTAACTAACATCGATTAACTCCTTTTCGAATAAACTATTCATTTATAAAGATTTACTTTTTGTAACGGTTCTTCACTTTATAAATGATTTCCTTTTATATTAACATATCCTTTGATTTTATAAATATTCCTTTTATAGAAATTCTTTTCCTTTTCTATATAAAATCCATCGATTTCATATAAATAATTCATTTTCAAAATACACTTTGAAAATCCCCTTCCCCATATCCAGTATCTCTTATGGTATTTAACATACCATATAACAACGATAAATATCGTTCAAACACACATAATCAACAATAGATTATATACAACATCATATATTACAATATATGAATCACAGTAAAATAAATGTTGAGGTGTTTCCCTGCATCACAGATGTTAAAACAATATAGATAACATCACTTTCAGTTCCATATGATATATTCTGTTAAACAGAATCAATATAGAAATTGAACTAACTGACTAGCAGTTCAATCAAACAGTCAACACACAATCAATCAGACAATTTCTAACAGTTCTAAAAATACAACATGAAATTATAAACTGTTCAGAGTTAGTGAGATTTACTCACATTTCGCGTTAACCGTTTTAAATAACGATTTGCGTTAGTTGATTCTGATCAGACAATTTATTTCGCCATAAATTGTAACGAGCTTCGATTCACTCTCAGTCAGCTCCATTGGGTAGTGTCCATCCATACGATCCCAACGGATCTTGTTTCGTCAGATTCTGACATCATACGAGCAAGTTACGTATTTTACAAGTTCGATATATATTAAAAAAAATAAAAACTTGGTTTTAACATGGCAAATGGGCCTTACCTTTTCCTCCACCGGCCCACTACCCTTAACAGCCCACGTCCGCACTTACTCTTCTTCCTGTTTTTGACTTCCGCATCTTCCCTTTCAGCCATTTCAGGAACTTAGTACGCTATTTAATATTACCAATAACTTAGTTAAAGGTGAAAAAATGGGCTTTACTTTGTTTTTAACGCCCCCCCCCCCCCAAATATATCCACGTGAAAAGGAAATGCCGCTAACCTCCTTCTTCTCCCAGCAGGATCCGAACCCGACTCCTCTTCAAACGTTATTGAAGAACGAATCTTCCATCACCACTCCTTAACCGTTTAACTCCTGACGTGCCCCTTTACTCCCGTATGCCACCAGCTTCATTGACGTTGAAGCCACCCTCATGAACCCATCATTCCTCCAAATAAAATGTGATTCCTCTATCCCCTTCGAACTCGCTTTCAGCCCAAACCTACTGCTTAAGTTACGGTCATCCTCATCCCAGAAATCCACCATGCAACTACACCCTGACCCAGACATCACGCTATCCCTTCCAGATGCTGACATCGCCACATCCTCCAAGCTTCTCTCCCACAACACTCTTGCCGAGAACCTTCCCTTCCTTTACTCCTCGTCACAACATACCTCTTCCCAAACGAAAAATCCTCCTCCAGTAAATTGCACATGTGCGATAACATGTATACACTTAAAACCCCCCCATGTACCATGACTTCAACGTTGTACAGCACACCCCCTAACTCCCCTCCATCTATTTACGTCGGCAACTCCTTCCACTGCCACATCATACGTTGCCTCTCTATGTAAACAACCCAATTTTCATACATCATTTTCCTACTCCAAAACCCAACTGAAGGCAGACGCAACTGTGTATATATATATATATATATATAGAGAATGGTGACTTAGTTCTTAAGTAATAGGATACGTATGGAGTAACGTGGATGTATTTGAGACCAAAGGGAACGAGTGGTTCAGAAGAGACGAAGGGTGGACTTCTATCGCTCACAAAAATTGAAGGGATTAAATTAATTTACGTTATAACATTTTGATCATCTTATTTTATAAAACTTTGTTAATTACGAACAGCTATCGACAGGATTAAATACACCATCATCACGATCAATGTGCCACGATCCCAGAAATATAATAATACCGGTAGGTGAACTCATATTTTGAAACTTCAAAATGTTGATTTCAGGGTGCGAAATACTTCAAATAAAAAGTCGCTTATTAAATTAATTAAAAATTTCAGTAAAATTCTAAAAATTAAATTATCACTATTTCCCAATAGAACCTTGTCTGAATTCACACCCGATTTCTAGTTATTTTTAAATAACCGTTATGGCCGATAAACGATTCTATAGCGACTATTCTGAAATTTGATTTGGACATATCTCAAAATCTACACGACGAAATCCTGATCTTTCTCTTCCGCTAGAAAGATATACTCCACCAGCTCCACACGTTTCTTGTTTCACAGAAATCCGATTTAAAATGAACTATGTACATTCAGTTGAAGTTCGAATAGCCAATTTACGAACTGCAGCGCCATTTCAAGCTCAGTTTTAATTATAATATAATTATACGCTCAAACTATCGTTCAAATAATATATTCGTTATTCTACTTCAATTTTAAGCTGAATAAAATATCACAGATGATCCGATTCACACCATATCGCCATTTCAGCCAATTCTGATTATTTCAGAATATAATATATTTTTAATTTATTATTTTAATTAAATATTCACCATTATTTAATTCCACGACCATTAAATTCACTATATCACCATTGATATAATTAAATAAATTACCTATAATACTCCTGCCAATGCGGGTCATTACAATCTTCCCCACTTAAAATAATTTCGTCCTCGAAATTGCTAAAAGGTAGAGAACGACCCTATCGACTGGTTAGAACATATTTGTTCACTTCTTAACTCCAGTTTCAAATGAACCAATTTAATTTCATTTAAATTATTTATTCATTCCTATTAACGAAAATTTTCAAAAATCCTAAAGATTTTCTAACGCCTTAACTCTTCAAAAAAAAATATTCGCCAGCATTTCCTTTGTACTGGTCAATCGGTCAAACCACTACTCGCCTCTCTGGGCCATCTCCAACCCAAAGGAAAATCAAATAGCCAAGCAGCTTGCCAATTCGGCTCATAAATCTTATATCCAATAGAAATATAAACTTGTACCTTTGTCGGCATATCATCTCTATCGCTTCCATATGCTATCAACTCAGCATATACCAATGTCATGCCAATCAAACTCCAAATCAGTTTTTATCTTCAACAAAACCATTTGCTTATATCCGAGCCAAATATCATTTCAACTGGAGTTCAATTCTTGATTTTCAATTCCTTAACTCCTCAATCCAATACCATTTCGGATTCTAGTTCCACAAATCCAATCTTATTCGATTTCAATTCAACTTCAGTTACCACTTTACTGACTTTACTTTAATTCAAATCTTCTTTCACAAATTTTTTTTAAATTTGTCTTTAATTTAAACAGTCTTTCCCTGGGAGTTTTCAAACATTTTACTCTTTTCAAAAAATCAAAATTTCCTTTTTGAAATTCAACTGAGCCCTTAATCAATATTCCATTAGTTAAATCACTTCTCTATTTCTTTATCAATATTCGTTAACCAAATATTTTCAATAACCATATGGGCCCTTTTATGTTATTTGGAAAACATTCCCGAATATCGCCTTCCTTTATTTTCTAAACTTTAGAAAAAATATGCTATTTATAATTGGAAAATATTCCAATTACTTATCTCTTTTCCTATCTCGTTTATTTCCATACTTAGGAAATATTTATTATTGTATTTCCAAGCTTACACTTATTTGGGTTAAAACGGATGTTGTGTAAAACATCGTTACGACAACCCAAATACTATATACAACTAACTCTTATTCAACATTGATCTTCGAGCCTGAAATCTTACTATTTATCTGTTAATAATGAAATCAATCAAGTTGGGGTACAACTACCTCTCAGACCTTGACTGAATAACATTTATAACTTCAAAACAGATATGACTACTTACTCGAATAATCAATACCATACAACTACTTCTTCACTTTTAAACATGTATACACTTCCTCTTTCTATTCTTACTAGATTTTATTCTTAGTCTTCCTTTTTGAATTTTACTATTTTATTTCTAAGTTCATTTCCTTATCGACTTCTATATATATCGATACGTTGATTTCTAACTATCAAATTATCTTAAAAATATTCTATCTCCTTAAATTCCCGGAAAAATTCGCCATAACCTCCTCTGTACCAGGGGCATCGGGATATTTCAAATAGCCTCCCATGGCCCTGACCAATCAAATAGAAAAAGAAAAAGCCAAGCGGCTAGCCAATTTGGCGCATAAAATCTCATATATGAATTAAATACATACCTTTTCGTCGAGCATTCTATCTATATACCTTCATACCTTATCCATACCTATCTCATATATATTTATACATTTCTAATTCATTTCAACTTACTCCAATCATTTTAACTTAGTTCGTTAAGTGATTTTCAAATTACCGGTTTGCCCATTTCACCTTTTTATTTGAATATTCATGTTCAAATATATTTTAACTTGTTTATCAACTAATTGAATTCCTTTTCAATTCTATTTGAATTTCCTATATTCAAATTATATTTCGATTCTCTTATTCAAATTCTATATTTGAATTTCATTTCAATTCACTTATTCAAATTCCATATTTGAATTTCATTATTCAAATCTATTTTCAAACTCCATTTGAATTTCTATATTCAAATCTATTTGAATTCTCTTTATTTCATTTCAATTCCCTTTGAATCTTCTATATTCAAATTTCAAATTCAATTCTATTTGAATCTTCTTTATTCAAATTTCCTTTTCAATCCTATTTGAATCCTCTACATTCAAATTTCATTTCACTTTTGATATTCAAATCCTATATTTGAAATCTCTTATATTTTCTATATCCAAACGCCATTTGAATTTCTATATTCAAATTCTATATCACTTCTGTTGAATTTCATATATTCAAACTCCCTTTGAATTTCTATATTCAATTTCTATTTGAACTCTCTTTATTCAAATCCCCTTTGAATTTTCTATATTCAAATCCTATGTTTGAACTTCCTTTATTCAAATTCCTTTAAATAAGTCTCGGTTTCAATTCCTTTTGAAATCGATATTTCTACCTTTAGAAAATAGATTTCCCTTTCAATTTCATACTTGTATTTTTTTTTATTTTTGAACTATCCAATGATAATTCTTTTCACTTCATTTTATAAACTTCGTTTATAAAAGAACTATTTATAAACTTCGTTTATAAAGGAACTTCTCGTTTTATTTCTTTTAAAACAAGTTAATATTTCAAATCTATTTCAAAATTCAAATTCTATATTTTAAATTCTATTTTGAAATTCAACACACTTGTCTTTCCCAAAACAAATTCAAAACAGTATCTCTGGTAGTAATTCGTCACTTACAACTCGAAAATGAATACTGATGATGCAACTGTCATCATCAGAATCTATTTTCCAGCGATCGAAGTGAGTTCAATAGTATAAAACCATTTCTAAACATTTCCACTTTGAAATTCATTTCAAAATATAATTCACACTGCTTGTAAAACAATTTAAAATCTCCCAGGATCTTAAATTTTCGTTATCTTTAATCCAAATCCATTTACAAACACTTATCCAATTTTCCAGAATTTTAATTCGATTCCTGGTTTAAATTTCAGATTTAACTCATCTGATTTCACGTATTTCACTTATATGAATTCTGATTGGTTATTTACATAACCATTTAATCTATAATCTTACTCGATTGTAATAACAACCAATATATCCAAAATATATCAAAATATACGTTGGGTAAACTATTTTCATTTACCCTCTTTTCAAAACATACCCTGACGGTTCATCGTATTCAAGTGTTTACCAACTCCTACCGATACAGTGGATCAAACTGATCGACCAGAACTCATAAACAACTCAACCAATGAATCTCCACAATATAAAACAAATTTTTATATCAATAACAAATACGTTCACTCGTATGTATACACTCAAACTCAATCAAGGGTATTACTAACCCTATCTCTACTGAGTCACGCCACAGAGCCAAGGTAATTTACTTAAACCTAAGCTCTGATACCAACTGTAACGACCCGGATTTTGAGCGACTTTGGTTATCGACATAAGCTCAATGTCGATAACCAAAACATCGAAAAATCCTGGTAATTAGTGAAAGAAATTAGAGGGTGAGGAAAGATAAGATAGAAAATTAGAGTAGAAGAAGAAGAAGAACACAACATCAGAGTAACACGAATCTCACAGTGGAACGAATAAATATATTTCATAACTTAACTTTGAAATACAAATCTATACTTGAATATACATGTCATTATCAAAGTACAGCACTTACAGCACAGCGGAAATAACTATAGCTATATGATCCTGAAGCCTCCTGCTCCAGCTCTTCCAGTATATCTGTAAATCCTGACTACTTGACTGCCCATACAAATTTAGGTACCCAAGAGTTTAGGGAAAATAACAAAATAAACTCTGGGTCAGTCATGGGATTGGTATGAGTAAAACAGTTTAAAAACAGTTCGAACAAGTAAACAATATCTCATAAGACCACGCCGTATAACAGAACGGGTTTTTCCCTTTTGAGAATCCAAAATATCTTTCTATCAAAAACCTTTTGATAATATAATAATGTCTATCAACCACAGTATATATAATCATCTAGCAGAAACGCTTTCATCTCACGTTCAACATATATAATATACAATCAAAACCGCAAGCACGTATTGGGTAATAGATTTCCAACTATGACAAGGTATGGAACCACCTTTCGCTAGTGTATCTCTAGAGAGGAATACACTGGGTTCAACAACAACATCTTGCAACCCGACCACACATGACCGACCACTCATTTCGCTTGAGCGTATCGAATGTATATCACCAACAGTTAGGATCAGCAACCGTTTCCCGAATGTGACATCATCAACAATAGATTTTTAGAAGCAAATGAAACTCTAGATCAGGTGATTATACACCCTACTTTGGTGCGACCGACTTAGCCATGCTGCCTGCCCGATTTCGGTCATTTACCGGATGTGAGGCTAGAAACTACGCTTTATCATCACACCAGATTCACTTTGAATGCCACATCGTCAAATCCATAAAATCACCGATTGACGTCCTCAACCATACATTATGTGTTAGCTAAAAGAAGTTTCCTTCTCCGTTTCCACTCTTGGTACGGTTGGAGAAATCAATATACATGATTGTCTGGTAATACTCTGTCAGACATCCGCCCATACAAGTCATCCCGCAACAGGATGAACCGAAGGCACTATTCTGTAAATAGGATAGCCCTTGCATAACTCAGTCTTCAATTTCCTTTGGCATATATGATTCGCGACGCTTATGCCAATACAGAGTGGTTCTTTGGAAAATAATCCAACCGATCTCTCCATATTAACAACGTTAAAATGGTCAAAACTTCGATAGTATGTGATTTAACTATCGAATAAAAACAAGTGTGCAAATAACAAAATTATTTTCAGATGGAAATTTATATCGATCAAACATCATTCAACATTTATCTCATTATTTCGTTAATTTACTTATCTCCTGTTTCCCTATATTCAACGTTTCTTATTTTCTAAATTTGGAAAATATACGTTATTAACAATGGAAAACATTTCCATTTCTTGTTTTCTTTATTAGAAAACATTTCTAGTTTCTTATTTGGAAAACATTTCCAAAGCTTCTTCATTGGACTTAGACAGATGTTTAAACAAACATCGCTATGCCAACTCAAACCATTTCCTTTACTGCCGAACCTTAACTATTCGTTAGTTAAAAACGAAGCCAATAAAGTTGGGGTAGAACTACCTCTCAGTCCTTAACTGAACAACATTTCTAACTTTGAAATAGGCATAGTTTACTTTATATTTCTTTAACTAACTTCCTTACTTAACCCTCCTTCGAATAGCTATATTCGATTGACTCTTTTCACTTAGCTCTATTCGATTAACCCTTATCAATTTACTCTATTGGACTAACACTATTGGATTAACTCTATTTGACTAATGCTATTGATTTACTCATTTCACATAACTCCTTTCGAATAAACTATATTCGATGACTCCTTTTACTTTCTTCGAATAAACTATATTCGATTAACTCCTTTTGCTTCTATTCGAATAACTATATTCAATTAACTCCTTTTACTTTAACTCAAATCGATTTAACTCTAACATCGATTAACTCCTTTTACTTTTACTCTAATCGACTAAACTAACATCGATTAACTACTTTTACTTTAACTCTAATCGATTAACTAACATCGATTAACTACTTTGCTTTAACTCTAATCGATTAACTAACATCGATTAACTTCTTTTAAATTTATCTCTAATCGATTAACTAACATCGATTAACTCCTTTTAACTTTAACTCTAATCGATTAACTAACATCGATTAACTCCTTTTCGAATAGACTATTCATTTATAAAGATTTACTTTTTGTAACGGTTTTTCACTTTACAAATGATTTCCTTTTATACTAACATATCCTTTGATTTTATAAATATTCCTTTTATAGAAATTCTTTTCCTTTTCTATATAAAATCCATCGATTTTATATAAATAATTCATTTTCAAGATACACTTTGAAAATCCCCTTCCCCATATCTAGTATCTCTTATGGTATTTAACATACCATATAACAACGATAAATATCGTTCAAACACACATAATCAACAATAGATTATATACCACATCATATATTACAATATATGAATCACAGTAAAATAAATGTTGAGGAATCCAGTTGGATTCCTCCAACCTGGTTCCCTGCATCACAGATGTTAAAACAATATAGATAACATCACTTTCAGTTCCATATGATATATTCTGTTAAACAGAATCAATATAGAAATTTAACTAACTGACTAGCAGTTCAATCAAACAGTCAACACACAATCAATCAGACAATTTCTAACAGTTCTAAAAATACAATATGAAATTATAAACTGTTCAGAGTTAGTGAGATTTACTCACATTTCGCGTTAACCGTTTTAAATAACGATTTGCATTAGTTGATTCTGATCAGACAATTTATTTCGCCATAAATTGTAATGAGCTTTGATTCACTCTCAGTCAGCTCCATGGGGTAGTGTCCGTCCATACGATCCCAACGGATCTTGTTTCGTCAGATTCTGACATCGTACGAGCAAGTTACGTATTTTACAAGTTCGATATATATTAAATAAAAAATAAAAACTTGGTTTTAACATGGCAAATGGGCCTTACCTTTTCCTCCACCGGCCCACTACCCTTAACAGCCCACGTCCGCACTCACTCTTCTTCCTGTTTTTGACTTCCGCATCTTCCCTTTCAGCCATTTCAGGAACTTAGTACACTATTTAATATTACCAATAACTTAGTTAAAGGTGAAAAAAAATGGGCTTTACTTTGTTTTTAACGGCGCACCCCCCCAAATATATCCACGTGAAAAGGAAATGTCGCTCAACCTCCTTCTCCCAGCAGGATCCGAACCCGACTCCTCTTCAAACGTTATTGACGAACGAATCTTCCATCACCACTCCTTCACCGTTTAACTCCTGACGTGCCCCTTTACTCCCGTATGCCACCAGCTTCATTGACGTTGAAGCCACCCTCATGAACCCATCATTCCTCCAAACAAAACGTGATTCCTCTATCCCCTTCGAACTCGCTTTCAACCCAAACCTACTGCTTAAGTTACGGTCATCCTCATCCCAGAAATCCACCATGCAACTACACCCTTACCCAAACATCACGCTATTCCTTCCTGATGCTGACATCGCCACATCCTCCAAGCTTCTCTCCCACAACACTCTTGCCGAGAACCTTCCCTTCCTTTTCTCCTTGTCACAACATTTCCCATTCAACATACCTCTTCCCAAACGAAAAATCCTCCTCCAGTAAATTGCACATGTGCGATAACATGTATACACTTAAACCACCCCCCCATGCACCATGACTTCAACGTTGTACAGCACACCCCCTAACTCCCCTCCATCTATTTAGGTCGGCAACTCCTTCCACTGCCACATCATATGTTGCCTCTCTATGTAAACAACCCAAACTTCATACATAATTTTCCTACTCCAAAACCCAACTGAAGGCGGACGCAACTGTGTATATATAGAGAGAATGGTGACTTAGTTCTTAAGTAATAGGATACGTATGGAGTAACGTGGATGTATTTGAGACCAAAGGGAATGATTGGTTCAGAAGAGACTAAGGGTGGACTTCTATCGCTCACAAAAATTGAAGCGATTAAATTAATTTAAGTTATAACATTTTGATCATCTTATTTTATAAAACTTTGTTAATTACGAACAGCTATCGACAGGATTAAATACACCATCATGATGATCAATGTGCCACGATCCCAGAAATATAATAATACCGGTAGGTGGACTCATATTTTGAAACTTCAAAATGTTGATTTCAGGGTGCGAAATACTTCAAATAAAAATTCGCTTATTAAATTAATTAAAAATTTCAGTAAAATTCTAAAAATTAAATTATCACTATTTCCCAAAAGAACCTTGTCTTAATTCACACCCGATATCTAGTTATTTTGAAATAACCGTTATGGCCGATAAACAATTCTATAGCGACTATTCTGAAATTTGATTTGGACATATCTCAAAATCTACACGACGAAATCCTGATCTTTCTCTTCCGCTAGAAAGATATACTCCACCAGCTCCACACGTTTCTTGTTTCACAGAAATCCGATTTAAAATGAACTCTGTACATTCAGTTGAAGTTCGAATAGCCAATTTACGAACTGCAGCGCCATTTCAAGCTCGGTTTTAATTATAATATAATTACACGTTCAAACTATCGTTCAAATAATATATTCGTTATTCTACTTCAATTCTAAGTTGAATAAAATATCACAGATGATCCGATTCACACCATATCACCATTTCAGCCAATTCTGATTATTTCAGAATATAATATATTTTTAATTTATTATTTTAATTAAATATTCACCATTATTTAATTCCACGACCATTAAATTCACTATATCACCATTGATATAATTAAATAAATTACCCATAATACCCCTGCCAATGCGGGTCATTACACATGGCCAACTCGGGTGCCGCCCCTCGCCGGAATAGTCGTTTGAGAACCGCACTTTCTAGGCTTTATAACTCTCAAAATACAAAACGAAATTTGATCAAGTTCATATCAATTTGAAGATCTCATGGAGCTGAGAATAATTGCAGTTATAAGTTTTGAAAATTATTGATTGAATTTGAAGAACTTGGTGTATGAATTTTCGAACAATTCTATTCGTTTTTTGAGGAAGAAGGTGGTACTCTGAGGAGTTGACCACGTGTGAATAATTTTAGGGTTTGACTGGATAAAGAGGGCATTTATACACCATATTATTTTTCATTTAATTCGTTTATTATTGGTTTCTCTACGAACTCCAAACGAACTATAATGACTGTCGCCCCTAGATAAATACCCCTATTCCGGATACAATGGAATATGTTTCGTAAGCCCATTCGACTTGTAAATAGTCGGATTTTGCCCGGCCTTAATCGATCGCAAAATCGACCAAGACCGTTCAAATCCGGCCTATGTTAACTTTGGGAATACAACACATCAGAACAACAACAGCAGACTTTTATTACATCATAATAACGTAACATCAGAGTACAGAATATCAGAGTACATTGAATAAAATTACAGCGGAAGATAAATTACAATATTATAATACAATGCAGCGGAAATAAAATAACTAAGGCAGCGGAAACACTATGCTCTGGACACACCTTTAGGCTTCAATCCAGGATCCTGCTCGAAATAAGAACCTGTAGACAAACTACTCGACTGCCCGTGTGGAAAGAGGGCACCCGAGTTTGTAAAGGTGGAAACAAACAACGGGTCAGTCATGGCACTGGTGTGAGAATTCTTAACTAATTAATCACTATTAATAGGACAAATCTAAAGACCACGCCACTAACGCGGAACGGGTTTATTCCAAATAAAAGTGTCAGAACAAATAATAAGTGAATCGTACAACAACGTTATGCTTTTGAGAAAAATGGAATCGCCATAAGACCCAGGTCCCATCACACAATGCAACACAAACCAGAGGATAGGGTTTTACCTTGTAGTGATTAAACATGCTAAATACGGCAAATACGAGTTTAATATTATTATTAGTATATATATCAAAACATTTCAAAGTAAATGTATAAATCCTAGGAAGAATAGTATCCCATACTAATATGCCTCCATACTAGTAATACAATCAAATTCGTAGGGTCGTATTTGGATTTTGGTTTCCATCATGAGTCAAGGCTAGGGAGGAGCTCCTACCGATTCGAGACACTCTAGCTAATGTCTCAGGATCCCCCGCAGTGAACCCTTGGAAAGCTGTAGGGCCAGTCCACCATATGAGTTGCGGATTAGTTATTCCTGAACACACGTTTCCCGGTCCTATAGAACCTATCATCCGAGGCGCCTCATTCCATCATCCACATAAGTAAAATGTCGGGCCGTGTTAAAGCCCAAACACCACTTCTAGCTAGAAAGAAACGTGCTTCTCTCCCTGCGTTCCCTTCTCTCGTTTTAGACTCCGCCGGTGTGTGAGGCTCGCAAAGTCACGCTATACATAAAGCTATGCCTAAACAGGCTATGCTTTGATCATTCCACAAGGCCTGCTTTTCAACAAAGCCTTTATCATATGCATCTTAGCATGCTACATCGTCACTCCATATCACACTACCAATCCTTTGCCGAAATATATGAACAGGTGTTAAGCAAGAGAATAAATTCTACGCCACCAAACATCTATTCATTCGACAGAAGATTAATAACATGATATTTAATGGAGTGCGATGTCAGACACACAATCCATTTATAAGCTTATGCTCTGAGTCTGAGCGAAAGCCAAATCCATACAAATCAACACTACGTCCGGACGGCCACCACTGTAGCCCCTTCAAGGTAGCTACTCCAATCACGGGCATCAGTAGTTGTCATCCATTCGATATGAAGATCGTCAGTCTTAAATCTCCGTCTTCAACTCTTGAATTTTAAATGTCGTTCAAATTATTTGGAATGAGATAGACTCGGACTTTCCAAATAATTCTCGTACATATATAAGTTGGAAATCATTTCATATCGTTATTAGTAATTTGTAACGATTTATCTTTATATATATATATGATTAAATTCCATTTCATTAACGTAATTACATAACAAGTAGTGAATGTTTTGCTTCACAACCTATCGAAATGTTTATAATGTGTAATGAAATTTATTTTATATCATTAAATTTTGCTAACGAAAAACATTCCTATTCGTATATACAATATTAATGTACAATGTACACACTATAATGTTTATCTTAATTTTCATACACATACACATCTTATACATAACAATGTACATTTTCTTGTTTCATTTTTCGAATTACACAAAATGTATTTTGCGTATCATACCAATTCCAAAAAAAATAGCATTTAGTGTTTCATTTCAATTTCAACAAACGAATATTTTGTTTAACCACTTTTACTTTTACAAAAATGAGTATTTTTGTTTCTTTATTTCAATGTAACAAAATTGATAATTTTATTATCTTTACAATGCAAAACACAAAATAATAATTTTACATTACAAACAAAACGATAATTTTGTGTGCTAGTCTATTTACATGAAAATGAAATTTCCATATTTTTAATCTTTTTAATGAAAATCTAATTCATTAAAATATAAAATTCATATCCTTATTCTTTTTAGTTAAAATCCAATTACATAAGAATGTAATTTCACACTTTTAATCTACATGCATGAAAGAATGAAATTTCCCCCTTTTTAATCTAATTTACATTAAAATGTAAACTTTTCTTTATTTATATCAATTACATAAAAAAATGTAACTTTTACCTTTATTCTCAATTTCATAAAAAATGTAAATTTCTTACTTTTGGTTTTAATTACATAAAGATGCAATTTTCTTTCTTTCTTTTAAAAAAAATATAAATTTCTTCTTTTAATCTAATTACATAAAAAAATGTAATTTTCTCTTTCCTTAATCTAATTACATAAAAATGAAAATTTTCATTCTTTTAAACATGACGGTGAAAATATTGTTCATTTTCTATTTAACTATTTGTGTTTTAATATGGGCCAGACCTCTCACATTAGGCCTGCAACTTGTGGATGTTGGATAGGCCGGTCGGTTCCGGGCAGACTTATCCCACAAGTTGGGCTCAACATCGTGTCTTGGCCCAATTTGTATTTGCGCACTTGGACCTCTCACATTAGGCCCAACATTTGTGGCTGCTGGATATGCCGGTCGGGTCCGGGCAGACTTCCACCACAAATGTGACCTAACCTCGGGTCCAAGTACAATTTTAATTAACCATTATAATATTATTTTAAAATGTCTCTCATTTCAA
Organism: Allium sativum; assembly: GCA_030737875.1. Lineage (NCBI taxonomy): Eukaryota > Viridiplantae > Streptophyta > Magnoliopsida > Asparagales > Amaryllidaceae > Allium > Allium sativum. The sequence goes on from CM060920.1 coordinate 660,770,060, forward strand.
AATATCTTAATTTTGGAATATTCCATATTTCCAAAACAACTCGATTTCAAACACTATAGCATACCCTTTCAAATCGTGGTAAAACTTGGGACTTCTCAATTTCTATAGTTACACATAAAAAAAAGTGATTTTGATTACACCGTCAAATTCTGCTTTTTAATTATATAATAGAACACAAAAAATAAATCGTTTATGTTTCCTAAGTTATATTTGTGTTAGAGAACACAAATTAAAAGACCATACATTTTCCAATGTTGTTTTGTGTTAAGAAAAACAATTAAAAAGACATTCATTTTTATGTTAACACAATTACCTCCTTCCTTATATATATATATTTTAATGACTACTATTTAATCTGACATAAATGTTCTTTCAAAATTTTAACATAAATGCCCTCTTTCAATCTAACATAAATGTCCTATCAAATTTTTATGTAACCCAACAATTTATTACAAAAATGTTTACTTTTATCTAACCTTACATTATTATAAATAAATAACAAATTTCTCTATCATGACCTTACTATAAATTAAATGATATTTCCTCTAACAGGAATATTTTATATTAACATGACATTATTTAACTAAAATGACCATTTTATATCACCTAACATCATCTAACTAAAACTATGTTTTTATTCTACTATAACATATCTAACAAAATTCATGTTTTTTTTAATTCTATTGCAATCTTTTATACTAAAAATGTTATCCTCTTTATAATGCAACATTTTATACTAAAAATGTGATTTTAAATCAAAATAACTTTTCTAAACAAATATGTTATATTAAATCAAAATAAACATTTCTAACTTTATTACACATTTTGTTCTGAATAAACACTTCAAATTTAATGACATGTTTTGATAACATAACATTTTCGATATAAAATGACGAATCTTGTTAACATACATTTTTAAATAAATGATATTTTCCATGTTAACATAACAGTTTTACATAAATGATATTTTTCTATGTTAACGTAACAGTTCCCAACAAGTAACATAACAATTTCCTATGTATTGTATATTACAAATAAAAGAATGTTGTATTTGTTAACAATTTACTATGTTTTCTAATAACAAATAAAAGGACATTTTATTTGTTAACAATTTCTAACTACAAAATTGATATTTCTAATTTAACAATTCTAATTAAACATACATGACATATATAATTTGTCAATTTCAATAGAACATACATGGCATCTATAATTTGTCAATTCAAATCGAACATACATGTCAACTTTTTTTCATACTTTCATAAATGACATATTTTTTTATCATAAATGACAAATTTTATTACTACATAATGACAACCCTTTTTTTATATTAACATAAAGACAACTTTTTATTATACTTTCATAAATGACAAATTTTATTACTATATAATGACATTTCTAAATAAGACGACCTTTAAATAAAGGACATTTCTATATTCACATAACCTTTCTACAAAAAGTATGTTTTTTTTAATTAAACAAAACATTTCTACCTAAAATGAAGCTTTTCTTTCATAACATAGGTCCAATCAAAGTGTGAATTTGTCCAACATAAATAGCAAATTTACTTCCTAACATAAATGGAAAATTTATGTTTTAACATCAATGAAAAATTTAGTTCTAATATAAAGGAAAATTTTTAATTACATGACATAATTCTGACATAAGGGACAATTTTAGGTTAACATGACAAATTGGAGAAATACTTTCATTTGCGACAAATTCTATGTTAACATAACAAAACACAAATGAGTGTTTTTGTTCGTACGCAATTTTCAATTTTGACCAATAGGTGTGAATATTTGTTGTTCACAAATTTCAAAAAATTTCAACAGAATTTATCCATCTTATTAACAGATCAATCATAACAGCAACCAACAAATCAAATCCAATCATGAATAACACAAACTAAATATATATCGTAAATGTAAGAATTTACAAATACGAAAATAATTAAGCTAGTTTTTAATTATATGTATATAAAAAGAAATCTCACCTTGGTTTAAAGCGGATCTAAAATTTAATCAACCTTTTTAAAACGCAAAACAAACGTTGCCCTCTCTCTTTAATTCCCTGCACACCGTCCTCTTCAGCTGAACCCATCGGCCGATTTCGAAAGCCACCTGCGCACGTTCATCACCGCCATTTGCTGGTGATCCGAAGGTTCCACCACGTTGCCCTAGCCACCAGTCACCACCGCCGGTGACAGCGTCAAGCGCGACCCTCCCTTTTTGTTTGAAATCCAATTCACATGCAAGTCCCTTGAGAGATGATTTACTTAATTATAACAAATCATGGTTATTGAATACAAAGATCATAGGATGCTCTCCGATTTGGTATATGGATTTCTCGAATCATTGAGGGACTTTATTTAGAGGATAAGGATTTATTGGAGGAAGAAGGAGAATATAATATATATAGCGTAGTGAGAGTAAAACATATAGATGAGTAAGAGAAGAAAGGAAAGTCTTTAAATTGCTGAATTAAATTTGGCTTAGATTATGTAGCCAATAAATGCAAAAATGAATTCAAAAAGGTTTCGTTGTTTCCTAACGCACTAAAGAATATGACAACCTTTATTTAAACTTGAATTTATTATCTTGTTTTCATAAGTATTGAATTCCACAAAACATATATATATATATTATACATGGTTAATATGCAATTTTTCTCCCATATTGAAATATAAACAAATAAATTTTTAATAACAAAAGTTAACTACATATAAATAACATATGTCCACATTTAAAAGGTAATAACGCACTATTATATGATTATAATTGTTGACTGATTTCAAATTATCATGGAAAAACTGATTAACTTAAATAAATGGAATAAATTGCATTATTCCCATGTCGTTTAGCAAAATAGGTATGTTCGCATTTCAAATAAATATGACTGGTTGAACATGATTTGCTCTAATATTTTTAATAGACTATAATCCTGAAATAATTACTACCATATGAATAAAAATTCCACTTAAAATAGTTAAACTGATAACATTGGCATTATCAGTAATATAAAACAGGATTTAATGTAGATACCCTTATGTTATTATTATTATTATTATTATTTTACATTTATGATTAGGAAACCTGTAATTGTATAAATTTATAAAGTTAGAATGAAATATTTTTGAAACCTTAGAAAAAACATTAATACATTCCAGGCATCAATTATGCATCACCAAATATGTAAATGAAAACACTAATAAAAGTCGGCTACGTGCTTTGCATATGGGTTGTGTTTATTGGTTAATTATGCACCATATTGCCTTACTATATGTGTACCATTGATTACATTCATTCTTATTACTAAGGAATTCCAATACCTTTCAACATTTCCACATCATACTTTTTTTTTTCAAAACTATTTAATCTCAATAAGTTAATTAAATTACATATACTTAAATAATCGAAACACACGGGATGTAAAAATAACAAATGAATATGTGAAGTTTTGATTTAGTATGTATTAAAATTAGAATTTAACAAACATACATAAATGTCTAATTATGATGATTATTTCTTCTTTGCCGTTATTTATTTAAAATAAATTATTTTAAATATTCTATATTCATTTAAAATTTCTAAAATTTTAAATTGGCCCCAAAATTGCGGGTTGTTACACGACTGTTTTGATCAGTTTCGTCAAAATTAAAATATAAATTAATGTATGTATCAATATTTAATTTGAATGCACATTTAAATTTACCAGAGCGACATACTGACTCCAAAAATTATGAAAATTGAAATCCACCTATGTTTTGACGATACGGTCCTAACTAAATTTGTTTCGTCATATTTGGAGGCCGTTTGAAAAATGGCCATTTATTAGCTTATTAAATTCAAACTGAAATTGAAAACCCGTTTAAATTTACTGCGCCGACATACTAAGTCCAAATGACTTGGAATTTTAAGTCTGACAATAATTTGACATTCCAGATCCAACAAAAGTGGTTTCATCGAAAACAGAGGTCATTTGCAAAATGGCTATTTTTAAGGGCTATATATTATTAAAATATATATAAATTCCGTAGCGACTATACTTACAATTTATAAAGTGAAATCTCAGTTTTTCATAGTCGTTAGAAAGATATAATTAAATAGATTCTAGCGTTTCTTGTTTTATCAAAATCCGATTTATATTACATTCTGTGCATTCATTTAAAATTCAAAACCAAATTTTCAAACTACCGCGCCATTACAAATTCGTTTCAATTAAATTTTAAATTTATATTTTTCTAACTTTGATTTAAATAAATTTTAAGTCATTATTTATCAAAATAAATCATTTTAAACATTTAAAATCCGTTAAATCAATTAAAATATATTTTAAATTGGTTTCAAAAATGCGGGTTGTTACAATCTGCCCTACTTAAAACTTTTTCGTCCTCGAAAAAGGAACGAAGCCGTAAGTTGTTTAACTAACCAGCTCAACTTTCATTCTGACTTGAGTTCTTCATCTTTTCAGTTTCTAAGAATTTTCAAATTTCTCAAAATTTGGCGTTGGCTAACGCCTTAAATTTCAATCAATTTTAATCTCAAAATTCTGATATATACATATATGCAATTTCAATCAATTTTGAATTTAATTCAATATTTGATTCGATTTGGCTAAATTTACCTTTCATTCTCTTATTGGTTTGATCATTCCAATATTTTAATTGGTTGAACTAATAACCACACATCACAACCAACAACCAATTAGTTGATTAGATTTTTCAAATATATAACTTTTATATATACCCAAAATCAAATTTTCAATGTCAAATCACAAACAATAAACTCTAACTAAGTTTTGGTTCTCACACCAGACAATTGGAATCATGTAGATATCCCACTTTCGAAACTCGAACATAAATACTGATGATAATGCATTAATCACCAAAATCTTCTACAGGCGATTAGAGTGTGATTCTATATTTACCCAGTATTTTTGAGGCGTTGTATACACGTTTGAAAGGCATATATGCAAAATCTTCTTATACTCGATAGTCCAAATTCAATATAAAAGAAAATAGTTAAATACATATAATAAGATATAATTTTCAAAACCAAATTCGTTATTATAATTAAACTCTTCTAACTCATTCTAAGGTATCACTAACCCTATCTCTAATGAGTCATTCTTATAGGATATTACTAATCCTATCTCTGATAAATTCTTTCATTTGGTTTTAATGCGTCTTGTTCTCTAGCATTGTAAACCATGCTCTAATACCAACTGAAGCGACCCAGACTCCCCGGTCGGCCTAAACCGAACAAGAAGGCGGACTGCTTTGAGAATATGACACATCAGAACACAAACAATAGAATATTTCATTCCTCTTATAACAATTTACATAAGAGTAAAAGAATATACCAGAGTATGAATAAATATTACATAGGGGCACCCAGAGTTTTGGTCAAAACATCGGAGTCTGTCATGGGACTGGCGTGAGAAATAAAAAAGTTATTAACTTTATTTAAAAGTTGGGTAAATCAAGGGACCATGCCGTATAACCCGGAACGGGTTTCCTCCCATGAATACCATAAAACAAAACTCGCAATGCTAAATAAAAGAACAATGAAGATATTATAAGACTCAGGTCCCATCACACAATGCTACGCAAGCCAAAGGATGGATATTTAATTTATAATAGCCAAATATGCTTGATACGCAAAATTTATCTTTTATAAGTCCAAGTGCATAGTGAAGACGTCAATTTCGAAAATAAATGTACCGATCATAAAGGGTATAACACCCCATCCTATTATGTCGCCATATAGGTATACAACTAAAACCGTAAAGCTCGTATTTGGAAGTTGGATTCCATCATGATGGCTACTGATTCGAAAGATCGATCACACAGTGTAATACTCAACGGTTTGGTCCAGATCATTGGAAAACACCATAATACACATCCGCCCTATATCCAGGAAATAGGTATCATTGCGGCTTAAGTCCAGGTCATTGGAAAACAATGCTTACTCTATCCTTCTAGGAATCAGGTATAAGCCTTATCTCTACTAGGTGTGGAGCGACCACACCCAGTACATCTCGGTCGACCGAATCCATAACAACCCTAAAAGTTGTCGTATATACTCATCTAGCGAAAGTATACTGATCTAACCATCGATTTACCACCATATCGGTGTGTGAGGCTCGCGAATTAACGCTACATAAAGTTGTGCTACTTAAAGTTGTGCTTTGATCATCATCCACCAAGCTCTGCTTTTCAACAAAAGCTTGGATCTATGCATCTCAGCATGTCACACTATCAATCTATACCATATCATTGATCATCTACTAATATATGACCTCGAAGCTCATACATCTCAGAGAAGAGTGTTAAGCACGAGAATAAATTCTCCACCACCAAACAGATATATATACTTAGTAGAGATCAACAAATACAGTATAAAGGAATACAATGTCAGATATACCATCCATTTGCAAGTCCGCTCTGTGTCTGAACGAAATCGGAGGCACCTTATTCCTTGTCCCATGTGTCCAGTACAAGAGAGAGGCCCTCGCATATCCGAACAATCAACAAGTACGTCTGGACAACTACCACCAAAACCCTTCCTGGGAGACAACCAATCCATGGCATCAGTAGTAATCCATTCGATGTGAAAATCGTTGGTCTTGCACCGTCTTCAGTATCTTAGACTTTTTTATCGTCGTATCAGTTATTCAGAATGGGTTAAACCCGGTCTTTCCAAACAACTCGCGTATCTTATACTCAAGTGTTGTAAAAACACATCCTAAGCCTCAATCCAATCCAGAATATTCTTTTATTCAAATGTTCTTTTCACAATTTAAACCAATTAAGGTTTAACAAACTAGTCGAGATTAACGAGCCTTACCGAAGTAATCATTCTATTTATTATCCCAATCCTAACCTATTTATCCCATGGAGGAAAACTGGTAGTACTCTGTATCTAACACCGAGTGTGTTATCGGTAATATTAATCACCATTTAACATTCAAATCTAATTAAAGATTTAACTATCGCATGGAGTAAAACTGGTGGTACTCCATTTCGAACATTTCTTGAATTCGGTAAATTTAATTACCACATTCATATTTCAATCTAATTAAAGTAAAACTCCACTTAGTTTTAATCCCCAAAAATCATTATTTAATTATTATTCAAATTTAGGAAATAAATCTTGTCTTTAACTGGGTTAAAGAATGAATGTCATTTAAAACATCGTTCACGATAAACCCAAAATCATCTTCCATCAAAATGGAATCTACACGAAAATCAAAACAATATATGATCAATATAATTTTCCATTTCAGACTAATAATATAAATGGAATAACGACAAAGTATTTTAAATTCCATATATAGTAACGCTCTTCCTTTACAGAAGCTCATCTCGATTATTACCAAATCGAATTCCATTCAATTCCAATTTAATATATTAAATTGGAAAACTTTACTTTGGAAAATTTCCATTAAATCTTGATTAAAAGATTTATAAATTCCAAATCATATTTTCATTGTTAATTAGGTTAAAGAATAAAATGTTATTTAAAACATAGTTCATGATAAAACCAAAATCCAATTTCAATTCAATTCCAATTAAATTAATTAATTGGTAAACTTCTCTGAATCTTAATTAAAAGATTTGTTCTTTTCTCAACTGGGTTTGAGAACGGTGTTATTTAAGACACCATTCATGACAAACCCAAAATCCAATTTGATATTAAATCAAGGCCCTGAATAGAAATTATATCGGCTTATATGCAATATCAAATTCTGAAACTAACAAATGTCGTATTGGGAATAACGATATATGTATCTTCCAAATTCCTCAACAATATCCGTATAATAACATATTCCAATATCGAAATATTTCGAAGATTATTTCCATTCAAATCTATTCCAAATTATATATGTTGGAAAAATACTGGTTATATTAAAACCATTATAATTCTATTCAGTACTTTATTCTAGTTGTTAGCCAGTTCATTTTGATAAAAAAATATCTTTTATCTTTACAAACATGGAATATTTCATCAAAATCTTTCCAAATCATTTATCATGATTTTACATGATTTATTCATATTTTTAATAATTTTTTTGTGTCGTTACAGTCGGTTTCGAATATCGGCCACCGAACTACATTAATAGCGACTTTCCCAAAACTGATTTGGACATACCTTGAAATCTAACCGTTAGACTTCAAATCTCTTATTATCATTTGAAAGCGCTTTTCGATAAGAACCTAACGGTTCTGGCTTAAGGAGCATCCAACTGTCGGATCTTCCGTTACGTCTATTCAAATTCAATGGTCGAAATTCGTGAACGGTCGATGCGCGATACGTTCTATTCAGGCCATTTAAATATATATAATACATTTCATCGATTTCCATTTAAAACGTGTTTTATAAAACATTTATAAATTCGTTTTAAAAATGATTCCAACTGCCATTTTAATTTTAAAGCAAAATTGAATATTCCATATCATTATATTATTAAAATGATAATGTTTTTAAAATATCTGACTTTGAAATCAAATCTTCTCGATATTCATTATAAAATGAATAAAACCGATGGAAGAATCCGTTCGAGTTAAAATGGCATACATCTACTTAACTTGGCATAATATATTTCAATATTTTCTTGTCCATCCCAAACCGGACATCAAAAATCATATTTTGATTCTTCATTGAATATTATTTTAAAATATTCATTTTTTCTGAATTGGAATCAGACTCAATCAATTACCATATCATTTTATTTATATGGATTCCATACATAACATGTATTCAAAAATAGTGATAGACAACTATTTAACAGTCAATTCACATCTAGAGTGCAATTTATAACTGTATAAGCATTAAATAATTAAATAACGCTTATAACAGTTTATCAATCAATCAATTGACATACAATTAAATCCAAGGGAGATGTGAACTAATTATCATCCCCAGACCCGTGTGGGGTTTCAACCAACAATAATGAATTCAAATTAATCACTGGTTAATAAATTAAACAATTTTAATTTAATTCGAATTACTTTTCTAATTAACCAACTTTCACTGTTTAAATTATTAATGGATATTCATAATTTAATTTCAACTACCAGAATAATATTAACATTATTTTTAATATGTTAAACATCACAATCACAACACAGTCAATTAAATCATCCATGGTTTTCAAACAATTGTGAGGTGAGCTAACAAGCACCGTACAACATTTTATGATAATTAAAACTGATAAAAATCATGAGTAGCAGTCTATATATATCAGTTATAAAAATAAACATACAAAATTTTGAGTGAGAGAATTCTCACTTTTGGTTTCCACTCCGTCAGTCTTTATTTGAAGATTTTGTTTTTAAACTAAATTAAACAAGCATTTAATTTTGCTCAAAAATTCAACTTGCTCCGTTTCCGTTCACTACAACAAAACAATCCTTTTACAACGGGAAAAAACTGTTGTTATATGCTTTTTACAACGGGCAAAAGCCTATCCTAATATGAACCGTCGTAATAGGTCCTTTCTAATTTACAACGGTCACTGACTGCTGTAAAAGACCATTGTAATAACGTGCCTCTATCACGTGCACGGGCTCTATGACAATGGCTATAAACCCATTGTAATAGCTGATTAATTACAAGCGGCTTCTGCCCGTTGTAATACAGTATATAACAACGGTTTTTGCCCGTTGCGAAATAAATGCAGATTTAAATATAATTACTGTGATATACATCCAAAATAATAATGAATATTTTAACATGCAATAAATACTGTAATGCAACAATCAAAATCACATAATAACACATACTAAAAGACAAAAGCAAGTCATATAATTCCAACACATTTCAAAAAGTTAGATAAGTTTACACTCTAAAAGACTATATAAGTTTACGTTACAAAAGGTTAGATAAGTTACGTCGACATAGTTCTAACATAAATTACATAACTAGTTTCATAAGTACCTACACTAGAGGAAACGTAATCTTTGTGCTACGTGACGGTAGATCAAACGGCATGTTTGATCATGGACATCTCCGAATTTGGCCTAAACAAAAAAGCTTCTGGTTCCACCGCTACATTCACACATCTTCCAAACACCAGCTTCTAGTAGAAAATTTTGCAGTACCATACACACTAGGAGATATATATCAAAGGCTAACACAGTTGTGATAACATCATGTAACAACCCGTATTTTCAATAACCTGTAATAATGTAAATCGAGGCAGAATTTAATTCTAAAATATGAATCAAGGGAAATGGGCTATGCCATTGCGTTCGTCTCGGAAAAATACGCGAAATAGAGTCCGAGTTTTCGAAAATCGGAGTCCGTATGACCCGATTAAGGCCCAACGAAGTTTTCAGAAAATTTCTAAGTAAAAACAGATTTCAAATTCAAGTTTGAAATTGGAAATTGGGTCAGATTGGGCCAGGCGGGAAAAATCCCGCCAGAGCACCCAAGTCGACAGCCCTATCGACTTGGGAGTCGACTTGGTTGGACCCAAGTCGACAGCCCTGTCGACTTGGCTGTCGACTTGGTCCAGCCGGGCTGTTTAGCCTGGTGCACCATTTTGGGTTTGTGTTGAGCTTGGGGGCCAGATTCTGTTTTGAGGGCTGAGATTGGAACTAGGGTTTAATCCTATGGCCTAAAACACTTGCCTAATCTATAAATAAGACCCTAACCTACCCTAAATCATCATTATTCATTCTAGCAACTAAACTATGGCAAAATCATCCCTCTCATGGCCTCCACTCTCTTCATAAAATTTCCTAAGTCATTTCTAAGAGATTTTCCATGCATACAAGTGTTTTCAAACTTGTATGAGCATCATTAGCTTGCATTCAAGTCAAGTTTCTATATTTGCATCATAAAGCAAGGGTTTTGATCATTTTGGCTTGCATTTTTGGGTTGAATTGGTTGCATAAGGGCTTTCTTATATTTGCTATACTCATTTGAGTCCTCATAAGCATTGTAAGCCCTATTCTACTTTCATACTTAAACTCTAAAGTTAAATGTATGATATGCAAGTTTTTTATGATGTAATATGCAAGTTTATCATGTTATGCAAGTATGCTATGATATGATGTGCAAGTTCATCATGTTATGTTATGCAAGTTTGATATGCAAGTTTGTCATATGATATGCAAGTTTGGGTTGATCCTTTTGTTCATGTTATCATGTTATGCAAGCTTATCTTGGGTTTATGAACATAAAGCTTCAAGCTTTATGCCAAAGGTTGCATTTTGGCAACATGTAAGTTATCATATCTCTTATGATAACTTGCATGTGAGGCTAAATGCGAACTTATGGCCATTTCTACATGTCATTTATCACCATGTATCACCAATATGCTAAGTTTGGTTTTATGCATGCTTTTGAGGCCAAAATATGTAATATGCAAGTATATGAACACATGAACACTTCATATGCCACCATGTTAAACTTGTGGCTTCAACACCTTTATGTCATGATTATGCCAAGTTCCCTCTTTCTATCCTTTATGTGCTATTGCGATATGTAAGCGATGGGATTGCGTTTGGGGTTGGGTAAACTTAAAAGACATAAAAACATAAGCTTGGGAATTTACCTATTAAGTTAGGTCTACCCATTGGGAATTTACCTATTAAGTTAGGTCTACCCAATTGCTTGAAAACTTGTAACATGTTTTGGAAACATGATGGACATGACACTTAGAAAAGATAAGTGTGGCCAACTCGAGGTTGGGTTGAGTTTGTAGCGTAAACCTACCCGGAACCGACCGGCTTAACTAGTTGCTACAAACAATAGGACCCAATGTGAGAAGTTGGCCATGTTGTACCTTGAACCCGAGGTTAGACCAAGTTGTGGTGTAAAGCTACCCGGACCCGCCCGGCTCAACTAGTAACCACAACAAGGTCTAATGTGAGAGGTTAAGGCGCATTAAATTAATTAATGCCTCATGATTAGGGTTAAGTCATGGTCCACTTAATACTTAACCAACTTGGGCTTGGTAGATTAATCGGGGTTAAGTCGTGAACTCATCGTTACACTTAACCAAGTTAATCCATGATTAGCAAGAGGGTTAATCCGTACTTAACCCACTAGAAAATCCTAGCAATGGGGGGCCCACTCCACAGTAAATCCCCAAAAATTGGTATCGTTAAGGCACTAGGGACTAGGCTAGGGAGGGGGCACGATTACTGGGCTGGAGGTAAGCGACCCAATAAACGACGGCTGGGTGGTACGCCGATGTAGTTCCGGACGGACTATGGTCGTGCACGTAGTCCGTATTTGGAGAAATCACCCATGGGTACCAGTAGATCGAGACTGTGCACTCATGTTTATGGTGTCCAGCGGTTGGAACCCTAGGGCTTGATACACCCGAAGGGTGGACCCGGCATAGTTCGACTACAATTATGTTTGGGCCGTATTGACACCAACACGTGACGAGTTAGGCTTAGGGAGCCGATCGACTAGACCGTTTGGTTGGACCTCATAGGGTCACTTCATGTTATTGGACCTTGCATTAGTGTCACTTCATGTTATTGGGCCAAAGCTTGGGCCAAGGGATCAATACTTGTCTATTCAAGTCATGTTAGTTTGCTAGTACACCTGTGGTGCAAAACCTTAATCCTGATTATGCGATGACACCTTTATCTACCTTGTTGGTTAATCATCATGCTAGTATGTTGTTATCCTTATGTTCATCCCTGCTGCTCATGCCAGTTAACTTTATCAGTTTACATTGATTGTAGTAGGGCTTACTCAGTCTTTTTGACTGACCTGTTTTCTTTCGCCTCTTTTCTTCCGTTTCCCTCCCCCTCCCCCCCCCCCCCCCCCCAGGTTCTCAGGGAGGGAATATTGGAGCTTAGCTTGGATTTCGGATTGCTTGCTTGTGGGATTTAGCTCATGTACGGTTTGACATGAAGAAAGCTATGGCTATCACTTCTTTTGGGGATTAGTACTTATGTATTTCAGTTTTTCAGTTGATGTTGTTTTATCTAGACTTGTTTATTTGGAAAGTTGACATTATGTTGTACCAGACTGGTTTTGAAATGGTTTGAAATCTTCCGCTGCTTTATCTATGTTATTTACTCTGTTTACATATATACATATGTTCTTGTTCTGCCTTGATATATCATTATGCATGTTTACCTGATTCAAACGCCCCTCCAAAGTCAGAGTGCTTGCAAGAGACACCCTGGCGGAGGCGGGGTGTTACAATTTGGTATCAGAGCATATGGTTTACGAGAAGGAACAAAAAGGTTTTTAGAAAACTTTTGGAAAACTATTTTCAAAACCAAGTATAAAGTATTTTCCAAAGAAAAGTCTAGTTTATTTTAAAGGCTATTCCCCAAAAAGCCATTAGCAAAAAAAAAAAATTCCTCGTTTTTCTCCATTCTGAATCTATCTTTTTCTTCGTTTTCAGTATGGCCAATAACTTTGCCATTCCGGAGGGAGTACACGTACCTTTTTGGTATAGGAGACTTTTGGAGGCTAGGGCAACCGAAGCCGGTCCCGCTAATGTTCCTCCTCCTCCTCCGGTAGTTAATGTTCCTCCTCCTCCTGTCGCTGAGGTTCCTCTTCCTCCTCCCCCTCAGCACCCTCAAGCTGACTTCGCAAAGACTTGCAAGGATTTCAAAGCAATGGGTGGCAAGAACTTTCAAGGCACTGAGACTTTTGTAGAGGCCAGAAATTGGTTGAAAGAGACCGAGGATTTATTTGCTATCTTTGGATTAGACGATCAGAGGAAGATCTTGTTGGCGATTTGGCTTATGAAGGATGAAGCCGCTTATTGGTGGGAAGTCACCAATGGTACTAGGCCTGTTGAGACTTGGGCTGATTTCAGGGCAAGGTTCATGCTTAAGTTTCTATCTTCTGCTGAGGAGAATCTATAAATGGAGAGGTTCATAACTCTGAGACAAGGAGATATGTCTGTCAAAGAATATGTGAACAAATTCAATCAGTTAGCTCGTTTTGGCTTGGATATGGTGAATACTCCTCAGAAGAAGGCTCTTCGTTTTGCTAGAGGATTGAATGAGTCGTTGCAGGGATTAGCTATGTCACATATTCCCCATGGGGCCACGTTTGAGAGTTTGGTTGATATGGCATTACTTCAGGGAGATGTCAAGAAAAATGATACTCAAGCCAAGAAGACTGATTCCCAGGGAAAAGGAAATCAGGGTAATCCAGGTGGTTAAAGCAGTCAAGGCAATCAGAACAAGAGCAAGAGTCAAGGCAACAAGGGGAACAACAACAAGGGCAAGAACAACAAGGAGAAGTGCCATTATTGCGGTTCAGTTGGGCATCTTATTAAGGATTGTAAGAAGAGGAAAAGGAAGAATGGTGAATGCTTTTTCTGCGGTAAGACTGGACATTTTAACAAGGATTTCCCTAGGAAGCAAGGGCAAGGCCAGGGTCAGACTCAGCGTGCTGGACCATCGGGAGGGCAAGTTCATGCTCTCAATACCGCTCCAGTTCCCGATCGAGGTAGTATTTCTGTTGAGAGCCTTGTATATATTTTTGATTTTCCAGTTCGTACCTTGTTTGATTCTGGTGCATCGCATAGCTTTATCTCATCTGATCTTGTTGATAGTTTGCACCTTAGTACTAGCTTGGTAGATGATCCCGTCTGTGTCTCAAATCCTATTGGGGGTTCCGCCCATCTGTCTATGATATGTGGGGATTTGAGGATCTCTATACTGAGTGTAGAGTTCTTGTGTAGTGCTTATATTCTTGGTTTCAGGGGATACGGATTGATATTGGGCATGGATTGGCTGTCCAGATATGGAGCCATCCTTGATTATGAGCATAAGGTTGTGAGGCTCGTGACTCGCCTCGGAAACACCCTAGAGATTTCTTGTGATCCGAGAGGTCCCGTCATGTTGTGCTATCTTGAATCACTCGACTCGTCAACGGAAACTCTTCAGTCTGTGAGAGTGGTTCGAGAGTATCCGGATGTTTTCAATGAAATTAGGGGGTTGCCCCCTAAGCGAGAGATTGATTTCCGCATTTATCCGGTGGATAATGCAAAGCCGGTTTCTTTGCCTGTTCGGCACATGGCTCCGCGTGAAAGGCGGGAGCTAAGCAAGCAAGTGAAAGAGTTGCTTGAGAAGAACTTCATTAGACGAAGTATATCTGAATGGGGAGCGCCTGTGGTATTTGCTACCAAGGCAGATGGTTCTCTCCGACTTTGCGTTGACTATCGAGAGTTGAAAAAGCTGACTAAGAAGAACAGACACCCGTTACCGAGGATTGATGATCTCTTTGACCAGCTTGTCGGTGCTTCTGTTTTCTCTCAGCTTGATCTTGCTACTGGATTCCATCAGCTCAGGGTAGCTGAAGATAGTATAGACAAGACTGCGTTCAGGACTCCAGATGGATTCTTCGAATGGCTTGTCATGCTGTTCGGCTTGACTAATGCACCCGCATATTTCGTAGACTTGATGAGTAGGGTGTTCAGGGAGTTCTTGAACAAGTTTGTCGTGGTCTTCGTAGATGATATTCTGATCTCCTCTAAGGATGAGGAAGAGCACGCAAGGCATCTCGTGGAGGTGATGGATACGTTTAGAGCGCATCAGTTAAAGGCCAAGTTCTCCAAGTGTCACTTTTGGGAGAAGGGAAGTTAGATTCCTTGGGCACATAGTTTCGAAGCAAGGCTTAGCGGTGGATCCCGCTAAAGTAGTTGCAGTTCAGGATTGGAAGACTCCAAGGAATGCAACCGAAGTAAGAAGTTCTCTCAGTTTAATTAGTTAGTTAGCGTCCCTTGAGCTTAGACCTACCCTTCCGGATCAAGTAGGGACTTCACAGAAAGAAGACCCGCAGTTAGTCGAGATCATGGACAAGTTGACTCGAGGCGAGATGGTAAGTCACCTCGCCAAAGATGACAAGGATTGGCTAAGACGCGATGAGAGAAAGAAAGAAGGTTCTTGAAGATGCACATCACCTGAGAAGGTGGCCGAGTTTGTCCCAAGATGCATGTTGTGCCAACAGGTTAAAGGCCGAGTCATAGAAGCCCGGTGGGCTATTACATCCATTGGAGGTCCCCGCAATGGAAGTAGTAAAGCGTCACGAAGGATTTCGTGGATGGATTGCCTAGGTCAAGGAAAGAGAATACAAGCAGGTGGGTCATAGTAGGTAGACTCACGAAGAGTGCTCATTTCACTCCGGTAAAGAGCGAAAGGACTGCATCATACCTAGCGACAGTTTACTTTCAAGAAATAAAGCGGTTACACAAGGTTCGCTAAAGTATAGTTAGTAACCATGACTTAATCTTCACTAGCCGGTTCTGGGATAGTCTACGGGAAGTCATGGGCAAGCAACTGAATCTAAGCACGGCCTATCATTCGCAGGCGGATGGTTCATTGGCAACATGGATTGGTAGTTTTAAGAAAAGTTCTGCTGCGTGGAATACTTTATGGTAAGTAAACGAGATCCAGGATTCACTAGTGAATTTTGGAGAGCTTGCATGAAACCATGAGGTCATAGTTATGTTTAAGCCAAGAATGTTAGAAGAGTAAGTGAAAAAGGAAGACGAGAGACGACAATGAAAAGGGTTCCAACTCATATTTGGAAATAAGAGTTAGGAAGCTAAGGAATCATGAAGTAAAAGACAGTCAAAGCATAGTGGAGTTAAGCTCAAGGAAACGTGACTTAGAAGACTGAAGGCTAGATAGGCGCATCATATCTCTTTCTAAGAGTATATCCTTGATCCTTGTTTTCCTGTGGAACTTACTCGCATATTATATTTTTACGTATATCCTCCCGGTCCCATTCTCGGTCCTATTTCTGTCAGGAGGTGTGGCTTATTGGCTAGTAATACATGTCATGGTTTGAAGGGATCCGTTAGGTGGACTAGACCTTTTGGGCTTTTATAGAATATAGGTTGGGTTAGGAAGGGATTTCTTGTAATCCAAAAGGAGTATATCTTGCTTATCCTCCCGATCTCTTGTAGCATATCTTTTGCTATCCATGTTAGTCTTGATTATCTAATTTATCATGGTAATCTTGTCATGAGAACCTTAGGTAGAAACCCTTTGGATGAAACATGTGTTTGAAACATGTTGTGCTTGATGGTTGCAAGTGGTTGCAAGTGTTTGCAAGTGGTTACTCGTGGATGCATTATACACGTTAGGCACTAGATCGACTCACACACTCCTCATATTGCATATGCATGAGTGTTTATGCTTATTCATGGATGAAAATTTTTGTGTTATTACATGGATGTTGCATATGGATGTATGTGATGTGCACACATATAGATGTTATACATTATGTTAGGAATTGCATACATATGGATTCATTTCACTAACATAATTTGCATTGATGATATTTGCATTAGATAAGTACATATACACACACCTTTGTATATGTTCATACAACATTTAGAATCTTGTAAGGACAATGATTGCTCGTGGATGATGTTTTGAGTAGATGGATGATTGGATGGTAGGATATGTTCTTCCTAACTTGAAGATTTCGGGGACGAAATCCTTTAAGGATGGGAGAATGTAACAACCCGTATTTTCAATAACCTGTAATAATGTAAATCGAGGCAGAATTTAATTCTAAAATCTGAATCATGGGAAACGGGCTATGCCATTGCGTTCGTCTCGGAAAAATACGCGAAATAGAGTCCGAGTTTTCGAAAATTGGAGTCCGTATGACCCGATTAAGGCCCAACGAAGTTTTCAGAAAATTTCTAAGTAAAAACAGATTTCAAATTCAAGTTTGAAATTGGAAATTGGGCCAGTTTGGGCCAGGCGGGAAAAATCCCGCCAGAGCACCCAAGTCGACAGCCCTGTCGACTTGGGAGTCGACTTGGTTGGACCCAAGTCGACAGCCCTGTCGACATGGCTGTCGACTTGGTCCAGCCGGGCTGTTTAGCCTGGTGCACCATTTTGGGTTTGTTTTGAGCTTGGGGGCCAGATTCGGTTTTGAGGGCTGAGATTGGAACTAGGGTTTAATCCTATGGCCTAAAACACTTGCCTAATCTATAAATAAGACCCTAACCTACCATAAATCATCATTATTCATTCTAGCAACTAAACTATGGCAAAATCATCCCTCTCATGGCCTCCACTCTCTTCATAAAATTTCCTAAGTCGAATCTAAGAGATTTTCCATGCATACAAGTGTTTTCAAACTTGTATGAGCATCATTAGCTTGCATTCAAGTCAAGTTTCTATATTTGCATCATAAAGCAAGGGTTTTGATCATTTTGGCTTGCATTTTTGGGTTGAATTGGTTGCATAAGGGCTTTCTTATATTTGCTATACTCATTTGAGTCCTCATAAGCATTGTAAGCCCTATTCTACTTTCATACTTAAACTCTAAAGTTAAATGTATGGTATGCAAGTTTTCTATGATGTAATATGCAAGTTTATCATGTTATGCAAGTATGCTATGATATGATGTGCAAGTTCATCATGTTATGTTATGCAAGTTTGATATGCAAGTTTGTCATATGATATGCAAGTTGTGTTATGCAAGTTTGGGTTGATCCTTTTGTTCATGTTATCATGTTATGCAAGCTTATCTTGGGTTTATGAACATAAAGCTTCAAGCTTTATGCCAATGGTTGCATTTTGGCAACATGTAAGTTATCATATCTCTTATGATAACTTGCATGTGAGGCTAAATGCGAACTTATGGCCATTTCTACATGTCATTTATCACCATGTATCACCAATATGCTAAGTTTGGTTTTATGCATGCTTTTGAGGCCAAAATATGTAATATGCAAGTATATGAACACATGAACACTTCATATGCCACCATGTTAAACTTGTGGCTTCAACACCTTTATGTCATGATTATGCCAAGTTCCCTCTTTCTATCCTTTATGCGCTATTGCGATATGTAAGCGATGGGATTGCGTTTGGGGTTGGGTAAACTTAAAAGACATAAAAACATAAGCTTGGGAATTTACCTATTAAGTTAGGTCTACTGTGACACCCCGTATTTTTACATTTTAAAAATGGTAAGAAATTTACATACGTATACGGTGATACGCAAAGCATATACACCAGTAAAGCATGAAGATAAAAGATATTCTGTTTATACTTCTAGAATTAAGGTAAACGGGATTCACCATTGCGTTCGTCTCGGAAAAATACGCAAAATAGAGTCCGAGTTTTCGAGAATCGGAGTCCGTATGACCCGTTAAAGGCCCAAAGAAGATTTCTGAAAATTTGAAATTCGGAAATAGGTTTGAAAACCAGATCTGGGGCTAGGCGGGAATTTTCCCCGCCTAGGCCATGTCGACAGGCCTGTCGACTTGGGCCCAGACCAAGTCAACAGCCCTGTCGACATGCCTGTCGACAGGGGGTGGCCGGGGCAATTTGCCTGGCGCACCTGTTTGTCTCACCTGGTCTTGTTCATAGCCTGATTCTGGAAGCTTTCGAGATCTGATGGTCCTAATCTATCCTAGATCTAATCCTATGGCCTAAAACACTCCTAATCTCTATAAAAACACCCCTAAGCCCCCCTAAACCCTCATAACTCACCCTCTCCACGAAGTGCTGCCCAAATGCCAAGTGATCATGGCCTCCATTCCCTTTTCCTAAAGCCTAAGCACTCAAATCGGGTTCAAATCAAGTAGTGCAAGCTAGCTACACCAAATGGAAGGAAGATCATCGTTGCTATGCGGGTTTCATGACGATTCTTCAACAAAGGAGGCACCTTTCTTAGCCAAGATGATTCATGCCTCTTTCCCTAGGCCTAACTATGTAAGTTCTAGCTACTTTTAGATGGAAACGGTAGTTTTGATAATGACATGGGATAAAATGAGGCTAAACATGATTATGCGAACCTATATGAACCTTACCTTGCCTCTTGTGTTCATGTTTATGGTTTTAGGCTATGTGAGTGACTTAATCATGCCTCTCATGCTATGCATAACCTAGTTTAACTTGCAAGTTTGGATCTTTATGCATGAAATGCTAGCATGAACCTTTAGGGACCATTTTTACTAGTAAAACATTGGCTAAGATTCGGTTTTGGGCTTATGCATGTTTATGAACCCAAACCCCTAATGTTAACATGCAAGTTTGTGGCCAAATCCTTTATGACATTATGCTTACTTATGGCCCATTTCCTTTTCTTCTCATGTTATGCATGCTTGCGGCCAAACCATTATGAACCTATGCATGTTTTGAGCCAAACTCTCATGATACTATGCATGTTTGAAGTCATTGTGTAGCATAGTATCTCTACGATGTGACTCGTCCATTCTTGCGTTGGAACACGATTTGGGTTGAGGTTAGACAAGCGTGAATATAGCATGAAAAACTTAACTCGAAGTTGCATGAGAACATGATAGGCGAGCTAAACTTGGCATGAACCATAATTTGGGTAAATGGGTATAAACGTGATAACATGTAACATTAAATATGACATGTGTTAATACTTGAAAACATAACTTGTAATGTAACATGGAAGTTGACATGTAAGTATGCATAAAAACATAAGCTTGGGAATTTACCTATTGAGTTAGGTCTACCCATTGGGAATTTACCTATTAAGTTAGGTCTACCCAATTGCTTGAAAACTTAACTATGAACATGATACTAGACTAAACATGAAAGTGGCCAACTCGAGGTTGGGTTGAGTTTGCAACGTAAAACTACTCGGAACCGACCGGCCTAACTAGTAGTTGCAAACAATAGGACTCAATGTGAGAAGTTGGTCATGTTGTGCTTGAACCCGAGGTTAGACCAAGTTGTGGTGTAAATCTACCCGGACCCGCCCGGCTTAACTAGTAACCACAACAAAGTCTAATGTGAGAGGTTGGGGTGCATTAAATAATTAATGCCACATAATAGGGTTAAGTTAATTTGATTAATGAGGCTTAACCAAATATGATATGGACAAATGGGTTAAGTAATTTGATTAGGCTAATGATACTTAACAAAACATGATAAGCTTGGGTAGGTTAAGTAACTTGATTTGCCTAATGACGCTTGACCGATTTGACTCGGTAATTTGACAAGGTCAAGTCAATTTATATAATTAACCAATCTAAAATGATAATTAGACGAGGTTAAGTTATGGATTGCTTGATATACTTAGCCAACTTGACACATGGTTTGTAGGGTTAAGTCTTGGACTTGGATACTTAGCCAATTTTGACATGGTTTGTAGACGGGCTAAGTTATGAACTTAAGTGACACTTAACCCATTAGATAAACCCTAATTCGGAGGATTAGGTGAATAACCATAGTTAACAAGGGTAATGGAAATAAGGCTAAGTGGTAAACCTTAGTTAAAGGAAACTAAGTAATAATTCTTAGTCAAGGAAATCTGGACCACTTCTTAGACAGATTAGTAACCCGATACGTTAGGTCAACGTTTAAGTATGCGTGGAGGAGCAGGCTATCTGATTTAGATAAAGGCTCCAACGAACTGGGTAACGAAGCAGCGGCTTCGGGGAACGTGAGGATATTCTTGGGATCCCTCCGTGAGCTGCCAGGTCATTATACTAGGCTCACGGGAGGTTGAGGTCTGCGGTAGAAGAACCAAGAATATGCCTTGGTTGCTATGCGAGCGACCTAAAGACTGGGGTGGATAGCAGTGAGTCGACGAATACATAAGGTGCCCGAGATAGCAAGTTCGTCGATCATCTACCATCTTGAGTCAAGCGTATACGTACGGAAAGGCAGGGAACACCCAACAGACCATAATTGCTATCTAATTATGGGTGAGGAAGGCCGTAGGTTGTGGGCTGGCCGGAGCGTAGTTCTCATGCAAGATTTTCTCTTGTGTTGCCTTTCACTAGTTGAGGGAGGGCTCTCGTGGGACCATAGCCACGTGTAGAAAGCAGACCTTAGTATCTGCATCGGCAGATAAATCTAAAGCTCCCGACCGAGTGCTGTACTTCGTGGATTGCCCTGTGACAGGACTCGGGTGGCACGATGTGTTACATGTGTGTACAGTAATAGAAAAACGATTCGCGATGGATGCGCGGGGAAAAGGGCGTGGTTGAGGGTTAGCGTAATCCCTAGTGGCCTAGGTGGTTTAACCCAAACCGAAATACGAAAGCGTGCAATAGGTAAGCGTAATCCCTAGTGGTGCTAGGTGGCGTAGGTCCTAGTAGTTCAAACGATGATTCATATGGAAGAGCCTAGCTAGAATAAGGGGGACAGTCCAAACGATTTCAAGGATAATACGACATGAGGAAGCCCGTACGAAGTACGGCAAAGGACTGAACCTATATACATGGAAAGAAACATATGACTTGAGTAACCTATATATGCGATATATCAGGTTGACGTGGGCCATTACACGACTTTGAGTAAGGGACATTCCTGGTTAACACATAACAAGGCTGGAATACTAGTGCGAAAGGTGCAGAGCAGATATATATGTTAGAACTAGGAAAGATATACTTAATAGATACCGTGGGATGTTAGACGGGGCAGATACCTTGGGATAATGTACTTGATAGAGGTCTAATGATGTGATACCTTGACTTATCATAACACCGTAGTTTATCTATCTTGTAGTTATCCTTATGTTTACTTTCAGTTTATGCATGTCATGTTACCTTTACCTGTTTTTATACTGGAGGTAGATAGGACTTACTCAGTCTTTTTGACTGACCCGTTTTGTTTCGCCTCTTTTCTTCCGTTCCCCCCCCAGGTTACAGGGAGGAAACAATGCTGTTTAGTTCGGACTTCTTCTGTTTGAAGGTCATCATGGATGGCTTGGACTTTCTTGGCTATGGCTACTTTACTGTCTCATTTGGGGAATAATTTATTAAAATGTCTTTATGCTTCTTTACTACTGCAAGACAGGTTTTGATGTACTCTGATGTAAAAGGCTTTAGACCTTAATTATTGAATTTATGAAAGTTTGATTTTACTTCTGCTATTTATATATGTTCTGTCTTGTGATATTTCTGTGCATGTTTACCACTAATGCCCCTCTAAGGCTAGTGCATTCCTTTGCGAGTGACCCTAGCGGAGGCGGGGTGTTACATTTGGTATCAGAGCAGAAGGTTACCAGGCTGGGCAAAAGTTTTTAAAGACCTTCTGAAAATTATTTGAAAAACCGTTTACAAAGAAGCATTTTTCAAGAAAAACTTTGTTTTAGAAGTTATTCCCCAAAAGCCATTAGCAATGTCCTTGTTTTATTAGTTGAATCCTCTTTTCCCTTCTCTCTCCCATCGATAGTCACGTTGGCTTTGGTTACAAGTAGTTTGAGTTAGGAAAGTGTTTTCTTTATGATGGGGGAATAGTTCTCGAGGAAATGGAGTTGAGTTAGGAGGAAGTAAGATAATGGAAGAATGGCAGGGCAAGCAAAGAAAAAAAAAAAAGAGGGCCAGTCGACAGGGCTGTCGACAGGGTTGTCGACATACCCCCCCTGTCGACAGGGCTGTCGACACGACGCGCCTGCAGGACAAAAAAAATATAAGAGCCCGAAGGCCAAGAGCTTCAGCTCATAACCCCCAATTCTCTTCTCCTTTCCTCCCAGCCAAAACCGAAAATTCCCCAACTCCACCACCTCCCATCACCTCGTTTCTCCACCGTTCTTCATAAAATTAATCTCAAATCGAAGCTAGAGACCCTCTCCATCCGGATCTATAGTTCCCCTCTTCCAATTCGTGTTTAAATCATCATGGCCAATCAACCCAATCCCTACGAGCTTTACCCTCAACTAACCACGCAAGAGGTCGAATGGTGTGACGAGCAACCAGGGATAATTGAGCACTACATGCAGCTTGCCACTAGGAATTTGCTTCTAGGCCGACCGGTGAGGTTTGCGGATTTTGCGGGAACCGCCGTGGAAAGTTTGTTTGTTAATGCGGGTCTTATTCATATTCTGGACACGCACACAGCCGAGAGGAGAGGCTACAAGCGTATGGTAAGACTTTTTGATGCTCGTTCGCAAATTGATGTGGATGATAATGGGTTGATAACTTATGGTTCATGGGTTAAGGGTACCCATATATTTATGAATGAGGTCCAATTTGGGGAAATTTTGAATATCCGGGGTACGGGACTCGATATAAATGATCTGGAGATGGATGATTTGAATGTGTGGGGAAGGATTTTTTTAATGGACTGGATAGGCAATGGGATAGTACACATTTGCGCCCCCTAGCTAGGTTTGTGATCAGGATATTGCAATATAATATTGCGGGGCAGAATCATGGGTTTGACAGAGTCCCAGTAGTTGTTAAGGCCGCTACTTATGCTATTTTTGGGGGCATACAAATAAACTGGGCGAGAACCATCTTACAGCAGTACCAGATCTTTAGGGGAGCAAGGCACTCCAATATTTGTTTTGGGAACTTATGGACCATAGTTTTCCGCTGGTTTGGGGTGGATTTGCATGATGAGGATTATGTGACACTTTCTAACCATCCCTCAGTTATCATCACTGAAGCTGCACTAGGGAGAATGAGTATAAATATGCATGAGCTGCAAGAGGAGCCACAACCTATGGAGCATGAGGGATTGGATGAGGAAGAGGATGAGGGTGAAGAGGAGGAGGAGGAGCAAGAGGAGGAGCCACATAATGGCCAGTTTGGACAGTTTGAGGGGCCCCATCAGGCACCACAGCACGAGGGTGAGCAGGCTGGGGATGGAGCCTGGCCTTATCAGGCCCTGGCACAGGGGGCTCCGGATACAGGTGCCTGGGATCCATGGGCTACTAGGGATCCAGACTAGAGGACTGAGCTGAGATATGTTTCACAGCAGCAGGCTCGCTTGATGAGGAGCCACCAGGATATTATGAGGTCACAACAGCAGACACTGGAGTCACAGGTAGCCATGGCTCAGACACAGCAGCAGATGCTTCAGGATATGAGTTCCTCTTATGATCAGTTGGGAGCTGGGATGCAAGACCTACAGTTAGAGCTTAGGCAAGGGAACCGACGACAGGAAGAGAGGCTTGATAGCTTAGAGGAGCTCATCCGTAGCTATTTCCATCAGGATTGACCTCTATCAGTTATCCGTAGGATTGTATTTTATTTTCAGTATTGTTTAGCTGTTCCTTTTGTTGTCTAGTTGTAACGATGTACTAAAACTATCTTAATAAAGTTTGTACGTTGTTTGTTTACGCAATTTGTTGTGTCTAAGGTGATTATGAAATATTGAACGATAATGTCTGATAACGAAGAACAATGAAAACAACAAAATGGGATATCTCTCCGTTACATAAAAATTTAGAAAATTAGATTTTTCTAAATTAATAATGGATGGTAGGATTTTGGATGCTCAAATTGGATGAACTTCACTCTTATTTTATAAGGGTGTGGGAAAATTTGGATGAAATCACTTTTTCAAATTTTTGCATTCATATAGAACTGCAAGTATATTTAGGATGAGAGCATCATGGTTTAAAAAAGAAATTTTTGAAAAATTGCATTCATGTAGGTGGTACCACAAGTTAGGCATACATATTTTTCTACAATGTGATTCACTTTTGCACATGTGCACATGTTTGCAACAATTGGCTGAACACTTCTGGATGCTAATATGGGGACATAAATCCTACTATTATTGAATTTCGGGGACGAAATTCCTTAAGGGTGGGAGAATGTGACACCTCGTATTTTTACATTTTAAAAATGGCAAGAAATTTACATATGTATACGGTGATACGCAAAGCATATACACCAGTAAAGCATGAAGATAAAAGATATTCTATTTATACTTCTAGAATTAAGGTAAACGGGATTCACCATTGCGTTCGTCTCAGAAAAATACGCGAAATAGAGTCCGAGTTTTCGAGAATCGGAGTCCGTATGACCCGTTAAAGGCCCAAAGAAGATTTCTGAAAATTTGAAATTCGGAAATAGGTTTGAAAACCAGATCTGGGGCTAGGCGGGAATTTTCCCCGCCTAGGCCATGTCGACAGGGCTGTCGACAGGCCTGTCGACTTGGGCCCAGACCAAGTCGAAAGCCCTGTCGACATGCCTGTCGACAGGGGGTGGCCGGGGCAATTTGCCTGGCGCACCTGTTTGTCTCACCTGGTCTTGTTCATAGCCTGATTCTGGAAGCTTCCGAGATCTGATGGTCCTAATCTATCCTAGATCTAATCCTATGGCCTAAAACACTCCTACTCTCTATAAAAACACCCCTAAGCCCTCCCTAAACCCTCATAACTCACCCTCTCCACGAAGTGCTGCCCAAATGCCAAGTGATCATGGCCTCCATTCCCTTTTCCTAAAGCCTAAGCACTCAAATCGGGTTCAAATCAAGTAGTGCAAGCTAGCTACACCAAATGGAAGGAAGATCATCGTTGCTATGCGGGTTTCATGACGATTCTTCAACAAAGGAGGCACCTTTCTTAGCCAAGATGATTCATGCCTCTTTCCCTAGGCCTAACTATGTAAGTTCTAGCTACTTTTAGATGGAAACGGTAGTTTTGATAATGACATGGGATAAAATGAGGCTAAACATGATTATGCGAACCTATATGAACCTTACCTTGCCTCTTGTGTTCATGTTTATGGTTTTAGGCTATGTGAGTGACTTAATCATGCCTCTCATGCTATGCATAACCTAGTTTAACTTGCAAGTTTGGATCTTTATGCATGAAATGCTAGCATGAACCTTTAGGGACCATTTTTACTAGTAAAACATTGGCTAAGATTCGGTTTTGGGCTTATGCATGTTTATGAACCCAAACCCCTAATGTTAACATGCAAGTTTGTGGCCAAATCCTTTATGACATTATGCATACTTATGGCCCATTTCCTTTTCTTCTCATGTTATGCATGCTTGCGGCCAAACCATTATGAACCTATGCATGTTTTGAGCCAAACTCTCATGATACTATGCATGTTTGGGGTCATTGTGTAGCATAGTATCTCTACGATGTGACTCGTCCATTCTTGCGTTGGAACACGATTTGGGTTGAGGTTAGACAAGCGTGAATATAGCATGAAAAACTTAACTCGAAGTTGCATGAGAACATGATAGGCGAGCTAAACTTGGCATGAACCATAATTTGGGTAAATGGGTATAAACGTGATAACATGTAACGTTAAATATGACATGTGTTAATACTTGAAAACATAACTTGTAATGTAACATGGAAGTTGACATGTAAGTATGCATAAAAACATAAGCTTGGGAATTTACCTATTGAGTTAGGTCTACCCATTGGGAATTTACCTATTAAGTTAGGTCTACCCAATTGCTTGAAAACTTAACTATGAACATGATACTAGACTAAACATGAAAGTGGCCAACTCGAGGTTGGGTTGAGTTTGCAACGTAAAACTACCCGGAACCGACCGGCCTAACTAGTAGTTGCAAACAATAGGACTCAATGTGAGAAGTTGGTCATGTTGTGCTTGAACCCGAGGTTAGACCAAGTTGTGGTGTAAATCTACCCGGACCCGCCCGGCTTAACTAGTAACCACAACAAAGTCTAATGTGAGAGGTTGGGGTGCATTAAATAATTAATGCCACATAATAGGGTTAAGTTAATTTGATTAATGAGGCTTAACCAAATATGATATGGACAAATGGGTTAAGTAATTTGATTAGGCTAATGATACTTAACAAAACATGATAAGCTTGGGTAGGTTAAGTAACTTGATTTGCCTAATGACGCTTGACCGATTTGACTCGGTAATTTGACAAGGTCAAGTTAATTTATATAATTAACCAATCTAAAATGATAATTAGACGAGGTTAAGTTATGGATTGCTTGATATACTTAGCCAACTTGACACATGGTTTGTAGGGTTAAGTCTTGGACTTGGATACTTAGCCAATTTTGACATGGTTTGTAGACGGGCTAAGTTATGAACTTAAGTGACACTTAACCCATTAGATAAACCCTAATTCGGAGGATTAGGTGAATAACCATAGTTAACAAGGGTAATGGAAATAAGGCTAAGTGGTAAACCTTAGTTAAAGGAAACTAAGTAATAATTCTTAGTCAAGGAAATCTGGACCACTTCTTAGACAGATTAGTAACCCGATACGTTAGGTCAACGTTTAAGTATGCGTGGAGGAGCAGGCTATCTGATTTAGATAAAGGCTCCAACGAACTGGGTAACGAAGCAGCGACTTCGGGGAACGTGAGGATATTCTTGGGATCCCTCCGTGAGCTGCCAGGTCATTATACTAGGCTCACGGGAGGTTGAGGTCTGCGGTAGAAGAACCAAGAATATGCCTTGGTTGCTATGCGAGCGACCTAAAGACTGGGGTGGATAGCAGTGAGTCGACGAATACATAAGGTGCCCGAGATAGCAAGTTCGTCGATCATCTACCATCTTGAGTCAAGCGTATACGTACGGAAAGGCAGGGAACACCCAACAGACCATAATTGCTATCTAATTATGGGTGAGGAAGGCCGTAGGATGTGGGCTGGCCGGAGTGTAGTTCTCAAGCAAGATTTTCTCTTGTGTTGCCTTTCACTAGTTGAGGGAGGGCTCTCGTGGGACCATAGCCACGTGTAGAAAGCAGACCTTAGTATCTGCATCGGCAGATAAATCTAAAGCTCCCGACCGAGTCATGTACTTCGTGGATTGCCCTGTGACAGGACTCGGGTGGCACGATGTGTTACATGTGTGTACAGTAATAGAAAAACGATTCGCGATGGATGCGCGGGGAAAAGGGCGTGGTTGAGGGTTAGCGTAATCCCTAGTGGCCTAGGTGGTTTAACCCAAACCGAAATACGAAAGCGTGCAATAGGTAAGCGTAATCCCTAGTGGTGCTAGGTGGCGTAGGTCCTAGTAGTTCAAACGATGATTCATATGGAAGAGCCTAGCTAGAATAAGGGGGACAGTCCAAACGATTTCAAGGATAATACGACATGAGGAAGCCCGTACGAAGTACGGCAAAGGACTGAACCTATATACATGGAAAGAAACATATGACTTGAGTAACCTATATATGCGATATATCAGGTTGACGTGGACCATTACACGACTTTGAGTAAGGGACATTCCTGGTTAACACATAACAAGGCTGGAATACTAGTGCGAAAGGTGCAGAGCAGATATATATGTTAGAACTAGGAAAGATATTCTTAATAGATACCGTGGGATGTTAGACGGGGCAGATACCTTGGGATAATGTACTTGATAGAGGTCTAATGATGTGATACCTTGACTTATCATAACACCGTAGTTTATCTATCTTGTAGTTATCCTTATGTTTACTTTCAGTTTATGCATGTCATGTTACCTTTACCTGTTTTTATACTGGAGGTAGATAGGACTTACTTAGTCTTTTTGACTGACCCGTTTTGTTTCGCCTCTTTTCTTCCGTTCCCCCCCCCCCCCCAGGTTACAGGGAGGAAACAATGCTGTTTAGTTCGGACTTCTTCTGTTTGAAGGTCATCATGGATGGCTTGGACTTTCTTGGCTATGGCTACTTTACTGTCTCATTTGGGGAATAATTTATTAAAAAGTCTTTATGCTTCTTTACTGCTGCAAGACAGGTTTTGATGTACTCTGATGTAAAAGGCTTTAGACCTTAATTATTGAATTTATGAAAGTTTGATTTTACTTCCGCTATTTATATATGTTCTGTCTTGTGATATTTCTGTGCATGTTTACCACTAATGTCCCTCTAAGGCTAGTGCATTCCTTTGCGAGTGACCCTAGCGGAGGCGGGGTGTTACATCTACCCATTGGGAATTTACCTATTAAGTTAGGTCTACCTAATTGCTTGAAAACTTGTAACATGTTTTGGAAACATGATGGACATGACACTTAGAAAAGATAAGTGTGGCCAACTCGAGGTTGGGTTGAGTTTGTAGCGTAAACCTACCCGGAACCGACCGGCTTAACTAGTTGCTACAAACAATAGGACCCAATGTGAGAAGTTGGTCATGTTGTACCTTGAACCCGAGGTTAGACCAAGTTGTGGTGTAAAGCTACCCGGACCCGCCGGCTTAACTAGTAACCACAACAAGGTCTAATGTGAGAGGTTAAGGCGCATTAAATTAATTAATGCCTCGTGATTAGGGTTAAGTCATGGTCCACTTAATACTTAACCAACTTGGGCTTGGTAGATTAATCGGGGTTAAGTCATGAACTCATCGTTACACTTAACCAAGTTAATCCATGATTAGCAAGAGGGTTAATCCGTACTTAACCCACAAGAAAATCCTAGCAATGGGGGCCCACTCCACAGTAAATCCCCAAAAATTGGTATCGTTAAGGCCCTAGGGACTAGACTAGGGAGGGGGCACGATTACTGGGCTGGAGGTAAGCGACCCAATAAACGACGGCCGGGTGGTACGCCGATGTAGTTCCGGACGGACTATGGTCGTGCACGTAGTCCGTATTTGGAGAAGTCACCCATGGGTACCAGTAGATCGAGACTGTGCACTCATGTTTATGGTGTCTTGGGGTTGGCACCCTAGGGCTTGATACACCCGAAGGGTGGACCCGGCACAGTTCGACTACAATTATGTTTGGGCCGTATTGACACCAACACGTGACGAGTTAGGCTTAGGGAGCCGATCGACTAGACCGTTTGGTTGGACCTCATATGGTCACTTCATGTTATTGGACCTTGCATTAGGGTCACTTCATGTTATTGGGCCAAAGCTTGGGCCAAGGGATCAATACTTGTCTATTCAAGTCATGTTAGTTTGCTAGTACACCTGTGGTGCAAAACCTTAATCCTGATTATGCGATGACACCTTTATCTACCTTGTTGGTTAATCATCATGCTAGTATGTTGTTATCCTTATGTTCATCCCTGCTGCTCATGCCAGTTAACTTTATCAGTTTACATTGATTGTAGTAGGGCTTACTCAGTCTTTTTGACTGACCTGTTTTCTTTCGCCTCTTTTCTTCTGTATCCCACCAAGGTTCTCAGGGAGGGAATATTGGAGCTTAGCTTGGATTTCGGATTGCTTGCTTGTGGGATTTAGCTCATGTACGGTTTGATATGAAGCTAGCTATGGCTATCACTTCTTTTGGGGATTAGTACTTATGTATTTCAGTTTTTCAGTTGATGTTGTTTTATCTATACTTGTTTATTTGGAAAGTTGACATTATGTTGTACCAGACTGGTTTTGAAATGGTTTGAAATCTTCCGCTGCTTTATCTATGTTATTTACTCTGTTTACATATATACATATGTTCTTGTTCTGCCTTGATATATCATTATGCATGTTTACCTGATTCAAACGCCCCTCCAAAGTCAGAGTGCTTGCAAGAGACACCCTGGCGGAGGCGTGGTGTTACACATCACGTCCATTCAGAGGCATACCCAGTCTCATTATGGTTCTGCACTTCATCACTCAGGTTATCCATTGACATCGGACTAAATCTGCATATAAAAATTCATATATCAGGCAAATGATATAGGTATACACTTACAATTGCATTATGAAATAGCATGTCAATTGAATAAAGCTAAGCTGGCAATTACCCAATCTGCAGACGTGAGTTGCATCCTTGAAGAAGTTGGAAGAAATCTTCGGATTGAGATGGGCGATTACACTGTCCACTTGATTCACCACCACCGTCATTTTGCCAACAAAGTGTAATGGGTTTTCTTGTCCTGCTTCCTCAATCTAACAACAATATAATAAATTAACAAATATATGTGTGTGGAATATATATACATACATACAACAATAATGTAACGACCCGCATTCTACGCATCATAGGATCATAGAACATTTATTTCTGTCACATACAAAGTCGTATGGTCATGTAACTTTGGGAGGCGACTATTGGGGTCATTTCCCATGTTCATGATTTTTCCCGATTTTTAAATGACCATTTTACCCCTAATTAGTACTGTTTTGGCCATAACTTTTGACTGGAAAGGAATTTTGACCTAAAACCACTTCCATTCGCTCCGGATGATGGTTTCTCTTTCCGTAGAGTGGTCACACTAGCCAAACGGACTCACCGTTTGGGAGATATGGCCGAATTAAGAATTAGAGGGTTAATTTCAGCTAATTGGGCTTAACCGGGTGATTAGCAGCTAGGCTCAGAGGGGAATTTCGGGTTTAGGGGTATATGGGGGCTGATTAGGGTTAGAAAACATTTCTTTAGACATTTTCCAGCCGCCACTTTCATCCTTAGACACTCTAACAATGGCCTCCTACATCTAAAACACCCCAAATCACTTTCTAATTGAAGATTAGGCTTAGCAACATCAAATTAAGAAGAAAAAGCACCAAAGCAAGGTTAGAGCTGCTGTTGAACATCAGTATTCGCCCCAAATCAGAGGAGTTTCAGTTCTGAGAATTTTGTTTGTGGCCAAGGTGAGTGATTAGCATTGTTTTGACACTAATTACAGTTAATCAGGGTGATTAGTGATAATTAGTAAATTTTTACACTATAAAATTCTGGAAAAATATTCTAAAATTCTGAAATGTTATTTTAGACCTCTGTTAGAAGTTTGTGACGATTTGGTTAAGTTTTGCTAATCGTACCATTAGATTTGCTTAAACATGCTTAAGGTGAAAACATGGGGTTTGGGTACGTTTGATCCATTTTTACATGTTATATTGCTGTTTTGGTGTTTATGGTCGATTTTACATGTTGCTATGACTCTATGGTGTGTTTTATGATTGATTAGAAGTGTTAGATTTGTCAAAAACGCCGTCGAATGGCGTAAACTGCTTGCTGGAAGAACTGCAGGAAATCATCCGAACCGGACCGGATCGGTGGAAGTAAGGGCGATCCGATCCGATGGTGCGACCCGATCCGATGGCGCGACCCGATCCGCCGATGCTTGAAGACCACGATCCGATAATGCAATCTGATCCGAGCCCCTCACCACGAACCAATGTGGAGCAACGCACTGGAGCTTGAAGCCTGAAGGACGATCCGAACCGAAGGGAGTCACACGATCCGACCCGGAGCTCGTAGGGCGACCCGATCCGGTGCACTTGAAGTGATGGCCGATCCGATCCAGTAAGGGATGATGAGAGCCGATCCGAACTGATGCAGCGCCACGATCTGATGCTGCGGGACATGCACGACCCGAACCCAGTGGGCGATCGCGATCCGACCCGAATGATGGGGACCGAACCGGATGAAGATGATGACCAAACCCGAGATGCAAAGGAAGTCCAAATGAGAAGTTAGAGCTCAAGATTCAGATGGGAATCAACGAGTTCGCTTCATGATTGGGCTTTGCTGCGGGACGCGTGTTAAGGGGTTATCGATGTCTATAGCTTTGGACCACTATGGTAGGAGGTACGAAGGCGGATTCAGGGCCATTATGGCATTGGTAGGACCAAGGGCTACGACCAATGTGGTGGGTCATTGAAATGTTTGGTCATGACCCCATGTGTTTAGCCTGGTCACAGCAGGGTTCTACAAGTCGGGATTCGTCGTTACCTCAATTTGTCTAGTGTTCCAAAGTGGTAGATATCATATGCTTTACGCACTGACTAATAGATGTGAGGATGGTTGTTATGGTTGATTTGCTTGCTATCATTATAACATGCACACCCCACCCCCGTAATCTTACACTATTTGCTATGGCACCTTAGAGTACTGTACGGTATGTGGTACTAACTCTTTGGTTGCAGGTCCAGGTTCAGGTATGGTTTAGTATACCTGTTATTATTCTGTTTAGATGCTTATCGCTCATACCAGGCTTTTTGTCTGACCCAGAGTTTTATGTCTCCTCTTATTACTCTGGGTGCTCACACGAGCAGACTAGAGACAGGTTAGCTGGTGATGCACGGGTAGATGATCCGGCGACGAGCAGGAGGCTTCCACGTAATATATATATATATAGTATTCTCCCTGTGTTGTTGAAGATCACTACTTGGGCATTGGTGGTGCATCTTCCACTTTAGCTTTCTTTTGTTTAGAGACAGTAAATTTGGAAAGTTGTAATTAGCTATATTGGGATTTCTGCTGCTTTGATGTTGATGTTGATTTTAGTTATCAGCTTATGCACTATCTCGCCTGTTTTACGTAAAGTATGTTATTAATATTATATTTTACTCCATGCGCTATGAGACATTCTACAGGTCCTTGATTAGTTCATTCTCTTCTTTCCTTTCTACTGACGACCATCCTGTGCTAGTCGGGCACGTGTACAGCGCACTTTTGGAGGAAATGCAGGCTGGTGCGGGGCGGACCGTCACACTTGGTATCAGAGCGAGGTTGCGTAGTTAACCTAGGGAATTTATCAGGGAGAGATAATATACGTATACGAGAGAGCGTATTTGTGATTATTTTGGTTTTCAAAAGCTATATATATACTATTAGTAGTATAAGAATGAAGTCGTACAGCACTAGCACCACTATGGAATCGTTAATCGTTTCCTTTTTCAGATTGACGATGAGCCGAGATACTAGAGGTGCTGGTAGGGGAGCCAATAATGGGAATGCTGCTGACATGAGGACGATGTTTACTGACCTCATGAGAGAAATGCTTAGAGATGTACGGAGGGCAGCTCCCAATGGTGGAAATGGTGGTGGTCCAATAGTGCAGGCGCCAAGAGTCGACTTCGCCATGCTGAATAAGGATTATACTAGTCTTCGTGGGAAGCCGTTTAACGGAACGGAGTCGGCCACGGATGTTCAGGATTGGTTGGATAGTTGCGAACGTATCTTCGAGGATTTGGGTATCGAGGATGCGATGAAGAGAAAGCTAGCGTCCCGTCAGCTGCAAGGGCGGGCAATGAATTGGTGGAATGTTATAAAGGCAGCTACTCCCGAAGATCAGATTACTTGGGAGCAGTTTAAAGCTCGCTTTAGCGAGAAGTTCATTCCAGCTGCTCAGAAGTCAGTGCTGTTTAAGAAATTCTTGGAGCTCAAGCAGGATGGCAGAGCTGTCTCGGAGTACATTGCTGAATTCGACACTTTGTCAAAGTATGGGCTATCTCTTATTGATATTGTCGAGAAGAAGAATGAGAAATTCATAACTGGGTTAGATCAGTACTTAGGGGAAAGGCTTATTAACCACATCGATGAGACGTTTGAATCGATTGTGGGGAAAGCATTAAGATCAGAGAGTCTCTACCCTAAGCCGAAGACTGAGGTTGCATCCGCAGATGAGCCAAAGCCACAAGCAAGTGGTGGAGGCAAGGGTGGTTCCTAGAATAAGAGGAAGCAGAACCAAGCAAAGGATGGCCAGAAGAAAAAGAATAAGCAAGATGTTGAGTGCTTCAGCTGTGGTAAGAAGGGCCATTATGCTAGTAATTGTCGGGCCAAGCCAGCGGATAGGAAGTGCTTCAACTGTGGCCAAATGGGACATCACAAGGACAAGTGTCCACAGCCCCCTGAAGAAAAGAAAATGGTGAAAGCATATGCTCTTAATGCTATTCCTTCTTCGTCGAATGCCCCAACAGCGGCGGAGAAAGGAAAGAATGTCGTCATTCAAGGTATGCTTTCTGTTTATGATGTTCCTGTTAGAGTTTTGTTTGATACCGGAGCTTCCAGTTCTTTCATATCTAGTGACCTGGTAGATAGGTTAGGATTGGAGCCCGAGATCGTCGATAGACCTTTAGTAGTGACGAACCCGATTGGTGGTTCGACTAGCCTTAGCATGATTTGTCGTAATGTGGTCTTATCGAGTCATGGATGCATGTTTGCTTGTAATTGCTTTGTTTTGTGCTTTACTGGGTTTGGCATTATTTTGGGAGTAGATTGGCTCCGAAGATACGGAGTGGTGGTAGACTGTGAGGGCTTTTTGGTGACAGCTAGAGTGGATGATGGGCGGAGGATAGTGTTTGCTGGTCTACCCAGTGAGGGGGTATTGGCTAGTTTTCTAAACTCCCTCGATATTTCGCATAGTGAGTTGTCAGGTTTTCCCGTGGTTGGCCAGTATCCGGATGTTTTCGAAGAAGTGACCGGACTTCCACCACACCGAGAGATTGAGTTCCGTATTGATTTGGTAAAAGATGCCAGGCCTATAGAGATGCCACTTCGTCGTATGGCACCAAGGGAGCAGCGAGAGCTCGAGGTGCAGGTCAGCGATCTTTTGAAGAAGGGATTTATCAGAAGCAGTGTTTCTGAATGGGGAGCACCAGTTGTGTTTTCTACCAAGGCGGATGGTTCCCTTCGTTTGTGTGTAGACTACCGCGAGTTGAATAAAGTGACGAGGAAGAACAAGTATCCTCTACCGCGGATAGATGATTTGTTCGATCAGTTGAGTGGCGCGAGAGTATTTTCTCAGTTGGATCTCGCGATAGATTTTCATCAGCTTAGAGTGGAAGCTGAGAGTATAGCTAAAACGGCATTTCGGACGCCGTCTGGATTTTATGAGTGGTTGGTCATGCCATTCGGGCTGACCAATGCCCCAACATATTTTGTGGATCTTATGAATAGGGTATTCAGAGATCAGTTGAATAAGTTTGTCCTTGTGTTCGTTGATGATATTTTGGTCTACTCGAGGACAGAGGAAGAACACAAGGGACATTTAATAATAGTGATGGAGGTGTTGAGAAAACACCAGTTGAAAGCAAAGTTTTCTAAGTGTCACTTCTGGAAGAGGGAAGTGAGGTTCTTGGGCCATGTTGTATCAGAGAATGGGATAGCCGTGGACCCGGCAATGGTGGCTACGGTACAGGATTGGCCTACGCCCAAGAATGCAACAGATATAAGAAGTTTCTTGGGATTAGCCGGATATTATCGTAAGTTTATCCAAGGTTTCTCCAAGATAGCAGCACCATTGACCTAGTTGACCAGGAAGAATCAAGCTTTTGTCTGGGATGAAAGGTGCGAGGGTGCGTTCAAGAGTCTAAAGGACAAGTTGACAAGCACACCAGTGTTAGTCATTCCTAAGGGGAATGAAGAGATGACGGTATACACGGATGCCTGTGGTACTAGACTGGGTGTTGTATTGATGCAAGGCGGTAGGGTTGTAACTTATGCAAGTCGACAATTGAAGCCGCACGAGAAAAGATACCTTACCCATGATTTAGAATTGGCAGCAATCGTGTTCGCGTTGAAGATGTGGAGACACTATCTCTTGGGAGAAAGATTTGAGCTGTTTACAGATCATATGTCATTGAAGTATCTCTTCTCTCAGAAGGATTTAAATCTCCGGCAACAAAGGTGGTTAGAGTTCTTAGCTTCCTATGATTTTTACATCACATATACACCGGGAAAGGGCAATGCGGTGGCTGATGCATTGAGTAAGAGACATGCCAGCCTAGGGGCTATGTTTCTAGAATGGAAGCAACTGGAGTACATCGCTGGGTATGATTTCAGACCGAAGTGCGAATTGGATCCAGAAATGTTAGCAAGTTTGACGATCAGACCCACTTTGATTGAGCAGATCGGCTCTAGTCAAAGGGACGATCCTAATCTATTGGAAATCATCTCCAAGTTAGAGAGGGTATCGATGAGGAGATGAACAAGTATGGGCTTGATCGAGATGGATGGCTTAGACAGGATGGAAGACTAGTCGTACCCAATGTCAAAGGATTGAGGGATGAAGTGCTTAGAGGGTGTCATCACTCAAAACTGACTATACATCCCGGTGGTAATAAGATGTATCGAGACATGAAGCAGACTTACTACTGGGAAGGGATGAAAAGAGACGTTGGGAAGTTTATATCCAAATGCACGAATTGCCAGCTAGTTAAAGTCGAGCAAAAGAAGCCTAGTGGGTTGTTACAGCCATTAGAAATTCCCGAATGGAAATGGGAGCAAGTCTCGATGGATTTCATCGATGGTTTACCAAGGACTAGATCGGGACATGATAGCATTTGGGTGATTGTGGACCGATTGACCAAAAGTGCAAGATTTATACCAGTCAGATCGACTAGAACAGCAGCTAAGTTAGCAGAATTGTATATGAAGTGGGTAGTGAGATTCCATGGAGTACCTAAAAGCATTGTGAGTGACCGAGACCCGTTGTTCACTAGTGGGTTTTGGAAGAGCTTACAAGAGGCTCTAAGGTCAGAGTTACATCTCAGTACCGCATATCATCCTCAGACCGACGGTCAGACGGAGAGGGTGAATCGTATTTTGGAAGATCTCTTGAGAGCATGTATATTGGATTAGGGTGGATCATGGGATGACCATTTGCATCTAGTAGAGTTTGCATATAATAATAGCTACCAATCCAATATCGGTATGGCTCCATTTGAAGCTTTGTACGGAAGACCGTGCAACTCACCATCATGTTGGATAGAGACTGGCGAGAAGTTTATGCTTGGACCGGATGTGGTGAGGCAAACTTCAGGTAAGATTAAGATCATTCAACAACGAATGAAGGCTGCCCAAGATAGGCAGAAGAGTTATGCTGATAGGAGGAGAAGAGACCTAAAATTCTCCGTTGGTGACTTGGTGTTTGTCAAGATTTCTCCGTTGAAGAGCGTAATACGATTTGGCAGGAGAGGCAAGTTGGCACCAAGATTCATTGGCCCATTCCATGTTCTCGAGCTAGTCGGGAATTTGGCATATAGAATTGACTTACCAGAGAAAATAGCGGGGGTCCACAACGTATTTCATGTTTCCCAACTAAGGAAGTTCGTTCACGACCCGGATATGACTATTTCACCTGATCAGTTGGAGGACTTCGAAGTAGAACCCAAGGCGGTTGGGAACCGCAAGCCGGCCCGTATTGTCGAACACGACATGAAGCAACTTCGAAGGAAGGCGGTGAAGCTAGTCAAGGTTCAGTGGGGCGAGGACAAGAATGATTGTACTTGGGAAACAGAGGAGAACATTAGGAAGACACACCCAGAACTCTTTGCCTGGTAAGATTTTGACTTCGATTTAGTTTTCCGCATGCTAGCTTATGTTTGTTTTGCTTTTTTTGCATGTTTGATTGCTGTGAATGATTGTTAGGCATGCGGGATTCATTGTTTGTTTCTTTGTTAAGGAATTTCGTGGGCGAAATTTCTTAAGGGGGGGAGAATGTAACGACCCGCATTCTACGCATCATAGGATCGTAGAACATTTATTTCTGTCACATACAAAGTCGTATGGTCATGTAACTTTGGGAGGCGACGATTGGGGTCATTTCCCATGTTCATGCTTTTTCCCGATTTTTAAATGACCATTTTACCCCTAATTAGTACTGTTTTGGCCATAACTTTTGACTGGAAAGGAATTTTGACCTAAACCCACTTCCATTGGCTCCGGATGATGGTTTCTCTTTCCGTAGAGTGGTCACATTAGCCAAACGGACTCACCGTTTGGGAGATATGGCCGAATTAAGATTTAGAGGGTTAATTTCAATTAATTGGGCTTAACCGGGTGATTAGCAGCTAGGCCCAGATGGGAATTTCGGGTTTAGGGGTATATTGGGGCTGATTAGGGTTAGAAAACATTTCTTTAGACATTTTCCAGCCGCCACTTTCATCCTTAGACACTCTAACAATGGCCTCCTACATCTAAAACACCCCAAATCACTTTCTAATTTAAGATTAGGCTTAGCAACATCAAATTAAGAAGAAAAAGCACCAAAGCAAGGTTAGAGCTGCTGTTGGACATCAGTATTCGCCCCAAATCAGAGGAGTTTCAGTTCTGAGAATTTTGTTTGTGGCCAAGGTGAGTGATTAACATTGTTTTGACACTAATTACAGTTAATCAGGGTGATTAGTGATAATTAGTAAATTTTTACACTATAAAATTCTGGAAAAATATTCTAAAATTCTGAAATGTTATTTTAGACCTCTGTTAGAAGTTTGTGACGATTTGGTTAAGTTTTACTAATCGTACCATTAGATTTGCATAAACATGCTTAAGGTGAAAACATGGGGTTTGGGTACGTTTGATCCATTTTTACATGTTATATTGCTGTTTTGGTGTTTATGGTCGATTTTACATGTTGCTATGACTCTATGGTGTGTTTTATGATTGATTAGAAGTGTTAGATTTGTCAAAAACGCCGTCGAATGGCGTAAACTGCTTGCTGGAAGAACTGCAGGAAATCATCCGAACCGGACCGGATCGGTGGAAGTAAAGGCGATCCGATCCGATGGTGCGACCCGATCCGATGGCGTGACCCGATCCGCCGATGCTTGAAGACCATGATCCGATGATGCAATCCGATCCGAGCCCCTCACCACGAACCAATCTGGAGCAACGCACTGGAGCTTGAAGCCTGAAGGACGATCCGAACCGAAGGGAGTCACACGATCCGACCCGGAGCTCGTAGGGCGACCCGATCCGGTGCACTTGAAGTGATGGCCGATCCGATCCGATGGGGTTTCTACGACCCGATCCGCGTAGGTCATTCCGATCCGATCCAGTAAGTGATGATGAGAGCCGATCCGAACTGATGCAGTGCCACGATCTGATGCTGCGGGACATGCACGACCCGAACCCAGTGGGCGATCGCGATCCGACCCGAATGATGGGGACCGAACCGGATGAAGATGATGACCAAACCCGAGATGCAAAGGAAGTCCAAATGAGAAGTTAGAGCTCAAGATTCAGATGGGAATCAACGAGTTCGCTTCATGATTGGGCTTTGCTGCGGGACGCGTGTTAAGGGGTTATCGATGTCTATAGCTTTGGAACACTATGGTAGGAGGTACGAAGGCGGATTCAGGGCCATTATGGCATTGGTAGGACCAAGGGCTACGACCAATGTGGTGGGTCATTGAAATGTTTGGTCATGACCCCATGTGTTTAGCCTGGTCACAGCAGGGTTCTACAAGTCGGGATTCGTCGTTACCTCAATTTGTCTAGTGTTCCAAAGTGGTAGATATCGTATGCTTTACGCACTGAGTGAGAGATGTGAGGATGGTTGTTATGGTTGATTTGTTTACTATCATTATAACATGCACACCCCACCCCTGTAATCTTACACTATTTGCTATGGCATCTTAGAGTACTGTACGGTATGTGGTACTAACTCTTTGGTTGCAGGTCCAGGTTCAGGTATGGTTTAGTATACCTGTTATTATTCTGTTTAGATGCTTATCGCTCATACCAGGCTTTATGTATGACCCAGAGTTTTATGTCTCCTCTTATTACTTTGGGTGCTCACACGAGCAGACTAGAGACAGGTTAGCTGGTGATGCACGGGTAGATGATCCGGAGACGAGCAGGAGGCTTCCACGTAATATATATATATATATATATAGTATTCTCCCTGTGTTGTTGAAGATCACTGCTTGGGCATTGGTGGTGCATCTTCCACTTTAGCTTTCTTTTGTTTAGAGACAGTAAATTTGGAAAGTTGTAATAAGCTATATTGGGATTTCCGCTGCTTTGATGTTGATGTTGATTTTAGTTATCAGCTTATGCACTGTCTCGCCTGTTTTATGTCAAGTATGTTATTAATATTATATTTTACTCCATGCGTTGTGAGACATTCTACAGGTCCTTGATTAGTTCATTCTCTTCTTTCCATTCTACTGACGACCGTCCTGTGCTAGTCGGGCACGTGTACAGCGCACTTTTGGAGGAAATGCAGGCTGGTGCGGGGCGGGCCGTCACAAATAATATAATAAATTAACAAATATATATGTGTGGAATATACATGCATACATACATACAGCGCACCATCCATGTTCGGATTTCATCTAAACTGTTAGAATTTTTTGTTCTTATATAAAAGGTGAAAATTTAAGATGGAAATTAATTATGTCATCAATTTTGTTTATATTTTGTGTTTAAATACTTCCCTACACACACAAGTTATACTAGAAAATTACACAGAAAATCGGTGTGAAACCAAATAATACTGACTGCTAAATATAATTCATTATCTGTTAACATATTATATGATTCAACTGGATCTCATGGAAAAAGGCTTGGAACATGAATATATCAGCAGAAAATGAATATAATTTGGTACATGAGTCAAATAAGGTTATAATCCTATCATTCATACGGTTATCAGTGATGTTGGATTAGTGGATCCGCTTTCTCGCTGGACTCTTAAAATATTTTGAGGATAAGTTTAGATTCTAAATTTCAGAAAGGCCAATATGCTGTTATGTTACGTAACCATGCGGAAGTAGGTTCATTAATTAAAACGCATTAGGAGAACCGAAAACTAATTCAATTAAATTAATTTTCATCTCCTACATGCATGTTCCCGCTGAATCAATCATCCATATATATGCATATAAATCATTAAAACATGTAATTCATTAAACCATAGCTGTGAAACCAAATAATACTGACTGCTAAATGCTAATACTAAATATAACAGTCAAATACAGAACTCACCAATGTCAGTCAAGGTCCAGTTTAATCATCTCCTAAAGCCCAAAAGAAATAACCACTAATCTCTCTTGCCTTTGCTAATTCCACCTTCCTCTTAACAATAATCACATCATTGTACCCAATCCATGCGTTTCCGGCAAAAGAATAGGCTGATATTATCACCTAATCATGCGCAGTACTTGTATTGTGCTCCTGATTGAATTGCAAAACCTGAGAATAAGGCATAGTTCCCTCTTGACCTGGCTCTACACCATCAGCAGACGCAGAACTATGTACCGATGCATTCCTCGGTTGTCATGTTCTACTTGGTACTTGGTAGTGTGTGCCATGTACAGGTCAAAATTAAGTAAATTTTCTATGATGTTGGACTATTAAGTGATCAAATAAAGTTTTACCATATAGCGAAATACCGATCACGAACTTGTTTGGAGGAAATCCGGCGTTGATCTAGGATTCAATTTAACGGTCTAGTCTGAAGAGTACAGTGCTACAGATGCATTCATTTCAAACACATTCCAGCTTCCGTAGCAATCAAAGCACGTTGCACTGATTTTTTTTCAGTGCCTTCCCCATCGCTTCTGCTGGGTACACCCTGCTAAAATTGTTCACATGTTTCATGGTCATAATTATATTAATTTCAACATCTGTAACAGTTTGTTTAAAAGGTGGACGACTGAACCTTATTACACTATATAGACGCATGATGAAACCGTAGTACACAGTAGCAGAAAGAAACAAAGTATGTAAACTCGATTCTAACCTATCTGATAATTCCTCCTAACATATTTGTTAATTCTAACCTATTTGTTCCATCACAGCTCTCACATTTCGCATTCTTTATGGAAAATGAACATAAGTGACTGATGATTTAATTCAACATTCTTTTTCATAGAAATTGTTCGGTAATAACTTCATTGCTACGTCCCTGGTCGGTGATTTTTCCTAAGGTGGGCATATATTTGTCGGTATATTTTAATTTTCAAGTAGAACAAAATCAAGATGCAAAATGATTGCCTTACCAAAAGTTTTTATTTTTCATTTTGTTTGCAGCTTCATAATCAATTAAAGGTGTATTGAATATCTGGCTTTACTCATTTGAGTATCCTAAAGTTAAATTTATTATAAAGTGGGTGCAGGGAAAATTGAGTCCATAAGTCAGCCCAAACATGTATCAATCATAGTAAAATAAGAAACACCAATAGTAGACTTGTAAGGTATTATAATATGCTCCTCCTATTGAGCATAGCAGTACACGAAGATGCCTCTTCTTTAGGCTTCAGCTTTGCTAAACCCTTTTAAATTGTTGTTCTTTATAGTTATAAATGAACATTTGACACTTATGGCATCTTCTTTTATAAAAATAACGTATAAAGTTGAAGCGACCCGAACTTCCCCGATATCCGAAGAGAAGAGAAAGAACGAATTACTGTGAGGACAAGACAAATCAGAATGCAGACGGGAGAACATTTCATTGTATATTACAACAATGCATCAGATTACAAGAATATACAGAGTATAAATAAACATTACACAGAAATATCAGAGATTTAAATTACATTTAAATACATAGCAGCGGAAAATAATACAATACACAACTAGAAGTGATACACGGATACAAAGCTTTCCGGATATCGTTCCAGCTGTAAACCAGGATCCTGTGAATATAAATCTGCAAAACCAAAACTACTAGTTGTCCGTGTCAAAATAGGGGCACCCAGAGTTTAGGTTAAAACAATAAACTCCAGGTCAGTCATGTGACTGGTGTGAGAACTAAAACAGTTATCGATCTTTATTTTTAAAGTTAGGTAAATCAAGGGACCACGCCGTATAACACGGAACGGGTTTCCTCCAAAGAACACCAGTGCATAAAACAACAGCGCCGTGCTAAATAAAGAAAAATGAAGCTATTATAAGACCCAAGTCCCATCACACAATGCAACGCAAGCCGGAGGATAGGGTTTTTACCTTATAATAGCCAAGAATGCTTGATACGTTTAAAACAAATCATTTGATACTATTATAAGTGCATATTGTATAAAATATCTTCAAATCATAAGTATCAATCATAGACGGCATAAGCGCCCCATCCCACTATGTCGCCATACTAGGCTCTACAAATAAAACCGAAATACACGTATTGGAAATTGGATTTCCATCATGGTGGCTCCTGATTCGAAAGATCGATCGCGTAATGCAATTCACCACGGCTTACGTCCCAACAAGAGAAAACACCGTCTGCACATCCGCACATTTGGGACTAGAGTACCACCGCGGCTTACATCCCAACGAGAGAAAACACCGCCTACTCTATATATCCCTGAGCACTAGGCTCATCTCGGTCGACCGAATCCACGACAACACTAAGGTGCCCATCCACTAAAAAGCATACTGATCAAACCATCAGTTTTCCACCATACCGGGATGTGAGGCTCGCGAATCAACGCTATACACAA
Organism: Allium sativum; assembly: GCA_030737875.1. NCBI lineage: Eukaryota > Viridiplantae > Streptophyta > Magnoliopsida > Asparagales > Amaryllidaceae > Allium > Allium sativum. Next base: position 660,814,525 of record CM060920.1, read on the forward strand.
AGCCATGCTATATCAGCTGCGCTTTGATCATCGTCCACCAAACTTTGCTTTTCAACAAAAGTCCGGATCACTGCATCTCAGCATGCCACACTATCAATCCATATCGTACCACTGATTTCTGCCAATATATAACCTCTGAGCTCGTATGTCTCAGAGAAGGGCGTTAAGCAAGAGAATAAATTCTCCGCCGCCAAACAGATATATATTTAGCAGAGATCAACGAATACAATATAAAGGAATACAATGTCGGACACACCATCCATTTACAAGTTCGTTCTGGGTCTGAAGGAAACCGGAGGCACTTTCCTCGCATATCCATCCATCTCCAAGTACGTCTGGACGACCACCAACTATTTCCATCCTCTTGGGTGTACAGCCCAATCAGGATCGTCAGTAATTATCCAAACGATGTGAAGACTTCCGATCATCAACCACCGTCTTCATCTTTGACATATCGTCGAATCGGTTATTCAGAAAGGGTATAAACCCGGCCTTTCCGAACAACCCGCGTATATTAAAAATAAATGTTACACAAACACAACATACGCCTCATTCCAATTCATTAGTTACTAACCGTAAATCAGTAAGAGAGCAATTCCCCAAATATTAACCCCGAAGGCCGAAACCAACATCAGATCAATATCCAGGAAACCATTCTTCTTAACTAACCTTCAGCTAGTCTCTAAATTTCAATTCTTAGAGAAAGGTTCCCATTAATTTTATCCAAGATAAATTCTTTAAAATTTATCCTTTAATCTTCCTTTGGATGTCATTTCAAACCAAATTATGGTTTTCCAAACTAGTCGAGATTAGCGAACCACACTGAAGTAATTATTTATTTTATTTCCCAATCCCAACCTATTCATCCCATGAAGCAAAACTGGTAATACTCCAAATCTAACACCACGGTGTTATCGGTAAAATTAATTACCATTTCACATTCAAATCTAATTTCAGATTCATTAAAACTCCTTTTACTGGGTTAAAGAACTAGTGTCATTTAAAACACAGTTCACGATAAACCCAAGTCATATCCTATTTATTATCGGGTTAAAGGACTAGTGTTATTTAAAACACTGTTCACGATAAACCCACGAATCAATTCTAATTCAGTTCCATTTTATTTATTTAAAAATAAATAGGTTTTAATTTTAGTTCAAAACTAGTTCATTTCGATAAAAATCTATTTTTATCTTTTCAAATATGGGGTTTTTCATCCCAATTTTTCCCAAATCATTTCTTATGATTTTACACAAATTATTGATATTTTTAATAATTTTATCAAGGCCCGTACAGTCGATTTCCATCAACGGCCATCGAAATGCACTTACAGCGACCTTTTTCGAATTTGATTTGGACATAACTCCAAATCCAACCGTTAGATTTCAAATTTCTAATATTCGTTAGAAAGCTCTTTTCGATACGAACCCAACGGTTCTGGTTCTAGGAGAATCCGTCGGTCGGATCTCCCGAAATGTTCGTTTGAAATAAATGGTCGAAAATTTACGAACTGCCACAGCGCGGCGCGTTCTATTCAGGCCGTTATATTATATATATAATATATATAATATATATTTCGTCGATTTCAATTTAAAACGAATTATATAAATAGTTTTAATTTTGTTTCAAAAACAATTTCAACTTCCATTTCAATTCAAATCAAAATTGAATTTTTCCTTATAAATTTGTTTTAAAATTCATTTTTATTCAATTCAAATTTCAATTCAATTTCAATCCATTTCAATTCGTTTTCAATTCAATCCAAATTCAAATTGGTTTTCTATTCGATTCAATTCAAATTGGTTTTCTATTCCATTCAGTTCAAATTGGTTTTCTATTCGATTCAAATTCAATTCATTTTCTATTTGAATCAAATTCATTTCTTTATCTATTTGAATCAAATTCGTTGTATATTCAATTGAAATCAAATCCGTTATATATTCAATTCGAATTCAATTCATTATATATTCAATTGAAATCAAATTTGTTTTCTATTCAATTCAATTCGAAATCGTTTTATATTCAATTCATTTCGAAATCGTTTTATATTCAATTCATTTCGAAATCGTTTCATATTCAATTCATTTCGAAATCGCTTTATATTCAATTCATTTCAAAATGAATAAAATCGATATAAATATCGTTCACGTCAAAATGGCGTCCATCTAATCAACACGGCTTCATATATTTCTATTTTCAAATATTCTATTTCAAATATTTCGTTTTCAAATATTTCTACCACAAATATTTCTACTTCAAATATTTCTACTTCAAATATTTCGTTTCAAATATTTCTATTTCAAATATTTCTATTCAAATATTTCTATTCAAATATTTCTGTTTCAAATATTTCTACTTCAAATATTTCTACTTCAAATATTTCGTTTCAAATATTTCTTTTCAAATATTTCTATTTCAAATATTTCTATTCAAATATTTATATTTCAAATATTTCTACTTCAAATATTTCTATTTCAAATATTTTTATTTCAAATATTTCTTTTCAAATATTTCTATTTCAAATATTTCTATTCAAATATTTCTATTTCAAATATTTCTACTTCAAATATTTCGTTTCAAATATTTCGTTTCAAATATTTCTATTTCAAATATTTCTAATTCAAATATTTCTATTTCAAATATCTCTACTTCAAATATTTCTATTTCAAATATTTTTATTGTTAAAATATTTCGTTCAACACATGGCTAATCTCAATGGATGAGTACTATCAACACATGAACCTTTATTTTATAATATTCTTTATTTTTCAAATTGGAATAAGGCCCAAACAATCACCATATAATGTTAATTATATGGATTTTCATACATCACACGTATATAATAGCATTGAAAAATAACCAACCATCAACCAAAGGGCACTACACCGTATAAGCATCAAATATAGATATCTAACGCTTATAACAGCCTGTCAATCAATCGATCGACATATTTAATCAATCAGGATGAGTGAACTTCAAATTTCATCCCAACACCCGTGTGGGGTTTCAAATCAACCTACACATATTTTATTTGTGCAGTTGGGCGATGTGTAAAATTTATCGTCCCAATCAATGTCCTTCAAATAGGTGTACATAAACAAACCGTCCGGTTTGTAAATGAATATCTTATTTTATTCACTTCCACGTTAAAAATTATATTTATTACAATAAAATATTTTATTTCAACACATGAATTTCTATTCAGTTCATTTACACAATAAAAATGATATTTTTATTTTTCTAACATATTTTAGAAAATTTCGGCGGCATAACGGCACGATACTAGAAACGGGACGAGGCCTAGCCTTATCCCCGGTCTAGTGAAGGCCCACGCCATTCACACATCAATCAAATCCATTCCATTTCACCAAACAATTCAATTCAAACCAAATAATCTGACCAACTACACAACCAAACAATTAAACAAACAAGCCATCCATGGTCTGTGGATGACGGGTGTCGGGTGCTACTAAACACCGTCTGCATCCTAGTATATATATATAACTAGAAAAAGAAATTTGAAGAGTGAGAAGTTCTCACCAATAGCTATCCTAACTCCACGGCACTTCCTATGTAGAACATCTCCACCGTGCTCGCCTTTCTTCACTTCCGTTGCCCGTAGCCACTACATATATAAGAATCGAATTTTTACTTTGCTATTCAATATATAAAAATCGAATTTTTACTTTGCTATTCAATATATAAAAATTGAATTTTTACTTTTCTATTCAATATATAAAAATCGAATTTTTTACTTTTCTATTCAATATATAAAAATCGAATTTTTACTTTGCTATTCAATATATAAAAATCGAATTTTTAAACCCAGGCTATTTTTATTTTAAAAATCCTTTTATATTTTTAAAGCTCCTGGGTTTTATATTTTTAAAATCATATCCTATTTCTATTTTTAAATACAAAGCCTTCTTCTATTTTAAAAAAAAAACAAAGCCTTCTCTAATTTTAAAACAAAGTCTTCTTCTATATTTTAAAAAAAGTCTTCTTCTATATTTTAAAACAAAGTCTTCTTCTATATTTTAAAACAAAGTCTTCTTCTATATTTTAAAACAAAGTCTTCTTCTATATTTTTAAAACACCTTTATTTATAATTTCAAAGCAATGTCAATCTCAGTTTCTAAACAATAAAATAAACTAAATTGAATTAGGACTTTTAAATTAACCTTAATCCCTTTTCCATCTTCGTCTGCTGTTGCTTGAACCATGCCCACCATTAGGGTTTCGAAACCAATGCCACGCCGTTTGACTGGAGGACGAACTGAGGTACCTACGATGTCGGCCTCTCTGATTTCTCCCCACGCCTGAGGTGGCGCCACGCTCGAGCTCGCCATCAGCTCGTACGACGCCTTCGAACGACGCAGCTTTGAGCGCCATGAACCCCTAACTCGATCGATGATAATCGATCATCGATATATGAATCTCAAGATCTTAGGGGCTAGTTTCTTTTTGTCTATTAAGTTTTGATTATTACTTCATGGATTAGGAAGAAAATGAAGAAGATGGGAGGGGCTTTGTAATCGTTCGTCGCGGTTTGAATTTGGGGGTGGGTTCTGGGGTTGACCGTGAGAATGAGTTGACCTAAGGTGTGGAAGATCCTTTTATATAGAATTTTAATATTATTTAATTCGAAATTATGTGTTTTTGCAATATAAACTCCAATTCAAATCCACCAACTATCGTCCCTTGCTAAATAGCCCCATTCCGAACACAATGGGATATGTATCGTAGTCTGATTCGATTGTTTGAATCAGTTTCCGTTGAATTTAAAGTATAATTCTTTATATATTCCATTTAAACCCACTTTTCAATTTACCGGGGCCACATACTAACTAGAAAAATTCCAGAAAAATATTTTCTAGCTTCGTATTGACGATACGGTCCTAACAAAACTAATTTCGACAAATTTTGAGACCGTTTGAAAAATGGCCATTTTCCAGTTCTATTTATAATTATATATATTTATATATATTCTAACAATGACGTATATAATATATACGTTTGAATTCTGTTCAAAATAAATTTCTCGTCGATATTGTTTAAAATAATCTATTTTAAATGTTCAAAATTCGCTAAAATTGCCAAAATAAAAATTTTAAACTGGCCCAGATTTTCGGGTTGTTACAATCTCCCCCACTTAAAACTTTTCGTCCCCAAAAAGGAACAAAGTCGAAAGTGGTTTGATTAATCAACTCTATGTTCGATCTGGCTTTCATTCTCCAACTTATCAGTTTCTGAGAATTTTCAAATTTTTCAAAAATTTGGCTGACACCCTAAATTTTCAAAAAATTTCGCCATAACCTCCCCTGCACCGGGAGCCACGGGAAAATCCCAAAATTGCCATACAGGCCTTCTGATCTCAAAAAGAAAAAGAAAAAGCCAAGCGGCTAGCCAATCGTCTCATAAAATCATCATCACCCAAACAAAACAGTAAATTATGATAAACATGTACCTATTTGTTGGGCAAACAAATTTTATTCTCTGCTCTAGCCTCCTTGCTATGACCTATTCAATGTAAGTACAAGTATATGCAAGCAAATGCGACACATTTCCAATACAACTCACTTTTTGGTACAATTTGACTAAATGGTTCAAAATTATCAAACAAATAAACAAACAACACAACCATCAATCAATTAGTTGATTATCATTTCAAATTCATAACTTTGATACATAGTCAAAAATCACATTTTTGATGCTAAATCACAACAATAAGCCCTATCTAATTTTGGTTCTCACACCAGTCAATAGGAAATATATAGAAATCTCACTTTCGTCACTCGAACATAAATTCTGATGATGATGCATCAATCATCAGAATTCTCTCCGGGCGACTACAGTGCAATTCTATATCTATCCAGTATATTAAAACTTCAAATACACGCGGATCAGACGTATACGCAAAGTCTATATATACTGGACTGTCCAAATCAATACAAATAAATATTCAAATACGTATAATTGATTTAAATTTCAAAACAAAAATTGCTTTTCTTTTAAAAATATACTCTTCACACTCGTTCTAGGATACTACTGATCCTATCTCTAACGAGTCATTCCCGTTGGATATTACTAATCCAATTTCTGATGAATTCTTTCGTATGGTTCAAATGTGTCTTGTTCTCTGAGCTTTGTAAACCAAGGCTCTAATACCAACTGAAGCGACCCAAACTTCCCCGATCTCCGAAGAGAAGAGAAAGAATGAATTACTGTGAGGACAAGACAAATCAGAATGCAGACGGGAGAACATTTCATTGTATATTACAACAATGCATCAGATTACAAGAATATACAGAGTATAAATAAACATTACATAGAAATATCAGAGATTTAAATTACATTTAAATACATAGCAGCGGAAAATAATACAATACACAACTAGAAGTGATACACGGATACAAAGCTTTCCGGATATCGTTCCAGCTGTAAACCAGGATCCTGTGAATATAAATCTGCAAAACCAAAACTACTAGCTGCCCGTGTCAAAATAGGGGCACCCAGAGTTTAGGTTAAAACAATAAACTCCTGGTCAGTCATGTGACTGGTGTGAGAACTAAAACAGTTATCGATCTTTATTTTTAAAGTTAGGTAAATCAAGGGACCACGCCGTATAACACGGAACGGGTTTCCTCCCAAGAACACCAGTGCATAAAACAACAGCGCAGTGCTAAATAAAGAAAAATGAAGCTATTATAAGACCCAGGTCCCATCACACAATGCAACGTAAGCCAGAGGATAGGGTTTTTACCTTATAATAGCCAAGAATGCTTGATACGTTTAAAATAAATCATTTGATACTATTATAAGTGCATATTGTATAAAATATCTTCAAATCATAAGTATCAATCATAGACGGCATAAGCGCCCCATCCCACTATGTCGCCATACTAGGCTCTACAAATAAAACTGAAATACACGTATTGGAAATTGGATTTCCATCATGGTGGCTCCTGATTCGAAAGATCGATCGCGTAATGCAATTCACCACGGCTTACGTCCCAACAAGAGAAAATACCGTCTGCACATCCGCACATTTGGGACCAGAGTACCACCGCGGCTTACATCCCAGCGAGAGAAAACACCGCCTACTCTATATATCCCTGAGCACTAGGCTCATCTCGGTCGACCGAATCCACGACACCACTAAGGTGCCCATCCACTAAAAAGCATACTGATCAAACCATCAGTTTACCACCATACTGGGATGTGAGGCTCGCGAATCAACGCTACACACAAAGCCATGCTATATCAGCTGCGCTTTGATCATCATCCACCAAACTTTGCTTTTCAACAAAAGTCCGGATCACTGCATCTCAGCATGCCACACTATCAATCCATAGCGTACCACTGATTTCTGCCAATATATAACCTCTGAGCTCGTATGTCTCAGAGAAGGGCGTTAAGCAAGAGAATAAATTCTCCGCCGCCAAATAGATATATATTTAGCAGAGATCAACGAATACAATATAAAGGAATACAATGTCGGACACATCATCCATTTACAAGTTCGTTCTGGGTCTGAACGAAACCGGAGGCACTTTCCTCGCATATCCATCCATCTCCAAGTACGTCTGGACGACCACCAACTATTTCCATCCTCTTGGGTGTACAACCCAATCAGGATCATCAGTAATTATCCAAACGATGTGAAGACTTCCGGTCTTCAACCACCGCCTTCATCTTCGACATATCGTCGAATCGGTTATTCAGAATGGGTATAAACCCGGCCTTTCCGAACAACCCGCATATATTAAAAATAAATGTTACACAAACACAACATACGCCTCATTCCAATTCATTAGTTACTAACCGTAAATCAGTAAGAGAGCAATTCCCCAAATATTAACCCCGAAGGCCGAAACCAACATCAGATCAATATCCAGGAAACCATTCTTCTTAACTAACCTTCAGCTAGTCTCTAAATTTCAATTCTTAGGGAAAGGTTCCCATTAATTTTATCCAAGATAAATTCTTTAAAATTTATCCTTTAATCTTCCTTTGGATGTCATTTCAAACCAAATTATGGTTTTCCAAACTAGTCGAGATTAGCGAACCACACTGAAGTAATTATTTATTTTATTTCCCAATCCCAACCTATTCATCCCATGAAGCAAAACTGGTAATACTCCAAATCTAACACCACGGTGTTATCGGTAAAATTAATTACCATTTCACGTTCAAATCTAATTTCAGATTCATTAAAACTCCTTTTACTGGGTTAAAGAACTAGTGTCATTTAAAACACAGTTCACGATAAACCCAAATCATATCCTATTTATTATCGGGTTAAAGGACTAGTGTTATTTAAAACACTGTTCACGATATACCCACAATCAATTCTAATTTAGTTCCATTTTATTTATTTAAAAATAAATAGGTTTTAATTTTAGTTCAAAACTAGTTCATTTCGATAAAAATCTATTTTTATCTTTTCAAATATGGGGTTTTTCATCCCAATTTTTCCCAAATTATTTCTTATGATTTTACACAAATTATTGATATTTTTAATAATTTTATCAAGGCCCGTACAGTCGATTTCCATCAACGGCCATCGAACTGCACTTATAGCGACCTTTTTCGAATTTGATTTGTATATAACTCCAAATCCAACCGTTAGATTTCAAATTTCTAATATTCGTTAGAAAGCTCTTTTCGATACGAACCCAACGGTTCTGGTTCTAGGAGAATCCGTCGGTCGGATATCCCGTAATGTTCTTTTGAAGTAAATGGTCGAAAATTTACGAACTGCCGCGGCGCGTTCTATTCAGGCCGTTATATTATATATATATATAATATATATAATATATATTTCGTCGATTTCTATTTAAAACGAATTATATAAATAGTTTTAATTTTGTTTCAAAAACAATTTCAACTTCCATTTCAATTCAAATCAAAATTGAATTTTTCCTTATAAATTCGTTTTAAAATTCATTTTTATTCAATTCAAATTTCAATTCAATTTCAATCCATTTCAATTCGTTTTCAATTCAATCCAAATTCAAATTGGTTTTCTATTCGATTCAATTCAAATTGGTTTTCTATTCCATTCAGTTCAAATTGGTTTTCTATTCCATTCAGTTCAAATTGGTTTTCTATTCAATTCAAATTCAATTCATTTTCTATTTGAATCTAATTCATTTCGTTATCTATTTGAATCAAATTCATTGTATATTCAATTGAAATCAAATTTGTTATATATTCAATTCGAATTCAATTCGTTATATATTCAATTGAAATCAAATTTGTTTTCTATTCAATTCAATTCGAAATCGTTTTATATTCAATTCATTTCGAAATCGTTTCATATTCAATTCATTTCGAAATCGCTTTATATTCAATTCATTTCAAAATGAATAAAATCGATATAAATATCGTTCATGTCAAAATGGCGTCCATCTAATCAACACGGCTTCATATATTTCTATTTTCAAATATTCTATTTCAAATATTTCGTTTTCAAATATTTCTACCTCAAATATTTCTACTTCAAATATTTCTACTTCAAATATTTCGTTTCAAATATTTCTATTTCAAATATTTCTATTCAAATATTTCTATTCAAATATTTCTATTTCAAATATTTCTACTTCAAATATTTCTACTTCAAATATTTCGTTTCAAATATTTCGTTTCAAATATTTCTGTTTCAAATATTTCTGTTCAAATATTTCTATTTCAAATATTTCTACTTCAAATATTTCTATTTCAAATATTTTTATTTCAAATATTTCGTTTCAAATATTTCTATTTCAAATATTTCTATTCAAATATTTCTATTTCAAATATTTCTACTTCAAATATTTCTACTTCAAATATTTCGTTTCAAATATTTCGTTTCAAATATTTCTATTTCAAATATTTCTACTTCAAATATTTCTATTTCAAATATCTCTACTTCAAATATTTCTATTTCAAATATTTTTATTATTAAAATATTTCGTTCAACACATGACTAATCTTAACGGATGAGTACTATCAACACATGAACCTTTATTTTATAATATTCTTTATTTTTCAAATTGGAATGAGGCCCAAAAAATCACCATATAATGTTAATTATATGGATTTTCATACATCACACGTATATAATAGCATTGAAAAATAATCAACCATCAACCAAAGTGCACTACACCGTATAAGCATCAAATATAGATATCTAACGCTTATAACAGCCCGTCAATCAATCGATCGACATATTTAATCAATCAGGATGAGTGAACTTCAAATTTCATCCCAACACCCGTGTGGGGTTTCAAATCAACCTACACATATTTTATTTGTGCAGTTGGGCGATGTGTAAAATTTATCGTCCCAATCAATGTCCTTCAAATAGGTGTACATAAACAAACCGTCCGGTTTGTAAATTAATATCTTATTTTATTCACTTCCACGTTAAAAATTATACTTTTAACGATAAAATATTTTATTTCAACACATGAATTTCTATTCAGTTCATTTACACAATAAAAATGATATTTTTATTTTTCTAACATATTTTAGAAAATTTCGGCGGCATAACGGCACGATACTAGAAACGGGACGAGGCCTAGCCTTATCCCCGGTCTAGTGAAGGCCCACGCCATTCACACATCAATCAAATCCATTCCATTTCACCAAACAATTCAATTCAAACCAAATAATCTAACCAACTACACAACCAAACAATTAAACAAACAAGCCATCCATGGTCTGTGGATGACGGGTGTCGGGTGCTACTAAACACCGTCTGCATCCTAGCATATATATATAACTTGAAAAAGAAATTTGAAGAGTGAGAAGTTCTCACCAATAGCTATCCTAACGCCACGGCACTTCCTATGTAGAACATCTCCACCGTGCTCGCCTTTCTTCACTTCCGTTGCCCGTAGCCACTACATATATAAGAATCGAATTTTTACTTTGCTATTCAATATATAAAACTCGAATTTTTTACTTTGCTATTCAATATATAAAAATCGAATTTTTACTTTGCTATTCAATATATAAAAATCGAATTTTTTACTTTGCTATTCAATATATAAAAATCGAATTTTTACGTCGCTATTCAATATATAAAAATCGAATTTTTAAACCCAGGCTATTTTTATTTTAAAAATCCTTTTATATTTTTAAAGCTCCTTGGTTTTATATTTTTAAAATCATATCCTATTTCTATTTTTTTTAAAAAAGCCTTCTTCTATTTTAAAAAAAAACAAAGCCTTCTTCTATATTTTAAAACAAAGTCTTCTTCTATATTTTAAAACAAAGTCTTCTTCTACATTTTAAAACAAAGTCTTCTTCTATATTTTAAAACAAAGTCTTCTTCTATATTTTTAAAACACCTTTATTTATAATTTCAAAGCAATGTCAATCTTAGTTTCTAAACAATAAAATAAACTAAATTGAATTAGGACTTTTAAATTAACCTTAATCCCTTTTCCATCTTCGTCTGCTGTTGCTTGAACCATGCCCACCACTAGGGTTTCGAAACCAACGCCACGCCGTTTGACTGGAGGACGAACTGAGGTACCTACGATGTCGGCCTCTCTGATTTTTCCCACGCCTGAGGTGGCGCCACGCTCGAGCTCGCCATCAGCTCGTACGACGCCTTCGAACGACGCAACTTTGAGCGCCATGAACACCTAACTCGATCGATGATAATCGATCATCGATATATGAATCTCAAGATCTTAGGGGCTAGTTGCTTTTTGTCTATTAAGTTTTGATTATTACTTCATGGATTAGGAGGAAAATGAAGAAGATGGGAGGGGCTTTGTAATCGTTCGTCGCGATTTGAATTTGGGGGTGGGTTCTGGGGTTGACCGTGAGAATGAGTTGACCTAGGGTTTGGAAGATCCTTTTATATAGAATTTTAATATTATTTAATTCGAAATTATGTGTTTTTGCAATATAAACTCCAATTCAAATCCACCAACTATCGTCCCTAGCTAAATAACCCATTCCGAACACAATGGGATATGTATCGTAGTCTGATTCGATTGTTTGAATCAGTTTCCGTTGAATTTAAAGTATAATTCTTTATATATTCCATTTAAACCCACTTTTCAATTTACCGGGGCCACGTACTAACTAGAAAAATTCCAAAAAAATATTTTCTAGCTTCGTATTGACGATACGGTCCTAACAAAACTAATTTCGACAAATTCTGAGACCGTTTGAAAAATGGCCATTTTCCAGTTCTATTTATAATTATATATATTTATATATATTCTAACGACGACGTATATAATATAGACGTTTGAATTCTGTTCAAAATAAATTTCTCGTCGATATTGTTTGAAATAATCTATTTTAAATGTTCAAAATTCGATAAAATTGCCAAAATAAAAATTTTAAACTGGCCCAGATTTTCGGGTTGTTACAAAAGTTTTGTCAAATGCTATATGGCCTAGCATTTATAATGGCAAGTGGCAACAACAATGTACTATACTTGGACTATTATTTTGTATCATTATTTATATTGTTAGCAATTAAACATTAACATAAACTACGCGATTTGTAGCATAACTTGCATGCATGCCAGATAAATAGCAATGTTTCCAACCAAAACTGCCAAAAAAACAGGTAATAATTTAGCTAAAAAAACAACCGTGTTATCTTCAAACTAAATGTCACTCCAAAACCGTGTTATCAGGCTGCTCTCCCTCGCAAAAGTCCACATATATGTTGGAAACATAACAGCCAAATCATTAGTATATCCACACCGAAAAGCTCAAGTATTGTCTCATTTGGACATAAAAGGTGAAATGGAGTATGTTATTTTTGTGAAATTTCCACCTTTTATCATGAGTACACCTTGTTTACTGATGATGTCTAAATCATTTAAGTTCTATGTCAACACACTTTATAGTACAACGAAAAGCTCAAGTCTTGTCTCATTTGGACATAAAAGGTGAAACATCAGCATGAGATTTCATCTGATCATACTTAGTAAATAATTAATTAAACCGTCTGTAGTTACCTAATTTACTGATGCGACATAAACAAGCGTCAAAAGGAGAAAGACGACACGAACCTATTAACAAGAAAAGCCAATTGATCAATTTTAGGGTTGATTTGCACGACTGAGCTTGGTAGAAGAGAAATCGAGAAAAAACTTATTTTAGGAAAGAGAAATAGAGTAGGATAAATTGCACTAAGGAAGAAATCAAGAAACTTTTTGTTGAAGATGCTGCTTTTAGGTAAGGAAACAGGAGCTGATATGTATACTGCCAGGTTGTTTAGAAAATGTGGCTGATTGGGCTCTTTTTAATTTCAAGACATTCAAATGAAATATATTTCAGAATTTGGCAAGAGATTGTACTATGTTTGACTAAAAAATAATTCTAATGATAATGAAAGCCCAAACGTAATAATAATCGTACAAATTTTTCGTATTTCTTAATAAATAATTTTCGGAATGATAATAAGATCCAAAATCAGAATTGTGACGGAATGTCCGAAATTTCTGAAACAAAATAGAAAACTTGAAAATTTATAATGTCCACATCGCAATCGGAAATGGATATTTTAAACCTTGGTCTAACTCCAACTAATGTGTGTACCTCTGATATTCTTGTATCAGAAAGCTAAAATGATAAACACATTTTAAAGACTTTGGATTACAAATAAAAATTTGTTCTGATGCACAACATAGCAAACAATGTAACAAGCCAGACACTTGAGTGAAGCTTTCAAAAATGCTACTTAACCTAATGTACCAATGAGGTACTATTCAATATATTACTGGTATATTATTTAGTAATTTATTTTCCCCTAAATTTCAATGCATCAAATCAGGTGCCAAATAACTTGTTATATTAAATTCATCTTGGAATGTATGGCATACTTATTATTAAACCAAGGGATGTTATCATCATACGCTATCCCTGTTGAGCATCCTTAACAGGGCCATCAAAGAGGTAGTTTAAATGAAATTGAATGGTTATGGCCAAACAAAAATGATGAGCTGAAGACCATTCCTGTGCTCTTCACGAATAAAAAATTTGACATCCCAGTTAAAGTACCTAATGTGCATCCTTGATATAACTGATTCAGCCTACACTACACTTTAGGTACTTTGCTCATTTATGAGTTCTAGGGTTTCAAAATTCATATGCTTAACTAATTACAGATATTAAAAAAATTGGATTATAATTTCTATTATTCTATACAACATCATTTGAACACAACTTTAAACAAATACATGCACAAAAGAAGACAACACATTTAATTTCAAAGTTTTCAAATTAAAACATTTGTATTTAGGGAAATCAAACTTACTTTATGGATTACATAAACTATATAAAAGTAAGCTTATATTTTGTTGGGGTATGGAACACAGGGTAAATGATATTGGTATTTAAAATACTTTTTTTATCCCATTTGGATATCATCAGTAAACAAGGTGTACTATAAAGTGCGCTGATACAACTCAAAAGGATAATGAAAGAAAGGTTGGAAGTCCTATTTCTATGAGCCACTTTGATGGTGTCTCTAAAAACGATGAAAGCCAAAACAAACGCCAGGAAAATTGTGGTTCTGAAAACACATGTAAAAATAACAATTGAACTCATGGATAATGACAATTAACTACTATCAAAACCAATTAATTAAATAATTAGGAAGAATCAAAGGGAAAGAACACCTGAAATTATCTGAAGTTGAGGCCCGAAATACTCGAAGTTGAGGGCTGAAATCAAATTGCCAGAAATCAAATTCGCGGTTTTATCTTCGATGATGAAAGCAGGAGCGGGATCGAAGGTAGCTTGTTCTTCGACGATGATGGAAGCAGTTGCGGGATTAGGGTTTGAGAACGAGATTAACTTTTTAGATCTGGGGAACAAATATACAATGGAACGAAGGTTTATTGAACCAAAATAGTGGAGCCAAAATTTCACGGTCTGGAGCAAAACGTGTAAAGAAATTCGTTTAAAGAAATCGCACGCAGGAGTCCAAATTTATAAAAAAAAATAAAAATAGAAGTGGACTATGAAGTAATATATTTTAAATTAGACTATTAAATGATTCCCTTTAATATTTAGAAATTTAGAAATTTTGGTTATTTAGTGTCAAACACGTCTAGCATAACTATTTTTTTTGCATTTTTGCTTAGCGTTATCAAGGAATCTATCTAAAGTTATATAAATTAAGCAATTATTTAGATAAATGAGGAGATTTTAATAGAGACGACCAAGCACTCGAAACATTAAGTAATGGATCTAAGATAACGATGATTGGTTAAGAATTGTTGAAAATTGACACAATTACAAGTGGTAAACTAAAAAGGCTGTACCAAATAATATTACGATTACAAGAACAATGTTAAAATAGACATATTACAATGGACAAAATAAAATGCTTGTAACAAGCATCTATCAAAATGGACAAATATCAATGAAAACTGATATCTATTACATTTGGAAGAAAACAACTGAAATTAATTTACTAATTGTTAATAATTAAATATCATTAATTATTAAATATAAAAAAATTAATTATTAATTATATATAATAATTAGTAACTAGTGATTATTTATTAATAATAATTAAGTATTATAAGTTATAAATGATTAATACAATATTAATAATTAATAAATATTAATAAATAACATAATATTATTAGTAGCATATGATTATTATGATAAATATTATTAGTATTATAGCTAGTAATTAGTAACATATGACTAATATATATATAATATTATTAATGATAAATTATTAAATACTAATAAATATTAATTTTAAGAAAACATTGTGATTATTAATTGTTTATTATTTAAAATTCACAGTAGACATTCACTATAACGATTATAATGAGCACTTTTTGGACATTGTAAAATTGGCATCTATTGCAACAATCACTTTTTGCCCGTTGTAAAATTGACATCTATTACAAGGGGCATTTACTAAACGTTGTAAAATTGAAATCTATTATAGCGGGCTAGGAAGAACCGTTGTAATAGAGACCTTTTACAACGGGCTTCCAGTGCCTGTTATGACAAAAGGCGTTGTATATGGCATCTATTACAACGGGACTTAATTGACCGTTGTAATAGCCCTCAATTACAACGGGCAACCGCTGCCCGTTGTAAAAATAAGGTTGTAATAGACTGTTTTTGTTGTAGTGGTTCTGGTCAGTTCCATGTTGTAGTGTTTTTCGACATGATTCCAATGCCTCTAATTTCACGAAATTCTGACGCTGTTTGAAAAAGATATGACATTTAATACCTTTATTTCATAAGTACTTAATTAAATAATTAATTAACTTAATCAATTCTGTAACCAACTCTTTAGTCCTCTTCCATCGTCTTCTGTTTTTACACGCTCCAGGTAATTCAAAGAAGGGTGCCTTCTAGGGTTCCATGTCGATCATCCATCATGTCACCGGAGGTCGATTAGAATAGCCCACCCGATAGCCGCATGGGCCACCTTCCCCCACCTGGCCACATGGCCAAATCGAGCGCCGCCCCTTACCGGAATAGTCGATCGAAAATCGCACCTTCTAGGCTTTATTACTCTCAAAATACCAAACGAAATTTGTTCAAATTCATATCAATTTGAAGATCTCACAGAGCTGAGAATAATTGTAGTTATAAGTTTCGAAAATTATTGATTGAATTTGAAGAATTTGGTGTATGAATTTTCGAACAATTCCATTCTATCTTTGAGGAAGAAGCGGTACTCTGAGGAGTTGACCAGAGTAATTTTAGGGTTTGACCGGAGAAAGAGGGTACTTATACACCATATTATTTTATATTTAATTCGTTTATTATTGGTTTAACTCTACGAACTCTAACGACTATCGCCCCCAGATAAATATCCCTGTTACGGACACAATGGAATATGTTTCGTAAGCCCATTCGATTGTTTTGATCAGTTTTCATCAAAATTAAAATATAAATTAATATAATGATCAATATTAAATTTGAGTGCACAATTTTAATTTACCGGGGTCGCATACCGACTCCAAAAAATTTGAAAATTGTAACGACCTGCATTCTACGCATCATAGGATCGTAGAATATTTATTTCTTTCGCATACGGAGTTGTATGGTCGTGTAACTTTGGGAGACGACTATTGGGGTCATTTCCCATGTTCAGGATTTTTGCCAATTTTTAAATGACCGTTTTGCCCCTAGCTGATCTTTTTTTGGACATAACTTTTGATTGGAAAGGAATTTGACCTAAAACCACTTCCATTGGCTCCGAATGATGGTTTACAATTCCGTAGAGTGGTCACACTAGCCAAACAGACTCATCGTTTGGGAGATATGGCTGAAACAAGTTCCAGATGGTGAAAAACAGCTTAATTGGGCTTAACCGTGTGATTAACAGCTAGGCCCAATGGGGGATTTGGGGATTAGAGGTATTTAAGGGCTGCTAGGGTTAGGATTTCGGTTTTTCACTCATTTTCCAGCCACCACAAACCCTCTCTTCAAACTAACAACGGCTTCCAACCTCTAAAACACCTCCAAATCACTTTCTAACCAAGGATTTGGCTTAGCAACATCAAATCAAGGCGGATTAGCACAACAATCGAGGTAGAGCTGCTGTGTTGTATTGGTATTCGCGCCCAAACAGTAGAGTTTCAGTTCTAAAGGTTTTATTTGCGGCCAAGCTGAGTGATTTGCATAGTTTTGCACTAATTACAGTTGATTAAGGGTAATTAGTGAAGATTAACGAAATTAGACATGATAAAATTTTGGAAAAATATTTATAAATTCGAAAGTAATGTTTTAGACCTCTGTTAGAAATTTGGTTTGATTTGGTTAAGTTTTGTTAATCATATCATTATATTTTCCTAAACATGATTAAGGGAAAATATGGACTTTTGGCAATGTTTGATCAATTTTAATACATCATATTGTTGTTTTGGTGTTTATAGTCGATTTTCTATGTTGCCATGACTGTATGGTATGCTTTGCGATTGATTAGAACAGTTAGAATGGTCGAAAGCGCCGTCGTGTGGCGTAAAACAGTAGCTGGAAAGTTGCAGGAAACGTGCAGGGTTTCAAACCCGATCGGATCGGATTTTTGGGCTCGAATCGGATAGGAGAACCGGGCAAGTGGACTCTATTCGGACTGGAACTTAGCATAAAGGGCTTGGCGAGAAGGAAGGTCATTTGTTAGAATTGGAGTTGGGAATGGGATCGGATCGGAGAGACCAACAGGAGATCGAATCGGAGAGACCAACAGGGGATCGGATCGGAGAGACCAACAGAGGATCGGATCGAAAGCAAGAGCGTGGAGATCGGATCGGACTAGAGTCAGGGAGCGGGATCGAATCGGAGGACCAAGCTTGGAACTGTAGTTGGAGCGAAGCGCCGAATCGGATCGAGATATCTAGGAGGGAGCAACCATCGACTCGAACCGAGGTAGAGGCATCCGAACCGAACCGATGAGGACTGGAGCACTATGCACAACCGAACAGAACCGGATTGGAGTTGCGATTACGCGATGACTTTTCTGAAGACCATCTCCAATTCGACCAAAACCCGAGATGCAAAGGAAGTCCAAATAGGAAGTAGAACTCAGGATCCACAAGTGGACCAACGAGTCCACTTCATGAGTTGGGCTTTGCTGCGGGACGTGTGCAAAGGGGTTGTCGATGTCAGTAACTTTAGATCATTATATGTAAGGGGTGCGTGAACAGATTCAGGGCCACTGTGGCCTAGGTATGACTAAAGAGCTATAGACTAATGAAGTGGGGTCATTTGTAAAGTTTTCGTCATGACTCCATGGGATAAGCTTGGTAGTAGCAGTAGTTGTACAAGTCAAATTCCGTCACTACTTCGATGGGTCTAGTGATTGACAGTGGTGGACATCGTATGCTTTACGCACTGAGTGAGAGATGTGAGAATGGTTGCTATGTTTGATTGGTTGCCTTCATTATGACATACACACCTCCACCCCCATATTCTTTATACCATGTGTTAGTGGCACCTTAAAGTATTGTACAGTATGTAGTGCTAACTCTTTGGTTGCAGGTCTAGGTTCACATATGGTTTAGTACACCTGTTATTGTTCTTTTAGCTGCTTATCGCTCATACCAGACTTTTTGTCTGACCCAGAGTTTTATGTCTCTTCTTATTACTTTGGGTGCTCTCACGAGCAGACTAGAGACAGGTTAGCTGGGTATGCACGAGTTGCTGATCCGGAGACGAGCAGGAGGCTTCCACGTAGGATGCATATAGATATTCTCCCTGTGTTGTTGAAGATCACGGCTTGGGCATTAGTAGTGCATCTTTTACTTTAGCTTTCTTTTGCTTTAAAGACAGTTTAAAGTTGTATTTAGACTTTCGCTACTCCGATGTTGATGTTGGTTTTAGTTATCAGCTTATGCACTATCTCGCCTGATTTATGTCAAGTACATTATTATTATATTTTGTTCCATGCGCTGTGAGACACTATATAGGTTTTTGATTAGTTCATTCTCTTCTTTCCCTTCTTTGGCGACTGTCCCGTGCTAGTTGGGCAGGCATACAGCGCACTTTCGGAGGAATTGCTGGCTAGTGTGGGGCGGGCCGTCACACATGGTATTACAGCTCTAGGTTGCATAGTTAACCTAGGGAAGTCATCAGGGAGAGATAGTATACGTATATGAGAGCGTGTATTTGTGATTATTTTGGTTTTCAAAAGCTATATATATACTATTAGTATAGCTAAGGATGAAGTCGCACTACACTAGCACCACTATGGAGATGGTTAATCGTTTTCTCTTTACGGATTGAACGATGAGCCGATACGCAAGAGGTGCCGGTAGAGGAGCCAGTAATGGGAATGCTGCTGACATAAGGACGATGTTTACTGACCTCATGAGAGAGATGCTTAGGGATGTGCAGAGGGAAGCTCCCAATAATGGTAATGGTGGTGGTCCAATAGTGCAGGCGCCTAGGGACGATTTCGCCAAGTTGAATAAGGATTACACTAGTCTTGGTGGGAAGCCGTTCCGCGGAATTGAGTCGGCTACGGATGCTCAGGATTGGTTGGATAGCTGCGAACGTATGTTCGAAGATTTGGGTATCGAGGATGCGATGAAAAGAAGGTTAGCATCCCGTCAGCTGCAAGGAAGGGAAATGGATTGGTGGAATGCTATAAAGGCAACTACTCCTGAGGATCAGATCACTTGGGAGCAGTTTAAGGTTCGCTTTAGCGATAAGTTCATTCCAGCTGCTCAGAAGTCAGTGGTGTTTAAGAAATTCTTGGAACTCAAGCAGAATGGCAGAGCCGTCTCGGAGTATATTGCTGAATTCGACACTTTGTCGAAATATGGGTTATCCTTAATAGATACTGCCGAGAAGAAAAACGAGAAGTTCATAACTGGCTTGGATCAGTACTTGGGGGAAAGGCTTATTAACCACCTGGATGAGATGTTTGAATCGATTGTGGGGAAAGCATTGAGGTCAGAGAGTCTTTACCCTAAGTCAAAGACTGAGGCTGCATCTACAGAGGAGTCAAAGCCGCCAGCAAGTGGTGGAGGCAAGAGTGGTTCTCAGAATAAGAGGAAGCAGAACCAGAATAAGGATGGCCAGAAAAAGAATAAGAAAGATGTTGAGTGCTTCAGCTGTGGTAAGAAGGGACATTATGCTAGTAATAGTCGGGCCAAGCCAGCGGATAGGAAGTGCTTCAACTGTGGACAGGTGGGACATCACAAGGACAAGTGTCCATAATCCCCTAAAGAAAATCAGATGGTGAAAGCATATGCCCTTAATGTTATTCCTTCTTCGTCGAATGCCCCAACTGCGGCGGAGAATGGAAAGAATGTCGTTATTCAAGGCATGCTTTCTGTTTATGATGTTCCTGTTAGAGTTTTGTTTGATACAGGAGCTTCCAGTTCTTTCATATCAAGTGACCTAGTAGATATGTTGGGATTGGAGCCTGAGATTGTCGATAGACCTTTAGTAGTGACGAACCAGATTGGTGGTTCAACTAACCTTAGCATGATTTATCGTAATGTGGTCTTATCGAGTCATGGATGTATGTTTGTTTGTGATTGCTTTGATTTGGGCTTTACTGGGTTTGGCATTATTTTGGGAGTCGATTGGCTCCAAAGACATGGGGTGGTGGTAGACTGTGAGGGCTTTTTGGTGATAGCTAGAGTGGATGATGGGCGGAGGGTAGTATTTGGTGGTCTACCAGGTGATGGGGTAATGGCTAGTTTTCTAAATTCGCTCGACATCCCACATAGCGAGTTGTCAGGGTTACCCGTGGTTGGCCAGTATCCGGACGTTTTTGAGGAAGTGACCGGGCTTCCACCATACCAAGAGATTGAGTTCCGTATTGATTTAGTAAAAGATGACAGACCTATAGTGATGCCGCTTCGTCGTATGGCACCAAGGGAGCAGCGAGAGCTCGGGGTGCAATTCAGCGATCTTTTGAAGAAGGGATTTATCAGAAGGAGTGTTTCTGAATGGGGAGCACCAGTTGTGTTTGCTACCAAGGCGGATGGTTCCCTTCGTTTGTGCGTAGACTACCGCGAGTTGAATAAAGTGACGAGGAAGAACAAGTATCCTCTACCGTGGATAGTTGATTTGTTTGATTAGTTGAGTGGCGCGAGAGTATTTTCTCAGTTGGATCTCGCGACAGGTTTCCATCAGCTTAGAGTGGAAGTTGAGAGTATAGCTAAAACGACATTTTGGACGCCATCTGGATTTTATGAGTGGTTGGTCATGCCATTCGGGCTGACCAATGCCCCAACATATTTTGTGGATCTTATGAATAGGGTATTCAGAGATCAGTTGAATAAGTTTGTCCTTGTGTTCATGGATGATTTTTTGGTCTATTCGAGGACAGAGGAAGAACACAAGGAACATTTAAGAATAGTGATGGAAGTGTTGAGGAAACACCAATTGAAAGCAAAGTTTTCTAAGTGTCACTTCTAGAGGAGAGAAGTGAGATTCATGGGCCATGTTGTTTCAGAGAATGGCATTGTCGTGGATCCTGCGAAGGTGGCTACGGTACAAGATTGGTCTACGCCCAAGAATGCAACGGACATAAGAAGTTTCTTGGGGTTAGCTGGATATTATCATAAGTTTATCCAAGACTTCTCTAAGATAGCAGCACCGTTAACTCAGTTGACCAAGAAGAATCAAGCTTTCGTCCGGGATGAAAAGTGCGAGAATGCATTCAAGAGCCTAAAAGAAAAGTTGACATGTGCACCAGTGTTAGTCATTCCTAGGGGGAATGAAGAGATGATAGTATATACGGATGCATGTGGCATAGTGCTAGGTGCTGTATTGATGCAAGGAGGTAGGTTTGTAGCTTACGCAAGTCGGCAACTGAAACCGCATGAGAAAAGATACCCTATCCATGATTTGGAATTGGGAGTGATCGTGTTTGCATTGAAGATGTGGAGACATTATCTCTTGGGAGAAAGATTCGAGTTGTTTACCAATCATAAATCATTAAAGTATCTTTTCTCTCAAAATGATCTAAATCTCCGACAACAAAGGTGGTTAGAATTCTTAGCTTCCTATGATTTCGATATCGCATACATACCAGGAAAGGGCAATGCGGTAGCTGATGCATTGAGTAGGAGACATGCCAGTTTAGGGGCTATGTTTCTAGAATGGAAGCAACTGGAGTACATCGCCGGGTATGATTTCAGACCAAATTGTGAATTGGATCCAGAAATGTTAGCAAGTTTGATGATCAGACCCACTTTGATTGAGCGGATTGGTTCCAGTCAGAGGGACGATCCTAACCTATTGGAAATCAACTCAAAGTTAGAGATAGGAATCGACGAAGAGATGAACAAGTACGTGCTTGATCGAGATGGGTGGCTTTGGAAGAATGGAAGACTAGTTGTACCCAATGTCAATGGATTGAGAGATGAAGTGCTTAGAGAATGTCATCACTCAAAACTGACTATACACCCCGGTGGTAACAAGATGTACCGAGACATGAAGCAGACCTACTACTGGGAAGGGATGAAAAGAGACATTGGGAAGTTTATATCCAAATGCATGAACTGCCAGCTAGTTAAAGCTGAGATAAAGAAGCCTAGTGGTTTGCTACAACCATTAGAAATTCCAGAATGGAAATGGGAACAAGTGTCAATGGATTTCATTGATGGGTTACCAAGGACTAGATCGGGCCATGATAGCATTTGGGTGATTGTGGACCGATTGACTAAAAGTGCAAGGTTTATACCCATCAAGTCAAACAGGACAGCAGCTAAGTTAGCGGAACTGTATATAAAGTGGGTAGTGAGATTTCATGGAATACCCAAAGGCATTGTGAGTGACCGAGATATGTTGTTCACTAGTGGACTCTGGAAGAGCTTACAAGAGGCATTAGAATCAGAACTACATCTCAGTACCGCGTATCATCATCAAACCGATGGACAGACAAAGAGGGTGAATCGAGTGTTAGAAGATCTCTTGAGAGCTTGCATATTGGATTTTGGTGGATCATGGGATGACCATTTGCATTTAGTAGAGTTTGCATATAAGAATAGTTGTCAATCCAGTATTGGTATGGCTCCGTTTGAAGCTTTGTACGAAAGACCGTGCAACTCACCGTCATGTTGGGTAGAAACTGGTGAGAAGTTTGTGCTTGGACCCGAGGTGATAAGAGAAACTTCAGACAATATTAAGGTTATCCAACAGCGAATGAAGGCTGCCCAAGATAGGCAGAAGAGTTATGCTGATAAAAGGAGAAGAGAATTAAAGTTCTCCATTGGCGACTTGGTGTTTATCAAGATTTCTCCGTTGAAGAGCGTGATACGATTCGGTAGGTGAGGCAAGTTAGCACCAAGATTTGTTGGTCCATTTCCAGTTCTTGAGCAAATTGGGAATTTGGCATACAAAGTTGAATTACCAGAGAAGATTGCAAGAGCTCAAAACGTATTTCATGTTTCCCAGTTAAGGAAGTTCGTGCACGACCCAGATGTGACTATTTCACCTGATCAGTTAGATGATATCGAAGTTAAACCCGAGGCGGTTGGGAACCGAAAGCCTATGTGTATTGTTGGGAACGATACGAAGCAACTTCGAAGGAAATAGTCAAAGTCCAGTGGGGCGAGAATGAGAATGACTGTACTTGGGAGACAGAGGAGAGCATTAGGAAGACGTATCCAGAACTCTTCGCCTGGTAAGATTTTAACTTCGATTTAGTTTTTTCCGCATGCTAGGATAGGCTTGTTTTGTTTGTTTTGCATGATTGACTGCTGTATATGGTTGGTAGGCATGCGAGATCCTTTGTATGTTTTGGGTTAAGGAATTTCGGGGACGAAATTTCTTAAGGGGGAGAGAGTGTAACGACCCACATTCTACGCATCATAGGATCGTATAATATTTATTTCTTTCGCATACGGAGTCGTATGGTCATGTAACTTTGGGAGACGACTATTGGGGTCATTTCCCATGTCCATGATTTTTGCCGATTTTTAAATGACCATTTTGCCCCTAGCTGATCTTTTTTTGGCCATAACTTTTGATTTGAAAGGAGCTCTGACCTGAAACCACTCCCATTGGCTTCGGATGATGGTTTACAATTCCGTAGAGTGGTCACATTAGCCAAATGGACTCACCGTTTGGGAGATATGGCTGAAACAAGTTTCAGATGGTGAAAATCAGCTTAATTGGGCTTAACCGGGTGATTAACAGCTAGGCCCAATGGGGGATTTCGGGATTAGAGGTATTTAAGGGCTGTTAGGATTTCGGTTTTTCACTCATTTTCCAGCCGCCACAAACCCTCTCTTCAACCTAACAATGGCCTCCAACCTCTAAAACACCTCCAAATCACTTTCTAATTATCAAGGATTAGGCTTAACAACATCAAATCAAGGCGGATTAGCACAAGAATCGAGGTAGAGCTGTTGTGTTGCATTGGTATTCGCGTCCAAATAGTAGAGTTTCAGTTCTAAAGGTTTTATTTGTGGCCAAGGTGAGTGATTTGCATAGTTTTACACTAATTACGGTTGATTAAGGGTAATTAGTGAAGATTAACAAAATTAGACATGATAAAATTTTGGAAAAATATTTATAAATTCGAAAATAATGTTTTAGACCTCTGTTAGAAATTTGGTTTGATTTTGTTAAGTTTTGCTAACCATATCATTAGATTTGCCTAAACATGATTAAGGGAAAATATGGACTTTTGGCAATGTTTTATCCATTTTAATACATTATATTGTTGTTTTGGTGTTTATAGTTGATTTTCTATGTTGCTATGACTATATGGTATGCTTTGTGATTGATTAGAACAGTTAAAATGATCGAAAACGCCGATGTATGGCGTAAAACAGTCGCTAGAAAGTTGCAAGAAACATGAAGGGTTTCAAACCGGATCGGATCGGATTTTTGGGCTCGGATCGGATAGGAGAACCGGGCAAGTGGACTCGATTTGGATTGGAATTTAGCATAAAGGGCTTGGCGAGAAGGAATGCCATTTGCTTAGAGATGGAGCTGGGCAGGGGATCGGATCAGAGAGACCAACAGGGGATCGGATCGAAGAGACCAACAGGGGATCGGGTCGGAGAGACCAACAGAGGGTCGGATCGGAAGCAATAGCGTGGAGATCGGATCGGACTAGAGTCAGGGAGCGGGAGCGGATCGGAGGACCAAGCTTGGAGCTGGAGTTGGAGCGAAGCCCCGAATCGGATCGGGATATCTAGGAGGGAGCCACCACCGACTCGAACCGAGGCAGAGGCATCCGAACCGAACCGATGAGGACTGGAGCACTATGCACAACCGAACCGAACCGGATTGGAGCTGCGATTACATGACGACTTTTCTGAAGTCCAACTCCAATTCAACCAAAACCCGAGATGCAAAGGAAGTCAAATAGGAAGTAGAACTCAGGATCCAGAAGGGGACCAATGAGTCCACTTCATGAGTTGGGCTTTGCTGCGGGACGTGTGCAAAGGGGTTGTCGATGTCTGTAACTTTAGACCACCATGTATAGGGGGTACATGAACGGATTCAGGGCCACAGTGGCCTAGGTATGACTAAAGAGCTACAGACTAATGAAGTGGGGTCATTTGTAAAGATTTGGTCATGACTCCATGGGATAAGCTTGGTAGTAGCAGTAGTTGTACAAGTCGAACTCCGTCACTACTTCGATGGGTCTAGTGATTGACAATGGTGGACATTGTATGCTTTACGCACTGAGTGAGAGATGTGAGAATGGTTGCTATGTTTGATTGTTTGCCTTCATTATGACATACACATCTCCACCCCCGTATTCTTTATACCATGTGTTAGTGGCACCTTAGAGCATTGTACAGTATGTAGTGCTAACTCTTTGGTTGCAGGTCCAGGTTCAGGTATGGTTTAGTATACCTGATATTGTTCTGTTTAGCTGCTTATCGCTCATACCAGACTTTTTTTCTGACCCGGAGTTTTATGTCTCTTCTTATTACTCTGGGTGCTCTCACGAGCAGACTAGAGACAGGTTAGCTGGGTATGCACGAGTAGCTGATCCGGAGACGAGCTGGAGGCTTCCACGTAGGATGCATATAGATATTCTCCCTGTGTTGTTGAAGATCACTGCTTAGGAATTATTAGTGCATCTTCTACTTTAGCTTTCTTTTGCTTTAGAGACAGTTTAAAGTTGTAATAAGCTGTATTTAGATTTCCGCTACTCCGATGTTGATGTTGGTTTTAGTTATCAGCTTATGCACTGTCTCGCCTGTTTTATGTCAAGTACATTATTATTATATTTTGTTCCATGCGCTGTGAGACATTCTACAGGTTTTTGATTAGTTCACTCTCTTCTTTCCCTTCTTTGGCGACTGTCCCGTGCTAGTTGGGCATGCATACAGCGCACTTTCGGAGGAAATGCCGGCTAGTGCGGGGCGGGCCGTAACAAAAATTGAAATCCACCTATATTTTCATGTTACGGTCCTAATAAATTAATTTCATCAAATTTGGAGACCGTTTGAAAAATGGCCATTTCATTAGCTTATTATATTCAAACTAAAATTGAAAACCCGTTTAAATTTACTGCACACACATACTAAGTCCAAATGACTTGGAATTTTAAATCTCACAGTAATTTTACATTCTGGATCCAACAAAAGTGGTTTCGTCGAAAACGGAGGTCATTTGCAAAATGGCTATTTTTAAGGGCTATGTATTCTTAAAATATATACAAATTCCATAGCGACTATTTTAAATTTTAAACTGGACATAACTTACAATTTATAAAGTGAAATATCAGTTTTTCATAATCATTAGAAAGATATAATTAAATAGATTCTAATGTTTCTTATTTTATCAAAATCTGATTTATGTTGCATTCTTTGTATTCATTTAAAGTTCAAAATCAACTTTTTTCAAACTGCCGCACCATTAAGAATTCGTTTTAATTAAATTTATATGTTCTAACTTCGATTTAAATAAATTTTAAGTCATTATTTATTAAAATAAATCATTTTAAACATTTAAAATCCATTAAATCAATCAAAATAAAATTTTAAATTGGTTCCAAAAATGTGGGTTGTTACAAGAAGAGAAAGGGAAAAGGGAAGTGGAAACAAAACAGAGAATCACGGTCACAAAACTTGTCGAATATCACGTCTCACTTCAGTTAATATATAATAATCACAGGTATAATAAATGAGACAATATAACTATAGAAACTACATAATCAGAGTACAGGTGCATTCACTTATACATAACAGTTGAGTTTATATTAGAAGTAACTCACTGATAACTGTCTTAAAATAATAACGTTGCCAAGGCTCCATAGTGAAGTATAGCGAAATAAGAAATAGAAATACATGTATAATACCAAAAGTCGTCGCCTCCTACGGGTCCACCTCTATAGCTCCAAGCAATGTCAATACCTGTAACCTCGTCTACTTATCAGCATCATTGATGAGCACCGAAGGTAATAAGGGGAAACATAAAACCTTGGGTCAAACAACAATCTGGTGTGACTAATAAACAACTCCCAAAACAAAACATAATTCGAAATAGTATAAGGAACATGAGTATAAAAAGTCAAACCTACCCTATCCTTGCATACACAGAGTTAGCACATAGTATCAAGATCATATATGCTACTCGGAATAACAAAAGAGGAAACTGAAATAGCATTGAAGAATCTCTACAGCCTACATTGAATCTTGTAATGTCCCGGATTTTTCTGACCATTTATTTGAAATATTTTATTTATTTAAATTATTGATTTGAATTTAAATAATGGGGTTTAACCATTTTAAATTGAATATTTAAATTATTATTAATAATACAATAATATTTTATTCTCCGGATATTAGGAAAATGGTAAATTTGCGATATAACGTGAACAAGTGATTAAAGGGATTTAAATATTTGTTGTATTGCATTATATAAATATATTCGTTACTAAAACGACGTCAGAACGTTTAATTTATAATTATATTAAAAATGAATTAAAAAGAGCGCGGGAGTTCGTGAATTTCGTTTTGAACTTCAATTGAGTATACCGGATTCATTTTAAGTCGGAATTCTGTGAAACCAGAAACATTGGAATCGATTTGATCATATTTTTCATATGAAAGAGAAAAATCGAGATTTCGTGTTATGATTTGTTAGTTACGTCCAGTTAAACTTTTGAAATATTCGCTATGGATTTCGTTAAAAAAACGATAACGTTTATTAATATTAATGGTTTTATATATATGTTGAATATTCGTTTAAACCGATTTATTTTGAATGTCAAGTTTGGAAATTCATCTCGGTCTTATGTAGTATGAACTTGTGCCATAATTATATTTTTGCCACAAATTCAGTAATGGGAAGGACATTACAAAATATATTACTTAATGGGGTGCATCAAATAAAGTAGGTGATTTCAATGGTTTTCATATTGTACGATAGCAACAACCAAATCAACATATATTCATGTGTTATTATGTACTAATGCAACAAAATAAATAAAAAAATACATTTTGAACTAAAGAAGAACATGTTTGGTTCTTTTCAGTAATACAGTAGAACCCATTTCTCCATAAAAAGCAATGGTACGAACAAAGACAGAAACCTGTACAAACTAATAAGCTAAAGAAAATGTAGAATACACAGCTAAAGAGAACAGTGAAACCGCAGTAAAAAGAAATATAAAAGAGGATACATGGGTACATCTTAATGTACAGTATAAACAGAAAAGAAAAATATAGATTTGATACATATTCCTCTCGGCCAACACTTATACATCAATCCCAAACTCTTCAAGAGAGTACATATCATAATGTGAAAAAGAAAAGGAAAAAATATACAAATCAAATTCGAAACAGACCCTTAAAACCCAAGGCACAACTTATTAATCTCATAGGCAAAATTCATGAACCGCTCTGCCTTGACATGTCTCAATCCCAATCTTCAAATGAACAAATTAATCCGACAGCTTCTCCTGAATAGAAAGATTTGGAAAAAAGAAAGGAAAGAACAGCTATAAGTAGCTAGGAAAAAACATATAGATATTTATAGAATCCCAATGTCAAGGATACCACATAAAAACTCAGATTTTACAGCAAAGCAAATGCTGATATATGTGTTGTACTATCAAAGCAAATGTATGTATAGTGCCATCAAAACTGCAGAATCGAAACAACTAATACCTGTTTTTGTTTACAAACCTATACTAATGGGTATCCTACCTACATACTTGTCACAGTTCAAATCAAATATCAAAATCAAATGGCTGTGTACATACAGGCATGACAGTATGGACAATTCAATAGGGTCATAGCTTCTGTATGAACAGTTCATCCTATAGTTTGTACACATGGTATAAACAATTCAGTAGTACATGAAATCCAACAAAATCCATCACGAAACCGAACTGTTTATTGTCAAAAACCCACGCAAAGATCAAACATCAATCACACACAGTTCGACAATTCATGGCAGAGCCGAATGAAGAAGTAAACGCCTAAAAAAACCTAAGCACTGTAAATTTTAGCTAGGATGTAACAATTCGAAAATTGTAATAACCCTTTCTAGTATAAATATAGGGTGCGAGGTCAACACGGTTGGAAGTAGAACCGAACGCTAAACCACAAACAGACACATAAATAAATACAGCAAGATAGGAGGAAAATCAAAACAAGAATTAGTAAATCACTTAGCTTTTGGAGGAAGACATCGGTTTGGGTTTGGAAGGTCGGAGAATCGGCTGTAAGAGGAGGCCGAGAGGTTTTGATGGCGGCGAGACAAGCAGCGTTGGGTTCGCTGGAGGAAGCAGCGATGGAGGAAGAGTTTGGTCATGGGAGGGTTTTGGTTTTCTGGAGTTTTTGTGGCGGCTACAAAGTGATTAAGGGGACCGATATTTTAGGGTTTTAAATGAAAAGGGGGCGGGTTCATTTGGGTGATGGGCTGGACAAAGTTGGGTAAGGCCCATTTCTTTATTTAAAAGTTTAATTAGTTTAAGTGATTTTAAAAACTTCATATAGTAATTTCGAACACGTACGAAATCAGATTCTGACGAAACGAAAAAACACCAGGACCCTGAAGACGAGTACTATGCGATGGATGAGGATTGAGCTGGGCAGGCAGCAGCTGGATTTTTTAGAAAAATAAAACGTCATTGAATTCAATTGAAAACAAGATGATTTATCGTCGAAATCAAATCAAAAGTGAGTTAAACTCACTCAATTATTTCCTGCTTATATTTTATAAGTTGGGTTTTTATTTTTATGCGCTATGATTGCTAGTGATTGACTGATTGCTGATATATTCAGTTATTGTTAAACTGATGAAATTAAACGTCGTTTAATTCCAGTGAAACCCAAATCGTTATTTTTAACGATTGGTTCAAATTGAGGTAAGTTACCTCATTGGTCACGTTTATAAAAGAAACGTGTTTTTAATAAATGAATTGTTTGATTGGTTGTTGTGGTCGACCTTGAATTTGTCATTATAAACTGTTATGAGACCATTATTGAATTATTTTTATGGTTGAATATGGACCTGATGATTTACCATTTGTTTGGTTTAAACCAATGGGTATTATTGGTTGAGTGGTTGGCAGTACATGGCCTGTGAATTTACCGTTTTATAAATATCGATCTACAGTCAGGTAAATCGACGAGATAAGTTATAAAATTTATTTTATAACTGGAAATAGAGTTTTAAATCTATTATTTGAATTAAAGTTGTAAAAAGGAAATAAATATTTATTATTTACGAATTGAGTTATAATTGGTTTTTAAATGATTTTATAAAGCAAAGCGATAAAAGAAGGGTTTATAGAAGTTTGACAGCAGTGAAAAACCCAAGGTTTTACCTATGGGTTGGTTACTTAGACCATTTGTTTTTAAACAATTAAAAATTGATTTATATCAATTAAGTTATGTGAGTAATTTAAGGAAAGGGAAATGACAAAGGAAATTCAGTTAACTGTTAACTGATATATATATATATATATGTATATATGGTTGGTGAAATCCACCGTTTCGAGTAAAATGGACGATAGAAATTGATTTAAATATTCGTTAAAGTGTAACAAGTATAGTGAGATATTAGTTGATCTCCGATTAACCAAAATCTAAAGAGAATATTGATCCGATTATTGTTAATAATCTAAATTATTTTTGAGTAAGCTTGTAAAAGTAATAATAATCCTATTTTTGATTTGGGCAAACTTAACTATATTTTGATATGGTTAATGGTAAAACTGATTATCCTCTTAATTTAAAAAGATTTAAAGGAATGAATTCAATTTAAAGTCGAGTAAGAAATAATTAGTTGGAAATAAATTCGATTAAGAGAGTATGGAGTGTTTTATGACCCAAATGTTTGACGAACTTGGTAAATGAAGTTGGTAGGTAAGTATAAAGATTTAAATAAGGGTTGTACTTAATGTTTCAAATTAAGTAAGGCGAATCCGAATTGGAATGATACTCTAAACGGGTTAAGTGATGAGATGTTCGAACAAGGGTTCCAAATATAAGAAAGATTGAATAACCCGGATTGAATTCAAGATTTGAAACGAGATTTGGTATCGATAGTTATGTGATAAGCTAATATTATTCTGAGGTAAGAACGGGTCGATCAAGGTTTGAGAGGTAACTAAAATACCCCAACTTGGTTGACCTCACTATTATCAAGGGACGGTATTAGTTTGGTGTGAGTGAAGGTGAATTATTGGTTTTATCTTATACAAGAGATACTGAACTCTAATGCAAGGATTTGGGAAATTAAGGAATATTGCAATATTGCTTTAAAAAAAATAAGAATATTGATTTCAAATTTATATCGAACATTTGTTATTTAATTAGAGTTGATCGAATATAGTAGGGTTAATCAAACGGAGTTAGTCAGAAAGAGTTGTCATTGCGTACAACTGCTAGCGAAATTCGGAGGGCTGTAGATAGCCTACGGCGGTCGGATGTTTCCTGAGGGAATCAGGCGTAACCATTGTGATCGCTGCGATCTAGAGTCAAGCGAATAGAGTTAAGTCGAATATTAGAATTGATTAACGATTTTATTGAATATATTTTTAAAAGGCCAAGTCATGCCAAGTATTGAATCATTGAAATCATTTTATTGACACATGTGTTATTTGATAGTTAAGTCACCGACTATCAAAACCTGACCAATTCGCTTGTTGGTATGGAAAGACCGGGATCGGATTTATATTCGAAAACCATTCTGACCAAAAAATACGTGAAGAGATCAGAAGATGATCGAGATGGAGCATTGAAGACCGTGGATCTTCATAAGCGGAAGGACTACTAATAATCTTTGGTGAGCTCCTAGAGATAAACTGTGGTTCGGTCGTGGTTGGAATCCACGGGTTGCAAGGACTTCTCGCTACTGATCCATGGGGTGATTCCTATATGAGATGCAGTAGGAGAGTGCCTTCGGTTCATCCTGTTCCTGGATGACTTGTATGGACGGATGTCTGACAGAGTATTTCCAAAGGAATTACATGAGTTGATTTCTCCAAACGTACTATAGTTGATGGTGGAGAAATGGTTATTCTCTAGCCAAATAAACTAGAGTATTTTTGTAGACATCAATCAGTGTGATATCTGGCGGATCTGATGATGTGGCATTCAAAGTGGATGGTGGCCAGGTGCTGTAAAGGAAATTCTGACCTCAAGCCTCATCAACCAGGGAAATGACAAAAATCGGGCAGGCAGCATGGCTATGTGGGTCGCTCCCATTAGGGTGTATAATCACCTATCTAGAGAAATTCCTTTTGTTTCTTATTCTATCGATTCTGCCCATTTGGGAACGGTGGTTTGAGTCCATCCGTTGGTGATATACATTCGATACACTCAAGCGAAATGAGTGGTCGGTCATGTGAGGGCCGGGTTGCAAGACGTTCTTGTTGAACCCTGTGTATTCGCCTCTAGAGATACACGTGCGGAAGGTGGTCCCATACCTTGTCAAGTTGGAAATCCAATATCCAATAAGTGCCCGCGGTTTTCGATTGTATACTATATACGGGGAGCGTGAGATGCAAGAGTTCCTCTAGATTTGCTAATTATTTGTATTTAGACATTATTATAATATCATAAAAGATAATGATTTCGAAAAACTGATTTGGGTTATCGTAAGGTAAAAACCGTCCGTGTTTATGTGTGGATCGGTCTTACGATTATCTTTTTCTTTCGAAAGGATTTTAACTTTAAAATCAAGATGTGTGATACCTTAATGTTGTGCGACTTTTTCTTACTCTGGTCCAACAGACTGACCCGGTGTTTTGTAAATGCTCGGGTTAGACCGAGGTGTACAGGTTCAGGTTATCAGGTACTGAGAAGTCCAGAGACGAGCTGAAGATGTTCAAATGAATGATGTTCCGCTGTGTGATTATATATATGAGGTCAGATTATCAAAACTGGCCAGATATGTGTTGTACTCTGATATTGTAAGTATTTTCAAAAGCTCTCAATAAAGATTTATTTCAGTATTATATTTTGTCCCGCTGCGATGTGAGACTCTGTGTTGATTCTTCTCGTTCTTCTATTTTAATATTTCTTTCTTTCTTATCTCTCCCTCTACCTCCTTTCTCATAACTATCTGGTGTTTTCGATACTTGGATTTTGGCAAGTGATACGGGTTTAATGTATCATTGTCGAAGTCTGGGCGTCGAACCTGCCGGGTCGTTACAGTTGGTCTCAGAGCTATTGGTTTAGTGATAACCTTGGCTCTGTGGCGTAACTCGATAGAGATGGGGTTAGTAACAACCTAGATTGAGTTTGAGTGTATATATATGAGAGCGTATGTGTAAATTTTATATACAAATGTTTTGTATTGTGTTATTTAGTCGGTTCAAGTGTTGAAAAGCGTTGAACTGATAAAGGACACAATATTGTTTTGTTAAGAGGGTAAATGAAATAACTTTACCCAAAAATTATTTTTGTATTGAAAAGAAATAATTTTCTCAAATTAATTAGACATGTTGTGTTAGTTGATTTTGAATAAATTCAAATTGGATTAAGGATTTGAATTTGAAACTTAACTGGGTTAGTGAAATTGAATTAAATAATTTTATGGGAATTAAATTAAGAAATGATGTTGAAATTAAATAAAATTGATTTAAATTTGGAAATTTAATGAAGAATAACTAAATAGAAATCAATCGAATATAAATTGGTTGATATTCAAATTTGTTAAAGTAAATGTGAATTTAGTTGATTGAATTGGATTGTTGTGCCTTGATTGTTAATTGATTGTTGTCCGCTTATTAGATTGGCTGAATGAAATTTATCCATGGTTTAACGAAGAATAAATAAACTAAAACCCAGTAAATAAAGGGATAATTAAATATTTCATATATGCGTTGAAATATTTTCAATAATTTTTGAAAATTTTGTCTTACCAAAATAAATTGGTTTTGTTTTGAAATATACTTTTAAAGTTAACGGAATTTGCAATATTCTTCTTACCTTAGCAATTTCGAGGACGAAATTATTTTAAGGGGGGAAGAATGTAATGTCCCGGATTTTTCTGACCATTTATTTGAAATATTTTATTTATTTAAATTATTGATTTGAATTTAAATAATGGGGTTTAACCATTTTAAATTGAATATTTAAATTATTATTAATAATACAATAATATTTTATTCTCCGGATATTAGGAAAATGGTAAATTTGCGATATAACGTGAACAAGTGATTAAAGGGATTTAAATATTTGTTGTATTGCATTATATAAATATATTCGTTGCTAAAACGACGTCAGAACGTTTAATTTATAATTATATTAAAAATGAATTAAAAAGAGCGCGGTAGTTCGTGAATTTCGTTTTGAACTTCAACTGAGTATACCGGATTCATTTTAAGTCGGAATTCTGTGAAACCAGAAACATTGGAATCGATTTGATCATATTTTTCATATGGAAGAGAAAAATCGAGATTTCATGTTATGATTTGTTAGTTACGTCCAGTTAAACTTTTGAGGTAGTCCCTATGGATTTCGTTAATAAAACGATAACGTTTATTAATATTAATGGTTTTATATATATGTTGAATATTCGTTTAAACCGATTTATTTTGAATGTCAAGTTTGGAAATTCATCTCGGTCTTATGTAGTATGAACTTGGCCATAATTATATTTTTACCACAAATTCAGTAAAGGGAAGGACATTACAAAATATATTACTTAATGGGGTGCATCAAATAAAGTAGGTGATTTCAATGGTTTTCATATCGTATGGTAGCAACAACCAAATCAACATATATTCATGTGTTATTATGTACTAATGCAACAAAATAAATAAAAAAAATTCATTTTGAACTAAAGAAGAACATGTTTGGTTCTTTTCAGTAATACAGTAGAACCCATTTCTCCATAAAAAGCAATGGTACGAACAAAGACAGAAACCTGTACAAACTAATAAGCTAAAGAAAATGTAGAATACACAGCTAAAGAGAACAGTGAAACCGCAGTAAAAAGAAATATAAAAGAGGATACATGGGTACATCTTAATGTACAGTATAAACAGAAAAGAAAAATATAGATTTGATACATATTCCTCTCGGCCAACACTTATACATCAATCCCAAACTCTTTAAGAGAGTACATATCATAATGTGAAAAAGAAAAGGAAAAATATACAAATCAAATTCGAAAAAGACCCTGAAAACCCAAGGCACAACTTATTAATCTCATAGGCAAAATTCATGAACCGCTCTGCCTTGACATGTCTCAATCCCAATCTTCAAATGAACAAATTACTCCGACAGCTTCTCCTAAATAGAAAGATTTGGAAAAAAAAAAGGAAAGAACAGCTATAAGTAGCTAGGAAAAAAAACATATAGATATTTATAGAATCCCAATGTCAAGGATACCACATAAAAACTCAGATTTTACAGCAAAGCAAATGCTGATATATGTGTTGTACTATCAAAGCAAATGTATGTATAGTGCCATCAAAACTGCAGAATCGAAACAACTAATACCTGTTTTTGTTTACAAACCTATACTAACGGGTATCCTACCTACATACTTGTCACAGTTCAAATCAAATATCAAAATCAAATGGCTGTGTACATACAGGCATGACAGTATGGACAATTCAATAGGGTCATAGCTTCTGTATGAACAGTTCATCTTATAGTTTGTACACATGGTATAAACAATTCAGTAGTACATGAAATCCAACAAAATCCATCACGAAACCGAACTTTTCACTGTCAAAAACCCACGCAAAGATCAAACATCAATCACACACAGTTCGACAATTCATGGCAGAGCCGAATGAAGAAGTAAACGCCTAAAAAAACCTAAGCACTGTAAATTTTAGCTAGAATGTAACAATTCGAAAATAGTAATAACCCTTTCTAGTATAAATATAGGGTGCGAGATCAACACGGTTGGAAGTAGAACCGAACGCTAAACCACAAACAGACACATAAATAAATACAGCAAGATAGGAGGAAAATCAAAACAAGAATTAGTAAATCACTTAGCTTTTGGAGGAAGACATCGGTTTGGGTTTGGAAGGTCGGAGAATCGGCTGCAGGAGGAGGCCGAGAGGTTTTGATGGCGGCAAGACAAGCAGCGTTGGGTTCGCTGGAGGAAGTAGCGATGAAGGAAGAGTTTGGTCATGGGAGGGTTTCGGTTTTCTGGAGTTTTTGTGGCGGCTACAAAGTGATTAAGGGGACCGATATTTTAGGGTTTTAAATGAAAAGGGGCCGGGTTCATTTGGGTGATGGGCTGGACAAATTTGGGTAAGGCCCATTTCTTTATTTAAAAGTTTAATTAGTTTAAGTGATTTTAAAAACTTCATATAGTAATTTCGAACACGTACGAAAT
This sequence comes from Allium sativum, assembly GCA_030737875.1. NCBI lineage: Eukaryota > Viridiplantae > Streptophyta > Magnoliopsida > Asparagales > Amaryllidaceae > Allium > Allium sativum. Next base: position 660,851,730 of record CM060920.1, read on the forward strand.
CAGATTCTGACGAAACGAAAAAATACCAGGACCCTGAAGACGAGTACAATGCGATGGATGAGGATTGAGCTGGGCAGGCAGCAGCTGGATTTTTCAGAAAAATAAAACGTCATTGAATTTAATTGAAAACAAGATGATTTATCGTCGAAATCAAATCAAAAGTGAGTTAAACTCACTCAGTTATTTCCTGCTTATATTTTATAAGTTGGGTTTTTATTTTTATGCGCTATGATTGCTAGTGATTGACTGATTGCTGATATATTCAGTTATTGTTAAATTGATGAAATTAAACGTCGTTTAATTCCAGTGAAACCCAAATCGTTATTTTTAACGATTGGTTCCAATTGAGGTAAGTTACCTCATTGGTCACGTTTATAAAAGAAACGTGTTTTTAATAAATGAATTGTTTGATTGGTTGTTGTGGTCGACCTTGAATTTGTCATTATAAACTGTTATGAGACCATTATTGAATTGTTTTTATGGTTGAATATGGACCTGATTATTTACCATTTGTTTGGTTTAAACCAATGGGTATTATTGGTTGAGTGGTTGGCAGTACATGGCCTGTGAATTTACCGTTTTATAAATATCGATCTACAGTCAGGTAAATCGACGAGATAAGTTATAAAATTTATTTTATAACTGGAAATAGATTTATAAATCTATTATTTGAATTAAAGTTGTATAAAGGAAATAAATATTTATTATTTACGAATTGAGTTATAATTGGTTTTTAAGTGATTTTATAAAGAAAAGCGATAAAAGAAGGGTTTATAGAAGTTTGACAGCGGTGAAAAACCCAAGGTATTACCTATGGGTTGGTTACTTAGACCATTTGTTTTTAAACAATTAAAAATTGAATTTTATCAATTAAGTTATGTGAGTAATTTAAGGAAAGGGAAATGACAAAGGAAATTTAGTTAACTGTTAACTGATATATATATATATATATATATATATATATATATATATATATATATATATATATGGTTGGTAAAATCCACCGTTTCGAGTAAAATGGACGATAGATATTGATTTAAATATTCGTTAAAGTGTAACGAGTAGAGTGAGATATTAGTTGATCTCCGATTAACCAAAATCTAAAGAGAATATTGACCCGATTATTGTTAATAACCTAAATTATTTTTGAGTAAGCTCGTAAAAGTAATAATAATCCTATTTTTGATTTGGGCACAGTTAACTATATTTTGATATGGTTAATGGTAAAACTAATTATCCTCTTAATTTAAAAAGATTTAAAGGAATGAATTCAATTTAAAATCGAGTAAGAAATAATTAGTTGGAAATAAATTCGATTAAGAGAGTATGGAGTGTTTTATGACCCAAATGTTCGACGAACTTGGTAAATGAAGTTGGTAGGTAAGTATAAAGATTTAAATAAGGGTTGTACTTAATGTTTCAAATTAAGTAAGGCGAATCTGAATTGGAATGATACTCTAAAAGGGTTAAGTGATGAGATGTTCGAACAAGGGTTCCAAATATAAGAAAGATTTAATAATCTAGATTGAAATCAAGATTTGAAACGAGATTTGGTATCGATAGTTATGTGATAAGCTAATATTATTCTGAGGTAAGAACGGGTCGATCAAGGTTTGAGAGGTAACTAAAATACCCCAAATTGGTTGGCCTCACTATTATCAAGGGACGGTATTAGTTTGGTGTGAGTGAAGGTTAATTATTGGTTTTATCTTATACAAGAGATACTGAACTCTAATGCAAGGATTTGGGAAATTAAGGAATATTGCAATATTGGTTTAAAAAAAAAATAAGAATATTGATTTCAAATTTATATCGAACATTTGTTATTTAATTAGAGTTGATCGAATATAGTAGGGTTAATCAAACGGAGTTAGTCAGAAAGAGTTGTCATTGCGTACGACTGCTAGCAAAATTCGCAGGGCTGTAGATAGCCTACGGCGGTCGGATGTTTCCTGAGGGAATCAGGCGTAACCATTGTGATCGCTGCGATCTAGAGTCAAGCGAATAGAGTTAAGTCGAATATTAGAATTGATTAACGATTTTATTGAATATATTTTTAAAAGGCCAAGTCATGCCAAGTATCGAATCAGTGAAATCATTTTATTGACACATGTGTTATTTGATAGTTAAGTCACCGACTATCAAAACCTGACCAATTCGCTTGTTGGTATGGAAAGACCGGGATCGAATTTATATTCGAAAACTATTCTGACCAACAAATACGTGAAGAGATTAGAAGATGATCGAGATGGAGCATTGAAGACCGTGGATCTTCATAAGCGGAAGGACTACTAATAATCTTTGGTGAGCTCCTAGAGATAAACTGTGGTTCGGTCGTGGTTGGAATCCACGGGTTGCAAGGACTTCACGCTACTGATCCATGGGGTGATTCCTATATGAGATGCAGTAGGAGAGTGCCTTCGGTTCATCCTGTTCCTGGATGACTTGTATGGACGGATGTCTGACAGAGTATTTCCAAAGGAATTACATGAGTTGATTTCTCCAAACGTACTATAGTTGATGGTGGAGAAATGGTTATTCTCTAGCCAAATAAACTAGAGTATTTTTGTAGACGTCAATCAGTGTGATATCTGGCGGATCTGATGATTTGGCATTCAAAGTGGATGGTGGCCAGGTGCTGTAAAGGAAATTCTGACCTCAAGCCTCATCAACCAGGGAAATGACAAAAATCGGGCAGGCAGCATGGCTATGTGGGTCGCTCCCATTAGGGTGTATAATCACCTATCTAGAGAAATTCCTTTTGTTTCTTATTCTATCGATTCTGCCCATTCGGGAACGGTGGTTTGAGTCCATCCGTTGGTGATATACATTCGATACACTCAAGCGAAATGAGTGGTCGGTCATGTGAGGGCCGGGTTGCAAGACGTTCTTGTTGAACCCTGTGTATTCGCCTCTAGAGATACACGTGCGGAAGGTGGTCCCATACCTTGTCAAGTTGGAAATCCAATATCCAATAAGCACCCGCGGTTTTCGATTGTATACTATATACGGGGAGCGTGAGATGCAAGCGTTCCTCTAGATTTGCTAATTATTTGTATTTAGACATTATTATAATATCAGAAAAGATATTGATTTCGAAAAACTGATTTGGGTTATCGTAAGGTAAAAAACGTCCGTGTTTATGTATGGATCGGTCTTACGATTATCTTTTTCTTTCGAAAGGATTTTAACTTTAAAATCAAGATGTGTGATACCTTGATGCTGTGCGAGTTTTTCTCACTCTGGTCCACCAGACTGACCCGGTGTTTTGTAAATGCTCGGGTTAGACCGAGGTGTACAGGTTCAGGTTATCAGGTACTGAGAAGTCCAGAGACAAGCTGAAGATGTTCAAATGAATGATGTTCCGCTGTGTGATTATATATATGAGGACAGATTATCAAAACTGGCCAGATGTGTGTTGTACTCTGATATTGTAAGTATTTTCAAAAGCTCTCAATAAAGATTTATTTCAGTATTATATTTTGTCCCGCTGCGATGTGAGACTCTGTGTTGATTCTTCTCGTTCTTCTATTCTAATATTTCTTTCTTTCTTATCTCTCCCTCTACCTCCTTTCTCATAACTATCTGGTGTTTTCGATACTTGGATTTTGGCAAGTGATACGGGTTTAATGTATCATTGTCGAAGTCGGGGCGTCGAACCTGCCGGGTCGTTACAAATCTACTCCCCATCCTCTTTCTCCATAATCTTAGAGGTGATAGTCTACTAAAAGAAATGAGATAGGAGCAACCACAACATCCATATAACAAATCCTAACTATCACCTCCTAAACCCTTGAATTCATCGATCATCGAATGACCAGCCATTGCCATCCATCAAGGGCTAATGGAAATCCCGGCACTTGTCAGACTACCATAAATCATCTAAATATGTTTCCCTCTGTCTGAGACAACTAGATCACTTCCAAAGCTCGATCCAAGGTACTCGACCCATCTGGTCCTAATGGGTGTGCATACAATACCCCTGCTTTGAGCCTGCTAGAACCTTTGATTACCAACAATTCCATGGCTCTTACAAATTTCTTGAGTTTCCAAACATAGGATCAAACTACCTTGCTCAACCTATCCATTATATTGTAGTATCGTACATCTCGACTGCCCATCAGTAACTCCTTCGATTCAACCCAATGTCTGAGCTTCCAATCAGAGAGTCGTAACATTTGCAATCGTGTTTGCAGAACCCCACCTATCCAGCATGATCACCATCAGCATCTTATAGCTTCGTTATGCTATCATTGATCCATGATCCTGCAGCCTCGCCCTAATACGAACTCCATAACACTGATCCATCTATCGATCAATCTCACAATCTCGTAAATTCATGAATCGTATACTATCGACCTGTCCTGTTGATCCATCTCGATCACACCCGAGCCTCAAAATCGAAGAGTCGAAATCCCTAGTTCACTCTGAAGATCTCACAGCCACAATTCACAGATTATGCTATCCATATATATTCTAACGAAGTATCCATCCTACCTCGTACCCACATACCCAAATAAAGAGCCACCATATTGAATCCGCCATTGAATGGGCCATCCAGTCCAGCACATAGAGAACTCGTCGTCGTTGTCAAGGTTAGTCAAATGACCAACACCAATAGCAGTCTATATAGATCACTCACTAGTAATCACTAACGAATACTCAAACCACGTATCTAACCAGGACTAGTGAAATACTCGCCATCGTCCACATCAAAGTTGGTCAAAATGACCAATCAACAATAGTAGCTAATATCGATCACTAACTAGTGATTGTTAATGACCACTCAGACCAAGTACCTACACAGAATTGGTTAGATACTCCTCCAGCGAAAAAAAGCCCAGCGTTCGTCTCGAAGTTCTACTCGCCGTCGAGTCCACCTCCTGCCGCCATGCCGATTCGCACGTCCTGAAACCTATTCACGAATCTATCCTAATCCTAGACGTCAAACAACGATATATACAACCAAACTACGCAATTAAGAAACCATGCAATCAATAGTTCTGTAAATGACTAAGACAACATACAAACGTCCATGGTATATCAAAGGCATAAGTTAAATCTATCTATGACAATGAAAGTGGGATATTTGACAGAATGTCCTAAATCTAGCAATATTGTTAAATAGTGTACAGATGGGATAAAATGTGATATTTTAATCTCAAAATATTTTTTAAAACACATTCAAATCCATTTATAAAATCATTAGCTAGATTTTATTATTTTAGAAATACCGTTTCAATTTCATTTAAGTCACAAACACTATTTTATGCTATACGTATAATTGTACTACAGTGAGAGACAAAATCACTCACCTCAACCAAATCAGCCCAAACAAGATCCATAGCGAAGAGTTCATTAATACGAGTCCATAAGAAGATACCGTGTCCAAATCTGATTATGTATGCATAAGATATTAATTTAACAATTTATGTGACTTATAAATCAACACAATTTAAATTAACAAATTATATATTTACCAAAACACCCTTATGTCTTCTTCCCCAAATCCCCATTTCTCTTCCAGGCTGTGCAGACCGCATATCCACCAGTGCACTAAAATATGTGATACAATGCAGACCTTAACGAAAATCAAAATCGGTTGTACCACCAAACTCCACATCGAATTCTCCATGCACCCATGCCAAAAACTTCCAACTCGAGTACCCATGAAAAACGCTTCTCTCGCCATGCTCCACCCAGGTTTTAGAAACGTGGACAAAAAATATGTCGGAATCCCACCAATCTCCTCCTATCGATGCCCCTCATTCCCGAAGGCCCAAAATTGATTGCTAAACACCTTAACTTCGACCAGAGAAGGTGCACATCCCAACCCTAGTTGTGGTCATGAACTTGTCGGCTACAGGAGTTGACATCGAACTTGAAAATGAGGATATGGATCTGAGGTATATCGAGTCACGAATCTAAAAAACTTGGTTTCACGATTTCTAGATCAAGAGATGTGAAAATATTAAGTTTCTAATTATTTAGAAGATCAACCATTGATAATCGATGGAACAGTAAAGAAGAAATGTGGGAAATATGAAAACAAATGGGTCGGGTTTTGGAGATAAAAGGGCTTTTTATAAATTTAATCTCTTACTTATTTCATTCTAATTTCACTTAAAAATCGTTACGCGTTATATTTTTGCATCGCCAAATGGCATGTCCATTCGCCACAAAACTTGACTGCCTGCATCACTATGCTGATTCACTTCCGATGGTATAGGTCTCATTGAAATCCAAGACTGTTGCCCAAAACGATAATTTTATGCGTATTTCGGGATCAATATGACTGCCAACTGGTCCGAACCCAAAATATAGCGATCTTTATACTTCCTATTAACGTGATGTACCATACGAACTCGATGGAACTAGTCTCAAATCACGATTCGATCGTTTGTGCGAAATCACCATTTGGGACCATTACTTGAATAATTAATGATCATTATTTAAATAAAATATCTAAATATCCAATCATTAAAGTACAGATTGTTACATTCTCCCCTAGTTATAGGATTTCATCTCTGAAATCCTTAAGGACTGAACAACACAACACAACCCTACAGTCTCGAGTTATAAACCGAATCGTCCCTTTTCTCTCTCAACAACCATACAAGAAAGCAATAACAACAATGGGATTAAACGCGAAACTTGGCATAAAGACAAAATACTCATCCCTAAGTACAAACACAATACAAAATCTAGAAACATTGTGATCTAGCCAACACCTAGGTTGTACATTTATTCCCGACCCAATAGGTAACGAAAAAAATTGATTGTAACAGTACAACATGAATAGAGTTAAAATACACTTACAAACACGAAATTAAACATCACAAATAGAGTACTAAACTAATAGTAATTAGCAAAGTATAATCATAAATATAAAATAATTGAAATTAAAATTTAAATTATGAGTATAGTTCAAACCATACCCGAAACAAAACCAAAAACATATCAACAGAGGGATGTAAGTCGAACTTGAGAAAATCCATAGCAGTAGGATAATACAAGTAACAATAAAATCAGCTTTTCGGGGTAGTGCACAAAATAATAACATAGATCTAAAAAAGAATAAATGAATGAGCATTAAAATTGCCTTCTAAACAACCAACAACTGGTTGAAAGTGAAACCCAAAACGAAGGAGAATCAGTTCATATGCAGAAGAGGAATCAAGTTGTGGAACATTTTTCATAAAATTCATTGCAAGAACTCAAGTGGTCTATATCATCATCATTACAAATGAGGTAAAAGGAATTAAGTTACAATGAATTTGGGGCTAGGGCATTTAGTGGGAATAAGAAGTAAAGGATAAAGTAAAGGGTATATATATGTGTAGTACGAAAATTATAAGGTCTTGGACACAACGTGAAAGATTGAAATAGGGAATGATGATAAAGAGGTAGTAATTACAATTTCTTGCTGGAAAAAGTTATATATGGCTTAAGTGCATATGTTAAACATTAAATTAACCAATTATCCATTGGAATTCTAAAAGTAATTTATAACATAAGAATAAGTAGGTATTTGAAACAAATTCATTTGTCTTTTAGTAAATAAATATCATCTTAAACATATGCCGATATGACAAACCTAAACACAACCCTTTATTATGTAGGAAATAATTGGGAAAAATGTTTTAATTACCTTGGGCTAGTTGATATATTTCATTCAAATGAATAAGAGTGAAGTATTCGAGCTATGAGCAAATATAATAGAGGGAAAAGTCAACACCATATTTTATATATATAATAGAATAGATAGATAGAAATTAATATAATGACTATTATTAATAAATGAGCAGAACAAGTCACCAAAAAAGAAATAGAGTGTTAGTCGAATATTGGTAGGGTAGTTGAGTGATTTGATTTCCATGAAATTATTTAATAGCAAAAAAATTAACTTCATAGCTTGCTTCATCAATCAAAAGCAAGGGTTGATACCTTTTCAATGGATACAATGTTTTTTTTATAAATGTATAAAAATAAAAGGTTGGAAATATGCTTTGAAAGTCTAATTTAAGAAACTTTACAATCAATTTAATATAATTAGCTTCCTCTTATACTTGATATATTATTAAAGATGAATATAAAGAGGTTTTGAAGAGATGACTGGAAAGGTAAATTAAGTTAACAACGAAACAAAAAGAATAGAAAACGAAAGGAATAAGAAACCCAATTACAAATCTATAGAAAATTAAGTGTAGCTTAGTATAATAAAAAATTAGGTAGAAAGATTAGGCGAAACTTACAGAAAGTTAACGAGATAGCCGACCAACATGTAAATATAAGAAATATAATTTAAGATTAGTTTGATAAATAGAAAGAGAATTGAAAATGATGGATAGTTTTCTATTTTGTAATTGATAATGAATGATTTTAATAGAAACGAAAGCATAAAGAGGAAAATAAATGAAGCTTTGAGAACAGTAGTGGAATAACCAACTGTTTTAATTGTTGAAACTTGGAATTAATGAAAATAAACTTAAGGAAGTAAATGAAAATAAGTTCTAAAATCTACGAGACAGTATTACGCGACCTGAGATTGAATGAGTGCAGAATTCAAACAGTTATTTATTAGTCTTTATATTTGATAATTTATATTACATTAATGTGATTTAATATTTAACATATTTAGCCCTTATTAATGTACATAAAACGTAATATTAGGTTAATTATTTGCTTAGAATGATTTTAGAACTTTTAACTATGCATTCAGTTCTTTTAAATTTTTTATTGGTCTTTGATTTGTAGTAAATGTGGATGGACTCAGGTGGACATATGAACCACAATTCATAACACATGAATCATTAATAGCTAACTTTAAGAGCTCAATATTTTCATTGGCTTGGTCAAATAAATATGTACCATTGTGTTTTTCCTTTGTATGTTGTCGGTAGTCAGTATAGTGTGTAACTGGCAGAAAGTAAGTTGACTTGTGAAGTACAAATTGATGTCTTATGTTTTTTTTCTCAACTATTTATCACGTTGTTTGTAGTGAAAGTTTGGCCTTTATATGTCAATGTAGTGTTCAAATTGCAATGTTTAAATACATTACTAAAAGTGTCATACAAAATTACTCTAAGAAGGATACGGAATTAGTTTAAACAAATGAAGGATGTGAGGAAATTGACATAAAGCGGGAATTCACCCCCAACCTTTTTGTATCAATACAAAACCGGGTTAAAATAGCCATAGATAGGTTCATGAGATTTTGGTACAATATTACAAAAAAACAAGGAGGTCGATGTCATCTCTGCACTAAAACAACTCATAGAAAACCCTCTTTCATTTTGCAGCAACAAAAAACAAAAAAAGAAGCACGGGACATGAACTAAATACCAGTACTTAGAGCATCTCTAGCAGCAAGCGTTTTCTGAGCATGAGGAAGACATTTAAAAGTGTTAAGTCTTCCAATGCCTTCAGCGGCAAGTGGGAAGAATCAGTCATTTTTTCTTCCATAAATGAGTTTCTGAAAATCGTTTATAGCATAAAAGGTTTTTAAAACCCCGTTTATAGCATAATAGGGGTTCTGAACATGGTTAGATAATGAACGGGCTTCAAAAACCCAATTATATCATAAACAGTTTTCTTAAAAGTGTTTATGAATCAACATTGGGAAAAAATGTGGACAGTCCTCGTTTCTTCTCTCTCCTCAAGCGCCAACTTACTGTGCTACAGTGCAAGGGAAAAGAAAGAAACATTGATTACTACCGTTTTTGCTTTTATCGCAACTACAAGGGATGCTCTTAGCAATATAAAACAGCCCTACAACCTTTAAACAAAAAGTCACTGTTTAAATCAAAATATAAATAACAGGAATATTTTATATTACTGTTATTCAGTTCTTCAAATTACAGGCTACCTGCACTGCTATAGCCATATTACCTATACTTCTTCCGGTCACCATGTCCAAACATGGATTGTTTGTTCTAATCTCCCCCTTCAGTTTCGCATAGCTACGTACAACCAGACTACCTACTTCAGTTTGGTCTCCTTTCCCAATTTCTCGCACACAGAGGTTGTTTGTTCCAATTTTTCCTTGACAAAACATAATATTAGTATATATTTCACCCTTCAATATTTAACTACAAGGAAAAATAGGAAAAATTATATGCTATAGAGATCATTTGAGGAGACCCATTTATAAGTGATGGATGAATTTACGTTAGTACTCAGACATGCAATTTCTTTTATGTAAAACAAAGAGTTGGAAATTTGCTTTAACAAGCTACATAATTCTCACGTAAGTGCAAACATGGTAGTTGTGAGTAGCCGGTTATGGTCATCGCACAACGTATAAAAAACACGGAGGAAAATCAAGTCTGATTACAATGTTTATTAAGCAGGCTGCAAAATCCATTTTAAAATTGAAATGTGAAGAAATAATTAAAATTGAGAGTTCAAGTAAGACGTTAACAAGTTCAACGCCTTCATTTCAATATGAAATATATAGTTAGAATGGAAAAAGATGATTTCATTGCATTGATCATGCAGCTTTTTATATTCACAGAAGAATGTATATTATGAGGAATACATACGTGTAACCAGATTCATCTATGTACTTACATCACTTTCGTCAATGCTGATTTATTTCTAGACGAAATCGCTACACCTAAGTTTGTATTTTATAAGAATCTGAATGCAGCTGAGCGGTGAGAATGGTTTAATTCGGAGATCATGGGTTATCATGAACTTAGGGTGCATTCTCTTTCTATTTTTGAGTTTTTGGTTTTCGCACATGCGAAAGTACGAAAACGCACACATATCGTAGAAAACGATCATTTTACAAAACGAAGTTAATACATAAAATAATAAGCAACTTTTTAGCATTTAAGAAACAACCGAAGAATGAAGTCAAATTCATCCATCCTCCAAACCCTCCATCATCCCCTCCGTCTTTAGTTCTTCACTGTTAAAACCATTATTATAACGCGGTTCAAAAAATTAATGCCACAGGGCTCTGGATTGGTTATGGTCTAAACGGTAAGCCGTCAAAGCGACATGGTCCGTGCCGTAACCATTCAAGTCCTATGGACCGGATAAGTCATTTATAAAACATGCTTCTATGTGGTTAAATATGACATGAAGTTTATGTCAAACCATATCGGGCATGTCAAGCCGCTCGAACTAAGTCGCTGATATGACATGATTCATGTCGCATATCGAAGTACTTAGTTGTGCCATGTTTGCACCCGAACCATTCATGTCGCGAAGATCATTTATGGCGCAAAGATTGGACCATATCGCAAACCATTCTCTTCTCCAAGTCGTTGAGCTTCACGCCATGTTGGATCGTAGATACCCTCTTGCTGCAATTCATTTACATGGTCCATGTCATTATACGGTCAAGGCATCATCAATTTACAGCATGCTGCAAGCTCATCACATGGAAAATGGGAGATAAAACTAAGTTGGCGTTGGACATTTGTATACCATGAATGGGACTTCGCAAAGAAATACATATGGATTAGTTTATATGACAAAATGCATTGGCATCTTATATACTAGCTGTGAAGAGATTAGATCATTCAAAAGACATAATCCATGTCGTTTCACATTCTCTAAGTCGCCCAAAGGCCCATCATGTCGTCGACACTTTCAAGCCGTTGGCATACCAAGTCGTACGCAAGTATAATGGAAGCATGCAACATGTCTCTTGCATTCAATACGTTGCATATGAATGTCAGAACGACATGGTTCAACTTGTGAAGTATGCATGCACCAAGCAATTGTATCGATCATTCTGCATGTTGTTGGTTTGGAGCAACATAGCTTGCTGACATGGCGCATTACTAAATGGCGAAGGATTCAAGATCATGTTGGAGCCAGGCATATAGTATGAATTAGATAACAACAACATGGAAACTCCCAGGCTTTCACACCATTTGCAGAGTGTCATAGGGCATCCTTGCGTCATCCATCCAGGTTGCATTTAGGTTGTTCATTCTACAAAGCCACGTGGCACAACTGGCAGCTATAAAAAAGGGTGGACCACTTCTTTCTGAGAAAACACGGCAGATTTTAATAACACAAGTTTCTTGTCATTTATGCCGTAAAGCATGCCGCACTCCAGCTGTTGATGGCTGTGCAATCAAGTCACATGTACCAGTCCATACCATTAAAAACCAATTCGCTGAACCAACCTGCAGAGCAGTCATAGCGTTAAAACATATCCATGCCAAAAGACTTATTCAAGCAACATGAGTTAATGTTGCAAATGTTAAAGTCGCATACCACAGACAACTGTAAAGCGTAAATCTATGGTTGGCACTAGTTGTACCCGCGTAATTAAAAGTGTGCCACTCCTCCTAAAAGACTTCTATAAATGCCCTCATACTCTACACTTAGAGGGGGGCGATTCTTCTACGCTGGAAGGCTGCCAAATAATTTCTTCAACCTTCTAAGCTTCATTACAAACTTCATTAATGGCTTCCAAGGATCAATCAACCTTCATACAACATCAAATGGATCAAATCTCCTTCAAACTACATTAGAAATCTCTCTAACACAATTCAGGTGATCTCTAATCTCCGCTAAACCTCTGTAAAGCCTAGATCTAACAATAAATCGCTATGGAATCCATGAAGATCATTCAATTGCTAAAATGATTGAAGATTCATACATCCACCATTACAAAGTAAGAGATCTCTCCAATTCCTTTGCCAATTCAAGTGTAATTTAGATCTTAGAAAGAGAGAAAAGCGAGAAATGAACAATATAAGATAATTCATGTATGTTGTAAAACAAAATATCATAACGAGAAACGATTCAAAAGTGGACGTAGATCTATTTTTGATAGAACCAATATAAAAATCCTTGTTCTTCATTTTTGCATTTTATTTTGTGATTGTGGTCTCACTCCAACAGTTTGGTGAAGTGTTTACATAACACCTTCGGTATTGAAATCAAATTTTGGTTTTAACATTTGGCGCCCACCTTGGGGCCACGTTCACACTTCTCTCAAATTTAAGAGCTTCACATTGATGTTCTAAGCCTACTTCTGCTATAGACTCACCAAGTCTATGATCTAGACCAATTGAAGAATTTTCATCAAAATTTAAAGCCTTGTCCGAAATAATGGCTAAATCTAAGAAGACCACTAGTAAGACCGTTGAAGAAAACGACAATGTTGATAACAACAAAATACTCCACTTACCAACCACTTCGAAGTTGGAGAAAATTCAATGAGTGGAGTCGAAGTAACCAAGGCTGGATTAGATGCCATCGTCGCTATTTTGAGTCAACGAATGGAAGCCTCCAACAAAGATTTATTCGATGCTAATAAAACTCTGTTGAATGCTAATCAAGCTTTAATGGATAAAATGAGTGCTCTCCTAACCACTCAATCGAATCCCGCTAATCCTCCGAAAATCTATGTCCACCTTGAAGAGAATGCAAATTCATCAGTCTTTGATCGTCATAATGACAACATGGATGGATTTGTTGAGAAAAACAATGCTAATATCGAAGACTCAAAACTGAAAGCCAGAAACCATTCCGATTGAAATACCCGACGAGTTGTAAGTCCCGTTACAGGGGCACCTTCCCATAACGAAGGTAAAATACCTAGTTCCTCTAGTTGGGGTCGCTCGCCACAAAGAGCATCCACAAAAGAGATCGAAATCCGCTCCCCGGAATGACAAAACTCAAAGGAATATATCGCGGATATGGTAAAGCATATCCTAAAAGATAACATGCCTCGGAAAGAGAGTGAAAGGGAATAAGACTTATCCCCCGGCAAAAATCCATTGACGAAGAGGATCCGCAAAGCTGAGTTCCCTAAGAAGTTTACTCATCCTACTCTGCCTCCGTACAATGAAACATCTGATCTGAATCACTTCCTATATAGATATGAATGGTATATGAATGCGACCAAAACAACAGACGAGATCAAATGCCCTGTGCTTCCCTCTTTATCTAGAAGATGTCGCATCACTATGGTTCAAAAGGTTGTCGCCTAAATCCGTCGACCAATTTGATGATTTTATTCTGAAATTCAAAGAGCAGTTCAGGTGCAAGCCACGAAGACTAAGGACTTTATTTCTCTTACATCAATGAAGCAGAATCCAGGAGAATATGTCAAAGCTTTCCTCAAAAGATTCAATCCTGATGTATCTGAAGTAGGGAATCCCCAAACCCCACATGATTTTAATGTCACTAATCGGTGCCATAGATGCAAAGAGAAAATTTGGTAAATGGATTAAAATGAAAGAGCCACGCACGCTTGAGAAATTCTATAAAAAGGCTGAGGAATACATGAGATTGGACAGTAATTCTGTGCCTCTTCAGATTATTGATGCTAACCAACCTCCTGAAGCTCCAAAAACGCTGCTACCCTGTACAATCAAAAAAATCCTGGAGGTCAGAAAAGAGGAAGCGATGGGAAAGACAATCCAGACGGCAAGAAGCCTCGCTTTTCCAACCCATCAGAGCTAATGCCTTTAAATGACACTCCAGAAAACATCTTTGCTGTGACTAAACACACTGAAGATTATCCAATACCAAAACCTCATAAAATAAGTTACAATCAAGCTAACTCTGGACAGTTCTGCCAGTTCCATAATCACCCAGGCCACAATACCAATGAATGTAGGCATCTAAGGTCACTGATCGAAGAGCTGTTAAGAAGAATCGTCTGCAACAATATGTGAAAAATCCATGATCCTCGAAAGCTGCTCCAATTCCCCGAGGGCACGGGGCAACAAGCAACGAAGCTCTTGCTCAAACCAATCCAAGGTTAATCATCAACTGGTAATCTTTGATTATGCTCTAATTTCGATGGCTCAGAATAAGCGAACATCATGACCACTACTTTATTTTCATGCATTACTTCATGCTTTACTTACTGTTATATTCAGAATTCATGTAAACAGTCTGTAATATTTTACGACATTGTTCTGAACATTAGCTCTATGACTAAGAGCATATCTTCTTGAATGAATTTCCTGTTTGCAAAATCATATGTCAAATTAAAAATTGCTTAAAACATGATTTCATATTGCAGGCCATTTGTCGAGCCCTTATTCCTATAAAATCTGATGAAATATAGCGACCCTGACAACACTAGTTTAAGCGCCAAAGGATGTACATATCAACTTGCGCAAATGTAAAAATAGAAAAGCATTGCCTTGGGAAGTGAGTGGGATAAGTCGCAAAGATTCAAACAACGAACAAACACCATGACAAACAAACAAAAGTGTTGTAACTTTAACGGAAGGGGCAATCCCCTAAGTGAGAGTTTCAAAGCTCTAGTTCCTATTCTAAGATAGCCCGCCAAGTCAAGCGGCCGACAAAGGAATTGGAGCCAAACCTGAGCTGGAACAACTAGCACCGTGTCGGAAGGAACGATAAACCTTATGTTGGAAGTACCATCTTCTGGCCGAAAGGACCGGCAAACAAGCTGGAAGGACCAGCACCATTCGGAAGGACTAACAAACATAGTGTTGGATGTACCAACATCAGGCCGGAAGAACCGAAAAACACGCTAGAAGGACCAGCACTGTGTCAGAAGGATCAAGAAACCTGATGTTTAAAATACCAACATCAAGCCGGAAGGACCGCCAAACGAGCTGGAAAGACCAGCATATATTGTTACCAAAGACCTCTCCAGGGGAACCCAATTGATCGTCAGTATCAGGAAGCACCTGATCCGATTATGACAAACACTGAGATTGTAACCAAAGACCTCTCCGGGGGCACCCAATTGATCGTCAATATCAAGAAGTACCTGATCTAATTACGAAAAACATTAGGATTTGTAACACCCTGTATTTTCTACGTTTATTAAAGTAATGAATTAAAGAATACTTAATTTTAAAAGTGAGAATTAATGGAAACGGGTTACGCCATTGCGTTCATCTTGGAATTCTGCTTGAGATAGAGTCTGAGTCTGTGTGAATCGGACTCCATATGAAGAAGTTATGGAGTTCAGAAGATTTCATGTTTAAACAGAAAATTATAATTAAATAAAACAAAAACAGCAAAATCACGTAAATCAGTTGGGCAGGAAAATTCCCACCCATAGGGGTCGACTCCCCCCAGGGGGGGTCGACATATGTGTCGACCCCCTAAGAGGGTTGTCCACAGGGGTGTCGACCCCCCTGTAGGGGTCGACCCTCTCCCCCAGATCCGAAGAGTGATGACTTTCTGACCTGTTGTTGAGTCACTAGGGCATAGATGGTGGTTTCTGGATAACTCTATCTTGTCTGGGTGGTCCTGATTGATCCTAGGTTGATCTAATGGCTTACATTGGTTTAAACTTCTATATAAACGACTGATGCCCTCAACCCTAAAGCACATAAAAATTCATTCCAAGAGCCATCATGTTGTCCATGGTCAACATAGAGTTGCAGCCATTCTTCTCCAATTAGAAAGCAAGTTAGAAGCAACAAATCAAATCAAAAATTAGTGAATCGATAGTCTACTTCAAGGGATAGCTATTCAGTTTCAGAATTCAGATCCTAGAAAACATGACTGTTCTTTTGTTTGTAAGTTTAGTTATCTTCTAGATGTTAATAAATTAAAGCCACGATTTGTAATAAAGTGAAAACTAGAATTGTACCAAGTTGTATGATAATTGTGATGTTGATTCATGTCTATTCTTGTGACGATTCTATCATATATGCTTGTGAGACTATTGTGGTTTATTGAACCTATCATGTTGTATAGAGTTTGGAGAATGAACATATTATGTTGTATAGTAATTCAGGAATGAAAATATCATGTTGTATGTAAGTTTGGTGATTCGATCGTGTTATGTTACATGAAAGTTTATAGGCTAATTCATGTCATATATGCCTAAATGATTAGTTCCACATGCCTCTATGTTAGATCTATGTTAACTTGATTCGACCCAAAATGCAAGTTCACATCTACACGCCTAATTAAGTTTGTGTTGTTCTATTTATATGCTTATGATTTATGTTGAGTGGATCTAAATTGCAAGTCCATAATTAAATGTATATTGCTCTATGCCAAATTCATATGATATATGTTTAGTTGGATCCATATTATGCTTGTTGGAATATTACATGTTCCCTCCTTTTCCCTTTTGTTTATGAGTTAGGCAAAATTGCAAATCCTAACATTCTATGTGATTTATGCGAACGCATAACAGGGGTAATGTTGGGAAAATTATTAATTTAGATATTATTGGCATAATTTGGTAGCATGAATGGTAAAATTTATATACCTAAAAATTATGAACAGGACTTAAAGGGTAAATGGGGCATGACTTGAATGACAACAAATTTGTGAATAATTTACATATAAACAAAAAGGGTAAATATGTAAATTAAGCAAAAGACGAATATGCCTAACCCGAGGTTAGATTGAATTACGGTGTAAGGCTGGCTGGAACCGCCCGGCACATCCAGCAACAGTAACAATATAGATCTAATGTGAGAGGTTAGCGCATTAAGCCCAAAAAACCTGAGGTTAGATTGAGTTGCGGTGTAAGACTGTCCAGAACCGACCGACACATCCAGCAACCGCAACAATATAGATCTAATGTGAGAGTTTGGTGCTTTAATGAATGAATTAAAGCTAAGGAACAGGCAGGCTAAGAAGGTAGGGTTAAGTTAACTAAGGCAACACTTAACCAGTATGACATGTTAATTAAACAAATGGTAGGGTTAAGTTAACTAAGGCAACACTTAGCCAGTACAACATGTTAATTAAACATATGGTAAGGTTAAGTAACATATGAATAGGCAACACTTAACCGCTATAACATGTTAATTAGACAAGAATGTGGGGTTAAGTAAATTTAGAGCACTTAACCGTTATAACATGTTAATTAGACAAGAAGGAGTGGTTAAGTAAATTTAGAACACTTAAACGTTATAACATGTTAATTAGACAAGTGAGTAGGGTTAAGTTAACCAGTACAACATGATGAATGAGAAGAGTTAAGTTAATAAGAAACACTTAACCAACATGACATGATGAGTGGATGGGTTGAGTTAACATGAATGGACAACATTTAACCGATATAACTAGATGAACGAATGGGGTTAAGTTAATGGGGAGGACTTAACCGATATGACATGATGAATGAACAGGGTTAAGTTAATAGGAAACACTTAACCAATAAAACATGATGTGTGGATGGGTTAAGTTAATATGAATGGAAAACACTTAACCAATATTACATGAACGAAGCGGATAGGGTTAAGGCAAGCTTAACCTATAATACGTATTGACTTAATTGGTGGGAGGGTTAAGTACATCTCGTGTAGTGGGTAATATTTGTATATATAGGCCCACAAGCTTAACCATTGAATAAACATGCTTGAATCGTTGGAAGGGCTAAGTACATCTCGTGTAGGTCGGTAATATTTGTATATGTAGGCCCACAAACTTAACCATTGAATAAACATGCTTGAATCGGTGAGAGGGTTAAGTACATCTTGTGTTGGTGGGTAATATTTGTATATATAGGCCCACAAACTTAACCATTAGGAAACCCTAGTAACGGGGACCCATTTCAGCAGTAACCCACATAGATATATCATGGTACTCTTAACTAGGCAGGGTGGGGCACGATTACTGGGCTGATTATAAGCGGTCAAAATAGTGGAAGGGGTATGTCAGTGTAGGTTCCGACGGATTACAGGCGTGCACGTATTCCGAATTGGAAAAAGCAGGCACTGGGTACCAGTAGTTATACATTATGCATCTTGAATTGTGTCGGGTTGCTATCATAAGGATTGATACACCTTATGGTGGGACCAACACATGGTATCTACATGCAAGAGATGGCCGATTGACACAGACACATGGAACATTAATACAAGTAGGGAGCCGATCGATAGGGTAGTAATGGTACATCTAACATCTTCATGGCAATTAGGCTGATTGAGGTATGATCCTCATACTAGATGTACACCTGAAGGCTACCATAATTGCGGGGATTGGGATCACGTTACCATATTATCATTTTACACAGATTACTAGTTGGAACACTAGTTAGGGGGTGCAGAGACATAGAAATCAGAATAACAAGGTAGTAGCGAAGTAGAGAAAGAGTAGAAGTGCATTCAGTTTACCTTGCCTTGTCTTAAGTTATCTTGTTTTACGGTATTGTCCTAATTTCAGTTTATTCGTTTCATAATCCTTTATCTTGTTTCCATGCTGAAAAATCACTGGACTTACCAGACTTATGTCTGACCTGTTTTCTTTTGTCTTCTTTTCTTCCGTTCCCCCCTCCCCAGTGTAGTCAGGGAGGGAATATCACCACTTATCTCAGTTTTCTTTCCAAGCTCGAAGATGGACGATGTATTGCTTTGGACTCTCTTTTCCCTTGCTGTGGCTGGCCCATGCTTTATTGGGAAATATCATTGTTGTTTTATGCTTCTTTTATACTTGGAAGTTTTTGAATTAAGACAGATGTTCTATGTATTGCTTTCAAGTATGATTGAGACAATTGTTGTAAAGTTTGACTAAACCGCATTGTTTATAAAATGACTTTATTTTCCATTGCTTTATTTGTCTATCTTGTAATTTGTCTGCATCTTTTACCTAAAACGGTCCACCCAAGTTAATGCATTCCCTTTGTGAGTGACCCTAACAGAGGTGGGGTGTTCCACTTGGTATTAGAGCTGAAGGTTACCGGATCAGATAAAGATTTGAAAAATTATTTTCAAAACGGTTTTAAAAGAAGCTTTTTCAAATGAAAAAGGTTTTGTTTTAAAGGCATATTCCCCAAAGCCATAGGAAATATCTTTTGATCCTTTGTTTGAATCCTTGTTTCCCTTCTTAACCGAGTCTTCGGGGATCCCGGCTTTCTGGGAAGTAACCACATCGTGGCATGGCTCCGTAGGCTTGATGAGACTATGACACCTGTCAAAGGGCGAAGAAGTGCCCAACTTCCATCTATAGCCGCGGTAGTTTCACCTGCGGTTAATTTTTTTTCAAGCTTTTAGGGTTTTCCGTGCGATGGAGGTAGCTTTCAAGAGAGTTTTCCACAAGTTACACAAGGATGGCAAAGATGAGAATGAGGGAGTTTGGCTAAGGAGCACAACCCAAGGATGACGAACTCATGGATATGGACTTGGGTCACAAAGGAGGAAATAATAGGAAACCTAAGACAAGAGGCAGTGTCGTTATTATGGTATAACAGGTCATATAATTAAGGACAAGGGCAAGAACTAAGGACATGATTTTCCGGAGGGCAAGTGCGTGCTCTCACCGCCAGCGTACCTGAGAGAGAGGTAGTAAAGCTTCGGTTGAAAAAGTTTAGTTTTTCTTTTTGATCATCCTGTTAGTACTCTTTTTTATTTCAGCGATTCACATTCATTTATATCTTCTTCCATAGTTGAGTCTCTGTACCTTAGTACTTGTATAATAAAATATCCCATTTTTGTCTCAAATCTGGTTGGTGGTTCGGCTCGTTTTTCTTTGGTTTGTAAGTATTTGAGAATAGCTATACTAAGTATTGAGTTTAAGTGCAATGCTTATGTTTTCCGGTTTTATGTGCTATGGGTTGACTCTAGGCATGGATTGCTTAGCCAGTAATTGTGAAAGGAGGGTAGTTACACTTTTGACTTGCCTCGGAAATACCCTCGAGATTTCATGCGATCCTAAGGGATCAGTTTGTCTTGACTACCTAGAATCACTTAATGCATCTATCGACGGTTTGCGATCCGTTGGAGTAGTCCATGAGTACGCAGATGTTTTTGATTAGGTTAGGGGTTTGTCCCTAAAATGCGAGATAGACTTCCGCATATATCTAGTTGACAATGCAAAGCCAGTTGCATTACCTGTACGGCACATGACCCCGAAGGAAATGAAGGGCTCAGTAAACAAGTAAAAGAGCTACTTGAGAAAGGGTTCATAAAGCGAAGTACTTCTAAATGGGGTGCTCCAGTTGTT
Organism: Allium sativum; assembly: GCA_030737875.1. Taxonomy (NCBI): domain Eukaryota; kingdom Viridiplantae; phylum Streptophyta; class Magnoliopsida; order Asparagales; family Amaryllidaceae; genus Allium; species Allium sativum. Next base: position 660,872,610 of record CM060920.1, read on the forward strand.
TTTGCTACAAAGGCGGATGGCTCACTTCGCTTGTGCATAGATAATATTTTGGTTTTCTCTAAGAGAGGGGAAGAAAATGCTTTGCATCTAAGAGAAGTCTCGAATACCCTCCAAGCACATCAGCTTAACGCTATAGTTCTCTAAATGTCATTTTTGGAGGAAATAAGTGAGGTTCTTAGGACACATGGTCCCTAAGGAAGGGATAGCAGTAGATCCCGCAAAAGTAGTCAAGATGCAAGACTGGAAGGTCCCAAGGAATGCAACAGAAGTAAGAGGCTTTCTTGGATTAGCGGGCTAGTATAGGAAATTAATCAAGGACTCTGTAAAGGTAGCATCCCCACTTACTAGATTGACGAAGAAAAATCTAATCATCTTATTATATACACTTGGTAACATGGTTAGCATCTGTTTATTTTCAAGAGATAGTTCTGGGAATGTAATCATGACACGACAGAAGTTGTAGTGCCAAGATTACTATAAGAAGAAAAGGTGGAATGAGAGGCGACAGTGAAATGAGTTCCAATGCATATACTGGAAACAGAAATTAAGAAGCTACGTAATCGTGAAGTTAAGACAGTTAGAGCAATATGGAATGAAGCTCGAGAAGATGCGACTTAGAAGACTGAAGACTAATACGTGCATCATACCCTTTTCGAGGGTATATCGTTGATCTCTCTTTTTCTGTAAAGTTTATTTGCTAGTCTTTATCGTTTAAATATATCTTCTCGATCCTATCCTCGATCCTTAGGTAGAAGCCAATGGATGTAAACATGTGTTTAAGACATGTTATGTTTGGTGGATGCAAGTGGATGTAAGTGTTCTCTAGTGATTTCTCGTGGATGCATATACACACATTAGACACTAGATCGGCTCGGTCACTTTCATATTGCATATGCACGAGTGAATTTTTATATATATAAATTGAAACTTGATGTGTTATCATATGGATGTTGCATTTGTATGAATGATTGTGCACTTATGTAGAAGTTATAAAGTACGATTAGGAATAATTGCATACATGATGGACTCATGGCACTGACATAATTCACATTAAGGAGGTAAACTGAATCAGTGCCTGATTTTACATTAGATAAGGACATATAAACACACTATGCATATGTTCATGAAAAGCATTAGATACATTTTAAGGACAATGGACGTCTGTGATTGAATGGTTGAGTAGAGCGATGTTGGATGTTAGGAAACATTCTCCTTGACTTAGAGATTTCGAGGACGAAATCCTTTAAAGGAGGGGAGAATGTAACACCCGGTGTTTTCTATGTTTATTAAAGTAATGAATTAAAGAATACTTAATTTTAAAAGTGAGAATTAAGGGAAACGGGTTACGCCATCGCATTCGTCTCGGAATTCTGCTTGAGATAGAGTCCAAGTTTTGTGTGAATCGGACTACGTACGAAGAAGTTATGGAGTTCAGAAGATTTCATGTTTAGATAGAAAATTATAATTAAATAATTAAATAAAACAAAAATAGTTCGAATTTCAAAATCACATAAATCGGCTGGGTGGAAAAATTCCAGCCCATATGGGTCGACTCCCCAAGGGGGGTCGACATAGGTGTCGACCCCAAGAGGGGTGTCGACTCCCCCCCCCCCCCCCGGTAGGGGTCGACCCCCTCCCCCAGATCCGAACAGTGACGACTTTCTGGCCTATTGCTAAGTCACTAGGGCATAGGTGGCGGTTTCTGGATAACTCTATCTTGTCTGGATGGTCCTGATTGCTCCTAGGTTGATCTAACAACTTACATTGGTTTAAACTTCTATATAAACAACGGATGCCCTTAACCCTAAACCACACAAAAATTCATTTCAAGAGCCGTCATGGTGTCCATCGTCAACCTAGAGTAGCCACAATTTTTCTCCAATTAGAAGGCAAGTTAGAAGCTACGAATCAAATCAAAAATTAGTGAATCGATAGTCTACTTCAAGGGATAGCTATTCAGTTTCAGAATACAGATCCCAGAAAATAAGACTTTTCTTTTGTTTGTAAGTTTAGTTATCTTTTAGATGTGAATAAATGATAATAGCAATGCTGATTCATGTCTATTCTTATGACAATTCTATCATATATTCTTGTGAGACTATTGCGGATTATTGAACCTATCATGTTGTATAGAGTTTGGAGAATGAACTTGTTATGTTGTATAGTAATTTGGGAATGAAAATATCATGTTGTATGTTAGTATGGTGATTCGATTATGTTATGTTACATGAAAGTTCATAGGCTAATTCATGTCATATATGCCTAAATGTTTAGATCCACATGCCTCTATGTTAGATCTATGTTAACTTGATTCAACCTAATATGCAAGTTCACATCTACATGCGTATTTAAGTTTGTGTAGTTCTATTTATATGCTTATGATTCATGTTGAGTGGATTTAAATTGCAAGTCCATAATTAAATGTATATTGTTCTATGCCAAATTCATATGACATATGTTTAGTTGGATCCATATTATGCTTGTTGGAATGTTACATGTTCCCTCCTTTTCCCTTTTGTTTATGAGTTAGGCTAAATTGCATAGCCAAACATTCTATGTGATTTATGTGAACGCATAATGGGGGTAACATTGGGAAAATTATTAATTTACATATTATTAGCATAGTTTGGTAGCATGAATGGTAAAATTTATATACCTAAAAATTATGAACATGATTTAGAGGGTAAATGGTGAATGACTTGAATGGCAACAAATTTGTGAATAATTTACATATAAACAAAAAGGGTAAATATGTAAATTAAGCAAAAGACGAATATGCCTAACCCGAGGTTAGATTGAGTTACGGTGTAAGACTACCCGAAACCGCTCTGCACATCCAGCAACCGTAACAATATAGATCTAATGTGAGAGGTTAGCGTATTAATCCCAAAAGAACCCGAGGTTAGATTGAGTCGCGGTGTATAACTGCCCGGAACCGACTGGCACATCCAGCAACCGCAACAATATAGATCTAATGTGAGAGGTTGTGCTTTAATGAATGAATTAAAGCTAAGAAACAGGAAGGCTAAGAAGGTAGGGTTAAGTTAACTAAGGAACCACTTAACAAATACAACATGTTAATTAAACAAATGGTAGGGTTAAGTTAACTAAGGCAACACTTAACCAGTACAACATGTTAATTAAACAAATGGTAAGGTTAAGTAACATATGAATATGCGACACTTAACCGTTATAACATGTTAATTAGACAAGAAGGTGAGGATAAGTAAATTTAGAACACTTAACCATTACAACATGTTAATTAGACAAGAAGGTGGGGTTAAGTAAATTTAGAACACTTAACCATTATAACATGTTAATTAGACAAGAAGGCGGGGTTAAGTAAATTTGGAACACTTAACCGTTATAACATGTTAATCAGACAAGTGAGCAGGGTTAAGTTAACCAGTAAAACATGATGAATGAAAAGGGTTAAGTTAATAAGAAACACTTTACCAACATAACATGATGAGTGAATGGGTTGAGTTAACATGAATAGACAACACTAAACCGATATAACTTGATGAACAAATGGGGTTAAGTTAATGGGGAGGACTTAACCAATATGACATGATGAATGAACGGGGTTAAGTTAATAGGAAACACTTAACCAATACAACATGATGTGCGGATGGGTTAAGTTGACATGATTGGACAACACTTAACCAATATTACATGAACGAAGCGGATAGGGTTAAGGCAAACTTAACCAATAATACGTATTGATTAAATCGGTGGGAGGGTTAAGTACATCTCATGTATGTGGGTAATATTTGTATATATAGGCCCAAAAACTTAACCATTGAATAAACATGCTTGAATCGGGGGAGTGTTAAGTACATCTCGTGTAGGTGGGTAATATTTGTATACATAGGCCCACAAATTTAACCATTGAATAAACATGCTTGGATCAGTGCGAGGGTTAAGTACATCTCATGTAGGTGGGTAATATTTGTATATATAGGCCCACAAACTTAACCTATAGGAAACCCTAGTAACGGGGACCCATTTCAGCAGTAACCCACATAGATGCATCATGGTACCCTGAACTAAGCAGGGTGGGCACGATTACTGGGCTGATTATAAGCGGTCAAAAAAGCTGCAGGGGGTACGTCAGTGTAGGTTCTGATGGATTACGGGCGTGCACATATTCCGGAGTGGAAAAAGCAGGCCTTGGGTACCAGTAGTTATACACAGTGCATCTTGAATCGTGTTGGGTTGCTATCATAAGGATTGATACACCTTATGGTGGGACTAGCACAGGGTATCTACATGCAAGAGAAGGCCGATTGACATAGACACATGGAACATTAATACAAGTAGGGAGACGATCAATAGGGTAGTAAGGGTACATCTAACATCTTTTTGGCAATTAGGATGATTGAGGTAAGATCCTCATACTATATGTACACATGAAGTCTACCACAATTGCGGGGATTGGGATCACGTTATCATATTATCATTTTACACAGATTACTAGTTGGGACACTAGTTAGGGGTGCAGAGATATAGAAATCAGAATAACAAGGTAGCAGCAGAACAGAGAAAGAGTAGAAGTGCATTCAGTTTACCTTGCCTTATCTTGTCTTTAGTTATCTTGTTTTATGGTATTGTCCTAATTTCAGTTTATTCATGTCATGATCCTTTAACTTGTTTACATGCTGAAAAATCACTGGACTTACCAGACTTATGTCTGACTTGTTTTATTTCGTCTTCTTTTCTTCCATTCCCCCTTAACCCCCCTCCCCCAAAGGTAGTCAGGGAGGAAATATCACCGCTTAGCTCAGTTTTCTTTCCGAGCTCGAAGATAGACGATGTATTGCTTTGGACTCTCTTTTCCACTGCTATGGATGGCTTGTGCTTTATTGGGGAATATCATTGTTATTTTATGCTTCTTTTATACTTGGAAGTTTTTGAATCAAGACAGAGGTTCTATGTATTACTTTCAAGTATGATTGAGACAGTTGTTGTAAACTTTGACTAAACCACATTGTTTATAAAATGACTTTATTTTCCGCTGCTTTATTTGTCTGTCTTGTAATTTGTCTGCATATTTTACCTAAAACGCTCCACTAAAGTTAAGGCAATCCCTTTGTGAGTGACCTTAACGGAGGTGGAGTGTTTCAGGAATGTAACCGAAGACCTCTCCGGGGAAACCCAATTGATCGTCAGTACCAGGAAGCATCTAATCCGATTACGACAAACATTGGGACTTAACCAAAGATCTCTCCAGGGGCACCCAATTATTCATCGGTATCAGGTAGTACCTAATCCGATTATGACAAACATCGGGACTGTAACCAAAGACCTCTCCGGGAGCACCTAATTGAACGTCAATATCAGGATGTACCTGATTCGATTAAGACAAACATTGGGACTATAACCAAAGACCTCTTCGGGGGCACCCAACTGATAGTCTGTATCAGGAAATACCTGATTCGATTATGAAAAACATTGGGCTTCAACCAAAGTCCTCCCTGGGGGCATTCCTTTTGAATCTACCGACGCTTGGATTAATTAATATAATTGAGTGATGAATGTCTCCAATGCCTGAATTAAACAAGCTGGATTGTAGACGGAGTTTGGATTTAACCAATTAACTTGTGTAGTATTTGAAAATCTTAACACAACAAGTGTTAAATTTTAGCCCAAGTTGGGGAATGAAATCCAAAGTACTTCCCTTGGAGAAGACTAATAATGACTCCCTAAATGAGGGGCATGAATATCAAAGCTTATCAAAAAGGAAGCAGAAGATAAATCAAATATACGTTTTCCCAAAATGTGAAATATCATACACTACCGTGTAAGTTGATTGAAACAATGATCTTGGAATCCACAGTCGGCTTTAATCGATTAGTCGATCTTAAGTATTAGCGTGATTACGAATTGAACATCGTGTTTGTGTAAATATTATTCGATGGATTTCAAACCATTGAATAAAAAAATACTGTGCAAACACTTTATTCAATTAAAAATAAAATTCGCCATAATTCATTTTCTAACGATTAAACTAATCTGTTAATGATATGGACGATCAATGACAAAGTATAAGTCCAAAATCGTGCAACTACTTGTCTTAATTATAAAACAGGATGCATGGAACACATGAATTCAAAGCACAATTTTCCATAGCAAACAAAAGCTACAACTGAGTCTCAAACGCAAGTTGTATTAACAATGTTTAGTTCGAAGCCTGTGCTTCTCGCAAGCAAGAAAATATGAATTTCAATGGGAAAATGTTAGCACCATTATTATAACGTGGTTCAATGAATTAACGCAAGAAGTCTCTGGAATGGTTACGGTCTACGCGGTAAGCCGTCAAAGTGACATGGTCCATGTCGTACCCATTCAAGTCGTCGGGACCAGACAAGTCGTTTCTACGATATGCTTGTGAGTCGTTAAACATGACATGAAGTATATGCCAAACCATATCGGGCAAGTCAAGCCACTCGAATTAAGTCGCTGATACGACATGATTCATGTCGCATATCGAACTACTTAGTTGTGTTGTGTTTGCACCCGAACCATTCGTGTCGCGAAGATCATTTATGGCGCAAAGTTTGGTCCATATCACAAACCATTCTCTTCTCCAAGTAGTTAAGCTTCACGCCATGTCAGATTGCGGATACCCTCATGTCACAATTCATTTATATGGTCCATGTTGTTATACATTCAAGGCATCATCAATTTTGTAATAGCACGGGAAATTCCGACGCTCGAATTTTCAACAATAATACACAATCCCGTATTAGTTGCCAAAAATTCCAAGTATCAAAAACCTCGACTGTTAATAGAATGAAGTTGGAGGATGAGAAGTAGAAAGAAAGAAGTGGTAGAATAAAAGAAAAAGAAGGACACGTCAGAATCTCACAGCGGAACGAATAAATATAATATAACAAATCTCTTTATAAAAGAAACTGTATATATATATACCATTTATCAGAGTACAACATACATCAGTCACAGCGGAAATAAACTTTGTATATCTAACGGTGAAGCCTCCTTCTTCCAGCTTCAAAAATCCAAGCGAAAACCTAACCTGTAAATATACTCGGTCTGACCTGATCACATTTGAAGCAAAGAAAAATTCACCTGGATCAGTCTAGAATACTTTAAGTGATAAATTCATAGCACAAACAACTTGTTTAACTTCGAAAGATCCTTTTGAAAAGAAAAGGATAATAGTAAGACCAACCCACACATAAACACAAACGATTTTTACCTTACTATAACCCAAAATAAATTTGAAATCAATATCTTTTATGATATTATAATAATGTCTATCAAACCACAAATAAATAATAAACTAGAAGAACGCTTGCATCTCACGCTCTTCATAAATAGTATACAATCAAAACCGCGGGCGCTTATTGAAGAATGGATTTCATGGCAAGGTATAGGACCACCTTCCGAAAATAAACCTCTCGAGATGAATACATTGGGGTTCAACAAGAATATCTTGCAACTCGGCTACACATGACCGACCCCTCATTTCTCTTGAGAGTACCTGAATACATCATTACCACGGTTGTGGTCCAGCCAACCGAACTGATAGCATACATGTATAAAAATAAAAAGGGACAACCGAAGGCATTTGATTTATCCAGATCAGGTAATGATATATCCTTTTAATGGGTGCGACCCATATAGCCATGTTGCCTACCCGATTTTGTGCCATTTCCCGTTTGATGAGGCTTGAGGTTACATTTAGTACATTTTCATTCACTTTGAATGTCACATCGTCGGATCCATCAAATCACTAATTGACGTCCACAAATATACTCTAGGTGTTAAGAAAGAGAATTTCTCCGCCACTAAACTTGGTATATTTGTAAAAATCAATGTACATGATTCTTAAGGAAATACTCTGTTGGACATTCGTCCATACAAGTCATCCAGGAACAGGATGAACCGAAGGCACCCTCCTACTGCAACCTTATAAAGGAATCACCCAACGATCAGTAGCAAGAAATCCTTGCAAATCCAAATATTCCAATCACGACAGAATCACAAGTCATCATAACTCTGGTAGCTAGCCAGAGAAATTTAACAGGTAGGTCTTCCGCTCATGAAGATCAACGGTCGTCAATGCTCCATCTCGGCCATCTTCTGATTTCTTCAACGTTAGATACTCGCTAGTCGGAATGGTTTTCGAATATAAATTCGATCCCGGTCTTTCCGTACCAACAATTGATAAAAGCCTAGATTTTGATAATCGGTTATTTAACTATCAAAACATAGCAATAATGTTATGTACGGTTGCAGCTCAGGTCCTTTATATGAGACATTTCATTAAACCATTTCATTGACTTCCAATAATCGATTTCATAAATTCTATGTTATCAAAACTCTTCTGGTTTCGTTACTTGAAAAATTACTCAACACTCTTTTTATCAACTTCTCTTTTTATTCCCTTTGTCTGAAAATATTCCCATATTCATTATCAACATCTTTTATTTTTCTTTATCATGAAAACGCCGTGTATATATTCTCAAAATCCTTCTTCATAATTTCTTATTTTAAAAATTATCGCCATAGCTTCATAACTCAACTTCCATTTCCTTTACCGTTTGGTCATATTGTTGTATTTCTATTTAATCAAACGGCATATGATTAATTACCAAAATCTTTTCCTTATCATGATTAAACCATTTCACTTAATTTTGTTCCCAGGTGAACGCTTATTTTTAAAATCATCATCTTGGGTAAAACCCTTTTTTTACAACTTTGTTTATATGATTTGAATTAAACTTCAAATCCTTTCCATACTAATCCATCCCATAACTTTATTTCGTTTAAGGAAATAATTCCAATCGTGAAGTACTCGCTTTAGTTATTATTAAATAAAAGTAGTTATCTTTCTGATTAATTAAAACTAGCATAATTAGTTCATTTTAAAAGGTCATTTAAATAATGATAAATTTTATTAATCGCGAATAACTCAATAATCACTTTCCTACCCATTACAAACTAATATTATCTCTCGATAATAGTGAAGTCATTCAAGTTGGGGTATTCTAATTACCACTCAGACCTTGATCGACAACGTTCTTATCTTAAGATAATGCAAGCTTGCAATACCCAATTCTGATACATCATTCCCATTCCCATTTATTATGGCTTTATATCCCATTTTCTTTTATTTCAAAACCCACAATACCAGTTATTTCCTTTTTCCTCATCGAGTAAGCTTTCCAATCTTATCTACCAATCGAATCCAATATGATTTTTATAAACCATATCTTACAATGGTAATTTCATTCTAATCTCTTTACCTACGTTGATCAACTATCCCATACCCTTTATCCCGAATCCATTTAATCATCCCATTTATAATCGCCTCCAATTTTACTTAATAAAACCTTGTCGAAATCCCCACATTTACTTATAAACCCCTTCTACAAATTTCGTTTGTAAGCTCGGATTATAATCCTTTTACAAAACTCTTATTATACTCAAATCAAAACATAATGCTAATTGATCTCCTCTTAATTTCAATTAAAATCATCGCTTTAATTATGTTCAAAGCTTATCTTTAGTATAACCCTTGCCCGAAAGTCCTTTATAAACTTATGTTTATGAAATTCTGGGGTTCGTAACAAAATCCTTTTATAACCCTTTTTTAATTTGAAACCCATTATAACTTGATTTCCTTTTTGGAAAGAAATTTCAACAATTCGAGCAATAGCTTTAATTATTATTAATATAATAATTTCCTTCATTATTAATCGAATAAAGGTAGTTTATTTCAATAATTAATCATTTATCAATTAACTTCATTGTTAATTAAAGATTAAATCATTTTACAAAGGTTATTAAATAAAAATTAACTTTTAAAATAAACAAACAATTCGATAATCACTTAAAATTATAGTTAATCGAAGATCAACTAACTTATATCAACAATTCTTATCAATGACATTAAATTATAAACTATGTTAATCGAAGATTAACTATAATTAATCTTTGTAAAATATCTTTATATGTTTATAAATGTCTTTATATGTTTAATCTTTATATGTTAATCGAAGATTATATATTTTATTTACGAAGTGAAAAGAAGTTTATAAATATGTTTATATGTTTATAATCATGTTTTTAATATAAATTAGTAAAATTTTATAATAATAATTAATCTTCGATTATAGTTAATCGAAGATCACTTAAAATTATAGTTAATTGAAGATCAACTAACTTAAAATTATAATCACTTAATATATTATAAATTAGTAAATATTTTATAATAATCATATTTTAAAACTTATTAACCCAATCGTCAATTCAAATTAAAACGATTAATTTTTGCAACCGTACATATCAGTTAATTATTAACTGATTTCTGTTATCATTTCCCACTTACAATAATTAAATAACTTAATTGTTTTAAAACATCAGTTAATTTTTTTATAAAAATAATTATTCCATTTTCACTAACTCATAGGTTTGTTTCTGACTACAGTTCATTAACCTCATTAATGACATTAAATTCTTATTATAAAATATTTACTAATTTATATTAAAAACATGATCATAAACATATAAAGATATTTATAAACTTCTTTTCATTTCGTAAATAAAATAAAACTTAATTTAAATATAAAATAAATTTTATAACTTAAAACTGCGTCAATTTGCCTGATGGCAACACGACGTCTTGAAACAATAGATTTTAGGCCTTCACTGCCAACCACTTAATCAATATCGTCGATTGATTAAAATCAAAACAACGATCACATTCAATCATCAACATTCAGACACGTTTCAATGCCATTTGGGGTTTAATCAGTTCATGTGTAAACAATATAAAAATAAACAACATACATGATAATTTGAGGAATCCGGTCGGATCCCTCCAACCTGTCCTTCCCTGCATCACAGATTATTATAACATTTCATAGTGGCATATAATTTTAAACTAATAAATTAACGACGATAAATTAACAACAACCGTTAAATCAACCATAAGCAACTAATGCATCCACTTAACCAATAAATATTGTTAACGGCATCTTAATTATATGGATTTATCACATCATAGCAGTCCAAAAAAGTGTGAGAATTAACTCACCAATATTGTCGATTCACGATTATTGGGTTATATCATATAATTTTAAACTAGCATTTAAAATTATACGAATCTCTACCTGCTTTCATTTCAAATCAAACCAGCTCGACAGTGTGGTGCTCGTCGCCACGATCCCAACGAATCATGTTTCGTTAGATTTCGTTGTCGTATGAAAAAGATATCGCTATTTCAAGTTTTTATATATTAATCATTTATTTAACTATACTAATTTTAAATTAATAAAAAATTAATTACCTTATTATCTTTGTAAATTAACATTTTCCATGTCAGCTGGGATACGTGTTTCCTCCAATTGATTTGTCTGAAACCCGATTTCCCCAGATGCCATATTCATCATCTCCTGTTCCTCACGACCGAACACTTCATCCAAAATTCCAACTCCGGCGCCACCCAAGACCACCGTGACCAACTCCGACATACCCACCGCAACTGCCATCACGTCGGTCACCATCGCGTCGGCTCCGATCTTAGTTCATCTTCGATAGCCCAAAAACCTGTTTCTTCAATCACCTCTACCCAGTTCGCATCTCTTCCATCGCAAAAGCCCCAGCCACAAGTTAAAGCCCACCGCCAGTTCTTTTCCATCACAAACGGGTTCAACTCGATACCTCGTGCATCGAGCTTCCATCACCAGTATTAATGTTCCAGTATAAACACGCTGTAGACAACCAACCCTGTCTATTAAAACTTCCTAGCTCCTCACTATATCCTTCAGTCAACCTCACTGCTCATAGCAAAACTCCTTCCTAATGCCAAAATGTTTTACAGCAATCCTCTCTACCAGCAACCTGTTGCCATGACACCATCATACGCCACCTCTCCACCAGTATTTTTCTTCTCCTTGAAACTTCCATGCTAGAAAGAAAATGCGTCCATCTTCATTCTATTCGCCAGTTCTTCTTCCTGGTACCCATACTCCAACTCCAGAAAGAAATCCTGTCCATCTTTCTATTTCTTTGTTGTTTCCCCTCTTTACTGGGAAGGAAGAGTAGTGTGCTCATAATAGGGGATGAAGCAGTGCTTTTATAGTTGGTTTGGGGTAAGATAAGAACAGTTTCAAATCATTCATTTCAGCTGAATTAGCCTAACAAAACAGGTTTGCAGATATAGCCCAAACTATATTGCTCGAAATGAAAAGCAAGAACCAAATGCGAAGGACAGAATTCACGTGGCCTGGGCAAATGAAATAAGGGAACAAGCAAGAAATGTTTGCTACAAGACTAACGTGATTTTCTTCTTATTATTTTCTCCTTCTTTATGTCGATTTAACCAATATTTTTAAATGACCATATTGGTTTTTGATAGAAGGTAAGGCTACGTCCAGGTATTATATATATATATATATATATATATATATATATTCATGTATATTCAGGTTTCACGTTGAGGTAGTTAAAAGAAATTTATTTTGTCATGTACGGTTTTGTAGTGATATTGAAAACGTTTGAAACACCCCGCCTCCATTAAGGTCACTTACAAAGGGAATGCATTAACTTTGGTGAAGCAGGTAAAAAAATAGATAATTTACAAGATAGACATATAAACAGCGGAAAACTGGAATTATTTATTAAATAACATTGTTCAGTCAAAACATTACAAGCATTGCCTCAAAACCCAACTTCTAAATTTTTACAACAAAACATCTGTCTTGATCTAAATCTCCAAGTACATAAAGAAGCATAAAACAGAAGTAAAGCAGCATAAATCCCTAATAAAAGTGTAACCACAGCCATAGCCCAAGAAAAGAGAATCCAAGCAATACATCTACTCTCTTCAAGCTTGAAAAGGTCTGCACTAAGCTGATGTATTCCCTCCCTGCGGGCCGGAGGGGGGAACGGAAGAAAAGAAGGCAAAAGAAAATGGGTCAGACATAAGCCTGGTAAGTCCAGTGATTATTCAGCATGAAAACAGGTAAAAGGATCATGACATGAATAAACTGAACGTAGGACAATACCGTAGAAATAAGAAAAGATAAACTGAGTATGCTATTTCACTCATTTCTATTTCTCTGCACCTACTATGAAGGTTTCAACTACCATCATGTGTTCATAACAAAGTGATCTCATTCCCGATCGGCTTCTACTCGCATGTATTTATTACTTGTCTCATTCGGCCCCGCTAGATTGTAGGTACCTATGCTGGTCCCACTATAGGGTGTATCAATTCCTATGGTGGCAACCTGACACAAATTATAGATGCATGGTGTATACTACTGATGCCCAGTGCCTGCATTTCCCGCTCCAGAGCACGTGCACGCCCGTACTCCGTCGAGACCTACACTGCCGCTATTTTGACCGATTATAATCAGCCCTGTAATCGTGCCCCACCCGGCCCAGTTCAGGGTACCGTGATACATCTGTGTGGGTTACTGCTGAAATGGGTCCCCATTACTAGGGTTTCCTAAGCAACATGTTATAACGGTTAAGTTTTCTCAAAATTAACCTAACCTCACCCAACTGTTAAATTAACTTGTTGTATTGGTTAAGTGTTGCCTTAATAAACTTTACCCTACCATTCTTAGCCTGCCTTTTTCTTAGCTTTAATTCATTCATTAAAGCACCAAACTCTTACATTAGACGGTTCCGGTAGTCCTACACTGCAACTCAATCTAACCTCGGGTTTTTGGGCTTAATACGCTAACCTCTCACATTAGATCTATATTGTTACGGTTGCTGGATGTGATGGGAGGTTCCGGGCAGTCTTACACCGTAACTCAATCTAACCTTGGGTTAGGCATATTCATCTTTTAATTAATTTATATATTTACAATTTATGTTCATATGTAAATTATCCACAAGTGTTGTCAATTCAAGACACGCCCCATTTACCCTGCAAATTATGTCCATAATTCTAGGTATACAAATTCTACAATTTCATGCTACTAATCATTTACATGATTATGAGCCAATCTATGCCAATAGCATGTAGTTTAATATTTTTTCCCCAACATCTCCCCCGTTATTCGTTCGCATAATTCACATAGAACGTTAGGCTCGCAAATTAGCCTAACTTATAAACAAAAGGGAAAAGAAAAGGGACATGTAACATTCCAACAGGCATAAACAATATATATCAACATGCGTAGTATAAATTTGGGATACAACGACATAAAATTAATTAAGCACATGAACGTTATCTTATATTTAAATTAGATCCAATTAACATGCGAACTAGCATAGATCTAGTTGTATAAGCATGAACTTATATAGATCTTAAACATGGGCACTAGCTTGGATCTAAACATGTAAGCATGTATGAACATAACTTATCATGTAATTTGCATATACAGCATGGTAGGTTCAATCGTGTCAGTCCAATAGTCTCATGGGCATAGGATGTACAACATGATAAATCAATCACAACAGTCCCATAGGCATGATAGGTTCCATTTTTTCAATCCAACAGTCTCATAGGCATGTTAGGTTTCATTTTGTCAATCACAATAGTCTCATAGGCACGATAGGTGTCATTACATCAATCACAATAGTCTCATAGGCATAGGCAATTCAGAATTAACAAAAGGATAGGAATGAATAGAATTAGGCATAGTTCTAGATCCAGTTATTATTGTCATGATTTCTTATTAGGTGTTCACATCTAAACAATAATTGTACTTCCATAAAAAGGACGGATCTTGATTTCTGGGATGTGATTTATGAATTTGAAAAGCTATCCTTTGATGTAGACATTTGATTCTCTAGTTCTTCTAATTGATTCCTAGTTTGAATTTGATTCTCTAGCTTGGGATAGATGAATGGAGGCTAGGCCAATCTGTAGACGAACAGCATGACGGCTTCATAGAATGAACCCTAGGGTTGAGTTTTGGGGTGATTATATAGAAGTCTAGGTTCAATTCTAGCCTTTAGATTAGTTTAGGATAAATCAGAGCCATCAAACCAAAGAGACGTGTCATCCAGCCAACCATAGCATGACACATATGCCCTCATACCTTAGAAATTAGTCATTGGCCAATCAGATAAGGCCACATCAGCACAGGGCTATAAAAATTCGTCACCGGAGCTGGATCTCAAGGGGGTCGACTCCCTACAGGGGGGTCGACACCTATGTCGACTCCCCTATAGGGAGGTTAACACCTATGTCGGCTCCTCCTAGTGGTGTCGACACCCTAAGCGGGAAATTTCCCACTCAGTCGATTATTTAGTTTTGAACTGTTTTTATTATTTAATTATTATTTATATTTATTTTCTATGTAAACTTGAAATCTTCTGAACTCCATAACTTCTTCATACGGAGTCTGATTCATGCAAATTCGGACTCTATCTCAAGAAGAATTCCGAGACGAACACAATGGCGTAACCAGTTTCCCATAATTACCACATTTAAATTTAAGTATTCTTTAATTTGTTACTTTAATGTTCATAGAAAATACGGGGTGTTACATTCTCCCCTCCTTAAAGGATTTCGTCCCCGAAATTTCTAAGTTAAGAAGAATGTATTCTAGCATTCATCATCCATCTACTCAACCATCAATCATAAGCATCCATTGTCCTTAAAAATATTTCTAATGCTTTCATGATCATATGCATAGTATGTGTATATATCTTTTTCTAATCCAAAATCAGGCGGTCCACTGATCCCGTTGACCTCCTAGATGTGAATCATGTCAACGCCATGAGTCCATTATGTATGTAATTATTCCTAATTATACTTTCTACATGAGTGCACAATCATTCATACAAATGCAACGTCCACATGATTACACATCAAGTTCCAATCCATATATAAATACATATATGCATATGTAATATGAAAGTGACTGAGCCGATCTAGTACCGTATGTGTGTGTATGCATCCACGAGCAACCATTTGCAAGCACTTGCAACCATCAATCATAACATGTTTCAAATACATGTTTACATCCATTGGTTTCTACCTAGGGATCAAGAATAGGACCGAGGAGATATACTTAAAAGGATAAATATAAGCATGCATAAACTTTATGGAAAACAAGAGATCAAAGATGTACCCTCAAAAGATAAGGGTAGGCTGCGCGTATCTTGTTCTCAATCTCCCATGTCGCATCTTCCTCGGCATCACTCCTTTGTACTTTAACTAGCTTGATTCACGATTGTGTAGCCTTTTAACTTCTGTACCCAAGATATGAGTTGGAACTTGTAACAACCCATATTTTCAGAGATATAATAATTAATTTATTTAATTATTTAAATAGCGATTTAGGGAATTAAATCGTTGTTTGATTAAATAATAGCGAATATTTAATTAAATTAAATAACAGAGTAATATGTTTAATTTTTGAAATAGTCGAAAATAGTAGAATTGGCAATATTGTGTGAACTGGACAATTCAAAATATATAATTCAGTTTAAAATTTGAATTATAATAAAGAATATATTTGAACAACGACAATTGAACATATAATTATATTATAATTAAAATCGAACTCGAAATTGCGCTGCAGTTCCTAATTTGGCGATTCGAACTTACATAATCTGTTTTAAATCGGATTTCTGTGAAATAAGAAACGTTCGGAGCTGGTGAAGTATATTTTTCTAATGGAAGAGAAAAATAGAGATTTCATTTTGTAGATTTTGAGTTATGTCCAAATCAAAATTTCAAAAAGTCGCTATGGAGTTCCTTTATAATTTATAACGATTTATTTATGTTTTAAAAAGGATTTAAATACAAATCGAATATTGATATAACTGGGAACTTTGGAATATCGAGTTATAAATCTCGATATGGAGCTGTATGGTATTCTATTGTAAATAGATATGATAATATTTATTTATAAATATTTAATTTGATTATTTTTAAATATATTTATATATTTAAATGGGTTATTTAGAGCATTAAAAATAGCCAGTTTTGCAAATGACCTCCGTTTTCGATGAAACAAATTTTATTGTATCTGTAATATCAAATTATTGTTAGATTTCAAGTTTCATGATTTTTAGAGTCAGTGTGTGACCGTACGGAATTTTAATGTGAAAAAGAGTCAGTATTTTGATGGTTAAAAATACGTTATGTGAGCAAACGGAGTCGGAATTCGACGAAACCAGTTTCGTTGGGTCCATAATGTCAAACTGTAGTTATATGTCAATTTTTATCAAATTTGGATTTTGTATGTGATCACAGGGATTTTTAAACGTCGAATGTAGACAACGATTCAATATAAATCAATATAAAATCGAATATTTTAAATAAATTTTCTCCTATAAATATAACACATAACTCTCTAATCCTAGGAATTTCATTTTCTCTAGTCAACAAATTTTGGGCCATCAGTTTTCCTCTTCAACCAAATTCGTCTTCTTTATAAAATCATAACAAACCAAGGAAAAATCTAAAAATCATGAAACGAGTTTATTTGAGTCCCTGAGATCATCCTCTTCGTCTTCATATGAGTTTCGTAATATTCGAAGTTGGTATTGTCGCTGTTATGGTTGTACAACGCTGCCTAGGTTTAACCCATGCGGGTATTGGAAGCAGCTATTCACGAATTCATGGTTGTAGTCGACCTTGTGGTGGAGTCTAACTTTGGTTGAGGAGTTTTGGGGTTGATCGGTGTAAAAAGATGTCGCACTTTCTCGTGGGTGGCTATGAAAGAGCTCGATGTCGGAATACGAAATGGGGGGCATGCTGTTGGTTTTGGGGTTGTCGAGGAGGAGATTTTGAAGAGAGTCATTACGGTATTGTCAGTTTGGAGATTCGCGATGAGAAATGGAAGAACTGGTCGAATGAAGGTGCCGCAATGGCCATCAGGATGAAGCCGAGTTCGTGAGTATTTTGGGAAACTGATTTTGCTATCTAACAACCAAGAGCGGGATGGAGTCTCTGCGCGTGTGAAGTTTGGGCCGGGTTATATATGGAAGGCCAAGAAAAAGAAAAGGAAAGAAAAAAAGCCCAAAGAAGGAAAAGAGCACATGAATGTTGGAGCAGGGTATTTGCGGGAGGAAGCGGTTCCAGCACTGTCCAGGGAAGAAGAAGAAACAACCGATTAGAAGAAGTGATTAATGTTATAAACAAGTTTAAGTAATGGTTATGTTAATTATATTTAAATAATGATATTTAAGTTGTGTAAAAGAGTATAATAGCAATAACTTGGGCATACGTGATTATAAATTGATGAAACAAGATCCACTGGGATCGTATGGGCAGACACTACACACTAGAACCGACTTGAAGTAATTCAGAGCTCGTTACAATTTATAGTAAAATAATTTGTCCATCTGAATCAAGCGATGGTTATCGTTATTAACGATGATCGTCCAATGTGAGTAAAACTCACCAACTCTACCAGTTCATATTTTTATAACATATTTTTAGAACTGATAAATGATGATTGATTCTGTGTGTTGACTGTTAGGTTGAATTGTTAAGTAATTGGTTGAAATTATAGATCTGGTTATATATATATATATATATATATGTATATATATATATATATATTGATTCTGTTTAGCAGAATATTTCATAGTGAAATGAAATTGATGTTAATTATATTGATTAACATCTGTGGATGTACGGAATCCAACTGGATTCCTCAACATTTATTTTAATATTTTTCATATATTGTAATATATGATGTGATATATAATCTGTGTTGATTACGTGTGTTGAGTGATATCGATCATTGTTATTTGGGTATTTTAAATACCATAAGAAATTCTGGGATGTAGAAAAAAGGGGATTTTCAAAGTGTATTTTGAAAATGAATTATTTATATGAAATCAATGGATTTTATATATAAAAGGAAAATATTTGTAAAACAAATAGAAAAGGAAATATTTGTAAAACATTTACAAATTGATTTGAAAAGGAGATATTTGTAAAACGATAACAGAAAGATTTGAAAAGGAGATATTTGTAAAACATTTACAAATAGAATTGAAAAGGGAATATTTGTAAAACATTTACAAATAGATTTGAAAAGGAGATATTTGTAAAACATTCACAAATAGATTTGAAAGGGAATATTGGTAAAACATTTACAAATAGAATTGAAAAGAATATTTATTCGTTAAATAAATAGAAAGATAAAAAGAATATTTATTTGTGAAATAAATAGAGTTATAAAAGGAAATATTTATTTATGAAATAAATAGAGTTATAAAAGGAAATATTTACTTATGAAATAAATAGAGTTATAAAAGGAAATATTTACTTATGAAATAAATAGAGTTATGAAAGGTAATATTTATTTTTGAAATGAATAGAGTTAAAAAAGGGAATTTTAAATGAGATTTAAGTTTTAGAAAAAAAAGTAGATTTCGTATGAATAATTCTATAAATAGAAGTATAAATAGAATTTGGAAATGGGATACAATTTTGAAATACGAAGTCAAACTTAATGGAGTTAATCGAATATAGATATTCGAATAAAATTAGTCGAATTAGAGTTAATCGATTAGAGTTAATCGAGTTATAGTTAATCGAATTAGAGTTAATCGATTAGAGTTAATCGAGTTATAATTAATCGAATTAGAGTATATCGATTAGAGTTAATCGAGTTATAGTTAATCGAATTTGAGTTAATCGATTAGACTAATCAAGTGGAGTTAATCGATTAGAGTTAATCGAATTAGAATTAATTGAATACTAGTTATTCGAATAGAGTTAATTGAATTAGAGTTAGTCGGATTAGAGTTATTCGAATATAGTTTATTCGAAGAAAGAGTTATTGTAACACCTCGTATTTTATGTAAATGTTAATGTAACAAATCAAAGTATACTTAAATTTTAAGAGAAGAGTTAAGGGAAATGGGTTATGCCATTGCACTCGTTTCGGAATTCTGCTTGAGATAGAGTTCGAGTTTGCGTGAATCGGACTTCGTATGAAGAAGTTATGGCCTTCGGAAGTTTCAGCTCAAATTTAAAAACAGCTCGAACTGAATTCAAAATTCAAAACAGAAACCAGAAGCAGGTTGGGCGGGAAATTTCCCGCCCCGGACACAGGTCGACCAGGGGGTCGACTAGGGGGTCGACCTCCCCCTATAAGTCGACCTGGTGGTCGACCTGCCCTGTTTTTCCAAATCCGAGGCAGAATTCATTTTTATGTATACGGGCTGATTTTTGGACCAAATTCATGAGTTCTACGCTATATAAACGCCTCCAAACTTCACTTTCTCCACACAACCTCATTACGCCTATACTCTGCCTCAATATTAATTAAAAAAAAATCTTATTCTCCATTAAAATAAGCTATAGTTCTTCTTCAAATTGGAGACAAATCAAGATAAAGCTTCAAGTTGGACCATAGGCATTCCGCTTCAAGCAACGTCACTCGATTCATGGCAAATCGCCTTTTCTAAATCGATCACTGTAAGTTCGGTTATTCCTTAGATTTGAACGTGTAATTGGATTGTGAATGTAATGAATCAAAATACAGAACTATAACAATTTGCGAGTTAATTATCTTTGATTCGTGCTTATGTCAAATCTAACGTTACCTATGCCTTTGGATCTGATTCTCGATTGTGGCCTAGAACTTATTGTGGATTATTGCCAATGACTATAATTATGGGACTTTTGCCTAAGACTATGACTACGAAACTGTTGCCCATGAAACTATCGCCCATGACTATGATTCATGACAAAGAGACTGTTACATAAGACTATGACTATAAGACTGTTGCCGATGACTATGACTATGATTCATAATTTTGAGACTATTGCATATGATTCATGACTATGAGACTATTACCAAGATTTATGACTATGAGACTATTGCTTATGACATTGATTAAGAAACTATTGTGATTAGTCGCCCATGACTGTTGTGGTTAATTGCCTATAACTATTGTAGTCAGTGACTTATGCCTATTCCCATTAACATATTAGGTTGTACTTCGAACTGGCATTATGTTAGACCAAATCACCTATGCTTATTCCCTCAACTATGTTGGATCCCATTTTTGGGGTGTAACTTGTCTAGTTTATTCCTATTCACTGTTATGTACATCAAACCCATTGGAACCATTATCTTTGAATTTGGTTCATTCTTGCATGGCTATTCTTTTATGTTAATTCTCGTGCTTATCCTCTATTACTTGCTTTGATACTATTAGTATCATTTCATGAGTACTTAGAAACTTGTGAAATCATGTTATACGTATGATTATGGCACGGGAATTTGGGCGTAGCTTAATTTAGTTAGTTTGGCATAATAAATATGTTGGCATAGTCTAAATTGGCTATAATAATGATTGATTTACATGCATATTAAACTTGGGCATAAGTTGATAAATTTAATTGGCCGCAAAGTGTGTTATTGGCGTGTAAACCAAGTTTTGGACATAAATGGTAAACTAGAATATTAAATCTAGTTTTGACATGAAACATAATTGGAATATTAATCTACATTGGGCATGAATTGTAAAAGGGGGATATTAAATCTAAATTGGTATAAACTTCAAGTTGGGCTGATTGATAGGTAAATCAAGTTTTGGGCATAGAATGTAAATATGCTAATTTGCATGAGAAATGAATATGATCTAGGCTAAATTGATTTATGGAAAATTTACATAAATAGTAAATATGTAAATTTAGTAAAAGACGAATATGCCTAACCCGAGGTTAGACTGAGTTATGGTGTAAAACTGCCTGGAACCGACCGGCACATTCAGTGACCACAACAATACCTGTCTAATGTAGGTGGTTAGTGCATCAGGCCCAAAAAACTCGTGGTTAGACTGGGTTGTGGTATAAACCTGCCCGGAACCGACCAGCACATCCAGTAACCACAACAATATCTGTCTAATGTGAGTGGTTGGTGCTTTAATTAATTAGTTAATTAATTAAGGCTCATGAATAAATCAAGCTTGAAATGGTGAGGTTAAGTAATTAGGGAAAACACTTAACCGTAATAACATGTAAATTAGGCAAGTGGGTGAGGTTAAGTAATTAGGGAAAGCACTTAACCGTAATAACATGTAAACTAGGAAAGTGGGTGAGGTTAAGTAAAATAAACACTTAACCATTACAACATGTTAGTTAGACAAGTGTGTGAGGTTAAGTAAATTTAGAACACTTAACCGTTGTAACAAGCAGATGATAGGGTTAAGTCAACTTGAATTGATTAATGACACTTGACCAATATAACTTGATGAGCGAATAGGGTTAACTTAAATGGGAAATACTTAGCCAATATAACCTGATGAATGAACAAGGTTAAGTTAATAAATCACACTTAACCAATCCAACATGATAAGCAAGAAAGGTTAAGTTAACAAGAACCACTTAACCAACACTACATGATGAGTAGGAGGTTAAGTACACGTCGGGTAGGTGGGTAATATTAGTAAATATAGGCCTACAAAACTTAACCATTAAAAAAACATGCTTTAATCCGTGGGAAGGTTAAGTGCACGTTGGGTTGGTTGGTAATATTAGTAAATATAGGCCCACAAAACTTAACCATTAAGAATACATGCTAGAATCGGTGGGAGGGTTAAGTACATCTCGTATAGGTGGGTAATATTTGTATATATAGGCCCACAAAGTTAAACAGCAGGAAACCCTAGTAATGATGACACATTTCAGCATTAACCCACATAGATGTATCATGGTACCCTGAAACTAGGCAGGGTGGGGCACGATTACTGGGCTGATTATAAGCGGTCAAAGATAACAGCGGGGGGTACGTCAGTGTAGGTTCCGACGGTTTACGGGCATGCACGTACTCCGGAGTGGGAAAAAGCAGGCACTGGGTACCAGTAGTTATACACTGTGCATCTTGAATCGTGTCGGGTTGCTATCATAAGGCTTGATACACCTTATGGTGAGGCTAGCACAGAGTATCTACACGCAAGTGAGGGACGACTGACACAGACACATGGAAACTTAATACAAGTAGGTAGCATAATCCCTAGTTGGACCTAGGTCGCGTAAACCTTGAATCTGAGAAGTGTTCAATAGGTAGCATAAACCCCAGTGGCCCTGGGTAACGTTAACCCGGGTTAAGTCTAGTAAGCACTCGATAGTAAACCCTAGACTAGATCTAGGTAACAAACAAAATCCTCATAATAGATGTACACCTGAAGGCAACCGAAAATACGGAGATTGGGATCACATTATCATATGATCATAGATTACTAGTTTGGACACCAATTAGGTAGTGCAGAGATATAGAAATCAGTATAAACAGGGTAGCTGCGAAGCAGAGAAGGAGTAGAAGCGCATTCAGTTTATCAGTACAATCAGTTTATCAGTACATTCAGTCTATCAGTACATTTAGTTTATCGGTACATTTAGTTTATCTTGCCATATCCCATGCTTATCCCATATTATCTTGTTACTATGGTTTAGTCTTATATTTAGTTTATTCATGTCATGACCCTTTTCCTCATTTAAATACTAAGAATCACTGGACCAGACTTTATGTCAGACCTAGTTTGCTTTCGCCTCTTTTCTTCCGCCGCCCCTCCCCCCAGGTTGTCAGGGAGGGAATAGCTCAGTTTTGTGTGGACTGTTACTCTTTCCAAGCTTGAACACTCTTTGATGCGTTGCCTTGGACTCTCTCTTCTACTGATATGGCTGGCTCATGCTTTATTTGGGAAAATCATTTTATGCTTCTTTATTTTTGTAAACAAGACAGGATACTTTGGTATTGTAAAATAATCTTTGTACAAGCTGTTTATCAATGAAATAAAGTTTTATTTATTCGACGCTGCTTTAGTTGTTTGTCTTGTAATTTATCTGCATCTTTTACCTATAATGCTCCACCGAAATTAAGGCATTCCCTTTGAGAGTGGCCTTAACAGAGGTGGGGTGTATCACTTGGTATCAGAGCCGAAGGTTATAGGATTAGATAAAAGATTTCAAAATTTATTTTTGAAACGGTTTCAAAAGAAGCATTTTCAAAAGAAAAGTTTTGTTTTAAAGGCATATTCCCCAAAGCCATATGCACTATCTTCTGATCCTCTGTTTGAGTCCTTGTTTCCTTCTTTCCTGAGTCTCCGGGGCTCCTGGCTTTCTGGGAGGTAACCTCATCGCGACATTGTTCCGTAGGCTTGATGAGACTACGACACTTGTCAAAGGGCAAATAAGTGCCTAACCTCCATCTGTAGCCGTAATTTTGTTTCGAGCTTTGTAGGATTCTCCGTGCGATGGAGGCAACTTCCGAGAGACATGTCAACAAGTTACACAAGGGTGGCAAAGTTGAGAATGAGGGGGTTTGGCTAAGGAGCACAACACAAGGATGAAGAACCCATGGATATGGACTTGGTTCACAAAGGAGGGGAGGAAAGACCAGAGGAAGTATCTTTATTTTTGTATAACGGGTCGTATAATTAAGGGCAAGGGCAAGAACAAGGGATAGGATTTTCCGGATGGCGAGTGCATGCTCTCACCACCAGCATACCTGAGAGAAAGAGGCGGTAAGATTTTGGTTGAAAGAGTTCTTCCTTTTCAATTATCCTATTAGTACTCCTTCCGATTTTAGCGCTTCACATCCGTACATATATCTGCTTCCATAGTTAAGTCTCTGCACCCTAGATATTGTGTAGTAGAGGATCCCATTATAGTCTCAAATCCAATTGCTGGTTCGACCCATTTATCTTTGACTTGTGAGGATTTGAGAATAGATATATTTATGCTTATGTTTTTGGGCTATGGGTTGATTCTAGGCATTGATTGGTTAGCTAGTAATTATGAAACAAGGGTAGTTAGACTTTCGAATTTGCCTCGATAATACCCTTGAGATTTCATACGATCCTAAGGGATCAGTTTGTCTTAGCTACCTAGAATCACTTTACTTATCTATCGACGATTTTTGATCCATTGGGGTAGTCCATGAGTACGCAAGATGTTTTGACTAGGGTAGGGGTTTTCCCCCTAAGAACTCGAGACAGACTTTTGCATGTGTCTAGATGACACGACAAAGCCAGTTATGCGATCAACGATAATTCTGGAGCAAGATTTGCGAGGATAGCAAGAGTCGGTAAAGTGCCCAATGTTTTGGTTGTTTTGTTAGTATCATCTCACATAGATCGTCCAAATTTGGAGGAGGTATCCCTTGGGTGCTTGTCTGATATTGGTTTAGTCCTTTGGGGTTTGTACCTGAGGGATTTCGAGTTCGACTAGGATGGTTTGCGTGAGAAATAAATGGTTGGGGCTGGCAGCCAAAGTTAGACTGACCTTAAGAGAGGTAATAAGCACATAGTAACCATTAGCTTTGGACCCTCAGACTTGCAGCATGATGGATAAGCTAAGTAGTGGAGAGACCTTTAATCATATACACTTGGTATCGTGAAGTCAAATTATTTAAGATACAATATAGTGAAGCTCAAGAAGATGCGACTTAGAAGACTGAAGACTATATACGTGCATCATACCCTCTTTTTTGAGGGTATATTCCTGATCTCTTTTGCTAGAAACTTTAGGCATTTTTGTTTCCATCTTTTTAAGTATATCCTCTAGGTCCTATCTTCGTGATCCTTAGGTAGAAACCAATGGATATAAACATGTATTTGAAACGTATTATGATTGATGGTTGCAAGTGGTTGCTCGTGGATGCATATACACACATTAGGCACTAGATCGGCTCAGTCACTTTGATATTGCATTTGCATATATGTATTTGTTTATGGATTGAACTTGATGTGTTGCATTTGACTGAATGCTTGTGCACTCATAAAGAAATGATATGTATCGTTAGGATTGCATACATGATGGACTCATGGCACTGACATAATTCGCATTAAAGAGGTCAACTGAATCAGTAAACCACCTGATTTTACATTAGATAAGGACATGTACACACACTATGCATAGAATCATGAAAGCATTAGAAATCCTCTTAGGGACAACGGATGCCTGTGATTGAATGGTTGAGTAGATGGATGCTGGATGTTAGGATACATTCTTCTTAACTTGAATATTTCAGGGACGAAACCTTTTAAGGACGGGAGAATGTTATTTCTGTAAACGTTAATGTAACAAATCAAAGTATACTTAATTTTTAAGAGAAGTATTAAGGGAAATGGGTTATGCCATTGCGTTCATCTCGGAATTCTGCTTGAGACAGAGTCCGAGTTTGCGTGAATTGGACTTCGTATGAAGAAGTTATGGCCTTCAGAAGTTTCAACTCAAATTTAAAAATAGCTCGAACTGAATTCAAAATTCAAAACAGAACCCATAAGCGGGCTGGGCAGGAAATTTCCCGCCCAAGATCCAGGTCGACCAGGGGGTCGACCTCCCCCCTGTAGGTCGACCTGGCAGTCGACCTGCCCTGTTTTTCCAGATCCGAGGCTGAATTCATTTTTATGTATCAGGGCTGATTTCTGGACCAAATTCATGAGTTCTACGCTATATAAACGCCCCCAAACTTCACTTTCTCCACACAACCTCATTACGCCTATACTCTGCCTCAATCCTAATTAAAATAAATCCTATTCTCCATTAAAACAAGTTATAGTTCTTCATCAAATTGGAGATTCAAATCAAGATAAAGCTTCAAGTTGGACCATAGGCATTCCGCTTCAAGCAACGTCACCCGAATCATAGCAAATCGCCTTTTCTAAACCGATCATTGTAAGTTTGGTTATTCCTAAGATTTGAACGTGTAATTGGAATTGTGAATGTAATGAATCTAAATATAGAACTATACAAATTTGCAAGTTATTTATATTTGAATCGTGCTTATGTCAAATCTAACGTTATCTATGCCTTTAGATCTGATTATCGATTGTGGCCTAGAACTTATTGTGGCTAATTGCCAATGACTATGATTATGGGACTTTTGCCTAAGACTATGACTATGAAATTGTTGCCCATGAAACTATCGCCTATGATTATGATTCATGAAAAGAGATAATTACATATGACTATGACTATAAGACTGTTGTCTATGATTATGACTATGATTCATAATTTTGAGACTATTGCATATGATTCATGACTATGAGACTATTACCAAGATTTATGACTTTGAGACTACTGCCTCTGACATTGATTAAGAAACTATTGTGATTAGTCGCCCATGACTATTATGGTTAATTGCCTATAACTATTGTAGTCAGTGATTTATGCCTATTCCAATTAACAAATTAGGTTGTACTTCGAACTGGCATTATGTTAGACCAAATCACCTATGCCTATTCCCTTAATTATGTTAGATCACTTTTTTGGGGTGTAAATAGTCTAGATTATTCGTATTCACTGTTATGTACATCAAACCCATTGGAACCATTATTTTTGAATTCGGTTCATTCTTGCATGGCTATTCTTTTATATCAATTCTCGTGCTTAGCCCCTATTCCTTGCTTTCATACTATTCGTATCATTTCATTAGTAATTAGAAACTTGTGAAATCATGGTATACGTACGATTACGGCACGGGAATTTGGGCGTAGCTTAATTTAGTTAGTTTGGCATAATAAATATGTTGGCATAGTCTAAATTGGCTATAATAGTGAATGATTTACATGCATATTAGACTTGGGCATAAGTTGATAAATTTAATTGGCCGCAAAGTGTGTAATTGGCAGGTAAACCAAGTTTTGGACATAAACGGTAAACTAGAATATTAAATCTAGTTTTGACATGAACCGTAAATTGGAATATTAATCTAGATTGGGCACGAATTGTAAAAGGGGAATATTAAATCTAAATTGGTATAAACTTCAAGTTGGGCTGATTGATAGGTAAATCAAGTTTTGGGCATAGAATATAAATATGCTAATTTGCATGACAAATGAAAATGATCTAGGCTAAATTGATTTACGGAAAATTTACATAAATAGTAAATATGTAAATTTAGTAAAAGACGAATATGCCTAACCCGAGGTTAGACTGAGTTATGGTGTAAAACTGCCTGGAACCGACCGGCACATCCAGTGACCACAACACTACCTGTCTAATGTGGGTGGTTAGTGCATCAGGCCCAAAAAGACCCGAGGTTAGACAGGGTTGTGGTGTAAACCTGCCCGGAACCGACCAGCACATCTAGTAACCACAACAATATCTGTCTAATGTGAGTGGTTAGTGCTTTAATTAATTAATTAATTAAGGCTCATGAATAAGTCAAGCTAGAAATGGTGAGGTTAAGTAATTAGGGAGAACAATTAATCGTAATAACATGTTAACTAGGCAAGTGGGTGAGGTTAAGTAAAACTACAACACTTAACCGTTACAACATGTTAATTAGACAAGTGGGTGAGGTTAAGTAAATTTAGAACACTTAACCATTGTAACATGTTAATTAAACAGATGATAGGGTTAAGTTAACTAAGGTGATACTTAACCAAAATATATAATGACATGTGGTAGGGTTAAGTAATACAAGAGGAAAACACTTAACCAATTATATAACATGATGTATGGGAAGGGTTAAGTTAACACGAGAACAACACTTAACCAATATAACATGATTTGAGGTAGGGTCAAGTCAACACCAGAAGGAAACACTTAACCAACATAACGTGACGGGTGGATGGGTTAAGTCAAATTGAATTGATTATTGACACTTGACCAATATAACTTGATGAGCCAATGGGGTTAAGTTAAATGGATGAACAGGGTTAAGTTAATAAATCATACTTAACCAATCCAACATGATAAGAAAGAAAGGTTAAGTTAACAAGAACCACTAAGCCAACACGACTTGACGAGTAGGAGGTTAAGTACACGTCGGGTAGGTGAGTAATATTAGTAAATATAGGCCCACAAAACTTAACCATTAAATAAACATGCTTGAATCCGTAGGAAGATTAAGTGCACATCGGGTTGGTGGGTAATATTGGTAAATGTAGGCCCAGAAAACTTAACTGTTAAGAATACATGCTAGAATCGGTGGGAGGGTTAAGTACATCTCCTATAGGTGGGTAATATTTGTATATATAGGCCCACAAACTTAACTAGCAGGAAACCCTATTAACGAGGACCCATTTCAGCAGTAACCCACAAAGATGTATCATGGTACCCTGAAACTAGGCAGGGTGGGGCACGATTACTGGGCTGATTATAAGCGGTCAAAGATAACGGCAGAGGGTACGTCAGTGTAGGTTCCGACGGTTTACGGGCATGCACGTACTCCGGAGTGGGAAAAAGTAGGCATTAGGTACCAGTAGTTATACACTGTACATCTTGAATCGTGTCGGGTCGCTATCATAAGGCTTGATACACCTTATAGTGGGGCCAACACAGAGTATCTACACGCAAGAGAGGGCCGACTGACACAGACACATGGAAGCTTAATACAAGTAGGTAGCATAATCCCTAGTTGGACCTAGGTCACGTAAACCCTAAATCCGAGAAGCGTTCAATAGGTAGCATAAACCCTAGTGGCCCTGGGTAGCGTAAACTCTGGTTGAGTCTAGTAAGCACTCGATAGTAAACCCTAGATTAGATCTAGGTAATAAACGGAATCCCAAATAGATGTACACATGAAGGCAACCGCAAATACGGGGATTGGGATCACATTATCATATGATCATAGATTACTAGTTTGGACACCAGTTAGGTAGTGCAGAGATATAGAAATCAGTATAAACAGGGTAGTTGCGAAGCAGAGAAGGAGTAGAAGCGCATTCAGTTTATCAGTACAATCAGTTTATCAGTACATTCAGTCGATCAGTACATTCAGTTTATCGGTACATTTAGTTTATCTTGCCATGTCCCATGCTTATCCCATATTATCTTATTACTATTGTTTAGTCTTATATTTAGTTTATTCATGTCATGACCCTTTTCCTTGTTTAAATACTAAGAACCACTGGACTTACCAGACTTTATGTCTGGCCTAGTTTGCTTTCACCTCTTTTCTTCTGTTTCCCGCTCCCCCATAGGTAGTCAGGGAGGGAATAGCTCAGATTTCTGTGGACCTTTACTCTTTCCAAGCTTGAAGACTCTTTGAAGTGTTGCCTTGGACTCTCTCTTCTACTGCTATGGCTGGCTCATGCTTTATTTGGGAAAATCATTTTATGCTTCTTTATTTTTGTAAACAAGACACGATACTTTGGTATTGTAAAACAATCTTTGTACAGGCTGTTTATCAATGAAATAAAGTTTTATTTATTCGCCGCTGCTTTAATTGTCTGTCTTGTAATTTATCTGCATCTTTTACCTATAATGCTCCACCGAAATTAAGGCATTCCCTTTGAGAGTGACCTTAACGGAGGTGGGGTGTTTCAGTTATCGAATAAGGTTATTCGAAGAAGAGAATTAATCGAATATTGTTTATTTGAAAGTAGTTATCGAATACTGGTTATTCGAAAGGAATTATCAAATATTAGTTATTCGAAAGGAGTTATCGAATATTAGTTATTCGAAAGGAGTTATCGAATATTAGTTATTCGAAAGGAGCTAACGAATATAGTTTATTCAAATAGAGTTAAAGGAGTTATCGAATAGAGTTTATTCGAATAGAGTTAAAGGAGTTATCAATATAGTTTATTCGAATAGAGGTAAAGGAGTTAATTGATTATAGTTTATTTGAATAGAGTTAAAGGAGTAAATCGAATATAGTTTATTCGAAAGGAGTTAATTGAATGTAGTTTATTCGAAAGGAGTTAATCGAATATAGTTTATTTGAAAGGAGTTAATTGATTAGAGTTAATCCAATAGAGTTAAATCAAATATTGCTAATAGAATAGAGTTAATCGAATAGAGTTAATCGAATAGTGTTAATTGAATAGAGTTAATCGAATATGGCTATTCAAAGAAAGATTATCAAATATAGCTTATCCGAAGGAAAGAGTTATCGAATAGAGATTTATTCGAAAGAGAGTTGCGTAAGGAAGTTTGTTAAAGAATTAAAAGGTAAACCTTGTCTGTTTCGAAGTTATAAATGTTGTTCAGTTAAGGTATGAGAGGTAGTTGTACCCCAACTTGATTCGCGTCATTTTTAACTAAGGAATGGCTAAGGTTTGACATCGAAGATTGGTTAAGTGAATTTAGTTAACGAGTATAATGGTTTGAGTTGGCATAGCGATGTTTAATTTAAACATCTGTTTAAATCCAATGTAGGAGTTTCGGAAATGTTTTCCAAATAAGAATCAGAAATGTTTTCTAATAAAGAAAATAAGAAATGGGAATGTTTTCCAATGTTAATAACATATATTTTATAAATTTAGAAAATAAGAAATGTTGAATATATGGAAACAGGAATAGGGAAATGGATAATTGAATGACAAATTAAATTAAAGTGGATCAGTTTTGATTGATGATTTGCTCGGTAAGATTTCCATTTGGAAACCGTTGTTTGTACACATGTTTTCCTTTGATAGTTAAATCACTGACTATTGAAGATTTTGACCATTTGCATTGTCAATACGGAGAGACCGGGATCAGATTCATTATCTGAAAACCACTCTGTATGGACGTTAGCGTTGCGATGAAATATGATGAAGATAATTGAAGATGGAGTTATGCAAGGGCTGTTCTGGCGATCCTATGTAGAAATTGCCTAAGATGGATTTATATAATAGTACCTTCGGTTGTCCAGTCCCAGGACGACCTGTATATAAGAATGTTTGACAGATTATTTTAGAAGAACGCGTAAGTTGATCTCTCCAAACGTATGTATGTTTGGTGGCGGAGAAATTCATTTCTCTTAGCTCTATACCCGTTGTATTTTTGGGGAAATCAATTTGTGATTTGGCGGGTATGACGATGTGACATTCAAAGTGAAAAAATGTGTGATTTGTCAGAGATAAACGTGACCTCTAGCCTCACAACTGGGAAATTACAAAAATCGGGCGGGCAGCATGGCTATGTGTGTTGCTTTCTTTAGGGTGTATTATCACCTATCTGGATATTTTCATTTCATTCTTTAATCTATTCGATGCTGTCCCATTCGGGAAACGATTGCTAATCCCATTCGTTGGTGATATACAATTGATACAGTCAAGCGAAATAAGTGGTCGGACATGTGTGGCCGGGTTGTAAGATGTTCTTGTTGAACCTAGTGTATTCCTCTCTAGAGGTACACTATCGGAAGGTGGTTCCATACCTTGTCATAATTGGTAATCCATTATCTAATAAGTGCTCGCGATTTTGATTGTATACTATGTATGTAGAACGAGAGATGAAAGCGTTTCTGCTAGATGATTATTATATTGTGGTTGACAGACACTATTATAATATCAATGAGTTTAGATATAAATATTATCGTTTCTTTCAAAATGATTTGAAAGTTAAATCAAATTGATTTGGATTCTCATAAGGGAAAAAACCATTCCGTTATACGGTGTGGTCTTATGTGATCTCGTTTAATTACTCAACTGTTTTAAATTGTTTTACTCACACCAGTCCCATGACTGACCCAGAGTTTGTTTTGTTTTGTTTTCCCTAAACTCTTGGGTGCCCAATTTTGTACGTGCAGTCAAGTAGTCAGGATTTTACAAATATACTTGGAGAGCTTGAAGCAGGAGACTTCAGGATTATATAGCTATTGTTATTTCCGTTGTGTTGTAAGTGTTGTACAATGATAATGTTACTGTATATATATACTGATTTTATTTCAAAGATATGTTATCTATTATATGTTGTTCATTCTGCTGTGAGATTCGTGTTACTCTAATGTTGTATGTTCTTCTTCTTCTTCTATTCTAATTTTCTATCTTATCTATTCTTACCCTCTGTTTTCTTTCTATTAGTTTTCTGGTTTCCAGCGCAATTGGGGTTGGTCTTGTGTTATTTGGTCAGCTCAAATTGTACCGGAATTTCGGGACACTACAGTTGGTATCAGAGCTGAAGGTTAAGTATTACCTTGGCTCTGTGGCGTGACTCGGTAGATATGGGGTTAGTAATACCCTAGACTGAGTTGAGTGTAAATATACGAGTGAATGTATTTGTTATTTGATATAAAGTGGTTTTATATTGTGGAGATTTATTGGTTGAGTTGTTTATGAGTTCTGGTTGATCAGTTTGATCCTACTGTATCGGTAGGGGTTTATAAACACTTGAATACGATGGACCGACATAGTATGGTTTGAAAAAAAGGGTAATGAAATAATTTTACCTAAATATATTTTGATATAAAGAAAATATATATATTAGAATCATTATAGTTATTAAATGTGTTGGTTGTAATTATAATCAAATAAGATTATAATAGAGATGGTTATATAAATAGCCAATCAGAATTCATACACTTGTAATATATGAAATCAAATGAATTAAATCAGAATTTAAATCAGAATTGGAATTAAAATTCCGAAAACATGAAAGAATTTATAAATGGAATTGGATTAAATATATGAGAATTTTAAAATCTTGGGAGATTTTAAATTGTTTTACAAGCATTGTGAATGGTATTTTGAAATGTATTTCAAAGTGGAAATGTTTGGAAATGGTTTTGAAAAGTGATAAAGTATTGAACTCACTTCGATCGCTGGAAAATAGATTCTGATGATGACAACTGCATCATCGGTGTTCATTTTCGAGTTGTAAGTGACGGATTACTACCTAAAGTTTTATTTTTGGAAATGTTTTGTGAAAACAAGTTGTTTGATATTCAAAAAGGATGGTTTGACTTTTGAAAAGCTAAGCTGTTTGAAAACTCCCAGGAAGACTATTTAAAATAAAAACAAATTAAACAGAAGTTTGTGAAACAAATTGAGATTTGAAATAAAGTCTATTAAGCGGAAAATTGAATTAGAATATAATGATATCGAGTAAGTGTATTGGATTGGTGAGTTAAGTATTTGGAATCGGGAATGAAACTCGAGTTGAAATGAGATCTGGGTTTAATATAAGCGAATGAAGTGATTGGAGTTGACTGAGATGACATTGGTATATGTTGAATTGGTAACAAATGCAAAGGATATAATGATATGCCCGACAAAAACGTACAAGTTTATATTGGTATAAGCATGAGATTTATGAGCCTGTTTGGCAAGCCGCTTGGCATTTTGATTTTCTTTTGGGTTGGAGATGGCGTAGAGCGGCGAGTGGTAGTTGTATCGATTGACCAGTACAAAGGAGGTGCTAGCGAAAATTTTCGAAAATTTCGGATGTTAGAAAATTTTCAGGATTTTTGAAAATTTTCGTTGATAAGAATTAATTAATATTTAACTGAAATTAAATTGGTTCAGTTGAAACTGAAGTTAAGAAGTGAACAAATAATTTTAACCCCATTAATAGGGTTTGTTTTCTACCATAGCAATTTCGAGGACGAAATTATTTTAAGGGGGAAAGAATATAACGACCCGTATTTTCAGAGATATAATAATTAATTTATTTAATTATTTAAATAATGATTTAGGGAATTAAATCGATGTTTAATTAAATAATAGTGAATATTTAATTAAATTAAATAATAGAGTAATATATTTAATTTCTGAAATAGCCTAATATAGTAGAATTGGCAATATTGTGTGAACTGGATTATTCAAAATATATAATTCAGTTTAAAATTTGAATTATAATAACGATCATATTTAGATAACGATAGTCGAGCGTATAATTATATTATAATTAAAATCGAGCTTGAAATGGCGCTGCATTTCGTAAATTGGCGATTCGAACTTCAATTGAATATACAGAATCCGTTTTAAATCGGATTTCTGTAGAACAAGAAATGTTCGGAGCCGGTGAAGTATATTATTCTAAAAGAAGAGAAAAATCAAGATTTCATTGTGTAGATTTTGAGTTATGTCCAGATCAAAATTTCGAAAAGTCGTTATGGAATTTCTTTATAATTTATAACGAATTATTTATATTTTAAAAAGGATTTAAATACAAATCAAATATCGATATAACTGAGAACTTTGGAATATCAAGTTATAAATCTCGATATGGAGCCGTATGGTATTCTATTGTGAATAGATACGATAATATTTATTTATAAATATTTAATTTGATTATTTTTAAATATATTTATATATTTAAATGAGTTATTTAGAGCTTTAAAAATAGCCAGTTTTGCAAACAACCTCCGTTTTCGACGAAACTAATTTTGTTTGATTCGTAATATCAAATTATTGTTAGATTTCAAATTTCGTATTTTTTGAGTCACTGTGTGGCCTTACGGATTTTGATGTGAAAAACAGTCAGTATTTTGACAGTTAAAAATACGCTGTGTGAGCAAACAGAGTCGGAATTCGATGAAACCGGTTTCGTTGGGTTCGTAATGTCAAACTGTTATTATATGTCAATTTTTATCAAATTTGGATATTGTATGTGATCACAGGGATTTTTAAACATCGAATGTAGACAACGATTCAATTTAAATCAATATAAAATCGAATATTTAAAATAATGTTTTCTCCTATAAGTATAACACAACTCTCTAACCCTAGGAATTTCAATTTCTCTGGTCAACAATTTTGGGCCGTCAGTTTTCCTCTTCAACTGAATTCGTCTTCTTTATAAAATCATAACAAACCAAGGAAAAATCTAAAAATCAAGAAACGAGTTTATTTGAGTCCCTGAGATCATCCTCTTCGTCTTCATATGAGTTTTGTAACACCCCACCTCCGCTAGGGTCACTCACAAAGGGAATGCACTAGGTTTGGTGAAGCATTATCGAGGTAAACATGCACAGAAATATTACAAGACAGAACATATATAAAACAGCAGAAGTAAAACAAATTTCATTACCTTATAAAATAAGGTCTAAAGCCTTTTACATCAGAATACATCAAAACCTGTCTTGCAATAGTAAAGAAGCATAAAACCATTTCATAAATTATTCCCCAAGTAAAACAGTAAAGTAGCCATAGCCAAGAAAAGTCCAAGCCATGCGTGATGACCTTCAAGCAGAAGAAGTCCGAACTAGATAACAGTGTTTCCTCCCTGAAACCTGGGGGGAAACAGAAGACAAAGAGGCGAAACAAAACGGGGTCAGTCATAAAGACTGGTAAGTCCTATCTACTTCCAGTATAAAAACAGGTAAAGGTAACATGACATGCATAAATTGAAAGTAAACATAAGGATGACTACAAGATAGATAAAGTAAACCAGGGTAACAGGCTGAACTACTGTAGCAAGGTAAACTAAGATATCACGATAAACTACGGTGTCATGATAAATCAAGGTATCACATCGTCAGGTTTCTATCAAGTATACTATCCCAAGGTATCTATCCTGTATACAATCCCATGGTGTCTATCACGTATACCATCCCAGGGTATTTATCATGTATATTTGCTTTGCACCTCTCGTACTAGTATCCCAACCCGCGTCATGTGTCAACTATGAATGTCCCTTGCCCAATGTCATGTAATGGTCCATGTCAACCTAATATATATAGCATATGTAGGTTTTCCCAACTCGCATGTTTCTTTCCATGTATAAGTTCAGTCTTTGCCGTAGGCCATACGGGCTTTCCCATGTAAACGTTTTATCCTTGAGGTTATTTTGGACTGTTACCCTTGATCTGGTTATGTTTTCTTACCATGAACTATCGCGTGTTCACTTAGGATTTATGTCACCTAGGACCACTAAGGATTATTCTACCTAATGAACATTTCCGTGTCTCGGTTTGGGTTCAGCCACCTAGGGCCACTAGGGATTATGCCACCCGTCAACCGCGCCCTTTATCCCGCGTATGTATCGTGAATCGTTTTCCATGTCTAGTCGCACATGTTCCTCAATGTGCCATCCGAGTTCCGTGCCAGGGCAAATCAAGAAATACGGAACTTGGTCGAGCTTTAAGTCGTCTGCTGATGCAGATATCAAGGTCTGTTTTTGTACCCGTGGCTATGGTCCCATGTGACCCCTCCCTCAACTACTGAAAGGCAATCCAAGAAAAATCATTTATGAGAACTACATCCCGGCCCCACTATAGCCCCACTTTCCTATGGGCCAACCTCACCCATGACTCGATAGCAAGAACATGGTCTGTTGGGAGTTCTCTGCCTTTCCGTTCGTACACGATTGACTAAAGATGGTAGGTAGTCGGCGACGTGCTATCCAAGGCAAAAACAAGTATCGTCGACTCCACGCTAATCCACCCCAGTCTTTAGGTCGCTCGCATAGCAACCAAGGCATACTCTTGGCTCTTCTACCGCAGACCTTAACCTCTATGAGGCCGGGTTTCATGGACCACCTGCCACCTCACAGAGGGATACCAAGAGTACCCTCACGTCCCCTGAAGCTACCGCTTTGTCACCCAGTTCGTTGGAGCCCTTATCCAAGTCGGATAATTTGCTCCTCCTCGTGTGTTTAAGCGATGACCTACCATATCGGGTTACTCATCCATTCATGAACTAGTCCCAAGTCCTTGGCTGAGAATTATTACTTAGTTATACTTAACTAAGGTTTACCACTTAGCTTCTTTTCCTCGTTACCCTTGATTAACCACACTTTTCTACCTAGTTCCTCTCACTAGGGTTTTGTCTATTGGGTTAAGTGTTGTTATTCAGGTTCATGACTTAGCCCGCCTACGAATCATGTCAAGATTGGCTAAGTATTTAAGTATAAGGCTTAGCCCTACAAGTTGGTTAAGTATACCAAGAAGCGCATGACTTAACCCTATCAAGTGAAATTGGTTAAGTATTGGTTTGTCTTAACCCTATCAGATTATCGTGTTAGATTGATCAAGCATAAATTATCTAAATCGCATCAGATCATCGAGCCAGATTGGTTAAGTACGGGTTATCTTAACCCCATCCACTAATCATACTACAAGGGTTAAGTATATTCAAAAGGTCTTATGACTTAACCCTATCCAGTCCACATGTTAGATTGGTTAAGTATAGGTTACTTAACCTCATCAAATCATCATGTATAATTGGTTAACTATAAGTTACTTAACCCCATTAAATTATCATGTTAAGTTGGTTAAGTATTGGTTGCTTAACCTCATTGAATTACCAAGTTTAGATTGGTTAAGTGTTTAACTTAACCCCATCGAATTACCGTGTTTAGATTAGTTAAGTATAGGTTACTTAACCCCATCTAATTACCGTGTTTAGATTAGTTAAGTCTAAATTACTTAACCCCGTCTAATTACCAAGTTGGATTAGTTAAGTGTAAATTACTTAACCCCATCTAATTACCAAGTCGGTTTAGTTAAGCGTAAATTACTTAACCCCATCTCCTAATTGTCTTGTAAGCTTAAGTGTCATTAAGAAATCAAGCCCGGTCCCACTTAACCTACCCATTCGTGTCATATCGGTTAAGTGTCATTAGTCAAATTTACTTAACCTTATCATGTGGCATTAATTCAATTAATGCACTCTCAACCTCTCACATTAGACCTTGTTGTGGTTACTAGTTAAGCCGGGCGGGTCCGGGTAGTTTTACACCACAACCTAGTCTAACCTCGGGTCTTAAGCGCGACATGACCGACTTCTCACATTGAATCCTATTGTTTGTAGCCACTAGTTAAGCCGGGCGGGTCCGGGTAGATGTATGCTACAAACTCAACTCAACCTCGAGTTGGCCACTTTCATGTTTGGTCTAGTGTCATATTACACTTACAACCCCCGTGTCTAGTTTCAAGTCCCATGTTTACCCCACATGTCATGTCCCCATTTAGGTGTATCATGAGTGTCATATTTTCATGAAATCCCATATCAAATTTTCATGTCATAATCACGCTCGTCTATCCTACCCAAATCGTGTTTCCAACCCAAGTAAAAGCGAGTAAACATAGTAAGGATACTATGCTACATATTCGCCTCAAAACATGCACGATGCCAAGAAGGGATTGGCCACAAACATGCATAGTATCAAAAAGGGTTTGGCCTCAAAATATGCATAGCATCATAAGGGGTTTTTGGCCAAAAACGTGCATAGTATCATAAGGGAATTTGGCCACAAACATGCATAGTATCATAAGAGAATTTGGCCACAAACATGCATGATAACATAAGGGGTTTGGGTTCATTTACATGCATAAGCCCCAAAGTCAAATCTTTGCCAATGTTTCACAAGTCAAATGGTTCCCAAAGGTTCATGCTAACATTCCATAGATAAAGATTCAAACTTGCAAGATATACTAGGTTAAACATAACATAAGTGGCATGATTTAGTCACTAAGCATAGGCCAAAGTCATAGGTTCAAGCAAAAGAGACATGACAAGGTTCATATAGGCTAGCATACTTATGTTTCATCACATTTTATCCCATGTCACTTTAGAACCACCGTTAGAATCTACAAGTAGCTAGAACTTACATAGCGTGGCAAGAGAAAGATCATGAATCGTCTTGACCAAGAAAGGTGGCTCCTTTGTTGAAGAATCGTCATGAAACTTGCATAGCAACGTTGATTCACTCCCTTGATTTGATGTAGCAAGCTAGCACCTTTGATTCGGATCCGATTTGAATGCATGAGCTCTTGGAGTTGGAGATGGAGGCCATGATCAAGATTGATTTTGGCGGCACTTCATGGCATGAGTGATTTGTGAGGGTTTTGGCTAGGTTTAGGGGTCTTTTTATAGATGTTAGGGTAGTTTTAGGCCGTAGGATAAACCCTAGGATAGATCTGAATCGTCAAAATCCGTCATAGGCCTCCAAAACCGAGCCAAAACCAGAAGCAGGTGCACCAGGTCGCTGGTTCGACCAGGGGGGGTCGACCCAGGGGTCAACACCCATGTCGACCCCCTGGAGGGGGGTCGACACCCATGTCAACACGGGTGTCGACACCCTGTGTGTCTGGCGGGAATTTTCCCGCCTTCTCTTTTTGGGCTGAATTCGAATCTGTTTTCGGATTTGAATTTTCGTGAAACTTCGCGAGGCCATATCTCGGTCATACGGGCTCCGATTTACGAAATTTCGGACTCTATTTCGCGTATTTTTCCGAGACGAATGCAATGGCGCAAACCGTTTATCCTGATTTAGATTTTATAATTTAATTCTGCCTTGATTCTTGTCTTAACACGTTGTTAAAATTCGGGTTGTTACATTCTCCCCTCCTTTAAGGATTTCGTCCCCGAAATCTCCAAGTTAGGAAGAACGTATCCTACCATCCATCATCCATCTACTCAAAACATCATCCACAAGTAATCATTGTCCTTAAAAGATTTCTAATGTTGTATGAACATATGCAGAAAGTGTGTGTATATGTTCCTTAGCTAATGGTAATAATCAGGCCTGAATGATCTTCTAATGCAAATTATGTTTAGTACCATGAATCCAACATGTATGCAAATAGTCCTAGTCATATAAACACTATATGTGTGCACAACCATTCATTCATATGCAACATCCACATGATAACACATT
This sequence comes from Allium sativum, assembly GCA_030737875.1. Lineage (NCBI taxonomy): Eukaryota > Viridiplantae > Streptophyta > Magnoliopsida > Asparagales > Amaryllidaceae > Allium > Allium sativum. The sequence continues at coordinate 660,912,793 of CM060920.1, forward strand.
CAATTTCATCCATAAACAGGTATAAATACTCGTGCATATGCAATATGAAATGTGAGTGTGTCGATCTAGTATCTAATGTGTATTCGCGCATCCACGAGCAACCACTTGCAACCATTTGCAACCATATCAATCATAACATGTTTCAAACACATGTTTACATCCATAGGTTTCTACATAAGGTTCTCACGATAGGATCGAGGAGATAAACAAGGTAAACTCCCTACGGGGTTTGCAACAAAAACAGGACCGAGAGGATATTCACCAAAAGATAACATGCGAGCAAGCTCTACAGGAAAAACCAAGGATCCAGGATATACTCTTAAAAAGAGATATTGATGCGCGTATCTAGCCTTCAACCTTCTAAGTCGCCCTCCCTTGAGGTTAAGTCCATTGTGCCTTGACCGTCTTTTAACTTCATGATCCCGTAGCTTCTTAATTCCTGTTTCCAAAACATGGGTCGGAACCCATTTCATCGTCGTCTCTCGTTCCTTTTTCACTTATCTTTCCCTAGTATACTTGGCTCAAACGTATCCACTTACTCATGCAAGCTCTCTGAAATTCTCTAGGGAATTCTGGATCTCGCTTGCCAATGCCAATCCATATTGCCAAGAGTATTTACTAGGGTGATCCCCATAACTCATGCATAAGCGAAACGAACCATCCGCCTTCGCGGCGAATCCTACTCGAACGGATTACCAACAACTGCATCCCGAGATTCTAGGTAACTAACCATGACAGAACCCAAAAGGTTATACGAGACTTCGAGGGTATTACCAAGGTGAGTCGAGAGTCTAACTACCCTCTTTCCAAAACCGAGAATGGCACCCCTTATTGGGTGACCACTTTATCCGTAGAATCCATCCGTAGCCGAGATATGTCATTCTCAAATCCAAACAAGTCATGATGAAATGGACCGACTCTCCAACCAGATTTTGGAACAAAAGTGGGATCTTCTACCATGCTAGTACTAAGGTGCAGAGACTTAACTATCGAAGCAGACTTAAATGATGCGATGATCAAAACAAAGTCTAGACGGGACGATAGAAAAGAAAGGCTAAGCCTTTAACAGAAACGGTACCATTCCTCTTAGGTACGCTAGAAATGAGAGCATACAATTGCCCACTCGCTGATCTTGTCCTTATCTTCCTCTGTGGATCAAGCCATACCAACAAGTTGCTTATTCTTAAGCCCGTGTCCTTTATCCTTGCTCTTATTATCCCTTCTTATAACTTCGGTAACAGGTCTCTCGAGAACTTCCTCCATCGTACGGGAAAACACTTACGTAGCTAGACAAGGATTAGTCACAGTTAAAACTACTATGACTACAGATGGAGGAAAGAAAGGAAAAGAGATTTAATCAAGGAAACAATGGATAGTGCTAATGGCTTTTGGGGAATAGCCTTTAAAAACTTTTCTTGAAAAATGCTTCTTTGTAAAACGGTTTCTCAAATAGTTTTCAGAAGGTTTTAAAAACTTTTGCCCAGTCTGGTAACCTGGCTCTAATACCAAATGTAACACCCCACCTCCGCTAGGGTCACTCACAAAGGGAATGCACTAGGTTTGGTGAAGCATTATCGAGGTAAACATGCACAAAAATATTACAAGACAGAACATATATAAAACAGCGGAAGTAAAACAAATTTCATTACCTTATAAAATAAGGTCTAAAGCCTTTTACATCAGAATACATCAAAACCTGTCTTGCAATAGTAAAGAAGCATAAAACCATTTCATAAATTATTCCCCAAGTAAAACAGTGAAGTAGCCATAGCCAAGAAAAGTCCAAGCCATGCGTGAAGACCTTCAAGCAGAAGAAGTCCAAACTAGATAACAGTGTTTCCTCCCTGAAACCTGGGGGGAAAACGGAAGACAAAGAGGCGAAACAAAACGGGGTCAGTCATAAAGACTGGTAAGTCCTATCTACCTCCAGTATAAAAACAGGTAAAGGTAACATGACATGCATAAACTGAAAGTAAACATTAGGATGACTACAAGATAGATAAACTAAACCAGGGTAACAGGCTGAACTACTGTAGCAAGGTAAACTAAGATATCATGATAAACTACGGTGTCATGATAAATCAAGGTATCACATCATCAGGTTTCTATCAAGTATACTATACCAAGGTATATATCCTGTATACCATCCCATGGTGTCTATCACGTATACCATCCCAAGGTATTTATCATGTATATTTGCTCTGCACCTCTCGTACTAGTATCCCAACCCGCGTCATGTGTCAACTATGAATGTCCCTTGCCCAATGTCATGTAATGGTCCATGTCAACCTAATATATATAGCATATGTAGGTTTTCCCAACTCGTATGTTTCTTTCCATGTATAAGTTCAGTCCTTTGCCGTAGGCCATACGGGTTTTCCCATGTAAACGTTTTATCCTTGAGGTTATTTTGGACTGCTACCCTTGATCTGGTTATGTTTTCTTACCATGAACTATCGCGTGTTCACTTAGGAATTATGTCACCTAGGACCACTAGGGATTATGCTACCTAATGAACGTTTCCGTGTCTCGGTTTGGGTTCAGCCACCTAGGGCCACTAGGGATTATGCCACCCGTCAACCTTGCAATTTATCCCGCGTATGTATCGTGAATCGTTTTCCATGTCTAGTCGCACATGTTCCTCAATGTGCCATCCGAGTTCCGTGCCAGGGCAAATCAAGAAATACGGAACTCGGTCGGGAGCTTTAAGTCGTCTGCTGATGCAGATATCAAGGTCTGTTTTTGTACCCGTGGCTATGGTCCCACGTGACCCCTCCCTCAACTACTGAAAGGCAATCCAAGAAAAATCATGTATGAGAACTACATCCCGGCCCCACTATAGCCACACTTTCCTATGGGCCAACCTCACCCATGACTCGATAGCAAGAACATGGTCTGTTGGGAGTTCTCTGCCTTTCCGTTCATACATGATTGACTAAAGATGGTAGGTAGTCGGCGACGTGTTATCCAGGGCAAAAACAAGTATCGTCGACTCCACGCTAATCAACCCCAGTCTTTAGGTCGCTCGCATAGCAACCAAGGCATATTCTTGGCTCTTCTACCGCAGACCTTAACCTCTGTGAGGCCGGGTTTCATGGACCACCTGCCACCTCACAGAGGGATATCAAGAGCACCCTCACGTCCCCCGAAGCAACCGCTTCGTCACCCAGTTCGTTGGAGCCCTTATCCAAGTCGGATAATTTGCTCCTCCTCGTGTGTTTAAGCGATGACCTACCATATCGGGTTACTCATCCATTCATGAACTAGTCCCATGTCCTTGGCTAAGAATTATTACTTAGTTATACTTAACTAAGGTTTACCACTTAGCTTCTTTTCCCCGTTACCCTTGATTAACCACGATTTTCTACCTAGTTCCTCTCACTAGGGTTTTGTCTATTGGGTTAAGTGTTGTTATTCAGGTTCATGACTTAGCCCGCCTACGAATCATGTCAAGATTGACTAAGTATTTAAGTTCAAGGCTTAGCCCTACAAGTTGGTTAAGAATACCAAGAAGCGCATGACTTAACCCTATCAAGTCAAATTGGTTAAGTATTGGTTTGTCTTAACCCTATCAGATTATCGTGTTAGATTGATCAAGCATAAATTATCTAAATCGCATTAGATCATCAAGCCGGATTGGTTAAGTACGGGTTAGCTTAACCCCATCCACTAATCATACTACAAGGGTTAAGTATATTCAAAAGGTCTTATGACTTAACCCTATCCAGTCCACATGATAGATTGGTTAAGTATAGGTTACTTAACCTCATCAAATCATCATGTATAATTGGTTAACTATAAGTTACTTAACCCCATTAAATTATCGTGTTAAGTTGGTTAAGTATTGGTTGCTTAACCTCGTTGAATTACCAAGTTTAGATTGGTTAAGTGTTTAACTTAACCCCATCGAATTACCGTGTTTAGATTAGTTAAGTATAGGTTACTTAACCCCATCTAATTACCGTGTTTAGATTAGTTAAGTCTAAATTACTTAACCCCATCTAATTACCAAGTCGGATTAGTTAAGTGTAAATTACTTTACCCCATCTAATTACCAAGTCGGATTAGTTAAGCGTAAATTACTTAACCCCATCTCCTAATTGTCTTGTATGGTTAAGTGTCATTAAGAAATCAAGCCCGGTCCCACTTAACCTACCCATTCGTGTCATTTCGGTTAAGTGTCATTAGTCAAATTTACTTAACCTTATCACGTGGCATTAATTTAATTAATGCACTCTCAACCTCTCACATTAGACCTTGTTGTGGTTACTAGTTAAGCCGGGCGGGTCCGGGTAGTTTTACACCACAACCTAGTCTAACCTCGGATCTTAAGCGCGACATGACCGACTTCTCACATTGAATCCTATTGTTTGTAGCCACTAGTTAAGCCGGGTGGGTCCGGGTAGATTTATGCTACAAACTCAACCCAACCTCGAGTTGGCCACTTTCATGTTTGGTCTAGTGTCGCATTACACTTACAACCCCCGTGTCTAGTTTCAAGTCCCATGTTTACCCCACATGTCATGTCCCCATTTAGGTGTATCATGAGTGTCATATTTTCATGAAATCCCATATCAAATTTTCATGTCATAATCACGCTCGTCTATCCTACCCAAATCGTGTTTCCAACCCAAGTAAAAGCGAGTAAACATAGTAAGGATACTATGCTACATATTGACCTCAAAACTTGCACGATGCCAAGAAGGGATTGGCCACAAACATGCATAGTATCAAAAAGGGTTTGGCCTCAAAATATGCATAGCATCATAAGGGGTTTTTGGCCACAAACATGCATAGTATCATAGGGGAATTTGGCCACAAACATGCATAGTATCATAAGAGAATTTGGCCACAAACATGCATGATAACATAAGGGGTTTGGGTTCATTTACATGCATAAGCCCCAAAGTCAAATCTTTGCCAATGTTTCACAAGTCAAATGGTTCCCAAAGGTTCATTCTAACATTCCATAGATAAAGATTCAAACTTGTAAGATATACTAGGTTAAACATAACATAAGTGGCATGATTTAGTCACTAAGCATAGCCCAAAGTCATAGTTTCAAGCAAAAGAGACATGACAAGGTTCATATAGGCTAGCATGCTTATGTTTCATCACATTTTATCCCATGTCACTTTAGAACCACCGTTAGAATCTACAAGTAGCTAGAACTTACATAGCGTGGCAAGAGAAAGATCATGAATCGTCTTGACCAAGAAAGTTGGCTCCTTTGTTGAAGAATCGTCATGAAACTTGCATAGCAACGTTGATTCACTCACTTGATTTGATGTAGCAAGCTAGCACCTTTGATTCGGATCCGATTTGAATGCATGAGCTCTTGGAGTTGGAGATGGAGGCCATGATCAAGATTGATTTTGGTGGCACTTCGTGGCATGAGTGATTTGTGAGGGGTTAGGCTAGGTCTAGGGGTCTTTTTATAGATATTAGGGTAGTTTTAGGCCGTAGGATAAACCCTAGGATAGATCTGAATCGTCAAAATCCGTCACAAGCCTCCAAAACCGAGCCAAAACCAGAAGCAGGTGCACCCGGTCGCTGGTTCGCCAAGGGGGGTCGACACCAATGTCGACATGGGTGTCGACACCCTATGTGTCTGGCGGGAATTTTCCCGCCTTCTCTTTTTGGGCTGAATTCGAATCTGTTTTCGGATTTGAATTTTCGTGAAACGTCGCGAGGCCATATCTCGGTCATACGGACTCCGATTCACGAAATTTCGGACTCTATTTCGCGTATTTTTCTGAGACGAACGCAATGGCGCAACCCATTTATCCTGATTCAGATCTTATAATTTAATTCTGCCTTGATTCTTGTCTTCACACGTTGTTAAAATTCGGGTTATTACAAGTTTTGTAATACTCGAACTTGGTATTGTCGCTATTATGGTTGTACGGCGCCGCCTAGGGTTAACCCATTCGTGTATTGGAAGCAGCTATTCACGAATTCATGGTTGTAGTCGAACTTGTGGTGGAGTCTAGCTTCGGTTGAGGAGTTTTGGGGTTGATCGGTGTAAAAAGATGTCGCACTTTCTCGTGGGCGGCTATGAAAGAGTTCGATGTCGGAATATGAAATGGGGGGCAAGATGTTGGTTTTAGGATTGTCGAGGAGGAGATTTTGAAGAGAGTCATTACGGTATTATCAGTATAGAGATTCGCGAAGAGAAATGGAAGAACTGGTTGAATGAAGGTGCCGCAATGGCCATCAGGATGAAGCCGAGTTCGTGAGTATTTTAGGAAGATGATTTCGCTATTTAACAACCGAGAGCGAGCTGGAGTCTCTGCGTGCGTGAAGTTTGGGCTGGGTTATATATAGAAGGCCAGGAAAAAGAAAAAGAAAGAAAAAAGCCCAAAGAAGGAAAAAGGTACATTAATGTTGGAGCAGGGTATTTGCGGGAGGAAGCGGTTCCAGTACTGTCCAGGGAAGAAGAAGAAATGACTGGTTAGAAGAAGTGATTAAAGTTATAAACAAGGTTAAGTAATGGTTATGTTAATTATATTTAAATAATGATATTTAAATTGTGTAAAAGAGTATAACAACAATAACTTGGGCATACGTGATCAGAAATTGATGAAACAAGATCCATTGGGATCGTATGGGCAGACACTACACACGGAACCGACTGGAAGTAATTTGGAGCTCGTTACAATTTATAGTAAAATAAATTGTCCATTTGAATCAAGCGATGGTTATCGTTATTAACGATGATCGTCCAATGTGAGTAAAACTCACCAACTCTACCAGTTCATATTTTTATAACATATTTTTAGAATTGATAAATGATGATTGATTCTGTGTGTTGACTCTTTGGTTGAACTGCTAAGTAATTGGTTAAAATTATAGATCTGGTTATATATATATATATATACTGATTTTGTTTAGCAGAATATTTCATAGTGAAATGAAATTGATGTTAATTATATTGTTTAACATCTGTGGATTCAGGAAAACAGGTTGGAGGAATCCAAATGGATTCCACAACATTTATTTTACTGTTTTTCATATATTAATATATGATGTGATATATAATCTGTGTTGATTACGTGTGTTGAATGATATCGGTCATTGTTATTTGGATATTTTAAATACCATAAGAAATTCTGGGATATAGAAAAAAAGGGATTTTCAAAGTGTATTTTGAAAATGAATTATTTATATAAAACCAATGGATTTTATATGTAAAAGGAAAATATTTGTAAAACAAATAGAAAAGGAAATATTTGTAAAACATTTACAAATAGATTTGAAAAGGTGATATTTGTAAAACAATTACAAATAAATTTGAAAAGGAGATATTTGTAAAACATTTACAAATAGAATTGAAAAGGGAATATTTGTAAAATATTTACAAATAGATTTGAAAAGGAGATATTTGTAAAACATTTACAAATAGATTTGAAAAGGGAATATTGGTAAAACATTTACAAATAGAATTGAAAAGAATATTTATTCGTTAAATAAATAGAAAGATAAAAAGAATATTTATTTGTGAAATAAATAGAGTTATAAAAGGAAATATTTATTTATGAAATAAGTAGAGTTATAAAAGGAAATATTTATTTATGTAATAAATAGAGTTATGAAAGTAAATATTTATTTATGAAATAAACAGAGTTAGAAAAGGGAATTTTAAAAGAGATTTAAGTGTTAGAAATAAAAAGGAGATTTCGTATGAATAATTCTATAAATAGAAGTATAATTAGAATTTGGAAATGGGATCCTATTTTGAAATAAGAAGCCAAACTTAATGGAGTTAATCGAATATAGTTACTCGAATAGAATTAGTCGAATTAGAGTTAATCACTACTACAAAAGTGGGCATATTCGACACTAATTTGTGTGCGTTGCATGAAAAGTGTGGCGAAAGCTATGATTTCTTCGAGCTTCTGCAACAGCATTCATATGTTGTTGCATTATACGTGGATGCACTGTTGCGGTGGGAATTTTAGGGTTCTGATGTGCAACACCAGTTAAAAGCGTAGCATTACGTATATATAATCCAGCTCAGCTATCCGGGTTATCAACATATAAAAACCCCAACCATTGATGAAAGATTAATCCAACGGTTCAAACCATCTATGGATCTAATGATCTTAATGTTAGCCATCATCCAATCATTGACAACCACGTCATTTCATTCTTTTGACGAAATTTTGGCGCGATCTTCTCCCTTCATGAAATCGTTTTCTTCTCTATCATCTAATCGTTTTCCCCCTTTTTACTATTGACAAAAATTTAAACCTAAATTCACGTCAGTATCGATCCTCTCCTCGACAGTAAATTCTATTCCGAAAAGGATGAAGCTTTGAAACGCTTTCTAGTTTTGATTGCTCAGGGCGCTGACATCGCCAGTTTTTTCCCTCAGTTTCAGTTTGTATTGCACTGTGAATTAGTTGCGCTTATTATAGACTGGATTATGAGTAATTAGTAATTAGTTCATTTGTTACATTTTGGAAAACCCATTCGCTTATGAGTAATTAGTTGCGCTTATTATTGATTTGGGATTTCGGATTATGCTGAGGTTTATTCGAAAATTATACCCAGCAATAAACCATGAGAACCGGGCTACTGGCATGAAAAAGACATTGGTTTATTATAGAGGTCGAGCTAGTTAAGGAATGGGGACTGCGGTTAATTTGCACTGCTTGAGGTTCATACCTTACACTGTGGTTAATTTGTATGCTTGAGGTTAATTTGCACTGCGGTGTGTATGCACTGCGGTGACATCCGAATTTTAAGCCTCTTACCGCAGATTTTGACAAAATCTGAAGCGGGCACTCAAGCATTTTCGTTTTATTACAATACACATCATACACGCAGTGCATATATACACTCACAAGTATACACGCACGCACAAGTATACACGCACAAGTATCGTAAGTATACACGCACAAGTATACACGCACAAGTATCACAAGTATACAAGCTCAAGTATCATAAGTATACACGCACAAGTACACACGCTCAAGTATCATAAGTATACACGCACAAGTATACACGCACAAGTATCACAAGTATACAAGCTCAAGTATCATAAGTATACACGTACAAGTACACACGCTCAAGTAGACACGCACAAGTATACACGCGCGCACAAGTATACATGCACGCACAAGTATCATAAGGCAGCCATCTGAAGGCACGCACAAGTATACACGCACAAGTATCATAAGTATACACCAGCGACGTACGCAGAGATTTTAAAAAATCACCAGCATTCACAAACAAAACAACGTACCATTCACAAACATTCAAAAACATTCACCAGCATCCATCATCAGTCATCACAAACTTCCACAACCACATAAAGTTTTACAAATATTCACAAAATTTCAAGCCAAAAATCATTACCAGCAGAATAAAACCAACATCCACAAACATCACCAGTCATCACCAGCATCATCATCAGCATCCACACCAGCATCAGCACCAGCATCCATGTCAGAGTCATTGTCCATGTCAGAGTCATTATCTATGTTAGAGTGGCTGTTAAGGATAGAGCATAGTCAGCGACCAAACCAGAATTTCTTATTGTGGAGGGCAAAGTGATCTTTGGATGATCAAACTTCAATAGGTATGTTAATTCTATTTCTGTAAACATTTTGTGATCCACCTAATATATTATATGATCAAACTTCTATTTTTGTAAACATTTTGTGATCCACCTAATATATTATATGATTCAATTCTCAAATAATGTGATCCACCTACGAGTTTATATGCCTTAATTATCAAACAATTTGACATGTAACACACATTAATTATCAAACAATTTGACATGTAACCACATCTGAAGGAAATTCAAGCCATACAATAACAGTGTCTTAAATTCAAGCCACACAACCACATCTATGTACAACTAACAGAGCACCAGTTTGTATTATTATTTCAGAATCTTGGGTGGGGCATTATAACCTTGTATGTATGTATGTGAGTGTGTGCATGTGTGATTGTGTCTCACTATAAGAAACTGTGGATGGAAGTAAAATTTACCTATGATCACAAAAAAATGGTACCACCGGTTCCTCCCTATTGCTCACAAACAGAATTTCAGGCCTCGTCAAAGGATGAGTATGTGTGGTGCGCTCAACCCTAATGATGTATTTCTTGTTGTCGAATCGAGCAGCAAAAACATTCTCCAAGCCAATGCCTTCATAAAATTCCATTTTCAGGTATAATGATCTATGGTCAATTCGAGACCAATGACAGTCGTCAATTTCACACACATTTCCCATTGGCATCATTAATTCTTTTATTGCAGGAACAATTGTCTTCAGGAACTCGGGAAAGCCAACAACTCTGGCACATGATTCTGCCTCGAACGCTGGTTCGGGCTCAAATTCTTCAGCAGACCATTGTTGCACATAAAAAGAACCTCCAATTTTTGTAAAAAGTTTCAACATTAGCGCATGATCACGCGTATTGTAAGATGGGCATGTTATTAGAAAAGAGTTTTTGGGTATAACCTGTATAGTCCACTCCTCATTAAGCTTCAGCGTATGCCTAAGCGTGAGATGCACAAATTCGTAAGTCCAATGTCCTGAAAGAACAGTGGCAGTGATGCATAGTGAAGAGTCCTCCATTGTTTTGTTTTTTTAACTTTTGACGATGGAGTTTTGTTTAGGAGTTGAAGATGTAGATGACGATATGCTTCTGAAGCTTGACAGGATATGAAATGACACACTGTACATGGCAGTAATATGGGAACTGAAAACTTTTTGCTTAGAAGACGAATGGCCATATGAAATTGCTTATTTGTTGGCTGGCATGAGTGACCAATCGCCAATGGTCAGTAAGTCAATTGTAATAATTGTGTTCATAACATTTTACTAAGAAGGCCAATGGCCATTCAGATTGCTGCATATATATGATTCATATATAGGTACATACTAACATACATATATATTTCCTATTGCAATCGGATTGCTGCATATATATGATTCATATATATAAATGAGTTATACATTTTGCAGGTGTGGACACATGTGTACATGTTCAGAATTCGCTAAAGAATTAGCCAGGAATGGATCAGGATAATGTCCCTTATGCCGTGCACCTATTCTTGAAGTTGTTCGAGCTTACTGTATACAATGAACAAAACGGTGTAGCTGATTTTTGAGTTTTGATATTTGGATAATTAAAACAATTGCTTTGGATGAGTTTCTTGTACAAAACCTGTATTGCAAAATATTTAATTAAAGCACTGTATTTCTATCAAATTAGTGTTGCATTTTCCTTCTTCTACTGTTGCGTTAGCTTTTATTGATATTGCATTTCATTGTAATGGTGTTGCATTACATATTGTAGTGGTGTTGCATTACATTAAATATAATTGCTTACCGTCGCACGTGGACCCCACAGCTGACGTCGATAACTGGTGTGGCATGTGACACGTGGAGTGCTGACATAGAGAGATGACGTGTCATGTGACACGTAGACAGCTGACGTGGAAAGCTGACGTGGCGGCACTGGAAGCCGGGCCCTAACTAATGCTTAAGGCAACGCTGAATAGTGTTGCATTACGTGCAAATAGTGTTGCATTATGGCTATAATGCAACACTTTCTTTCCGTGGCCGTAGATGGGCAAAAGTGTTGCCTTAGGTGGCTAATGCAACGGCCGCGGATGCCACTCTCCCCTGGTGTTGCCTATTTGAAAAAATGGCCTACGGCAATGCTTTTTTGATCTACGGCCACATAAAAATAGTGTCGAATATGCCCACTTTTGTAGTAGTAGAGTTAATCGAGTTATAGTTAATCGAACTAGAGTTAATCGATTAGAGTTAATCGAGTTATAGTTAATCGAATTAAAGTTAATCGATTAGAGTTAATCAAGTTATAGTTAATCGAATTTGAATTAATCGATTAGAGTTAATCAAGTGGAGTTAATCAAATAGAGTTAATTGAACTAGAATTAATCGAATATTAGTTATTCGAATAGAGTTAATTGAATTAGAGTTAGTCGGATTAGAGTTATTTGAATATAGTTTATTCGAAGAAAGATTAATCGAATAAGGTTATTCGAAGAAGAGAATTAATTGAGTATTAGTTATTCAAAAGGAGTTATCAAATATTAGTTATTCGAAAGGAGTTATCGGGTATTAGTGATTCGAAAGGAGTTATCGAATATTAGTTATTTGAAAGGAGTTATCGAATATTAGTTATTTGAAAGGAGTTATCGAACATAGTTTATTCGAATAGAGTTAAAGGAGATATCGAATACAGTTTATTCGAATAGAGTTAAAGGAGTTATCAAATATAGTTTATTCGAATAGAGGTAAAGGAGTTAATCGAATATAGTTTGTTCGAATAGAGTTAAAGGAGTAAATCGAATATAGTTTATTCGAAAGGAGTTAATCGAATATAGTTTATTCGAAAGGAGTTAATCGAATATAGTTTATTCGAAAGGAGTTAATCAAATATAGTTTATTCGAAAGGAGTTAATTGATTAAAGTTAATCCAACAGAGTTAATCCAATATAGTTAAATCAAATAGAGCTAATATAATAGAGTTAATCGAATAGAGTTAATCGAATAGTATTAATTGAATAGAGTTAATCGAACATGGCTATTTGAAGAAAGATTATCGAATATAGTTTATCCGAAGGAAATAGTTATCGAATAGAGATTTATTCGAAAGAGAGTTACGTAAGGAAGTTTGTTAAAGAATTAAAAGGTGAACCTTGTGTATTTCAAAGTTAGAAATGTTGTTCAGTTTAGGTCTGAGAGGTATTTATACCCCAACTTGATTGGCTTCGTTTTAAACTAAGGAATGGTTAAGGTTCGACAGTGAAGATTGGTTAAGTGAATTTAGTTAACGAGTATAATGGTTTGAGTTGGCATAGCAATGTTTGATTTAAACATCTGTTTAAATCCAATGTAGGAGTTTTGGAAATGTTTTCCAAATAAGAATCAAAAATGTTTTCTAATATAGAAAATAAGAAATGGAAATGTTTTCCAATGTTAATAACTTATATTTTCTAAATTTAGAAAATAAGAAATGTTAAATATATGGAAATAGGAACAACGAAATGGATAATTGAATGACAAATTAAATTAAAGTGGATCAGTGTTGATTGATGATTTGCTCGGTCAGATTTCCATTTGGAAATACGACCGTTGTTTGTACACATGTTTTTCTTTGATTGTTAAATCACCGACTATCGAAGATTTTGACCATTTCTGTTGTCAATAGGAGAGACCGGGATTAGATTAATTATCTGAAAATCACTCTGTATGGACATTAGCGTGGCGATCAAATATGATGAAGATAATTGAAGATGGAGTTATCTAAGGGCTGTTCTGGTGATCCTAGGTAGAAATTGCCTAAGATGGATTTACAGAATAGTACCTTCGGTTTGTCCAGTCCCAGGACGACCTATATGGAAGAATGTCTGAAAGAGTATATTTAAAAGATCGCATAAGTTGATCTCTCCAAACGTATGTATGTTTGGTGGCGGAGAAATTCATTTCTCTTAGCTGTATACCCGTTGTATTTTGGGAAAATCAATATGTGATTTGGCAGGTATCACGATGTGACATTCAAAGTGAAAAAATGTGTGATCTGTCAGAGATAAGTGTGGCCTCTAGCCTTACAACCGGGAAATGAAAAAAATCGGGCAGGCAGCATGGCTATGCGGGTTGCTTCCATTAGGGTGTATTATCACCTATCTAGAGATATTCATTTCATTCTTTAATCTATTCGATGTTGTCCCATTCAGGCTAAGGTTGCTGATCCCAATCGTTGGTGATATACATTTGATACACTCAAGCGAAATGAGTGGTCGGTCATGTGTGGCTGAGTTGCAAGATGTTCTTGTTGAACCCAGTGTATTCCTCTCTAGAGGTACACTATCGGAAGGTGGTTCCATACCTTATCATAGTTGGTAATCCATTATCCAATAAGTGCTCGCGATTTTGATTGTATACTATGTATGTAGAACGTGAGATGAAAGTGTTTCTGCTAAATGATTATTGTATTGTGGTTGATAGACACTATTATAATATCAATGAGTTTTGATATAAAGATTATCATTTCTTTCAAAATGATTTGAAAGTTAAATCAAATTGATTTGGATTCTCACAAGGGAAAAACCTGTTCCGTTATACGGCGTGGTCTTATGAGATCTCGTTTAATTACTCAGTTGTTTTAAATTGTTTTACTCACACAGTCCCGTGACTGACCCAGAGTTTGTTTTGTTTTCCCTAAACTCTTGGGTGCCCAATTTCATATGGGCAGTTAAGTAGTCAGGATTTTACAGATATACTTAGAGAGCATAAAGCAGGAGGCTTCAGAATTATATAGCTATTGTTATTTCCACTGTGTTGCAAGTGTTGTACTCTAATAATGTTACTGTATTCATATACTAATTTTATTTCAAAGATATGTTATCTAGTATATGTTGTTCGTTCCATTGTGATATTCGTGTTACTCTATTGTTGTATGTTCTTCTTCTTCTTCTATTCTAAGTTTCTATCTTATTTATTCTCACCCTCTGTTTTCTTTCTATTAGTTTTCCGGTTTCCAGTGCAATTGGGGCTGGACTTGTGTTATTTAGTCAGCTCAAATTATACCGGAATTTCGGGACACTACAGAACTCTTCTCGCCGTCGCTTCTCGCTCCACTTCTATTTCCTCTAGTATGCTTGGCTCCACAACTTCTATCGACTCATGTAAGCACTTTGTAGAAGAGAGACATAAAAAACTCAGCCAATCATTGGGGCAGCTCTACTTTATAAGCCATCTTCCTAATCCTTTCAATGATAGGAAATGGCCCTACAAATCTTGGTGCCAATTTTCCTACAGACCCCAAGCGAACGACATTTCTCAAAGGAGATACTTTAAGGAAAACCCTGTCTCCAACCTCAAACTCAAGGTCGGTCCTTCTTTTATCAGCGTAGGACTTCTGTCTATCTTGTGCGGTCTTCATTCGTCTTTGTATCAAGTCCACCTTCTCTGATCATGTCAGGCCCAAGTACGAGCTTGCCTGTTAACTCCCACCAACAAGTTGGTGATCGGCACGGTCTTCCATACAAGGCCTCAAAGGGTGTCATGCCTATGGTAGCTTGGTAGCTATTGTTTTAGGCGAACATAAGGAAGGTGATCTTCCCATGTTCCCCAAAATTAAGAATGCACAATCTCAAGAGATCTTCTAATGCTCTGTTCACCCTTTCCGTCTGACCATCGGTTTGAGGGTGATAGGTAGTGCTTAAGCATAACTATGTGCCTACAACTTCCTGCAAATTCTTCCAAAACTCGTTCGTAAAGATAGGATCTCGATCACTTACTATTTTAGAGGGTATTCCATGCAGTCGAACCACCTCTTTAAGATAAATGGATGCTAACGATGAGGCAGTCCTTCTACTCTTAATAGGTATAAGTGAGCGCTTTTAGTGAGCATGTCCACTATTACCCAAATGCTGGTATTGCCCCTTCTTGACCAAGGAAACCCATCAACAAATTCCATCAAAATACTATCCCATTACCACTATGGGATCTCTAGAGGATGAAGCAGACCACCAGGCTTCTTCTGTTCCGCCTTGACTTGCTGGCATATCAAGCATTTAGAGAAAAGCTTAGCTACATCCTTCTTTATGTCATTCCAGAAGAAAACCCTTTTTATGCATTTATACATCTTGTCCTCACCTGGATGTATGGTCAACTTAGAATGGTGTGCATCTTCGAGAACGGTTTTCACCAAATCCCTTGTTTGTGGTACACATAGTCTTCCGTCCCGTCTCAACCAACCCTTGTCATCGATGGAGTATCTATTGAGGTGACTAGAAGTATCACCTCTAATTAGCTTATCTATTACATCAATTAGATGAGGGTCTTCATGTTTCGTGGTTCCTATTAAGTCCAAAAAAGTAGGTCGCACCTCTAGCGATGCTAACAAGCCAGGTACAAATTCAAAGGAGGGTCTAAAGTCAAAGTTTGCTATGTACTCCAAGCTTTGCCTTTCTATAAAGAGAGGACTCAAGGTCACATTGCCCTTGCCAAGGGTAAAAGCAATCTCAAAATTGTATGTGGCAAGAAATTCCATCTACCTTTGTTGTCTTAAGTTAAGATCTTTCTGTGAGAAAAGATACTTTAACGATTTATCGTCAGTAAACAATTCAAACCTTTCTCCTAGCAGGTAATGACGCCCTGACTTAAGAGCGAAAACAATAGCAGCTACTTCTAAATCATGAGTTGGGTAGTTTTTCTCATGCACCTTCAACTGTCTTCCTCCATAACAAACTACTCTGCCCTCTTGCATCAAGACAGCGCCTAATCCTGTACTGCATGCGTCTGTGTATATAGTAAACATCTTACTCCCATCTGGCAATGTCGGAATCGGGGCTGTTGTCAGAGCCCTTTTTAGTCGTTAGAAAGCAACATCGCCATCCAAATCCCAAGCAAAAGTTAGGTTCTTCTTTGTCAACCTAGTAATTTGGGCTGAGATGTTTGCAAAGTCCTTAATGAACTTTGTGTAAAAGCCCGCTAGTCAGAGAAAACTTCGTACTTCGGTTGCATTCTGTGGGATCTTCAAATCTTGCACGGCAACTACTTTTGTGGGATCCACAGCTATCCCTTCTTTGGACACCACATGTCCAAGAAACCTTACTTCATCTCTCCAAAAATGGCATTTGGAGAATTTTGCTTTCAGCTGATGTTCATGAAGAGTATCCATGACTTCCTTTAAATGCAAAGCATGTTCTTCCTCACTTTTTGAGAAAATCAAAATGTCATCCACGAAGACCACTATAAATTTATTAAGGAACTCTCTGAACACCCTACTCATCAAGTCTACAAAGTCGGCAGGTGCGTTTGTTAAGCCGAAAGGCATGACAAGCCATTCGAAGAAGCCATCTGGGGTCCTGAACGCGGTCTTATCTATGTTCTCTTCAGCCACACTTAGCTGATGAAATCCGGTGGCCAGATCTAGTTGGGAGAAAACCGAGGCACCTACGAGTTGGTCAAACAAGTCATCTATTCTAGGAAGTGCGTGCCTATTCTTCTTAGTCAGCTTGTTTAGCTGCCTATAGTCCACGAACAGGCGAAGTGAACCATCTGCTTTGGTTGCAAACACCACCGGAGCACCCTATTTAGAAATACTCCGCCTTATGAACCCCTTTTCAAGAAATTCTTTAACTTGCTTGCTGAGCTCTTTCCTTTCCCTTGGTGCCATGTGTCTAACAGGTAAAGAAACAGGTTCTGCATTATCAACAAGGTATATGCGGAAGTCTATCTCTCGCTTTGGAGGCAAATCTTTCACCTCTTCAAAGACATCCGAGTATTCACGGACTACTTTAACAGATTGCAAGTTTTCAACAGACGCATCAAGAGATTCTAAGTAGCTAAGCATAATAGAATTCATGGGATTACAAGAGATTTCGAGAGTGTTACTGAGGCGAGTCATAAGTCTAACCACTCTCTTTTCACAATCGAGGATGGCACCATTACTGGATAACCAATCCATGCCTAAAATCAACCCATAGCCCGTGAAGCCCAAAACATAAGCATTACATCTAAACCCAACACTTAGTATAGAAATTTCCAAATCCAAACAAATCATTAACTAGTGAGCCGAACCCCCAATTGGATTTGAAACAACCATGGGATCCTCTACTATACTGGTATCTAGGTGCAGAGATTCAACTAAAGCAGTAGATATAAAAGAGTACGATGCGCCAGAATCAAAAAGAGTATGAACTGGATGATCATAAGATAAAATAAACTCTCAATAGAAATATTTATACCACTTTCTTGCGGAGGTGCAATGAGAGCGTGAATCTGCCCTCCAGAAATGGATCCGGTCCTCTTCCTTTGCCCTTGCCTTTTTGGGCAATCCTTAGCCATATGTCCTGTCTCGCCGCATTGAAAGCATCCACCCATCTTCCTCTTCTTCTTCCTGCGGTCTTTAATTAGATGTCCAGGTATGCCACAAAATTTGCACTTCCTCTTTTCACGAGGTTTATTATTCTTCCTGCCTTTCTTGGAATCCGTCTTCTTATTCTGCGATCCCTCCACTTTCTTGTCCAGAGGTTCTTCCACCTTTGCCTCTTTCTTTCCATTCTAGTCTTCCTCCTGTAACAGTGTCATGTCCACCAGTCTCTCAAAAGTCACACCCATAGGTATATTGGAGATAGCTAGGCTGTGCAGTGGCTCATTCAACCCTTTAACGAAATGGAGAGCCTTCTTATGTGGAGTTTTTACTAATTCCAGTCCGAATCTAGCCAACTGGTTGAATTGGTTGATGTATTTCCTAACCGATAGGCTTCCCTATTTGAGTGTTAAGAACTTCTCCATCTGTAGGCTTCGTTCATCTTACAAGAGGAACTTCATTTCAAATCTCATTCTGAAATCCTCTCAAGTTTCAACTGGTCTCTTAGCATTAGTAACTTCCCACCAGTAAGAGGCCTTGTCCTTAAGTAACCATACAGCCAATTGTATCTTCTGTCTATCGTCCACTTCGAAGATAACCAACAAATCTTCTGTTTCCTTGAGCCAGTTTCTTGCTTCCACAAATGACTCAGTCCCATTAAAGTTCATTCCACCCATGGCTCGAAATTTTCTACATATCTTCGAGACATGAGGAGGAGGAGGAACAGCTGCAACTAGGGGAGGAGGAATGTCTGCTGGGCCAGCGTCATTAGCCCTAACTTCCAGGTACCTTCTGAACTAAACAAGTACCGGTACACCCTCAAGAAGATTAAGATCCCCGACATGCTGAAATGAAAAGAAAAGGTTTAAAACAAAGAATAGAAAAATAGTGTATATGGCTTTTGGGATTATGCCTTTATAATAAAAAACACTTTTCTTGAAAATGCTTTTTTAAACTTCTTTTTGAAAAATAGTTTTCAAAACTTTTATCTGATCTGGTAAACCATTGCTCTAATACCAAGTGAAACACCCCACCTCTGTTAAGGTCACTCACAAAGGGAGTGCATTAACTTTGGTGAAGCATTTTAGGTAAAAGACATAGATAATTTACAAGACTGACATATAAACAGCGGAAAACTGGAATTATTTATTAAATAGTGTGGTTCAGTCAAAACATTAGAAGCAATGTCTCAAGACCCAACTTCTAAATTTTTACAACAAAACATCTGTCTTGATTTAAATCTCCAAGTACATAAACAAGCATAAAACAGAAGTAAAGCAGCATAAATCCCCAATAAAAGTGTAACAACGGCTATAGCCCAAGAAAAGAGAACCAGAGCAATGCATCTACTCTCTTCAAGCTTGAAAAGGTCTGCACTAAGCTGAAGTATTCCCTCCATGCTGATCGAGGGGGGGGGGACGGAAGAAAAGAAGGCGAAAGAAAACGGGTCAGACATAAGTCTGGTAAGTCCAGTGATTATTCAACATGTAAACAAGTAAAAGGATCATGACATGAATAAACTGAACATAGGACAATACCATAGAAATAAGATAACATAAGATAAGATAAACTGAATATGCTATCGTACTCATTTCTATTTCTCTGCACCTACTACAAAGGTTTCAACTACCATCATATGTTCATAACAAAGTGATCCCCTTCTCGATAGGCTTCTACTCGCATGCATTTATTACTTATGTCATTCGGCCTCGCTAGATTGTAGATTCCTGTGTTGGTCCCACCATAAGGTGTATTAATTCCTATGGTGGCAACCCGACACAAATTCTAGATGCACAGTGTATACAACTGATGCCCAATGCCTGCTTTTCCAGCTCCAGAGCACGTGCACGCCCGTACTCCATCGAGACCTACACTGCCGCACCACCCGCCACTATTTTGACCGCTTATAATCAGCCCAGTAATCGTGCCTCACCCTGCCTAGTTCATGGTACCGTGATACATCTATGTGGGTTACTGCTGAAATGGGTCCCCGTTACTAGGGTTTCCTAATTAATATGTTATAATGGTTAAGTGTTCTCAAAATTAACCTAACCCCACCCATCTGTTAAATTAACATGTTGTATTGGTTAAGTGCTGCCTTAATTACCTTAACCCTACCATTCTTAGTATGTCTGTTTCTTAGCTTTAATTCATTCATTAAAGCACCAACCTCTCACATTAGATCTTTATTGTTGTGGTCGCTGGATGTGTCGGGCGGTTTCGGGAAGTCTTACAACGCAACTCAATCTAACCTCGGGTTTTTGGGCTTAATGCACTAACCTCTCACATTAGATCTATATTGTTACGGGTGCTGGACATGCCGGGCGGTTTCGGGCAGTCTTACACCATAACTCAATCTAACCTCGGGTTAGGCATATTCATCTTTTAATTAATTTACATATTTACAATTTATGTTCATATGTAAATTATCCACAAGTGTTGTCAATTCAAGTCATGCCCCATTTACCCTCTAAATTATGTCCATAATTCTAGGTATACAAATTCTACCATTTCATGCTACTAATCGTTTAAATGATTATGAGCTAATCTATGCCAATAGCATGTAGTTTAATATTTTTCCCCAACGTCTCCCCCGTTATTCGTTCGCATAATTCACATAGAACATTAGGCTCACAAATTAGCCTAACTTATAAACAAAAGGGAAAAGAAAAGGGACATGTAACATTCTAGTAGGCATAAACAATATAGATCAACATGCATAGTATAAATTTGGGATAGAATGACATAAACTTAATTAAGCACATGAATGTGATCTTACATTTAAATTAGATCCAATTAACATGCCAACTAGCATAGATCAAATTGTATAAGCATGAACTTATATAGATCTTAAACATGGGTACCAGCTTGGATCTAAACATATAAGCATGTACGAACATAACTTATCATGTAATTTGCATATACAACATGGTAGGCTCAATTGTGTCAGTCCAATAGTCTCATAGGCATAAGATGTACAACATGATAAATCAATCACAACAGTCCCATAGGCATGATAGGTTCCATTTTGTCAATCCAACAGTCTCATATGCATGTTAGGTTTCATTTTGTCAATCACCATAGTCTCATAGGCATGATAGGTGTCATTACATCAATCACAATAGTTTCATAGGCATAGGCAATTCAAAATTAACAAAAGGATAGGCACAAATAGAATTAGGCATAGTTCTAGATCTAGCTATTACAGTCATGATTTCTTATTAGGTGTTCACATCTAAACAATAACTGTACTTACAGAAAGAGGACGGATCTGGATTTCTGGGATCTGATTTCTGAATTTGAAAAGCTATCCTTTGATGTAGACGTTTGATTCTTTAGTTCTTCTAATTGATTCCTAGTTTGAATTTGATTCTCTAGTTTGGGGTAGATAAATGGAGGATAGCCCAGTTTGTAGACGGACAGCATGACGGATTCATAGAATGAATTCTAGGGTTGAGGTTTGGGGTGATTATATAGAAGTCTAGGTTCAATTCTAGCCTTTAGATTAGTCTAGGAGAAATCAGAGCCATCAAAGCAAAGAGATGTTTCATCCAGCCAACCATAGCATGACATATATGCCCTAATACCTCAGAAATCAGTCATTGGCCAATCAGAGAAGGCCACATCAATACAGAGCTGTAAAAATTCATCACAGGAGATGGATCTCAAAGGGGTCGACTCCCTATAGGGGGTCGACACCTTTGTCGACTCCCCTATAGGCGGGTCAACACCTATGTCGACTCCCCCTGGGGGGTCGACACCCTGAGCGGGAAATTTCCCGCTCAGCAATTTTTGAGTTTTGAACTGTTTTTATTATTTAATTATTATTTATATTTATTTTCTGCTTAAACTTGAAATCTTATGAACTCCATAACTTCTTCATACGGAGTCCGATTAATGCAAACTCATACTCTATCTCAAGCATGATTCCGAGACGAACGCAATGGCATAACCCGTTTCCCTTAATTCCCACTTTTAAAATTAAGTATTCTTTAATTTGTTACTTTAATGTTCATAGAAAATACGGGGTATTACAACGTTTCAATCTTCCAGCCGAATTCTTTGAGAATGAAAATGAAATAGTGCCATCTTTCCATGTTCTCATATCTACGAAGATATGAAAAGACTTGTTACCTCTTGTCTGAAACTGCTCCAACCAAGAGTCAATATGGTTTGGAAAATATTTTGTATGAATTATGATGCATGTGCCGATATAATACTTATTGTGTTACAAAGGACGGTTCCATATGTTTTTGCCCAGCAGATTTTATGAGTTACATTTTATTATTATTATTATATGTATGTAAAACGAATGTCGGCAAGCGCCCCATGTTTTGTATAGAAGTTTGTCAAGGATGAAGATACAGATTTGTTGATGATAGGTTGAGGGGTACCGAAAGATTTTACTATTGCTTTGAAATGAGCGCATATAAATATATATATTCAATAGCCGAAACTTTCACTTAGATAAGATTGAAACGATCGTGGCAGGTGATACAGTTAGACATATATTTAGGTAAGCTGAAGATTTTGATAGGGGCTTCGCATGCAGTTGTGCGAAGACTGGGTATATAGTCGATTCTGTTTAGTTTCTTTTGAAAGCGATCATTCAGATTTGGTCACCATATGAAAACGACCATCAATAAAATATGTCACGGTTACAGGCCTCTATTAAAGCATCTCGACCGACGTTCTCAGCTTTGACCATTATTTTAAACACGCTGGGATGTTAAATTCGATTGTATGGACAAAATATAAAATTATAGTCAACGTCTTTAGATTGATCACAATTAAATTATTTTTAAGTGATTTTAATCCGTCTAGCCGAATGATCACTTCGAGTTTAACAATAATATTTAATTACCATTCTAATGAAACTGATTTTGTCGAATTCCAAAACTAAAAATTTCCACTTTTATTTACATTAATAACATATTCAAAATAAAATGGTTAAATTCAATTATTTAAGTTCAAATCAATATTTTAAATAATAAAATAAATAATTGTCCAGAAAATACGGGATGTTACAAATGTACACCATGCTGCAAGCTCATCACGTGGCAAATGAGAGATAAGACTAAGTCGGCGCTGGAAATTTGTATACCGCGAATGGGACTTCGCAAAGAAAAACATATGCATTACTTCATATGACTAAATGCATTGGCATCTTATATACCAGTTGTGAAGAGACCAGGTCATTCAAAAGATATAATCCATGTCATTTCACATTCTCCAAGTCGCCTAGAGGCACATCATGTCGTCGACACTTTCATGCCGTTGGCATACCAAGTCATATGGAAGTATAATGGAAGCATGCAACATGTCTCTTGCATTCAAGACGTTGCATATGAATGTGAAAACGACATGGTTCAAGTTGCGAAGTATGCATGCACCAAGGCATTGTATCCTTTATTCCGCATGTCGTTGGTCTGGAGCAGCATAGCTTGCTGATGTGGCGCATTAATAAACGACGGAGGGTTCAAGATCATGTTAGAGCCAGGCATGCAGTATGAATTAGATAATAACGACATGGCAACTCCCAGGCGTTCACACCATTTGCAGAGAGTCATAGGGCATCATTGCGTCATCCATCCAGGTTGCATTTAGGTTATTCATTCTACGAAGCCACGTGGCACAACTGGCAGCTATAAGAAAGGGTGGACCACTTCTTTCTGAGAAAAGCACGACAGATTTTAATAACTCAAATCACTTTTCATTTATGTCGGAAAGCGTGCCGCACTCCAGCTGTTGACAACTGTGCAATCAAGTCACACGTACCAGTCTATACTGTTAAAAACCAATTCGCTGAACCATCCCGTCTAGCCCTCATAGTGTTGCGGTTAATGTTGCGGTTGTTAAAGTCGCATACCGCGGATAGCTGTAAAGCTTAAATATATGGTTTGCGCCAGCTGTACCCACGTAATTACAAGTGTGCCACTCCTCCTAGAACACTTCTATAGATACCCCCATACTCTACACTTAGAGGGGACCAATTCTTCTACCCGAAGGGCCGCCAAATCATTTCTTTAACCTTCTAAGCTTCATTACAAACTCCATTAATGGCTTCTAAGGATCAGTCAACCTTCATACAACATCAAATGGATCAAATCTCCTTCAAACTACATTATAAATCTCTCTAACACAATTCAAGTGATCTCTAATCTCCGCTAAACCTCTCTAAAGCCTAGATCTAACACTTAATCGCTATGGAATCCATGAAGATCATTTAATTGCTAAAATGATTGAAGATTCATACATCCACCATCACAAAGCAAAAGATCTCTTCAATTCCGTTGCCAATTCAAGTGTAGTTTAGATCTTAGAAAGAGAGAAAAGCGAGAAATGAACAATATGAAAGAATTCATGTATGTTGTAAAACAAATTATCATAATGAGAAATGATTCAAAAGTGGACGTAGATCTATTTTAGATCAAACCACTATAAAAATCCTTGTTCTTCATTTTTGCTTTTTATTTTGTGATTGTGGTCTCACTCTAACCATTTGGTGAAGTGTTTACATAACACCTTTGGTGTTGAAATCAAATTTTGGTTCTAATATTCACCTCCGTCACCCTTCAAATCTTTGCATCTTTCGAAATTAACATTGAAAACTCAAAATAAAAAATAAACCAAACACTACCTTAGCTACCATCTGAGCATAACTCTTTCCAACGTCACCACTTGACAATTTCAAATTCATTTTCCTTCTCAATTTCACCACTTGACAGCAGCTCAACTGAACCAAATCCTTCTCAACTTAATATTCCTTCTCAAACTGATTCAGAATGGAAGGGAAAGCAGTAGGTAGCTTTCCACTCAGTCTATATTGTGTTCCGATAAAAATTTCCACTTCATTGTCTCTAACTCCATGCTGACTATATGTTATCCCTGCTCACTGATCAAATCACAAGAGATGGTCGTGCTGACCACCTATCTACTCATGTGGGGGCTAAACAAAAAGTAGTTGGTATTGTCGTTAGAGTGTCAAATGGGTCATGTAGCGTCGTACGAGGATCATACAAAATTTGACCTAATCCATTCACTATTAGGTGTGACTCGTATCGTATGAGAGGGGATGCATAGATTGGATTTGGAATTAGTCCTACATTGCAGGATATCTTAAAGATGATGGGTATACATATGGGATTGGTGACATGTAACAACAACGGATTCATTTCCTTACAATTAATTGTTGCCTTGAACATATATGTGTCCTATCCAATTAGGATGTTGGCACCAAAAGAGCTCCATCCAACGGTTCCCAGTGACTTTACGTTGGACAAAGTGCGCGTACGTGATGACAGAGGTCCCGGAAGAAACTAAACATTTACAACCAATTTATTTTGACCTATTTAACATAAAGATTCACATGTCCCAATCTACATATTACGAGGACAAACCATTTAACTCATTTAAATGTACTCTGATATTTTTTAAGTACAATCATTAGTCACTTTGGAGAACTATAACATTAATTCAAAAATTGAAGAAAAAAATTTAAAAGTTCAAATTTGAAATTTTAAATTATAAAAATTCGAATTTTATATTTTGAAAATTTTAAATTTTAATAATTCAAAATTTTAAAGATTTACATGACCCATTTAACATAAAAATTTACGTGACCCAACCTACCTATTATGCGGGCTACCCATTTAAATGTACTTTGTTATTTTTTAAGTACAACCATTAGTCACTTTGGAGATCTATTACATTCATTCAAAAATTGAAAAAAAAAAAGTTTAAAAATTCAAATTTGAATCTTGAAAATTTAAATTATAAAAATTTGAATTTGAAATTTTATATTTTAAATTTTAATAATTCAAAATTTTAAAATTCAAAATATCAAATATGCAAACTTCAAAATTTAATACTATGAAATTTGAATTTAAAAATTGAAATTTGATACTTTGAATTCTGAAATTTAAAATTTGGCCTTTGGTGATTTATGCAACTTTGAAATTTGGAAAAAATGGAAATTTTGAAATATGCAAAATTTGAAATTTGAAAATTAAAAAATATGGAATTTTGAGAATTTGAAATTTTATAATTATGAAATTTTGACAAGTGAAAATTTTAAATTACAAAATTTTTAAAATTTGAAATTTTGAAATACAAAAGTCTAAAAGTTGAATTTTAGAAATTTGAAGTTTGAAATTTAAAAAAAAAAAAAGTTAAAATTTTGAATTTCAAAAATCTCTGATGGGAGTTCATTTGTCGAAACCTTGTCTGATTTCGAGACAGTATTTAGAAGTTATCGCAGTTTGAACCAAAAAATTGCAACTTCGTATGTAAGAAGTTAAATAGGGAAAATCGGCTATCAATTTATAACCATTTTAAAAATGAATCAATACTTTTATGATCATGTTAACAAAAAATTATAAATATGTTTATCTAACGCGCCTTAACAAACGGTCTTACATTTTTTATTTTCCCCGCAGGAACCTACGAAAGAAATGACTGCTGCACATACCATTGGTAGCAAGTGTAAGACGAAGAGACGCAAATTGACTTGAGAAACACACTGCTCAGTCCATACTTCTGGTCAATGTTATCATGACCGGACCGTACATCGAACCGTGATGACTAAAGGTTTAAGGTTACGAGGGTTCAACCGGTCGAACCGTCAGAACCGTGCATGTCACTTTTAATAAAATTTAAAAAAATATAAAATCATTGCATACAAGAAAATGTTAAAAATCACAATATCACTTGTATGCAATTCAAATGCACAAGGCCACAAACACAGTTTCAGAATAATGGGCATAACAACCCACTGTATAACAGCACATTTCCAGCAAAGTTATACATAACAATATATTGCTCAACAACAAACAGGACCACATAAATCGAATGCGTAACAGCACATTTAAAGTGGTACAAATAATGTTAGTGCGCTAACAATACAGCAAAATATAAATGAGCACATCTAAATACAACAAATACCAGTTAATGTGCATGCAAAATAAGATTCAACAAACCTGCACCTAACTTCATACAATTCTCCACCATAGCACATAAACTTCATCTGCTTAAATTCCACCACACAGCACCTAAAAAAACTGCACATGCACTTCATTTGAATTTAACGAAAAACAACATTTACAAAATGAAAAAAAAAAAAAGGGTAAACAGGAAGGCTTAACGTCCAACATATACAGCCTATAGGATGTTAGAAATTAGAATACCCACAATCAAATGCCAGAACAACAAAACTGGTAAGAAAAAAATAAAATTAAAAATAGACAACCTGGTAAGCAAAAAAGCACAAAAAAGGGACCGCCTGGTAAGCAAAAAGAAAGACCACCTGATAAACAAACTATGCCTAATCCAAAATTAAACCAATTTGATTTTAATTTGAGTACTCAAAGCTCTACAGTTTAAAATAACAAATAATCAACATTGATTCATAAGAAAACATCACTAGTTCACAAAATAGAAACAAAATTCCTAAATAATAACATACCTGCCGGAGCTGGGGCTGCAAAGTGTATTAAACGGCGGCAGCTAACGATGTAGAAAGTGGAGCTTGCAACGATGGAACAGCAGCAACTGAAAATTTATGAAGAGCGGCGGCAAGATCTGGATTCAGGGTTGTGGAAAGAAAAAATAAAATAAACGAGAAACTGCTGAGAAAAAAAAAAATGACGTCTTTTTTTTTGGAGAAGGTTTTGAACGGTTTTGAAGACGGTTCAACCATCGATTCTCAGGTTTAACCTTCGGTTCAGTGTTTGCACGATTCAAATAAGTTCCGGACCGAAACTGCCATCGGTTCACGGTTTTTTAGGGTTGAACCGCGGTTCGGTCCGGTCCTTATAACACTGCTTCTGGTCATGCACAGCTTGCACAAAATTAGCATTCTGTTTTAATTCTGCGCTGTCTATCTGTTTAGAAAACCTCCTTTTTTAGGCTATGAACTTCTATGTATCTACTAGTACCTATTTTGTACTGTTCACCTTGTAATGTATTTTAACGCTGCCACTAAAGATTGCAATTCGCCTATCTTCCTCCCCTACTTAAGTTGGATTATGACGATGTACGTCCATTTCAGACTCAACCTTAGGGTTCTATATTATGATTTTTCTTATTTCATGCGACCGTTTCGGCCTTTGATGGATGAATTCACATATAACACAAAAACTATCGGATTTCATCCTTGAATTTGCTCTACATACGTGTTATGAAAACATATCACAAACTTTAGGGTGCGGCAAAACTGTACAGTAACTTTCATAACATATACCATGGTTTGATATCGGTTTACATACTTTAACTCTGCCTGTATCTGCCACGTCTGTCCCCTTTTCTATTGCTTTCTGACACTGTGTTTCGAGCACCCTGCCACAGTTTACTACCCCTTCTATTCCTCCCTTCAAACCCCTCGGCCAAACCTTTTCCGGCAATCTCCGTCACTCACTTAACCATGATATCTCCGGTTCTCACAGGGTGCTCAAATGCACTGTCACGAAGTCTCATTTCTACATGCCTTAACATACAAAAATGTAGTTCAGCGGCCTTCTTAACTCCCTGGCTTATCCACCACAGCATAATACATAAACCCTACTTTACAACATTGCCTATGTACTCATACCAACCTGTATGGCAGCCATACATTGATCATATCAACTACTTAAACTAAACTTGGCGGAAAGAAAAACCAACCTACATTTACATTCTTTTTTCTTCCCCTTTACACCTTCACCTTACTATCACCGTCCCTAAACAGATTAGCCGCGAGGGGCAGATTTACTCAAATATTTCCCCCATCTCCGATGCAATGTAATTTGTTTTCATTAATGATTTCTTCTATGCCCACAATTCGTGCAGTTAGAGTGTGATGTACAAAATTTTGAGGACAGGCAACCAACTAACATTCAACATATTTTTACACACCACCAACGTAAAACTCATACACCATACCTTCAGCTCTCACCTCCCTCCCATCCCTGTTTATGGGCGAAGCACGGTCCCACCCTCGTAAATTTAAAAAAGAGGAATGTACTCTCAGTTTGGAGAAGAAAAAATGAGTAAAAAAATCAGCCTCAACTTTGTTGTATCAACACAAAACCGAGATAAAATAGCCACCACAGGTAGGTGATGAGATTTTGGTACAAGATTACAATAAAACAAGGTTGATGTCATCGCTGCACTAAAACAATTCATTGGAGAGAAAAAAAAAATCATTTTGAAGCAATAAGAAACAAAATAAGAGGCACAGGACATGAACTAAATACCACTACTTAGCAATATAAACAGCCGCGTACGTACAACCTTGGACAAAAAGTAACTATTTAAAGCAAAAAACAAATAACAGGATTATTTTAGATTACTGTTATTCAGTGCTTCAAATTACAGCCTACTTGCACGTACGGCTACAACCATATTACCTATACTTGTTCAGATCACCATTTTCTCACATATGTTCTTCCAGTCTTCCCCTTCAGTTTAGCACAGCTACAACCACACTACCTACTTCAGTCTGGCATTCTTTCCCTTCTTTCTCACAGAGGTGGTTTGTTCCAATTTTACGCTGACAAAACATAATATCAATACATATATTTCATCCGTCAAAATATGGCTATTAGGAAAAATATAAAATATTTTCCCCATAGAGATCACTGAAGCAACCCTTTTGCAAGTGATGGCTGAATTCATATCAGTACTTGGACATGTAATTTCTCTTATGTAAAATAAAGAGATTGAAAATTTGCTTTAACAATCTACGTAACACTGACCAAACACAATCATGGTAGTTGTGAGTAAAGGGTCGATCTCGCTGCAAAATGTATAAAAAGTTAAAAACCATAGTGGAAAACATGTCGTGATGCCGATCAAATGGTTAAGAGTTTCCAAATGGTTAATCTTTGTAGATGTGGTAGACATCACTATAAAGCAGGTTGCAAAATCTTTAAAATAGAAAAGTCAAGAAGTAATCGGGTAATAACCTTTTCCTTTGCATTTTTGGTAGGAAAACATCATCAAATGGATTCTGAGAGTTCAAGCAAGACCTTAACAAGTTCAACGCCTGCATTTCAATTTGAAATATAATAGTTAGAATGGAAAAGGATGATTTCCTTGCATTGATCATGCAGCTTTATATATTCATGAAAGAATGCATAACTAGATTCATATATGTACTTACATCAGTTTCATCAATGCTGATTTCCTTTTTGACAAAATCACTACACCTAAGTTTGTATTTTTTAAGAATGTGAATGCTGCTGAGTGGTGAGAATGGTTTAACCTGCAGATCATGGGTTATTATGAACTTAGCATCCATCCGAGCATAACTTCCTCCAACTTCACCACTCGACAATTTCGGGTTCATTTCCCTTCTCATCGCATGTTTCACTCCATGAATGCATTCCGCACCAACACGACATGTTTTATCCATGAAACAAGGATGACAATCAGGCAAGTTTAAACTAAAAATAACCTTCTCTGTTAAAGGAATTAACGTATTGTCATGACCAAAATGAGCAGCAAGTTTAGGGTCTAGCAAAAGATCAACCGTTCCAGGCTTAAAGTACTTTGTATCAGAACTCATTTCCACTACACTTCTGTATAAATTATCAATACATCCTGTGGAGTGGAACGTGCTCACAAATTTAACAATAGAACCCAACGGATAGGTCAAGAAACTAAACACAAGGTCCACGAAACCTTCTTCAGCTTCTATGTACAATGCCTTATTTGTAGACTTGCACATTATAAGTTTTGCATTGACCTTTTTCGAGTCTTTGTCTGCATCGACATCTTCCACTTTGGGAAACAAAAAATAACTTGGAGTTTGTCGGATGATGTCAGTCTTTTGAAAATATATATCAGTAATTGGGGATTTAGAAGTAAGTGACCTCTTGAGCAAGTCATGAAGCTGCATTGTAACACATATGTAAGCATGGAATTGTATATTGCAACATAACATATACATGCATTAAATTGAAATGTACATTATATGCTCTAATATTGGATAACATGATCATTCTTTCTTTCTTTAACCAAAACCAAAATAACTTTGCTGCCCTAGCCTCGATCGCCAGAACCCCATACTAAACGTTAAACCGTACAAAGTAAAATTTAACAAAAGAAGACACATTTCAGTCCATATCAAAGTATAGTCGCTGAACGTTGTATAGAAATAAAACAAATTTAGCTTACCGATTTTACGTTCAGATCAAAGCAACTCTCTTCAGTATTGTCTAAATGTTCAATTCCAAGATCTTGAATTATATCATGCACGCTCGCAGAGGAAGCAGGAATGACATGTAAATCGTCAGTAATTAAGAAGGTAACATTGTTTCTGACGAAAACTCCATCTCCGTTGGGACCCCTGTGTTCCTCCTTTTTCCAGTACCAACCAAAATCCATAATTTCACCACAGCCACATTTCGATTTTGGTACCAGGCTGAAATAGGGAAAAGTTTTGGAGCGGCAACCATGTTTCTTGCAACTGTAAAAGTTCCGACAATTTGATTCATCGATTCTCAGAAGCAAATCCTCGCACTGTTGTCCACTTGAATTCAAGGGATGAAGGAGCATTTCCTTGCATGCTTCAGTATTGAATAAGCTTTCGTCTAAACTTTCAATGCTTTCGTAGAGATTATCAATGCAACCAAGGGAGCTCTGCTTGTTAAGAACGCGGATAATGGAACCAAGAGGCATGGTTAGAAAGCCGAATAGAATGTCCACAAAATCCTTATCTGATTCCGCAAATATTACCTTTTTATTTTCCTTGTCTACGAGAAGCTTGAGCTTCAACGTCTTTGAATCCATTGCTGTTAAGCTTTGGGAGAGACTGAAATCCCAGCCAAGCCGTTCTTTATAACTAAAAAAGCAATGATGCTAGATCACTTGCCATCTTTGCCTATACTCTTTTAATTCTTTTCCTTTTATTCAAAATGTAACGTTATGGAATTTGGAACCCTATTACATGTTCAAATTTCATTAATTTATTTATCTTGAAACGTGAATAGCCGCATTTGTTTTCATTGTCCTCTCTCTTTGTTATTTCATTAAAACTGCACAATTCCACTTCTTTAAAATTGGCCCATTCTTTTTATTTATCATTTTCTAAATATTGCATGATATTTAGTTCTTTTCCTCTTCTTTCCCTTTTCACTTCTACCTCATGCAACTTTTCTTCAATTTTAGAGTAACATTTTCTCGATTAATTTCTTTTAAAGAAAAAAATATGCATAATTTATTTGTCCATTCATGTTTCATGCAATTTATTTTCTTTCATTAAGCATTCATTACTTTCCTTCCTTCAATTGGTTTATTACTCTTTATTCTATTAATTTCTTTCCTTCATTCTATTTTTCACATCATGTTTCATTTGTGTGCTTTCATTTCTTATATTTATCCCCTTATTTCTTTTTTCCCTTTTCTTTTCCATCATTATCTTTCTTCAAGAACAAACCACTACTATGTATATGTGTTTCCTTCTCTTTTATATTAAGAAACAAAGACCCAAAGAAAAAGAAAAAAAAAACTATCAGCATTGTCTATGCATATATCTAGCCATTTTCTTAACCTTGTTTGTTTCTGTCTAATTTAAAATGTCCCTTAAATTCTAAATTTTTAATATTCTATGTTTTAAAATTTGAAAAGTCAACATATTTCTAACAGTAACTGTCGGGCAATCAATCATGTATTCATTCCTTTCCATTTATTCGCTTTTCTTCTATGAATTACTTTTGAATTTGAAAGAGAAATAAGTATTGTCACCTCAGTCTTAGTTAGCCCAGTGTTATTAACACTACAAGAAAATGCCAATTTTACAACATGAATTCTGCAACGTTTTAGCAAACTGTTGTAGAATTACAGGTCACTTACAACGTTTGTTTGAGAAAATATTGTAAAATTATGATGTAAACAAAGTTTTAAACCTAAACGTTGTAAAAAAAGGTAAACTAGTATAACTGCATAACGGTGGAAAAATCGACTTTGTAATACAATACAACTGATAAAAAAAAATATTTTGTTGTACTTATTTAATTATTTAAAACTACATATGAATGAAAATATATGTAAGAAAAATTACATATATTATTAAAAACCAAAAATAATTATTTTAACCAATCATGTCAGCACAAAGATTAAATACACAAACAAATATTCATGAAAAATATCAAAAAAAAAAAGACTGGTATGATGATTCAAATCTATGTAATGCATATCTATAAAAAAATCATTTTAAGTAGTAGTGAGATATTTTTATATAATATATACAGCTAGGTAAAGTCCATCTCGGTTTGTTTGGTTAAATTTCACAGTATGAGATTAAATGTGATTAAATTTCACTATATGCTAAAGAGCAGAGAACTAAATGTGTGATTTAATTTCATAATATGGGATCAGTTAGGGAAAGTTCCCTTGGTGCAGTTAGGAAAGGTATGATCTTGTTTTTTCATATATTGCATACATACATACCATGTTTACCATTTGAAATCAATTACGCATACATATATATATTTTTCCTTGATTGATGTTGCCGTTTTTAGAAGAATTAATTGGCTATCATTTCAGGTATTCCTTTTTTAAGGTTCTGAAGAATACAATCAATAATTTAAGGCATTCAATAAAATCTTATTTAAGGCATTGCCTGGTATTTTATTACTCCAACTTTTATTATTCTTCTTATTACACATCCAAATAAAAATAAATGGTAACATAACTAATTGATTGTAATTGTAGAATGATCACACAAATTAAATGCATTAAATTAATTGATATTTGGAAGACTACATATTATATTCACCAAGCATAAAACAGAAAATCATAGGAATGATTTATTAGAGGAAAAAAGAAACAACAGATTGCATACAAATGATTATACAAATGATTTTACATTAGAAGAAAAAAGAAACAAAATTATGTATATTATACAAATCAAAATAATTATTTTAACGAATCATGTTAATTTGTTATAATTTATATATATGGTAAAAAAGACGGCAATTAATATACATTTTATTAAATCAAATTTAACCGTATAAGGTTTTTGTCAATATGTTTAAATTAATTAAGTGATTTTCAATTTAAAAAATAAATTTAATCAATAAATTGTTGTCAATTTATCTTATTAACGTTTGGTGTGATGTTTTAAAATGAACACCATGTTCATATCAACAAAAGTGGAAAAATTTAAGAAATAAATTTAATCAACAAATTGTTGTCAATTTATCTTATTAACGCTAGGTGTGATGTTTTAAAATGAACACCATGTTCATATCAACAAAAGTGGAAAAATTAGCTTTTCTTCCAAATATAAAGTTAATCAAGTCACGCAATTAATGAGCATTAATGAATCAAATAGACTACATTAAAAATTAATTCGGGGAGCTCAAATAAGGCAAGGTAAGGCTTCAGAACTACATTAAATTAATGCATAAGTCATAGGAGGACAAAATAGGTATTGTTAAAAAACTTCAGACGGACGGAAGTTATCAAAGGCTCAGTCGAATTAAGAAAACCGACAAAGTCGGTTTGATTAACAACTACTTTCAAAATCATCGTAAATCGGTTTCCAGCAACATTCAGTTATGTTTTAAAAGTTATGTTTTTCTCAACATATGATTATGATTACAATTTACAAAATATACGGTATGCTTAGCATATTGTAAAACATTGCTTGATCGTAACTTCTACTCTTAAATGTTCCTGATATTTTCTTTTCATTTTGAAATTTAACTATCTTATATAATGATTGTGAACTGTTGTCAGTAAAGTTTGCAGTTGGTTGTAAGACATTATGCTTGCAACTTATGCGAAGTATTATAAAATAAATTGTGTTCTACAATAGCTACATAACGTTGTACAACAATATACATACTAAAACCGTTGGATCATGATAGTGATCCATGTGAAAGGGATATTAGCTACTAGATTTGATCGATAATCCTAAAAACCGTGTAAGACATATCGATATCCGTTGGAATTTTTTATTTTTATTTTTGGTCGTTCAGATTTTGTAATTTGGAGTGGTAATATATTAATGCATCAAGAACCTTCCTCAGTTACCCGTTGATATTATTCGGGCAGATGACCTCCGTTTTTAATGAAACCACTCCCTTTGGGTTCAAAATGTCGTTTGCATGCTCGAAAACTAACGCCTAAATTTGAAGCTACTTTAATAAAATATTAGATGCCAGAGCTTTTCATTTTATCAATACTAAAGACAACGAGCATACATTTTGAACTATGAAATTTTAAACTACCAACAATAAAGTAAATTCTGTCATTCTACATTATGAAACATAAAATTTAAGAGTTAGATATGTAAATTGATGTCATTTCAATATTTATAGAATAAAGGCTTAATGCTCTTAATATGTCATTGATGAAAATTTATAATGATTTGAGTGTTTATGTACAAGAAAAGTCCATTGGCCAAAGTTGTGAAGCTTCGAATTTTAAAAATCTTAAAACTAAACAATCAAAAGTTGGAGAATGAGAATCGTAAAAGTTAAAGCTATTAAACAGGAGAAGCCAAAATTTTGAATTTCAATGCTTAGATTACTAAACTACATTTTGAACCATGAAACTGAAACCATGTTAATTACAAAAAATTATCCTACATAACTTAAACACAAATGATAAAAAAAAATCTTCGATCAAATACAACTTTTTCTGTTTTTTTAAATCTATTTGCTTCTTCAAGGCAGCTACTAATCTCCAATGTAGTATTAAATGTTTACGTCACATATAATAGAATAAATGCAGAATTAAATTTTGTAATGAACAAATATATAACCTGTTTGAAGAAATCATAAGAAATTTGCAACTAGTATAATTTTCATGCCATCAAGTCAATTGTAACATATCATCGATAAGTTAATTTTTTGTATGGTTACTAAAACTTCAGAAACTATTTTTAAAAACAAAGTATTTAAAATTCGAAAATCTCAAAATGTAAAGCAAAATGCCTTTTTTCCCAATGAAAATCAATATCTGAGTGCCAAAATTTCAACTTGACGCGAAAAAGTATTTGAGAATACAGGTTTTAAAGGAAATTCAAAAGTCCAAAAAAATTAGCTCTTAAAAATCCAGAAAATGTAAGTTAAGTCAGCAATAAAGTATTTTTTTTATCGAAGCAACAATTCTGAAATTCAATATCAGTAAATTCAACATTAAAAATTGAAAAATTCAGTAGTTCATGAAGCATAATAATTTTAAACTATTATGCGACAAATAAATGAACATGATCATGAATATTTCTACAAAACAAAATAAAACAAACACAGAAGCTCTTCATTTAAAAACATATAAAAAAAATACTCACATCCACATAACCATACCAGTTAATCTATTAAATAATAGTAAAGTAGCACTTTTTAAAGCTCTCTGCTTAATTGTAGGAGTTTCATTTCTTCTACTTAATTCCCTCAGGATATTTTATTTTTATATTAATATATCACTTTGCGTTTATTTACTATTTCTCTCCATTATTTTACTTTTCTATCATTAGACATTTTGATATGAACATTCAAAATTTAAACAAGTATTTATTAACGGTTAGCTCCTAACATTTTATACTTAAGTCCACATATGTAAATTAATTACGAAACAAAAAATTTAAGTAAATTAATTAACTAATGTTTCTTTTAAATACTAAAATGAAAAAAATTATGTTTTTTGTTTCAAATGCTTACACTTCAAATTTTCTATAGTCATTTAAATCTCTCTTAATTCTTTTATAACATTTAAAATTTCGTATCATATTTTATACTTAATTATGTAATACTTAAACTAACGAGAAATTTCTTTTGAAGGACAAAGTTAGCAAAAAATTTAGCCAAAAGTATGGTAAGTTTTAAAATTGGGGAGAAGGACAAAACTTAGGCAAAAATGGAATTCAGGGGGCCTACTCCTATTTTCACTTTTACCCTACAATTTGTCCTTCTCTCCAATTTTAAAACTTGTCATACTTTTAACTAAAAAAATTGCTAACTTTGTCCTTCTCCCTATTTTCCACTAAACTATTTAAATAACTTTTGCAAACTGTGATTCATCGATTCGCCTAGCCAATAAATAACGTCAAGGTTAACCATATTTATATTAAAAAATATGAAACAAGAAAACCGAGTATATAAATACGTCAATCACATAACATAATTACGCATAAATAACTATTACAAGTTCAAAGTTGAACTCATTTACGTCAATAAACTTACTATGGCCAGATTTGGTTCGATACCAAAAGTTCATTCCAAACCATTATCATACCAATATATACGGTAATAGGAAAATCATATTACCGACCAACGTGATCGTAAAACTGATACTTCGGTTTATGGTTAATAATGGTTGGTAGATATTGGTAATGAACTTTTACCATTTATAATATGATATCTGTCTGGTTATAATATTTCAGGTTAAAAGACTAAGTATTAAGAGCTATTGTGTGAGTATTAATCAATTTCATTTTGTGTAGCCAAACATACAAATAAAAGATGTGAAAAAGCTAAAATATAAAAAAATCATATTATTTTGAAAAATTGCATCCAATCTAATATCATTTTATCATTCGCTAGATTTCCTATCCTACATGTGGTGTTATATATATATATATATATATATATATATATATATATATATATGTGTGTGTGTGTGTGTGTGTGTGTGTGTGTGTGCGCAAAGGTATATGGTAGGCATGGTAATTACCATATTTCGTATTTAATTACCATTACCATACCACATATTTTTAAGCATTTCATTAAACTGTATCGATCAAAATGATTACCTCTTTTCTGATACAATTACAATTGGTAGCGGTTGATAATAGTTGATAAATGGCAATATGGTAAAAAAAAAATCCCGACTCTAATATTTACCGTGTATTACATTATGATATTAATGTCGAATGCCTAAATTTAAAAATTCATTTAGTTATTTACAAAACCCTAAATAATATCACTTAACATTGTACATTTAAGTCAACACGTTTAAATTAATTAAGCTATTTTGTATTTGACAAATGAATTCAATCAATAAATTATTTTAACTCATCTAATTATCGCTAAATTGATATTTTGAAATATACACCATGTTCATATCAACAAAAGGGACAAAATTATGTTTTCTTCTAAATATAAAATTAATTAAGTCACACAGTTTAAATATATATGTAAACAATAATAAAAAATTTAATTTCTATACATTTATCTCAATAAATTTATCGTAAATTAAGAAAAACAATTTTCGCTTTAAATGCATGCGTTTTAACATTTCTACAATTATTTGTTGAACCTTCTCAAATTCTTTTGTGATACTTTATATTTCAATCTATATGTCTAAATCACCTATGTAATTTTCAATTCTAATTATTTATATAATCTTAGAGAGTATTTAATTAATCCATTTTTCTACCAGCCCTTGAAAA
Source organism: Allium sativum (assembly GCA_030737875.1). Taxonomy (NCBI): domain Eukaryota; kingdom Viridiplantae; phylum Streptophyta; class Magnoliopsida; order Asparagales; family Amaryllidaceae; genus Allium; species Allium sativum. Next base: position 660,951,047 of record CM060920.1, read on the forward strand.
CGTATGCCAATTTTATTATGTATAATTCATATTAAAAAAAAGTAGTTTTTGCAAATTTCTTTTCCCTTCCTCCTGCTATGTTATACCAATGCAAGGGATAACCAGTACAGGGGATAACCGAGCGACGCCAGCTGAGGTCACCATTTCTAAGTCTGTTCATCCAAAAGATCCTGATCGAGTATTGGAGATAGGATCTCAGTTGGGCCCAATGTTGCAGAAGGATTTAGTTGTGTTCTTGGAACGTACTCTGGATGTGTTCACTTGGAGCCATTCTGATATGTGCGAGATTTCACCCGAAGTGGTTGTTCACGCTTTAAATATTCATCCAAGCGTATCACCTGTGAAACAAAAGATAAGGATTCAAGACCCCGAATGGTCGATGGCTCTCAAGGGAGAGGTGGATAAGCCGATGGAAAATTGCTTCATACGAGAGTCAACGTATCTGGATTGGGTGTCAAATCATGTGTTAAAGAAACTCAATGGAAAATGGCGAGTGTGCATCAACTATTCAGACCTCAATAAGGCATGTCTAAAAGACAGTTTCCCGTTGCCCAGAATCGATCAGCTTGTAGATGCTATAGCGGGGCATGAGCTTTTATCCTTCATGGATGCTTATTCGAGTTATAACCCGATTATGATGCATGAGCCGGACCAGGAGAATATTAGCTTCATTACATATGTTGGTTTGTATTGTTATAAAATGATGTCATTTGGGTTAAAGAATGCTGGAGCGACTTATCAATGTCTCGTCAATGCTATGTTCTAGTCTCAAATTGGAAGGACAACGGAAGTCTATGTAGACGACATGTTAGTAGAGTCGAAGAGAGTGGATGATCATTTAGAGAATCTAGCTGTGATGTTTCACATCATAAGGAAGTACAGGATGAAGTTGAATCCTCTTAAATGTTCCTTCAGAGTCGCATTTGGGAAATTCTTTGGGTTCATGGTCAATTCCAGGGGAATCGAGGCCAACCCCAGTCAAATTTCAGCGATAACTGAGATGCGGGCTCCTAGGACAAAGAAAGAGCTTCAAAGTTTGAATGGGAAGGTCGCAGAATTAATTCGCTTCATTTCAAGGGAAACAGAAAGGTTTATTCCACTCTTTGATGCATTCACTACACCAAAAATGCTATTTCGCAACGGCTTTGAGCCGTTGCAAAATCATTTAGCAACGGCTATGAGCCATTGCAAAATGTGGAGTTGCAAAAATTTAGCAACGGCAATAAGCCGTTGCTAAATTATATTTTGCAACGGCTCAAAGTCGTTGCTATGTTTCAATCAGCAACGGTTTACAGCCGTTGCGAATTCACATAAAAAAATTTATTAAAAAAATTATCACCTTTTTAGGCTCTCCTACAAGACAAAATTCATTTAATTTTCATACTCAATACAAACATTTGCAAATTTAGCATAATGTCACAAAAGAAAGATCATTAAACCAAGTAGTTCTTATATATTCAACACAAAGATCAAACTTAACAAGTTTTTTAGATTACAACATTCAACAATGGTATGTTACACTTCAAAGTTCAGCAACAACAACAAAAATATATTATATAATACAACACATAGTTCAACAGCAATAAAAATATATATTACATAATACAATACATAGTTCATAAGCATATTAATCCGTACATAGTTCAGCAAGCATACTTGCTGAGCACGTAAACAGTGAACGCAACGACATATCTCATCTTTCACATCACAACTAATCCATGTGTTACAAAAGTAATAAGCAACCAACTTATAAGTTACTTTTTTAGGCTCTGAAAACCTACTTACCACTAACTGAGACCCTTTCCTTGCTTTCTCAGCTGCTGACTTCACTTCTTCCACGAAAACTATGCATGTATATTGTATTGGTGAAATTTAACTACCACCTGCTGTTGACTTCAGAAATCCATGCCCTAAAGGTGCACGTGGCACCAAAGCTACTTGTGTACAATTAATAAATAGATAAGTAATTAAAATGTCTATCACTGAAAGTTTCAGCAATTATATAAAAAAGAATATCAGGATTTTCAATGTCATAAGTCTATTAACTTGGTTTATTATATGCTGACTTGTATTATCATCAATTAACTCACATTTTCCCTCACAATAATGAATAGCATGAAGTACACGTATCCATAAGGAAAAAACTTAGGACCAAGCAATAAATCAAGATAACAAAAGTTGGATATGATGTATGACATAGAGATACAGCAAACGTACAGAGTTCCATGATTATGGAAACTTAGATATAGGACCTAATATGAAGGAAAAAAAAAGAGTTGTAAATGTGCAAAATTATGTAATTGTTACCTTCATCAATTCTTCTAGAAGATTTGGTGCAATTTTAAGTATATAATCCAAGTCTCTATGCTGAAGCGAGGATAATGAATTCAACTGAGGGGTTAAGTGAGCATGAACCAATAACAACTTCTGAAAAAGGATTAAATTACCGCACCAATACAAATTTAAAATGGAACTTTGCACTCATAGAAAATAATATATATTATCAATACAATATCTACATGAAATATACCTTAATTTGGTGAAGACCTTGTTTCCAGAATTTCCGCTGTCTGCTTTGGTATTTTCATCAGAACACAATTCGCTTTTTACCAATGCAAATACTATTGCCTAAGGGATTCATCGTTACTTTTACGAATAGGCATTTTTTTCAAACTCATCAGCTTCGATGAATATATCGATTAATTCACTGCACTATAAGTCAATATTAAGCAGGAATAGATTAAGAATTGACATTCTTGGACATTACAATATAATGATAGATTATATAAAATCTTATGGTCCAATTCTAAAGAAATGCATTTTTCTAACCAATGTAATGAGTACGTAACTGGATTCATTAAAAAAGAACGAGCATAAATTAGAATAAATTATAAGGTAATGTGACTAAAATGTTTTGAATTTATATCAGTTAGGGTCACTTATGGTGCCATTATATGACTGAATGAGTGATCGGATAGCTCAAGATATCTTCGCATATTCTTGTGCGTATCATCAAACGATGAAATGAAATCATGTATATGTATTTAATGTATACACATATGAATACATGTGTATGTGTTGCTGGATGCATAATAATAACCACCATTTTTCTCAATTATCTTGGACATTCAATTCAAAACAACACTTTGAAATACTGCAAATTAGCATGCATGTTTTGTCCAAGAATCCAACAAATGGTTTTTGGTTAAGCAGTTAACTTACATTATATTCTAGAAGAAAGCGTATGTGAGCTTTTCCTTGATTCGCTATAATATGAGTAACCGGTTGTAGAGAGATATAACATAGCTGTATACCCTTTTCTATACACAATAAATCATATATATCTCCAGAAAGTGATATTACATAGCAATGGAGGCAAGAAGTTGAATGCTTTGATGCTTTCTGCAATTGTACTTGTAGCCACCCTTGCTCTCCTGATTTCACCATCCGAAGAGTTGGATGGCAGCACTGCTGCCACTGCAGCAGTTAACATAGAAAATGATGACTTCAGCAGAGTCGTTTACTGCAAACAATTTGAAAGCAAATATGGTACCAAAGTGTGGTGAAGTTTGTCGTGAAGGCATCTGCGCGAAAGGATATCCATGCACTTTCGCTTCTCCTGATTCTCGCTGCACGGGTGAATGCTGTTTGTAAACTTGGGTGCTTGAATTCTATAAGAAAATGAATAATAAAACATGGTGGATATTCGAAACTATCAGCTGAATTCTGTACAAGTATTATGTGCTCTTACTGTCCTACATCTTGTAGTCTACTATCCGTTGGAAACTATTCTCAGCAAAACATTATATTATATATACTTCACAACTATAGAATACAACCAGTACATATAGTTAACATAATTTCTTGGGAGTGTTACCTGTTTTTTCTTCAAAAATTTCTGGCCATTACACTAAAAAAAAGGCTCATACATAACTCTTAAATCTGAATTAGAGATGGTGTCACTAGTAAAGACGCCGAAAACACGAATGCACCTAACCTACTAGTAGCTAACCATGATGAACATTTCGTAAGAACTTCTTCATTGTCAGAAGTGGCTACTGGAGGAGACTTGGACAGAGTCATTGGTGGGCTAAATGTGAAAGAAAAAGTAATTTTTTTACCATAGCACTGAATCTTATTTAGATTTTCGAAGGATAAGGGGAAGAGAGGCTGAAGAACAAGTGAAGCAAGCATGTAATTGCTGTCTAAAGTTGGACCCAAGGAACTATCTAGCACTATATTGATTCTGAACGGTACCCAACTAGGTATAACAATGCTAATGCTTAATGAGGCTCTCGTCAGAACTCTCCTATGCAGCCTAAACCTCTTGCTAATAAGAGTTAAAGATACAACCGGATGTGGCTCAGGAGTCATAGTCATGCCACAGTTTGCATAACACATCATTAAATAGTACATAAGAAAGAAAAATTGCCAAGTAATGCCAAAGATTGTAATCACCAGAATAATAGCACTTCAGATCTAGTTGAAAGATGCAACTCGCATGTGCATGTAAGAATAAATCTATCCTTTTATTATTTATTTATTTTTATGCAGGATCAGATTCTATTTTGTACTTGCACAAATTTAAAGCGTTGTATGGCAGAAAAGAGACAAATTTAAAGCGTTGTATGGCAGATCGGTTTGAAGATTGTAATCACCAGAATAATAGCTACCCCGATTTTTTGATTCATGTGAAGCCCCAAATTTTCATTCATGTGATGTATGCCTCAACTTTCTCTTGGTTTCTACACCGGTAGATACTGCGTGATTCTGACTTGATACACTCGAAGTTGCCTTAACAAGACCAACAGTGGGTGGACTCTTCATGCTTTTAGACTTTTGGAACTTGTTCATTGCAAAGCTGCTTTTTTGTTCTGTTTTTTTGTTGAACTGGACTATCAGAATTGGAAGAGGATGACGAGCTAGAGCTACTCATATCATACAGAATGTTGGTTAGCAATGCTGGAATTTTCTTCTCTGTAATTGAAGGCATTGAATGTCTTCTTTTCTCCCTTGTTTATTACCTTTTCTTCCAAAACAAAACAAATATAAAATATTGATTAAAAAAAAAAGTGTGCATGCATACCTTACCCAACAGCAAATAACAAATATATCTTTACAAGTATTTTTAGCAAAGTTCACTGTTTTTTTTCCTACAAAATAAACAAATTATTCTCTATTTATATGAGTTAATTCATATCTTAGATAAGCGGTCGAGATTCACTTAATTTAATTGGTTTTCACAAATATCTTGTTAATATTATCCTATGCAACTTCAAGTATATAATTCAAGAAATATCTAGTATATGTACAAACTTCTAGTTATATTTCATATGGGAAAATCTAAATTAATCAAATACAAACTCTTTATTTACTCCTATTAAAAAAACACTCTTTATTTATAACACTAGGTGCTATGAATGGGAAAGTCCAGTTCAGCCTTCATGAACAGAACCCAATAAGCTGAAGTGCAATTATTAGAACATAGACATCCGGTTCAGTGTGTATTTTAAAACATACAATGCAGATGCGCCAGCCAACTGAACAGTTCTACGCTGTATGCATGGCAGCTACTAACCAAGTTTTCATTTCAGTTAAAAACACCAACCTAAAACAAGTGTCATCACGGTATCCCAATCCCACCATTCTAAATAAAATTTGGTTCTACACTTTGACATCCAATCATATTAATTTATTAGGTGGGGCTCGACATCCCTTTTGTTTTCCTTCATCAAGGCTCAGACATGAAAAGTTGTCAGTTCAACACCCTGCACCTGGTAACAAACAATCACACAAACTCAACACAACACAACAACAACAAAATTGTTTATAACGCAACACAACTTAATAAAATTACAACAATCATCTAAACTCAAAAAACAAACAGGACAACAATGGACAATCACACAAATAATATAAAATATACTTATCTGTCTAACTAATAAATGTATACATACATACATTCACATACAAAATAATTTTCTATGAATTCAAAATTAGATTTAATAATCGATTCAAAACTTAGCGTTTAAAATATCTTAGAATAAGCTCTACTTTGAAAATTAATTTAGATCTAAATGTCTCTAAAATTCAATTTTCAAGTTTGATAATCTGAATACGATCAGAGCTACCAAATAATATAACAATGGGAGTTTTGTCTGCATTTATTCCAACTTTCACATTTTATTGAATATAAGTTGCATTTTTTGGCCTTATCATATTGACTTAAACCTACAAAAAAGACAACAGATGAAAAATGGTACGGAAGCCATTTTAGCAATAATCACTCTAGTTAATTTGCACTCATATTTCGCACATAACAATGGTCCAACTAATTAGCAAGAACACACACCCTCTACAACCAATCACTATCATGGATGAGTAGTAAAGATGGATCAACAAAAGCAAAATCCGCTATAATAAATCAATAAATAAGCCCGTGAACGTACTTATAACGGTGACAATGCCAGTTATCACCTTTGCAGACACCTCCAAAGAAAGAAACATGAAAATTTTTCAATTATTCCTCTGCAATTATTCATCAATAATTAATCAAACTAAGTAAAAAAGATAACAAATAAACAATATAACAAATTTGAGTAATAAAAGCCAAATTACCTTCCCAATACAGTTTGATACCCATGAACAATAATGATCAAATTGCTTGACTTACTGTTGGCACGTGGAACAATGCTTAGCCCTTAGAGGTCTAACTATCTAAAATATAAATTGAACACTAAATATAAGTGGCAACATCAGAGTGAATGACAATTCCAGTACAGCTAAGATATATGTTCCCAATTGACTTGTTAAAACCCAAACAGTGTTCTTGCCATACATACAATCAAATACAATTACAACAGACTGGTACTGCACAGTAAAGCAATTCAAAAATGCACATAATGCGGAGAAAAAATATCAGAGCTATATCCACTTTCAAAAACTTGATAAGTAAAACAAAGAAATGCCACCTTGCAAGTAGCACAAAACTGGGACCAATTTCCAGCAAGCAATGCAGGATTAGTAAGTTCCATCTTCAGTAGTGGCTCCTACAGACAAGCATCAATAGTTATAATAAGTAATTATAAATTTTAACAATGGAAATCATTCAGTATAAATTCCAGAACAACAATAAACAAGTTTCCTCAGTGCAGGGATAATAACATATTAGCAACTTCTTCCAACTTACATCATCTCTAAGATTCTCTGTATCACGTTCATGTGTTTTAATATAACCAGGATACTTCCAGCAAGAAAAAGACACAGCTTTGCAGTATCGTGACAGTATTATAATGCATATGCTACCAATATTAGCATTAGAAATGTGTCACTGGAGTTACCAACTGTTAATAGTATATAGCTTGTACGCAAGCAATTTATGTAGTTTTTATGTACACCGCAAAAATAATATAAGCAGGCCATTAAACATTTGAGCTGTGATTTTAGCACAAAAATATCAAAGCAAAAACAATAAATGACCTATAAACATACCTGCTAAACCTGTAAAACATAAACAGCCCAATCGTTCTGATAAATCCTGTTGAAATGGCTGGCGAGCTAAGGCATTAAAAAGTTATTTGAGACGAACCAAAATTTTCATCGATCTAGAATGGGTTCACTAATCCCTCTTTTCCAATAGCAATTTCAGCGATGAATCCACATAAAACCTGATTCCGTTATCTTTGGATGAGAAGGAAGTAAATCACAGAATGCAAATTTGAATTAGGTGGAAACGAGATTCGATAACCTGATGAAGCCAGTCTAGCCAGACGATCTATGATCAGGAGCGGCCGACCACAATTGAGTTTTCCAGATCTAGGGCGCAAGGGTCTTTGTTTTTTTTCCTCCGTGAATAACAAAATGAGAAAGTTCGAACATGGTGTATTTGTTGGTAATTTTTTTTATTTTTTATATATATCTTTAGAGAGCTATATAGTTTGTTCACCAAACCAATTGGTTGTTGTGAACTATAGTCTCTTAGTTTTTATCTAGGATCTTAGTTGTTCCCGATGTGGGACTATTATTTTCATCACTCTCCCTTCACGTTTGGCGTATTTTTGAGCCATCTACGTGAACATAGTATTTTGGATGGAGTGGGGAACGTATGGCGGTTAAGCACATACGTATTTTTTGCATTGACTCTAATCCTGAGTTCTGATACCATGTTAGCATTTTTTTTTTATACACTTCTCATTACCTTCAATTGTTGAAGCACGTCTCTTCAACTCTCTCTTTGAATATTGAAATCCTAGGCTCTGATACCACTTGTTGGAAATCTATAGTTTGGATAGCTACATGGTTTGTTCACATTAACCAATTGGTTTTGTGAACAAACTATATAGCACTCTAAAGTTATTGAAAAAAAATAAATGCCAACAAGTGGTATCAGAGCCCAGGATTTCAATATTCAAAGAGAGAGTTGAAGAGACGTGTTTCAACAATTGAAGGTAATGAGAAGTACATCAAAAAAAAAAAGGAAGGTGATGAGAAGTGCATCACAAATATAAATAAAAAAAAAGGAAGGTGATGAGAAGTGCATCACAAAAAAAAAGGAAGGTGATGAGAAGTGCATCACAAATCGAAGAGAAGTGCTTCGGTTATTATCTCAACAACTTTGAATCAAGAGGGTTTGTTAAAAGTTATATTGGTGCTTCAAAGTTGTGGAGTGATGAAAAAAATAATAAGTCCCACATCGGGAAATACTCAACTAAGATCCTGGATAAATATTAGGAAGCTATAGTTCACATTAACCAATTGGTTTTGTGAACAAACTATGTAGCTATCCAAACTATAGATTTCCAACAGTATTGAACTGTGTATATGGAAGGGCATAGTTATTTTAGAACAAGCTAAATCCGTTCCAGAATGTAGAACGGTCCATAACTATATTAATCAGTAATGGAACGGTCTTTACCCGTTGCTATTTCGCAACGGCTCAAAGCCGTTGCGAATTTTCCACAATAGGGTGTTGCGGAATTGCTTATATGGTGTAGTGATTGAGGAAAGGGAAGAAGGACTTCCAATGGACTCCAGAATGTAAGACGGCTTTTGAGGAGATGGTCAAGCATATGGAAGCACCTCCAATGTTGTCAAAGCCCAAAGATGGAGAAGACTTGTTCTTATAATTCGCTGTATCATCCCATAACTTAAATGCAGCATTGGTCAGAGAGGATTCAAAGATTCAGATGCCAGTATATTACATAAGTAAGAGGCTTACTGGGGCAGAGCTGAATTATACGAAGTTGGAAAAGTTGGCATACTATCTGCTCATTCCCTCGAAGAAGCTGAGACCTTATTTCCGAGCTCAACATATCAAAGTGCTCATGTATCGGCCGCTGAAGAAAGGCCTATTTCGTCCGGAAACGTCAGGAAGGCTATTAAAGTGGAATATTGAGCTCAGTCAGTATTATATTACTTACCATCCATGAAGGGCGATTAATGGAAAAGTTTTGGCAGACTTCATTGCTAAGTTTACATGTAGAGGAGATGATAAGGAAGAGCTCGCAGAAGTGATCACTTGGTGGAAATTGTTCGTTGACGGTGCTATGAATGAGTATTGCTCGGGGGCCGGATGGTTCTAGAAACTCTCGGAGGACGCTCAGTTTGCTATGCTTTGAAATTGGAGTTTCCGTCAATAAATAATGAAGCTGAATATGAAGCATTGATCGCTGGACTAAAAATAGCAAAGGAGTTAAATTTGAAAGCCTTGCACATATTCAGCGATTCTCAATTGGTAGTGTCTCAAGTTAAAACGGGAGTTTCAAGCTAAGATGGGAAATCTGCCAGCTTATTTGTCGAAGGCTTAGGAGCTGCACAACAACTTGGACTACTACACCATAACGCATATTCCTCGAGAAGAAAGTATGAAGGCAGATTCGCTTGCAAAGTATGATGGTTCGGGAGATGCTTTATTGTTGGGATTAGTGCCAGTCGAAGTTCTCTCAAATCCCAACACTGAAGACATTGATATAGATTGGATCATGGAAACGTCTGAAGAGCCAGATTCATGGATGACTCCAATCAAATAATATCTCCTCAATGGTGTGCTCCCAAGTGACCCAAAGAAACGAAAAAAGTTGCTCCGAAAATATCCCATGTTTCTTATACAGGATGGTTGGTTATATAGAAGGGGCCTCACTATGCCTCTACTACGATGTGTTACCAAGGAGGAATCCAATGCAATTATGGCAGAATTACATGGTGGAGAATGTGGAGGGCATTTAGGTGGATAGACATTGACCAAGAAAATTATGTGATATGGTTATTTCTGGCCCGGCTTGAATCGAGAATCTGCAGTGTATCCAAGGAAATGTGACAAGTTTTAGATATTTACTAAAATTCCCATAGCACCATCCAAAGAATTGACTTAAATGGTCAGTCCAAGGTTGCTTGTTGTCTGGGGTATTGATCTGATTGGGGCATTGCCTACCGCCAAATATAGCATGAAGTACACATTGTTGCGGTCTATTACTTCACGAAGTGGGCCGAAGCTGAGCCAATAGCCACCATTACCTCGAAGAAAGTCAACAATTTCATCTTGAAGAACATCATTTGTAGATTCGGTGTTCCACAGAAGATAATCACCGACAATGTGACTTAGTTTTGAAAGTGAAGAATTCAAGGGATTCTGTGCCAAGTATAAGATCCAAAAAAGCTTTGCAGTCGTGTCCCATCCGCAGGTAAATGGGCAAGTGGAAGTAGTAAATAAGATCATCAAGTCAACCATCAAGAAGCGTCTTGAGAAAGAAAAAGGTGGTTGGGTGGACGAACTTCCCCTTGCACTATGGGCGTATAGGATGACTCAAAAATCTACGACTGGACACACTCCTTTCTCCTTGGCATTCGGAAAAGAGCAATGATTCCAGTAGAGCTGGAGGTCCCTACGCACTGCAGAATCCATTTCAACCAAGCCGAGAATGAGAAGCTATAGCTAGAGGCTCTCAACCAGCTTGAGGAGAGAAGAGATGAGGCAGAACTCAAAGTCGCAGCCCATCAAAGAAGAATTGATTGACATTTTAATTCTAAAGTCAAGCACAGAACCTTTGAAGTCGGGGATCTTATGTTGAGAAGAATAATGATAGGAACATGAGTTTTCGTGCCAAATTGGGAAGGGCCCTACATCGTAAGTCAGAGGCTTCTAGATGGCACCTTGAAGCTCTCTACAGTTGATGGAATCCTGATCTCGAGAGCTTGGAACTCTGACCATCTCCATCGTTATTTTTCATAGTTGTTTTGTTCAAATTTCCTGTAAAAGTAATGATTGTCAATATTTTTGCAAGCCTTGTAATTGGACGCCATCTACGAATAAAAACTAGTCTACTTATGACGACAATGTTTTTTTGTAAATTCTTGTTAAATAATTCAAAATTTGCTTAAAGTCGATTTAATGCTACTGGTTGTAAAAAGAACGCTTATTTCCCTAAATCTCGATGACACCTAGTGACCTCAACAGCTACTTATCCTAACAATGCTAGCTCAACGGTCGAGTGCTGCAAACATAAATATGTTAAAGAGCAAGGATGAAAAGCACCGCCTTGAAGAGCAAAAGGAAGGGGTCGCTAGGAGTCAAATGGTATAAGACACGGAAACCGAGCGTGAAGCTAATAAAATAGGCTGTAAGTTCCACCAAAGGCGCACCTCTCCTAGTGAGAGGCCCAGAGCCCTAGTTCTTTATTTTACTCTTAGCCTTGTGATAATCATTTTTGTGAAGTGTTGAAATACACCTTGGGGTATTAGTACCTTTTTTGTATTAACACCGACGCATGAACCCGTCACTCACCCATATTTGATCGAGCATAACTTCCACATTCGACCACAATTCGACTCAAGGCCACCGCCATTGCGAAGCTCTCGACGACCAGCACCTCCACCAAAAACCCCTCCACCTCCGGTTGCCTGTGGATCCCACATCGCCTCAATGAATAAAACGGGTTTTTGTCTTTATTTTTAGAATTTCGGCCAATCCCGACCATTATTGATCAAATTGAACCTACTGTTGGATTTGTATGCTCGAGCACCACAACTTTCATTTAGACACCTTCGCCAATCGTTGCACGAATCAAAAGCCCCCAAATTAAACTTAAAATTCATGTTTTTCAGCCTTTGACTGAGATTTCCTGTTGATTCAGGTGTTGTTTTGGAAAACAGACATATGTTGCTAATTCGTGTCGTCGAGACTTCGATTTCCTTCTTTTTTTCAAAATTTTCTAAGCAGATTGTATTTTTGATCACAAATTTGAATTACAAATCGCCGTTAAAATGGGATTAGTGTTGGATTTAAGGATTAGGGTTGAGGAAGTGAATTAGAGGTTGCTACTAGAGTTTGTGGCATATATTAATATCAACAGGCATACTGGTTTTGCTATACAAGCTCATTTGGCCCTAATGACACAAGTTCATAAAAAAACACATTTTCAACTTTAAACGAAACCACAACATTATATACATTGAAATCGAGTTTTCAATATTTTTGAATGCAATGGAACAAGTCTCAAGTCCTAATTCCATTGTATTTCGGAGTTAACTTCCAAAATCAGGCAATTTAAATTTTATATTCTATAAATTTATTTCTATGCGTTTCGAGCTCATGAGATCAAATGACAAATCCAATCCCTGCGAAACTTGAAATCTGACATTAACTTAATATCCAGGACCTCATGAAACTACTTTCATTGAATTTTGAGATCAGTTGCAAAATGGATATTTTTAACAGGTTAATTAACATATAATATTTTCAGATTTTTATTTACTCACTTTTAAATTCAATTTCGAAGTTCATTAACTTCATTCAAGTCCAAATCTAGTTTAAAATAACTTTAGAAATCAACTTCAATTATTTTAACCTCTACTTCTTATTATTTACCAAATTGACTTTGAATTTCAATTATCTAACTTGCTAGTTGACACGTCCGACCAACTCTTGACTGTTTGCACGAAAACCCATGAAATACGAAACTGACCCTTCATTTGTCATGGTCAGATTCCAATGACATTGGGTGTCCGTTAGCCACCAAATTTTTGCTATAGGTAGTACTTGATATACTCTACAACTTTCAAGTTGGAATTTTCCTCTAATTCCTTTTCGTTTGGAAGATAAAAATTCAAAATGGAAGAGGGACTAAATTGCCAAAAATGAAGGCTGGAATTTCTGTTTGGGTTTAGGGTGGAGGTGTAACTCAATATCTTTTAATACTTAAATATTCAATCCCAGTTCTACTTACAAATACAAACCAAATCATAGTTTCATTGATAATTAGTACAAGTTATTATTATCATAATCGGTTGAAATTCATTACTTAATTAATTTAATTAATTTCACATCATAGTACTTACATTATTAAATCATTAGATTTTATTAACCCAAATAATAATCAAAATCATATTAAATTCAATAATTTGAGTGGTAGAAAAATACGGGTTGTTACAATGAGTAACTTCTGCAAGAGGTATGAAAAATATTTTTGATTTAAAATAGTTTAAAACACATAAATATTATAGGATTAAAGAAGTATTAAATTTTTTTCACAGATACTATATATTTTTGTTTCTTGTTTCCATAGCTTCACCATTTTTTAAATAATTTGGTCGTTCAATAGTTATCCTCTTTCTGCCACCTCACTCTTCTGATCGTTTTCAAAATCTAAGTTATTAGGAATATAATTTTTTTTGTTTAGTCTTTTTTAAATTATTGGAGAATAATAATTTTTTTGTTTATTTATTCTTAGCATACATTTGTTTTTACTAAAGAAACTCAATATAGAAACTTTAATATAAATTCTTCCTTTTGGAAATGAAATGTATTTAAAAGGTAAATTATGGATTTAAAAGTTCTCAAATATGTAAAATTATCTATTGAAATCAAATATATAAATATAATTGTAGGATTCCCAGCATTGCGAGATAGAATAAGTCTCTAATATATAAGATCAGAAATAATAATAAACGATGATCTCTTTTCTCAAAAAAAAAAAAAAAAAAAAAAAAAAAAAAAAAATCAAGTGCAAAGTACTTCCTAGACAACTAAAAGTTTGAGACTAAACCATAGGAATGTCAATTATCTTGATCTAAAAGTATGAATAAATATAAAGATTTTGCTTTCCATTTCTCTATATACACAATGGATTTGATAAAACGGTTTAGAATAACTGAAGTATCATTGTAAAATCAAACTCTATTCTAAACAGGGAACTTCTTTTTAGCTAATTTCGTGTTAGGTAAACAGAATACTATTTGAAGAAACCTAGACTTAAAAGTTCATATTTTCTTCCAAAGTAACTTTTTAATATATTAATGCCAATAATATGCCTTATTTTCTCTTCATTCATTATTTTATTCGAAAGACTAACAAAAAAATAAGATAAAGAAGTAGTCCATAGTACATGGAAAAATCAATAAACACTTCGTTTTTACCTAATCATGGTGCGAATAACCTCAAAAAATCAAAACCATCATCACTCAAATAAAAAGATAAAAGCAAGCAATACCGTCCGAATCTCTCTTAGAAGCTTCTGTGGAAAGCTTAAAAAAAGGCGGGAGAAGGAGGAGACACTTCTATCAAAATCAAAGTCAATTCCTTCCCTGTATTATATTTCATGAATTAGCTGATTTAATTTTGCCAACATCATATTAGAAACTGTGAATTTGATGGCAAGTTGCATATAGACTACAATTCATAAAAGACGTGAAATTGAACTGCGGTTAGCTTTAAAATTCATGGATGGAGTTGGTTGCTCTTTAAAAATTTGGTTTTAATTTGGGGATGGAAGTGCTTACGTTTTTGTAAGGATTTGTGATTCAACGGTGAAATATTGTCAGACGTGTAGGGATGTAATTCAAAAGAGGAGAATAGTATGATCGAAGTTCCCTGGACTATAATCAAATCTATCAGCTTATATTCATTGTCACATGGATCGAAAGCAAATCCACTGACCAATAGCTTACATTAAATTTCTACGAAATATACAATGTAAATTGTTGTGAAGTGTTATACGTCTAGTATACCAAAACAGAGAATAATCAATTCTAAACTCGTCGCACAAGTTTATAAGTTGAATTTCCACTACTCTGGAATTCAATATTCGCAATAAGTATGTTGTAATCAATTTACAACAACAACGTTATACTATTTAAGAAATAGCACAACATAGAGAAAGGAGAGATTATTGAATAATGTATATAAATATACAAATAAACTAGAAGTCTAACCCGATGATGTCTGAGGCTTGTCGTAACAATTTCCTTAAGAATTTTGTTTCAAAATTCTCCCAAGATACAACAGACGTATTCTGCACGAGATTGTAATGAGTATGTAACTCTGTGATTATTTATAAGAGTATTACAGAAGAGAGAAGGAAGTTCAGATTGGAAATTCAGTGAGGAAAGTTATCAGGTTTCCTCCTTATTTATAGTTTATCTGCATCCCTTCTGAACGGTCGCACCCGTACCACTTCGTACGATCATATCTCTTCTGAACGGTCGCACCCGTACCTCTTCGTACGATTGCATCTCTTTCGAACGGTCGTACTCGTACCTCTTCGTACAAACGCATCTCTTTCTATGAAAGGAAGTGTCTTTTGGCTGAAATGTAACCGTTTGGCGAAATGAAGTGCCTTTTCGTGAAGTGTCTTTTCGCTGAGATATGACCGTTGGAAAATATGACCGTTGGTGAAAGGAAGTGTCTTTTCGCGAAGTGTCTTTTCACGAAGTGTCTTTTCGCAAAGTGTCTATTCGCGAAGCGTCTTTTCACGAAGTGTCTTTTCGTAAAGTGTCTTTTCGTGGAAAAGCATGCTTCTAATAGTCACATCCTTTCACTTAACAGTCGCACATGTTCGCTTAATGGAAAAGTTATATTTCATTCAGTACTTACGAATTCCAACAATCCCCCACATGAATGATAATATTCTTTTCCCCCACACAAAGCGAAATATCACAGAGTACATATGGATTAATGCTTTATCGTGGATAAGTAGATCTTTCACTTTGAACTTTCCCTAGTTAAGACTTATCGGATCTACTCGGCTAATCGGTGAATTATTTCATCTTGAACCGTCATCCTTTATTGTATATCCAAACAATAAGTCTTACGAAGCATTGATTCCCTTCTCATCCAATCCCTTGGTTGTGTTCATTTTGGTCCTGAACATTTTTTGGTTCTGCGAGTGTTATAGAGAATTCAAGCCTTTTAAAATTCTCATAGAGCCGACCCAGCTCATACTAACATAGGTGATCGCAACCATTAAGAGTATCCTACCTATACCCCACTTGTTTTTTTATTTTCAAGATATGGTCATCATTAAAAAACATAGTTTTAACCTTGTAATACTTTTGTAGGCATGCATTTATATTGTGCACCATAGGAATGGAGTAGGATTGTGTCCAAAAATGCATTACGTCTTGAGTTATTCATAACTGGTTTGCCTATTGATCCTAGTCCGTGGGATCTCCAGTCGCTAGGATAGGTTTCCGTATAAGATAACTCTTGTTGGTTTAGGCTTTTAAACCCATTCCCCTCGATGCGCAGTCAATTTTCTCTTTTGATAAACCTTTAGTAAACGGATCCGATATGTTATGATTTGTTCTCACATAATCTAAGGAAATAGTTCCATTTGAGAGTAACTGCCTAACTGTGTTATGGCGTCTACGAATATGGCGTGAGTTTCCATTGTACACAAAATTATGCGCTCTACTTAGCGCTGCTTGGTTATCGCAGTGTATGCATATGGCCGGTACAGGTTTAGGCCAGAATGGGATATCTTCTAAAAAGTGACGAAGCCATTCTGCTTCTTCGCCTGCTTTATCTAATGCGATGAACTCTTATTCCATAGTGGATCGAGCTATGCATGTCTGTTTAGAAGATTTCCATGACACTGCTGCCCCTGCTATGGTAAATATATAACCACTTGTTGATTTTGATTCCTCTGAATCAACAATCCAGTTTGCATCACTATATCCTTCTAATACGGCTGGATATTTTCCATAGTGTAAGGAATAGTTTGTAGTATTTTTCAAATATCATAGCACTCTCATTAGTGCTTTCCAATGTTCCTTTCCCGGAGTGCTTGTATACCTGCTTAATCGACTTACTGCATAAGCTATATCTGGTCTCGTGCAGTTCATAAGATACATTAGACATCCTATTACACGAGAGTATTCAAGTTGCATCACACTTTCATTAGTGTTTTTATGCAGTATTTCTGACGGATTAAAAGGTGTCTGTACTTCTTTAATCCCAAAGTTTTTGAATCTTTCAATCACTGTCTACATAGTGTGACTGAGATAATTCAATTCCATTAGGTGTTCTCATTATTTTGATTCCCAAAATAACGTCTGCAACTCCTAAGACTTTCATATCGAAATTGTTAATTAACATTTTCTTTATGGACTCTATTACTTGGGTATTCAGACCAAATATTAACATATCATCTACATATAGACAAATCATTACATATGATTGTCCAACTTGTTTACAATAAACACACTTATCACATTCATTTATATGAAAACCATTTTTCATCATGACACTGTCAAATTTTGCGTGCCACTGTTTTGGAGCTTGTTTTAGTCCATATAATGATTTTACTAATCTACAGACTTTGTTTTCATTTCCTTTTGAAATGAAACCTTCTTTTTGCTCCATGCGGATCTCTTCATCGAGATCGCCATTTAACAATGCTGTCTTTACATCCATTTGATGAATCTCTAGATTATAAATGGATGCAATTACTATTAGCATTTTTATTGAGGTTATTCGTGTAACCGGTGAATAAGTATCAAAGAAGTCTACACCTTCTTTTTGACGATATCCTTTGGCTACTAATCTGGCTTTATATTTATCGATAGAGCCATCGGGTTTCATTTTCTTCTTGAAAATCCATTTGCAGCCAACTGGTTTTATTCCAGGTAGAATATCTATAATTTTCCAAGTTTTATTACTTAGAATTGAATCAATCTCACTTTGGATTGCTTCTTTCCAACATACAGATTCAGAAGATGGCATTGCTTCCTTTGCCAAGCACCCCCACATTTTGAGGTATTTAAAGCTTGATTTATGCCCTTTCCATAACTCATATGGAAGTGTTTCTGTTTTATTGTGAGGGACCTTGTTTAAAATATGATTAGACATATTTAAGGCCTCCCTCCACAAGTTCGTCGGTAAGCCAGAGGTCAATAGCATCATATTATTCATATATTTTAATGTTCTATTCTTTCTCTTGGCAACACCATTTTATTGTGGTGAATATGAGGCTATTGTTTGATGAATTATTCCATTTTCTGCACAGAATTGTTCAAATGGTGATTCAAATTCTCCACCTCGATCAGATCTCAATATCTAGATCTTATTATTTAACTGATTTTCTACCTCATCCTTTGTTGATAATTCAACTGTTACCATCTCTGTTTTAGTAAGAAATTTTGAAATAAAATTCTTAAGATGTTATACGTCTAGTATACCAGAACAGAGAATAATCAATTCTAAACTCGTCGCACAAGTTTATAAGTTGAATTTCCACTACTCTGCAATTCAATATTCGCAATAAGTATGTTGTAATCTATTTACAACAACAACGTTATACTATTTAAGAAATAGCACAACATAGAGAAATGAGAGATTATAGAATAATGTATATAAATATACAAATAAACTAGAAGTCTAACCCGATGATGTCTGAGGCTTGTCGTAACAATTTCCTTAAGAATTTTATTTCAAAATTCTCCCAAGATACAACAGACGTATTCTGCACGAGATTGTAATGAGTATGTAACTCTGTGATTATTTATAAGAGTATTACAGAAGAGAGAAGGAAGTTCGGATTGGAAATTCAGTGAGGAAAGTGATCAGGTTTCCTCCTTATTTATAGTTTATCCGCATCCCTTCTGAACGGTCGCACCCGTACCACTTCGTACGATCATATCTCTTCTGAACGGTCGCACCCGTACCTCTTCGTACGATTGCATCTCTTTCGAACGGTCGTACTCGTACCTCTTCGTACAAACGCATCTCTTTCTATGAAAGGAAGTGTCTTTTGGCTGAAATGTAACCGTTTGGCGAAATGAAGTGCCTTTTCGTGAAGTGTCTTTTCGCTGAGATATGACCGTTGGAAAATATGACCGTTGGTGAAAGGAAGTGTCTTTTCGCGAAGTGTCTTTTCACGAAGTGTCTTTTCGCGAAGTGTCTATTCGCGAAGCGTCTTTTCACGAAGTGTCTTTTCGTAAAGTGTCTTTTCGTGGAAATGCATGCTTCTAATAGTCACATCCTTTCACTTAACAGTCGCACATGTTCGCTTAATGGAAAAAGTATATTTCATTCAGTACTTACGAATTCCAACATGAAGTACATCAGATTGAACTAAATAAACAATAAAGTAATTAAAATGGTTATTTTCTTATTAATTTTAATTTTCTTGAAAACAAGGAAAAATATAAATAAAATAATTTTTTTTAAATCCAAATTATTTCAATATTGAAAGAAATAATCATAAAAATCGATTTACTTTAAAATTTGTTCTTTCAGTAAAGTAGATTTTTGAAGAAGAACTAATTATTTTAGAAAATCTACAAAATTGAAAATCAAAAAAATTAAACATTTTTTTCCTTACTACCAACTCAAGTTTTAGGATGGTCAAAGCACGTTGTCTACCAAATTCATTAAAAAAAGGTCAAATAAGTGTTGTCGAATAAAGCAAATTTTTCGTAATACAAACACATTGTTATTGAAAATATGATTTTTACGACTATTTTGAAAATGTGGTAATATATCTTTCTTTTACGGCATCTAGTTTCAAAAGTTATTTACATAGTTCATTTACAACGTTTTCTTACATAAATGTTATAAAAGAGCTATAGTTGAACAACACTCTTTTGAACCATTGTAAAATCGCTATTGTAAAATGTTTGCTTTCTTGTAGTATTCATAGTCGGAACTAAAGTGGTATATATCATCACTTTTATGAATGACGTAATAGGTATTAAGGTACAATGAATTTGGTACTACGGTTCGTTTTAATGGGAATAAGAAGCAAAAGATAAACGTAAGGGGAATATGTATGTAGTTGGAAAAAATTTAGGTCTTGAATACAAAGTGAAAGGGTTGAAACGAGGAATAGTGATAAGAAGGTGGTAATGACATGTTATAAGCAAATAGATCGAGAGATTATTGAATTCTTCAACTGGAGACCCAGCATGACCTGTTTTTCTAAATTTTATGAGGGCAAAGATTTTCCTAAGTGGTTATTTAATCTGGCTCTATGATGAAGGTGGATCCATGATCAACATAGTCGATCGTCTTAATTTTCACGTTAAGTCTTGCATATTATTACCCATGTATTACTAATACAAATATTTACTTGTTTTCCTTGCTCAGTTTGATTCATTGCTAATATGAATGGGTTTAGGCTGGTCGGTTCCTGAAGTTTTCAGACTTTTATATGAATCACCAAAGATATTAACATAGAAAATAGACATTGTTGTAAATTCTCATGTAAATTGTACATGTAAAGCATAATTATATGAGTTAAAATGTGCATTACAAATTGTTGTGCTTTATGTTTGCAAGCATTACATAATATTTAATAGACTTATCAAGAAATTAACAGGAGGAGATGTTGCATATAAGCACCAACCAGCAGTGTCTAGAATGTTATTCTAGCGTTTAAGCATGTAAGATATCACAACTGTTTTTTCGTTGGATTTCTAATTAACACCAGACAACCTATATAGCTTTAACACTCTGAAATGACATGTCTATAGTGGTTTCAACGATGCTGTTAATGGATTCCAAGATGATGGTTGGACTTTGCAAAACAGTTATGGAATAGATGGCATTACTATCATGAACGATTCATCACCAAATAGGCTTCTAGAATCCCATGCCACCTCCACATTTTATCCTTCTAGGGGCATCTTACGTGTAAAAGCTTCCATGCTTTTGCAGGTTCTATTCTATATATAACATTCTACAATCTCATGCGCTTGTGACTTTTTTCCACTAATCATGAAGTTCAAAGTAACCCTTTTTACATGTAGAATGTACCTCTTGGATTGCTTGATCGGTTCATAAGGGAGCATATACCCGAGTATATCAAAATCTATATATTTTCTGCATATAAGTACTTCAATTGTTAAAGCTCCTTGACTAGGCAAAGTAAGGTGGTGCTTAAGTGCACTTAAGTTTTTTCTCTTATTGGAGTCGAATACTAATTGTTTTAGCTCAAATGATAAAAGTTTATTGCATAACTTAAGAGTTTATAGCAAAGATTAGGTAAGTTAGACATCTACTAACAGCTAGTGCCTAGTTATGTTTGCTTTAAACTAAGAAAATATAATCAGCAGAATAACGATGTGGATTGTAGTACTGCCTCTTGGTCTTGTCAGTTTTTCTGAATATGGAAAGCGTTATACAAATTGTTATAAACTAATAATTGCTAATTGATACCGATATGTGTAAATACATGCATGTGAAGGAAAAATGAAGCAAGGTTGGTGTTTTCAGCATTAACTGCCAATTGCCATCACTTGGCAAGAGAGTCATATTTTTCGTATTAGCCATTTTTTGGTCACCATATATTATTTAAGCATATTCACCTGATACGATAGCCATATTGTGAACTATAATTCCTTTATTACTATGTAGAATTTGCAAATCTAAACCATATTATATGAAACCTCTAGTTAATACTTTAAAGTAGCTTATATTTAATCCGTGTACACTTGCGTAAAAAAAATTTGGTTGATATATTATATAAAAATTCAAGTAGATGTCTTACCTGGTAGGTGCGTGGATGAATATTATTTTGATAGCCACTTTATGAATGCACTTTTGCCTTCATTATTTTGCATACGTGCTCATTTTTGTGCAATCATATACTACGTTGAACTTAGTTGTTTTTTCGTATATGATGCTTTGAGGTTGGATATTCATATTGAAGTTTCAGTATGCTTTGAGGTTGAAACAACTTGGGTTGTATATGGTTGCTTTATTTTTTCTACTTTTATTGTATTGTATTGGGGCAACTAGTTTACTTGGTTCGGAACTGGGAATTAATATAAATTCAAATAGATTTACAGCTCGGAATAGTGAAAATGTTTATTCTGGCAGAGGCACTGAGTTCCAACATGGTATGCACAGACAACTGTAACACCCCAAAATTTAACATACTATAACCATACTGTAAATACAATAAAATGAATATTATATAATTCAATATTCAAAATTAAGTAAGGCCGGCTTTACCGTTGCATTCGTCTCTTAATTCTGGTTCAGATAGACCCCAAGTTTGCGTAAATCGGATAACGAATTAAGAAGTTATGAACGTTAGAAGTTTGTGTGTGTGTGTGTGTGTGTGTGTATGTATATATATATATATATATATATATATATATATATATATATATATATATATATATATAAGAAGGTTATACATGAATATATTCAAATTAATTCAAACCAGAAAACTACGCGGAACATAATAGACTGTTAGGGTACAACCTATAACCGACCAATGGGTCGACCCATGTCCAGATGGGTCGACCTATGGGGCGACCCGGTAGATAGAGATCGTCCCAACAACATGTTGTACCGATTCCGAGTGATGTATTTGGACTGTTTTGCATATTAGGTTCATTGGATGAGTTGTATGACTAGATTTAAAACCCTAAAGTCTAACGGT
Organism: Allium sativum; assembly: GCA_030737875.1. Lineage (NCBI taxonomy): Eukaryota > Viridiplantae > Streptophyta > Magnoliopsida > Asparagales > Amaryllidaceae > Allium > Allium sativum. Next base: position 660,973,711 of record CM060920.1, read on the forward strand.
TAAGAATTGGCTCTGTTAGTCTATTAAAAGGGGCTCTTTGGCATTTTATCTACACACAATTATTCTTCACATCTCTCTGCCTCCATTACATATTCTAAATTAAAAAATAAAATGGGGAGACGCTGCTAAAATCTAGATTAACAAAGAAAATTTATGATCTGCGTTCAACCTCCAACCCTGCAATCTACGTACAATTCTACATACAACCTTTTCTACAATGGCATATATATATATATATATATATATATATATATATATATATATATATATAAAGAGAGATGATCTCTTCTTCTCCAAGACCCACTGTGGGTTTATGTTATGTTCATTTATGATACCTAGAAATATACCATGACAGCAAATAAAGTGGATTTAGAACATACAGTACCTATAAGTTATACCCGTTCTTTTACTATTATTCATCGATGTCATTGTTACAATAATATATGTGCTTTTACTATCAGCTGATTAATTAGTTATGCGTATCAATCTTCCTTTTCCCTATTCTATTGTTTAATTTATTTTCCATTCTTATTAATATGTCTATTTTATACAGTTTGATTTCATTTTATTCTCCTCTTTCTATTTTCCCCTTTTATTTACGCCAATCCTAGGCCATTGAAAGCCTATGCCATGTCTGATTTAAGATTGCATATTATTAAAATTGGGATAATAAGAAATGATATGAAAAAGTGGAATCTAGGCATATTGTTGAATTGAGGACTATTTGACAGTAATTTGGGAATATAGTAAAAAGGGGATAATATGCATAAACGTGTACATGCTATAATTTAGGGGACAATATGCATAAACTTGTACATGCTGTAATTTGGGAATATAATCGAAAGGAATAGTATGCATATGTATAAATATGTTAGGTTTGACTTAATACAGACATTAAGTAAAGGTCATGTTAAAATAATGTAAGTACCGGATGTAAGGTAGATAAATTGAATTACTATAGTAATATGTACATCTGGATTGACGTTTCTTTTGGGAAAGGGTTGTACACACATAATAACATGTAATATTACAACCACGCTTGTTAATGAACTTAAACCTACCGGATGTAAGGTAGATAAATTGAATTACTATAGTAATATGTACATCTGGATTGACGTTTCTTTTGGGAAAGGGTTGTACACACATAATAACATGTAATATTACAACCACGCTTGTTAATGAACTTAAACCTGTTAAGTTAAACCTGATTATTAATAAGCTAAGAGGTCCCTCGTTTTGCTATTGTATCGGGTTTTGGGAACTCTTAAATCCTAGTTAATTTAGGGCACAAGCTTAGGGGATTTGGCTTGTGTCAGTCTTGCTGTGTGGAACACATATCAGTCTGTATCCCTATTGGTATTTTGTTAGAGGGCCTCACATTAGGGAGGTGCTAGGGCATGCTTTACTGAACTGGATAGTAAGTGGTTCAAACAAGTAAGATGTGTACGGGCGCGTTCCGGCTGACACATGAGCGTGCATGGGTCCGATTAGGGAAACTAAGCCGTTGTAACACTAGTAAATAGGTCTGTGTTATATAAGTTGTTGGGTTAGGGAGTAATACACCCTACCACCGGGGCTGAGACATGGTATTTACATAGTAGGGAGCCGATCACATTAGTAGTAATTAGGGTAACACCTAATCATGTTATGTAATTAGGGTAACACCTAATCCTGCTCATTCTGTTAAGTAATTAGTTAACGGCTAATCCTATTATACTAGTATTGGTGCAGAGAAAACTTTTTTAGGGATATTAATGAGAAGATCTACCCGATCACAATTTTATCTTGCTGCCCTATTTATCCTGTTTACCCGTATCCTTATATGCTACTGTATTTTCTCATCTGATCTTGTTAATCTGTATTGATATCCCTATTTTATGCATATACTGAAAATCACCGAAACTCGCCAGGCTTTATGTCCGACCTATTTTGTTTCACTTCTTTATCATCCTTTTCCCCCCAGGCCCTCAAAGTGGTAGCACTCCTTAGTGATTAGGACTTTCTCTTTTAGCTTGGATCCGGACTTTGTCAGATGTACCGCTCTGATTTACTTTCTGCTCTGTTATGGCTTGCTGTGAGGTATATGGTTTTGTATTATTGCACTCTAATATTTTTCATTATGCGACAGATGGGTTATTTGAGTTTTGGATGTAACTAGTTTGATGATGTAACCTAGTTCGAAACAGTGCTTTTACTTTTAAATAAAAGTTGAATTTCTGCTGTTTACTTATATTTGTCTTGTTAAATTCTATTACTATTTACATGTTGTGCTTCATGAAACTTAATGCATTCTCTTATGAGTAACATTAACAGACGTGGGGTGTCACATTTGGTATCAGAGCCGAAGGTTACAAGATCAGAGGAAAAGTTTGGAAAAGATTGTTTTCAAAAGAAAAGTATTTTCAAGTAAAAAACTATTTTTGAAAAACATAATCGCTCGATCCATATTCAATATTCTCTCGATCTCTTGTTGAATTTTGTTTCTTCTCCTTTCAACATTTCTGTGGAACCCAATCTTCCTGAGGGCATTCCACTACCGACATGGTTCCGTATGTATCTAGAGGCTACGACACCTGCTGGAGTTCAAGGAGATGCCCCACCCCTAGCTGCAGCTGCAGTAGTTCCACCTCCAAGAGTAGATAAATTTTCTAAGCTTCGTAAGGACTTTTGCGTCTATGGGAGGAAAATCGTTCTGTGGTATCGAGAGCTTTGTTGAGGTACGAAGTTGGCTTAGAGAAATGGAAAACGTGTTTGGTCTTTTCAAGCTTGATGATAGGAGGAAGACACAATTGGCCTCATGGAAACTGAAGGACGGAGCTTCATACTGGTGGAAGGTGACATAGGGAGGACAACCAGTAGCTACTTGGGATGATTTCAGACAAATATTTGAGATGAAGTTTTTATCTCAGGCGGAAGAAGGATTATAGATGGAGAGATTCTTGGTTTTGAAACAAGGGGGCATGTCTATTAAGGAGTTTGTCAATAAGTTTAATCAGCTGGCGAGATTTGGTCTAGGCTTGATGAATACACTCCATAAAAAGGCTCTCAGGTCTGCGAGAGGGCTCAATTAACCTCTCCAACAACTTGCATTATCTCATATACCGATGGGGACGATGTTTGAGAGACTAGTTGACATGACTCTAATGCATGAAGATCGAAATGATGAGAAGAAAGACAATAAGGATGAGGAGACGCAGGCTAAGGGCCAGAAAAAGAAGTGGTGGCCCAAGAAAGGAGCACAAAAGAAAGGAGCACAAAAGAAAGGAGGGAAGCCTAACAAGACTCAAATCAAGGAAGATGTCAAGTGTCATGGTTGCGGAGATTTGGGTCATTTTGTGAAGGATTGTAGAAAGACAAAGAAAGCTTGCTTTAATTGCGGTCAAGTGGGACATTTCACTAAGCAATGCCCTAGCAAGCAAGGACAAGGGGCAGGATCTTTCGAACAAGTACATGCTTTTGAGGCTAGTGGACCTGATCAAGGTAGGAAAGTCATGGTTGAAGGTTTGATTTCCCTTTTTGACTATCTTGTTAGAACCCACTTTGATTCTAGGGATTCTCGTTCATTCATATCCAGTTCTGTAGTAGATAGTATGCACCTAAATACTAGTATAGTCTTTGATGCTGTAGTAGTCTCAAACTCCATAGGAGGTACATCACATTTATCCATGATAGGTAGGGGTTTGAGAATTTCTATCTTAGGCATCGAGTTTGAATCCGACGCATATGTGTTGGGCTTTATAGTCTATGGTTTGATTCTAGGAATGGATTGGCTAGCCACGTATGGTGCCATCCTAGACTGTGAGAGTAGAGTTGTTAGGCTTCTGACTTGCCAAGGAAGAATTCTCGAGATTTCATATGACCCACAGGGGCCAGTTATGCTCAGTTCCTAGATTCGCTTGATACTTTTGTTGACGTCTTACGATCTGTACCCATAGTCAAAGATTATTCGGACGTGTTTGATGAGGTTAAGGGATTACCTCCAAGGCATGAGATAGACTTCCGGATTTACTTGGTAGAGAATACGAAGCCAACCGCTCTATCAGTGCGCCACATGATTCCTAGAGATAGGAAGGAGCTCAGCAAGCAAGTATAGGAGCTATTCGAGAAAGGATTAATTAGATAGAGCATATCAGAGTGGGGAGCTCCAATCGTCTTTGCAACTAAGGCAGACGGCTCACTTCGTATATGCATGTATTATAGAGAACTGAATAAGCTCACTAAGAAGAATATGCACCCACTTCCAAGGATTGAAGACTTGTTTGATTAGTTAGTAGGCGCATCAGTTTTCTCGCGGATGGATTTAGCCATGGGATTTCATCATTTGAGGGTGTCAGAGAACAGTACTGATAAGACTGCTTTTAGAACTCCAAATGGTTTCTTTGAGTGGTTGGTTATGTCTTTTGGGCAAACCAATGCACCCGCATATTTTGTGGACTTGATGAGTAGGGTGTATAAAGAGTTTCTGAATAAGTTTGTGGTGGTCTTTGTGGATGACATCCTGATCTTCTCAAAGAATGAGGAGGAGCATGCCTTACACTTAGGAGAGGTTCTATGCACTCTCAGATCGCATCAGCTCAAGACAAAATTATCTAAGTGTCACTTTTGGAGAAAGGAAGTAAGGTTCCTAGGAAATGTAGTCTTCAAAAATGGGATAGCAGTGGACCCCACTAAATCATTGTTGTTCTAGAATGGAGGGCTCCGTAGAATGCGACAGAGGTGAGAAGTTTTCTAGGGTTGGCAGGTGAGAAGTTTTCTAGGGTTGGCAGGATATTTTAGAAAGTTTACCAAGGGCTTTGCATGGATATCAGCCCCACTCACCCGATTGAAAAAAAAAAAGAACATGGATTTTTCATGGAACATTGATTGTGAGGATGACTTTCAGAGGTTGAAGACGGCTCTAACAACAGCCCTAGTTCTGACTCTCCTCGATGGAAGAAAGATATTCACGGTCTACACAGATGCTTGTGGCACAGGACTTGGTATCGTTCTGATGCAAGAAGGGATGGTAGTATGCTATGGTAGTAGACAATTCAGAGTTCACGAGAAGAACTACCCTACATATGATCTAGAGTTGGCTGCTATAGTCTTCACATTAAAGTCTTGGCTGTTTGCATTGAAGTCTTGGCGACATTACTTCTTGGAGAGAGCTTTGAGCTATACACGAATCATAAGTCACTCAAATACTTGTTCTCCAAAAAGATCTCAGCTTGAGGCAACAATGGTGGATGGAGTTCCTAACGTCCTACGACTTTGAGATAGCTTATACCTCATGCAATGCTAATGTAGTGGCGGACGCCTTGAGTAGGCAAAGAATGAGATTAATTCCCATATTCGTAGATCAGCAGAGCTTGAAGTTATCAATCTTCGATTTTAAGCCATATACGGACTTCACACTTGGATTATTAGCATCATTGGAGGTGCAACCTACTCTCATGGAACGTATTGGATATATGCAGCGAGAGGACCCATAGATTGCAAACATCATTGACATGCTTAGTAAAGGAGAGACCTTTTGTCACCTTAGTAGATACTCCATGGATAAAAATAGGTGATTACGATGAGACGGAGCGCTTTGTGTTCCTCGAGATAGAAATTTGTTGGGGATGGTCCTTGAGGAGGCTCATCATTTTCGAATGACTACCCATCCGGGCGACGACAAAATGTATCGAGACATGAAGAGATTTTTCTTTTTTACTAGTATGAAAAAGGACGTAGCGGAATTTATAACCTGGCGTTTGACTTGCTAGCGAGTAAAGGCTAAATAGAGGAAACCTGGTGGACTGCTTCAGCCCTTGGATGTCCCACAATGGAAGTGGGGGAGCATCTCTATGGATTTCATCGATGGGTTACCCCGATCAAAGAAGGGAAATACGAGCATTTGGGTGATAGTAGATAGACTTATGAAAAGTTCTCACTTTGTTCTTGTCAAGAGTAAGAGGACGACAGCTTGGCTAGCTACATCGGTGTACCTTCGGAGATAGTCCGACTTCATGGGGGTACCTTCCAGTATAGTAAGCGACCATGACCACATCTTCACTAGTGAGTTTTGGAAGATTTTATAAGAGGCATTAGGTACACAGCTATGTTTGAGCATGGCATATAACCCTCAGACTGATGGACAAACTGAGAGGGTGAATAGGGTTCTTAAGGATATTCTGAAACTGTGTATCCTAGATTTCTGAGGGACTTGGGAGGAGCATCTCCCATTGGTTAAGTTTTCCTACAACAACAGTTATCAATCAAGCATAGGCATGGCACCCTTCGAAGCATTATATGGACAACCTTGCAGATCACCAACTTATTAGTGGGTGTCTGTGGACAGACTTCGACTTGGACCTAAGATGATTCGGGAAACTTCCGAGAAAATTGATCTTATCCACCAAAGAACGAAAGAAGCTCAAGACAGACAGAAATCATATGTCGATAAAAGGAGGACCGGTTTGGAATTCGAAGTAGAAGATATGGTCTTTGTTAAAGTATCATCGCTGAGGAATATAGTTCGTTTTGGCTCAGTAGGGAAGTTGACGCCAAGTTTGGTATGGACATTCCTTATCACTACACCATATCGGTAATTTTGCAACCCTTCAATGCGGAGTTTTGCAGCGGCTTAGGATTGTTGTTGATTTGCAATGACTTAGGACCGTTGCTAATTTGCAACGGCTTAGGACCATTACAAAGCACTCTAGAGTTCGCTGCGTTCTACTTTATGCAACGACCTCAAACCGTTCTAACCGTAATAGACATTCTGTACATCCCCGTTCTCACACTAGTACGCTCTCATTCTTCACAAAACGCACATCGTAAAAAAAAGCTTAACCCTAGTCTTTAAAGTTTTCAATCCAATTTCAATATCTAAGATCTTTTTTCGATCCAGTTTTCAGATCCAGTGTCATTTAGTTTGAAGATCCTAATTACATGTCATTTCCGAAATCAGCTTATCGCCTAATCTTGAAATCTGCAGTCGACCGACTCAAGGTATGCAATAGGATTCTATTTTGATATGTACTTGTTAGCAATCGTTTTTACTGCGTTTCCTATGATTAGTAGTTGAGTTTAGGAATCAGCATGTGATGCTACACAAATTAATTTTGAAATTTGTTAACTGGAGAGCATATTCGGTTAAAACTACAAAAAGTTGGATACTGCTAAGCTAATTTTATCAACAGCCGTGCCAATCAAGTGTTAATTGGTTGGGAGGTTACAATTTCAAGCTTATAGTTTGTAAACTAATCCAAGAGTTTGTCAACTTCAGATTAATTAAATCAGAACACGTTCAAAGCAACATTAATATTAAAAACATGAGATTTGCAGTGAATGGGTTAAATGAGTTTTACAAGCATTTATTGATGATCTAATTCGTATCTTCAAAATTTTATTTAAAAATTGATTTTTAAATTTTCAAAGAGTCTGCAAATCACTCATTCACTCATTTGTTACTATATCTTTTCCTGTACAACTTTGAAATACAGACTTAAATTGTGCAGCATCTGTTTTTATGATTCGAGTCTCAATAATCACTACACCAAAACAGTGGATTCCCAACAAGTATATGTGTCTCAAATAATTTCAGTAACACTTTTAAGTGTCACCAATGGCCTGTGAGGAATTTCCTGTAACACTTATAAGTGTTACAAACAGCGTAACTGCTAACACTTATAAGTGTTACAAACATATTCATTGCTAACACTTATAAATGTTGGAACCATAAGATTTGGTAACACTTATAAGAGTTACAAACATATTCATTGCTAACACTTATAAATGTTGGAACCATAAGATATGATAACACTTATAAAAGTTACAAACATATTCATTGCTAACACTTATAAATGTTGGAACCATAAGATATGGTAACACTTATAAGAGTTACAAATACATTCATTGCTAACACTTATAAATGTTAGAACTATAAGATATGGTAACAGTTACAAATGTCAGTATCATAATCCTACTAACACTTATAAATGTTGATATACATAAATTGCTAACACTTATAAATGAGTATATATAACATGTCTTCATGATTTTCAATCACATATATAATTCAATATATCAATTCAAATAAAAGTATTTGGTACACTTCCATATTTCAAATTCAACAATGTCACTTTTGCATAATGCTTCCAATTTCAAAATACCATAATATCAAGTTCAAATTACAAAAAGCAATACAAAGTTTTACTAAAGATACATAGAATTTTAGATACTACGAAGGCTAAACGTGGAGCATATCACAAAGCCTCCATCCGAAAATTCACAAAGCTTGTAATGTCCGTTTTGAGGACCCTCGTAAATTGGTGCTTCCGGATCTAAAACTTCTGTTATCCAAACAACTTTCTCAACTCCATGCACTATCTCTCTAAAATGACACATGGTTTATGTTCCAATATCTACTCTTGCATTTGGCCCACGAAATTAATGTACCTTAATTATGAAATTCAATTTAAAACATCAATATGAATATGTTATAACATGATATATTCATCTCATACCTTGTAGCGACCAAACTTCTGCCAATACAAAAAGTGCAACTGCAGGAATCTGATTCTCAAGCCCAGATGCATTCATCCTCTAACATAACTACCATATACAACTTCCAAAATGGAGCTACCACTCTCGACAACTTCAAATCCAAGAGTCAAATGAGCTGCAAAATAAAAATACAGTTGTGAATTCAAGCATCAACAGAATTTCATGTAGTAAAATTCACATTTTTTTAAAGAATTGAAGTATTAAAGAATAAAATTTACATTTTTTTAAAACTAGAAAAACAATCAAAGATGAAACATACTTTTAGTTTTTACTATTGTTCAAAAAATAAAATTAGAAAAACAATTAATTATTTGTCAATAAATTGCCATTTTAGCTCGTTTGGAGATTTGACATCTGAGTTTTTGGCCTTTTTAACTAGCTTAGATCCGAAACTGAGCTTTGCACAGTCCGAGACTGAGCTTTGCTCAGTTTCAGCTCAATCCCGAAACTGATCTAAGCTCAGTTCAGCTTAGATCAAATTCGGGACTGAGCTGAAACTGAGCGAAGCCCAGTTCCGGATTGAGCTACAGGTCAGTTCCGGGACTGAGCTTAGCTCAGTCCGGATTCTTGAATGCAAGGTTTTTACATTCTCAGTAATAAAAAGTTTAGCTTAGGTCAGCTACATCATCATATCTACATTCTCAATAACAATAAGTAATACTTTTGTAGGCTCAAAGAACACTTAACTAGGTAAAGGAGCATGCAAGGTTCTTGCAAAAGATTCTTGAACGGCAGCAAATTAAGTCGACAACAAATTAAGTCAAATAACTAATAAATCTCTTAAAGGAAAGAACCAAATCATGCACAAACAGAGTCACTCCAAAATAGTTCACAAAAACTGAGTCGCAGCATCCCAGTTCACAAAAACTGAGTCGCCGACTCAGTTCGCAAAATGCGTCGGCTACTTAGTTCGCAAACTGAGTCCCAGCGACTCAGTTCGCAAAATTATAGTGGACTGAAAATGAGTTTCACATACATGTGGCTTATATATTAATACATACCACCAAACAGAACTATCCTATGGGATCAGTTACAATTTTTTATTTATAGCTTACAATATTATCATCCATTGGTTAGTTGCTGGCAATTTTGATTATATCATCTACATCGCTGATAGGATAGGCCCTAACAACTAGAATAACAACATTGATGATGCCTTTTATAATACTATGATCTCTACTGGTTACAAGAAATGCAATATACTTGACAGGGTAGTAAGCACTATGTGAAAATAAGTTTTGATTTAAAATGGTTGAGATATCTACTGGTTATGACGTTTGTTAGAACCCATGTCTTTAAGCAGTGTAAACAGAATAATATCTATCATTTAATGCCTTGTTGTGAAGAATAAAATATTGTTAAACTATAAGATCTGTAAATAAAACACTTGAATTAACAACAAACTGCGGAAATATACCTTTGAACAATGTTGTCAGCTTCAAGACTTGTAATGTTGAAATATACTTATTTGTTAAATCACAACAGCAGACCATTAGATGGTGAGATTTACTGTCTTATAAATTGGATCCGCTAGCATTGCTGAAGGTGAACAAAATAAATGAAGTTTCTACCTCAACAAGTAACAAATTTGAAGTGCTTTCCTCCTAGGAGTTAGAAGTGCCCACCTGCAAGAAGATTTTATATAAATAGATGCGGATGTTCCCATCTGCCAATACAACCATCAGGACTGATGTGAGGAAAAAAATGCACTTTGTATACAACATTTTGTGCGTAGTCTGGAAACAGAAAAGGTTTTTTTAATTGACTGTTTTTTAATGATACTACCACAACCGTCCATGGTGGTCAAACCAATCGTTTGGTAATTCTAATGTAAAATATTTGTATATTTTCAATATATAGATAAATTATATCCATAAGTTACTTCCGTTGAAGATGCAGCATGGTGCAACTTTCATTATTAGTGAAACACTATAGCCACCATTTCAGTTTGCTATATTTATTGTTCGAAATATACAATATGATTACCTCGGTAATACAATAAGTGGACGATAATATCAACCATGTTGAAAAAAGTCATATGTAGATATATTCAACTATCTAATCAATACCATACAAAAGGACTGCTAAATTTCTCTACTGAGATAAAAAATAACTAGCTTTGCATTTGTTGGGTGAATTCTAAATCTAGGCATCATCAGTTCATCTCTGTTCTTATCACCACAATCCTTTGCTTGTTTTTGTTATAATAAACTAAACACTCATAAACTCCGATGAACTCAAATATTCACATGATGATGAAAGAATTCTCTCAAGATAGTTGTACTTATATATGATTTTTTAAAATAAAATACATATTAGCATATTCTTGTTTTCATATGTTTCATGATAATGAATGGATGTCCGTTGAACAAATATATGGAGATCTCCCTAAATGTTAATACTAAATCTAAGATCAGGAACGCAAAGTTTGGAGGTTGCTTTGCCTGCATCATGAATAAGATATATAAGGAGTCGAGTATAGCTTACCCTTTAGTTTGCTTTACCTGAGTGTAAAAAAAAAGCTGAAGAAATCAACTGAAAGGAGAGATAGATCCACCTTAGCACATATTAATGAGTCTGTTCTACTGTCAAAGGGATGCCATTAGCTAACATTGATTTTTCTACTAACCCATTTTCAGATGTCGCCATATAAGGCTGGTTCCGTGTTAAATCTGGCACGTCTACAATGGAAAATATATGAAACTGGTGAGATTTAATCATTTCAAGCTAAAAATACATTGCGTTTCAAATTAATTTGGTGTAGTGCACTAGTTCACCTACTTATTTTTCTTTAGGAGAATTTAAGGACACTGCATTTTGAGCAATTGTCCCTAATCAGTATTATGCTGGTAAATGAATATCGATATCCAAAGAGACAAATAAAATCTAGCAGTACATATTTTCTATTAAGCAATCACATATATGATGGTACAGTGCATATTCTCCTATCCGTATATAATCTAATTCTGTTATACATGTTTCTATAATGCAGGTCGTTAACAAAAGGCTATCCACAAAGAACAATTTTCGAAAACCTGGACGATGCAGGCTACTCATTTGGAAAACTGTAAACTTACTTGCTGATAGGAACACAAAATATAATAGCTTGAACTACTTCAAATAAATGAATACATTTTCTTCTTCCATTTCTTCGACCTCCAACATCGTATAGCCGATACATCTCCCCACTTTTCTGGTTTCTCCAACTAGACTACATATAAATTCAATATACAAGTTACATGTACTTCATAAGATCTTTTTAAATTATTATAAATTCAATATACAAGTTATAAGCATGGAGTGCCAGAATTTGAAGTGACGTTTACTTCGAGTGTACACATATGCAGTTGTAAACTCCTATTTGAAGGAGCAGGATGAATTAAGATTCAAAAAGAAGCATTCATGAATTAAAAAATAACCGATACTATACCTCTGTTGCTGTGATTTCTAAATCGATTTCTCCCCATATTTCCTCCACTGATGATTATCATCAAACGGTGAATCAACAACCACTTTTGTTCATATTCCTCTTCGTACTGTTATCAACCAAGTTGTTATCGTATTTGAGTTTTCACTTTCTAACATAAAGAACTATTATTGAATACATACATTAACATACATGGATATGATTACATCATTATGAAGTGCATAAACATTCTGATTGCTTCATCGCATATACATGTACCTGGGATCCATCTGCTTCAACATTGATAATCCATTTTCGATTCGAGTAATTACTTCATCACATAACCAGTTAGCGGACTTAACTGAGAATCAAGAATGCACCTGCAAAGAGCTGTAGTTTGCTCAAGTCCTTCTGTCAGCACTTGAACCGCATCCATTTTGTTGGTTATATTCAGTAGCAGTGGATAACTATTGAAGTGGTAAGCATAAGAGTCAAGTGATGCACCTGATTATCAAGGCTAGTTATGCAACCGATCCAATATATGTTTCTCATAACTAGATTAAGAAGCTACCTGAAAGCTCTAATTGTATATTTAGTAGTTATGCATTTATAGGCTCAACCACTGGGATGGAAGAGAAATCAAATTAAAGATTATAAGGTGAGAATGTTGATAACCAAGGGAGGCAGATGTTTTTTGTTTATGCCAGAGCAGTAAGCTGTGCAACGATTGCTATCAAAATGCTTTAAAGTATCAACAACAAATTCAATTAGTCAAATGTTTAGAATCAGAGAATTCAGGTTGGCCTATGTAAATACCATAATACAACATCATGTTATCTATATGATATTAGAAAGAAAAAGTAGCAATTATGCATCCTTAGCACAATTTGTCCTAGTTATTTAGTCCCTATATATGGCAAATACATGAAAAACTGGCTCGACTTCCAGTACATAGACGGACTCACCATCCAAGGCAAAGGTAGAATCCGCGTTCAAGGTGCCGCCACATGCTCGAAAAGCAACTGTCAAGAACAATGGAAATGCAACTAGACTTTGCCCTCGTGAACAACCTACGTTTATCAAACTAATAATAATGATTATACAAAATCTGAACTAAACCATGCACTGTATATACAATGTGCAAACATCATTTAAAACTAAGCCTCCTCACCATGCATTTTTTAACTGATATTTCTTTACTACTTTGTCGCTGAATTTCTTTAAGTATAACCGTATTGATGTTGTATACGATTGTGTCTTAACGAAAACATTTTTGTATATGCAGGATGCTAAAATTTTAAAGGTACAATATTATTACAATATTGTCACCAAATTATAACCAGTAAAAAGAAAAGGCTACCTTGCAAGCTGTGTCAAATCCAAAACTTGTGGGAACTTCCTTGCACTTCAAATCTCCATCAATTGTCTTCGGACATCCAATAACTCAACATTTAATATCATTTTGTCTGGAATCCACATGTGCTAAAGTTTAAAAATAAAATAATTTCATAACAAATAGATAAATAAATATGTTACAGGGACTCAGCCTGAAATTTTCAGCAAGCAAACAAGCATTTGTATTTGAGTCATCTCCACCAATAACAACAAGCCCATCAAGGTCAAGTTTCTTTGCCGTTTCTTCAGCTTGTTTAAACTGAAAAGGAAAGAACAAGGTAGAATGATAAAATGATGCTCCTCCATAATGCAGACGATCTTCGAGGCATACATCTTTGCTAGGTAAACAGTGCATAAAGTACATACCTGTTCTGGTGTTTCAATCATATCCCTTCCACTGCAAATCATATCAAATCCAACGTGTATAAATATTGAATTTAAAACAATGAATCTATGCTGTATGAAAGGTTTCAAACATCATACTATGAAGACAATAAAAATTAATGTAAATACCTGATTTCTATAAGGATAGATGAATTCAGGGGTTATTTCAACATATTTGGATTTCATAATTCCTGCAGGCCCTCCCTTAAATCCATACATAGTGCTGCCTTTCGCACGATCTTGCAAATAATCTACCAGTAATAAACAAATTAAGTGAATAAACTCGCATTACTATTAAAGTTGCAATATCCTAATTCACAGGAAAACAGAAACCTGTTAAATGTCATACTTAAGATGAAATTGATTTTTTTACCTAATATCGTATAGTCCAAGCACAACGAAAGTGAAATCGATTTTTTTACCTATTATCGTGATTCCTAGAAGCCGTGATCCCTAGAAGCCGTGATTCCTAGAAGCTGCAATTCGAAGTCGACGATTGAGAAACGAATGGAAAGAGATTTGAGAGACTAATACCGATTTGAGACAACCAAAATCCTCAGTATCGCTTATCGATTAGAGAGAGCTGATACCAATCCTTCGAAGTCCAAATTTCTTTTTATTTGCTTATGACGCGGCCGAAAGAGGAATAAGCGTTGGGGTAAAAGATTGAGGCATCGATTAGGTCATAGGATGAGAACTTACCGTTTTTCCCTCAGAATATAAGGGTTGATTAGGCATACCAACACAAATAAGTGTTGCCACATTTTTGGTGACACATTTTTACTATAGCAACACACATTAGTGTCACTAGTCTACAACACATATAAGTGTTGGCAGTTGAAAAAAATAAGAGTTGCCAAATGGCCATTATGGTGTAGTGAATCTTCACTTTCACTCCTTGTTTCTTCGCTTCTTTGGACATTGCAATCAATTTGTATTTATGTATTTGATTATGTTGTGAACTACGATGTTGTAGGACTACTAATACGTGGCTTAAGTCAAGTCAATATAATCTAATTATTGATCCTCATATATGGCCATTAACTATAATTTACCTGCCTAAGGTAGACTGAATACTCTAATGATGACAGTTAAACACAGCTTGAACAACATATATGAAGTTATAAACTCTTTGCACTGAAAAGTATAACATCAGTTATTCTTATTTGTAGATAAACTTTGATGTTCAAATAATACAATCTATGGCACGTGCTTTTAGTCTTAGAAACTAATTTGTTACCAAAGAAGATATTTATTATTAAATCATTTTATTCATAGAAATGATATACCTGGCAGAGAGCTGACCAAGGTAGCTCGCACGCACACGCATACACACGTGTTTGTGTGTGTGAGTGAGTGTGTATATAATGACTTGCATAAAGACTACCTCGTTAAGCTAAACGGTCAATTACAATGTTCCATCATTAGTATATGTGTGCAACGTATTGCCGCCTTCGACCAAGTCCCGCACAATAACTGAAACCTAAACTTCCTACCACCCATATCATCTCTCCTCAGCCTGCGTCGAGCCTCCCTCCACGCATAGCTTCATCACCCTTTTGCTGTAGCTGCCCTCTGCTTGGAGTTCGTTGCCGACACTACAACTCTGCCCTATAGCCTGCCTCACCGAAACTGCCCCAGACACAACTGCTCCGCACCTCCTCCTGTGTAGCTCCTCGTTGCCCACACATTGCTTCCACGAGCACCAGGCACTGACCACCTTCCTCCCACCTTCAATCTCTAGCTTTCCCTGCCTTGCGTTAACCCGCCTGGCCAGCACTGACCTACGACCCCCTTGTTGAATGATGCTAAAACAATTATCTATCACCAATGAGATTTAATCACGGAAGCTAGTGATAATATTGTTCCACATTTGGGAAAACTTTGTTGCTTCCCTTGTTACGGGAAGCTATCTATAGTAATAGACTTCCATCATACATACAAATCATGTTGACATGATTTGAGTTCTACACACCCAAGATGAAGACTGCAGCATGTAAACCATGCACGAACCAATGAGCTATTGATAAACTATTAAAATTAAATGACAATCAACTCTAAACCCAAACCCATGCCTTAGGGAGAATTAACAAATCTGCTTATGACTTTTCAACCATACCCATACATGGTCGTCGCATCTTATGTAGTAATATAGTATTATTCACTGCTATGTTTCAACCCTTCATATTTTATATGTAAATGTAAATGCATGTAGGCACTAAGCATGTACACCCCCGTTTTGCATCGCATTTTTAGAATAGTAACTTGTAATATATAGTTAGTTGATTTTACATTTTCTAAGCATTTATTTTGCATTTGTAGATCATATATTAAACTAAATTTCATACCAACTGAGATTCATAAGGATCGGATAAATAATTTGGCATGTTTTGTTCCTATAACTAATATGGCCATAGAACCCATTATTAAAAGGTGCATGCCTTATGGGATTCTCAATTTGTTTTGAATCGTCTGATTAATTTATAAATTTCCAAACTTCTAAGGCCACGCCGAAAGTCTCCTACAAAATGTGTTCGCACACGATAACGAATATACCAGCATTTGAGGTATAAAAAGACTTACTAACATATCTGTTTTAAATTGCATAGAAAAATTTGAGACTTCAGGTAAGCATGAGCACGCAGACCATGGTTATCCAAATGGTAGGGAAAAATGTTCGGATATAGAATAAGCGATGATTCATCTATTTAAAGATGATATATGGAAATTGTCTATCGAACAACAGTAGACATCAAAATTTGGTGAAGTTGAGGTAGATAATTGTGGAAAAAAGCTATAAAATTCATGTAAATAATCAAAATTGTAAGATGCAAGCCATTATAACAACCATGCACAACTGAATTCTTAAATTCTCAATTATTCCTGTAATATCTGATTTTTGGGATTGTTACCTTTATTTTAGACTTCTGATAGTGCTTCTTTTTGCTATGCCTTACGATAATGTATAATGGCCCTGTCAGAAAAATCATTTAGGATATTAGACAGGTGTTGTAACAAAATCAAGGATAAATAAAACATATTGATCTGAAAATAAGTAGGCTTTACATATGACGTCATGATCATCCTGGTTAGGGGAAATATAATATTGGTTAACAGTAGTCTACAACAAAATTATCATAATAGAGGACAATAAATAAATTAGGAAGATCTAAGGTTTAGTTTTTGTCTGCAAGAACAACGACCATGACAGTCAAGTTTGAAGTGTTTTAGGGAAACGTAAATTGGAAAAGTGTGTGTTTTTTTGGGTAATTAAATGACTTGAATAAGTAAAGTTTAAATCTTTTGCCTTGGATTTGGAACTTGAATTTCATGTAGTTTTGTCGTTTGAAAGTTGCAACCATTATTCATTGCACCACTTTAAAATCAAGCTTAATGCGTTATTCGAAGTTAATGGGATAATGTCTCATACTTAGTGTCTCATATTCAACCCCATACCTTGGTAACATCCCATTATTCATTGATCTATCCAACCAAGTATTCGTTCATTTAATTTATTATTTATTTTATTAATGTACATTTGCAGCATTACTAATATTTTAATAATGATATCTTGCTGTTTTTTTCTTGAGCCAGAGCATTTGGTTAAAGAAAATAGAAAATTTGATGTTGTGATTTCTATTAAGGTATTTTGTTTACTCTAGCATCTCCCCTAATCATATCATCTACGCAACATTAGCCCTTGTTACTTCTCACTTCCTCCTATTCCACCAAATAGGTTTTTGGTTCAATTTTTTGAGGATAAACATGTGTATTGTAATTCTAAATTATTAAATAACACAAAGAAATGTCTAAGTTACTATGAACCTAAATTATGCAGCATGCATGCTAGTGCTGTTTGACTTAATGTAGTTGGAAGGTCTGCTTCAACTGATGAGGTTTCTAATGTTTATATGTCAGCAACTAATATATTTCTTATTAGTTAAAAAAAAAAAAAAAAAAAAAAAAAAAAAAACTTCAAGAGAAAATGGTTTATCTTGGTTCTATAATGCAGATTGGATAAGTTGAATGTGGAAACATGCGATATTGTTAGTAGTGGCACTAAAATTTTAATATAATATGATTATAATTAGTTTTACTACAAGACAAGATATTTTTAGCTCCATATATGATGAAACCTGCTAGTCTCACCAACAATACACTTGGCTTGCAGACTAAGACAAGAAACAAGAGAGCTACCATGAACCAGGTGACAAAGCACATGTTAGCAGTTTTCCCATTAGATACAATCGGACCATAAGATAAGCTTCTATTTTTTATGTATTTAATTACAAGTATATGATTCATTACTATCTTCCTTTATAGTCAAAAATTTATTAATTTAGGTAAGTATCAATTATGCATCCATGTTTTCCAAATGCTTTCACAAACTGCCAGTTTAATTTAGAAAAAGGGCCTTATTTGGATCGTAAAGTTTCCTCCTACAGATTGTTTCTTAATTTATAAAATGTTGTTTTGCATTCCATGAAAAATTCGCGGGCAAAGTTTCTGTAATGTTTTGGTGGAAATCAAAATATCATTCATTTGCATTTCCTCCATAAAACTTAGGCAACCAAGCAGTATGTTTCCTTTATTGATAATTAATTTTGGGCAACAGGGGGAAACTCCAGAACAACATTGCTTTGTTGCTGCTCTCCCAGTTCTTCAAACGCTTTAGAGAGCTTCTCAACGCTCCGTTTTGGCACTGGGCATGTTTCTTACTACTAATATTTATAGAAGAAAAGACGTAATTCTGGTAAAATTTGCAGGGCAAAGCTGATGAAGTCGAGTGTAATAATTGTTTCCTAAAAAATTATCTGGCGAAGTCTCACTTGTATTTTTTTTTCTTGACATTTTCTTAATATCCCCTTATTCTTCGACATGCCTTTTATCAATATTAAAGTTAAACGTGAATGGTCTTAAAGGAGGACGGAAGTTCCTAGACCTATACAAGCACCCCTATTCAAAAAACCAGTCCTTGCACTCCGTTCGCAGCTCAGCAAGTTTAATGAGTTATAGTTCATTTTCTTCAAAAACTAAGGTTCATTTTACATCACCATCGAAATTTTCATAGATTGTTTATTTTCATGAATCAGATTCCTTCCAATTGCATGCCATTGCCAAGGATGATAAAAGAGATACATTATGAGGAAGCTACCTCGTTTTTCAAATTCATATATATGTACATTACGTACTTCATGGATTATTCTTTTCTCATTATGCAGCTGAAAGCCTGAAACAAACGTACTTTTTGTCAAAGTCAACCTTAAACTAAAATCTGATTTTTTTTTCAAAGGCAATATTGAAAACAGTTACACTGTCTGGCACTATATCCTTTTTCAATGCTTGTAGGTTTGCAGCTGTTGGGAAACAATGGCTGAGTCGCAGACCAGCTCGCTCTCTTGAAGACGATTCAGCGATCTGCTCGGTGGTGTAAAACCAGTTCGTACTTCCGCCGCCGCCTCTAGGATAAAACAGCCTCTTTAAAATGAATAACCGATTTGCTTTGCACGAACAAATCAGTGCAGATTTGCACTTTCGAATTTAACTGCTCGAAGATTCCTGAAAGAATAATTTTTTTAATTGCGGAGGAAGAGAAAAAAACAGTTTTTTTTTTTTTTTTGTATATATCAATCTCGTCTACAACTGATGATAATATATAGACGGGATCAGGGCTGAACGAAAATACTGGTCAGTGGAGGAAAATAGGATCTGCGAAATACTTGGTCAACAGTTTACCGCTTCATAGGAAAGTCGGCTCAGAAAAAATCTCCTGTTTAAAATTTAGTTCGAAAAAAAAACAATTTTTTTTTCTGGTTCAAAAATATAAGTGTCTACACTACATAGCCAAGGCCCAAGGCCCAAGCCCAATCCCAAACCAAGTCGGCCGTGCCGGGCCGGGCGATCGGTCGCGCGCGCGTGTGTGGTGGTCATGATGCATGGTCTCCCTCCTCACAACAAAGCATGCATTGGGAGCCCAATGCCCCAACAAGATTTCTTAGAAACAAGTATAAATACTTGCATCTTTCTTATAATCCCATGATGTGGGACTATTCACATATAGGAGTCATCATACACTTATTTCTATATTTTAAATAATTCACATAAATTCCCAACAATCCCCCACTTGAATTTTTTAAAATATTATCGAGCAGTTTCTAAAAACATAAGACTGTGCATAAACAAAGGTGTCATCCGACTTGAACCTTTGCATAGTGAGTAAGATTCAGTTTTTACTAGAGTGACACGTAGTCTTGAACTCTATTCCTGACATCAAACCACACAACTTTTTATATAGTGCAATCAAATAAGCCCGTGCGTTTATGGCCATGCACGTCTATCCCAGCTCTAGAAGTTCTGCCCAAAACTCCATAGGAAACGGCCACATTTCCACATTCACACAGGTGAGTCTATCAAGAGTACTTCTGAAGGTAGGTACTCCACTCCAAATAGAGTATATATCTCATTAAGAGTTTCTATTAACTCATCCTCTAATCACTTCAGAAATACATGCTTCTTAGTTTATTAAATAGCATGTTCTACTTCTATCACTACACAACTTGTTTTTACCCATTGAACCTATTTCTTGGGATCTCCAGTCATTTAGGTCGGGTTACCATTGTGTGTGATTCCACAATCTCAGGGCAATAGTCCCATTCTTTTAGAATTATTAAAGACTTTCTTTCTGGTCAGTCCTTTCGTCAAAGGATCTGCCAAATTATCATCACTTCATATGTGATGTCCTCTAACAATACTGTGCATACGACTGTCATTTCTTACCGTTGTATTATCGGTTCTGTTTTTCTTTCAATAGTCGTCAAATCTTTCATCACTATATATGTGATGTTCTTTTACAGTATTGTGCTTACGACGTCGTTTTCTACCGTTGTTATAACAGTTCTATCCTTTTTGTAATAGCTGCGGAACTATCACAATCGATTACACCATTGGTGTCTATTTTTCCTTTATAGGGATCTCAAATAGCAAATTTCTTTAGTTCTCTGCTTCTTAACTAGTTGTAGCTAGTGCTATTATCTCAGTCACTATAGTATACTGAGTCAAGATATTCTGTTTCTTAGATTTCCAAGAAACAGTTCTTCAAGCAATGCTAAATATATAGCCATTGGTCGCAATAGAATCATCAGATAAAATATTCCAGTCAGCATCGGAATATCCTTCAAGTACAGCTTGAAACTTTTCATAATGTAATCCAAGGTTCATGGTTCGTTTAAGGTATCTCATGACCCTTTCAATATCATGTCAATGCTTTATACTAGGTCTACTGATAAACCTACATAATAATCCCACGACATAGGCAATGTCGGGTCTAGTACATTCAGTGGCATACCGTAGGCTGCCAATGATGCTCGCAAAATCAGACTGTCTTACACCTTCATCAGTGTTCTTAAATAACTTTACACTGAGACCATATGGTGTACATGCAGGTTTACAGTCAAAATAATTGTATTTCTTTAGAGTATTCTCAATTCAATGAGATTGATCTAAAGAAAATCCCCTTTTTGACCCAGTAATCTTAATACCAAGGATTACACTCGCCTTACCTAGATCTTTCATATCAAAATTGGCTCTTAATAAAGATTTGACTAAATTTATGGCATGAATGTTTGACCCAAAGATAAGTAGGTCATCTACGTAAGGCATATAATAGTGCAAATGTCATTCTCAGATTTGTAATAAATGCATTTGTCACTTTCATTAACTTTAAAACCATGTGAAATGATTAAAGTTCTCAAATTTTTCATGCCATTGTCAAAGTTCTTGTTTTAAACCATATAATGATTTATCTAATTTGCATACTTTATGTTCTTGACCATGTACTACAAATCCTTTAGGCTGGTCCATATTAATTTCTTCGTCTAATTCACCGTTTAAAAAGACGGTTTTAATATCCATTTGGTGTATTCATAAATTATGAATGGAAGCAAGTGAGATTAATACCCGAATGGATGTTATTCTAGTAACATATGAGAAATTGTCGAAGAAGTTTATATTTTCTTTTTGTTTAAAACCTTTAGCTACTGATCGTGCCTTATATTTATTAACAGTGCCATCAAGTTTTAATTTTCCTTTAAGTACTCATTTACAGCCTATAGATTTACAACCAGAAGGTAAATCTGTCAAATGCCATGTCCTATTGGATTCCAGAGAATCCATCTCATCATTTATAGCCTCTCGCCAAAATCCGGCGTCTAAATAAGATAAGGCCTCTTGGAGGTTTAAGTGATCCTCCTCTATAGTAAAAGCACAAAAATCTGAACCAAATCCTTTACGGTTCTCGCTCTTTTACTTCTTCTAGGTTCAACTTCAGAACTTTTATTAAGTTCTGTTCTAATAGGCATACTTGTTGTGCCCCCACTATTCCTTAAATTAAAAGGAAATTTTGTTTCATAAAAATTGGCATCATTTGATTCAAATTATATTAAGTGTATTTAGGTCATAAATTCGGTATGCTTTGCTATTAACAGCATAGCTTATAAATACACATCTGTATGATTTTCTTTGCCAATTTTATTCTCTTAGGGTCTGGAATGCGAATATATGCTAAACAACCCCAAGTTCTAAAGTATGATATATTGTATTTATATTTCTTCAAAATTTCATAATGCGAAATTTTATTCTTGGATTTGGGGATTCTATTCAGAACATAACATACAGTCTATAAAATATCCCCCCACTAATGCTTTGCTACACCAAAATTTAATAAAAATGACAATTATTAATTCGGTAAAGATCCTTATTTTCTTTCAACTTTACCGTTCATTTCAAGTGTATAAGGTGCAGTTCTATCATGTACAATATCATGTCATTTATAAAAAATCATAATAAACTGGATTCATATTCTGTTTCTCTATCACTATAAATCCTCTTAATTTTCCTATTTGCTTGATTTCAATTTTTAATGTTTCAAACATATCAAATGCATCACATCTTTAAGAATCAATGTCTTTCCAATCATATGCTTTATTTTCATATTACCAGTCTCTACAGCTTAAGTGGTGCGAAGATCTCACAACACACTTTCTGATCGTCAGCAATCGTGTATATTGTGAATATATCACGATCATAGCAAACATGGCGAGAAACACCAATGTCTACCCACCAACCCTCTGATCCACGAACAAGGTGAATCTCAGTAATTATAACCATTAGAGGCTCCTCGGTCAGGTTTTCCTACGGTGCATGGCTTAGCCTGTTCAAATACATTCGTGTCATACGATCTGGTTTTCTACAGTTGTAACATAGAAACAACTGTCCAGAATCATTCTTTTGGGTTGGTTGTTGCTGTCATTTATGGTTTCCTTGCGGATTCCATTCTGTTATTTACTGGACGGTTGTGGATGCTTACTATTTTGAATGTCAATATGTTTGAAAAAATTATATTTTTCTTATAGAAAAATATATCCAATCTCATAGACTAACATAGGTTATTCACATGTATGCAACAAAAATGTTTTATATTCTATCTTTTCACTTGTATGCATATAAACTATGTCAATTTATTTGATGCAAAAAACCTATTCATCCAATTAATGTCTATTCTTAATGACATTATCAAATAACATACACATTCTATTAATGTCAAATTTTTAGTGACATTTCCCAATATTATATGTGTTCTATTAATTTCAATTTTAATGACATTTCCATATAATCATATGCATTTCACTAATGCCAAAATTTTAATGACATTTTCCAAATAAGTATGCACTTAATTATTGTCAATTTATAATAAAGACATTTTCAAAAGTTTGCATTCAAATTGTGCCTACACATCACAGACCTACTATGTTCTTAAAACGCATAAAACTGGATTCACCAGTTTGACTTACATTAAGCTTAGATCGCTTGCTCTTCAAGGCTTTAAGGTATAACATTTTTAGGTCATTCAAAGTTCAGAATTTTACACATATAAGCTATCAGTGATTATTTCAAAAAAATTCTACTGCTAACAAATTCAGTAAAAGCGACCTCAACCTCATCAATATATATATTATAGCCACTATTCGGCATATCTGGCTTGGAAGAAATAAGCAAGCATTCAAAAAATACGCATGTTACTGTGAGGTCTGAGGTTCTATGCACAAAAATTGATATCCTATTTCTGCGAGATTAGAATCAATAATTAAAAGAAAAATACTTATCTTCGCGTTTGTTATAGAGCCGTCCTTTGCCTCATTTTTTCAATCGACTCATTGCCTTTGGATCTACCAGCGTGCAATCAAGGCTGTGCAAGATCTGATTTGATCTGCCATTATTCCATCGATTTATGGCAAGTTTGGAATTGTCCTTTGGAATCAATTGATTGTGAAAGAGGGGGCGGTTCATCTAGGGTTGCATAAGCCATTGCTTCGAAATCGTCTTCAAATTGTTGGGAAACAATGGCTGAGTCACGGACCAGGTCGTTCTCTTGAAGACGATTCGGCAATCTGGTCGGTGGTGCAAAACCAGTTCGTACTTCCGCCGCCGCCTCTAGGATAAAACAGCCTCTCTAAAATGAATAACCGATTTGCTTTGCATGAACAAATCAGTGCAAATTTGCACTTTCGAATTTAACTGCTCGAAGATTCCTGAAAGAATAATTTTTTTAATTGCGAAGGAAGAGAAAAAAACAGTTTTTTTCTGTATATGTCAATCTCGTCTACAACTGATGATAATATATAGACGGGATCAGGGCTGAACGAAAATACTGGTCAGTGGAGGAAAATAGAATCTGCGAAATACTTGGTCAACAGTTTACCGCTTCATGGGAAAGTCGGCTCAGAAAAAATCTCCCGTTTAAAATTCAGTTCGAAAAAAAAACAATTTTTTTTTCTGATTCAAAAATATAAGTGTCTACACCACATAGCCAAGGCCCAAGGCCCAAGCCCAATCCCGGGCCGGCCGGGTCGGGTCGGTCGGTCGGTCGCGCGCGCGTGTGTGGTGGTCATGATGCATGGTCTCCCTCCTCACAACAAAGCATGCATTGGGAGCCCAAGGCCCCAACAAGATTTCTTAGAAACAAGTATAAATACTTGCATCTTTCTTATAATCCCATGATGTGGGACTATTCACATATAGGAGCCATCATACACTTATTTCTATATTTTAAATAATTCACATAAATTTCCAACAGCAGCTTATTCGTGTCTTTGACAGTTTATTTTTGGTGCCACTTCATTTTTAGAATAGTGTTACTTACAATTCGTGGTGTCTGTTGCTTATAGTTTTACCTGTAAAATTAATTCTAATGAGCTGTATTAAACAAACCAAATATTCGTCACTCGTGTGCAATCTGGGCAATTTGAAAGGTAAAAAGTTGATAAGGTATATGTGAAAGTTCAATGTGTTAGAATTTTCTAAGCTAGAAATCATTGATATATCAGTATAGCATTAAAAGCGAGTAGTGCTAGTTACTGGGCATTGTTTCACGCTGGAAAAACGCTTATAGAATGTGGAATAAGCTTGGAGCTGGGTTTAGCGTAAGTTTATAAATAATTCGGGGGAAAATCTTGTATAAGTAACCTGGAATTAAAAACAAGAGAGCAAAGATTTAATAGAGAACAATTTTATTTTTATGACTAAGAATTAGCTTGGGGTCAGAGTTGCATAGGCTTTTGACTGATCATTTGTTTCCCTTGAACGTATTTTGGTGATTTTGACTTGGAAAGAGTTTGCTTTTTTTTAAGCGGTAGACACTTGATCCCTTATGTTGGTATTTGAGCGTTCAGGAAGGCATTGCTTTGATTAATGATGAATTTAATTGAGAAGGAAACTTTTAGAAAGAAAATGAGAATAGTAGTGTTAATATGGTATTAGATGATTAGCGTCAATAGTCAGATGAAAATGAGAAATCTTTTAGAAATACGTGGATTCTTAAATTATGTAACAACTTAATTTAGCATTAATTCCATTGACATGAAGTTCAACCAACTTCTTACGGTGTTTTCATGATATGTTATCATTTAACTCAACAGTTACAGGAATAATTTTAACTTCAGCAGTTCTATGGTTGGTCTATAGATTAACGCCACTGCCAGCATTGATTAACTCAGGATTGCAAACAAAGCATCAAAGATCTTGACTACGAGCTATAACATCTGAAAAAGGCATTCCAGGTATAATCGTCATTCTGTGATTCTATGTTTACATGCACCAATTCAAGTCATCCATTTATTCCTTTTTTGGTAGCAACTATCAGTAAAAATAATATTGAGGACAATATAAGGCCAACTCAACTTGGGTTGTCACAAACATAGCTGCATTATCACTTTGATGACATTTTCAGTTGCATAAAAGTGGTATTGCAATTATAGTTTTCTTTTGTCCTTAGAAATTCACGCGCACAATGTCTAAAAGCAAACTTAGTTGATTAGTTAACGGTCCAAACAAAGTTAGAATTATGTTAGACTAATCTATTTTTCATTTTGGAAACCCACTTTATGGGCCACACATTTCCCATTTTTTGGTACTATAAAAACATATATTAAAAATGTCAAAGCATATCATTCCAATAAAATCAAACGTGGTTAAAAAATTCAACTGCACTTGTAGTTGTAAAACGATTGCCACTGGATATTGAGTTGTTGCTTATACAACATGTTGTATTGCTGATGCAAAAGAAATGATGAAAGCAAGAACTAATATGGAGAAATTCTTCGAGACAATGAACTATGTACCGAATAAGGATAGATCTATGCATTGTACTATGTACTTAGTATGCTTTCTGAACTATGTACAGATTAATATGCTTGTGAACTATGTATTGTATTATGTAATATGTTTATTGCTATTGCTATTGAACTTCAAAGTGTAATATACTGTTGTTAAACATTGTAATTTCAAAACTTGTTAAATTTGGTCTTTGTTTTGAATTTATAAAAAAATGTTTGGTTTAATGATCTTTCTTTTTGGATATTATGTTAAGTTCGTAAATGTTTGTATTAAGTATGAAAATTAAATGAATTTGGCATTGAAGTAGAGTCCCAAAAAGTAAAAAGATTTATAAAAAGAGTTGCGAATTGGCAATGGCTATAAACCGTTGCTAAAAAAATTAGCAACGGCTCGGAGCCATTGCAAAATTAAATTTTGTAACGGCTCAAAGCCGTTGCTAATTTTTTGCCACACCTGATTTTGCAACGACTCAAAGTCATTGCGAAATAACATTTCTGGTGTAGTGTATAGTGGAGAGGGTTAGTCAAATGACCTATAGGATTAGACTATCGGACAGACCGGCAGGCGTACAAGATGTGTTCTATGTTGAAATGTCTACATGATGCAGGAGAGATAGTGGAGCCAAGCGCACTTGAAGATGTCGACATTGAGAAGGAAGCATCGATGAGAAGAGTTCCTACTCATATTTTTGGATCATAGATTAAGAAACTACGCAATAAAGAAATCAGATTGGTGAAGATACAGTGGGGATAGAACACTAAGATGCGATGTGGAAACCTGAATGCAAGATTCACGCTTCTTATCTTTTTCATTTTGAGAGTACATTCTTGATTTCTTTTCCAGGCTTTTACTTCGCATTTTCTTCTACCATTCAGGTATGTTTATCCTATCATTCGAATCTTCGATCCTTAGGTAGAAACCAATGGTTGGAAACATGTGTTTGAGACATGTTATGATTGATGGTTGCAAATAGATGCAAATGTTTGCCCGTGGTTGCCTTTGGATGCATATACAGACAGTAGGCACTAGATCGAATCAAGCACTTACATATTGCATATGGATGTGTGTGCATTTTTATTTTCTATGGATGGAAATGGGTGAATCATCATATGGATGTTGCATTTCGGTGGATGACTGTGCACACATATGGAGCTTATATGTTATACTAAGAATCTTTTTGCATACATATTGGATACATGGCATAAACATATATTGCATTAAGGAGGTCAATTGAATCAGTCGACTGCCTTGTTTTTGCATTAGTGTAGGAACAAATACACACAACACCTTTGCAATGTTCATACAAGCAATAGAAATTCTTAAGGATAATGGATGCCAGTGGGTGATGGATGAGTAGATGGTTGTTAGAATAGTAACATTCTTCTTAACTTGGAGATTCCAGGGACGAAATCCTTTAAGTAGAGGAGAATGTAACACCCTAAAATTTAACACACTACAACCATACCGTATAGACAATAAAATGAATATTATATAATTAAATTTTTAGAATTAAGTCAAACCGACTTTACCATTGGGTTCGTCTCGGAATCTAGTTGAGATAGACCCCAAGTTTGCACAAATTGGATAACGTATAAAGAAGTTATGAACCTTAGTAGTTTGTATATATGTGTATATATATAAAGAGGTTATATATGAATATATTCAAATTAATTCAAACCAGAAAACAACGCGGAAAAGAAGACCGTTAGGGGATGACTCATTATCGACTTGGGTCGACTTATGGGTCGACCTGGTAGGTAGGGGTCGACGCAACAACATGTTGGCCAAATTCGGAGTGTTGTATTTGGACTGTTTTGCATATTAGGTTCATTGGATGAGTTGTATGGCAAGATTCAAAACCCTAGAATCTAATGGATATGAATTGCCTCTGTTAATCCATAAAAGGGTCTCTCTCTCTCATTTTATCTACACACAATTATTCTTTACCTCTCTCTTCCTATATGACATATTCTAAATTAAATAGTAAAATGGGGAGATGCTGCTGAAATCTAGATCAACAAAGAAGATTCAAGATCTGCAATCAACCTCCAACTCTGCAATCAACATACAACTCTACGTACAGCCTTTCCTAGAATGGCATATATATATATATATATATATATATAAAGAGAGATAATCTCTTTTTCACCGAGACCCACTGTGAGTTTCATGCTATATTCCGATCTGATACCTAGAAATATATCATGACAGTAAATAAATTTGGTCTAGAACATACAATACCTATAAATTATACCTGTTATTTTATTGTTATTCATCTATGACGTTGTTACAGTAATATATATGTGCTTTTACTGTCAGTTGATTAAATATTTATGCGTATCTTTCTTCATCTTCCCTATTCTGTTGTTTAAATTATTTCCAATCTTGTTAATATTCCTATTTTATACAGTTTTATTTTATTCTATTCTCCTTCTTCTATTTTTCCTTTCATTTACGCCAAGCCTGTGCCATTGAAAGCCAAAGCCATGTTCGATTTAAGATTGCGTACAATTAAAATTGGGATAATAAGAAATGACATGAAAAGGGGGAATTTAGGCATATTGTTAAATTGATGACGGTTTGACTGTAATTTGGGAATATAATAAAAAGGGGATGATATTCATAAACTGTACATGCTATAATTTAGGGGATAAGATGCATAAAATTGTACATGCTGTAATTTGGGAATATAAGTGATATGAATAGTATGCATATGTATAAATATGTTAGATTTGACTTAATACAAACATTAAGTAAAGGATATGTTAAAATAATGTAAGTACTTGATGTAGGGTAGATAAACTGAATTACTATGGTAATTATATGTAACACCCCGCATTTTTAATATAATTAAAAATGAAATAAAATTTATGAAAATATGCTTATATAGGTAAATAATGGTGATGTATAATGAGAATTAATTAATACAAGGAAGAGAAGAAAAATTAATTCGATAATAGTGTGTGTAACGGAGAAGATAGTAAAATAAGGATATTTAATTTAAATATCAGGTAAAATGGACATCACCATTGCGCTCCTCTCGAAATTTTACATGAAATAGAGTCCGAGGTTTTGAAAATCGGAGTCCGTATGAAGGAGTAATGACATTCTGAAGTTTCAGCGAAAAATCAGAAAACAGCCCAGCCCAGAACAGAAAAAAAAATGACCAGGTCGATGTAACAACCCGTAAAATCTGGGCCAGTTTAAAATTTTTATTTTGGCAATTTTAGCTAATTTAGATTATTTAAAATGGATTATTTTAAATAATATCGACGAGAAATTTATTTAGAATATAAATCGAACGTATATATTATACGCGTCGTCGTTAGAATATAAATATTTATATATAATTATAAATAGAATTGAAAATGGCGCGGTAGTTCGATAATTCGATTTCAAACTTCAATTGAATGTACCGGGTGCAAAACAATCCGGATTTTAGTGAAACCAAAAATAATGGAATCTAATAGTGAATATCTTTCCAACGAAGTTGAGAAACTGAGATTTCACTTTATAAATGATGAGATATGTCCAGTTGAAAATTCTGAATAGTCGCTATGGAATTCAGGCCCTTAAAAATGGACATTTTGCAAATGACCTCGGATCTCGACGAAACCAGTTTTGTTGGGTCCGCAGTGTCAAGTTATTGCTAGGTTTCAAATTTCATAATTTTTCGAATCAATATGTGAGCGTGGCAAAGGAAAACGCGTTTGACCAGTTTCAGTTGAATTTTATCGACTGGAAATTGGCCATTTTTCTAACGGTCTCATAATTCGACGAAACTAGTTTTGTTAGGACCGTATTGTCAATACGAAGCTAGAAAATATTTTTTCGGGAATTTTCAGAGTTAATATGTGGCTCCGGTAAATTGAAATGCACGTTTAAAATTCAATATAGTGATTTAAATGTAAATTCAACGGAAACTAATTGAAACGATCAAATCAACTTGCGGTACATATCCCATTGTGTCCGGAATGGGGGTAATTAGCTAGGGGCGACAGTCGTTGGGCCTTGATTGGAGGTCCAACGCAAAGTCAACCTCTTGAGGAAATTAAATAAAATTAAAATAATTATTAAAATAAAATCCCACCCCTTTATCCTCTCCTCCCCGTTCGATTTCAACTCAGAAGAATAAAAAATAAAAAAAAAATCAAATCAAAATCGCGAGTGCCCAGCCCTCCCTGCCATCGACCACGCCGCCATCACCTCCCCTGGCGTCGCAACTCCGGCCGTCCCCTCTCCCACTCGCTCCGATCTCCTCATCTCCCCTCTTCTTCCATCTCTCCTCCCTACCTGCAAATCGCTCGGCCCCTCCCTGGAATCTCGTCGCCGCCACCCTCGAAGTCTCGTCACCCTGGCCCCACCGACCTCGACACCGCCCCTCTTTCCTCCCCCATCCACCTAAATCGGACCGTACCACCCCTGAAACCAAAACCGCCACCAGCAAGGCCTGCGCGAGCTTCAGCAGCCCCCCCCCCCCCGTCTCTGATGTCCACCAGCGAGCCCCCAGACGACGGCAACAAACCCCCCCCTCTCCAATTCGAAGTGCAGACCACGCCAAAACCCCTTTTTTCTTCGATGTGAGTATTTCTATTTTCCTTTAAATCCTTTGACCAAAAATAGTGCAGGAAGAAAGGAGAATTTTGTTCGTAGAAAAGAGATGACTTTTAGTTTATAAAAATTATGATTTTTATTTACTTCAAGGTACAATTTTTATTCCTAGAAGAGTATAGATTTTTATCATATGAGAAGAGGTATAAAGAATAGATTTTTATCATATAAAAGTATAGATTTTTATAGTGATAAAGTGCATATTTTTATAACGACAAAGTTACGATTTTTATATATGCAAACACAGAATAAAAATATAATCTTTGTTGTACATGTAGCGATATAAAGATATAATCTTTATTGAATGTAAATGTTAAAAATATAATTTTTATCGTATGTAAGGAATAAAAATATAATTTTTATATAGCAGGGATTATAAAAATACGATTTTTATATAAGTTGTAGCGAAAAGATTTGATCTTTATAAATATAGAATAGTGATAAAAATATGATTTTTAATGTGAACAGCGTGTCAAAGATTATGTTGGAAGTACGGGAAAATCCAGATGTTTAGAAATTCAGAAAGAAAACCGGAGGAGTGGATCCCTCGGTGAGAACTTCTCACTCAAATGCTATTTTTCTAGTTATATATATATATATACTAGGATGCAGACGGTGCTTATTAGAAGCACCCGACACCCGTCCACATACCATGGACTTGGTTGTTTGGTTGCGTAGTTGGTTAGGTTATTTGATTTGGATTTGATTGATTGGTTGAATTGGAAATTGATTAAAATTGATGTGTGAATGGCGTGGGCCTTCACTAGACCGGGGATAAGGCTAGGCCTTGTCCCGTTTCTAGTATCGTGCCGTTATGCCGCCGAAATTTTCTAAAAATGTGTTAGAAAAATAAAAATATCATTTTATTTAAAGAATGAACTTAATCGAAATTCATATGTTGGAATAAAATGTTTTATCGTTAAAAATATAATTTTTAACGTGGATGTAAATAAATAAATATTCATTTACAAACCAGACGGTTTGTTTATGTACACCTATTTGAAGGACAATGATTGGGTCGATAAATTTTACACATCACCCAACTGCACGAATAAAATCTGTGTTTGATTGTTTGAAACCCCACACGGGTGTTGGGATGAAATTTGAAGTTCACTCATCCTGATTGAGTAAATATGTCGATCGATTGATTGACAGGCTGTTATAAGCGTTAGATATCTATATTTGATGCTTATACAGGGTAGTGCACTTTGGTTGATGGTTGATTATTTTTCAATGCTATTATACATGTGTTGTATGAAAATCCATATAATTAACTTTATATGGTAATTGATTGGGCCTCATTCCAGTTTCGAAAAGAAATATTTGAAAAAGAAATATTTGAAATAGAATATTTGAAAATAGAAATTTATGAAGCCGTGTTGATTAGTTTGACGCCATTTTGACGTGAACGATATTTATATCGATTTTATTCATTTTGAAATGAATTGAATTGAAAACGATTTCGAAATGAATTGAATTGAAAACGATTTCGAAATGAATTGAATTGAAAACGAATTCAAAGTGAATTGAATTGAAAACGAATTCAAAGTGAATTGAATTGAAAATGATTTCGAAATGAATTGAATTGAAAGTGATTTCGAAATGAACTGAATTGAAAACGATTTCGAAATGAATTGAATTGAAAACGAATTCAAAGTGAATTGAATTGAAAATGATTTCGAAATGAATTGAATTGAAAGTGATTTCGAAATGAACTGAATTGAAAACGATTTCGAAATGAATTGAATTGAAAACGATTTCGAAATGAATTGAAAACGAATTCGAATTGAATTGAAAGTGAATTGAAATGAATTCAAATTGAATTGAAATTTGAATTGAATAGAAATGAATTTTAAAACGAATTTATAAAGAAGAATTCAATTTTGATTTGAATTGAAAAGGAAGTTGAAATTGTTTTTGAAACGAATTCAAAACTATTTATATAATTCGTTTTAAATAGAAATCGACGAAGTATATATTATATATATTATATATATAATATAATGGCCTGAATAGAACGCGCCGCGCCGCGGCAGTTCGTGAATTTCGACCATTTATTTCAAACGGACATTACGGGAGATCCGACCGTCGGATTCTCCTAAAACCGGAACCGTTGGGTTCGTATCGAAAAGAGCTTTCTAATGAATGTTAGAAATTTGAAATCTAACGGTTGGATTTGGAGATACGTCCAAATCAAATTCAAAAAAGGTCGCTGTAAGTGCAGTTCGATGGCCGTTAATGGAAATCGACTGTACGGGCCTTGATAAAATTATTAAAAATAGTAATAATTTGTGTAAAATCATAAGAAATGATTTGTGAAAGTTTGGGATGAAATACTCCATAGTTGAAAAGATAAAAATAGATTTTTATCGAAATGAAATAGTTTTGAACTAGAATTATAATTCTATTTATTTTTAAATAAATAAATTGAATTTGAAATGGTTTTGAAAAT
Source organism: Allium sativum (assembly GCA_030737875.1). Lineage (NCBI taxonomy): Eukaryota > Viridiplantae > Streptophyta > Magnoliopsida > Asparagales > Amaryllidaceae > Allium > Allium sativum. The sequence goes on from CM060920.1 coordinate 661,007,160, forward strand.
AACCAAAATTTCCAATGATTGCATTGGAGTGGATTTGAATCGAAATTGTCTTCGGAATATTTCGATGTTGGAATTCGTGATATTACAGGTGTTGTTATGGAAATTTGAAAGATATATATTTGTATCGTTATTTCCAATACGACATTTGTTAGTCGTAGAATTCGATATTGAATATAAGCCGATATATTTTCTATTCAGAGCCTTGTATTGAATATCGAATGTGATTTGGGTTTGTCGTGAATGGTGTCTTCACTAACACTGTTCTTGAACCCAGTTGAGAAATGATTAAATCTTTTTATTTAGATTTAATGAAGTGTACCAATTAAATAATATTTAATTGGAATTGAATTGATATTGATTTTTGGGTTTATCGTGAACAGTGTTTTAAATAACACTTGTTCTTTAACCCGATAATTAATGAATGTGATTTGGGTTTGTCGTGAATGGTGTCTTCACTAACACTGTTCTTGAACCCAGTTGAGAAAAGATTAAATCTTTTTATTTAGATTTAATGAAGTGTACCAATTAAATAATATTTAATTGGAATTGAATTGATATTGATTTTTGGGTTTATCGTGAACAGTGTTTTAAATAACACTTGTTCTTTAACCCGATAATTAATGAATGTGATTTGGGTTTGTCGTGAATGGTGTCTTCACTAACACTGTTCTTGAACCCAGTTGAGAAAAGATTAAATCTTTTTATTTAGATTTAATGAAGTGTACCAATTAAATAATATTTAATTGGAATTGAATGGATATTGATTTTTGGGTTTATCGTGAACGGTGTGTTAAATAACACTTGTTCTTTAACCCGATAATTAATGGGATGTGACTTTGGGTTTATCGTGAACCGTGTTTTAAATGACACTGATTCTTTAACCCAGTCACAGATTAAAACTAAGTGGAGTTTTAATGAATCTTTAATTAGATTGAAAAGATCGAGAATGGAGTATCACCAGTTTTGCTCCAGGCGATAGTTAAATCTTTAATTAGATTTGAACGTGAAATTTAGAAACTAACTGTCGGTTAGCTAAGTAGAATGGTTTTCTGGATATTGATCTGATGTTGGTTTCGGCCTTCGGGGTTAATATTTGGGGAATTATTCTCTTGATTAATTTACGGTTAATGACTAATGAGTTGGAATGAGGCGTATGTTGTGTTTGTGTAACACTTTTATAATATATACGCGAGTTATTCGGAAAGACCGGGTTTATCCCATTCTGAATAACTGATACGACGATAAGTCGAAGATGAAGACGATGGTCGAAGACCGGAGGTCTTCACGTCGTTTGGGTGATAACTGATGATCTTGATTGGGCTGTACACCCAAGAAGATGGAAACAGTTAGAGATCGTCCAGACGTACTTGGAGATCGATGGATATGCGGGGTACTAGGTGCCTCCGGTTTCGTTCAGACCCAGAACGGACTTGTAAATGGACTGTGTGTCTGACATAGGATGGTTTGCCTGTGTGGCATGCTAAGATGCAAATGATCAAGGCTTCTGTTGAAAAGCAAAGTCTTGTGGTTGATGATCAAAGCACGGCCTTTGTGGCGTAGCTTTGTGTAACGTTTGCTTCGCGAGTTTCACACCCGGTATGAACCAAAAACGGGAGAGGACATCAGGGAGGACTTGCGTTTCTTTCTAGCTAGAAGTGGCGTCAGTGGTTTTACACGCCCTGACGAGTTTGACTTATGTGGTTGTTGCTGTTGCGAGGCGCCTCGGTTATATCGGTTTCGGCCGATGCATTCTGGTCGGCTGACGGACCAGACTTACACCCCATAGGGTGGGGAAACGTAGTGTTCAGGCATAATAATCCACATCGGTGGACCGGCCCTGACGATCTAAAGGGTTGATGCGTTCTGATCCTGAGGGGCGGGCTAGAGCGTCTCGAATCGGTTGAGGACTATCTTTTGCCTCGGTTCATAGATGGAAATCCAATTTCCAAATACGTGACATTTGCGGTTTTAGTTGTAATCCTATATATGGCGACATAGTGGGATGGGGCGCTCATGCCGCCTATGATTGATACTTATGATTTGAAGTTGTTTTATACACTATGCACTTATTATAGTATCAAATGATTTGTTTCAAACGTATCAAGCATTCTTTGGCTGTTATAAGGGAAAACCCTATCCCCCGGCTTGCGTTGCATTGTGTGATAGGACCTGGGTCTTATAACAGCTTCATTTTTTCTTTATTTAGCATTGCGCTGTTTGTTTTATGCACTGGTATTCTTGGGAGGAAACCCGTTCCGTGTTATACGGCGTGGTCCCTTGATTTACCTAACTTTTAAAATAAAGAATAATAACTGTTTTAGTTCTCACACCAGTCCCATGACTGACCTGGAGTTTATTGTTTTAACCTAAACTCTGGGTGCCCTTATTTTCGACACGGGCAGCTAGTAGTTTTGGTTTTGCAGATTTATATTCACAGGATCCTGCTTTACAGCTGGAACGATATCCGGAAAGCTTTGTATCCGTATATCTCTTCTAGTTGTGTATTGTATTATTTTCCGCTGCTATGTATTTAAATGTAATTTAAATCTCTGATATTTCTGTGTAATATTCATTCATACTCTGTATATTCTTGTAATCTGATGCATTGTTGTAATATACAATGAAACGTTCTTCTGTATGCGTTTTGTTGTGGCTTGTTCTCGAACTATCCGACGCTTTCCTTTACGGGGAAGTTGCGGGTCTTTACAGTTGGTATCAGAGCTTTGGTTTACAAAGCTAGAGAACAAGACACATTAGAACCATACGAAAGAATTCATCAGATATTGGATTAGTAATATCTAATGGGAATGACTCGTTAGAGATAGGATCAGTAGTATCCTAGAACGAGTGTGAAGAGTATATTTCTTTCAAATGAAAACAAATTTCGTTTTGAAAATTTAAATCAATTATTCGTATTTGATTATTTATTTTATATTGATTAGGACAATCCGATATATAAAGATTTTGCATATATGTCTTGCAAACGTGTATTCGAAGTTTTAATATATTGGGTAGATATAGAATCATACTCTAGTGTCCGGGAATAATTCTGGTGATGGGGCACTGTCGCCAGTATTTATTTTCGAGCGACGAAAGTGAGATTTCTATATATTTCCTATTGACTGGTGTGAGAACCAAAAATTAGATAGGGCTATTGTTGTGATTTGGCATCAAAAACATGATTTTTGTATATGGATCAAAACTATGAATTTAAAAACTCTAATTCACTAATTGATTGATGTTTGTGTTGTTTGTTTATTTGTTTGCTAATTTTTAGCCATTTAGCCTAATAGTATCAAATATTGACTTGTATTGAAAATTGGTTGCATTTGCTTGCATATACATATATATCTTTGAACAGGTCATAGCAAGGAGGCTAGAGCAGAGAATAAAATTTGTTTGCCCGACAAATAGGTACATGTTTACTACATAATTTCCTGTTTTGTTTGGGTGATGATGATTTTGTGAGCCTATTGGCTAGCCGCTTGGCTTTTTCTTTTTCTTTTTGAGATCTGAAGGACCGGGGAAGCTATTTGAAATTCCCCGATGCTCCCGGTGCAGGGGAGGTTATGGCGAAATTTTTCGAAAATTTAGGGTGTTAGCCAAATTTTTGAAAATTTGAAAATTCTCAGAAACTGAAAAGTTGGAGAATGGAAGCCAGATCGAGCGTAGAGTTGAATAATCAAACCACTTTCGACTTTGTTCCTTTTCGGGGACGAAAAGTTTTAAGTGGGGGAGATTGTAACAACCCGTAAAATCTGGGCCAGTTTAAAATTTTTATTTTGGCAATTTTAGCTAATTTAGATTATTTAAAATGGATTATTTTAAATAATATCGACGAGAAATTTATTTAGAATATAAATCGAACGTATATATTATACGCGTCGTCGTTAGAATATAAATATTTATATATAATTATAAATAGAATTGAAAATGGCGCGGTAGTTCGATAATTCGATTTCAAACTTCAATTGAATGTACCGGGTGCAAAACAATCCGGATTTTAGTGAAACCAAAAATAATGGAATCTAATAGTGAATATCTTTCCAACGAAGTTGAGAAACTGAGATTTCACTTTATAAATGATGAGATATGTCCAGTTGAAAATTCTGAATAGTCGCTATGGAATTCAGGCCCTTAAAAATGGACATTTTGCAAATGACCTCGGATCTCGACGAAACCAGTTTTGTTGGGTCCGCAGTGTCAAGTTATTGCTAGGTTTCAAATTTCATAATTTTTCGAATCAATATGTGAGCGTGGCAAAGGAAAACGCGTTTGACCAGTTTCAGTTGAATTTTATCGACTGGAAATTGGCCATTTTTCTAACGGTCTCATAATTCGACGAAACTAGTTTTGTTAGGACCGTATCGTCAATACGAAGCTAGAAAATATTTTTTCGGGAATTTTCAGAGTTAATATGTGGCTCCGGTAAATTGAAATGCACGTTTAAAATTCAATATAGTGATTTAAATGTAAATTCAACGGAAACTAATTGAAACGATCAAATCAACTTGCGGTACATATCCCATTGTGTCCGGAATGGGGGTAATTAGCTAGGGGCGACAGTCGTTGGGCCTTGATTGGAGGTCCAACGCAAAGTCAACCTCTTGAGGAAATTAAATAAAATTAAAATAATTATTAAAATAAAACCCCACCCCTTTATCCTCTCCTCCCCGTTCGATTTCAACTCAGAAGAATAAAAAAAAAAAAAAAATCAAATCAAAATCGCGAGTGCCCAGCCCTCCCTGCCATCGACCACGCCGCCATCACCTCCCCTGGCGTCGCAACTCCGGCCGTCCCCTCTCCCACTCGCTCCGATCTCCTCATCTCCCCTCTTCTTCCATCTCTCCTCCCTACCTGCAAATCGCTCGGCCCCTCCCTGGAATCTCGTCGCCGCCACCCTCGAAGTCTCGTCACCCTGGCCCCACCGACCTCGACACCGCCCCTCTTTCCTCCCCCATCCACCTAAATCGGACCGTACCACCCCTGAAACCAAAACCGCCACCAGCAAGGCCTGCGCGAGCTTCAGCAGCCCCCCCCCGTCTCTGATGTCCACCAGCGAGCCCCCAGACGACGGCAACAAACCCCCCCTCTCCAATTCGAAGTGCAGACCACGCCAAAACCCCTTTTTTCTTCGATGTGAGTATTTCTATTTTCCTTTAAATCCTTTGACCAAAAATAGTGCAGGAAGAAAGGAGAATTTTGTTCGTAGAAAAGAGATGACTTTTAGTTTATAAAAATTATGATTTTTATTTACTTCAAGGTACAATTTTTATTCCTAGAAGAGTATAGATTTTTATCATATGAGAAGAGGTATAAAGAATAGATTTTTATCATATAAAAGTATAGATTTTTATAGTGATAAAGTGCATATTTTTATAACGACAAAGTTACGATTTTTATATATGCAAACACAGAATAAAAATATAATCTTTGTTGTACATGTAGCGATATAAAGATATAATCTTTATTGAATGTAAATGTTAAAAATATAATTTTTATCGTATGTAAGGAATAAAAATATAATTTTTATATAGCAGGGATTATAAAAATACGATTTTTATATAAGTTGTAGCGAAAAGATTTGATCTTTATAAATATAGAATAGTGATAAAAATATGATTTTTAATGTGAACAGCGTGTCAAAGATTATGTTGGAAGTACGGGAAAATCCAGATGTTTAGAAATTCAGAAAGAAAACCGGAGGAGTGGATCCCTCGGTGAGAACTTCTCACTCAAATGCTATTTTTCTAGTTATATATATATATATACTAGGATGCAGACGGTGCTTATTAGAAGCACCCGACACCCGTCCACATACCATGGACTTGGTTGTTTGGTTGCGTAGTTGGTTAGGTTATTTGATTTGGATTTGATTGATTGGTTGAATTGGAAATTGATTAAAATTGATGTGTGAATGGCGTGGGCCTTCACTAGACCGGGGATAAGGCTAGGCCTTGTCCCGTTTCTAGTATCGTGCCGTTATGCCGCCGAAATTTTCTAAAAATGTGTTAGAAAAATAAAAATATCATTTTATTTAAAGAATGAACTTAATCGAAATTCATATGTTGGAATAAAATGTTTTATCGTTAAAAATATAATTTTTAACGTGGATGTAAATAAATAAATATTCATTTACAAACCAGACGGTTTGTTTATGTACACCTATTTGAAGGACAATGATTGGGTCGATAAATTTTACACATCACCCAACTGCACGAATAAAATCTGTGTTTGATTGTTTGAAACCCCACACGGGTGTTGGGATGAAATTTGAAGTTCACTCATCCTGATTGAGTAAATATGTCGATCGATTGATTGACAGGCTGTTATAAGCGTTTGATATCTATATTTGATGCTTATACAGGGTAGTGCACTTTGGTTGATGGTTGATTATTTTTCAATGCTATTATACATGTGTTGTATGAAAATCCATATAATTAACTTTATATGGTAATTGATTGGGCCTCATTCCAGTTTCGAAAAGAAATATTTGAAAAAGAAATATTTGAAATAGAATATTTGAAAATAGAAATTTATGAAGCCGTGTTGATTAGTTTGACGCCATTTTGACGTGAACGATATTTATATCGATTTTATTCATTTTGAAATGAATTGAATTGAAAACGATTTCGAAATGAATTGAATTGAAAACGATTTCGAAATGAATTGAATTGAAAACGAATTCAAAGTGAATTGAATTGAAAACGAATTCAAAGTGAATTGAATTGAAAATGATTTCGAAATGAATTGAATTGAAAGTGATTTCGAAATGAACTGAATTGAAAACGATTTCGAAATGAATTGAATTGAAAACGAATTCAAAGTGAATTGAATTGAAAATGATTTCGAAATGAATTGAATTGAAAGTGATTTCGAAATGAACTGAATTGAAAATGATTTCGAAATGAATTGAATTGAAAACGATTTCGAAATGAATTGAAAACGAATTCGAATTGAATTGAAAGTGAATTGAAATGAATTCAAATTGAATTGAAATTTGAATTGAATAGAAATGAATTTTAAAACGAATTTATAAAGAAGAATTCAATTTTGATTTGAATTGAAAAGGAAGTTGAAATTGTTTTTGAAACGAATTCAAAACTATTTATATAATTCGTTTTAAATAGAAATCGACGAAGTATATATTATATATATAATATAATGGCCTGAATAGAACGCGCCGCGCCGCGGCAGTTCGTGAATTTCGACCATTTATTTCAAACGGACATTACGGGAGATCCGACCGTCGGATTCTCCTAAAACCGGAACCGTTGGGTTCGTATCGAAAAGAGCTTTCTAATGAATGTTAGAAATTTGAAATCTAACGGTTGGATTTGGAGATACGTCCAAATCAAATTCAAAAAAGGTCGCTGTAAGTGCAGTTCGATGGCCGTTAATGGAAATCGACTGTACGGGCCTTAATAAAATTATTAAAAATAGTAATAATTTGTGTAAAATCATAAGAAATGATTTGTGAAAGTTTGGGATGAAATACTCCATAGTTGAAAAGATAAAAATAGATTTTTATCGAAATGAAATAGTTTTGAACTAGAATTATAATTCTATTTATTTTTAAATAAATAAATTGAATTTGAAATGGTTTTGAAAATAACCAAAATTTCCAATGATTGCATTGGAGTGGATTTGAATCGAAATTGTCTTCGGAATATTTCGATGTTGGAATTCGTGATATTACAGGTGTTGTTATGGAAATTTGAAAGATATATATTTGTATCGTTATTTCCAATACGACATTTGTTAGTCGTAGAATTCGATATTGAATATAAGCCGATATATTTTCTATTCAGAGCCTTGTATTGAATATCGAATGTGATTTGGGTTTGTCGTGAATGGTGTCTTCACTAACACTGTTCTTGAACCCAGTTGAGAAATGATTAAATCTTTTTATTTAGATTTAATGAAGTGTACCAATTAAATAATATTTAATTGGAATTGAATTGATATTGATTTTTGGGTTTATCGTGAACAGTGTTTTAAATAACACTTGTTCTTTAACCCGATAATTAATGAATGTGATTTGGGTTTGTCGTGAATGGTGTCTTCACTAACACTGTTCTTGAACCCAGTTGAGAAAAGATTAAATCTTTTTATTTAGATTTAATGAAGTGTACCAATTAAATAATATTTAATTGGAATTGAATTGATATTGATTTTTGGGTTTATCGTGAACAGTGTTTTAAATAACACTTGTTCTTTAACCCGATAATTAATGAATGTGATTTGGGTTTGTCGTGAATGGTGTCTTCACTAACACTGTTCTTGAACCCAGTTGAGAAAAGATTAAATCTTTTTATTTAGATTTAATGAAGTGTACCAATTAAATAATATTTAATTGGAATTGAATGGATATTGATTTTTGGGTTTATCGTGAACGGTGTGTTAAATAACACTTGTTCTTTAACCCGATAATTAATGGGATGTGACTTTGGGTTTATCGTGAACCGTGTTTTAAATGACACTGATTCTTTAACCCAGTCACAGATTAAAACTAAGTGGAGTTTTAATGAATCTTTAATTAGATTGAAAAGATCGAGAATGGAGTATCACCAGTTTTGCTCCAGGCGATAGTTAAATCTTTAATTAGATTTGAACGTGAAATTTAGAAACTAACTGTCGGTTAGCTAAGTAGAATGGTTTTCTGGATATTGATCTGATGTTGGTTTCGGCCTTCGGGGTTAATATTTGGGGAATTATTCTCTTGATTAATTTACGGTTAATGACTAATGAGTTGGAATGAGGCGTATGTTGTGTTTGTGTAACACTTTTATAATATATACGCGAGTTATTCGGAAAGACCGGGTTTATCCCATTCTGAATAACTGATACGACGATAAGTCGAAGATGAAGACGATGGTCGAAGACCGGAGGTCTTCACGTCGTTTGGGTGATAACTGATGATCTTGATTGGGCTGTACACCCAAGAAGATGGAAACAGTTAGAGATCGTCCAGACGTACTTGGAGATCGATGGATATGCGGGGTACTAGGTGCCTCCGGTTTCGTTCAGACCCAGAACGGACTTGTAAATGGACTGTGTGTCTGACATAGGATGGTTTGCCTGTGTGGCATGCTAAGATGCAAATGATCAAGGCTTCTGTTGAAAAGCAAAGTCTTGTGGTTGATGATCAAAGCACGGCCTTTGTGGCGTAGCTTTGTGTAACGTTTGCTTCGCGAGTTTCACACCCGGTATGAACCAAAAACGGGAGAGGACATCAGGGAGGACTTGCGTTTCTTTCTAGCTAGAAGTGGCGTCAGTGGTTTTACACGCCCTGACGAGTTTGACTTATGTGGTTGTTGCTGTTGCGAGGCGCCTCGGTTATATCGGTTTCGGCCGATGCATTCTGGTCGGCTGACGGACCAGACTTACACCCCATAGGGTGGGGAAACGTAGTGTTCAGGCATAATAATCCACATCGGTGGACCGGCCCTGACGATCTAAAGGGTTGATGCGTTCTGATCCTGAGGGGCGGGCTAGAGCGTCTCGAATCGGTTGAGGACTATCTTTTGCCTCGGTTCATAGATGGAAATCCAATTTCCAAATACGTGACATTTGCGGTTTTAGTTGTAATCCTATATATGGCGACATAGTGGGATGGGGCGCTCATGCCGCCTATGATTGATACTTATGATTTGAAGTTGTTTTATACACTATGCACTTATTATAGTATCAAATGATTTGTTTCAAACGTATCAAGCATTCTTTGGCTGTTATAAGGGAAAACCCTATCCCCCGGCTTGCGTTGCATTGTGTGATAGGACCTGGGTCTTATAACAGCTTCATTTTTTCTTTATTTAGCATTGCGCTGTTTGTTTTATGCACTGGTATTCTTGGGAGGAAACCCGTTCCGTGTTATACGGCGTGGTCCCTTGATTTACCTAACTTTTAAAATAAAGAATAATAACTGTTTTAGTTCTCACACCAGTCCCATGACTGACCTGGAGTTTATTGTTTTAACCTAAACTCTGGGTGCCCTTATTTTCGACACGGGCAGCTAGTAGTTTTGGTTTTGCAGATTTATATTCACAGGATCCTGCTTTACAGCTGGAACGATATCCGGAAAGCTTTGTATCCGTATATCTCTTCTAGTTGTGTATTGTATTATTTTCCGCTGCTATGTATTTAAATGTAATTTAAATCTCTGATATTTCTGTGTAATATTCATTCATACTCTGTATATTCTTGTAATCTGATGCATTGTTGTAATATACAATGAAACGTTCTTCTGTATGCGTTTTTTTGTGGCTTGTTCTCGAACTATCCGACGCTTTCCTTTACGGGGAAGTTGCGGGTCTTTACAGTCGACCCCCAGGTCGACCATAGGGTCGACCTCCCAGGGGGTAGGTCGACAATAGTGTCGACCCCCCTTGGGGAGGTCGACCTGTAGCGACCTGGAGCGGGAATTTTGGTCCAGAAGCGGGAAATTCACCCTAGAAGCTGTCTAGGTTCATTTTTGAGCACCTGGATGAGTTTTTGGGCCTGATACGTTGGTCTAACACTTATATAAACATCCTAGGCTCATTGTAAACTCCACAACAATTCATGGCAAGGCCATGGCTCTCTTCTAACTTAATTTCTTCTTCCTCCTCAAGCTATTGATCTAAATAAATCTTAGATCTATTCTTCGCTCTTTTCTCTACAACATCTATTCTTAAAATTTAAAAGAATGAGATCTAGAATTACTACAACCATGAATAAAAAGAAAAGAGGCTTAGATCTAAATCACTGAGCAAAGAGAAGGAATTCAGATCTGCAACCTACGCCGCATATGAAATCAAAGATAAATTGAATTGGACATGAAATCAATCAAAGATGAATCAAAAGCAACAAAAAGGGAAATGGGGAAATCAGTTCAAGGATTAATCCAATTCATAAATCAAAGGGGCAATCGAGGATCTACATTTTGAAGATGACACCCGAGGTTGTTACATCTTGAAGATGAACCAAACATGAAACGTGGCTAACTCGAGGTTAGGATGAGTTTGCGATGTAATCCTGCCCGGAACCGCCCGGCCTAACCAGTGGTGGCAAACGATAGGTCCTAATGTAAGAAGTTAGTCATATCGTGCTTGAAACCCGAGGTTAGACTGATTTGTGGTGTAATTCTGCCCGGAACCGCCCGGCATAACCAGTGACCACAACAACAGGTCTAATGTGAGAGGTTGTGGTGCATTAATAATTAATTAATGGCACATGATTCGTAGGGTTAAGTCATGAATTCAAAGACAACACTTAACCAAATTTGTGAATGAACGTTATAAGGAGATGGGGTTAAGTCGACACGAACATATGAACAAAACTTAACCAAAAACGGAAATAGGGAATGTTAACTACCTATTATAAATCGAAGTTGAAATTGTCGAAGGGTTAATTAGGGGGTAAACCTGTTCTAGGGACAGAGAAAGACTATGACTTAAGATGTAATGTAAGACCTGAAGGGTGGGATAACCTATAATATGGGGTAAGCTAAGCAAGAACTGTGGGAAAACACCCATGCACTATCACCGAATAAAATAGAACTTAAGTTATGCTTGAATTCATGGGAAAACCTTAGTCAACAAGTTGAATTATAAAGCGAGAATATGTGGTCTGATGTCTAAGGTAACGAGAATTGACTAAGTAAAACAAAGAGAATGATAACTAAGTAACAAGCCTTAGTTAATAGGAACTAAGCAGTAAGCCTTAGTTAAGAAAATGGTCGAGAACGGGAACTAAGTTGTAATCCTTAGTTAAGGGGACTAAGTGGTAAACCTTAGTTAACAAGATTAACGGGAAAGGAAACTAAGTGGTAAACCTTAGTTAAGAACAACTAAGTAATAATTCTTAGTCAAGGAAACTGAGCCAGTCCATAAATATATGAATAACCCGATACGGTAGATCATCGCTTAACAAACACACGAGGAGGAGCTAACGTTTATCTAATTTCGAAAAAGGCTCCAACGGACTGGGTTACGAAGCACGTAGCTTCGGGGACGTGAGAGTACTCTTGGTATCCCTCTGTGAGGTTGCAGATGATCCGCTTGGGCTCATAGAGGTTAAGGTCTGCGGTAGGAGAACCAAGAGTATGCCTTGTTTGCAATATAAGGCAACCTAAAGACTAGGATGGACCAGCGTGAGGCGGCGATATCTTGTTTAGCCCTGTGATAGCACTCGTCGTCTACCTACCATCTTCAGTCAATCGTAGTACGTATACGGAAAGGCAGAGAACTCCCAACAGACCATATACTTGCTATCTAGTTATGGGTGAGGCCGACCAATAGGAAAGTGGGGCATAGGTGGCAGGAGTACAATTCTCGTGCTTGATTTTCTTGGATTGCCTTTCAGTAGTTGAGGGATGGGTCACGTGGGACCATAACCACTGGTAGTAAAACAGACCTTAGCATCTGCATCGGAAGATAACTTAAAGCTCCCAACCGAGTTCCATATTTCTTGATTTAGCCCTGTCACGGGACTCGGGCCGCACATATAGTGTACATGTGCACCTAGACATCGGAAACAATTCGCGATACATACGTGGGAAAAGGGCGCTGTTCGACAGGTAGCATAATCCCTAGTAGTCCTAGGTGGCATAAACCCTAATCGAATCTAGAAAATGTTCAATAGGTAGCATAATCCCTAGTGGTCCTAGGTGGCATAAATCCTAGTTGAACACTCGATAGTTCGTGATAAGGAAACCTAGCCAGATCAAGGGTGGCAGTCCAAATGATTTCAAGAATGGTGGCACTACGTTGAAGTAGTATAGAATTACGTGACAAAGCCCGTACGATATACGGCAAGGGACTGTACGTATACATGGAAAGGATTATACGAGTTGGGGAAAAATTACATATACGATGTATTAGGTTAAGTCTACTAGTAAGTGGACGAGAATGACATGGGTTTGGCATTGGGTGCTAGTATTGTGAATAACCTAATAAACAAGAAATTATAACTGAACGGTATATGTAGGGTTACATAAGAGTTTATTATAGTCTAGTCACACAGAACTTATGTTCTGACCCCCTCCTCACAACATGCGCATGTTACGTTCATGACAGAGATAGTATTGCTTGACTACTGGCTTGGTAGTATTATTATTAAGGTAATGCTATTTTGAATAAATTATATTTTATTCCTTCCGCTGTGAGCTGCTTTTTGAACTCTGACATGTTTCTTTCTCTCTGTCTTTTCTGCAGGATACCAGAGCACCCAACTCGGGGTCCGATGGATTGGATTTTGAAAAAATTCGATCTGTCGAAACCCGGGTTGTTACATCTGGTATCAAAGCTTTGGTTTAGTGGGTTAGGGCGATAATGAGTGAACGTATTTGTATTTTCTAAAATATAAATATATTATATATATAAACCTAAATCCATATAGTAGCCCACTAGACATGTAAAGAGTTGGGATATTGGTTTGTACACTAGAGGCATGGACATAGAAATTTTGGAAACAATTAGGTGGTTGGGAAAGTGTACAATATGACTTGGAGCTAGAAAGTATCCCATAGAATGGAAACTGAAATATTAGTATTTCAGAGTAGTGGGTCTAGAAGTAAAACCTTAGAAATTAGAAAAAAGGTTAAAGTGTGAAAATGGATTAGGAATATATATAGTCGAGAAAACTGAATTTGTGAAAGTACCTAGGAAAGCCTAGTTGAGTGGAAAACCAGCTTTAAGTCTGACCCAATAATAAACTTTTAAGAACCTGAATTTGTAAAAGAGTTTGTGGTATTTTCTGAGTTTTGATCTTAAAAGTATCTTGATGTTTGAAAAGTGCATATTGGGTTTTAAAATAAAGTGGGGTATATTGTGTAAAACCATGATTTCTTGTTTTGAAAGAATTCTCTCATGAAAAAGAGCATATATATATATATATATATATATATATATATATATATAGCTCACTAGTTCTCATATATGAAAATCTTGAAAGGAAAATGTTGTATTTTGAAAAAGGAGTTTTTGAAATCTCTATTCTATTAAATTTTGATTATTGTTAAAAAAAAATTGGGTAAAAAATTTCCCATAGAATGCATAAGCATTGAGACCTAGAATTGTTGCTTGAGAAAAAGAAAAGGATAGGCTAGTAATACACAGCATGGACTAGTAGTGACTACTAGGTGATGAAGGGCAAGCAATTATATACACCCTGTTAGGTGGACTCGCGATTGTCAGAGGTAATAAAGTCTTAAGATCCTTGGCCCATAGTTGTAGCTGTGTAGGATACTATTTGACTAAAAAAGGGAAAAGCTTATTTGAAAAGATAAATAAATAATATAAACATGAGAAACTGGACTAAGCCAAATAAGCTAAAGAATAGCCTAACTAACAAGAAAACAATAAATTCAGTAAAGCAACAAAACAAGACGGGGAAAAGAAAATGAAAATCCAAAGAAAAAGATGAATAAATATGAAATTATTTCAAGATAAAGCCGAAAAAACAAGAAAGAAATTTTCTTATGTGGTTGTGCTTGGATAAGAAAATAGGAAATCTTAATAGAATAGTTATATAAAAATCCAAGTACAATTAGAAAAGAAAAACGGAGGATGTGAATTTTTCCGTTTTATACCTTTTCGTAACATAAGAAATCGAATTTGGAAAATTAGATTTATCTAAATCTCGAATTAAAAGATGGTTGGTAGGGTTTTGGATGCGAAAATTGGATGAACTATGCTCTTATTCTATAAGAGTATGGGAAAATTTGAATGGAAAATGTTTTGATTTTTAAAAAATATTGCATCCATATAGAACTGCAAGTATATTTAGAATGTCAGCATCATGTTTTGAAAAGTTTTTTAAAGTTCGCATAAATATAGGTGGATCCAAATTAGGCATACATGCTTTACTATAATGTATTTCACTTTGCACAATGTTGCAACAATTGGATGAACACTAATTGGATGTTGCGAGGGATTATCTATTTTACTCTAATCGAATTTCGGGGACGAAATTCTTTAACGGTGGGAGAATGTAACACCCCGCATTTTTTAATATAATTAAAAATGAAATAAAATTTACAAAAATATGCTTATATAGGTAAATAATGGTGATGTATAATGAGAATTAATTAATACATGGAAGAGAAGAAAAATTAATTCGATAATAGTGTGTGTAACGGAGAAGATAGTAAAATAAGGATATTTAATTTAAATGTCAGGAATTAAGTAAAATGGACTTCACCATTGCGTTCCACTCGAAATTTTACATGAAATAGAGTCCGAGTTTTCGAAAATCGGAGTTCGTATGAAGGAGTTATGACCTTCTGAAGTTGAAGCGAAAAATCAGAAAACAACCCAGCCCAGAACAAAAAAAAATGACCAGGTCGACCCCCCCTTGGGGAGGTCGACCTGTAGCGACCTGGAGTGGGAATTTTGGTCCACAAGCACGAAATTCGCCCCAGAAGCTGTCCAGGTTCATTTTTGAGCACCTGGATGAGTTTTTGGGCCTGGTACGTTCGTCTAACACCTATATAAACATCCTATGCTCATTGTAAACTCCACAACAATTCATGGCAAGGCCATGGCTCTCTTCTAACTTGATTTCTTCTTCCTCCTCAAGCTATTAATCTAAATAAATCTTAGATATATTCTTCTCTCTTTTCTCTATAACATCTATTCTTAAAATTAAAAAGAATGAGATCTAGAATTACTACAACCATGAATAAAAAGAAAAGAGGTTTAGATCTAAATCACTGCGCAAAGAGAAGGAATTCAGATCTGCAACCTACGCCGCATATGAAATCAAAGATAAATTGAATTGGACATGAAATCAATCAAAGATGAATCAAAAGCAACAAAAAGGGAAAGGGGGAAATCAGTTCAAGGATTAATCCAATTCATAAATCAAAGGGGCAATCGAGGATCTACATTTTGAAGATGACAAACACTGTGAGTGGAGTTATAATGCTCTTTTTGTGTAAAGTTATTATTTATCGTTCAAACATTCCCTATGTAAACATGAAATGAAATTATTGAATCCATAATGTTTAATATTATCATGTGCTCGATTTTAATTATTATGCCTACGATTATGTGCCTCCTTTTATTCTTTCCCTTTTTGATTTTTAATAGCTAGGCTATCTCGAGCCTAGATCTATCATAAAATAAATACGATTGAATGATTATTGCAAGCGAAAAAGGTAAACGCTCTGTTTTGGGCTATCACATGAACTGGAGGGTTTGGTTATAAATTACAAAGAGGGTTGGGCGTAATATAACATTGACAAAACCTAAATGCGTAAACCAAATTTAGAATTATACGCATGAACATGATTTGGAGTTTGGCGTAGAATTGACATCATTGATTTAAGCATGAAATTGACTTATGGATTTGTTAATGGGCACATGTCTCTAAAATAAAACCTGTATTATAACTTGAATTTGGATAAGAACACAAACTTGATATGAATTGACATCTGGAATTTGACATGAAGTTTACACCTAGAACTTGACATGAATATGAATTGTGAATTTAATGATAGACGTAACCTGTTAATGGGATTACAAGCATGAATATAAATTGGGGTTTTTTTAGGTAAAGCTCGGATTTGGGGAATTGACACTTGACATCTAGATTGAACTTGATACTCGAATTTTGGCACTATTGAAATGCATTGAACATGAATATGGTTGAGTAATTTGTGTGATGTAAATAGGGACAAGATTATGAAACTTGAAATATGACATTTAGAATATGCTTATGAACTTGACATCTAAAACGAACACGAACATGGCATGAATTGGTAGTTGACATTTATAAGAATATGCTTGTAAGTTGGGTAATTGGCATAACATGAACTTAATATTTTTTGACATGATTATGAACTTGACATATGCCAATTAGAATAGACATGAACCAAACATGAAGCGTGGCTAACTCGAGGTTAGGATGAGTTTGCGATGTAGTTCTGCCCGGAACTGCCCGACCTAACCAGTGGTGGCAAACAATAGGTCCTAATGTGAGAAGTTAGTCATATCGTGCATGAAACCCGAGGTTAGACTGAGTTGTGGTGTAATTCTGCCCGGAACCGCCCAGCATAACCAGTGACCACAACAACAGGTCTAATGTGAGAGGTTGTGGTGCATTAATAATTAATTAATGGCACATGATTCGTAGGGTTAAGTCATGAATTCAATGACAACACTTAACCAAATTTGTGAATGAACGTTATAAGGAGATGGGGTTAAGTCGACACGAACATATGAACAAAACTTAACCAAAAACGGAAATAGGGAATGTTAACTACCTATTATAAATCGAAGTTGAAATAGTCGAAGGGTTAATTAGGGGGTAATCCTGTCCTAGGGACAGAGAAAGACTATGACTTAAGATGTAATGTAAGACCTGAAGGGTGGGATAACCTATAATATGGGGTAAGCTAAGCATGAACTGTGGGAAAACACCCATGCGCTATCACCGAATAAAAGAGAACTTAAGTTATGCTTGAATTCATGGGAAAACCTTAGTCAACAAGTTGAATTATAAAGCGAGAATATGTGGTCTGATGTCTAAGGTAACAAGAATTGGCTAAGTAAAACAACGAGAATGATAACTAAGCAACAAGACTTAGTTAATAGGAACTAAGCAGTAAACCTTAGTTAAGAAAACGGTCGAGAACGGGAACTAAGGTGTAATCCTTAGTTAAGGGAACTAAGTGGTAAACCTTAATTAACAAGATTAACGGGAAAGGAAACTAAGTGGTAAACCTTAGTTAAGAACAACTAAGTAATAATTCTTAGTCAAGGAAACTGAGCCAGTCCATTGAAAAGTCCGAGTGTGTACGACTTATGCAGGATCTATAATATGGCTATGCGGAATGTATGTGATAACTTAAGCTATTCAATAGTTATGCGAATTAATATTCGAAACAATATATATATCACAAATAATTATAAATGCAGTAAAGTAAAGTAAAGTAGAGTAACGACACCAGGATTTTTATACTGGTTCGGACCTCCAGTCCTACGTCCAGTCTCGAAGCTCCTCTTCGGCTTTTCACTAAACAACACCCTCGCTTCACCCGGAGGAACAGGTTCACAACTACTTGATTTACGGGCTACAAGTTTACCCACTTGATTTCACGGGCTACAAGCTTACCCACTTGATTTCACGGGCTACAAGCTTACCCACTTGATTTCACGGGCTACAAGCTTACCCACTTGATTTCACGGGCTACAAGCTTACCCACAAGACAATTACAAGAGTTTGACCTTGAATGTGTTCTTTCTTCAACACTGATTAGTCAATGATTGAGTACAACCTTCCTATAATCTTATCCTCAAATATATATTGATGTTTGCAAAGATTTGGAAGTGGATTATCGAGTTGAATCACAAGTGTGTTAAATATGCTTGGAGATTCAAACGATAATTGAATGCTTTTGAGTGCTTTCAGAATGCTAAGAATAATACAATATAAACAAGACAATGGAGAGAAATTTCGGTAATTTGAATAAATGAAAATCGATGTATTTATAATAATCGAGAAGATGCAATTGTTGGTGAAAAGTTGCTCTCAAAAGAAGTGATTATTCTTGAGAAGAAATGGATGTAACTCTTCAAGAAAGAAGATGACTTTTCACAAAATTTCAAAAAGCTGTTGACCTATAAAAATTTATAGGTCGACATGTTTTTAGCCGTTGTAATTTAAAAACCTGTTGACCTATAAAAAAGTATAGGTCGACCTCTTTTTGACTGTTATATTTTGAAAACCTGTTGACCTATAAAAAAGTTAGGTCGACATGTTTTTGATGATATGCATAAAAAAGTCTTATAAGTAATTTTTGAAAGCCAAAAAGAAGTATTATTATTTGAGGATAGATTTTAACATTTATGACTCTAAATAATCAACTTCTAACCTATGAAGGCATCTTGTCTTTTTTTGTCGATGTAGAAGCTTCTTCTTGTCATAATTCAAAATAATCCGTGAAGCTTTGACTCAACATTCTCCCCCTTTTTGATTGATGACAACATGGATTAAAATAGTTATCTCTCCTTGTATATATGCTCCCCCTGTATATAAGCTCCCCCTGAATTATATATAATCTGCACAACAGTCGTTAGTAATATTTTCTCCCCTTTTGTCATCGACAAAAAGGGTGTCCAGAAGAACTGCATAAGACTAGCATTATAATAAGTAAATTGTTCTGCATATTACAAACCAAAACAAACACACCAGAAGTACTAGATAGTGGCATAATTACATACACCAGTCATAATTAAGTTTTTGAAGATAAAGAGATAAAAACGTAAAGACTATTGTGATGGCCAGTCCGAATCACTATCTTCTTCTTCGTATTTGTCTCCTTCCTCCTCTTGTTCCTCATTGTTTCCATCATCATCGTCCTTCTCAACATCGTCATGAGCTTCTTCTTCAATATGCGACATTCCACGACCACGATTATCTTGGGTACTTGCTCCAGAACTAGTACCTTCTTCCGACGAGGACCATGTAAAAGTAGGAGGCATAGGACGTTTTCCGGGATCTTGTGCAAGTGTTGCTGAAGTTGAGGCACAGGAGATTGCTTCCCAAATTGTTCCGAAGAAAGACTTTAATTTGTTGAACCGCTTATCAAGTTTAGTGTCCAAGCGGTCAAGCTTATTATCGGTTCGTTTCAGTCTTGCTTCGAGTAAAAATTGATTACGTGCAATTTGTTCAAGAGTTTTTTTAGTTGAAGAAGTAGATGGTGGAATTGTAACGTCTTCAGGCCTTTGCCTAGGGATTTGTGAAGAAGAAGTCTCCGGAGGACCTAGTTCGACATATTGCTCAAAAGGAATAATGGTAAAACACGGATCAGGTAGCTTCATCCTCTTTTTAGACGCTTTATCAATACATTTTGGTATTGAAATTTTGGACGCGGGGGATCTTATTCCACAGTCCATTAGGCAACGCATAATATACTCGTTATAAAACAGATGTGGCCTAGAGCGTTTGTTCACCATTGAAATTTCGTCAAAAATCATCTCAATCCAATTTACCTTGATATTCCCAAAGATAGCGTACAATGCCTTAAAGTTTTCTCTGTAAACAGCATCAAAATTTCCAGTCCTTGGAAGTAGAGAATGCGTGATACAAAGATGAAGAATTCTAGCCGAGGGTCTCAAATTGACTCCTTTGGTACTTGACTTATGGTCTTCAATGAATAAGTGACTATGTTTATCACGAATATGAATAGGACAGAAATCAGTAGAGAATTGTATACCATCATTGTGAGATCGTAGAATTTCTGCCATTCTATCTTTAGAAAGAAAAATGTGTTGTCCACATATCACTGACCATAAGCAATCTTCTGAGTTTTGGGGTTTAAATTTTTCTAAGTTGAGATTAGCATAGAATAGCTTTATCAAAATGTGACTAATCTCAACATTGTTGTGTTCAAAAGAAAGAAGAGATTCAATACCTGCTCGGTTTGATATCTCTCGAACTTCGTAGTAGACAAAATCAGAGAAATTGATGAAAGATCCATGGTGGATTGTATAGTCTTTCATTTTGTTCCACCTTTTCACCGCTAGTGGATCCATAAGCCATTGTTTGATTTGAGAATCAATGGGTTGGATTGGTGTTTGAGAGGATGAAGTTTTTGATTTCTTTTGCTTAGGAGCCATTTTAGAGTTTAGAGAAATTGAAATTCCTTTTGAGGGTAGGATTGAGAGAATTAGGAGTAAGAATAAGATTTTAACGAAAGGTTGTGAGGATTTAAAAAGTGAATCGACGTGTCTAACGCAAGGGGAAACAGCAATTCCCGATACCGGTCGACAAGAAAGTTTGGGGTGGTCGACAGGAATTAGTTCTGGAAGAATATATGCCACCATTTCTATGTTGATCGGTCGACAGGTAAAGGTTCTGGAAAATTATAAACATATAATTTTATCTTGACCGGTCGACAGGGAGTATATGGGGCTGTCGACAGGTAAGAGTTCTGGAAGAAATATGAATTATATTTTTAGCCTAACCGGTCGACAGAGTTTTTTTTGAGCGGTCGACAGGTTAATTCTCTGGTTGAAAATAAAAAACAAAAAGGACTAGACCGGTCGACAGCATAGAACTGGGCGGTCGACAGGTGCTGAATACTTTTGTTTTTCTGGTTTGTTGAGATGAAATGAACACTATATAAAAAAATATTTTATTCAAAACAATATGAATTCAAAAACAGATGCTTAGAAGGTTAAATACAAATTTATTTTCAAAAAATTTAAACGATATAAACGAAAAAAATTATCTTCTTGGTTCCCAAGGATTCTTTGGTTCCCAAGGATTGTATTTTCCACTTACTCCTTCATTGTTGTTGTAATTCCTATCCCATGAGTTTGGAGTTCGCGAAGATGATGGTATAGGTATTGGCTCATGTACGTTATGCCTGTCAGAGCTGCAGAAAAGAGAGGCTAGTCGTTCGAGATACGTCAAACGAGAAGTCGTCAATTTTTGCTCATAGAACATTTGCTGCTGATAATAATGCATTTCGTCGATCTTTTCTTTTGTTCGTGGAGAGCAAAACTTTCTTGCTTTTCTTAGACATTGGTGTGGTTCCTGGTGTTCGAGAAGGTGGATGAAATTCAGGTGGATGATCTGGTGTTTTCGGGGAGTTGTATTCCGTTGGTTCGGAACTCGTGATTGAAATATGGGAGTTTTCAGCACATTTTTCACAAATGTGTGCCATGAATTAAAAATAATTGAGGTTTGAAAAATTTGTTGTCTGAGAGCACTAAAAAATACAAACGTGTATATATAGAAAGAGTTTTCTATTTTTAGAGAAAGAAGAGATGGTTTGCATTTTATTAACCGTAGAAAAATTCTCTTCTTTATATAGTAATAAGAAAAGACATTGGTTTCTGAAAAATATGAACTCTTGTTATATAAGAAAAAATATTAGCCTTCAAGTTCTTTTCTTGAAACCAAGCCTAGCTCTCTACGTAACTTGACAAAACTTGATTCTAGTAGAGGCTTTGTAAATATATCAGCTAGTTGATTGTCTGTGCTTACATATTCTAATTTTATATCTCCTTTCTCAATATTATCTCTAAGAAAATGATGTCGGATGTCTATATGTTTAGTTCTTGAGTGGTTAACCGGATTTTTGGATAAGTTTATCGCACTTGTGTTATCACAATATATAATAGAATTTGACAAGTTCATATCGAAGTCTTTAAGTGTTTGTTGCATATATATAACTTGTGTACATGCTAAAGCCGCTGAGATATACTCTGCCTCACATGTCGAGAGTGAAACACAATTTTGTTTCTCACTAAACCAAGAGACAAGTGATTTTCCAATGAAATGGCACGTACCACTTGTACTCTTTCTATCCGTTCGTGATCCTCCGAAATCAGCATCACTATATGATACTAATTCGAATGCACAATCCTTAGGATAGAAAAGACCGAAATCTTTGGTGTTATTAAGATACCGAATAACTCGTTTTACTGCTCGTAGATGCGATTCCTTAGGATTAGCTTGAAAACGTGCACACAAACAAACACTCATCATAATGTCAGGACGACTAGCTGTTAAATATAGGAGAGAACCTATCATACTACGATACGTCTTTTGGTCTATACTCTTTCCACTTTCATCCTTTTCGAGATGACTAGTTGTACTAATCGGAGTTGGTTTTCCGGAAGTATTTTCAAGACCAAATCTTTTAATAAGATTTTCACAATATTTTTCTTGATTTATAAAAATACCATTCGGAAGTTGTTTAATTTGAAGACCAAGAAAGTATGATAACTCTCCCATATGTGACATTTCAAATTCTTTGGTCATGACATTTGCAAACTCTTTACAAAGTTTCTCATTTGTTGAACCAAAGATTTTATCATCCACATATATTTGAATAACAAGTATATCTTTGTGCGAATGTTTAATAAATAATGTTTGATCAACCTTTCCTATTTGAAATCCAGAATCAATTAGATAACTTCGTAGTCGTTCATACCAAGCACGTGGTGCTTGTTTTAGACCGTACAAAGCCTTCTTAAGCTTGAACACATGATCCGGATATTTTTCATGTTTAAATAAAGGTGGTTGTTCAACATATACTTTTTCTTTTATAAATCCGTTTAAAAATGCACTCTTGACATCCATCTGATATAATTTAAAGTTATGATGACAAGCAAATGATAGAAGAATTCTAATTGCTTCTAGTCTAGCGACAGGTGCAAAAGTTTCTTCATAATCGATACCCTCTTCTTGATTATATCCTTGTGCTACTAACCGTGCTTTGTTTCGAGTTATGTTTCCTTGTTCATCAGCCTTGTTTTTGTAAACCCATTTAGTTCGTATAACCGATTGATCGGTTGGCCTTGGAACAAGTTCCCATACATTATTGCGTTCAAACTGATTTAGTTCTTCTTGCATCGCAATAATCCAATATTCATCGGTAGCAGCTTCTTTAGGATTCTTAGGTTCGATATTAGAAATAAATGCAACATGTCCCATTTGGTTAAGTTGACTTCTAGTTCTTATTTGAGATGATACTTCTCCAATTATATTTTGAACTGGATGATCTCTTAGAATTCTTGGAGGAGATCTAAATCTTGGTGGAGAAGGTATTACATCAATTTGAGGGTTATCATCAACTATTTATGAGTCAGAGTCATTATTTGTGATGATAGGGTTATCAGTGACTATGGTTTCTTCGTCATCTGATATTATATGAGATGGTTTAAAGAATTCATCAAAGGAAACATGAAGTGATTCTTCAATAGATTTGGTTTTCTTATTGAATATACGATAGGCCTTGCTTCTTTCCGAATATCCGACAAATATACCTTCATCGGATTTTGGATCAAATTTTCCAAGATGGTCTTTCGTATTTAAAATAAAGCACTTAGAACCAAAAACTTTGAAATATGAGATATTTGGTTTTCTTTGATTAAATAACTCATATGATGTATTTTTAGTCAGAGGTCGAATAGATACACGATTCAAAACATAACATGCAGTTGCAACAGCTTCTGCCCAGAAATGTTTTGGTAGAGTGGATCCATTTAATAATGTTCTTGCACATTCTTGTAGTGTCCGATTTTTTCGTTCTACAACTCCATTTTGTTGTGGAGTTCGAGGAAACGAAAAATTATGATTGATACCTTTCTTTGTACAAAAATGTTCAAATTCATTATTTTCGAACTCTCCTCCATGATCACTTCTAATATTTTTAACCTTAAGTCCTTTTGACTTTTGAATTCTTTTGACGAAAGATTTGAAATGATGAAAAATGTCACTTTTATTTTTTAAGAAAATAACCCATGTATAACGAGAATAATCATCAACAATTACAAACACATATTTATTATGATTTATTGACTGAACCTGTGTTGGTCCAAATAAATCCATATGTAATCATTCAAGTGGTTGTAATGTTGATATGATTTTCTTGGATTTGAAGGAAGATTTAGTCAATTTTCCTAATTGACATGCATCACAAATATTATTAACCGAAAAGCTCATTTTGGGGAGGCCTTTAACAAGATCATTTTTGGCTAGCGTGTCAATAGTTTTGAAGTTTATGTGACAGAAACGTTTGTGCCATAGCCATGGTTCATTATCATTTGCTACAAGACACATATCTGAATTATGATTGATATTCATATTCAGAATATAAATGTTTTTATCTCTATTTCCTTCAAAAGCTATATTTCGATCTTTATCTAGTATACTACATTTATTATCTGAAAAGGAAATAGTAAAACCTTTGTCGCACAATTGACTAATACTTAATAAATTATGTTTCAAATTCTTAACTAGCATGACATTTGTGATAAGAGGTAAGTTAGATGTACCATAATTGCTCACATCGCCTTTGCCGATGATATAGCCTTTTGAATTATCTCCAAAAGTGACTGAGCCACCATCCGAATAAGTAATATTTGTTAATAAGTTCTTGTCTCCAGTCATATGCTTTGAGCAACCACTGTCCAATATCCACTTTCCTCTTTTCTTAAGTGGGACCTGCAAAAAATAAAGTTAAGTCCATGGTACCCACTTTTTATAGGATCCTAAGAGTTAGGTCTTAGGAGTCCAAACCCATACGGGTCCGGTATCTCCTTTATACAAATAATTTGGATTATAATGCACAGTATTCAAAAAAAATTGGATGTACTTGTTCCTAATCAAACTATTATTTGTTTTAGGAATCCATATTTTTATAGATTTGACATTCTTCTTTTGAGATTTCACAATCGGTTTTGGTTTGGAATATAATAAACTAAGATTTTTCTTAGCTTTAGTTTCTTGAGCTTTCTTATTTTTCCTTTTTCTTTTACCAAGATGTTTCTTGATAACTTGTTTCTTATATCCCAATCCTTGCTTGTTTGTAACTGATTGTGAACTCTCAATAATTTTTGTCAAATTTTCTCGACCTTTGTTAAAGTTAGAAACATTTTTAGAAATGTCGTCTAACTTTGTTTGTAAACTAGCTTTTTCAAGGTCTAGAGATTTTGCTTTAAGCTCATAATTCTCAGCGGTAAGAGTGTCATTTTTCTCTTTTTGAATTTCAATTTCTTGACTTAGAAGAGATAGTTGAGAATTATTATCAGAAGATGATACTTGAGCTTTTTCAAGTTCCTCCTCTAATATGTTTTTTTCATCTTTTAACATATCTCATTCTAATTCTGATCTATTCAACATTGCCTTGACTTCTTTTAATTGATGTTTTGTATCTTTAAATTTAATCATTAATTTATCATAAATATCAAGCATATCCTCAAGGGTAGGAATTTGTACCTCATCCTCTGTTGCCATAAAACATACATTTGCTTGTTCATTATCTGAGTCACTTTCACTTTCGGATGAAGATGAATCTGAATCATCCCAAGTTACTGAGAATGCCCGTTTCTTTGACTTGTCCGTTTTGTGTTTGAACTTGTCATTTTCTGTCTTCTTCTTTTGTTCTGGACAATCATTTTGCATATGTCCCTTCTTATGACAGTTAAAGCATTCTACATTCGATGATGATGGTCTGTTTGATCCGAACTTTTTCTTGTTGTACCGACTAGCTCTTCGTTGCTTTAAGAATTTTTTGAATCCTTTTGCAATGAATGCTAGATCCTCATCTTCATAATCTGAAATGTCTTCATCAGCATGAAAAGCTACATTTTTCTTTTCTTCTTTTTGTTCTTTTCGAGCCTGCAAGTTAGCTTCATAGGACATAAGATTTCCTATCAATTCATCTGGCTTCATGGTGGAAAGATCATTAGCTTCTTCTATGGCTAATACTTTTCCTTCCCATTCATTAGTCAGTGAATGTAGGACTGTTGAAACTACATCGAAGTCAGAATATTTTTGTCCTAACCCGATAAGAGCATGATGAATAGTTTGAAATCTTGAATACATCTCATTGATTGTTTCGTTTGGCTTCATTTTGAAATTTTGAAATTGACTTTTCAACAAAGCTATTTTTGCTTGTTTAACCTTGTTAGTACCTTCATGAGTGGTCTTTAGTGTTTGCCAAATTTGATAGGCAGTGGTACATATACTAACACGGTTATACTCATTTTGGTCTAATGCACAAAACAACATATTCATTGCTTTTGCATTTACAGTAGCTGCTGTTTTCTCAGCAGGAGTCCATTCTGCATACTTAGTAGTTGGATTTATTATCTCTTTCTGAGTAGCATTCCAAGCATCATAGCTAGTTGATTGCATATAAAAAGTCATACGTGTTGCCCAATAACTATAGTTTAGGCCATTAAAGAAAGGAGGTCTTTGTGTCGATTGACCTTCTGTGTAAGTGGTGTTACTTGTACTTGTGTTATTTTCCATATTACTAGAATATATCAAATAACTGTGTTACGGTTATATGATAACCTCGCTCTGATACCAAATGAAAAGTCAGGTGTGTACGACTTATGCAGGATCTATAATATGGCTATGCGGAATGTATGTGATAACTTAAGCTATTCAATAGTTATGCGAATAAATATTCGAAACAATATATATATCACAAATAATTATAAATGCAGTAAAGTAAAGTAACGACACCAGGATTTTTACACTGGTTCGGACCTCCAGTCCTACGTCCAGTCTCGAAGCTCCTCTTCGGCTTTTCACTAAACAACACCCTCGCTTCACCCGGAGGAACAGGTTCACAACTACTTGATTTACGGGCTACAAGTTTACCCACTTGATTTCATGGGCTACAAGCTTACCCACTTGATTTCACGGGCTACAAGCTTACCCACTTGATTTCACGGGCTACAAGCTTGCCCACAAGACAATTACAAGAGTTTGACCTTGAATGTGTTCTTTCTTCAACACTGATTAGTCAATGATTGAGTACAACCTTCCTATAATCTTATCCTCAAATATATATTGATGTTTGCAAAGATTTGGAAGTGGATTATCGAGTTGAATCACAAGTGTGTAAAATATGCTTGGAGATTCAAACGATAATTGAATGCTTTTGAGTGCTTTCAGAATGCTAAGAATAATACAATATAGATAAGAGAATGGAGAGAAATTTCGGTAATTTGAATGAATGAAAATCGATGTATTTATAATAATCGAGAAGATGCAATTGTTGGTGAAAAGTTGCTCTCAAAAGAAGTGATTATTCTTGAGAAGAAATGGATGTAACTCTTCAAGAAAGAAGATGACTTTTCACAAAATTTCAAAAAGCTGTTGACCTATAAAAATTTATAGGTCGACATGTTTTTAGCCGTTGTAATTTAAAAACCTGTTGACCTATAAAAAAGTATAGGTCGACCTCTTTTTGACCGTTATATTTTGAAAACCTGTTGACCTATAAAAAGTGTAGGTCGACATGTTTTTGATGATATGCATAAAAAAGTCTTATAAGTAATTTTTGAAAGCCAAAAAGAAGTATGATTATTTGAGGATAGATTTTAACATTTATGACTCTAAATAATCAACTTCTAACCTATGAAGGCGTCTTGTCTTTTTTTGTCGATGTAGAAGCTTCTTCTTGTCATAAATCAAAATAATCCGTGAAGCTTTGACTCAACATCCATAAATGAATAACCTGATACGGTAGATCATCGCTTAACAAACACACGAGGAGGAGCGAATGTTTATCTGATTTCGAAAAAGGCTCCAGCGGACTGGGTTACGAAGCATGTAGCTTCGGGGAACGTGAGGGTACTCTTGGTATCCCTCTGTGAGGTTGCGGATGATCCGCCTGGGCTCACAGAGGTTAAGGTATGCGGTAGGAGAACCAAGAGTATGCCTTGGTTGCAATATAAGGCAACCTAAAGACTAGGATGGACCAGCGTGAGGCGGCGATATCTTGTTTAGCCCTGTGTTAGCACTCGTCGTCTACCTACCATCTTCAGTCAATCGTAGTACATATACGGAAAGGCAGAGAACTCCCAACAGACCATATACTTGCTATCTAGTTTTGGGTGAGGCTGGCCAATAGGAAATTGGGGCATAGGTGGCAGGAGTACAGTTCTCGTGCTTGATTTTCTTGGATTTCCTTTCATTAGTTGACTGAGGGGTCACGTGGGACCATAACCACTGGTAGAAAAACAGACCTTAGCATCTGCATCGGCAGATAACTTAAAGCTCCCGATCGAGTTCCGTATTTCTTGATTTAGCCCTGTCACGGGTCTCGGGCCGCATATATAGTATACATGTGCACCTAGACATCGGAAACGATTCGCGATACATACGTGGGAAAAGGGCGCTGTTCGACAGGTAGCATAATCCCTAGTAGTCCTAGGTGGCATAAACCCTAATCGAATCTAGAAAATGTTCAATAGGTAGCATAATCCCTAGTGGTCCTAGGTGGCATAAATCCTAGTTGAACACTCGATAGTTCATGATAAGGAAACCTAGCAAGATCAAGGGTGGCAGTCCAAACGATTCCAAGAATGGTGGCACTACGTTGAAGTAGTATAGAATTACGTGATAAAGCACGTACGATATACGACAAGGGACTGTACGTATACAAGGAAAGGATTATACAAGTTGGGGAAAAATTACATATACGATGTGTTAGATTAAGTCTACTAGTAAGTGGTCGAGAATGACATGGGTTTGGCCTTGGGTGCTAATATTGTGAATAACCTAATAAACAAGAAATTATAACTGAACGGTATATGTAGGGTTACACAAGAGTTTATTATAGTCCAGTCACACAGAACTTATGTTCTGACCCCCTCCTCACAACATGCGCAGGTTAGATTCATGACAGAGATAGTATTGCTTGACTACTGGCTTGGTAGTATTATTATTAAGGTAATGCTATTTTGAATAAATTATATTTTATTCCTTCCGCTGTGAGCTGCTTTTCGAACTCTGACATGTTTCTTTCTCTCTGTCTTTTTTGCAGGATACCAGAGCACCCAACTTGGGGTCCGATGGATTGGATTTTGAAAAAAATTCGGTCTGTCGAAATCCGTGTTGTTACATTATATATATCTGGGAAGGTGCTTGTTTTGGGAGAGGTTTGTACACATATAATAACATGTAATATTACAACCACGCTTATTAATGAACTTGAAACTGCTAAGTTAAACCTGATTGTTAATAAGCTAAGAGGTCCCTCGTTCTGCTGTTGTATCGGGCTTTGGGGATTCTTAAATCCTAGTTACTTAGGGGCACAAGCTTAGAGGGTTGGCTTGTCTCAATCTTATTGTATGGAACCCATATCAATCAATATCCCTGTTAGTATTTTGTTTGAGGGCCTCGCACTAGGTAGAGGCCAGAGCATGCTTTACTGAATTGGATAGTAAGAGGTTCAAACGAGGAAGGTGGGTACGGGTGTGTTCCGGCGGAGTCATGAGCGTGCATGGGTCCGATTAGGGAAACTATGCCATTGTAACACCAGTAAATAGGTTTATGTTATATAAGCCGCTAGTTTAGGAGTAATACATCCAACTATCGGGGCTGACACAGGGTATTTACGTAGTAGGGAGCCGATCACAGGGGTAGTAATTAAGGTAACATCTAATCATGTTATGTAATTAGGGTAACACCTAAATCTGCTGCAATCCTGCTATTTATGTTAAGTAATTAGGTTAACGCCAAATCCTGTTACACTAGTATTTGTGCAAAGAAAACCTGTTTTAGGGATATAAATGAGAAGCTTTACTCAATAACTATTTCATCTTTCTGCCATGTTTATCTTGTTTACCCGTTGCCATATATGCTACTGTAATTTCTCATCCAGTCTTGTTTACCTGTACTGATTTCTCTATTTTACGCATATATTGAAAATCACTGTAACTCGGTAGGCTTTATGTCTGACCTATTTTGTTTCGCTTCATTCTCTTCCTTCCCCCCAGGTCCTTAGAGTGGTAACACTCCTCAGTGATTAGGACTTTCTCTTTCAGCTTGGATCTGGACTTTCTTAGATGTACCGCTCTGATTTTCTTTCTACTCTATTGTGGTTGGCTATGAGGGATATGGTTTTGTATTATTTCACTTTTATATTTTTCATTATGAGACAGGTCGGTTATTTGAGTTTTTGATGTAACTGGTATGATGATGTAACTTGATCCGAAACAATGCTTTTACTTTTAAATAAAAGTTAAATTTTCCATTCCTTACTTATATCCATCTTGTTAAATTATGTTACTATTTACCTATTGCGCTTCATGAAACTTAATGCATTCTCTTATGAGTGACGTTAACGGATGTGGGGTCTCATAACAGCCGCCGAGGAGCACCAAAGCAGCAAGCAAAGCGGTAAACCATAGCATAAATTTCAAAACATGTATGATATCCTTTTTTTGTAAGACAAAAAAAGGAAATTCATTGACACTAAAGATATAGGTCCTGGTAGCAATTCCATGATTAAACATTCACAAAGTCGAAAAATATGATTAGGCGGCTACAATCTTTCATACTATAGCTCATCTCGCCTTATCACTTTTCTTCACCCCTTCAGCATCTCTTATATTTAATTTCATGCCCAACCCAAACCTAATCCACTAACCGGAGCAGAGGTACAGGGAGTGGTAATGAATCGTGATCACCTTCGCGCTGGTATACACAGTGTACGCAATCACCGTAGACCCAAAGAAGGGGTCACTTGAAACGATTACCCAAATTGCGATCGGGTTCATCGTTAGAGCCAACATTTGGCAAAAGATCCGTTTAGAAGTGGGTCCGTGAACCCAACCCATTCGTTTGGGACAACGATCGCCACTGGTGATTTTTGTGGACACTGGGTGTACTGGTTAGGCCCACTACTAAGGTGGCACATTGGCTGGGTTGGTCTATGGCGGTATTTTCATTGGTGGTCCCTATGAGCCAGTTGCAGAGGATTATACTTAGGCCAATAGTGGGTTGATTGTGCTTCTCCATGATTTTGAGTTGAATGGTTATGGTAAATAAATGAAAATTATTATGTACATTGTTATTTCTTTACTGATGTTATTTTGATTATTGTATTTTACAAATTTGGTGGTTGAGTATTTCACTTCTGATTAATCAAATGTTTCGGGTTATGCTCCAATAGATTTTGATTATTGATCCTCGTGTAAGTATCATATGAAATGAAAGCTGGATTATTAATTGATTATTGGGTGAAATTAAATGGCCTAGGGTGACGAGGAAATTCGAAATGGAGTAATTGCTCTACGCATTGATCTTCATTTTTTCCCCATGCTTGATTCATTTTTATTCACTGCTTTATTATTGGGTAAAACCGAAAATGTTTGTCATTGTAGCCAAATACACGACGGAGGAGAAGTTTTTGTAAATATGTATCGGTGAAAAGTGAAAATCTTATTTGGAGAAAAATGGTTGTAATCTACAGTCGCATAAATCATAATATTGTGAAACTCAATGTTATTGAATGTTTAACAAAATTAACCTATGTACATGTTTTGAAGCGGCAAGAAAAATCTTAAACAAAGTTTTTGACTGTTGTATTTCATTGCATCTCATTTATGAAAAAGATTAGAATTCGAGGAAATACAATAACCTAAATTTATTGTGTCAGTAGGGTCAATTCAAAAAGTTTTAATACCTAAGAACATCATGTGATTTGTATAAATAATGGAGAAGCAAATCAAAACAACTTTCTTAATGCCAATGATTTATAAATAATGGTGAAGCTGTTTTCTCTCATTATTTTTCAACTTTGTCTTTCGTTTTCTATGTATTGTTGTTTGTCATTGCTTCTATCATTTATCTTCAATGTTTTGTGCTTCTTCTTTAATTTCATTGAAAAAAATTCCTCTTATATTAAATTTTCTTTCATAATTAACCTAAAATTCTTTCTACTTTAACCATTTATTAAGTTCTACTTTATTCAAACCCTTTATAGATAATAATAGATTTTATTTTCTTGAAATTTGCTTTTGTTTTTCTTAAATTTATGATGGTATCTATAATTCTACTGTTGATTCTTGCATGTATATATAAAAATTTATTTTTATGAATTTGTGACCGTTAGGTAATTAGTTTTAATCCCTATATTAACTTTTATATAATGTTACATGTGTATGCCTTCTAATTCATTTATATACTTATCCATATATAAATAAATATATAAGTTTATCTAAACACAAAAAATTTGACATAAATTGGATGATGCAAAATCTTAACCATTGGATAGCCCTTTGATTTCCTCTTCTCATATAAGGACAAATTGAACAAATAACTGAGGGTTTATGTCCACCAATTTGTGTCAAATTCTGATGTCTAAGTAGCTGCTTTCTATATATATACACACATATACATATACATACATACATACATACATACATACATATATATATATATACATATGTGTGTGTGTGAATGAGGGAGGTTATAAGGCACCCCTCTTTCTTGGCATCCCTTTTGCAGTCGAACAAGAGCCACAAGTTTATAATTAAATTAGAAGGGGCAGAGAGAATTAGTGGGAGGAGAGAGAAACATGAATGTGCGGTGGAAATCAAGGGGCTATAGGGGAGCTGTACTATTTGGGGGTGCTCTCGATCCTATCTCTATATGTATATACATACGTATGTATATATATATACACGCACAAGTGAATTATTATATATGGTAAGTGTTTGTAATTCAATTTAGGATGTACTTTCAAATGAATGCGGTGAACTTTTATGTATTTCAAATTAAATTTATCACTCGTAGGACATTTAGCAACTCGAGATTTGATGATCAAAACCAACCATTAAGGAGATTTTCTTACTGTTATTGCTCAAAATCAAATTTTCCGAAGTTAAAATAATTGCCCCTTTCTTGAAATTGTTTTCTCCAATTTTTTTAGCAACTCAAATTATAATGTTTAAAATTCTTGAAAAATATCCAATAGCCCCTTTCTTGAAATTGTTTTCTCCAATGTTTTTAGCAACTCAAATTTTAATATGTAAAATTCTTGAGAAATATCCATTAAATTTCAAATTTACTTCAAATCTATCGTTAGCATCTTATTTCTAGTACAATATCCTTTGATAGATCTAATTAGGATTGGACGCGGTTCGGTCTGGTGCGGTTTGGAGTCCAAAATGCTTCTGCACCGCATTAAATAGTTGATCAGAAATGCAAACCGTTGTAACCATTCAAACAATCAATCAATTTACTTCCATCAACAATTAATCTACAATTGTGTGACGTTTTGTCTTTTAAAGGTTAAAATACACATTGTTATCCTGTATTGAAAGAACAGTTTCTAACTGTACGTATAATTCAATTTTACATTTGATGAAATGTGAAATTGCTTTAGCACGTTAAACAAATATCATCTTTAACCAATGAATAAACTCTAAGTAATACAAATAAGATAATAATTAGCATTGTCCAAAAAAATGTCATTGATACCATTATACTGAAGTTATAATGATAATGATGATTATTAATATAACATACTTTGAAAATAGAATATAAATATAAATATAAATATAAATATAAATATAAATATAAATATAAATATATATATATGCATATTTATGTATGTATATCGTTAAAATAAAAAATAAAATAGGAATTAGTTATATTTTTATCATTAGATTACCAGTGTAGGTATGCGGTTCGGTTCGATTTAATATGGTTAACAAATATATATCCTTAGGTACATCAAACATTTTGATTATTGATTCAATAGTGTTATATGCATGCAAATCTGAATAGAATTGTTTAGATCTATACAGTAACAGATCTATACAATAACAGTGATTCAATACTGTTATATGCATGCAAATCTAAATAATTTTTTTTAGATCTATACAGTAACAGATCAATACAATAACAGAGGCTCATATGGTTAACATACCAATCTATATATATATTGTTTAACATCCCAGAATCAAGTGATATCTAAAAAGAATTAATATTTGATATCAATTCATGTTTAAGTGGAACAATCTTGTTAACCCTCTTTTTGGCAAGAGTCTCAACGAGCCAGACCAAATCCCAAACGCGCAAATGGATATAAGCCGCGCTTCAGGAAGCCTGGCAGACGCACGGTCAGAAGTAGTCACATATCGGCCCAAGTCAAGCCTAGTCAGTCGACAACTCACTGCGAAAGAATCTCTCTCCTAGTCGACCAAGTATCTCGCCTCCGTGAAAGGCGCGTCGATCGACTATCTCGGGCCAGCGTGGAAATCTTCTACAGAGCCATTCCACCGTATGTCCCGACTTCCAAGGAAATAAAAGCTATCAAACCACATCCGGAAAAAGCTCTATTTTGATATACCTTTCCATGGAGGCCACGTCATCCGCAACTTCTGAGGATACTATTTATGAACAACGGAATCAGTCCCCAGCCGCTATTCAAACCAACTGATGGGTTCCACGTGTCCTGGTTTTCCCGGAATGGCCGGATCATATTGCAACAACCCAAGCCGCACTTTCCTCCTATAAATACCCCCAAGATAAAAGAGAAAAGGAGACTTTCCTCTCTTCCGCCAAATTCTCTTACACTTCATCTCTGGAGTTCATTTCCTCTCAATCTCTCAAAAAGAAGAAGGGAAAATAGCCATCTTCTCTTTCTTCTACAAACAAAAAAAGCATTGTACTTGTAATCAAAAAGGAGAAATATAATATATATAGTGGACGTAGGCACCATCTTTGCCAAACCACTATAAAAATTCTGTGTGTGCTCCTCATTCTTTTTTCTTTTACTGTATTTTATAATCTTTACTCGTGTGTTGATCTCACGATTGGGGGTTGATTGTTACTAGTGACCAACTTTTGACGTCAACACTTTTAGCGCGCCTGGAAGGGGGAGAGTACCGATATTCCGTTAGAGCCTCTTCTCACTACTACTTATGGCAAACAAATGAAAGAAAGAAGCAACATCCTCTCGTCCCGCAAACATTGATGCAGCCGATACAGATGTTGCGGAACCAAGTCATGAAGTTTCATCTCATGACGATATGTCTCGATTCCTTACCCGGGATGACATGGATAAGATAATGGCCGAATTCAGAGAACAAATGGCATCTCAGGGTAAACTCCTCGAACGACAGCAGCAGTTGATGGATCGCCTTCTCGGTCGAATAGAGACAGGATTGAATGCTTCAACATCAATTCCTCCATCGACCGAGACTGGGGCAACAACTGATCTTTGGTCTGCACAGAATCAGTCCACTGATCAGGCTACACCTTTATTTCATCCTGGTTTGGTCCCACCAACTATTCCTTCGCAATCAGGGGTATCACTTCCAGCAACCAACGCAGGTGCAGTAGCAGAAGCTTAGGAAGCAGGCGATCGAGATCTAGGTCGCCTAGCAAATTTGCCCCCACACTTGGGAGCAAGTCGAACTATCGAACCAGTCGAGCTACCTCCGGGTCCCTCAGAATAAATGTTATTCCCATTACAATCCGGAATCTTACCATAGACCAGTCTAACCACTCTTCATCTTCAACGAAGAGCTGGTGTAGCCTTCCCTTTGAACGAGGGAGGCCACCCTACTATACCGGTCCTCACCGTGGCGAAATAAAACGCTATAGTAGACCCTCCTAACCTCGTTCCAAACAGGGGCAACACCGAGCCTCGAACATCACATGCTATGCTGGATCAGCCTAGACCCTTTGTTATAGGTATGGCTCGACCAACAACTCATCAGGTTCCAAAGGGGCCATTCTACCCAGAACCACCTACTGTGGCTCACCTTCCCTCACACCTTCGCCCAACTCTCGGGAGCCGAGCCCCACCGACGGCCGCCCTTCCGAGCATGCTTTTGCCAGATCCCCGCACAGAAGCTCTTCCAAATGCAGAGTTAAATTCATGGCAACGGCTCCTCGGAGATGGGAGCCAGCTTACAAGCATTATTCGATGCTTCACTCGAGGTAACTCTTCGCAACAAGACATAGACAATGTCAATCGCAGCCCCTTCACCATGGAAATCAGAAATTCTCGAAACCCTCTGGACTTCAAGTTCCCAGCTATCGAGCCATACAACGGTCGCACTGATCCGACCATTCACCTCATGCGATACATGCGACATATGGAAGTACTGGGTGCATCGACCAATGTCATGGCTAAGTGGTTTCCCCTCTTTCTTACAGACATAGCCGGCATGTGGTTTCAGCAGCTAACAAAGGAGTCGATCAGCAGTTGGAACACCCTGGTCACCCGCTTCATCAAACAATTCCGAATGCATATCTCCCAACCAAAAGTGTTATGTTCTTGTCTACCATCAAGCAACGATATGGAGAGACGCTCAGGTCCTTCCTTGAAAGATTCGACATGGCCGTAGCATTTGTCAATCGGCCCGAGCCATCGATGGTACTCATGGCCGCCATCGCAGGAGTTCAAAATCGATCAGAATTCTCAATCTCTTTAACCAGAGATCCTCCAAAGGATAATGACGACGTTTACTCCGAGGCCAAAAGATTCCTCCAACAAGAAGATGCCAGCCTTGAAATGGAGAGCCTCGAGGTTTTAGTAGCCAAACAACAAGGTCCATTCAATGGTAACGGCCAGAATAAAGGAAGAGGAAAGGCCCCGGAGAAAACCGAGCGCAATTTGTGTAACGACCCGCATTCTACGCATCGCAGGATCGTAGGATATTTATTTCTTTCACACACGAAGTCGTATGGTCATGTAACTTTGGGAGATGGCTATTGGGGTCATTTCCCATGTTCATGATTTATGCCGATTTTTAAATGACCGTTTTGCCCCTAGTCGATACTGTTTTAGCCATAACTTCTGATTGGAAAGGATTTTTGACTTGAAACCACTTCCATTGATCCAGACGATGGTTTACAATTCCGTAGAGTGTTCATATTAGCCAAACGGACTC
The DNA here is from genome assembly GCA_030737875.1 of Allium sativum. Lineage (NCBI taxonomy): Eukaryota > Viridiplantae > Streptophyta > Magnoliopsida > Asparagales > Amaryllidaceae > Allium > Allium sativum. The sequence goes on from CM060920.1 coordinate 661,044,323, forward strand.
ACCGTTTGGGAGATATAGATGAAACAAGTTTCAGATAGTGAAAAACTGCTTAACCGGGCCAAATAGGGTGATTAGTGAATGGGCCCATAACCCATTTCGAGATTACGGTTATAGGGAGGCTGAAATGAGTTAGGTTTTCATTTCATTTCAGTTTTCTAACCGCCGCTTACCTCTTAGAAACCCTAACAATGGCCTCCAACCTCAAAAACAACTCCAAATCACTTTCTAGTCAAGTATTAAGCTTAGCAACATCAAATCAAGGCGGATTAGCGCAAGAATCGAGGTAGAGCTACTGTGTTGCATTGGTATTCGCGCCCAAATAGTAGAGTTTATGTTCTAAAGGTTTTATTTGTGGCTAAGGTGAGTGATTTGCATAGTTCCTCACTAATTATGGCTAGTTAAGGGTAATTAGTGTTAATTAGCGAATTTAAACATGATTAAATTTTAGAAAAATATTTATAAATTCTTAAATGATGTTTTAGACCTCTATTATAAAATTGGGTTAATTTGGTTAAGTTTTGATAATCCTATCATTAACTATGCTAGAACATGCTTAAGAGAAAATATGGCTTTTGGCTATGTTTTATCCATTTTAGCCTATCATATTGGTGTTTTGATGTTTGGGGTCACTTCTACTTGTTGCTATGACAATTTGGTATGACTTATGATTGTTTAGAATAGTTGGAATGGTTGAAAACGCCGTCGAATGGCGTAAAACACTCGCTGGAAAAGTTGAAGGAAATTGGTGCAGGTTTTCGGATCGGATCGGCTGGATGGGCTCGGACCGAATAGTGGACTGGGCAAGAGATCATCGAATCGAACCGAGTCTTGGAACAAGAGAGAGTATGGCAAAAAGGAAGGCCACTGTGGTTGAACTGGGATTGGATCGAGCTAAGGAAGGGGGAACCAGATTGACTTGAAGGGAAGTGAGGGGGATCGGAGTGGAAGAGAATGGGGAAGTGGACCGGACCTTGACCAGGATCCCGAACCGAACCGATGGAGCAAGGGTATATACGAACCGAACCGAAGCATGGGATCTGAATCGAGATGATGGCCAGTGACTGGGGCAACCTGAACCGAACCAATGATTGGGGGGGAGACCCGAACCGATCCAGTGATGACCAAAAAACCGAGATGCAAAGGAAGTCCAAATGAGGAGTTGTACCTCAGGATCCAGATGGGAACCAACGAGTTCACTTCATGATTGGACTTTGCTGCGGGACGTGTGCAAAGGGGTTGTCGGTATTCATAACTTTGGTTCACCACGGAGAGACGGATAGTGGGCTTGTAGTGATAGTTGTACTGGGTTGGACTCCGTCATGGCCCAAAAGGATTAGGTGACCAAGGTAGTGGATATCACATGCTTTACGCACTGAGTGAGAGATGTGAGGATGGTTCCCATGCTTGATTTGTTTTCTATCATTATGACATGCACACCCCCACCCCCGTTATCTCTACACCATCTGTTCAGTGGCACCTTAGAGTATTGTACGGTATGTAGTGCTAACTCTTTGGTTGTAGGTCCAGGTTCAGGTATGGTTCAGTATACCTGTTATTGTTCTGTTTAGCTGCTTATCGCTCATACCATACTTTTTGTCTGACCAGAGTTTTATGTCTCTTCTTATTACTCTAGGTGCTCTCACGAGCAGACTAGAGACAGGTTAGCTGGTGATGCACGAGTAGCTGTACCGGAGACGAGAAGGAGGCTTCCACTAATGATATATAGATATTCTCCCTGTGTCGATGCTGGTCACTACTTTGGGCATTAGTAGTGCACCCTTTCTTTCTTTTGTTTAGAGACAGTAATTTCGAAGGTTGTAATAAGCTGTATTTGGGTTTCCGCTACTCTGATGACGATGTTGATGTTGGTTTTAGTTTTCATCTTATGTACTGTCTCGCCTGTTTTATGTCAAGTATGTTGTTATTATATTTTATCCTATGCGATGTGAGACAGTCAACAGGTTTTCGATTAGTTCATTCTCTTCTTCCCTTTCTTTGGCGACCGTTCCGTGCTTGTCGGGCATGTGTACAGCGCACTTTCGGAGGAAATGCCGGCTGGTGCGGGGCGGGCCATCACACTTGGTATCAGAGCTCTAGTTTGCGTAGTTAACATAGGGAAGTCATCAGGGAGAGATAGTATACGTATATGAGAGCGTGCATTTGTGATTATTTTGGTTTTCAAAAGCTATATATATACTATTAGTATAGCTAAGGATGAAGTCGCACTATGGAGATGGTTAATCGTTTTCTCTTTACAGATTGAACGATGAGCCGATACGCAAGAGGTGCCGGTAGAGGAGCCAATAATGGGAATTCTGCTGACATAAGGACGATGTTTACTGACCTCATGAGGGAGATGCTTAGGGATGTGCAGAGGGCAGCTCCTGATGCTGGTGGTCCAATAGTGCAAGCGCCTTGGGCCGATTTCGCCAAGCTGAACTAGGATTATAATAGTCTTGGTGGGAAGTCGTTCCACGGAATGGAGTCGGCTACAGATGTTCAGGATTGGTTGGATAGCTGCGAGCGTATCTTCGAAGATTTGGGTATCGAGGATGCGATGAAAAGAAGGCTAGCATCCCGTCAGCTGCAAGGATGGGCAATGAATTGGTGGAATGCTATTTAGGCAGCTACTCCAGAGGATCAAGTCACTTGGAATCAGTTTAGAACTCATTTCATTGATAAGTTTATTCCAGCTGCTCAGAAGTCGGAATTGTTTAGGAAGCTCTTGGAGCTTAAGCAGAATGGTAGGGTAGTCTCGGAGTATATTGCTGAGTTCTATACTTTATCGAAATATGGATTATCCCTTATAGATACTGCCGGGAAGAAGAACGAGATGTTCATAATTAGTTTAGATGGGTACATAGGGGAAAGACTTATAAACCACATCGATGAGATGTTTGAGTCGATTGTAGGAAAGGCATTAAGGTCAGAGAGTCTTTACCCTAAGCCAAAGACTGAGGTTGCTATTGCATCTGCAGAGGAGCCAAAGCCACAACAGGCGGTGAAGGCAAGAATAATTCCCAGAATAAGAGGAAACAAGACCAAACCATGGATGGTCAGAATAAGAAAAATAAGAAAGACGGCGAGTGCTTTAGCTGTGGCAAGAAGGGCCACTATGCCAGAGATTGTCTGGAAAAGCCTGGGGAAAGGAAGTGCTTTAATTGTGGCCAAGCGGGACATCACAAGAATGAATGTCCGCAACCTCCTAGGGAGAAGCAGATCGTGAAAGCATATGCTATCAACATTGTTCCTTCATCGAATGCCCCTACTGCGGCGCAGAAAGGAAAAAGGTGTCGTTATTCGAGGTGTGCTTCCTATTTAAGATGTTTCTGCTCGAGTTTGTTTGATACCGGGACTTCCTATTCCTTCTACCTAGTGACCTGGTAGATAGGTCGGAATTGGAACCCGAGGTAGTCGGTAGACCTTTAGTAGTGACAAAACCGATAGGTGGTTTAACTAGCCTTTGTAGGATTTGTCGTAATTTGGTCTTATCTAGTCATGGATGTATGTTTGTTGTGATTGCTTTATTTTGAGCTTTACTAGGTCTAGCTTGATTTCGGGAGCCAATTGACCTCAAAGGTATAGAGTGATAGTAGATTGTGAATGGTCTTTGACGACCATTATAATGGATGATGGACGAAAGGTGGTATTGGATCGCCTACCTTATGATGAAGATGATAACGGGAGTTAGAGAAGCAAATGTACATTGGATGTACATCAGTTAGGTCAGGACTTGGCCATGCGATCGACGATAGTCTCAAGCGAGATTGGCAAGGATAGCCAGAGTTAGTTATGGATGCTTGAGTGTTTGGAAGTTTTGCTAGTATCACCTCACGTGGATTGTCCGAATTCGGAGGAGATGTTCCTTGGGTGCTTGTCTGATATTGGTTTAGGCCTTTGGGGCTTGTGCTTGGGGAATGTCGAGTTCGATTAGGATGGTTTGCGTGAGAGATAAATAGTTGTTGCAATTTTTCATTAGATGATATCTTGGTTTACTCAAGGAGTAATGGGCAGCTGTTCCAAGATAAGACTATTCGATGGTATGGACTGCCCCAAGTTGGACTCGATAGGGTTATGAGATGACTCGAGTGGGACTCGAGAAAGATACAAAGTAATGGATTGTTTAGGACCCTATGCTGATGTTCTTTTTGAAAAATAGAATGTGTTCGTTGATCATGGAAGATGCAATGAAGGTTAGGACGATTCAAGTTGGACTTGAACTCGTAAAAGAAAATAGGTGTTCGTTGATCTTGGAGCGGCAACAAATAGGGAGACGACTCACGTTGGACTAGGGTTTGTAGGTAATGGATACTCAGGACTGGGTCTGAGTTTATGGGTAATAGATTGACTCGAGTTGGACTCGAGAAGGCTGCAAGGAATTGGAATGGCTCGAGTTGGACTCGAGAGGGCAGCAAGATAATGGATAGACTTGGGTGGGACTCGAGTGTTTCAGGCGGACTAAAAAGTAGGGGTATCTGGGGACGCCCACTTACCTTGGATCCGTTGGACGTGATCCAGTTATCCTTGGAGGATAAACGTACGTTGGATGTATGGTAGTCCGTTTGGAGGCAGGGCTTCCATCAGTTATTGATGTCGGTTGGACCAGACATACAGGTATCGACGTATTCATGGCTTTAGCAGGTGATAGATAGGATTTTTTTGATGGATGCTATGGTTGTTGTGTTTGTTCCTACCTTTCATATCCTGAGTATCACCTGTAGGATCCTGTTGAATGGAAATAGGATAAGTTCGTTGATCATGGAGATATGACGGGTGTAAGATACTTTACGTCAGACTTGAAGTATGTTTGGCATTGTGGAGCGTCCGTTAACCATGGAGATTCAGCGGATATAGGAGCTTCAAGTTGGACTTGGACTTGAAGGTAGAATACCTGGATTCATTGGATGAGTCTAGTTTACCTTTAGAAGGTGAATGTACGTTGGACGTGCAGTACGGGTATAAGTAGGGTACCTAGGTTCATTGGATGGGTCTAGTTTGCCTCTAGGAGGTGAATGTACGTTGGACGTGCAGTACGAATGTAGGAAGGACTCAAGTTGGACTTGAAACGACATTTCGAATGTAGTTGGAAATTTGGCGTATAGGGTTAGATTACCTAAGAAGATGACAGTATAGACGGATGCCATAGTACCAGACTGGGCGCGGTAGGTGATGCATTGGGTAGGAGACATGCCAGTTTAGAGGCTATGTTTCTGGAATGGAAGCAATTAGAGTATATCACGGGAGATGACTTCAGACCTAAGTGCGAATTGGATTCAAAAACGCTAGTAAGCTTGACGATTAGATCGACCTGGATTGAGTTGATCTGTTCCAGTCAGCAAGACGATCCTAACCTATTGAGAAAACACCTCTAGGGTAGAGATGAAAATCGATGGCGAGAGAACGACTGTACTTAGGAAGTAGAGGATGACATAAGAAAGTCGTATCCAAAGCTCTTTGCCTGCTAAGATTATAATTCGATTTAGTCTATCCGCATTCTAGGATAGGTTTGTTTTGTTTGTTTTGCATGTTTTATTGTTTGAAAATGATTGATAGGCATGTGGAATTCTTTGTATATTTCGGTTAAGGAATTTCTTGGACGAAATTTCTTAAGGGGGGAGAGTGTAACGACCCGCATTCTACGCATCGTAGGATATTTATTTCTTTCACACACGAAGTCGTATGGTCATGTAACTTTGGAAGACGACTATTGGAGTCATTTCCCATGTTCACGATTTTTGCTGATATTTAAATGACCGTTTTGCCCCTAGTCAATACTGTTTTTGGCCATAACTTTTGATTGGAAAGGAGTTTTGACCTGAAACCACTTCCATTGGATCCGGACGATGGTTTACAATTCCGTAGAGTGGTCATATTAGCCAAACGGACTCATCATTTGGGAGATATGGCTGAAACAAGTTTCATATAGTGAAAAACTGCTTAACCGGGCCAAATAGGGTGATTAGTGAATGGGCCCATAACCCATTTCGGGATTAGGGTTATGGGGAGGCTGAAATGAGTTAGGTTTTCATTCCATTTCAGTTTTCTAGCCACCACTTATCTCTTAGAAACCCTAACAATGGCCTCCAACCTCTAAAACACCTCCAAATCACTTTCTAATCAAGGATTAAGCTTAGCAACATCAAATCAAGGCGGATTAGCGCAAGAATCAAGGTAGAACTGCTGTGTTGCATTGGTATTCCCGCCCAAACAGTAGAGTTTTAGTTCTAAAGGTTTTATTTGTGGCTAAGGTGAGTGATTTGCACAGTTCCTCACTAATTATGGCTAGTTAAGGGTAATTAGTGTTAATTAGCGAATTTAAACATGATTAAATTCTAGAAAAATATTTATAAATTCTTAAATGATGTTTCAGACCTCTGTTAGAAAATTGGGTTAATTTGGTTAAGTTTTGATAATCCTATCATTAACTATGCTAGAACATGCTTAAGAGAAAATATGGGTTTTGGCTATGTTTGATCCATTTTAACTTATCATATTGATGTTCTGGTGTTTGGGGTCACTTCTACTTGTTGCTATGACTGTTTGGTATGACTTATGATTGTTTCGAATAGTTGGAATGGTTGAAAACGCCATCGAATGGCGTAAAACACTCGCTGGAAAAGTTGCAGGAAATTGGTGCAGGTTTTCGGATCGGATGGATGGGCTCGGACCGAATAATGGACTGGGCAAGAGATCATCGAACCAAACCGAGGCTTAGCACAAGAGAGAGTACGGAAAAAAGGAAGGCCACTGTGGTTGAACTGGGATCGGATCGAGCTAAGGAAGAGGGAACCGGATTGACTTGAAGGGAAGTGAGGGGGATCGGAGCGGAAGAGAATGAGGAAGTGGATCGGACCGTGACCAGGAACCCGAACCGAACCGATGGAGCAAGGGTATATCTGAACCGAACCGAAGCATGGGATCCGAACCGAGACGATGGCCAGTGACTGGGCCAACCCGAACCGAACCGATGATTAGGGGGAGACCCGAACCGATCCAGTGATGACCAAAAACCCGAGATGCAAAGGTAGTCCAAACGAGGAGTTGTACCTCAAGATCCAGATGGGAACCAACGAGTTCACTTCATGATTGGACTTTGCTGCAGGACGTGTGCAAAGGGGTTGTCGGTATTCATAACTTTGGTTCACCACTGAGAGACGGATAGTGGGCTTGTAGTGATAGTTGTACGGGGTTGGACTCTGTCATGGCCCAAAAGGATTAGGTGACCAAGGTAGTGGATATCGTATGTTTTACGCACTGAGTGAGAGATGTGAGGATGGTTGCCATGCTTGATTTGTTTGCTATCATTATGACATGCACACCCCCATCCCCGTTACCTCAACACCATCTGTTTAGTGGCACCTTAGAGTATTGTACGTTATTAGTGCTAACTCTTTGGTTGCAGGTCCAGGTTCAGGTATGGTTTAGTATACATGTTATTGTTCTGTTTAGCTGCTTATCGCTCATACCAGACTTTCTGTCTGACCCAGAGTTTTATGTCTCTTCTTATTACTCTGGGTGCTCTCACGAGCATACTAGAGACAGGTTAGCTGTTGATGCACGAGTAGCTGTACCGGAGACGAGCAGGAGGCTTCAATGTATGATATATAGATATTCTCCCTATGTCGATGCTGGTCACTACTTTGGGCATTAGTAGTGCACCCTTTCTTTCTTTTGTTTAGAGACAGTAATTTGGAAGGTTGTAATAAGCTGTATTTGGGTTTCCGCTACTCTGATGATGATGTTGATGTTGGTTTTAGTTTCAGCTTATGTACTGTCTCGCCTGTTTTATGTCAAGTATGTTGTTATTATATTTTATCCTATGCGCTGTGAGACATTCTACAGGTTTTCGATTAGTTCATTCTCTTCTTTCCTTTCTTTGGCAACCGTTCCGTGCTAGTCGGGCATGTGTACAGCGCACTTTCGGAGGAAATGCCGGCTGGTGCGGGGCGGGCCGTCACAATGTGCGACCTCGAAATGAAAATAAATACGATCAGTGCACCAATCTCAATTCCTCTTTGCTCGATATCTATCTTGATATACGCGAGTCCTTACTAACTCTAAGACCACCTCGACGAGAGCCGACCCAGATGGAGCTCGATTCTGGCAAGCATTGTATATTCCACAACGTAGCTTGACATAATACAAATGAATGCCAACATATGAGCGATCTCATCGAAGAGCGAGTCAGAAAAGGAGAGCTACTGGAATATGTCAAAAATCGCGCCCCGGCCATGCCGCCGCGACCTTCTGCCCAAGCTCCTCAGGTCGGTCCTCGAGCTCCCAGAAACGGAAAGGACCCTGGGACTAGCACTCGCGGCATTATCATTAATTAAATTTATTTTCTTTTGATGTATTCCTTTCAATAATAAGGACACCTTTATGTACACATGCATGGGGTTAGGATTTAGCTCCTAGGCATGCTCTGAGGTCAACTGATGTCTCCTTAGAAGAGTTTTCATTGTAATAGTTATTTAACAGTTATGAATTTTATCATGTTTGGAAACCTCTAAGCCGAGCATGAATAATGCTCGCCCGTTGTTTTATGTGGTCAGCGCGAAAGCCCACCACCCTTTCTTTTCTTCTAAACGCTTACTCCCTTAACCGAGTTAGGCCATGTTTTCTAAATATGGAGTATATAGATTGTACTCCCTCTTTTCTTCTTACACCACGAGCATTCTTAGCTCGCTGGACAAACTAACTTAACATGAGTCGAGCAATTAAATCGCACTTGCCCTAAGCCGAGTATGATTAATACTCACCACATCTCTAAGCCAAGCATGGTTAATGCTCGCCACTAAGCCGAACCTGGTTAAGCGTTCGCCATTAAGGCAAAGCTGGTTAGGCGTTCACCATTAAGTCGAAGCTGGTTAAGCGTTCGCCATTAAGCCGGACATGGTTAATGTTCGCCACTAAGCCGAGCATGGTTAATGCTCGCCACCCCTCAAAGCCAAGTGAAATAAAATGCTCGACCCATTAGCCTTCTCCAAAACGAGAATGGTTTATTTTGTGTTTGCAGGAACTAATTCTCATACAAAGGCGATCGTCACCTCGGCCTTAATACGGTTCCTGATCATTGTCGGTTTTCCGGCCTTCGTACGACCTGGTATGGTCATCGATTTTCTCACCTTAATACAACATCGGAACCGTCGGTCTTCTGGCCTTAATATGGTCCGGCGTGACCATAGCTGCTCGAGCGTTTGTGCTTCGGTTCAAATTTCAGAACACACCTCCCTTTACCGATGAAGATGCATTCTGAGGGGCTAAGTGTTAACCCTCTTTTTGGCAAGAGTCTCAACGAGCCAGACCAAAGCCCAAACGCGTTAATGGATATAAGCCGCGCTTCAGGAAGCCCAACAGACGCAGGTCCGAAGGAGTCACATATCGGCCCAAGTCAAGCTTAGTCAATCGACATCTCACTCCGGAAGAATCGCTCTCCCAGTCGACCAAGTATCTCGTCTCCGTGAAAGGCGCGTCGGCCGATTATGTCGGGCCAGCGTGGAAATCTTCTACAGAGCCATTCCACCGTATATCCCGACTTCGAAGGCAATAAAAGCGGTCAAACCACATCCGGAGAAAGCTCTACTTTTGATATACCTTTCCGTGGAGGCCACGTCAGCCGCAACTTCCGAGGATACTATTTGTGAATAGCGGAATCAGTCCCCAACCACTATTCAAACCAACAGATGGGTTCCACGTGTCCAGGCTTTCCCGGAATGGCCGGATCATATTGCAACAGCCCAAGTTGCACTTTCCTCCTATAAATACCCCCAAGCTAAAAGAGAAAGGGAGACTCTCCTCTCTTCTGCCAACTTCTCTTACACTTCATCTCTGGAGTTCATTTCCTCTTAATCTCTCAAAAAGAAGAAGGGAAAATAGCCATCTTCTCTTTCTTCTTCAAACAGAAAAAGCATTGTACTTGTAATCAAAAAAGAGAAATAAAATATAAAGTGGACGTAGGCACCGTCTTTGCCGAACCACTATAAAAATTATGTGTGCGCCCCTCATTCTTTTTCTTTTACTGTATTTTATAATCTTTACTCGTGCGTTGATCTCACGTTTGGGGGTTGATTGTCACTAGTGACCAACATTTGACGTCAACAAATCTTATTCTAGAAATAAATCAGTATCATAATCCAATTTCATTAAAGCATATATGAATTTATAATAGTTTCTAGTATCAAATTTTTTTAATACTTTCAATTTAGAAAGGATAAAACACTTATACATCCAAAATACAATCTTTTCGCAACCTGACTCCAATACCACTGTTAGGTTTAAATTGATCTAATCATATACCATATTTAAACACCTATAACATTTATAAGTTAGAATCTAAGCAAAAAAATGTAAATCAAAACCATACCACATTAGGGTTGTAAGAATCCATGAAACCTAATTGAAACAGAGATTGAATCAAACCTTAGTGTATCAAATGCCACAACCTCTAGTGGTATTCATGAACGGGCTTCTCTTCGATTGTCCGACAGATCGATGAGAAGAGAAAAGGAGCGGTACTAGCTGCCTTAGATTTAGGGTTTCCCCTTTTTGGTTTCGTTTTATTTCTGTATATCGTATATCTCAAAAATAAGAGCCAGAACCTTTTAATATAAAAATGAAATTGTAAAGGGTTGCGTTAAACTTGTATACCAATTCAACACCAAAGAAAAATTCAACATTTGTTTTTCTTTTGTTATGAACGGTTCTCTTCCTTTTACACGTTCTTATTGTGTGACCCTATAAGTTATTAGAACGTTGGTAATGATTTTAAATCGTATTTAAAATCATAAACAACGATTGGCATCTAGTAATACATCGCTGCTACCCAAGTTATAATAAGATCAATGTTTCGATATTTCCATGACTAGTGTTATAATTTAATATAAATATTTTAACACATATATGCAAGAGTAAACTCGAGGCATGGAACGTATCATTCTCTTTATAATTTAATCCTTTTATCTTGATCGATGAGTAGGCTATTTAAAAAAATCAATATTTGAGCATGGCCATGCATTTCATAGTCTCACTCAATCAAGAGGCCCATGGATATGTCTACTTATTTCGAAGGGTTAAATTCCATCTAGATTATTCATAATTTTCAATCGATTCGAGATGTATCCAATAATCAACTTTATTGTCTATGCGGTTAAAAGTGACTGTTGATGTTATCAAAACACAAATATCCTCAAATAAAATTATAATGATTTTCATATTTGAGGACCATTACGTCACTGTCACTATAAGATAACTTATGATATTGTTAATTATATTCCATGTAGTTTTCTCATGTTGAGTCAGTTCAACACGCTATTCTCCAATATGCATTTATGTCTTGACATTAATATCACATATAATAATGATTAGTAAGATGTCATCATCGGTCAATCAACATACTAGACTCAATGTTTTATTGTTGTCTTATATAAACAATAAAACTTTACTAGGGAGATTTAATAATTATAATACTTAATATATCATATAATCTCATGTTCAAGTCACTTACTTGAACTATATAATTCTGTATTGTTATTCTAAGGACTTCTATTATGTCAATATTTATATTATGCAGTAAATATAACTTAATAGAATATATATTTTATTCAATATAAAATATAACATCAACAATGTTATTAATCCCATCAAATGGATTGCATCTAGGGAATAAACTCTTACAATCTCTCATTTGAACTAGAGTTAATCAATCATGTATTGTATACCTAAGAAACTAGTGTGACAATCATACTTCTACTGCGATAGAGTTTAAGTCAGTAGGTCTGCAACATTACAATTTTTTGTAATTTTGCAGATATGTTTATCTCCCGTGTGAACAAATTTACATAAGAAACTTTGTTTCTTAATATATATTTGGATGATAATGAGATTAAGGCTTTAAACCTGATCAATAGCTCCATTGTTATCATAATGTAAATCAATGGATCAACAATGGATTAAGTTCAATGATGAACTTCTGGACCTAAAGATTTTCTTTCTTAGAATCAGTCTCTATTTCTTATTTTAAACTAACACTATTCAAATAATTAATATGTTATCAATATATAAAATTATAATTATTCTGTCACTCCCACTCAATTTCTTGTTTATACAAGGTTCAATGATATTTTGTGGTTCCCGAGACATTTCGAGTTCTACTTTATTCCCATCGGTATCTTAGGGACTGACTTTGCTTTTATAAGAATACCAATTCAAGCAATAAACATTTTATTCTAAGAGGATTTATAGAAATAATATCATTTTTCTTCTTTTGGAAATTCCACAAAATAATTATCAAATTTTGGTCTGATCCTATCAAAGGCAAGACGTTTAACAAAAGCCTCATATCTCAAGTCTTCATAATAGACACACTAGGATATTTTCTAGTCCATATCTTGTATGGTGTTTTTAGAATCAATTTAGTAGGATAACAGTTAAATATGAATGCAATTGTTTCAAGGGGATAACCTCAAAATTTATTGGAAGGTCTTTTTGACTCATCATGGATCATACCATTTCTTATAAGGCGCGACTTCTCCTTTCAGACACACCATTTCAGTATGGTGTTCTAGGTGAAGTGAGTTGTGAGATAATTTCACGCTCTTTTAGATAGTCATTTAAATATTGGCTTAGTTATTCTCTCAATCTATTCGAAGAGTCTTTATATTCTTTCAACATTGGTCATGAACTTTGTTCTTGAATTCTTTGAACATTTCAAAGGATTCAGATTTGTGTTTCATAAGATACACACATTGCTCCATATGCCTACCTCTGCGTATGTAATGAAGTAATAAAACCTACCTCTGCGTATTCGTAGCTCCATATACATCATTATGTATAAGAGCCAATACTTACTAGCTCATTCACTGTGTCAAGTGAAAGGTGATTTAGTCATTCTGCTTAATAAATAGGATCTACATTCTTTATATGATTCAAAATCAAATAGTGTCAAAATTCCATCATTATGGAGTTTTTTTTGGCAAAGCCTGCGGGGTTGAATGGCCCCTACCATTTATTTATATTATAAGAAGCATTCTTACAACATAAATGTGTGTAAAAGAACTAAAAGAAAAAAACCATAAAAATAGATAACAAGACATAAAAAAGGAGGCAAAATGAAATATCAATCCCATTTGTTTTTTGTAGAAAAATCAAATCCATACGGGGACATGTTAATTTCATTTCGGATGGCCATGCATATTGCTTGGAATAGTTGTAGCCTTGTTTTCTTTTTCACAGTGAAGACTTGTTGGGGAAATTGCGCCATTGCGGAAGAACAATAAGCAGGATCTAGATTTGCCAATCGTACATCAAAGTAATCTGATAGCAATTATTCTATTACTACAAAGAAATAGTAAATAACTATAAAGAAGAAAAGAGACAATATTTATACTGGTTCCACTATCATCGAGATAGTGTACGTCCAGTTCAAAAGAGAGAGATTTTATTTCACATAATAGAGAGAATTACAAGAGATTACACAAAAAGAGTTTACATATAACCTCAAATAGGCATAACAAGAAGAGATACCATTGGGGATCACTGGCTCCATGCATCAATTATTTCTACAAAGGTTGGTAGATTCAGTGGTGATTATGCTATTACTATTTTGGAGAAAAGGAGACTTCGGTGGAGGAGATTATGTTGAGAGAAAAGAGCGTTCCAATCTGGGAACTTTGACGTGATATGGAGTTTACTGTGTTGAAGGGACTATTGGATTTGGGAAGTTATGATCATGTTTCTGACAGGGGTCTTCATGTTGATGATGCTCGAAGGATCCAAGATGATCAGGAAAGGAGCTCAGGTCAAGTGATAGACGGGTGTCAAGACAGAGATCATTGTGGTTTAGACATGGGTCTTCACGTTGATGATGCTCGAGGGATCCGGGATGATCGAGGAAGGAGCTCATGTCAAGTGTTAGACGGGTGTCGATGTGTATTACAAGCACTTTTAGACCGTTAATGTTGCGTGGTGCATCTCGAGGGGAAGATGCATCTTTGGTAGGCGGTGGGTTTGTGTTTGTAATGGTTTTAATTGAGAGAATTAAATTTTGGCCTTGGCGGTGTTGAGATTACTTTGGTGTCTTCCTTCTTTGTTATTTTGGATATTTGCAACAGTTTGTTGGCGGGCGGGGACGTAGTCTGAGCTCGTTAATAATGGTGTGATGGGGGGTAGCTTTGCTGGAACCCATTAGGCAAATATTCAATTTTGGTTTCTATCTCATGGTGAGACTTTGATTGAAGGTGGAGTTCTGTTGAAGGGTTTTATGATGAGAAGAGAATTTGACTCAAGGTGAGGTGCTGGAGATATGTGATTTTGCATCAAGGTGGAATGTTAAATTTGGTGATACAAAATCACAAATTGATTGGAACAAATTTGCAAAGAATGGAAAGTAAATATTTTTATAATAGGAATGCATTGATTGCATTTGATGAGGTGGTAGAGAAATAAATGAAGGGATTAATTTCTTCCATCTATGTTAAAGAAACAGATTGATTTACTTACTATATTTGCACATTTGTTGTTATGGTAATTTGCCTCCATTATATTATTACCATATGATGGTAATTTAATTGATGACTCACATAGATTTGCACTGGCTATATATTGAGGGGTAGACTTTAGTGTAAACCCATCCTGGCATGGAGCCAGTGATCCCCAATGGTGTCTCTTCTTGTTATGCCTATTTGAGGTTATATGTAAACTCTTTTTGTGTAATCTCTTGTAATTCTCTCTATTATGTGAAATAAAATCTCTCTCTTTTGAACTGGACGTACACTATCTCGATGATAGTGGAACCAGTATAAATATTGTCTCTTTTCTTCTTTATAGTTATTTACTATTTCTTTGTAGTAATAGAATAATTGCTATCAGATTAGTTTGATGTACAATTGGCAAATCTAGATCCTGCTTATTGTTCTTCCGCAATGGCGCAATTTCCCCAACAAGACTCTTTGATTTTGTTCCTTCCATACTTCGTTGATTGCAACTTTTAACAAGATCAACAGCTCGTAACTTGATGCACTCTTCCATTTAGTTTCCTTATACATCATCAACCATTCCCTCTTGCTGTCAGCCAACGGAGCTAAAAACCTCCTTTCTCTTTGATCTTCCTCCATTGGAACCTGGTGTATGCGCATGAAAAGAACAGATGGTTCGTGCTTTCATCTCTTGATCTGCAGAGTATACAGTTCTTTGATATATTCGTACCTTTGCACACTAAATTGATGAACATTTGAATTCCGTCTACATACACTTTCCATAGCAAAAGGTTAAGCCTTTCATTTGAATTCATATTCCATATATGCCTGTACCATTTGCAATCACTCATTCGATTCTCGCCTATCAAAGCTTTATAAAGAATAGATGTGTTATGCAGGTGTTTCTCCAATGTCCATACATATTCATCTAGCTGTACACATGTATATGGAGCTCCTTCTAACTTCTGCAATATCACTCCAAGAGTTGTGCTGCTAGTTCTCAGCATCTTTATTTTCCCATTTTGAACATAGTTACAGGCTCTAGCCTAAATCGGTATGTTGCTAGACGGTATGTCATTGTAATCTACCTTTTGCTTCAAAATTAACGCAGGCTCCAGCCAAGGGGTATACCAGAACAAGGCTTTGCTGTTATTGATAGAGAAATCATTAAGAGAGGAAGTACTTTGTCCATAATTTTAAGTACCATTTTCCATATCCAGCTTTGCGCAGATTTAGCGACTGCAGTCCAAATTTCATCATGCTTCAAGTTATGATTAAGGCTCCATTTAACCCACAACGATTCTCGTTTCATAAATATAGACTCAAAGTGTTTGGATATTGCTTCCACATTCCATTACTTTATGTTTTTTACACCCAACCCTCCTTTTTACTTCGGCTTTTCTAACTTCTGATATGCTATTGAAGCTAACTAGGTTGTGTGTATCGATCCTGACCAGAGGAAATTTCTCATTCTTGTCTGCAGCATATTTAGCAATTTGGTAGGTAACAGGAATGATCTACACCAGCACACCGACATTGAAAATATTACAACATTTATAATGACTGGAGGATGTAGGCATCATTTCAGTAATAAACAATGTATATTGGGCTTGTGTAGGTGAAAGGCCAGCATAGAGAATGTGGGATTTGTTGTAATTTATATGTAGAGAGGGATTAGAATTCAGCTAGTGTTTGCATTATGCTATGCAATGAGGACGAAATGGTTTTGGTGAATATTAGAAGATCATCTGCAAAAGCTAAGGTAGTTATCAAAGGGGACTTGCACTTTGGGTGGAGAGAAAAATTCTTTGAATGCACCTGCCTCTCAAATTTTTTTGATAGATCTTCCATAATCATGATGAACAGATAAGCCAATATTGGATTACCCCGTCTCAATCCATTCTTGCTTGAGAAGTATCCCACCGAGTGTCCATTAAACACAAGAGTGTATCTTATTGTCGATATACATAAGTATATCCAGTACTTGAACTTGACGGGAAAATTCATTTTAATCATTATACTTATGAGAGCTAACCATTTAACGGTATCAAAGGCCTTCTTTATATCTATCTTTATCAAAGCTCGTGGGGACACATTTGCTGTAGAGTATCCATTTATTAGTTCATTTGTCAGTAGTACGTTATCAAGAATATTGCGAGATGGAAGAAAAGCAGCTTCGTTCGATGATATCACTGGTTGCAGCACTTCTCTTAGTCTTTTAGTTTAATTTCTAGAAATTGTTTTGTATATAACGTTACAATAGGCTATAGGTCTGAATTGGGATACATGGGGTGTTGGCACTTGGGTATCGAAACAAATTATTCGAATTTATTGATGTGCGGAGCTTGTTGTGATTGAAAAAGCTATGCACTACCCTTAAGACCTCAGGTGCGATTATTAGCCAGTAGTGTGTATAGAATGTCACTTTAAACCATCAGGACCAGGGGAAGCAAATTTCCTCATTGTAAAAATTGCTTCTTTTATGTCTTCGTCAGTCATTGGACTTATCAAGTAGTCTTGTTTTTCATCTGAAATTGTTGCCATCTGTATATTATCTAAGAATATATGATCCGGTTCACTCGCATTACCTCTTGGCAATTCAATATAGAAGGATAAGAAGGCGTGGTCCACATCAGGTGGGGTTGAACAACAGTTTCCTTGATCTTCAGTAATTTGATATATATATTTTTTTGCCTAATTGATTTTCAATGCAGCATGATATAGTTTTGTATTTCTGTCTCCATGCAACGACAATTGTTGCTTTTTTTTGCCTTATCATTTTCCCCTCAGATTTTAATGCTTCTTCGAGTTGTTTTATCAATTCTTTCTCTATTTGAAAATGTGACACGTCCTCATTTAGTAGAAGCGTGAGTTGTTGTATTTGCTCAAGCCTTTCATAGCTATTGATATTTTATTATCCGTCCCATAAATTTCTTTTGACAAAAACTTTAGAGCTTCTTTTGTGTTCTTCATTTTCTGTTGCAGTATCAACATTGGATTTCCATATGTTCTTCTGTTCCATGCTTCTCTCACAACCTGCATCTTAGTTTCGTTTGCAGTCCAAACATCAAAAAATTTAAAATTTACTTGCTTAACTTGTGGACCTAAGCCAAATGTGAGTATGATAGGGCAGTGGTCAGAAAGGAGAGGCATGGTAATGGAAATATTTATGGAAGGCCAGGTAGAAAGGGCACTATAGTTCATTAGTCCATGGTCAATTTTAGTGAGGGTCCTTGGTTCAGTTATACTTTTATTTGACCATATAAATTGCGAGTCAGAGGAAGGTATATCCAGTAAAGAAGAGAGATGCATAAAAGTGTTTAATGGGGTAGATCAGAGATACTCAAGGGAGAACCACCATGTTTATGGGCGGATGAAAAGGAGCAGTTAAAATCTCCTATTACTATCCAAGGAAGTGTAGACTAACTGAAGTTGGGAGAGAATCCAACGTTTGCTTTCTAATAGAAGGGGTATTGCTAGCGTAAATAAAGGTAAGGTACATGGTAGTGGAAGAGGGGATATGTTCAGCCTTTGTGTGCATAAACTGAAAGTCTGATTTGATTGGAGTGAGTAGGTATGTTTGGTGTCATATAATATCAGAAGCCTACCATAAGAGGCTTGATCAAGAATGGTTAGAGATAACCAATTATGGTTTATATAAGCAGATGCTTTATCAGAGAGGGAGGAGTTTAGTATTGGAAATGGAGAGTGAGAGATGGTGCTTTTGAATTAGGAGTTTGATTTGATCCAATTTTGATGTTTTTTATGCTCCCCTAACTTTCCACGCTGCGATGTTGCACAACACGATTATACTAGTGGGGTTTTGCTCGAACTTCTTGTTCTTCTAGTAGAAGAGGTTGGGGATGTGCATGGGAAAGTTTGGGATGAATCGTTGGTGAAGTATTCAAAATCAATTGGTGATAAAGGCATTTCATTCAATTAAGTTTCCTTCATTATGGAGTTTTGGATATATGTTTCTTATTTATATGGTCTAAATGAAAATGCCAACAGTTAGATTTAAATCTCTTGATATAATCCGCTTATTATTTATGTTATAATCAAGTACATCATAGTTAAGGATTTATAAAGATCATTAACAATTTGTGAAATTCCATAAGATATTTCATTTAAATAAAATGAATAACAATTGTTCTTTTATTACAACTGAAATTTAAACTTGCCTGAACAAGATACATAATAACATTTATTTTAAATGGAATTTTATAACAACAATATTTTAATTCTTCCATTAAGCCAGTACTAAAAACAAGGAGCAGCTTCCTACGGATAATGTAACAACATTTGTTTCATTTCAATTCTTAAGTCTACTTCTCATTTTGTCAAATTTCTACTCTTTTGCAATTCTTGCAAATTCACACACACACACATATATATATATACACACACACATATACATACACATACATACATATGTATATATGTAATTCATACTTAGTATCTAATACTAGAGATGTACAAGTAGACTGTTATAACATTTATATCTTACCCTGTTGAAGTCATACTTCAATCTACCTTTTTAGATCATCTATATTCGTAAAAAAAAATATGTTTAATTTTGGTTGAGGACAATCCTCAAATTTCAACGTTAGTCAAGAAATTTGATTTAATTCAATGTATCCTTCTTAAGGATTAATTTTAAATTATCGGAGTTATTTGCTATTTAATATCTATAGTAGATAATAAATAATAACTGATTTTGAAATATTTATTTAATATCAACACAAATTTTGACAATCAAAATGTATATTAACATAAATGTATACTTTAAACTAAAGTATGCTCCCATTCAAATTAACATACCTGTATATATATATATATATATATATATATATATATATATATATATTTGTGTGTGTGTGTGTGTTGGTAGTCCAAGATCCATATCTAATCATGCCAGCTTTGGCTGATTGCCCAAGACACTATCTTTTAGGTAGACATCTTATGTCAATTATATCTCATATACAACTCTTGGATAACATGATGAACAATTTTGTTCATTTAAATATTAAATATTTCATGCACCTTGTCCCTAAGGCCATAATCCATTATGCAGCCTAGTTAAGTCAGACCCAATTATACGGTTGAGTATCACATTTACTCGATCGCGTATAACCAAAATAAAAGAAGCACAATGCTTTGACATTACCTACAATCAGTGATTCCGGCATTGATGAGTGTATATATTGGAAGACATCACCATGACTTAGTATAACAAAATTTGCTTTAAGGAATATAAAACTTGAGAAGGCATGTCATATTAGTTCCATTTACACATTTTAAAATATATATACATATGTACAATACACAATAATATATATATATATATATATATATATATATGTATGTATGTATATTGAAAATTGGTTCACTTTATTACGTACCAATTTCATATGCCTCGTTAAAACCTTGCGCCTCCCCATCCTAGATGGGTGCGACAACAAGGAAAAAGTGCATATAAACGGAACAAAAAATCCAACTACAGTTCTGAGAAACAAAAACAAAACAACAACAACAAAAAACTATAACAAAGAATGCTCACATCAAAACAACGCTCACGCCACACAAACAACTCAAAACTTCACAAGACTTCAACCGGTATCATGTAACTCAATTCCCCATCTTCACAAAAATGATAAATTCCCTGCATTACTCTCTGATTTACTGCCATTGTGTTTAACTAGAAACTGAACTTCTGCTTTAATGCACTGCAATATGACATCCTTAGGTAAAGCACGATCATTGAAAATCTGAGCATTACATTCCATCCACACTTGATACACAAAGGTGGTAAAAGAAGCATTTGCAATATCTTTGATCTAATCCTTCTTTTTGAAAGATTGAGATAGCAGATTTGCCTCCTCTTTCATTGAAGCCAGCATAGATGGATTTAATCCAAGCTTACATTTTAGAGAACCCCATATAAACATGTTATAAGAACAATTAAAAAACAAGTGTCTAACGTTTTCCTCTTCCTAATTACACAGCATACAAGTGTTTCCATCAACAATGCTAAACCTGTTCAATCTATCTTTTGTATTCAGTATGTTCAACATTGCCAAATACGTGATGAAGGACGTACGCTTTGAATTTTTTACATACCAAAATACATTTTCCCATTGCATAACAGAAGATATTTCCCTTGCCTTATCCCATGACTTGTGAAATGAAAAAGAACCACCATCTATCCGTTCATAGAAATCATGTTGAGCATTACTATCTATCTCAATACAATCAATCTGCTGTTGTAATTCTCTTGTAGCTGGATGCATGCTACAGCATAATGACCCATCATTTACAATAAAAGCCACTTTTTCATTATATCTACCCAATGCCTGAAATCTTGACATCCCCAATAAATCAACAAGACATTTCCCATTTATCCAAGGTTCGAACCATAATGAAGTGTCTGATCCTAAAGAAATCACTTTATTAAAATATTGTCTACCACTTAATCTTAACCTCAAAATATTTTTCCATGTACACGATGAGTTATTGTCTACTTCCATGCTCCAAAATTCCTTATTCTTGTAATATTTTGCGGCCATCCATCTACTCCAAAGTGAATCATCTACTAAAAATTTACACATCAACTTTAAACTGGAAGCTTTCTTCAAATCTTTAAAAGATTTCAAACCAATACCACCTTCATGATTTGGAGAACATAACTTTTTCCATGCTACTTTATGTTTTGAAATACCCCAAAAGAAGCACACATGGTGTTTAGTTTGTCAATAGTGTGTTCAAGCAATTGATAAACTGAAAGCCAACACAAAACAGTGGGATTTATAACTGATTGAATCAATTCAGCTTGCCCAGCAAAGCTAAGAAACTTGGAATCCCATTACTGAATTTTGTTTTGTATTCTATGCAACAAATATTGACAATCCTATTAATGAATGTAATCAGATGAAGGGGTACTCCTAGGTATTTGATTAGTAAGTGCCCAACATTATAACCCAAAATATCAACTTTCTCACTTGTATTAGTAGCAGCCAAACTGAAATATGCTTTAGTTTTCTTTAAACTTACTGATAAACCGCAAGCTTGTTCTAATTTTCCAAACACAGACTTTAATGCAACAGCCCAAGAGATAGAGCATCTACCAAAAACCATCAGGTCATCTACATATAACAGATGTGTAATAGTTGGAGAGAAACCATGAACTGGTAAAAAATCTTTTTGTAAGAGCACCTTATTCATACAAAAAGAAAAAAAACTCCACAGCAATAGTGAAAAGGTACGGAGGCAAAGGGTCACCATGTCTGATGCCTCTATTTGAATTGATAAATCCAGTAGGCACACCTTGAATCATGATGGAAAATGTAGGGGAGGATATACATTCATAGACTACATTTATAAAGTGTATTGGAAAACCTATACATTTCATGATATAACAAATGAACTTGCGGTTTAACTTGTCATAAGCTTTATGAAGATCTACTTTCACGCAAACTTTCTTATAACCAGGCTTTCTAAAATCTCTTATTAACTCATGGGAAAGCATAATATTATCACCAATATTTGTAGATGGGATATAGGAACATTGATTATGGGATATAAGATGGGGTAAATACCATTTCAATCTATTGCATAATAACTTGCTAAAAATCTTGTAATATAGATTACAACAAGCTATAAGACGAAAGTGGAAAATTTTTGATGGCCTATATACTTTAGAAATTAAGGTAATAAATGTGTGATTCACACCTTTAGGAAGATTGGTAGACTTGAAAATGTCTTGCATAGCTGCTAGCAACTCATATTTGATTTCTTCCCAATGTAGTTTAAAAAACTTCGAGTTAAAACCGTCAGGACCAGGACTGGTATCTTCATGTATTGAAAAGACCGCTTTCTCCAGTTCCTCCATTGAAAAAGCTTTTAACAAATCTTGTTGACCTTGATGGTTGATGGTATCGGAGGATTGGAAGAAAGGGAATTCATTACTAGTAGAGCCATTGAACATATCATTAAAATAATTGACAGCTTCATTGGAAATCTCCGCAGCCTTGTACATCAATTCACCTGCATCATTAATTAAAGCTTTTGGATTATTGCAACGTTTGCGAGATGGCATCTTTGAATGAAAAAACTTAGAGTTGGTGTCTCTCTCTTGAAGCCAAGAAACTTTGGCTTTTTGCTTATAATTCCAAAACATAATCTATTTTTAAATCATCAATTAATGCTTAGCTTCAAGCATATTTTCATTAAGCTCCAAATTCTCTAGTTCAAGATCAACAGCAGTCTCACAAATATTAAACTTGTTTTCAGCTTCCCTTAAAATATCATATTCCACTATTTCAACCCTCTCTTGGAAGCTTGAAGTTTATGTAAAATTTTATAACTTGCAAAACCCCAGCCATCTTCATTTAAAACCTTTTCAACACATTCAAAATACCCTGATTTGAAACTCCAGTCATTACAATATATAAAAGGAAGACCTTTCAATTTTGAAGTAGGAATTAAGTCAAGAAGTATTGGATTATTGTCACTGGACAACTGATTTAAGGATAGAGCTTTCATATCATTAAATTTCTGCATACATGAATGATTTACGAAAATTTTATCAATATGGTTAACAATTCCTCTCCTTCTCCAAGTATAGTTAAAACTAGTAGCCTTGATTTCTAGTAAACCTGATTGAGATAAACAATTATTAAAATATCTTAATTGATGAAAAGGGATAGGCAAACCTCCTTTTTTGTCGAGTGGAGAAGAAGCATTGTTGAAATCGCCAATTAAAATCCATTCACCATATAGAACCCCTGTTTCATGAATGATATGCTGCCACAAAACTTGTCTCTCTGAAAAACTGTTGCTAGCATAGACAATTGTTAAATAGACATGCAATCCACAAATATTTGTTGCTTGAACAGTTAGATGCCGCCTGGATGAAGAAACAATAGTCATAGACCAAATGTCTGAATTCCAAATTAAGAGAATAGGACCAGAAAAAAAATTCTTGTTGACAAGGAATATAACCCCAGTTATTAGGAAGTAGCTTTTTAAAACACTTAAAATTCTCTAAACTAAGCTTAGTCTCAACCAAGCCAGCAATTTTTGGCTTAAACTTTGTCAGAAGAGATAGAATTTCTCACATATGAAAAGGAGAACTCATCCCTCTGACATTCCAGCTAATTATCATTTAATGGTGACAGAGCTCCTGGTGCTTCTTTTAGGAGGAGCTGTAGTGGTTGAGGGAACTTGATCTTTTCCTTTTAGATGAGACATATATTCATCATTTTTCCTAACCCCATTTGACACATCCTGCCTTTCTTCTTCAATTATAGGTTCTTCCAAATGTTTAGCAACATGATGAAGATTGCCAGGTAAAATATCCGTTGGAAAATGAACATTCAGAAACCCCAAATCCCCTTATTCAAGAGTAACGCCTGAAGAAGAAGCTTCATTTTGCATGTTAGGAACATTATTATCATCATTATACTTTTCTTTATCCTTATTCAACCATGCTGGCTCTTTTGATATATCATGTAATTGATTTAGATGACCAAAAACATTGCATAAATCACATCGAGGAGGGATAAATTCATATTCAACTCTAATATCCTTTCTGATTCCATCATGAAGTTGACCAGGAATTTCATCATGCAACTCATCTGCCACACCTATAGCTAAAAGCATTCTCACGTACCTTGTGATTCTTTTACTTGCCGAGTTATCATCAATATCTATAGGTTCTCCAATATAGCTACAAATCATAGACAATGCTGAATTTGACCATAACTCCATATCAAGGTTAAAAAGCTTAATCCAGATCTGCACCTTGTCTTTTGCAAAATTATTAAAATCATACCCTAGATGCTACTTTTCAATCAACAACAAATTACCAAAATAAGATTGAGTAGATGATTTCATTACCGCATCGTAATTTGTTGTATCTTCAAACTTAACAGTGAAATGAAAACCATCTACAATATGTACTACGAAATTACCTTTTGGTCTCCACACTTTACGAATATAGTCTTTTAATTTCGCCACCGATAGTCTAAATTCGATTGGATGCAATGCAATTGTATTCTGCCATACCTCTTTAGATTCATTATAAATCTCCTCTGGAATGGTTATAAAGCTAGATGAGGGTTTCAGGTATTTGAATGGCTTTAAATCTTTCGATTGATTAGGATTCTCATTAGATCCGGATGAATTAGAACTGGACTGAAAATTGTTGCAATTTGAATTTGAGGAAGAATTAGATTTGGGCGGGAGAGGATCCCGCGTATCCGCCATTAATTTGTGAAAAACATGTGAAAAAAGCTCTATATATACACACACATAGTGTTATATACAATATGCATATAAATATTTTTAACTACTTCTCTTATAAACATTTCAAATTGTAGGTTTCTTCTAAAAAAAATGTTTAAATATAAATGGGCTTTTTATAGATACTACATTTATCTTCTTGGTTTTAAAATCATAGTAGTCACACCAACATAAAATAGTGTCAACTATGCATGTGTAACCATTTGGCAGGAATCAGATAAACATAATGCATGTTATGTAAGCCATAATCTTACAAAGCTAGGGCCTACAAAGTTTTATGGCCCAATGGAACAAAGCCGCATTAGCGTTTAAATGGAAACTAAGTGACATATACACAATTTAATAATCATTCAAAATGGTCATCATTAAAACATGTACACGTGGACCTTAATACCAGAAGCATGTTAATAAAACCAGGCCCTATCATATATCATATAAACAATCCGAGCTTCAGAAACCATTTATACAAATTGACAGGCATAATCATGAATATGCTTTATGCGTACATTTATACAATACAGACAAAGTAACACAAGTTTGTTTGTTTTATTTATACATTTACATACATCAAAAGATACACTTCTTAAGTATTTATACTTACTGATACAGGCAGTAATAAAAATATATATAATTATACATGCAAACAACTTGATAATAAACAAGCCATACTTGTTTTTTTAACACATGCTTGCAGTAGTTCCTTCTGCCAACCCATGCTCTTATGTTGCCTCTTTTTATTTAAACATTTTCAGTGTTTAGGCTACCCCCTTACTTCCTTAAAGCGGCTGCTCATCATCTTGCATCATCATGTTTACCCAGATGCACACTTCAGTCATACTAACCTATAATATAGGATTGTTTTGGCCCAAATCTGCAAATATTACAGCAGATCCTACATCCACTGAAATTAAACAGTGCATCAAAGCATGCATTATATATATATATATTGCTACAACCCGAAAATCTGGGCCAGTTTAAAATTTTTATTTTGGCAATTTTAGCGAATTTTGAATATTTAAAATGGATTATTTTAAATAATATCGACGAGAAATTTATTTTGAATATAATTCGAACGTATATATATTTATATACGCCGTCGTTAGAATATAAATAATTTTATTTTAATTATAAATAGAATTGAAAATGGCGCGGTAGTTCGATAATTCGATTTCAAACTTCAATTGAACATACCGGGTGCAAAACAACCCGAATTTTAGTGAAACCAAAAATAATAGGATCTAATTGATGATATCTTTCCAACGAATCCGAAAAAATCAAAATTTTATAGCGGGAATCAAAAGATATGTCCAGTTGAAAATTCTGAATAGTCGCTATGAAATTCAGGCCCTTAAAAAAGGGAATTTTGCAAACGACCTCGGATTTTGACGAAACCACTTTTGTTGGATCCGCAGTGTCAAGTTATTGCTAGATTCCGAATTTCATAATTTTTCGAATCAATATGTGAGCGTGGCAAAGAAAAACGTGTTTGACCAGTTTTAGTTGATTTTAATCGACTGGAAAATGGTCATTTTCCAACGGTCTCAGAATTCGACGAAACTAGTTTTGTTAGGACCGTATCGTCAATACGAAGCTAGAAAATATTTTTCGGGAATTTTTAGAATTCGTATGTGACCCCAGTGTATTGAAATGCGCGTTTAAATTCAATATATAGAGTTATATGTTGATTTTGATGAAAACTGATCGAGACGATCAAATCAACCTACGATACATATCCCATTGTGTTCGGAATGGGGGTAATTAGCTATGGACGACAGGCGGTGGACCTCGTTTAGAGGTCGCATGTAAAAGTCAACTTTTTATAATTAAAATAAATTAAAAATTAAATCCTCTCTCCTTTCCCCTTAAATCACGTTGGCCCTCCCTTTTTTTATCAGTTGAAATCGATACCAGGAAAAAAAAAACCGAAGGATGGAGGAGCCCGTCACTCCTCCGATTGGAGCGTCACCGCGCTCTGAGGCGCGCCGCCACCGGCGTGGCTTGCCCCCAGTCCCCGCCTCCCTCTCCTCCGCCGTTCTCCTCTTTCCTCCTCCCTCTAGAACCCCGAATCCACCCTCACCCTTTGCCAGAGCCGACCGCCGTCTCCGCCGAGTCCACCTCCCCCCTCGCGCCCATCCTCTGATGAACCCCGCTCGAGCCTCGCGCCCCCTAGACCCGAACCCGCAACCGCCTGCACCGACCCACCCACCTCGACGCAGCCCAGCCGACCACCGCCCTGCCGCAGCCTCCAGCCCCCTCCGATCCCTCTTCTTCCCCCCCCATTCGCTGTAAGCTTTCATCCTTTTTTATTTTATTTATTTATTTTGTTTTATGTTAATTTATTTTAAATATTTTGTTAGTTTAATCTGATTTTCGTGAATAAGAAAATAGAAGAGATATGATTTAGAAAAGAGAAAAGATTTTATTCATGTAAAGAAGTAAAAATAAGATTTTTATATATTGAATAGCAAAGTAAAAATTAGATTTTTATATATTGAATAGCAAAGTAAAAATTAGATTTTTATATATTGAATAGCAAAGTAAAAATTCGATTTTTATATATTGAATAGCATAGTAAAAATTCGATTTTTATATATTGAATAACGAAGTAAAAATTCGATTTTTTATATATGTAGTGAATACGGGCAACGGAGGTGAACAAAAGGCGAGAACGACAAAGATTTCTATAAATGAAGTGTCGTGAAGTTGGATAGCTATCGGTGAGAACTTCTCACTCTAAATTCTCTTTTTCTAGTTATATATATATACTAGGATGCAGACGGTGTTTAGTAGCACCCGACACCCGTCATCCACAGACCATGGATGACTTGTTTGTTTAATTGTTTGGTTGCATAAATTAGTTAGATGATTTGATTTGAATTTGGTTGTTTGGTGAATTTGATTGATGTGTGAATGGCGTGGGCCTTCACTAGACCGGGGATAAGGCTAGGCCTCGTCCCGTTTCTAGTATCGTGCCGTTATGCCGCCGAAATTTTCTAAAATATGTTAGAAAAATAAAAATATCATTTTATTGAATAAATGAACTGAATAGAAATTCATGTGTTAGAATAAATTGTTTTATCGTTAAAAAAAAATATAATTTTTAACGTGAAAGTGAATAAATGATTATTTATAAACAAATCGGCCGATTTGTTTATATACACTGATTTGACTGATATTGATTGGATCGATAAATTTTACACGTCGCCCAACTGCACAACTAAAATCTGTGTTTGATTGTTTGAAACCCCACACGGGTGTTGGGATGAAATTTGAAGTTCACTCATCCTGATTGATTAAATATGTCGATCGATTGATTGACAGGCTGTTATAAGCGTTAGATATCTATATTTGATGCTTATACAGTGTAGTGCACTTTGGTTGATGGTTGATTTTTTTTCAATGCTATATTATACGTGTGATGGATGGAAATCCATATAATTAACATTATATAGTGATTGATTGGGCCTCATTCCAATCGGGAAAATAATGAATGTTATAAAAGAAAATTCATGTGTTGAATATAAAAATAGTCATGTGTTGACAATGTTCATGTGTTGAAAATATTCATGTGTTGAGTAAAATATTTTAAATAATAAAAATTACATCTTCATCATATTTACAATTAGAATCTACTTCACGGTGGAGTCTAATTGAAATCAAACGATAAATACCATAGTTTTATAAAATATTTTACATAACAAAAATAGTCGTGTGTTGAAAGAAATATAGATTCATGTGTTGAATAGAATAAATACTCATTTGTTGAATAAAATAAAGAAGTTTTTGAAAAATATAAAGCCGTGTGGATTAGAGATGCGCTATTTTGATGTGAACGATATTTATATCGATTTTATTCGTTTTACAATGAATATTGAAAAGTGATTTCAAAATCTAATATTTTGAAATGAAATTCAAATTGAATTAGATAAAAATTGAAATTGAAATTTTATTGAATCAATTTGAAATGAATTCGAATCGAATAGAAAATGAATTCGATTCGAATTGAATAGAAAATGAACTCAATTCGAATTGAATAGAAAACGAATTAGAATTTGAATTGAATAGAAAGTCAATTTGAATTCGAATAAAATTGAAATGAATTCGAGTTGAATTGAAATCCAATCGATTTGAAATTGAATATAGAAGTTGAAATGGTTTTGAAAACGAATTTAAAGCGATTTATAAAATACGTTTTAAAAAGGAAGTCGACGAAATATATATAATATATATATTATATATATAATGGCCTGAATAGAACGCGCCGCGCCGCGGCAGTTCGTGAATTTCAACCATTGGCTTCGAATTGACGTTGCGGGAGATCCGACCGTTGGATTCTCCTAAAACCGGAATCGTTGGGTTCGTATCAAAAAGAGCTTTCCAATGAATATTAGAAATTTGAAATCTAACGGTTGGATTTGGAATTATGTCCAAATCAAATTTGAAAAAGGTCGCTGTAAGTGCAGTTCGATAGCCGTTGATGGAAATCGACTGTACGGGCCTTGATAAAATTATTAAAAATATCTATAATTTGTGTAAAATCATAAGAAATGATTTGGGAAAAATTGGGCTGAAAAATTCCATATTTGAAAGGATAAAAATAGATTTTTATCGAAATGAACTAGTTTTGAACTAGAATTAAAATCAATTTATTTTTGAAATAAATAAATTGAAATTGAAAGTGATTTTAAAAATAATCAATATTCCCAATATGTGGATTGGACTGGAGTTGAATCGAAATTATCTTCGGGATATTTCGATGTTGGATTTCGTGACTATACAGATATTGTTATGGGAATTTGAAAGATATATTTTATATCGTTATTTCCAATACGAGATATGTTGGTTTCAGAATTTGATATTGAATATAAGCCGATATATTTCCTATTCAGAGCCTTGTATTTAACATCAAATGTGATTTGGGTTTATCGTGAATCGTGTTTTAGATGACGTTGGTTCTTTAACCCAGTTAAAGGCAAGATATCGATTTTTGAGAAGATTAAAACTAAGTAGAGTTTTAATGAATCTTTAATTAGATTAAAATGTGAATTGATAATTTAAATTATCAAATCTGAAAAGTGATCGAGAGTGGAGTATCACCAGTTTTGCTCCAAAGCGATAGTTAAATCTTTAACTAGATTTGAACGTGAAATGGTAATTAATTTTACCGATAACACCGTGGTGTTAGGAATGGAGTATCACCAGTTTTGCTCCATGGGATATATAGGTTGGGATTGGGAAATAAAATAAATAATTACTTCGGTGTGGTTCGCTAATCCCGACTAGTTTGAAATGATATCCAAAGGAAGATTAAAGAATAAATTTAGAAGAATTTATCTTGGATAAAATTAATGGGAACCTTTCCCTAAGAATGTGATTTTGGTGAATAAAAGACTATTCTGAATTGGAATGAGGCGTTTGTGGTGTTTGTGTAACATTCGTTTATTATATACGTGGGTTATTCAGAAAGGCCAGGTTTATACCCATTCTGAATAACCGATTCGACGAGATATCGAAGATGAAGACGGTGGTTGAAGACTGGAAGTCTTCACATCGTTTGGGTGATTACTGATGATCTTGATTGGGCTGTACACCCAGGATGAGGGAAACAGTTGGTGATCGTCCAGACGTACTTGGAGATGGATGGATATGCGAGGAAAGTGCCTCCGGTTTCGTTCAGACCCAGAGCGAACTTGTAAATGGATTGTGTGTCTGACATTGGATTTTATTCTGTGTTGATTGATCTCTATTAAATATACATCTGCTTGGCGGCGGAGAATTTATTCTCTTGCTTAACGCCCTTCTCTGAGACGTACGAGCTCAGAGGTTGTATATCGATGGACATCAGTCGCATGGAGTGAATTGCCAGTGTGGCACACATAAGTGGCAATTGATCAAGGCTTTTGTTGAAAAGCAAAGTCTTGTGGTTGATGATCAAAGCACGGCCTGTGCGGCGTAGCTTTGTGTATAACGTGAATTCGCGAGCCTCACACCTCGGTATGAGTCAAAAACGGGATACGGACCCAAGGAGTGCACGACGTTTCTTTCTAGCTAGGGTGGTGTCAGTGACCTACCAGCCCTGACATTTATATACTTTTCACCTGTGTGTTTGTTGGATACGAGGCGCCTCGGATATAGGTCTGTAAGGACCGGGAAACGTGTGTTCAGGAATAACTAATCCTCAAAAGTAAGAGAGGACCGGCCTTGGAGGTTCCAAAGGATCAGAGTGGGGTCCTGAGGCATTGCTAGAGTGTCTCGAACGCGGAGAGGAGTTTGCCCCTTGCCTCGGCTCAAGACGGAATCCAATTTCCAATACGTGATATTGCGGTTTTAATTGTAGAACTAGTATGGCGACATGATAGATGGTACCCATGCCGCCTATGATTGATATTTATGATTGAATTTTTTTGACACTATACACCTATGATAGTATCAAATGATTTGTTTTAAACGTATCAAGCATTATTTGGCTATTATAAGGGAAAACCCTACCCTCCGGCTTGCGTTGCATTATGTGATGGGACCTGGGTCTTATAATAGCTTCATTTTTCCAAAGAGCATTGCGCTGTTTTGTATATGCACTAGTATTCTTGGGAGGAAACCCGTTCCGTGTTATACGGCGTGGTCCCTTGGATTACTCTCTTTTAAAGTAAAGTTTTAAATAACTGTTTTAGTTCTCACACCAGTCACATGACTGACTTGGAGTTTATTGTTTTAATCTAAACTCTGGGTGCCCCTATTTTCCACACGAGCAGCTAGTAGTTTTGGTTTTGCAGATTTATATCCACAGGGTCCTGATGTACAGCTGGAACGATGCTCGGAAAGCTCTGTATCCGTGCATTACTTCTAGTTGTGTTTTTGTATTATTTTCCGCTGCAATGTATTTAAATGTAATTTAAATCTCTGATATTTGTTGAATGTAATTTATTCATTTATACTCTGTATATTCTTGTATCTGATGGAATTGTTGTAATAACAATGAAATGTTCTTCCGTCTGCGTTCTATTTTGTCTTGTACTCAATTCTATCCGTGCTTTCCTTCACGGGGAAGTTCGGGTCGTCTCATATATATATATATATATATATATATATATATATATATATATATATATATATATATATATATAACACCGTTCAAACTCTACTATATATATCAAATATATAAGTGAGAAACACAAACCAAATTTGCACATGCAAGGGTGTTAAGTTGCAAATCAATTTTGCAGTGATACATTTGAACATAAACATCATGTTTCAGTATGAAAGATGTGTATCAAATATATATATATATATATATATATATATATATATATATAACACTGCTCAAACTCTACTATATATATCAAATATATAAGTGATGAACACAAACCAAATTTGCACATGCAAGGGTGTTAAGTTGCAAATCAGTTTTGAAGTGATATATTTGAACATTAGCATCATGTTTTAGTATGCAAGATACGTATCAAATATATATATATATATATATATATATATATATATATATATATATATATATATACACACACACACACATAAGTGTGAAATAAGTGCGAAGCCATGCTTCGCACACAAATCTAAGAAAATTTTATTAGAAATTGTGTTGTAATAGAGAAGAACAGTTGTTTCTAACTTAAGTGTATTTAAAAAGTAAATAGGAAATAGGATTGGTTTTGCACGTCTAAATGGTGCCATTTGCATAGTTATAATAATATTCAATTAATAAGTTATGCTGAGTGGAACAGCAGGTACCCATTTCAATACGGTTTAGAGGGAATGGATGCATAAAATGTCGAAGACAATATAGTGCATAAAATGTCGTAAACAAAACTATTGTTTATAAAATAGAATATTATCATAGAAGTTTTTCAAAATATAATTAGGAAGTTATTTACGTTATTTGTGTTGGATGTGTTATTATGATATCTGGAAGTAATGGGATTTCCAGGTAGCGGACGTTATAATGGGATTTTGCACGGTGATGTTGATTATATTGAAGGAAAAAAAAAACTGAATATAGAAATGCAGTATGGTGACAGTAGGAGTTTGTTGAAACCACATTTTTGTGGTGTAACGTGACTCTATCCACCGATTGGTGGATAGAAGAGAACCCTATATGGAAACCTCTGAATTCCACCTCGGCCACCGTGACACCATAGAATGTGGTGTCAACAAACTCGATCTCGTATGGTGAGGTGCAGAAAAAGGTGAAACAAAAACAAAAATAACATCTATTACTTTAATTGTAAAGCAGGAAAATGGTCCTGCTGATGTGGACATTCCTCCTGTACAGCGTTTTGAACTACTCAATCCTCCGTACTCCTCTTCTTCTTCTTCTTCTCTTTTTTTTTTTTTTTTTTTTTTTTTTTTTTTTTTTTTTTTTTTTTTTTCAAAAATCGCACGATCTTCGAAACCGATTATACCCAACAAAAAAAAAAGGAACATTCGAATCCCTTCCCCTTCTCTCTTACTGCCTTCTTCACCGATTCGCTGGTCCACACTACACAAGACTGCATCTGGCGATGTCAACCTAAATCTCTACGTCATTTCCTGTGATCCTCCAACTCCTCGTGCTTTTCCTTATCTTTTCACCGATTTCCCACAAATCCCACTTCTTCCGTGATTTTCAACTTCTGTACTTCTTCCAACTTATTACCTCATCCATTCCGCCACTAATTGTTAACATTCCACCCGTATTAACTTCTCCGACGGTGGAAAACACTTTTGGTTTTCTATTTGTTTCTTTCTTCCGCTAACTGCACGTTCTGGTTTGCTTGCAGGTTTCTGTCGAAGCCGTGTTTATCACCTCCTGTGCTGTTGTGTGCAGGTTAGACATTTCAACCTCTTATTATTTTCCCCCATTTTTCCGCCAGTCCGATTGATAAATTGTGAATGTTTGATTTCACGTCAACATGGTTTACTGCGTTTACATCACGTTTTAGTTATACCGCACTAAAGTTTTTACGATATCATGATTATTAACTACTTCTGATGCTACCGATTTGTTGTTTGATATCACTGTTGTATTCATATTGAGAACCGTTGTTAGACAAAATAGTTACTTCCTGTTGCTTTTTTGCAATTTATATGTTGCCCTCAACTACGGTTTTGTTCATAGTAACAGGTGACATTATATGCATCAATTGGCGTTTCTCTGTATGGTTTGCTTCACATTACTGATATATTTTTTTTATTTTTTTTGGCAAGGCCGACGGTGTTAAGTGGACCCCTACCATTTTTATTAATGCACCGGGGAAAAGAGGTTACAACAGACATAAGATGACGTAGAAACACAGTGCAAAAATCACTAGAAGACAACAAAGAAAGAACACTTATTACAAAACTAATTACTTCATCATAGAAGCCTCTGCAGAATGCCTGGGTCAAATGTGAAGTTCAGAAGTCTCATTCCATTTCGTATATCATGTTTAGCGGTCCTCCTTATCTGCTCACTTGTCTTTGCTTGCATTGGATTAAAAATCCTTACATTCCTCTCTCTCCAGATAACGGCTGTGTATTTCTTGAGCATGTAGCATAGAACTCTCCCTCTCACTCTTTTCCTACTCGTCATTTTCTCTAGCATACTCCACTCATGAATGCTGTCCTACTTAGCTTCATGACTTCCTACAGCAGATGTTAGCTCTTCCCACAATGGAAAAGTGGTCGTACACTCAAAAAACAAATGCCCAACAGTTTCAACTTGCTCGTTGCACATCGCACAAGACTGGTTGATATTCATCCCCATACCATACAGCTTTGTCCTGGTTAATAAAGCTTTGTTTAGGATTTTCCACAGCAGCAGATTTTCTTTAGCGTCATTATCCCTACTCCACACTTTTCTATGCCACCTGCATTTGGGCATGGCGTGAAATCCGCTAAGGTAGTCGTACATGAGCTTGATACTAAATGCCAATCCCCTATTACCCCATGCTGTTCTACGGTCAGATGCTAAGCCTACCTTGATGTGCCTCGCTCTATTCCACAGCAGGTTGATACTCGGCACTGAGGAATGAGGTAGACATATCACATTGTTGTGTATAAAAGCGTTGACTTTCTTGTTGTCACTCAATGCTGTCACCGCAACTTCCATGTCGGAGAGCTCTTTGCTAAGTATTAACCCTTTCTCTAACCACGGATCATGCCACAAACTAATATTCAAAGCTCTGTTCACCGAGTATTTGAATGTAGGCAACACTTTATCACGAAGTTTTAGGATACATCTCCACGTCCAACTTATGTTTTGAGGTTGCTTCATCGTCCAAAAGTTCTTTTCTTTCACCACGTTTTGTTTCGACCATGTTACCCAAAGGCTATCTTGACCATTCAAAAACATGTCCATGTGTTTTATTATTGCTGCCTTATTCCACAAGACCATATTAACAAGCCCAAGGCCTCCTAAGCTTATGGGTTTTTCTAACACATCAAATGCTACAGGCGCTATATATCTGCCTACAATCCTCCCTTTAAAAAAAATATTTTATTAGTTCTGATCGTACCATTTTGATCACTTTGGCTGGTAGTAAGAATGTGCGCGCCCAATATCCTTGCATAGCAAACACCACCGACTTAATTAGTGTAAGACGCCCTGCTTGACTTAACAATCTGGTCGTCCAAAAGTTGGAGCAGTGATTCTAGAAACCAATGGCAAGCACTGACTTTTTGTAATCATTGCGGTTGTAAGTGGGAGACCAAGGTATGAGATTGTTTCATTATTACTGCTGAGTCCAGTTCTAATATGCAAAGCATTTAAACCACTTTCAGAAAGCCCCGCTGTTTTCATATCAGATTTGTCAATGTTTATTTTCAATCCTGTCATCATGTAAAAGTGTTCCAATGTTTCAAGTATCGAATTAACAGTACCCGTGTCAGGGGTACAGAAGATAACCAAATCATCCGCGAACATTAATGATGAAATTCTAGGGTCTTTGCATCGTGGGTGAAGTTTAAAGCTACCATCATCAATTTTTTCGTTCAACATTCGAGTAAGCATCTCCATAATCATAATAAATATGTATGCCGAAAGCGGGTCTCCCTGCCTTATTCATTGCCGACTACCAAAGTATCCAACTACATGACCATTAACTAAAATAGAAAACCTCGCCGTAGAAATGCAGCATTCTATCCAAGTGACAAATTGATGCGGGAAATTCATGTACCCCATAATACGAACTATAGAGTCCCATTGTAGCATATCGAATGCCTTCATTATGTCCAGCTTGAACATGGCGCGGGGAGTTGCATTACTTTTGGTATATCCGTTGAGGAGCTCATGCGATAATAGGACATTGTCCAAAATGTTTCTACCTGGAAGAAAAGGCGCCTGGTTGGATGATATGAGGTTGGGTATAACTGCTTTCAATCTTGTTGCAATAACCTTGGAGATGCATTTGTATATTGTATTACAGCAGGATATAGGTCTGTTATCGGACACTTTTGTTGCGTTTTTGATCTTAGGGATTAAGGCAATGTTAGTGTTATTAAAGGAGTGGTTCATTGTTGCTTTCTTGAAGAATAATGACACTGCATCGCACACATCTTGCGTTATGATCGACCAACATTTGATGTAGAAGTATGCGTTAAAACCGTCAGGTCCTCCTGCGGATTTCTTATTTAAAGAGAACATTGCGCGTTTGATTTCTTCACCTGTTACCTCTATACAGGTAGATTGAAAGTCTGCACTCGACAGTCTCGGAAGAATATGAGGGTTTATCAATTCAAGGTCAGGAAGGAAGTTTTCTTTGTTCCCTAAAAGCTCTCCAAAGTGTGTTATAAGTGCATTTTCTACTTCATACTGTGAGTTTGCTATATTACCGTGTTTGTCAACAATTGTTACCATATTTTCTCTACACTGCTTATCCTTTAGAGAAGCGTGAAAGAAAGCGGTGTTGCAGTCCCCCTCAAGCTTCCATTTCAGTCTAGATTTCAGCTTTATCATAGCTTCTTCAATCTTCAAGGCTTCTTGGTATTGAGTAGTAATGTATGTTTCCATGCTTGAGTGAGTCGTATTTGAAGGGTCCACCATCATAGTAGTTTGTATTTCTTCTAACGTGGTTCTCCGAATTGTAACTTGTTTGCTGCCATTTCCAAACCTCTCTTTCGCCCATGTTTTTAGTACCATTTTGCAGTTCTTCAGCTTGACCAGCAAAACTTGCATAGGGTTACCGAAAACAGGCCTCCCCCACACTTCTTTCACAACATTGAAGAAGTCAGGTTCATGAGCCCAGTTATTAAAAAAATTGAAACTTGAGGCATTTTTCATGTCCACACCAGTGAGTGTTAGGATGACAGGGGAGTGATCAGAGAGTAGCGGGGGTGGTCGATTGCAAGAGAGGGCAGGCTATAATGTCCCGAAAATTTGGACGAATCAATTATTTGTTGTTGAATATTTGAATTGGATTTAGTCAAATTTAGTCGGATATTTGAATCTGAATTTGTAATCCGATTGAAAATATGAAAGTGTTGAATTTAAAATAAACAAATAAACGTAGTGGATGTTAATCGAGTGGAAAATTTTATTTGTGGATATCGGCTTGAATACGCTTGTATTTATAAAGAAATTAAAATTTACGTCTCATGTTTGGAAGCGAACAAAGTTGTTTGTAGACAAAAGAAATAAATCAGTTAACCGTTAAATAATTTAAAAATTAAACGTAGATAAGCTTTTCCCAAATATTACCTACCTGAAACACCACCTTCCTCTGTAAAATACTCGCCGACCTATAAACTGAAAATGCAGACTCCCTAAAACCTACTGAGCGACGTTGTTCTTATCACTTTTCATTTTCCTTTATAAAATCATGCCTCACTCCATTCTTTCAGCAAAAAAATCAATCCTCCTTTTCTAATTTATAATGGCGTTTTCCCCAAAATCTGAATCTCGTTCCTCTCCCTTTAAATGTCTTCTACCAGCAGAAAATCCTTGTTCCCATTCCCAAATCAATAGGGAAAACAAATCGGGTTTTTCCCCCAAATCTAAATTTCCTTAACCCTAATGGCCACCGCCCCTTTCAGATCTAATCCACCATCGTTTCGCACCACCACAAATCGAAGATGAACCACCATCGTTTCCCCTCGTCCAAGCACGTTTGCACCGCCTTCAGATCCGATTACCCTGACGAGTTCTAGTGCCACCTGCATACGCCAAGTATTGCGAGACCAACTTTCCTCCACCGCAGCAGCGTTCGTCAGTCGCTCCACCAATGCAAAGCCAGCAAAGTTGCTTCCTTTCTTATCGTAGCTATCGCCTTCTTTCTGCTGCACTTAAGGTGAGTATTTATACTCACAATTGATTAATCACTGTTTCAAGTAACTTAATTTCAAGATAAACTAAAATATGATAGTTAATCTCGTTTGTCTTGAGGCTTGTTGCGTGATTTTGGTGCGTATTAACCAGGGCTGTGGCTCAAAATTATCACACGATGGTTCGGCTTGATGCGTGATTTACTTGCCTGTTTTGTTACCTTGATTTGGATTGACTTGGCTTTGACTGTGTTTGTATGATTTGCTGGAAATCAATTCATTTGGTTATCTAGCCCTATATATATTGTGATTTTATATTTTGATATGGAGTACAATCTAAAGTATTGTTATTCATCTCAATCACATTTCTTAAAGGAATATACTGGAACCAAGTCAAATTGTATTAGAACTATATTCTGTATTCTTAAGGAAATATGTTTTAGAATGTTTTATAATTGACATGAAATTCGAGAAATATGTATTAGAATAATCTATACATTGACATAAAAATTTGAGGATAAGGTAGCCGTAATGTTGATCAGCAATCATCATAGTTTAAATGGATAAACACCTGCCTGAAAGAAGAAAAGGAAAAAAAATAGGGTATCCATTTTACAGTAGGTGTAATTTTACTTAAAACCTTTAGGAACTACACCATGCAAAAACCATATTCAAACCTTAATACTATTTGTTATAACAATGCATTGTTATCATCAGTACATGATATTATGTTTCCATGCATTGATCACTGTTAAAAACTCTCCCTCGATGTTAAACTGCTTTGTAATCATGCTGGTCCGGCTCACTTTGTTACCGGATTTGAATTTATAATCCACCCTTGATCACCTGATAACATGTCACATGTTTGAATGGGGGGAATGTTTTTTATTGGAACCATTCTGTTTAGCTTAAATGGCAATACATCTAAATCTGTCACGTGACTCATGAGTGATAGCCACACCTGTAGGAAATTTCTTTGCCTTATGAAATTGATACCATCCATTCTAGATGCCATTGTACATGTTCATGAATACATGTTGTCATTCTTGGTTAAGGGTTAGAAAACATATACCGGTCTATGATATTTGCTTCCATCAGTGAATGCACATGTTTCCTGTCATCAGTATCACGTTGCTGAAATCATTTGTTCATGAATACATGTTGTCTTTGATTGGAACATGACCTGCTTGTTAAATACACTTGCTGCCGAGTTGTTTGTTTTGCTATCTTTGGCACCACTTGCACTTGTATATGACAGTAATACCATTTTACTTGCTGCCATGTGTACCCTGCCCATTCATGTGATCTCCGCTGCATTTGTTATTATGACTTCGGGTATGTTGAGGCAGTGCACACATGTACATGTACATGTGTGTACATGCATGCTCCTGTAGTCAGGGTCCCTGGAAAATAAATGGATGTAATCTAGTTGCTACATAACTGTGTATTTGGCATTTGACTTACAATCGATGTAAGGATTAACGATTATATTTAGTGTCTATTGAAATTAATTTACTTGAACTATGATTAATCCTGACTCGAGTATTTTTATGTTTTTGCATGAAATGCTCGAGTCAGACCTGAGCATTTCAGATTTAGATATTACAGCGGGGAATTCGAAGAATGGCGAAGCTGGGGATTCTGAAGACGCGCACTCTGAAGATTTCAAACAGTAAAGATTTTCATGTATTTAAATTTATTTTCAAATTCCGCTGTACTGAAAATCTTGTATTCAAAATTTCTGATTATCAATAAAAGTTTATTTTGCTGTTCAATGCCATGTTTATTCAGTATTTATGTATCGATTCTTTTTTTTAAACTCAGTAAGCTAAATAACGGTCCGTCGATTTGAACGTTTTAAGTTGGTTTAAATACCGATTTGGAATGGTCAAAATGGCGGGACGTTACAGTTGGTATCAGAGCTTTGGTTTATTCAAAGCTTAGCTTATTGAGTTTAAAAACAGATCTTGAAAATAAAGCGATTTTGAAAAATAATTATTTTTGAAATATCAAATATTTTGAAACTAGTGTTTTGGAATTAATATAGCGGAAATGAAAATTTATTTTGAGATTTAAAATTTTGTTCGGAATCCCCAGTCTTCAGAAGTCTTCGAATCCAGGTTTGCGAGAATTATTCTTCAATAAGTTCCCCTAGGATTTGAATCTAGAATCCATCATAGGATGGTATCTAGGATAGATAGGAGAGAATCAACGAATTAATTTCGTTAAGCGTGAATTTTAGAAATCAAAGATGACTGAAGTTGATAGTAAATGAGAATTCAATTCGAATAGAAAAAGGAAATTTGAAATCATTTCAAAGAAGAAACGATGAATTTTGTTAAGAATATAAGTTGATGAAAAATCAAATAAAAAGGGTTAAGTGAATAGATGACGATGTTTTATTTAACATTTGTTTAAATCAAACTAACAAATTTAGAGATGTTGCAAGAATAAAGTATATTCTCGATAGAAAATAAAGCTCTGTGAATATATGGAAATATTTTCCGGTGACAATAAATGATTTTTAAGAATGGAGAAAATGAATAGAACAATTGGAAATATTTTCAAAGGATAGTGAGAGGTTAACATGATTCAGAATAACAAGAACTGAAGAACAAAGAGCTACGTCGAAGACGAAGGAGGGCAGAACGTAAAGAGAAGGGGAATTGTAAATTGAATCCGAGAATTTCGTAAACAATGATTGATAAGAAATTAAGAAGTGGAGTTAAGGAATTTAGAAACTGACTAAAGATTAGTTAAGTTGAATAGTTTTCTGAGTATTGATCTGATGTTGGTTTCGGCCTTCGGGGTTGATACTTAGGGAATTGTTCGCTTGTTAATTTACGGTCGAGGGATGTGAATGTGAAGAAGTGATAATGCATGAAGGAAAATTGGTGATAAGAAGAATTTTTTTGGAATCTTGAGAATAAAGTTGTGAATGAAATGATGAATTTAGTAATTAGAGATTTGGAAGGAAATTTGATTTGTAACCAATAGAGTCATAAATTCGAGTTAAAGGAAATATTAGATATCTGAATTGGATAAGAGATCAAAACTGAAATTGAATGGAGATTTGAGAATGCTCGATGTGAGATAGTGGATATAGAAATTTTCAGAACTTATATGAGAAATGCATAAAAATATAGCGAAGTCGAGAACTATTGATTTGAAAGGTAATCGATTAAGATAAAATCTTATATAACGGAGTTTATATAAGACGAGATGTTTGAAATATGATTTGGAAATTAAATCTTATGTAAGTTCACATAAGTATGATTTATGAGAAGTATGAAATAAAATACTATATGTATATAGTATCGTGTGTTTTTCAAAATAAAGATAAGGAAAGTACCTTCCTTCTCTATGAAATTCGAGCTTAGCTGAGATATGCTGCTGGTGGTAGTAGGTTGTCCGGACATAAAACTCATGAGTTGCCATTGAGCACGACTGCTAGCGTAATTCGCAGGGCTGCAGATAGCCTACGGCGGTCGGATGTTTCCTGAGGGAATCAGGCATACCATTGTGATAGCTGCGATCTAGAGTCGTTTGAATTCGACCGTGTAGCGGAATTCGCAGGGCTGCAGATAGCCTACGGCGGACGGATGTTTCTTGGGGGAACCAAGCGTAATCATTTTGACTGCTGCGATCTACAGTCGAATTTGTAAGGGCGTAATCCGCAGAGCTGCGAAAGCTTACGGGTACGGATGTTTCCTGGGGGACCCAGGCGTAACCATTGTGTACCTGCGGTCCACAGTATTTGAGATATCTTAGTGATAGTGAGCCACCTGTTTGATGCAGCAGTTAGTCTTCGTGACTTGATTGGTCTTCGTGACCTGATTTGTCTTTGGGACTTGTTTTGTTCTCGTGACTTGAAGTATGTTCATAATTCCTTGATCTGTTCCGTGATTCTGAGACAGAGCAATCAACGCTCAGTGACATCAGAATGTCTTTTGATTCCAAAAATATATTCTGTTGTTTTGTTTATGACGAAATTCGCAGGGAAGTGAATTCCTACGGATACGGATGTTTTCTGGGGGATCCAGACGAAACCATTGTGTATCTGCGATTCATGAACAATCAACAGATCAATATCACATTGGTACTTTCCGTATCTGTTTTCAAAAGAACTTTTGAAATATTTTCACTGGGAGTTGAAGCAAGGATATTTAGTACTTAGAGATTTTAGTCATGCGCCCGGCCAGCGTATGCCTAACATCTGTGAGAACAACAATAGACTTGTCGAACTTCGAGTTATCAAATCAATAATTTGAAATTTAAAATGTGCTTAACTAAATAAGTTAGAAAATTTCGAAGTATTTTTAAATCCATGGCTTTGGAACGATAATAAAAATATTTTCCGCATGAATTTTATATAAAGGTTATAAAAAGAAATTGGGATCTTTGAAAATTTTCAAGTCGAAAATTTGTACCTGGAATCTAAGAAGATTGGGTTGAGAGTTGCTAAGTCTAGATCCATTACAGTTGCAAGGGTAGATAAGTAACGTTGGTAGATGATGTTTGAAATGAAATTTGAAATAATTGAGATGCATAAATCCAGTTTATGCAGAGAGATTGAATTTAAGAAGAGAATGGTTTTGAAAAGAAATTGATTTTTTCGAGTTAATTGAGTACGATGGATAAAGAAGAAAAAAAAACATCGATGACTTAAATATCGATATTTAAATTGGTTGTGGGGAAATTTAACACAAATGTGAAAATTTGAAGTATATATTGGTAACTCTAACGATCTTTCCTTTTCGAGGACGAAAAGTTTTAAAGGGGGGAAGAATGTAATGTCCCGAAAATTTGGACGAATCAATTATTTGTTGTTGAATATTTGAATTGGATTTAGTCAAATTTAGTCGGATATTTGAATCTGAATTTGTAATCCGATTGAAAATATGAAAGTGTTGAATTTAAAATAAACAAATAAACGTAGTGGATGTTAATCGAGTGGAAAATTTTATTTGTGGATATCGGCTTGAATACGCTTGTATTTATAAAGAAATTAAAATTTACGTCTCATGTTCGGAAGCGAACAAAGTTGTTTGTAGACAAAAGAAATAAATCAGTTAACCGTTAAATAATTTAAAAATTAAACGTAGATAAGCTTTTCCCAAATATTACCTACCTGAAACACCACCTTCCTCTGTAAAATACTCGCCGACCTATAAACTGAAAATGCAGACTCCCTAAAACCTACTGAGCGACGTTGTTCTTATCCCTTTTCATTTTCCTTTATAAAATCATGCCTCACTCCATTCTTTCAGCAATAAAATCAATCCTCCTTTTCTAATTTATAATGGCGTTTCCCCCAAAATCTGAATCTCGTTCCTCTCCCTTTAAATGTCTTCTACCAGCAGAAAATCCTTGTTCCCATTCCTAAATCAATAGGGAAAACAAATCGGGTTTTTCCCCCAAATCTAAATTTCCTTAACCCTAATGGCCACCGCCCCTTTCAGATCTAATCCACCATCGTTTCGCACCACCACAAATCGAAGATGAACCACCATCGTTTCCCCTCGTCCAAGCACGTTTGCACCGCCTTCAGATCCGATTACCCTGACGAGTTCTAGTGCCACCTGCATACGCCAAGTATTGCGAGACCAACTTTCCTCCACCACAG
Source organism: Allium sativum (assembly GCA_030737875.1). Lineage (NCBI taxonomy): Eukaryota > Viridiplantae > Streptophyta > Magnoliopsida > Asparagales > Amaryllidaceae > Allium > Allium sativum. The sequence continues at coordinate 661,087,955 of CM060920.1, forward strand.
CAGCGTTCGTCAGTCGCTCCACCAATGCAAAGCCAGCAAAGTTGCTTCCTTTCTTATCGTAGCTATCGCCTTCTTTCTGCTGCACTTAAGGTGAGTATTTATACTCACAATTGATTAATCACTGTTTCAAGTAACTTAATTTCAAGATAAACTAAAATATGATAGTTAATCTCGTTTGTCTTGAGGCTTGTTGCGTGATTTTGGTGCGTATTAACCAGGGTTGTGGCTCAAAATTATCACACGATGGTTCGGCTTGATGCGTGATTTACTTGCCTGTTTTGTTACCTTGATTTGGATTGACTTGGCTTTGACTGTGTTTGTATGATTTGCTGGAAATCAATTCATTTGGTTATCTAGCCCTATATATATTGTGATTTTATATTTTGATATGGAGTACAATCTAAAGTATTGTTATTCATCTCAATCACATTTCTTAAAGGAATATACTGGAACCAAGTCAAATTGTATTAGAACTATATTCTGTATTCTTAAGGAAATATGTTTTAGAATGTTTTATAATTGACATGAAATTCGAGAAATATGTATTAGAATGATCTATACATTGACATAAAAATTTGAGGATAAGGTAGCCGTAATGTTGATCAGCAATCATCATAGTTTAAATGGATAAACACTTGCCTGAAAGAAGAAAAGGAAAAAAAAATAGGGTATCCATTTTACAGTAGGTGTAATTTTACTTAAAACCTTTAGGAACTACACCATGCAAAAACCATATTCAAACCTTAATACTATTTGTTATAACAATGCATTGTTATCATCAGTACATGATATTATGTTGCCATGCATTGATCACTGTTAAAAACTCTCCCTCGATGTTAAACTGCTTTGTAATCATGCTGGTCCGGCTCACTTTGTTACCGGATTTGAATTTATAATCCACCCTTGATCACCTGATAACATGTCACATGTTTGAATGGGGGGAATGTTTTTTATTGGAACCATTCTGTTTAGCTTAAATGGCAATACATCTAAATCTGTCACGTGACTCATGAGTGATAGCCACACCTGTAGGAAATTTCTTTGCCTTATGAAATTGATACCATCCATTCTAGATGCCATTGTACATGTTCATGAATACATGTTGTCATTCTTGGTTAAGGGTTAGAAAACATATACCGGTCTATGATATTTGCTTCCATCAGTGAATGCACATGTTTCCTGTCATCAGTATCACATTGCTGAAATCATTTGTTCATGAATATATGTTGTCTTTGATTGGAACATGACCTGCTTGTTAAATACACTTGCTGCCGAGTTGTTTGTTTTGCTATCTTTGGCACCACTTGCACTTGTATATGACAGTAATACCATTTTACTTGCTGCCATGTGTACCCTGCCCATTCATGTGATCTCCGCTGCATTTGTTATTATGACTTCGGGTATGTTGAGGCAGTGCACACATGTACCTGTACATGTGTGTACATGCAAGCTCCTGTAGTCAGGGTCCCTGGAAAATAAATGGATGTAATCTAGTTGCTACATAACTGTGTATTTGGCATTTGACTTACAATCGATGTAAGGATTAACGATTATATTTAGTGCCTGTTGAAATTAATTTACTTGAACTATGATTAATCCTGACTCGAGTATTTTTATGTTTTTGCATGAAATGCTCGAGTCAGACCTGAGCATTTCAGATTTAGATATTACAGCGGGGAATTCGAAGAATGGCGAAGCTGGGGATTCTGAAGACGTGCACTCTGAAGATTTCAAACAGTAAAGATTTTCATGTATTTAAATTTATTTTCAATTTCCGCTGTACTGAAAATCTTGTATTCAAAATTTCTGATTATCAATAAAAGTTTATTTTGCTGTTCAATGCCATGTTTATTCAGTATTTATGTATCGATTCCTTTTTTTAAACTCAGTAAGCTAAATAATGGTCCGTCGATTTGAACGTTTTAAGTTGGTTTAAATACCGATTTGGAATGGTCAAAAAGGCGGGACGTTACACAGGCCAGATGTTGAAGGCTGGAGGGTTGCAGAACACACGGTCGATTAGGGAGAAAGTTCTCGGACCCTCTCGCTTTTTGTTGTTCCATGAGTAAGGTTGACCAGTGAACTTAATATTGATCAAGTTCGCATCTACTATGGTTTTCTTGAGTGGTAAAATTTCAGCATTGGATAGAGGGTTTCCCCCGTGTCTTTGCGTGACATCGTAGCAACAGTTGAAATCTCCAACGACAAACCATGGGGTTGTTGGTTGGATGAGGGTAGGTAGATCATCAAGAAGAGTTTGCCTTGCAAGGGAGTTGTTTGCTGCATAAATAAAGGTTACGTGGATAGGGATGTTTTGATTAAGAAAGCTTGTCTGGCAGTGAATCATTTGTGATGTGAAATTTAGCTGGTTAATGTGGATCACAGAGGGGTTATAAAGAACCATTATTCTTCCATAAGGTGTTGCATCTAGGTTGTTGAGAAGCTTCCAAAAAGGGTTAATATACTTTGAAGCTCTCAATGTTAATTCCTTATTCAATTTTGTTTCCAAAATTGCCAGTGCGCACAGTTTATTCTCGGCAATAAGTAGTTTACATTGGTCTAACTTGATGTCTTCATGGCATCCTCGAACATTCCAAACACCTAATGTTTGCCGCATGGCTAAACTGTAGGTGGGAACGGTATTTCGAATCTCTTGCTCCTTAGCATATGGTTGTGGGATGCAGGAGCGGTTTGTTTCTTATCTAAGCTTGCTAATACGTGTTTGGGGGTTGCGGTGTCTGAAGGTGGTGATCTAAAGGATGGTGGTGGTTTCAAGTTGATGTAGGGGTTTGATTTTGGCATCTTGTCAATATATGGTGATTTTGGTTGCATGGGGGCTGGTTCAAAGGTAGTAATGGACGTTGACTCTTGAATGAGAGGAGTTGCATGTGAAGCATTTAAGTTTGGGTTGGCATAATGTGGGTTTCCTTCCACATTCACATGATTTAACTGCTCTTCATTTTGATCACTACTAACCATTGTGGTACCTTTTCCTTTGTCAATGCTTCTATGTTTCTCTATTTCTTCCGGTGCCTCCTTTTCTTTTTCTTTAATTGTTGTTCCTACTACTCCTTCCATCACAATCTCTCTAATTATTTCATACAACCTAATTACTTCGTCCTCTTCATCTTCCAAGACCACCTATTCAAGTGCTTCAATAACGTGAGTTTCCAGTGCATTAACCTTATTACTATTGTCTTGAACAAGTAGCTGCTCCACAATGGGCATTACGTAGTTGCTTGCTCCTTCAATGTACTCTTCATCTATATTTACCATCATGGCTTCTTCCTCACTGTCTTCCGAATATTCTTGTACTAATTCTCCCTCCTCCAGCACTTGATATCTGTTCTTCTTTTCTATCACATGGTTCATCATTTTGTTATCATTTTTCCAGTTTCCTCTACTTCTTACAGTCTCTACTTTTTCTCTTGTCCCCATCATTCCTTTGTTTTTCTTATTAGCAACTACTTTCTAATGCTGAGCACTTGTTTTGTTTTGAACATATGACTTGTACGGCACTTGCCCTCTGACATGTTCCTTGATCACATTTTTTTCTTTCCCTTTTGTTTCTTTCGCAAAGTTGAAACTTTCTTGAGTAGTGTCACATTTCGAGCTAACGTGTCCAAAAGCTTTGCATTTAACGCATATGTCTGGCTTCCACACGTATTCTACGTAAATTCTTTGAACTCCACCCTCTACTGTTTTCAACAGGAAATCATTAACTAATTCCTTGTCCGATTTAACTTCTATCAAACACTTAGCATATTGTAAACGCTGCCTACTTTCCGTCATCTCATCCATACAAAGAAGTTTACCCAGCATGGAGCTAATCCAATTAATCCCGAAATTAGACCACCCAAAAATAGGTAAATTATATAACCTTACCCAAATAGGCACTGATTTTATATTACCCTGTACATTGCTAATGGAGGGGTCATATGGTTTGAGGATGAATAGTTTGTTGCTCATGATTATAGGGTTAGCTTGCAGAATCTTGTTTCTATCATCAGAACACGAGAAAACAAACATAAATAAGACCCCATCTGATCTTACCTTTACCAATCCTTTCAATTTCCACAAAGATTGCAGCTTGGTAATCACAGCTGTATAGGAAGGTGGCTTCTCTAGAAAGAAGCCCACAATGTAGTCGTTCCATACCTCCGATCCAGCTTCAGCAACACCGTCAATCAGTTCCAAAGCTCCATCAATGACTGTTGGATTGATGTCAACAGGCATGTACTTACTGGCGTGTAGGGGTTTACGCTTGAACATGTGAGTCCATGGTTGTTGACATGGGTTTATGCTTGGTTGGCCTGGATTTGAGGAAGAGGGATGGCTAGGGTAATCGGCAGAAAGGAGGGAAGGGTCAGGAGGTAACGGTGGCGGGTTTACTGGTGGAGGAGCGGTGGACGGTATGCTCAATTGGGTGGGAGGATTGGATGGGCTGATGGGATTGGGCGGGGCGGAAGGGACAGCAGGCATGGGCATGTAATATGATATGATTCTTTGCTATGACATTACTGATATTTAGTTCAACATATGATTTTTATTTCTAACCAATTGTTGTTTCATGTCATTTACATGGGATGCTTGAGTACTATAGAGTACAAAATTTCACCTTTTGTTCGCATACACACAGTTTGAACTGGTCAGTTTGTGAGTGCCATATTTTCTTTGATTTCTTATTCACGTACTCACTACTCAATACCTCTTTTGCTGTACAAATTGCGGTATACTCAACAACTATTTGTTTCGAATTACTGATATTATATTTTAGTATATGCCATTTATTTTACATCCACTGTTATTCAACTATTTTTCATACGATTGTGATAAATATACTTTGATATTTTGTTACTCTTAATTAAATCTCTAATTTAAAATTCGTAATTGTCAAGTATAATGTTTATTATTTTATACCGCAGATGGTTTAGCTTAGTTATACATGTAACTTTTAGTTTTGTCATTTTGTTACGACAGTTCTTCTGAGTTATTGAACTTAGTACAGATCTACTTTGTAAAGCATATGCGTAACCTTCTACATTCCTTTCCTACTTACAGAGTTATTTACTTCGTAAATGCATTTTTAACTATAATTACCCATAATATCCTACATGCACAGAAAACATTATTATATGAATTTGTTGTTGTGCTATGCCTTGCATTGTTGGTTACACGACATGGTTACAAAATTATTACTACGAAAAAATTATTGTTTGTTACTGGATCACGATAGGTCCTTCTTCAATTCTTCTTGGTATTGTTCGGTTCTTACTCTCATCACAAGGGTGATTTTGATTTAATTTTCCAGCAATGATGGAGTCATTGGTCCTTACCATTGTTATATGTCTGACTAGATAGTTGAGACAATCAGATTATTGTAAGTTTGGTCATGCAGTATGTTTTTAATTAACTAAAAATAAACTAAACATATAAATTATATTACGATACTGGTTTGATTTCCCATCTTCGTACATTAGAAAGCCTATGCACTGTAACCTGCAAACAAAATCTTTTTTTTTTCCATTGACCAATGGAGGAAATTGTGAAATCACACCATGTTTCTCCTCAAGTGAGCATATCTTCTGGTTGCATGTTGAAAGCTTACTGTCTATTTAATTACAAAAACACGCCGCTGATGCCAGCCGCAGTAATACTTCTGAGATCTGATTGTAATCTTTCAAGTATCAACTAAGACTGGAAAGATAGAAAAAGAAAATTTCACATTGTCATATGTGTGCTTTTTGCATTTGGTACTTCTTCTGCCCCTTTCCAAAGTTATTTGTCTCTAATTTTTTTTCATCCACACAAGTTTAAAGTTTAAAATAATCAATCACTGCTTTTAGACTTTATAATATTCACACCATCAATTACTACAACTACGGAACATTTTGATGATTGTCAATTTGGCAAATGCAAATGCTTTTTTTTTTCAACTAGACAAATGTGTACAAATTAGAACATACAGTCACATAGTTACAAAGTTGTAATCAACTGTAAAATGTTCAGAATAATAGCACACTATTCTGCTTTTTGCTGTGTCGAAAAATTAATTTATTCTCTTTTGTTATTATTGTTGTACCAACAGTTTTTTAAAGTCCAAGGCTTAATTCATACATAATTTGACCCAATAAAGATATTTGATACTCGACTGTACTGTGCTACTCTAACAATATAAATCCGTTAGTTAGAAATAGATTAAGTATTTTAAGTATTATTATCAATGATATACGGTATAAAATTGACACTGTTTATTTTTTTTCCAACCATCTACCGACATATTTTGTTTCTATTATATTGACTTTGGTAACCATTAATATGAAACTGTGATGGCATTCATTCACTTTTTTGTTTGACCAAATATATTGTTGCTTATGTTATCGAAGCACATGATATAATCTGAGGAGCTGAAAATTGTCTACTTGGCTATTCATCTACCGTGAATGAACAATTAACGATAAAATATTGCCACTCACATTTGTTGACAAATTAAAACTTATGTTAGCTTTTTAATTGTTCCCAATAGTACTGTTGAATATAAGACTGTCCTATTAGCAGACCATAGACATGTGATTTTTCTTCTGTTTGTATAGCCGGTAAAACGATCCACCGACAAAATTCCAAAATTATGCTCTTTTGTGCCTACTTTAAACTGATTAACAAATGAGCTTGAAGGATTTCTTCGAATGTATTGTGATAGAAAATATAATCTTTGACAGTAGAAGATAACATGATTTTCTGTACATTGACAATTATGATGGTAAAATTACTTTAACAAAATCGTGAAGTGCATATATATATATATATATATATATATATATATATATATATATATATATATATATATATATATATATAACGAATATCATTTCAGACTGTTACAATAGTTTAAGCATAAATTGGTTGTACATGTTGTACTGTTTCTACCAGCCAACATGGAGAAAAAAAACAAAGTTTTACATCATGGGGCTAAAAAGCACTGAAAGTTGTATATGATGCCAGTTTTAAGCCTTCGCAATCTTGCTGATAACAAGAGTAAAATTCAGTGCAATTTTTTCCTTCTCTTTTCTGTCCCTTTTTGGATGACCAACTTAACACTGATGTTTTTGTATTCCTTGGAGGACACACTACAGAATCCTTTATCAATTGAAATTTAAAATTTTACTGATCCTCCACTTGATAATGTCTATGCATATTGACTCATTCATGCATCTTATGTCAGTTGAAAATCTCAAGTGATGTTGCTTTCCATGTGATTTACAGTTTTTAATACTATATTAACAGTCCAGCACATAGACCAATTTTTTTTCCGTGTAAACAAAAAAGAATTACCATTTTGGCTTCATAAACAATCTGAAAAGTATATATGCACTTTGTCTGTCCATCCATCAATCCATTATGCATGTATACTATATATAAATAAATTCATTGACTTCATCTGTTACTACGATTAAAAATTGGATTTTTTAAACCTGTGCAATCCTTTTAATGCTATCTTCCACTTTCAACAATATTTATTTTCTACTTTTTGTTGTAGCTATGTGCATTACCCACACAATATTTCTCCCTATTCAACCTACATTTTCTGCTTCATTTTTTTTAACATAACTGTTCAATTCTCCATGTATTTGTTCAAACCTAATATGTGCATAGAGAAACCCGTTTTTATTCAAACTGTCTGAACACAACACAACTTTGTTAGCCTGTATACCGTTACTCTTTTTAATTTTTTTAACATTTCATTATTATGAACAAATTTTGACTTGCTAAAGTCGTACACCAAACTGGCTGATGACTAACTCAGCGAACAATACGTACATTAACCATACTCTTCATTGCAGTAAGTCTGTATGTGCTTATCATCTACACAATGATTTTACTATGAACGACCATATTTTTTGTGCCCACATACGTTGTATAGAAACTTTTTTTAACTTTATTACTAGCTCTACATATATTACTTGACAACTATTTTTCAGATATGCAAATCTGCGCGAACTAGATGCATGTTAAGGTTACAACTGAAAAGGATGTGAAGATATTATGTTCGACGCTGGTCTAACTGCACCAACTGCTGTCGTGACTTTGTGGACCTTTCTCTATACAATTTCTCATCTTTCTTATGCGCTCATCATGAGGAAGAAGCAACGAATCTTGTATCAGCTGCATTACAAAATCATCGACTTGGTGCGTCTATGATTTGTACACAAATACCATGATCATTAACCTTCTACCCCATCAAAGTTCTTACTTTTTAATCTTCTCTGCTATTTAGTTTGTCGCATTAACCTTCATTCGCGCCATCGCTATCTGAAACATAAAAGAATGCTAAAGTTGAATTGTGGTAAGCCTTTTAACCCTATGCATGTTGTTGTTCACTGTCAACCACACGACAAGACACTAATAATGTTTCCCGCAAGTATTTTTATATAATTGTATAACTTTTAATGCCATATGGAAAATCAGGAAAATCTGTCCTTTTGCATTGTCCCCAAGATTCTTTTGCATCATGTACTTCTGAATTTAGACGAGTGTACAAAGTTTGTGAAATCCCGACTTTGCATACCAGGAATCCTACAATTATTACAACACAACGTTAGTTATTATATTATTTTATCTGGCTGTGTTTCACGTTACAAATTTAGATATTAACATTTTATTGCCGTGGAAATTCTTTACTGCACACATTCGGACCACCTACATGCAGTTGTTCGTTCTGCGGCGCAGATCTACGGTTTGAAGAGAGGGTGCAGAATAGTAGTACTATTGGTAATCCAGTTTTTTCTATATGTTGCCAAAAAGGTAAAGTTATGTTACCAAGCTACAAGCAACCACCATCGTATTTGAAGCGCATTCTGGATTACAACGAAACTGGTGTATCGAAGCATTTTAGGCATCACATACGATCTTATAATTCAACTTTTGCATATATGTCGATGGGAGGACATGTTGATAACTCAATTAACAACGGCGGAGGGCCACATATTTTAGATTAAATGGTCAAAATCATCATCGAATTGGTTCTATGTTGATAATATCTGGTAAACCAAAATTTGCACAATTGTATTTCTACGACACATGCAAAGAAGTGAGTAATCGAGTTAAAGCAAATAGCATGGGTTCAAAAGGGGTACTAGATGAGGTTGTTGTTCGCAATTTAATAACTATGTTCAACTTCTGCAGTCCATTAGTTAAAATTTTCAGGATGGCAAGAGATAGGTTCCATCTTTCTGAGTATCAACCCATTTCCATTAGAATCCTTGAACGACGATACAGAGATGCACGGATGTACAACTTACCAATGTGCTCCGAGATTGCAGCATTGATTAATAATTCAAGTATAGAATCTTGCGGTGTTAGGGATATTGTAATCGAAGAGAGAAGTGGAATATTAAGGAGAATTAGTGAAAAACATCCGTCTTTCATGGCAATGCAATATCCAATTTTGTTCCCATATGCTGAGGATGGATTCAGACCTAACATATTATATAGACCAGGCATCTGTTCGTCAACTAAGAGAACTACTGTAACCATGCAAGAGTATTATGATTATATTATCCAGCGTAGGCCTAACAATGATTCAGTTTTGTTGTTGGGTGGTAGACTTTTCCAGCAGTTTGTTGTTGATTGTTACACCATTATTGAGGAGGACAGACTGTCATGGGTAAACAATAATCAAAGTACTTTAAGAAGCGAGTTGTATAGAGGTCTTCATGATGCAGTTGCTGTAGGAGACACGGATGCGAGCTCGATCGGAAGAAAAGTTATTTTACCTTCTTCGTTTGCAGGAGGTTCTAGATACATTGTCCAAAATTACCAAGATGCTATGGCTATATGTCGCTGGGCAGAATCACTGGATTATTTTGTTACTTTTACATGCAATCCTAAATGGCCTGAGATTGAGCATGCATTATCAGCCATTCCTGGACAACGATCTGAAGACAGACCAGATATTTCATCTCGGGATTTTCACATGAAGCTTCTAGAATTAATGCGCGACATAAAGACGGAATCTCATTTTGGAAAAGTCAAAGCACGTAAGTTATATTTATTATTGTAATTAAGCTGGATACCCAATTTATTTGCGCTAGATATGTTTAACTAATTACGTTTGTAATTCTACTTGCAGTTGCATACACAATTGAGTTTCAGAAAAGAGGTTTGCCACATGCGCATATTCTAATATTCATTTTTGGATATCAAAGACCAAACACCGTAGAACATGTTGATTCCATTGTTACCGCTGAGATACCAGATAAAAATAAAGATTTGTTTGCTTATCAGTCAATATGTCAATACATGATCCACGGACCTTGCGGGCATGCAAATCCACAATGTCCATGCTTGGTTGATGGGTCATGTTCCAGGCATTATCCAAAAAAGTATAACAATGAGACGACCTTTGATAAGTATGGTTTCCCTATATACAGAAGAAGACACAATGGTGTGATGACTGAAGCATTAAATGGTTTTGCACAAGACAATGGTTGGGTAATACCTCATAATGTGGATTTAGTTGTCAAATTCCAAGCTCACATAAATGTGGAGGTTTGCAACAAGGCAAGATCAGTGAAATATTTGTTCAAATACATAAACAAGGGTCATGATAGAGCAAGTGTCGTAATAGAAGATAGTACAAACATTAAGCACACTCTGGTACGTGAGGTTGATGAAGTGAAGACTTATTTGGATTATAGATACATTTCTGCTTCAGAAGCAAGCTGGCGGATATTTGAGTTTGATGTTCAGTATCGCAAGCCTGCAGCGGAACGACTTATGTTTCATATGCCACGAGAGTAGCCAGTTTATTTCAATGAAAGCGATAACTTAGCGGATGTTCAGCATCGACCTAACATACAAAACAGTATGTTCAATCAGTGGTTAGAAACAAATAAAACATTTGAATATGCTCGACATTTGACATATGTTGATTTTCCAACCAAGTGGGTGCGGGATAAAAAGCAGAAGCATTGGAAAATGAGGCAGAAAGGTGATTGTATTGGTAGAATATATTATGCACATCCTACATCAGGTGAGCGCTTTTATTTGCGTATTCTTCTTAATACTGTTCGAGGTCCAACTTGCTACGAAGATATAAGAACAGTGGATGGAGTTGTTTACGACAGTTTCAAAAATGCATGCATTTCATATGGGTTGCTGGAGGATGACAATGAGTGGGATGCGGTATTAACAGAAGCGGCATCTTGGTCTTCTGCAAAGTCGTTACGAGAATTATTTGCTACATTATTCCTCTTTTGTGAGGTTTCCGATCCTAAACAACTATGGGATAAACATTGGGAGATCCTAACAGATGATATACAATGGCGGGAATTGCGAATAAATAATTTTGAACATCCAACCAATTGTGCTACAACCTTACAAGCAGAAGGTTTACTAATTATTGAGAGGATATTGAATAAAAACAATAGGAATTTGCATGAGTTCTGGTCTATAGGGGAAGGTGAAATAGCAACTGAACGATCAATAAGTAATAGATTGCTTGTGGAGGAAGTGGACTATGACTGCGAATTTTTAAAGGATGAAACAGAAAGGATGTTGCAGTTGCTTAATGTAGAGCAAAAAATTGTCTATGATGCTGTAACTTCTGCGGTTCATAATAATGATGGTGGTTTTTATTTTGTATATGGTAGTGGTGGGGCTGGGAAAACCTTTCTGTGGAAAACTTTAATATGTAGTGCGAGATCAGAAGGCAAAATTGTTTTTGCAGTAGCATCTTCAGGCATTGCATCACTGCTTCTTCCTGGAGGTAGGACAGCACATTCAAAGTTCAAAATACATATAACTCTTGATGATGTTTCAACTTGCAATATTTCTAAACAATCAAATTTGGCTGATTTGCTTCGTTGTACGGATTTGATTATTTGGGATGAGGCCCCCATGATTCACCGAAACGCTCTTGAGGCGTTTGAGAAAACATTGAGTGATATAGTCTGTAGCGACACAGGTTCCTTTGGTTAACAGTTGTGTTAGGCGGAGATTTTCGACAAACACTTCCCGTTGTTCCTAAAAGAACCCGACAGATGATTGCTAATTCATGTATTAATCATTCTGTGCTTTGGGACAAATGCAAGGTTTATACAGTAAAAACAAATATGCGGTTAAAGAACAGTGATTTGCCTACTCATTCAATACAAATGTTATCATAGTTTTCGCATTGGATTCTCGACGTAGGTGAAGGGAAGGTACCCTCTATAACTTTAGGTGAATATGAGGAACCAAGTTGGATAGAAATACCCGCAGATTACCTGTTACAACCTGTCGATGATGCTATTCGTGCAATTATAGACAGTACGTACCCGGATTTGACTACAAATATATTAAACAAAGACTATTTCAAAGACAGTTGCATTCTTGCGCTAACAAATGATTGTGTTGAGGATATTAATTGCTACATAATTAGAATGATAGAGGGGGAATGCAAACATATTTGAGTGCAGATTCAATAAATCCTATGTCCGATACTATTGAAGACCAACATATTTTATACCCTCTTGAATTTCTTCACACACTAAAATTTTCAGGTCTTCCAAACCATGAATTACATTTGAAGGTGGGTGTGCCGATAATGTTGCTAAGAAATTTGAACCAAAGCCTAGGATTATGCAACAGCACAAGGTTAGTTGTGACTCAACTATCCAATAAGGTGATAAAAGTGTTGTGATATGCGATACTATATGTTGGATTGAAGAGGTCGAAGATAGCTTTGAGTCGCGGAAGATGGTTCGCAAATCGGTGCTCGTACGTGGAAGATATGAGCTGGAAGGTGCAAGTTTTCAAGAGGCTGGAGCGACAGACGTCTGACACTACAGGGGATTTTTCCCGAATGTTTGGATAGACGTATGTCCCATGGGGGACAGACGTATGAGCTCAACAAAAGTCTGTCATACTGGGGACAGACGTCTGAGCTGAAGCCCAAATAATTCCCTGGGAGGGAACAGACGTCTGTCATCCACACGACAGACGTCTATCGAGGCATATGGGCTGTTTCGGGCTGAAAACATGACAGATTGATATGTGAACACTTGGGGGCAATTTTGGTAATTGGCCTATCCCTATATAAGCTATTTTCTAGTGAGAATTGAAGAAGAGCTTGGATACTTGATTTGGCATCAAGGGTTTATTCTCAAGGGATAATTAGGGTTTATAGCCTAATTCAAATTCTTCAATTCTATCCTCCTCAAACTCTTTTCTATATTGAAATATAGTGATTATTGGATCAATCTCTTGTATTCCTTTCATCGTGGTAATAAAATATTCTCTCCAAAGTGGATGCACACTAACAAGATGTTAGTGGAACCACTATAAATCCTTGTGTGATTTATTATTGCTACTTTGTCATTAGTTTCTTGCTTGTGATTGAGATTTGGATTGTTCGTGATTGGTTGATCTTAGTTTTTTGACTAGAGTTATTGCTTTGGTTGTTTTTGCAAGTCTAACAATGATCTAGACTTCCGCTAGCGCATTGTGGTTTAGATATCGGATTCGAGTGGTCTTGAATCGGATTAATCACAACGGTTACAACGGTTGGTATCAGAGCTGTTTTGGTGCTTGTTAGGTGTTTGTAAAAATGCCGGAGACGGATAGTAGCTCGGTAAGTCCTTCAACCGGAAGTTCGAATAGTGTGGCGCCTTATATACGGGGCTGTTATGCGGCGTCGGGTTCTCAATTGGTTATTGACAAGTGGAATGGTGATAATGACTTTGAGAAGTGGCAATGGAAAATGAAAGCGGTTCTTAGGCGGAATCGGGTGCACCGAGTAGTATTTGATACTCACTTATTGCCAAGTGATATCTCGGATGTTGAGAGAGAGGAGATGGAGGAATGGGCTCACACTACTCTTCAACTTTCTATGGTGGAGAATGTGATCTCCGAAATTAGTGGATAGACTACCGCTAAAGGTATTTGGGACAAGTTGGAAGAACTTTATATGCAGAAGTCGCTCACTAATCGTTTGATCTTGTTGCGAACGTTTTTCACCTTCAAGATGAAGGAGGATAATTTGCTTAAGGCACATTTGAATGCCTTTGATGACTTGCTCATGAAGTTGAAGGCCGTTGATTTGAAGATTGAGGAAGAGCAAAAGGCAATGATATTATTGTGTTCGTTGCCGGACTGCTATACGGGTTTCCGAAATAGCTTGATCTATGGCCGGAATACCTTGACTCTAGATGATGTCAAGACGGGTCTTCTTAGTGAGGAGTTGAGAGATCAAATGAAGGAGATGAGTGAGGCTAGTAGTGGAGCTAGTAGTAGTCACGGGTTGTTTGTGGAGAAAGAAAAGAATGTGAAGAAAGGAAACTGGGGGCGTTCTAAATCAAGAAAACCCGGTGGAAGAGGTAAATGGAAAGAGAGAAATGGAAAGTGCTTTATTTGCAAGAAACCGGGACATTGGAAGAATGAATGTCCGGACAAAGATAAGAAGGAAGTAGCATCTTCATCCGTGGTGGTGGAGCGTGGGGATGGTGAGATAGATGAGAATGTGTTGACGGCGGTAGCAACGGGTGTTTCGGGTAACGAATGGGTACTCGACTCGGGTGCATCGTATCATATGACGCCAAATAGAGATTGTTTTTCGTCCTTTGAGGTCAAAGAGGGAAATGCAATTGCTATGGGAAATGGTGCTATTTGCAAGTCGATGGGTAGAGGCTCCGTGAAAATAAGGATGTTTGATGGAGTTGTTCGCACGCTCACCAATGTTCGCTATGTTCCAGGACTTAGGAAGTCGCTTATATCTTTGGGGCAATTGGATTCTCTAGGATGCAAGATCACTATCGAGAACGATTTCTTCAGGGTTTTAAAGGGAGCGCTTGTGGTTATGAAGGGTGCTAGGACTCATGGTATATATTTGCTTCAAGGTGTGACCATAGGAGGTGATACTTGTGTGGGTGTTGATAGTTCTCGTGACTTGGATGCGACGCGGTTGTGGCATTTGAGATTGGGTCATGTCTCGGAGAGGAGTTTGGATATTCTTGGGAAGCGGGAGATGATTGATGGTGAGAGCTTTAACAAACTAGAGTTTTGCGAGGAATGTGTCATGGGGAAGCAAAAAGGGTATCATTCGATGAAGGCAAGCATGACTCAAAGGAGGTTCTTGAGTATGTTCATTCGGGTGTTTGGGGACCGGAACTAGTTGCTTCTTTGAGGGGAGCAAGGTATTATATCTCTTTCATTGATGATTTGTCTCGCAAGGTATGGGTGTATGTAATGGGGGCCAAGTCGGAGGCATTTGCAAAGTTCAAAGTGTGGAAGGCTCTTGTTGAGAATGAGAGTGGTAAGACTTTGAAGGTGTTAAGGACCGACAATGGCGGCGAATATGTCTCGCGTGAATTCTTGGAATATTGTAAGCATCACGGGATCCAGAGACATTTTACTACACCAGGAGATCCGCAATCTAATGGAGTAGCGGAGAGAATGAACCAAACTCTACTTGAGAAAGCTCGATGCTTGAGATTGACATCGGATTTGTCTAAGGGATTTTGTGCCAAAGCTTTGTCAACCGCGGTGCATATTGTGAATCGAATACCGTGCTCGGCCATTGGTAACAAAATTCCGGAGGAAGTGTGGAAAGGGAAGAGTGTTGACTTGAGATATCTTCGTGTGTTTGGTAGCCCGGTTTATGTGCATGATCCGGGGAACAATAAGCTTGGAGCTAGGGCATTCAAGGGGATCTTGCTTGGTTTCATGGATGCCGTAAAAGGCTATCGGATTTGGAATCCGGAAACAAAGAAGGTTGTTGATTCCCATCATGTCACTTTTGATGATTCGGCTTTATTCAAGGTGAATGAGAACTCATCGGACGTTACGGATTTGGTTCATGGTGAATCAAAGGAGAAGAAAGTCATTCCCACATTTTTTTTCCAAGTGGTAGTAGAGTTGAAGAAGCTCGTGGGGTTGAAGCGGTTGATGAAACATTACATAGTCCACATGGTTCCTTTAGTGATGATGTTGGTGATGTACATGATACTAGAGAAGTTTCGACTCAAGGTGGAGCCGAAAGGGGTTTAGGTGAAAGTATTGCTACTCGGGTTGGTCAACGTGCAATAAGGCCTCCCGAAAGATATAGTGATTGGAACTACCTTAGTTTAGTGATCATTTGGACTATGCTCTCAATGTAGTCCAAGATGAGCCGATGGACTTGATGACGTCATGGAGTCGAAAGAGAGCTTGAAGTGGATTTGCGCCATGGAGGAAGAGATGCAATCGCTTATGAAGAACCAAATTTGGGAGTTGGTTCCACTTCCTCAAGGAAACCGTGCTATAGGGTGCAAATGGATTTACAAGGTGAAGGATGATGGAAGGTATAAAGCAAGGTTAGTGGTAAAGGGGTTCTCACAATGGAAAGGAAAGGAGTATGATGAAAATTTTGCACCGGTGGTTCATCATACATCCATCCGAGTTTTACTAGCCATAGTTGCGATCCATGACTTGGAGTTGGAGCAACTTGATGTGAAAACCACCTTCTTGCATGGAGACTTGGATGAAGACTTCTACATGGAGCAACCAGAAGGGTTTGTTGTAGATGGTAAGTCTAATATGGTGTGCAAGATGAAGAAATCACTATATGGGTAAAAGCAATCGCCTAAACAATGGTACAAGAGATTCGATTATTTCATGCTTGAAAGTGACTTCCATCGAAGCATCAAGGATGCTTGCGTATATTTCAAGAGGTTGGGAAATGATTGTTGGGTGTATTTACTCTTGTATGTGGATGATATGCTCATTGCTTCCAAGGATCGAAATGAAATCAACAAGTTAAAGATGCTTTTAATATAGGAATTCGAGATGAATGATCTTGGAGAAGCAGGAAAAATCTTGGGCATGGAAATTGGAAGGGACCGAAAGCGTTTTGAGTTAAGATTGACTTAAAAGGAATACATTAAGAAAGTGCTTTGCCGGTTTAGCATGAAGGATGCAAAGGCGTTAAGTACACATTTACCTTTGCATATAAAGCTTTTAGAGAAGGGATCACCTATCGGGGATAAAGACAAGGCTTATATGGCAAAGGTGCCATATGCAAGTGCGGTTGGTAGTTTGATGTACGCAATGGTGTGTACAAGGCCCGATATTGCAAATGTCGTCGGGGTGGTTAGTCGGTATATGGCTAATCTGGGGAAATCGCATTGGGAAGACGTGAAGGCTATATTGAGATACTTGAAAGGCATAGCATCTCATGGATTTATCTTTGGCGGTAGTGATGATAGGAGTTGCAAGTTGGTTGGTTATTGGGACTCAGACTACGCCGGTGATAGGGATCGGAGGGAATCAACTTCCGAGTATGTATTCACACTTGGCGGGAGAGCCATTAGTTGGAGATCACGATTGAAAACTGTAGTTGCTTTATCCACTACGGAGGCAGAGTTGATTGCCGCTATGGAAGCGGCCAAGGAGGCACTCTACTTGAAGCGATTGTTGTGTGACTTGGGTTTCGAACATGAGAGTGTAGATGTTCGATGTGATAGCCAAAGTGCTATCCATTTGGCGAAGAATTTGGCGTTTCGCTCACGGACCAAGCATATTGAGGTGAGGGAGTCATTTCTTGTAGCCATGGATGAGGGTAAGCTAGTATACCTTCGGAAAGTGCACACAAAGGATAATGCGGCCGATATGTTTACGAAAGCATTGTCGTATAGGAAGCTCGATCATTGCTCAAACTTAATTCGCTTGTTGAGTTGCTAGGTGCCACGGGGTGGCACGAGGTAGAGAGACTAATTTTGTTGGATGAATGATGGAAAAGGAATAGCGGTGAGAGATTGGAATCTATCTTCATGGTAAGTGCTCGCTTCACTCCTGAGTACATTGTCTTATGGTGAGATGGTTTGGTTTGACTACTTTCAACACTTCTTTAGCGGGTGGGGGCTTTGCATGAACTTGTTAGTGGAGTGCAATGGGTGGTGGCTTTGCCGGATCTCATTGGGAAAGTATTCATGTTGCTTGGTCGAAGGTAGAAGGAAGTGCATGGTGCATTGGAGTTGAGATGGTTATAGTATCGAGGTGGAGTGTTGTGATATGCGATACTATATGTTGGATTGAAGAGGTCGAAGATAGCTTTGAGTCGCGGAAGACGGTTCGCAAATTGGTGCTCGTATGTGGAAGATATGAGCTGGAAGGTGCAAGTTTTCAAGAGGCTGGAGCGACAGACGTCTGACACTACAGGGGATTTTTCCTGAATGTTTGGATAGACGTCTGTCCCATGGAGGACAGACGTCTGAGGTCAACAGATGTCTGTCATACTGGGGACAAACGTCTGAGCTGAAGCCCAAATAATTCCTTGGGAGGGAACAGACGTCTGTCAAGGCATATGGGATGTTTCAGGCTGAAAACATGCAGATTGATATGTGAACACTTAGGGGCAATTTTTGTAATTGGCCTATCCCTATATTAGCTATTTTCTGGTGAGAATTAAAGAAGAGCTTGGATACTTGATTTGGCATCAATGGTTTATTCTCAAGGGAGAATTAGGGTTTATAGCCTAATTCAAATTCTTCAATTCTATTCTCCTCAAACTCTTTTCTATATTGAAATATAGTGATTATTGGATCAATCTCTTGTATTTCTTTCATCGTGGTAATAAAATACTCTCTCCAAAGTGGATGTACACTAACAAGATGTTAGTGGAACCACTATAAATCCTT
This sequence comes from Allium sativum, assembly GCA_030737875.1. NCBI lineage: Eukaryota > Viridiplantae > Streptophyta > Magnoliopsida > Asparagales > Amaryllidaceae > Allium > Allium sativum. The sequence continues at coordinate 661,106,608 of CM060920.1, forward strand.
GTGTGATTTATTATTGCTACTTTGTCATTAGTTTCTTGCTTGTGATTGAGATTTGGATTGTTCGTGATTGGTTGATCTTGGTTTTGTGACAGGAGTTATTGCTTTGGTTGCTTTGCAAGTCTAACAACGATCTAGACTTCCGCTAGTGCATTGTGGTTTAGATATCAGATTCAAGTGGTCTTGAATCGGATTAATCACAATGGTTACAACAAGAAGGAGAAATTATAACTGGAAATAATGTTAGTAGAAAGGTTCTGTTGCCTAGAATTATTTTGACATCAACTGATACAAAATGGCCGTTCATATTACGACGTCACCAATTTCCTGTTAAAGTGTGTTTTGTTATGACAATAAACAAGAGCCAAGGCCAGACGCTAGATCGGGTGGGTATATATTTGCCAAGGCCTGTTTCACACATGGGCAACTGTACGTGGATATTTCTAGAGCAACATCCTATTCGAGTTTGAAGATATTAATTGGTTCTCATAAACCTGGTCTTCCAAACTACACACAAAATATTGTGTACAAGGAAATTTTTAGTAATCTTGTGGGTATGTTAGTCTATTTTCTCCGTTCTTCTTTTTCCATTAACCATGTTTCAACCTATTATACTGGGCGTACAAGTAAATAATACCAACAATTAGGTTTGTACTCACAGTTTTTTTTCTACAAGGATCGAAAGATATTATTCAGGCTACTTCAACACATTTTCCTGTTCATCAAACAACATCTACCTCTTTGTTGGATATTATACATTGATGTGTACGTATCAATATCCATTTCTCTCTAAATTTCCACTTTAACAACAAAAATTCCGCAATTCACCAATGTTGCTGCTAACATTTTTCCTTTTTTTTAATTGGACGTTAACGAAACAACCAACAGTTTTCGGTTCATAACTAACA